>CM057455.1:982567500-983817500 GCA_016271365.2 Neoceratodus forsteri
AGCCCCTGGGCCTCAGGGCACATTCTACAGGGTATAGCTGCATCAGTAACTGCAGCAAGGGACATCCCTTTACTGGAAATTTGCAAAGCAGCTACATGGAAAACTGTTCACACTTTTACCAAGCACTGCTGCTTGGACATACAGTTCAGAAGTGATGCCAGATTTAACACAACAGTTCTGCAGAAACTTTTCCCAAAATAGGTTATGTACTCAAGTTCTAAAGGTACAGCTTGGTAGTTTGGATTAGTTTAAGCATACTGAGGGATTTCTGAGGTTTAAAGAAAAAATTATTTACTATAGTAATCTTGTTTCTTCCAGCGGATCCTCAGTATGCTTAAATCTGGGGATGCCCGTGCCGGAGAGTAACGGAGGAGGACACAGTGGCACGTAGGAGGTAAAGATGGCGGTAAGGAAGGTCACGGAGGGAGTGCAGCTGTGGGGATGAAAAATAGAGTTCGGAGAAAAAAAAAGTTTGCTTAAATCTCCCACCTGCCTCCCTCCCAGAACCAGGATATGGTATTCTGCATCCCTGCTGGTCACTGTCTGTTGATATTTGTTCTAGTTCATGGTTGAGTTTTTAAACTAGTTAATGCTATCTTCTTTGTCCCTTCTTATGGGGAGAATGGTTTGGGGATTTTTTTAAGGTGGGATTAATGTTAAATAGTATCACTGGTTAGAGGGTGTTCACCTTGTTAGGCTTTGCAATGAATCTGAGCTTTATCAGATTGCAGCAGTTACTAGGGCAGCAGTTTGAAATTGGCACAGGTCAATGAGGTTTCATCATTTACATGCATTCCATTCTCTCCGGGACAGTTCAACACAGGAGGCTGACTGCATTATTTTAAGCATACTGAGGGATCCCTGGAAGAAACAAGATTACTATGATAAGTAATGTTTTCTTCCTTACTTAGACAACTGGCTCTTAGCAAGCCCATCGAGACAAGGAACAGAGAAAGCAGTATCCATAGCATCTCAGTTCCTGACCTCCGTGGGAGCACTGCTGAACATGGAAAGTCACAGCTTCAACACTTGGCAAGCAGCTTCTCTTCATAGGGGCCCTCCCAGACACCACAGAAGTGAGGGCCTTTCTCCCAGAGGACAGGAGGAATGATATCCTTCAGATGGCACGCTTCATCTGGGAGAACAACCCCATCCAGGCTCGCTCCATGCAATGGGTGCTAGGTCTCATGGCCTCTTCCGATTTCACAGTGCCTCTGGCTCAACTGCACATGAGGACCACTCAGTGGATGCTCAGCACACAGCGGTCCCCAACAATGCATCCTCAGTCCCTACCCCATCAAAGTAACGGGAACCCTGCATCGGTCACTTGCATGGTGGACGAAGAGGACAACCTTCTTCAGGGCCTTCCTTTGCTCAGATGGAATCAAAGATAACCATCACCATGGTTGCATCTCTCCTCAGGTGGGGAGCCCACTGTCAGGGTCATCATACTTGGGGAGTTTGGACCCAGACTGAGTCTCACCTCCATATCAACGTTCTGGAGATGAGGACAGTTCTTTACACCCTCAAGTCTTGGAAGATGTCGGTCACAAGGTAATCCTTCTTCAGACAGACAACAAGGCAGTGATGTATTGCATCAACAAACAAGGGGAAGCACACTCCTACCCTCTCTGCAGAGAAGCCATGAGAGTATGGGAGTGGTGCCTCGACCACAGTGCTCTGATTCAAGCAGGTTACCTGCCAGGACTCTGAACAATCTGCAGATCCAACTCAGCAGGACGGAAGCCAGTCCTCACAAGTGGTTATTAGCACCAGATGTCATGCAGTCACTCTTCGATGAGTGGGGTTCTCCAGACATGGATCTTTTGCATCTCCACTCAACACAAAACTGCCTCTATTCTGCTCCAGAAATCCAGAACCTGGTGTTGTTTTCTGTCAGGATGCATTCAGGCTGTGGTGGATGAATTGCTTTCTGCAGCATTTCCTCCTCTTCCATTAGTTCAGAGGGTGTTGCTCAGACTGGAGGTGCACGGGCAGAATGATTCTTATTGCACCATATTGGCCTCGACAGATTTGGTTTCTCTTGATCAACAAGCTGTCAGTGACCCCTCCAAGGCAACTGCCTCTCACGGATGGACCTTCTGACACAGGGATCCCTGGTCCATTCCAACCTACACTCTCTTCATCGCCACAGCTGGCTCCTGAA
This sequence comes from Neoceratodus forsteri, assembly GCA_016271365.2. NCBI lineage: Eukaryota > Metazoa > Chordata > Ceratodontiformes > Ceratodontidae > Neoceratodus > Neoceratodus forsteri. The sequence goes on from CM057455.1 coordinate 982,569,668, forward strand.
GAGATAGAAGTGCAGGAGGTTTAAGGTGTCTCAGAGAATCTGAGAGAGCCTCTGGCTGCATGTAAGTCTTCTACTAGAAAACTTACACAGCCAAATGGAAATGTTTCTCAGAATGGTGTGCTGAGATCTCCAGACCCATTCCAGTGTCCCCTGACAAAGTGTTAGAGTACTTGCTGGACCATTCAGACGCGGACTTCTGTAAAGGTACATCTCTGTGCAGTCTCTGCCCATCATGTGCCAGTCCAGAACATGATCCTGACTCTACCTCTGTTCAAGAGATTCCTCAATGGCATTCTACATACAAGGCCCTGGTTACAGCCAGTTGCCCCTGGCATATTAGCCTCATGCTAGACATGCTTACTCATAAACCCTTTGAGCCTCTAGCGATGTGTGATCTAAAATTTCTGACCTGGAGAACCACCTTTCTGGTGGCTATCACTTCCACTCATAGGGTCTCTGAGATACAGTCTTTGGGCATAGACCCTTCATAAGCCATCTTCCACAAAGACATGGTGGTTCTCCGTACACACCCTAAGTTCCTACCCAAATGGTTTGAGTTCCACTTGAACCAGCCGTTGGTTCTACCTACTTATTTTCCCAACTTCCAGAATGAAGGACGCACCCTTCACTCCCTGGATGTTAAAAGAGCCTTTCAGTAACTACATTTATAGAACCAAGGATATCCATCAATCCAAGCAGCTCTTTGTGTTCTTCAGTGCTGCTCAGCTCGTCAGTCAGTATCCATTAAATGTGTTTCAGCTTGGATAGTGGCATGCCTTCACTATTATTACTGTATGGCACAAGTTAAGTTAGAAGGCCAAGTGTGTACCCACTCTACCAGAGCTACTGCTGTGTCTTTGGCAGAGATTGCCCTGCTCAGAGAATTTTGTTTCAGCTTGGTACTCTAACCCATTAGTAGGAATAAATGATGAAGACGTAAGTCCAGGAAGATATGAAGATTACATACTCACCATAATTCTTGATCTTCTTGGATAAGTCTTCACCATATATTCATATGCCCATCCACCATCCACATCCCCTGAGCTCACCCAATCTGTTCCTGGTCTTCACCTCCCTAGTTTCAGTTTGTGCTGTGAAGTCATTATTCTTCGTTGACCCTTCTTACATGGGTCAGAAGGGCTATCTTATGCCCTTGTTAGATTAGGTGTTTTTTAGTGTACACTGCACTTCCTCAGTAAAAAAGGCACTAAGGTGGCTGGAGGATCAACACTGAGATAGCCTAAATGGCGCAAGCCATCCTCGTGGTACTGCGCATCCATGGTCCTACCTGGGCGCTGGCCCTCCTGAAGATTTTTGGCTCCGTAGCGTCGCACCGCCTCTGGTTTGAACCCAGCAACAGTACTAAACAATCTGGTTTTCAAAAAACTATTCTACTGCAACAGCCCTTTTGGAATTTTATGACTAAATAAATAGGTCATTGGGGAAACTAGGGAGACAGCTGTTATTTTTGTAGATCTTTCAAAGGCTTTTGACCTGGTGAACTACCCTTACTAATTGAAAGACTTCATGAAATAGGCATGAGGGAAGATCCCTTAAATTGGTTAAAATCTTATTTGGATGATGGCTCCCAGAGTCGAGGTACAGGGATGTTTGTCAAGAAAGAGGAAAGTAAATAGAGGAGTTCCCAGGGTCAATTTTAGGACCTCTTTTGTTCCTAATATTCATAAACAACTTGCCATCGACTATAGAAAAATCAGAGATTCGACTTTATGCCGATGATACGGTTATAATTGCGTCGAAAACGGAAGAAATATTACAAATTAATTTGCAGTCTGATTTTTAGAAGAATTGAGGTGGTTCACAAGGTCAGGGCTGATAATGAACACAAAAAGACAAAGTGTATGTATTTCCCATTGAAAAAAGTGGTGAACTTGTTTATGATTTATCCATGTATACAGGAAATCAAACTAAACTAGAACAAGTTAAAGAATATAGTTTTTCGGGATTATAGTTGATGAATATCTGACCTTTTCAAATCATATTATTGCACTGATTAAAAAGTAAATAGAAGGGTAGGGCGTTAAGAAGAAGTACTGATTGTTTTATCTTTTTAGATAGAAAAAACTGGCAGATCAGTTAATTATGCCAGTGCTAAGATATGGAGAATTAATATATAGAAATGCAAATAAAACTCTATTGTTTAGATTAGATAGAACTTATTATCGGTAGCAAGATATGTATTACAAGAAACTATCGGATTCATCATTGTCTATTGTTGAAGAAAGTGAACTGGTCACCTTTAGACATAAATCATAAGTGTCATTGGTTATCTTCAAGGCCACTGATTTACGGTGATTAAAATAATGAAATTCCATTTTCAAGACTTCAGGTTCGAATTACACGTGATTGTTACTCTAATTTCCGATTTTACGGGATTCTGCTATCATTCTTTTAGTATGTGCATAAGTAATCAGAATTAAAGAGTCTTAATATACAGAGCATTAAATAGAGCAAATTGAAAATAGTACAGGAAGGAATTAAAAGAAAAACACAAGTTTTGTAGATCTACTAATCTGATATAAAATGCCAGATTCCATGAAATCTTTGTTTTTACGGTCTTCAGGCAGCCCTAATTCTGGAATTTTACGGATTTTCTGGTAAAACCGAAAAACAGTGGCCTTGGTTATCTTTAATACACAAAATGAAATATTCATCTGTAAATCATCCAATTTCTTTAATATTGTCTACAGTGAACAACTATCAAAACGGATATTGACAAGATCAGTTCACTTAAATAAGATAGTTGTAGGTAAACATTATAATAAATATTGGGACAGGTCTTTGCTATATCAGGTTGCTAGTTTTGGAATTCTCTTCCTGATGAGGTAAGAGAAATTCCAAATTATTCATTGTTTACTCATACTATAAAGGAGCTATATGCTCACATTTGTGAGTGTTAAATGTTTTTTTTTTCTAAGGTTCCTTGGGATTTTGAGATTTTATAATCTAGCTATTGTAAGTCTTTTCGTATACCGTGTTGTTTGTATATTGTGGTGTTTGTATTTATATGTATTCAACATGGAACTTATTTGTATGTGACTAGTTAGGAATTTACACAGGTCTGTCTTGTAAACTGGATTATGTCCAAATGACATGTATTACCTGTATAAAAATAATTTTACCTACCAGTATAAATAAATAGTGAAGGCTTGTCCAAGAAGATTAGAATTACGGTGAGTATGTAATCTTCATATTTTCAGGACCAGTCTTCACCATTGATTCACTGATGGGTTCTGAGCTGGAGGTGCTAGGACCCTGCGGAGCCAGAACTTTTCAGGAGAGCAGGCACCAATGTAGGCTGTGCACATGCATGGCACCATGAGACTAGCTCATGCTACATGCTTACCTCGGCATCAGCCCTCAGCTACCTCAGTTCCTTTTTTCCGCCATCGAGTGCACTTTGTTTCAACGTTGCTCACCTGGTGAGAGTCGGATCTTCACGTCTATATAGCAACAGCTTTCAGTTTCTCGTATTTAAGCTAGCATTTGTTATTTTTGTGTCAGTGTAATTAAAAAAAAAAAGCTTTTATAATTAGTTTCTCTCAGCCCTACTGAACAATGGTCAAAGACCATGGATGGCGACGGTGACAGTAGGAAGCCTCTTCAGGCATGCTTTTCCGGCAGCAAGGCCATGTCCAGTCCACTTCCTCTCTAAGGGAGGGTTCTGATGATGGGCGGTCTTGTGTTTGGGAGGAGGACAGCCCTCCCATAAACACAAAGAAGCGGGCCCATTCTCAGTCCAGGTTGGGGACCGGGCGCTTCGACCTGGAGTTCTTCCTCTTCCTCTTCCCCGCGGAAGGGGAAGAAACAGTATCACTTGAGGTCGCCTCTGGTAGGTCTGCAGTGAGGTCTTCACGATCCGGGAGCAGGAGGCCCTCTCTGACACTGTCAGTACTTTCACAACTCTTGCTCATGGGCATGTAAGGTCTCAGGCCCAGAGTCCTCCCTGTCCTCCTGTGGGGATTTAGGTGGGCAGTTTCACCACTGAGCAGCTCTTATGGAGCAATGGTACAGTGTCTGGCTAGTTTGCCCTTCTTGCTGAACTGGTTCTGGGTCCCTCAGGGCCAGGGACACTGGTGACTCAGTCAGGACATTCTAGCCAGGTAAAGGCTTGGCTCGACCAAGGCCTCTGAGCCTTTGTCGGTGACTGAGCCACCAACGCTGGTTCCACTAGCCATACCCCTGCAGTGTCATTGTCTTCTCTGGTCACTTCTGTGCCGCCTGGACCTAAGCTGCAGGAGGCGCCAGATTCAGCACGGGGCTCAGGCCTCTTGGGGCCTATCCCAGTGCCACCCCTTGTGTCAAAGGATTCCTTAGCACTGGGCTCAGTCTCTGTGGTAACACTATCCCCAGCGCTGGTGCCAGCTCCCTTCCTTCCAGCTCTGGGCTCAGTGCTGGCTCCTGCTGGGTCAGTGCTGTGCCTAGCACCGGCTCCTCCTCTGCTGGTGCCAGTGTTACCTGTCTTTCTGACTCCTAGAGCTGGGCTATGCATTTCTAGGACCAGTCCTCGCCAGATCCTCTTTCTAGAGAGGAATTGGAGTGAGATAAGTTTGACCCCAACCTTATTATTTCTGAGGGTGGTAACAACTCGTCTTTATAGCCTGGAGAGCCCAACTCCAGGCCTTCCCCTGTTTCACAGGAGGACCTTTCTTTCCAGCACTGCTTCACAACATGTGCAACACTTGCTTTCGAACCTTCTGCCATTGACACAGGAAATAATAATAATAAGCTTTATTTATACGGCGCCTGTCAAAACCAAGGTGCTTTAACAATATTATAACCACTCAATAAATAAAACGAACATCTCAATAACAAAATCAGACTAATAACATCCAATAAAAAGCTTGGCACCATAGGAAGACTTTTAGTAACTGCTTAAATCCTTCCACGGTCATGCACTCATGTAACCTACGGGTAGAGAATTCAGAGGGTAGGGCAGCATACACAAATGCTCTAGCCCCAGATTTCAAACACCCACTCGGAATCTCTAGCAGCCCCTCATCGGCTGAGCGGAGCAAAATGATTCCGCTGGTGGGCTCAATTTCCCACTGTGCCGGGTCAACCTTATACCTCCCATTCCACCTACTTTGAAACACTCTGAGGCAGTGTGGCCAGCCTCATGACATTCCTCTGTCTGCTGACTGATTGTAAGTATGCTTCTCAACCCTTTTTTCCAATAAGATTGTCATCCTGGCTGAGAATAAGGCCATTCTTCCTCAAGAGGTTACAGTGCATCCCATCAGTAGGCAGTCTCATAAGATAGACAAGATGGCAAAGAGAGCTTTCCGGCAGCTACCCTTAACATGCGGATAACTAGGTATCAAGGGCATTTTTCCATGTTCGAGTACTCTCTCTGGACCTCTCTTCAATCTCTTGCAGAGGCCTTTCCAGACTCAAGACACTAATCAGAAAATTCTCTAGACTTACCCATGCTATTGAGTCCAGCAGTCATCAGTTAAAGAGGGCTAGGGCTGCATACAACACTGCTTACTGCTTTGCTGCCTTTGGGAATCTGCACCAGGAGACACCCTGGTTTTGGGCTTCTAACGATGTCCAGCAGCAGGTCATGATTGTCCTCTTCAGTGGCTCTGATCTGTTCGGCCAACAGGTAGAACTGTCCCTCAAAGCCTCTCAGAAGACTAGAATAGCAATTAAGACTTCTTGACCTGCCCTGCTCACCCTCAAAGAGGAAAGAACCGAGTCTTTTACCACAATAAACAGTCCTTTCATGGAGAAGGCAAGGGAGTCCAAGTTAAGTCAAGTCCCAGCCGCCAGCAACAGAAGAATGTGCAACCGAAGGCACAGACCAAGGCACCTAGTGCCATACTCTGAAGTTCTGACCCCAGTTCTGCCTCAGCTGCCCAAGACAGACCTCCCTCTCCAGTAGGGGAATATCTGACTCAGTTTTACCATCAGTGGAAATCCATCACCTCAGACAAATGTGTCTTAAGGATCATTCAAGAGGGATACTCGCTGATTTTCTCAGCGATCCCTCCAGATTATCCACCCAAGAGACAGTACCTCTTTCAGCCCTCATGTCAGACCTCCTTGCCACAGAGATTGTGGGCCTCTTGAGCAACAGGGCAGTAGAAGTAGTTACTGAAGCAGAGTGCAGTACAGGCTTCTACTCCTATTACTTCCTTGCCCAAAGAAGTCAGAGGCATGCGTCCCATTCTTGACATCAGGAAACTGAACACGTTTTTTCACAGGAGAAGTTCAAGATGGTCTCCTTAGGACTCTGCTGCTGCTTCTGAAGCTGCAGGACTGGTTGGCTTCCTAGACATGAAGAACGCCACCAGCATATTCCAGTTCACCCCAGCCACCACCAGTTTCTCCATTTCATGGCTCTGGGCCAGTATTACCAATTCAAGTTCTGCTCTTAGGGCTATCCTCAGCACCTTGAGTCTTTACAAAGGGCTTTTCGGATCTTCCCTGTGTCAGTCGTTACCATTCATCACTGGTGGATGATTGGCTAGACGAGCACCTTCGGGAGCTTTTTTCTTTTTAGGCAGGAGAAGTCGGTGCTATCAGCACCGCCCATGAGGTCGACACACTGTGTGGCGCTCACGGATTGGCCAGTAACAGCCTTGGCTCTTCCTCTTCACCTCAGTTCTGCTTCTCCTGCCGTGAGACAGCACCTCGCCTGCAGCTCATCTACTTATCTGTGCCATGCGGCCTAGTTTGCCGGTGTCGACCTACGTAAGCCTCAGAGTCGCTCTTCTGAACCGTCCTTCCCAACACCTTGCTTCAGTTCCTGGCACCGCTCAACTCCGCCTCAGTTCTGCCATCCACTTGGCACCATTTTTGAAGTTACCAGTAAGATCTTTCCTTTTTGTTAACGGCGTAGTCTTTTCTGTTTTAAAGTTTAGTTCAGTCACAACATGCCTGCTCCTTGGGACAAGAAACGTTTGTCTAAACGGCCGGTCTCCTATCGTCAGTATCCTCAGCCAGCAAATCTCCATTACCAACCGGCATGTTTGCCTGTCCTACTTGGACCCCAGCATGACATGGACACCTGTGACGCCTGCTTCTATGGACCTGTGTTCTGGAGCACCGCATGTTGAAGCTCGGCAGGGCTCTACCAACTTTCAGGGGCAGCATTGCTCTCATTAGTCAAGCATAGGACCCTCTGCCCTTCCTCCAGGTCCTTCCTGGGCCAGATGGTCCAGTGAAGAGGAGGTCTCCTCTTCTTCCAACCTTGCCATGGAGAAGGTCTCTACTGCAGTGCTGGAGGTCTGGTCTGGCTCCACTTGGGGCGGTCTGGGAGCACCACCCTGGCAGTCACCTTTTAGAAGGTGCAGGCTCCACCATTGTCAAAGCCCACGGCTGCTGGGCCTGGCACGGGGCATTCCTCGGTGCCACCTGTCAACTTCCATCCTCTGCACCATTCTGCGGGCTCCAGTGATCCTGGTGGCACCGCGAGCAGTGCGGGTTGGGTCTGTGGCACTGCTTGCGGTGCCATCAGCAGGAGAGCCCCAGGGCTGCCAGTCTGGAGCTCTTCTGGATCCCTTCCTCTCCAGAGCCAGTTGATCTAGAGGCTGATCCGGACTGGTGGCCTGATTCCTCAGAGGTTCTCCTCGCGCCTAGCCTCTTGCGCCTCCCCAGGAGCCCCCACCTGTGGCTCCGGTGACTGCGGCTCGGCACCAACCCCAGCCCGATGGCGGCTCTGGGGGTGGTGGGTCAGCATCCCGCGTTACGGGTGCAGTGGTCCAGGCTTTGAGGAAGGATTAGCTGCCATCCCGGTGCCACCAATCTCTCAAGGCCAGGGCCGGTGCCCTCCTCTGCGATTCTCCTCGGGAGTTTGTGGAGTTAGGGGGTCCCTTGGCACAGGGTCCGAGGAAGAGGTGTTCCCTGAGTCTGCGGGGATGAAGGATGGGTCAGGGCAGCGACACCCCACTGTGGCCTTCTGGGGCCTGGGAGGAGCCACAGTGCTGAGACCAAGTTCTTTCCTTCATCTTCTTGAGGAAGTCCTCGTTGGGTGGGGCTGGGGACCGCACTTCTGGATCCATCGACCCCAGTCCCCTCATGGGGAAGCTTCCCCTTCAGGGCAAAGTCTAACCGTTTTACTTTTCTTCACAGGATGGTGACTCTACAGACCTATGGATTCCCTGTTCTCCCAGGATCGCCTGATGTGTCTTCTAGCCTGGCAGAGGCACACCACGTACAGTGGCCACTTCCCAGTGCCTTTGCATCCAGATCCTCTTCTCCCAGGCCATGTTGGTCCTTCAGGCCTTTGACCTGGGAACAGTTCAGATCCCAGGCTGCGGACTTCCCCAGTACGTTAGGGCCATAGATGAACAGGTCTTCAGCCAGTTCCCCCTCCACAGTCGAAATCTGACTTCGAGGTTCCTTGGCCTCCTCATCTTCATTCCCTAAGGAAGAGGAGCCATCTGTCCACCTGTCCTCTGACACTGATCAGGCCCAGTATCAGCGCTCAGCGAGGCTGGTCAGGGACCTGCATATCTCCTATTTGGCCTCACAATATCATGCTTTCGACGCAGCCTTCTTGGGTGAGTTCAGGCACACCATTTGGAGATCCCTTCCTGGCCAGTTCCATTCCAGGAGGCATCGTGCAGCACCTGGCAGTCTCCATCTGCCACACTTCCAGCCCCGCAGACTGTCAGCTTAGGTACTGTGCATCCTAGGGGTCTCAGGCTCTCTGCCTCATCCCACTTCAGGATTGACGCATCTGGACACCCCTACTGGGCGAGGCGTCCGGTCCACAACCCTGACTCTGTGGACTTCGATTCTCTGGAGCAGAGTGTTCTCCTCTGCGTGGATGATACTGTCCATTGATTCACATCAGACACACCACGCTGCCTATAATAGGCATCTGTTGGTGATGCTGGGCCAGGTGCAGGCATTGCTGCCCACCGGAAGCCACCCGCAGCCATAGCCCTCTGCTATAGGTCTGGAGCTGGCAAGGCACCAGTCAAGGCATCTTACGATGCCAGTGAAGTTCTTCATGACTTGCAGGAACAGCGATCTGCATTAGGCGGATGGCATGGCTTCGCTCGTGGTTGTCACCCTTGGCCCAGTGTAGGGTAATGGCCTCCTCCTTCGGTGGGGGCCATCTTTTTCTCCTGTAGGGTGAGATGGGAACTGCAGGGCGCCTTTCTTCCCCAGGGATCGGGGCACACCACCTCACCCTGATCAGTCCCAGGCCTAACTGGCTGGAGGTCCCCGAAGTCTGAGGATGCTGTTATCGCGGGAAACTACTGGGTCCCCCCGGAGGACTCGTTACTCACCACCAGTGATGAATGGTGATGATTGACACTGGGAAGATATGAAAGTGCGTACCTACCGTAATTCTTGATCTTCCGTGTATCTTCACCATTCATCACTGAATCCCACCCACCTTCCACTCACAAGGCCTCAGTCCCTGGTCTATGCCCCTCCTGCTCACCCTCCTCTTCAGGGATCCAGTTAGGTTCCCCCTCTTATCTCCTTGTGGCCTCCTTTCCCTAGGAGATGACTGAAAGGCCTTTCAGAGGAGGGCAAGTAGGGCTTTCTTTCTAGCCCAATGGGTGGATTTCTGGTGGGCCCCTTCCCGCTTGTCCTGGGCATGATCTCTGGGGTTGGCCAGTCCTTGGGATGCGCCGACTCTTTGGGTCCCATGGGATGGGTCGGGGCTGGAGCTGATGGGAACTCCTTCTACTCCGTCTATCATTATTCCTTTCTCTTCCTGTCTCCTTCCCTTTTGGGGTGGAGACGTCAATAGAGTGGGATCCCCTCCCCCAACCCTGTGGGTTCTCTTGGAAGCAGTAGCGGGGAGGTGGGAATCCTCCGATGGGTGGTTCCACCCTTCAGGGGTTAGGGGGCCAGAGGAGGACCTTTTCCATCTCCTTCAGGATTCATAAACCCGAGTTCTGCTCGGATACTTCCCAAGTGTTGGGCTGTTTGCCTCCCTGGAGGCTCTGCTGGTTTCAAGCTCTGTCCTGGGTGGACGTTGGTCCCTCCTCTCTTTCCTCTCCCTTGTTTTCCTCTCTCTCTCTCTCTCTCTCTGTCTCTCTCTCTCTCTCTTCCTTTTCCCTTTCCCTTTCCTGCCCTTACTGGCCACACAGGGACTGGGGCCTTTCAGCCTATCCTCCCAGATCCTCCTCCTTCTCTGTCCTCTGGTCGGCCTATTCCTTTTCAGTTTATATCCTTTCATTTACTGTCCCTCAGGCTCCCTTGCCCCACCCTCCTTTTCTCTGTCCTCTTTTTCTCTCTCTCCGGTGTGCAGAACTGAGGTGGAGAAGGAGCCAGCGACCGTTACTGGCCAACCGCGAGCACCACGCGGTGTTGGCCTTCTGGGCAGCGCCTGCTCCTCCCTCCTAGAAAGAAAAAAAAAAAGCTCCCATGGGGTGCTTGTGTCTAGCCAATCAGCCAGTGATGAATGGTGAAGATGCACAGGAAGATCAAGAATTCCGGTAGTCGTAATTTTCGTTTGTCACGGTAGCATCTCTGAAAACTTGGACTCTAAATCTTACCCTATCTAGACAACTGGTTTGTTAGCCAGCCTGCCCAAGCTTCAGCTCAGTTCCTGACCTCCTGCCTAATTTAGAGAAGTCGTAGCTTCCAGTGCTCTCAGGAGCTCTCTTCATCGGAGCCCTGGACACCACCAAGGCAAGGGCCTTTCTCCTGGAAGACAGAAGGAAAGCCATCCTTCAGATGGCTAATTTCATCATGGAGAAAAAGTCCATTCGGGCTCACTCCATCCAGTGGATGTTAGGCCTAATAGTCTCATTTATCTTCACAGTGCCTCTAGCATGCTTGCACATGAGGACAACTCAGTGGATGCTCAGCAAGCAGTGATCTCCGTCAGTGCATCTTCAGTCTTACCCCATCAAAGTGATGAAGCCTCTGCTTCAGTCACTTGCATGGTAGTTGCAGAGGACAATCTTCCCCAAGTCTCCCTTCTCACCCCAGAGCCTCAGATGACCTCACCACAGATGTGTCTCTGTTGGGGTTGGGACCCCATTATCAGGGCCACCACACTCAGGAGTCCGGGCCCTATGGAGTCTCATTTCCACATTAATGTCTTGGAGATGAGAGCAGTCTTGTATGCCCTTCAGGCTCTGGTGGACTTTGTCCGCCACAAAGTAATCCTCCTTCAGATGGACAAGGCAGGCATGTACTGCATCAACAAGCAGGGAGCACACTCTTATCCTGTTTGCAGGAAGCAATGAGAGTGTGGGAATACTATCTGGAGCAGGACGTTTGATCCTAGCAATTTATATACCAGAGGCTCAGAACAGCCTGGCAGACAAGGTTAGTTAGACAGAAGCAGATCCTCACAAATGGTCTTTGGCACCAGGCGTTGTGTACTCTCTCCCCATTGAATGGAAACCCCAGAAGTAGACCCTTTGCGTCCCCATTCAACACCAGACTGCATCAGTTCTGCTCCAGAAATGCAGAATATTGCTATTTCTGTCAGGATGCATTCAGGCTGCAGTGGAAAAATCACTTTCTGTGTGCATTCCATCCTATTTCTGTAATTCAGAGGGTACTGCTCAAGCTGTAGGCCCACAGGGGCAAATGATTCTCATGGCCCTGTGTTGGCCCTGACAGATCTGGTTTCCATGCTCAACAACTTGTCAGTTGCCCCTCCCGAGGCCACTTCCCCTTACAGACAGACCTTCAAGCAGGGGTCCCTGGTTAATCCCAACCTGTGCTCCCTTCATTTCCAAGCCTGGCTCCGAGGAGATAGAAGTGAGAAGGTATAAGGTCTCTCAGAGAGTCTCTGAGATTCTCCTGGTTGCTCATAAGCCCTCTGCCAGGAAGACTTATACAGCCAAATGAAGATGTTTTGCTGAATGGTGCTCCAAATCCCATATAGATCTGTTCCAATGCCTACTGGATAAGGTTTGCAGTATCTACTGGACCTTTCTGATGCTAGACTTTAATACTCCTCAGTTAAGGTCCATTTGTGCACTGTTTCAGCGATACCACGAGCCAGTTCAGAACCTCGCTCTGGACCAACTGCTGGGACATCTTCCTTGTGTTGGACATGCGCACCCATAAGCCATTTGAACCCTTGGCTATGTATGACCTCAAATTTCCAATTTGGAAAACTGCATTTTAGTAGGCATCACCTTTGCCCATAGGGTCTCTGAGATGCATGCTTTGGTCACAGACCCTCCGTATACTATCTTTCATACAGACAAGGTGGTTCTCCGACACCCCCTAAGTTTTTGCCTAAGATGGTGTCAGAGTTCCACTCAAACCAGCCTTTGGTGCTACCTACATGCTTTTCCCAACTTCCAGAACGAGGGGGAGCACACCCTCCACTCTCTGGATGTTAAAAGACACCTCAAGTTCTGCATTGATAGAACTAAGGACTTCTGACAGTCCAAATAGCTATTCTTCTCCTTCAGCCCCAACTGGGTCAGCGGTAATGATCAAATACATTTACATGGATTGTCACTTGCCTCCGCCAGTGCTGTTCCACGGTACAGGTCAAGTTGGAAGGCCAGGTTCATGCCCACTCCACAAGGAGCGGTTGCTACATCCCTGGCAGAGATTCGCTCTGTACCTCCTCGCTGATATCTGTAGAGCTGCCAGCCTGGAGCACAGTGCACACCTTTACTAAGCACTATGCCCTGGATGTCCGTGCCAGGCAGCATGCATTTTTTAGCAGAACAAATCTTTAATGGACTCTTGTCCTGGTGAACTCTGACTTCTGCTGCCCTGTCCATGGGACTTGCGTCTGAGCTTGGTATTTTAACCCATCATTTTGAATCAATGGTGAAGGCTGGTCTAGATCTTCTTGGACCATCTTCACTATTGATTCACAAACCCACCCTTCATGCCCCAGGCTCACTTTTTGTTCATTGGTCTTCACCCCGTTTTGGTTTGGACTGTGAAGACACTGCTTTCTTGTTTTGACCTTTCTTAGCAGGTCATAAGGGCCATCTTATGCCCTTTTAAGTTAGGTGTTAGTTAAGCTTGCACTGCACCTCCTTGGTAAAAATTACTGAGGCGGTTGAGGCCAGTGCCAAGGTAAGTCGTGCGGCTCAGGCTAATCTGAGTGGTACCGTGCATCCACAGCCTACCTCAGCGCTGGCCCTTCTGAAAAGTTATGGCTCCATCAGGTCCCAGTGCCTCCGGCTCAGAACTCATGAGTATAAATCAATGATGAAGATGGTCAAAGAAAAGCAAATTACAGTGAGTACATAATTTTCATTTTATCATATCGTAGAAGCTTGATGGCGAAAAGGACCATACTGACCCATCTAGTCTGCCTTTTCCCCTACACCTCCTCTCCCTGCCAGCCCCCACCCTCCCCAGCAGGTGGCACATGGATACCTGCTTCCAGTGTGTGAAGATCTGACATCATGGGGCAGAGCTGAGGGACATACCACCAAAACAGCTCTTAGGAAGAATTACCAATGTGTGAATGTGAAGTTGGAGGAGGGACGATTCAGAGGAAATGTGAGGAAGAATTTCTTCACAGAGCGGGTGGTGGACAAGTGGAACACCCTGCCAGAGGAAGTGGTGGGGCTGAAACAATCACAGGATTTAAGAATGCATGGGATAGACATAAAGGAATTCTGGAGGTCAGGGTTAAGGGCAACAAACTTCTAGGAAAACATAAAGTGAACTTACAAGCTCAAAGGGGCAGACTGGGTGGGCATAGGCCCTTATCTGCCGACACTGTCTATGTATCTATGTATCTGTGAATCACATACTACTCTTAGAACTATGGATCTTACGTGTATCAGTCTTCACCATTCATCACTGGTGAGTACCAGCGGGCGCTAGGACCCATGAGGAAGCTTTATAGCTAAAAGCTTCTCGGGAGGAGGAAACATTTGTCGGAGACCACCACCGCCCTCAAGGCCAGCGTATTAAGTACCGCTCCACGGGTTGGCCAATAGCAAACACGGCCCCTCCTCCACCTCAGTTCTTTTTTTTTCCCGCCGGTCGGTGTGCATCACCACGGGAGCTGTAGCCATCTTGTCTGCGTATTTTAAAGAAGCCTTCGAAGTTCTGCTGCTGCTGCTACTCGATGCTGTAGACATCAGGAGACCGGTAAAATCATTCCTTTTTCCTTTATTTTTTATTTTATTGTTCTACAGCGCGAGTCTGTTGCTTTGTTTGCTTTTATTTCTATCTGTGTGATTATGTCCAGTTCAGGGCCTAGTTCTGTATGCAAGATGGGGTGTGCCTCCATGCGTCGGTGCCCTGCGGCAAGCCCATGACCGACCATCATAATCGTTTTGTCCTGCCTGGGTCCAAGTCACGATATGGACAATTGCGAGCTTGTTTCTCCATGGACCATCAGGTCCTCGAGTCGGCGCATTGAAGGTGGGTCGTGCTCCTCCACCTTCAGAGGATGGTGTCGGTCCCATGACTCCAAGGCCAGGACATTGCCCCCGGTTTCCCTCAGTACTGTACATACCGGGGGGAGCAGGCCTCCGTTTCTGGTCTTGCTGAAACTGGGGACCTGCATGAGAGTCGGGTGGACAGTCATTCTCCAGGGGTCGACTAGGCTCTCCCTCACAGTCCTTTGCGTCTTGGAGGCCCAGATGACCCCAGTGTCACAGTCGGCCTGCTATCACAGCGTGGCCATGCCGGTCATGCCTCGGTACCACCTTCCAACACCACTTTGGCTCTGATGCTGTCTCCAGGGTGTGTGAGCTGGTCGGTGCTGGGTCTCGGTACCAATCACAGTGTCACAGGAGGGAGGTTTCAGGGCTGCCTCTATGGAGGTCTCCTGGTCTTTTCCTCTTTGAGGAGGAGGAGGAGGCCCAGGATGACCCCGACTGGCAGCCCGACTCATCTGAGCATTGAGGCTCACCTCTACCCAGCTCGGGATCTGAGCCCGGAATCTTTTCAGGAACCAGTGCTTCCTCTTCTCTTGCTGGCACCGCAGTTGGTGCTGGGGTTGGCACTGCAGCTGGAGTCATGGTGGATTCTGATACCGTTTGTGGTGCTGGGGATGGCGCTGGTGGGGAAGTCGGTGGCGATTCTGTGTCTGGTTTAGATGTCGTTTTGGACCCGGTGCCACATCGTGGTCCGGCAGTTCAGCCCACTTCAGGTGTGGGAGGCACCTTGGCCCTCAGTCCTCAGGCTTTGAGGTTGCCCCGGGAGAAAGATCTCTCTCTGAGGGGTGGGGAGTCGGGGGAGGCATGCTGGCTCTTTCTAGGCAGCTGGTGGCTCTGGGAGGGGCACTCCTGGCCTCTTCTTCTTCAGGGGTCTGTGGTTGCTGGGATCAGGGGCAGCTTGCAGGGGCCTGTACAGCCGTTCGCCCACAGGGATCCTCCCAAAGGGCACCGCCATGGTCGCCTCAGTCAGGTTGGGCATCCTTGGGTGGGAGGTGTCAGCAGCACCCTCTTTTGTAGGGGTCCCTGTGTGTTCCCACAGCCCTAGCAGAGGGTCAGCTCTGCCCAGCCAGAGATCTCCTTCCTCTACCCCTCTGCCTCCTCTCCCACCCCTTCCAGGCCTTTTTGGCCCCACACGCCCATGACCTGGGAACAGTTCAGAGCTTTAGCAAATGCTTTCCCATTATGTTAGAACCATGGATGAGGTCATATTCCAACCTGAGCCCCAGCTGCTCTGTGTCGAGCTCCTCGGACTCTGTTTCTTCCTCCCTGAGGAAGAGGACTCCTCCATTCATCTCTCCTCCTATGCTGATCTCACCAGCTTTCAGTGGTTGCTTTCTTGGATGCGGAGGTGCTCCATGTATCCCAATTTGGTTCCATTACCCCTGACCATGCGACACACCTTCCTTTGCAAGTTCAGTGCCAATCATTTGATCATTCCTCCATGGCCTGTTCCTTTTGGCGGAAGTGTCACACAGGGTCTGGCAGCATCCCTCTGCCCCATCTCCAGCCCCTAGGGACTGCCAGCACAGGTATTGTGCACCCTGGGGTCCCAGGTATTATGCCCCACCCCTCCTCGAGAGAGTGGAGCCCTGGACACCCCATCTGGGCACCATCTCCCAAGGCACAAGCGACCGCCCCGAGTCAGACTTGGCTGTGTTTGACCGATGGGTCGTTGGATCTACTCGGCGGCACACCTCCTTTGTGCATCATAGTGCACCATGGCCATCAGGCTGCCTACTCAAGGCACCTATGGGCCGATGCAGGCCATCAGCCTTTCTGCATGTGGTCTGGGCTGGCGAGACACCAGGCAAGGCGTCTTTATGGCGCCAGTGGGGTAACCTCAGACTGGTAGGAACTGCGGTCTGCATTTGACGGACAGCATAGCTTTGCTTATCAAGGTTGTCACCTTTGACCCGGCGTAGGGTGATTGTCTCACCTCTTCCTGGGGGCCCACTTTTCTCCCGCGAGGTGAGGCCAGGAGTTAGCGGGCACCTTCCTCTCCTAGGGCAACAGGAGTCCCGGTCTCACCCTGATCATTGCTGGGCCTCGCCAGGCCCATAAGGGGCCCTGTCTTTCTGTCTCCCCCACAGGAGGCTGAGGGAGATTTCTCCTCAGGGAAGTGACAGCGCCATTACAATGCTTGGTACTCACCACCAGTATTGAATGAAGAATGATACAGGTAAGATATGAAAATTACATACCTACCGTAATTCTTGATCTTCCTGTATATCGTCACCATTCATCACTGCTTCCCACCCACCTTCCCCTCTTAGGCCTCAGCTTCCTGGGCAGTGTCTTCTCCCTCGTGCCTTCCCAGTTAGAGGCCAATTCTGTGAACGTAGTCCGCTGTCACCTCCAGGTTCACTGATCCTTCTTTGAAGCAGTAGGGACCACCTCCGGGGAAGGGCAATCAGAGTCTTGCCCTCTTTGGCCAGGGGCTCCTCGGGGCTTCATATGACCTGGTGGGTTCATCCCTGGGACAGCATCTTTACCACAGTTTCTGGTTTCTTGGACTCCCCCTTTTTTGTGAGGGGCCTTTCTTTTGCCTCCCTTGGGTTCCTGACTTGGTCAGCAGGGCTCCAAGGATCCCCTCTTTTCTTTTCTTCCCTCTCTGTCTCTGGAGCCACATGGTTCTTTATGCTCGTGTGAGCAACCAATGGTTATCCATGGGGCAAGGCTTTTCTGATATTTTCACTCTTCAGAGGTAAACCCTCTATCTTCCTCCACCTGGGGGCCAGCTCTACGGGCAGACAGCTTGTCTGGATCGCATGTCCAATCCTTGGAACCTTATGAGTTTCAAAAAAAAAAAGAGCAGTTGAGTCAACCCCCCACCCGCCTTAGGGCATAGGCAGTGGCGGAATCCCGTAGTGTTAGCCTGTTGGGGTTAATCCTCCTTTTCTGGTCTTCTGTCTCTTGCGCCTCCCTCCTTCCTTTCATCTTCTTCACTCCTCCTGTCTTCTTATTTTCTTCCTGTCTTTGTCTGTATCTCTTTTCTTACCTTTTTCTCTCCTACCCATCCTCTCAACCCCTTCTGGCCTGCCCAGTGTTTGGGGTCTTCCTTCTACAAAACTTGGGGCCTATCCCTTTCTCTGGTTGTCTTATACCTCCTTTAAGTTTATAACCTTTCCTTTTCTGTCCCTTGGGCTCTCTTCCCCAACCTCCACCCTTGTTTTCTCTGTCTCTATTTTTCCTCTCCAGCAAGCAGAACTGAGGTGGTGGAGGGGCCAGCGTCTGTTACTAGCCAACCCATAAGCGACACTATAACGACGGCCTCTAGGTAGTGCCCTCTGACATCAGCCCCCAAAAGAGAGAGAAAACTTTAGATAGAAAACTTCCCACAGGATCCTAGTGCCACCAGCTGGTATCCACCAGTGATGAATGGTGAAGATCTACAGGAAGATCAAGAACTACGATAGGTACGTAATTTTCATTTTAGAGCGAGTAACCTGTTTTTCTTCACCTGCATATTTAGCTAGGGCAGGTTCTTTACCATGACTCTGAACCTTCCCACCTCCCTGACATTAAGTAGCGCCTGGCAGGCTTTGCACACTGCACCACCATCAGTGCTGTGCTTTGCCATGAGTCATTGCTATGGCAGCAGGTGATGGTGTCTCCTACCCTTGCCAGGGGAGAAAAGGGTGAATACGCACTGTAAATTGCAATACTTACGCTAGAAAATATAGTCAGTTCCAATATTTTTTGTTAGCCAGATTATAGTTCTTTTTGTTTTATTAGTCACATTGATTATCCTTAGCTGTTAGCTGCTGAACCTATCTTTCAAACAACATGAAGTCTTGCTATATTATAGACATTAGCAGTTTGTTCCAGCTCTAGAACTGCCCCGAGTGAAATGGTAAACCATTCCAAAATAGAATTTTGGCACGAGAGCAGCTCTATCTGTATCATTTCAAACTTGAACTGTCAGATTCTTTACTCCCGCCTCAGTGAACAGTCGCTCGGAGATTTCTCCTTCTGCTCGGTTCGTTTCTCGTTTAAAAGTGTTTTCTCGGTTGGATTTAACCGAGAATAGTTTTATTTTAACCGCAAACCATTCGTTCAAGCTCTATCTGTGGTAAACTGTAAGTAAATGAAGGTTTTGTCTGTGTGGAACTTGTAAGTTATCGGTTCGGTTTTGAACTGATCAGTGGGTTTAAAACTCATTTAAAACTAAAGTTACTATTTTAGAGTGTGGTTCCGGTTCTTATCGGTTCTAAAAACGGATTTATACGCTTTTTCCAATACCCGTGACACGGTTAGGAACCGATATATAAGTTCTTGCCTGGCACTGCCGTTAAAAGGGCAAGCTTTTGGTTAGGCTGGCATTATGTCTGAGAAACCCAAAGAAAACCGGGCCCACTGGGTTTCAACACTGTGATGTTTGTGGTGAAGTCTTTGCCAAAGGCTGACCCACACACCACATGTGTTTATTGTCTGGGGTTGACCACCTCCAGTCAGACTGCCAGGTATGTAGAATTTCCCTGCAGCCACCCTGGAAAAAGATTGGGCAGGCTCAGGGGCGAGAGGCTAAAAAGTCCGCTGACCGGATGGCCAGCCCGGTTCGGTGCCAACCGAACCAGAGGGAGTTCTCTGACCAGGGCCAGACTTCTCGGGCAAAAGAAAGCTGGTTCTGAGAATCTCCCTATGCTGTCTGAGTCCCCATCTCATTTTATGTTTTATAAAAAGTTGCTGAAACCCTCCAGCTTCCTTTAGAAGAGGCTGTGGATCAGCAAGAGGAGCCTGATTTTGTAGAAATGATGGATATTCCAGAGTCTAGGAGATTGTCTATTCCTTTACATAAGTCTTTTGGAAACAAACAATTAAAATTTTAAAAGCTCCTAATTCTGTGCCTCCTGTAGATAAAAAGATGGACAGAAGGTATACATTGTCAGGCCCTGATACAGAATTCCTTTCTCAGCAATGCAGTCATGTTGGGTAGTTCAGGCTGCTGCCTGTGATAAAGCTAATATTCCTTGGCTTCACATCCTCCTGACAAGGATTCCAGGAAGATTGATGCCATGGCAAAAAAACAGTATATGGCAGCCTCTCTGGGACTCAGGCAAGCAAATTATACGGCTTATGTAGCTAGGTATCAGAAATCTAGATGGGATACTGTTATGCAATTGGCCAAACAGGCCCATGGCCAGCTGGCTAGTGAACTAGAACAGGTGGCTGCTAATGGCATTGAAGCTCTAAGGTTCAGTTTCATGCTGCTGTGGATGTTAATGATGTTTCCAGAGTCATGGCCACATCTGTAGCTTTCAGAGTTGGCCTGGCTCAGGTGTATTAGTTTGTCACAGGATACCCAGACTAAGGCTATGGATTTTCCTGTAGGGAAATTCTCTGTTTGGAGAGCAGACAGAGAATTACATGAAGAAGATGGATGAATATAGGACTACTTACAAGAGTGCCCAGGCTAAGGAGCGGCAAGCCACTCCTCAAAGGCATGCCCCAGGGGTAGGGGTAGCCTTTTCACAGGCCTTTCTACCAGACTCAGGCCTCCTCTGCCTTTGCTCAGAGGGCTTCTTCAGAGGCAGGGCAGACGAGGGGTGGCAGACCTGCTCCCACCCCCAGCCTAAAGCTCCTGTAGAAACAGGCACCCTGATGGGGTGCCCAGGGCCGATTCTCCTGTACCAGTGGGCGGCAGGCTGGCTTACTTCAGTCAGAATTGGGCTTCTTTAACCTCAGACAAGTGGGTTCTGGAAGTAGTAAGCCAGGGTCTGGTTCTCAGCTTCAAAAGTTTCCCAAGTTGAGAAGCAGACTTTTCTACCTGCAAGTGCTTCAGAGACCCTCGCTCTGGAAACAGAGGTCTCATCCCTGTTAGCTCTCAGAGCAGTAGAAAGGGTTCCTCCCTGCATCAGGGCAGGGGTCTGTATTCAGATACTTCCTTACCCCAAAAGACAGTAGAATGGCGGCCCATTTTAGATCTCAGATATCTGAACAAGCATCTTTTAAAACCAAAGTTCAAAATGGTAACTCTGGCAATGATTTTACCTTCCCTAAGGCCAGGGGACTGGCTAGCCTCCCTGGACCTCAAGGATGCCTATTTCCGTGTCCTAATCAGAAGATCCCATCGAAGTACCTCAGATTCGAACTGCCCTCAGGTCATTACCAGTTCAGAGCAATGCCCTTCGGCCTTACCTCTGCTCCAAGGGTATTCACAAAGTGTCTAGCAGTGGCCCACTTAAGGAGGCAGAGGATTGCTGTTTTTCCTATCTGGACGACTGGCTCATTGTAGGCCAGTCCCCAGAACAGGTAAATTCACCTGCAGGTCACCCAGCAGCTTCTCACCTCCCTGGGTTTTCTGCTAAACCTACCAAAGTCGGTTCTGGAACCAGTCCAGGACTCACCTTTATAGGGGCAGAATTGGACACAAGCTAGCCAGAGCCTTTCTTCCCCAGAAAGGGTAAGGAATTTAGTGGCTCTGGCCTCTTCCTTCACTCTGCAGGTCTCGGCCAGCAAGACACTTTCTGCAGCTCCTGGGCACATGGCTGCATCCACAGCTGTTGTGCAGGGATCCAGATTTCAGATGAGAGACATTCAGTTTCACTTGAGAACCTTTTGGTCTCAGAGAAGAGACCCCCTTTCCAAGTTGGTCCCAGTGACTTGAACCTTGATCCTAGCTCTCCAGTGGTGGCAGGATCAGAGCAATTTAAGAGCGGGGTCCCTTCATTTCCCCTTCTCACGACTTGACTCTCACTACAGATGCTTCCCTTCTGGGTTGGGGAGCCCACATGGGCGACCTTTCTACTCAGGAGTTTGGTCCCCCAGGAATCTCTGCTCCACATCAATTTGCTGGAACTCAGAGCTGTCTTTTTAGCTCTTCAAGCTTTTCTGCATCTGTCCACGACAAGGTGATACAAGTCAGAACAGACAACACCACAACAATGTGGTACATCAACAAACAGGGGGCACTCGATCTTCGGCCTTGTGCACCGAGGCAATGAAGTTGTGGTCTCGGCCTATTCCTGAACACTTCCTCATAGCAGTTCATCTTCCAGGGAAGGACAATGTCCTAATGGATGCCCTCAGTAGGGATTTCCCAGGGCCATCACTAATGGTCCCTGGATCCTCAAGTGCTGGGGATAGTTTTTGCCAGGTGGGGCATCCCTCAGATAGATCTTTTGCAGCCCCAGACAATCACAAACTTCCTCTGTTCTGTTGCAGGCCTCCAGTGCTGGGCTCAGTTCCCCTGGATGCCCTTCTTCTGGATTGGGAGGAGGTTCCTCATGCTTTCCCCTTTCCTCTCCTATTCAAGTACTAGTCAAAATCAGATCTCAGCCTTGCAGGGTGATTCTGATTTCCGGATTGGGCCAGGCAGCCCTGGTACCCACTCCTTCTGTCTCTGACAGTCCATCTTCCCTGTGCCTCCCAGGAATCACAATCTGTTGACTTGTGCCCAGGGAAGGGTTGGTATCCAGACCTCAAATCCTTAACCTCAAGGCCTGGCTCTTGAGGAGTTAGAGTTTGCTGATTTACACCTCTATCAGGGTGTTCTTGAGATCCTAAAGGCTTCCAGAAGCCTTCCACTAGGGCTACTTATAGTTCTAAATGGAAAAGGTTTTCCATTTGGTGTGCTGGGAAAATATTTCCCAGAATCTGCTGAATTGCCCATTTTGTTAGATTACATGGTACATCTTAATTCCTTGGGTCTCAGACCAGCTACCCTGAGAGTTCATTTGGCAGCTGTGTCTGCTTTTTTGTGTCCAGCAGGAAAGTCATCCCTCTTTCCTCTCATCCTGTGTTTTCCAAGTTTTTTTAAGGGTTACTCCATGCTAATCCTCCCTTGGGAACCCATTTCTTGGGACCTTAATGTTTGCATTGCCCAGTTAATGCAACCCCGTTTCGAACCTCTGTCTTCTGCAGAGCTTAAGTACCTAACTTGGAAAACTGTTTTTCTAGTGGCTATCACTTCTGCCAGACGATAAGTGAATTGCAAGCCTTGTCAGTGGAGACTGACTTTATTTCTTTCCACAGGGATAAGGTAGTCCTTAGGACCAATAGGAAGTTTTTGCCTAAGGTGGTTTCAGATTTCCATCTTAATCAATCTATCTCCTTCCAGTATTTTTCACTGATCATTCCTCTTTGGGTGAGAGGAGGTTGCACAGCCTGGATGTTAAGAGAGCTCTTAGTTATTATATGGAGCGTACTAAAGGTCACAGGTTCGAATCTCTAACTTTTCCTTACCTATGGTGAAGTTGGGAAAGGCAAACCTGCCACTAAGAGATCAATAGCCAGGTGGATTGTCTCGTATCCAATTTTGTTATCAGAAAGTGGGGAGCCTCCAGGTTTGAGGGCTCATTCTACCAGGGTACAGCTGCGCCTCTAGCTGCTGCCAGAGATATCCCTTTATTAGAGATTTGCCAGGCTGCTACTTGAAAACGGTACACACTTACTAAGCATTACTCCTGGATGTCCAGGCCAGGAGAGATGCCTGTTTGGCACAGCTGTTCTTCAGAGCCTATTCCCTAAGTAGGTTCTGCCCTCCTCCATGGAGGTACTGCTGTGTATTCTGCTAATGTCTATAATATAGCAAGACTTCATGTTGTTTGAAGAAAAATTACTCACCTTAGTAATGTTGTTTCTTCTAATGGAGTCTTGCTATGTTATAGACCTCCCCCAACCTGCCCCTCTCAGAACCTCTACTTGGTGGGGCGGGCAACTTAGTGTGGGCACTACTTATGTCCTGTTAGCATTTTGTCCCCTTTGGGACTTTGGGGTGTGTATGTGTACGCTGTGTGTGCTTTTATTATACTTATGTTCCATTTTCATATTATTAGAATGGTGTTAGTATTTCTGGTCCCCTGACTTGAGTCTTGGGTGTTGGGACCATCAATGGTTGTTATTATTTAGGTAGCCATTTGGCTAGTGTAGGTTACAGCTTCCACACAGACCTTAGTGAGTTTGGCTCGTAAAGATCTGACAGTTCAAGTTTGAAATGACACAGATAGAGCTGCTCTCGTGCCAAAATTCTATTTTTGAATGGTTTTAACCATTTCACTCCGGGCAGTTCTAGAGCTGGAACAAACTGCTAATGTCTATAATATAGCAAGACTCCATTAGAAGAAGCAACATTACTAAGGTGAGTAATTTTTCTGCATTGTTCAGCTGGCTGGCTACTCAACATCAGTGACCTTAGTCCACACCTGAGCTCTGATCACTGGGCCACATGAGGTCCAGTTTTACAAAATATAAGACAACAGTTTCGCAAATGCAAATCAAACTTCCCAAGTAAATGAAGTGGCCTTACAATATTTCCTTCGACTTATAATGTTCTGTGTATACAGTATGTTCTGCACTTTTCATGAAAATTTTAAATATATTAACAAGTAAACTTAACATCTGATTAATAACCAGCTGGACTGAATAGATGTTTCTGTATTTCTTTGTAAGAGCAGAACTAGCTTTTAAAGTAAGACTTCTTTCTGCTTCTGAAGTATGAAAACAAACTTCCTGTTCCCAAATGGTAAAATGCAGCAGCCAGCAGTGTGATTAAGCAAGGACTCCATTGGTGCTGTATTGTCTTTTAAAATTTTCACAGTCTTAGCAGGTCCTGAACTGCAGTATTTTATATCACTTGCAGCATGTTGCAATCACAGAGGAAAAGGGAGAGCAGATGGGTGGGAAAAGGAGGATAGACCACAGAGCTCAGGAAGAAATTCAGAGCAGTCAGAAAATGGGCAAGAAAAGAAAGAGAGAGAAACTACAGACAGAGAGAGATGGGTGGGAAAAGGAGGACAGACAACAGAGCTCAGGAAGAAATTCAGAGCATTTGGAAAATGGAGCAAGAAAAGAAATAGAAACTGCAGACAGAGAGCAGATGGGCAGGAAAAGGAGGACAGACTACAGAGCTCAAAAAGAAATTCAGAGCATTTGGAAAATGGAGCAAGAAAGAAAGAGAGAGAAACTAAGACAGAGAGCAGATGGGTGAGAAAGGAGGTCAGACAACAGAGCTCGGGAAGAAATTCAGAGCAGTCAGAAATGGAGCAAGAAAAGAAAGAGAGAGAAACTACAGACAAAGAGCAGATGGGTGAGAAAAGGAGGACATACAACAGAGCTCAGGAAGAAATTCAGAGCATTTGGAAAATGGAGCAAGAAAAGAAAGAGAGAGAAACTGTAGACAGAGAGCAGATGGGTAGGAAAAGGACAGACAGGAGACCTCAGAAGAAATCTAGAGGAGTCGGAAATGGAGCAAGAAAAGAAAGAGAGAAACTACAGACAGAGAGCAGATGGGTAGGAAAAGGAGGACAGATAACAGAGCTCTGAAAGAAATTCAGAGCAGTCGGAAAATGGAGCAAGAAAAGAAAGAGAGAGAAACTACAGACAGAGAGCAGATGGGTGAGAAGAGGAGGACAGACAACAGAGTTCAGGAGGAAATTCCGAGCATTTGGAAAATGGAGCAAGAAAAGAAAGAGAGAGAAATGTAGACAGAGAGCAGATGGGTAGGAAAAGGACAGACAACAGAGCTCAGGAAAAATTCAGAGCAGTCGGAAAATGGAGCAAGAAAAGAAAGAGAAAGAGAGGGAGAGAGAAACTACAGACAGAGAGCAGATGGATAGGAAAAGGAGGACAGACAACAGAGCTCTGGAAGAAATTCAGAGCAGTCGGAAAATAGAGCAAGAAAAGAAACTGAGAGAAACGGTAGAGAGAGAGCAGATGGGTAGGAAAAGGAGGATAGACCACAGAGCTCAGGAAGAAATTCAGAGCAGTTGGAAAATGAGCAAGAAAAGAAAGAGAGAGAAACTGCAAACAGAGAGCAGATGGGTAGGAAAAGGACAGACAACAGAGCTCAGGAAGAAATACAGACCAGTCAGAAATGGAGCTAGAGAAGAAAGAAAGAGAAACTGCAGACCGAGGAAAGCAAGAAAAGAAAGAGAGAAACTGCAGACCAAGGAAAGCAAGAAAAGAAACACAGATAAATGGTAGACAGAGGAAAGAAAGAGAAATTGCAGACAGAGGAAATCATGGACAGGACAGAGAACTGAGACATGAGAAACAGAGGAGGAAGAAAATATAAAGATATTGGGTAGTTAAGTGTCTAAAATGCACAACTGTACTGGTGACTAATAAAAATAATCTGCAAATACGACAGTCGTTCATTCTGCCTGGTCAGGTACCCAATCCACCAAGTAGCTGCCAGTTAATCTAAATTGGTTAGTATTGTACTTACTTCCATGCAAACTTAATGGCATGATGTTTACATATATAGGATGCAAGGAGAATGATGTTTACACATGTAGGATCAATAGAAAATGCTTATGACGTTAATATAATCTGTGGGCCAGTCTCCTTCATACAGCCATGCTCTAGGGCTCCACAGTGACTCAGAACTTTTGGTCTTCAATACCACACATGGTGGCAATGCACAGAACCGTGTATATTGAACATTACTATATAAGCTATATATTTGGCTTTATCTCATTTCCTCCCCACCCAAAGTAGAAAGTACAGTGAACCTTGCAGGGACCAGGACTTTGTTTTTGTCTGTACTGAGGGTACAGTCTTCAATGTAGCCTTCATCTCTTCTCTTTTCTTATTTTCATAATGTCTGTATCTTCCTGGACTTAACGCCTCACCACTCATTCACACTAATGGGACTACGCCAGAGGCGCTTAGGACCCAGCGGGAGCCAAAAATCTCAGGAGGGCCAACGCCTGTAGGGCTGCAAGGAAGCGGCACATGAGCTCAGCTCGGCTGTATAGGCTACCTGGCATCGACACTCCAACCTCCTCAGTTCCTTTTTTCCTACTGTCAAATGCGCTTCAGTGACGCCGCCACCTGTTGGGAGTCAAAACTTCACTTCATATGACAGCACCTATAGTCTTTCAGTTTCGATTAGTTTTATTAATTTTATTATTTTCTTGACAGTTTAAAGCAAAATAAATAAGTTAATTTATTGAGTAAATTTTCATCAGAAGAAGTCTTCAGCCCTCCTTCAATGGAGTCCACATGAGCGGGCAGGTAATGATAGGAGACTTCAGCATGAAAGCTGTTCTGTCAGCAGGGCTGGGTCTGGTCCACCACCCTCTATGGAGGGTCTGACTACAGGCAGTCTGGTTCTTGGGGTGGGGGGTGGGCAGTCTTCCCAAAGCACAAAAGCGGTCCCATTCTCGATCCTTGTCGAGCTTTCGGCACCGCTTGGCCTCAAGTTCTTCGGCCTCCCATTTGAAAAAAGAAACCACACCGCTCAAGCTCAGCTTTCTTCTGGTACATCTGAACATCGATCATCGGTTACCAGTGGCAGGGGCCAGATGCAGTCCTTCCAGGATCCCTCTGTCCCCTGTTTCTGGTGGCAGGCATCCTCGACTCCAGAGTGCCTCCTCCCAAGGGGCCTCCGTGAGCAGTTTCACTATTGGGCCGCCTCATGGAGCAGTTGGTTCGGCCGGTTGTCCCGTCTGCCTGAGCTGGTAGTCCGTCACGGGGCCTTCGGGCCTGTCAGTTTGGCCCTGCAGGTGGGGTAGTTGGGGCTTCCTAGTCACGCGGCGCCTTCTCCTGTGCCTTCATGTTGCACTCTGGTGTTTATCCCTCATATGGCTGTGCGCAGGGGTCCACACCGTGCCTCTATCTCCTGCTGCATTTCTTCATTTTTCCTCAGCAGTCGAGGGTTGGGAACTTCTAGTTTGGTGGCGCCAGCTTCTCTGGTGCCACATCCTGTACCAGTGCAACCTATGTTTTCGGTGCTGCCTCCTGTAGCAGCGCTGAGAGCGCCTGGTGCCGCATGCGATGCAGGGATTTTCGACTCATTCGCAGTGCTCCTCCTCCTCTTTCTTTTCCTCCTTTCCTATCTATACTGTCCCTTCAGGACTAGTAGGAGATGATGTTGAGCCTGATCCTGATTTTCGATTGGAGGACGACTTTGACGATGATTTCTCCTTAGGGCAGTGAATACCTCTTTCAGCAGAGCCTCTGGTCGAAGACCTTTCTTTTAAGTCTCTGCTTAGAAATTTGAATACTCTCTCTCTCTCTCTCCAGACTTAGAAATCAATCCTGAAAGTTGCTGCATCTGCAGTACCTGCATCCCGGACATTCCTGTGGAATTGACTCCCCTGTACAACCCTCTTTTGAGACACTCTCGCAAATGATGTGGATAATCCGTGCTTATTCCTCTGTATAAGTCCATAAACAGGAAGTATGCCCTCTCAATGATCAACCCATTCTAGCCTCGCAGCCTTTGCTGATGCCATAGTTGTCCTGGCAGAGAATGAAAAGGCCATTCTTCTGCAAGAATCTCACAGCATGTCCAATAAACAAAGAATCTTGCAAAATCGACACTTTGGGAAAACGAGTCTTTTGCTGCTTCCACCCTGGGCATGCATTGCTAGCTACCAGGGCTACTTCTCTCAATTTGAGTATATACTCTGGCATTCACTCAAGGCTACGGTAGAAGCTCTTCCAGATTCGGATGTTACACAGTGCTTCTTCAAACCGATACTAGAGGCATTGAATCCAATAATCAGCAGCTTAAAGCTGCCATGGATGTCTTTGACACTACCTCCAGAGCAGTGGCAGCCGGTATATGCACCGCCACCACTCTTGGTTGTGCACCTCAGGTTCACAAATGATGCCCAACAGAGGGTTATGGCTTTGCCTTTTGATGGTACATACCTGTTTGGTCCTCAGGTCAAGTAGACACTAGAGGCCACACAGAAGACTAGAACAGCCATCAAACGGCCAGACTGCCATCCACAGCCCCTCAAAGAGGCAGGAACCGGCGCCAGTTTCATAATCATCAGTCCTTTCATGGTAAAGGCAGAGGGGCTTTAACAGAAACCAAACCCTCAGCTGCAAAAGAAAACGCAGAAGGCACAGGGCCCCAAAGCGCCTAGTGCCACCCTCTGAGATCCCAGCTCAAGTCCCACCTCAGCTTCCGAGGGGACTCTTCCTCGGCAGTAGGAGGGCATCTGACTCAGTTTTATGACCAGTGGAAGTCAGTCACATCAGACAAGTGGGCACTCAGATTAATCCATGAGGATTACTCTAAATCTTTCAAGAGACCCTCTGGATCACCCCTCCCAAACAACAGCCCAAGCTGTCTGTCTCTCAGTCAGACCTTCTTGCTTCCGAGATTCAAGGCCTTCTAAACAACAGGACAGTAGAAGTAATCTCGCTGGATCAGCAGAACACAGGTTTCTACTCCCATTACTTCCTAGTTCCAAAGAAAACAGGCATCCTAGGGACATGGATATGTTGTTCTTCCACACTTATTGGCAGGTTCCTTGCCGCTTTAAATCTTGCGGAAGGTCTTCAAGCTGGCTCCTCCCACCCACCCGGGTGGTAAAACTCGGCTCCGCCCCATGGCGCCAGATCTTCCTTACGCTTGGAGCTCAGGTTCCCTCCTTAGCGCTCTGCGTTTCGACTGAGTTCCTGAAATTTTCGGTCTCTCCGAATTTAATTTGAAGTTTTCTAATCTTGATCTTCTTCTCTTGCTGCTGCGATGAATCATTCGTTTTCCAGCTCCCGGGCGCCGGTTAATTCCTTCAGGAAAGACCCACTCCGCATGCATCTACTGCCTCGACTTGGATCATGATCCGCAAGTGTGCAATTTTTGCTATGCCCTTCGACCAGCTCACTGGAGGATCGTGCGGCCCATTCGGGGCTCAGGCGACCTGAAACTTTTTCTGCAGGAAAACTCCTTGGAGACTCTTCGGCAGTGTCTCGTCTGCTGTCTCGGCTGAGCAGCTCGTACTTCTTTCCTCCATGGAGGGGGCGTCAAGTCTGCCCCTCCGGTCGCGCGCTTATCCCACTATCTTTGAGTTCTCCTCATTCAGCTTCGTTCAGGAGTTTCTCGCCAGTCCCTTCCTCAAAGGGAGAGGGACCTTGGACCCGCCTCGGCCCAAGTCTCAGGAGAGTCACAGGCTAAGTCCCATCGTCGGGCGCTGGAGGGAGCGGGAGGTTCCCCTCCCTGCCAGCCAACGCCTGACTTCCGGTCGGGTGCGGCTCAGGCCGCTGGCTTCTGATGTCCCGTCAGGTCAGCCGGCCAGGACTCCCGTCGGCGTTGTTGAGTCTCGACCGTATCTGGGCTGTCTTCTGCTGAGTCGCCATCCCTTCGCCGGTCCCCGGCGGAGGCTGAGAGTTCTGCCTGTACCTTTGTCGACAGGCCTCGGCCCTTTCTTCCAAGCCAAGGGAAGAGCAGGCGCTCCCGCTCCTTCCAGAGCCCACCTCGGTTTCCCGAGTTAGGTCTCGGTCTGGTCCTCCTCTCGGTCAAGCCGCTCATGCCGACTTCAGCGTTCTGGTCGGGCACGAGTTAAGTGGCATCCGTTCTTCCTCGGATGAGGAGTCAGCCGATGCAGATGGCATCGCGTTCACGAGGAGTTCATGTGACAGCAGTTATTGTTGTCCGGGAATCAATCGACACCAATTCATTCCCGTCCAGCAAGCGGCTGCCGCCCGATTAGCCGACTCAACCGCTCGCTGCAGTCGAGGTGCCCTCTGGGGCGGTTGTTCATCTGAACCTTGCTGCCCACTGCCCTCGGTGGAACCTCGATCGGGTCCACGAGCTGTCCCATGAGTTGTCTGTCCCCCTCACTCCCGCACCCTCCGGCGGATCGAAGAGTGACTCAGGCCTGAGGCAGCTCTTTGCAGACCCCTCGAGTCCCGACGTCGACTCCTCTGTTGTCTCTCAGTCGAGGACCAGGGTCCTCCGAACGATCTGTGGATGACAGCCCATCATCCTTCATGGGTCTGCTTCAGCTCATCTCGGAGTTCACTGGATGCAGCTCGAGCCCGTGTCAAATGGGCCTGTATCCCTGACAGAGATTCTAGACCGAGGGGTTCACCCTGGAGGCCTTCCCAGTGGCTGAGGCCATCGTAGGCCCGTCTTGGAGCTCTGGCTGCCTACTTCCGCCCTGCGCCTCGGCCAGGATGGCCAGGAAGTACTCTGTCCCTGTCAGTTCTTTGCCCGGTTTCTCGGGCACCTTGCTGAGGGTTAGTTACCAATAATGTTTTCCAGTGTTCTGGGAGCGCTCGGGATGTGGATAGGCCCCTGACAAAGAGTCCAAAAGGATGGACATGTTGGGGCGCAAGGTTTACGCTGCATCCTCCCTAGGCCTCTGACAGGCCAGCTCGGCTGCACTGATGGCATTTTCTCCCATGTCCTTTTGGGCTCCTGGATGAGGTGTTCCTCATCTCCCGGCCGACCTGGGACCACGGTCCGGCCAGGTACGGGACCAGTGTAGGCGGTGGCAAAGCAGCAGCTTCAGACTGCTCTGGACTTAGGTGATTCCTGTGCCAGGTCGGTGGCGCTACAGGTGGCCATGCGCCGCAGGGCGGGCTGAGGTTATCCTTCTCACTGGAAATCCAGCACAAGTTGGCGGACATCCTCTTGGGACTGACCTTTTCGGCCCTGGAGTGGAGGGACACCTCCAGGGGACCGAAGTCCAATGCCACTGTGGACTCGATCCTCCTGCCCGGAGGGACAGGGCAACCGGCAGCCACGTAAGCCCCTTTGCCCCCGGCCCCTGTGGCTCGACTGGCCATCAACCCCAGCATGAGGTCCAGCAGGCTTGCGTGGGCATTCTGACACCAAACCAGCGGCTTCCTCTAAAGGAAGCAGGAGGTAAGGCCCAGGAGCTCCCTCGGCCAATTCCTCCTCCAAGCCTGCTCAGTGGCAGGCTGAGGGGCTGATCCCCGGCCCGTCACCCCCGGTTCCCCACATGGGAGACGTATCCCTCCTCCACCTGGTCCGCTTTCCCGGACCTCTGGTGTCGGAGGTGCTAGGGAAGGCCCTGCCTTGGGATTGCGAGCAGGCGCCACCCGCTGAGCCGTTGCCCCACGAAGTCTTGGGGTCCGCAGCCTGGTGTCGACCGCTGAGCCGACTTGCCTGGCCCTCTAAATAGAGGTGATCAGGAGGTTGCGGATCCTCCTTCAGAACCCTGGGTTTGTG
This sequence comes from Neoceratodus forsteri, assembly GCA_016271365.2. NCBI lineage: Eukaryota > Metazoa > Chordata > Ceratodontiformes > Ceratodontidae > Neoceratodus > Neoceratodus forsteri. Next base: position 982,600,880 of record CM057455.1, read on the forward strand.
TCCAGGTATTCCTGGTCCCAATGGATGGGGGCTTGCGCCCATTCTTTATCCGCCACGTCCGGATGGTCTCTCTGCCTCAGATATCCCATCCTCAGAGCGAGGCGTGTGGCTTCTTTTCTGGACCTCCAGGACGTGCTTACACTTCGTTCCGTCCGTTTCTTGGGAGACTCCTCCCTTTCTTAAGCGGGGATCTCTTCTGAGTTCCAGGCCAGGCCCTTTGGTCTCTGCTCAGCAGTTTTCTGCGGCATTGAGGGGTCCGGGAGTATCCCCACCGGATGGCGGCCTGACTGCAACCCTTCCAGGCAGAAGGGGCGGTCCAGAGTTCTGGCCCTCTAGGTTGCTCTTAGACTGGTCTTCTTTTATCGGAGCCACGTTAGAACTCATGTCTTAGCGGGTGATCCTTCTTGGGATGAGGCTCGACTCTTGAGTCCGAGCTCGGCTCCTGGCGGACAGGGCTGAGGTTCTTCCTCCTTACCTAGTCAGGTCTGACTGGGCAGTTGCGCCCGCGGGACCTCCTGCACCTCCTGGGCCTCGCGGCAGCCTGCTCCGCGCATGAATCTGTTTGGACCCGCCCAGTTCATCGTCCCCTAGTGGGGGCTGGCCAGCCAGCGGTCACAGTGCTGCGTTCCCTTCGGACCAGTTCGTGACTACAGCCCAGGGATGAGGAACGCTCTCTTTCAGACCGTTCCAGCTCTTGCAGGAGAACATCCTGTTCGTCCACCCAGTCGGACGGTCTTCTCCGACCAATGCTTCTCGGATGGGTGGGGTGCCCATCAAGGAATACAGAGTGCTCCACCTCTGGTCCTCTCGGGAGTCCTGATGTCTTTCCTACCTGCTGGAGCTCCAGGCGTCCGCAGCTTGCACCGCTTGCTCCGTTGTGCGAGGTCTAGTGGTTTAAGTCCAGGTGGACAACACCACGACCATGTGCTACCTATCCCGCCAGGTTCGGACGAGAGCCTTGCCTCTGCGTCAGGAGGTTCTCCATTGGGTCTTCGCGAGCCGGAGGCGTGTTTCCTAGCCATTCAATGGCAGGGCCTCCAGCACCCTGGCTGATGCCCTAAGCCGGACATGAGGCTGCGCCTCACGAGTGGTCTTCCCTGCGGAGGTAGCACAGGATCTTCTCCCTCCTGGTCACGCCTCGGCGGTCCCTTTTCCCTCCAGGGGAATCTGAGGCCGAGACTGTCTCATGCCCGCCCCCTCAGCAAGGTTGGCTGTAGGGGATGCCGTCTAGGCTGCAGACCTCGGGCCTCTTTCGCCTCTCCCCATTTCCACTTGACCCACGGGCAAGGCGAGGAGGGACTAGGGTGCAGGCAATGCTGGTAGCCCCAGACTGGTTTGCCAGCTCTGGTATCCAGCTCTCCTCAGTCTCAGCCCCAGGCTCCCGAGCTTCCAGCCCGACCGGTCCTGATCTCTGTTTTCAGAGGTGTTTTCCATCTGGACCTTCAGTCCCTGCACCTGAAGGCCCTGGTCCCTGTCTTGACTAGGGGTCAGGCCTTGGGTCTTCGACAAGGTCCTCAGCGTTTTGAGGCATCCAGCCAGGGGTCGGCCAAACATGCTCACGCTTTCAAATGGAAGAGTTCTCCATTTGGTGTTGGGATAGGGCCTGGTCCCTCTTCCATCCTCAGCGAGCATTCCGGACCATCTGAGGTCCGTTTTTTTTGAACTAGGCTTGACCGATGACCCTCTAGGTGCTTCTATTGGTCACCCTGTCTTCCGGTAGCGGGCCAGAAGGAAGTCGGGCGCAGAAAAGGTGGTCTGGCGCTTTTCTAGCCCTTGATCATACCCTCCCCTTTGGGGAGAGTATCCCCATTTCTGTGGGATCTTCGCTGGTATGGGCTTAGCTCACGGGCAAGCTGTTCGAACCTTTGCAGAGGTGTGAGTTTCCCCACCTGTTGTGGAAGAACACCTTCTTGGGGCTATGCCATCCAGAAGGAGGGAGAGTTCCAGGCATTCCCTTGAATCTCCCTATGTGGTCTTCCACATGGACAAGGTTATCCTGCGCCCCACCCAAAGTTCCTTCCGGGGTGGTGGCAGAGTCTTTTCCCTACGGGTTTGTCTCTGCGGGGTTCATCCCATTCATGCCTCGGAGGCCGTATATAGGATCCATTGGGACCCTATTGCGCTCGCCTACCCAGGAGCATAGGGCTGAGATCAAGGAGAGGTTCACCAGCTGTTTGTCATCGCTGAAGCCGCTGTGACAGACCTGCAGCCAAGCGGACGGCAGCTGGTGGGTCACCTCCTGCATAGGTCTCCGCTTATAGGTGGGGCGGGCATGGAGCCTCCAGAGGGATAAGTGCTCATTTTCCCGCCCTTCCGCTGCATCGGTGGCCGCTTCGAGATACTCCTGTCCAGGATATCCGTGAGGGCTCCAACCTGGAAGCAGGCATATACCGATTTCCCCTTCCACATCGACCTTGGGTCACACACGGGATGTTGGTGGGGCCTCGGTTCTCGAGTCTTTATACCTAAGTAGGGGTGTGCTTTGCCTCCCTCCTCCGGAGAACTGCTAGGAGTCTGCCAATAAGTGTGGATAAACAACATATCCATGTCCCTAGAAATACAGGTTTCTCACCTGTAACAGGAGTTCTAGGAATGGTATATGCTGTAATCCACCCCGACCTGCCTCCCGGCTTCGATGCACAACCTGGCTTCCAGCTGGCTAGATCTGGCGCCATGGGCGGAGCCGAGTTTTACCACCGGGTGGGTGGGAGGAGCCAGCTGAAGACCTTCCAGCAAGATTAAAGCGCAGGAACCTGCCAATAAGTGTGGGTGAACAACATATACCATTCCTAGAACTCCTGTTACAGGTGAGTAACCTGTATTTATAGCCCTATTCTCGATCTCAGGAAGTTAAACAGGTTCCTTTACAAGGAAAAGTTCAAGATGATATCTTTCGTTACATTTTACCTCTGATTCATCAAAACAATTGGCTAGCCTCCCTGGACATTCAGGGCGCATATCAACATGTTCTCATACACCCAAACCACTACAAATACCTCAGATTTGTGGCGTTAGGCCAACACTACCAGTTCAGAGTCCTGCCCTATGGGCTATCCTCGGCTCGAGTTTTTACAGAGTGCTTCAAACAACATGAAGTCTTGCTATATTATGACAGATGCAGTTTGTCCCACCATTAGAACTGCTCCGGAGGTGAAAGAGTTAACTTCCATGCAGTGCATGGAGCTTAGAGCGAGCTCGGTTAGAAACTCTGTTAGGGTGGTTTCAAACCAAAACCGTCAGATTCTGTACTCCCCTCACTGAACAGTCGCCGAGATTCCTCCTGCTGCTCGGTTCATTTTCTCGGTTTAAAGTGTCTTTCTCGGTTAAATTCAACCGTGATATTCTTTATTTTACCGCAAACCGATCGGTTCAAGCTCTGTCTATGGTATTGTAAGTAATAGATAGGTTTTCTGTGTGGAACTTGTAAATGTTTATCGGTTCGGTTTGAACCGATCAAATTGTATTTAAACTTTATTCTGAAGCCTTTTAAGGCTTGTTAAGATCCTGATTCCGGTTCTTATCGGTTCTAAAAAACAGATTTCATTACGCTTTTTCCACGATCCGTGACACGGTTGGGAACCATAAGGTGTGTCTTGCCTGGCACTGCCATCAAAAGGGCAAGTTTTTGGTTAGGCTGGCATTATGTGTGAGAAACCCAAAGAAAAACCGGCTCACTGGGTTTCAACACTGTAGTGTCTGTGGGGAAGCCTTTGCCAAGGCTGACCCACACACCACATGTGTTTATTGTCTGAGGTTTGACCACCTCAATGCAGACTGCCAGATTTGCAAGAATTTGCCTGCAGCTACCCTCGATAAGAGAGTTGGTAGGCTCAGGGAACGAGAGTCAAAAGTCCGCTGACCCGATGGCCAGCCCGTTCCGGTGCCAACCGAACCTGAGGAGTGCCCTCTGACCAGGGCCAGACTTCTCGGCAAACATAAAGCTGACTCTGAGGAGCCAGTTCCAGCAAAGAGAACTAGAAAGTCAGCAGGTGTGGAGTCAAAATTCCTTCTCCAACTGCTGCAGAGATAGCCAGGGCAATACAGATTGTCCAGTCACTGTCCTCAGTTCCTTCCGAACCGCCACTATCTGGCAAAAGGTCGGTTCGGTCGGGTTCCACTGTTCAAGAATATGATATAGAAGAGTTTTATGAACCAGAGGAGGGGAGGATGATTATGATCAGTGTAATGTGACTTTGAAAGTCTGGATGTGCCCATTGAACCGACATCTCCCCAGACAGACCTTTGGGTGAATCTCCCCCTAGGCTTGCTGAGTCCCCTTCTCATTATTTGTTTTATAAAAGTTGCTGAAACCCTCCAGCTTCCTTTAGAGGAGGCTTTGGATGAGCAAGAGGAGCCTGACTTTGTAGAGATGATGGATATCCCAGAGTCCAGGAGATTGTCCATCCTTTACATAAATCTTTTAGGAAACAAAAACAATACATGGCAGTCCTTGGGACTCAGACAAGCAAACTATATGGCTTATGTTGCAAGATACCAAAAATCTAGATGGGATACTGTCATGGCCTTAGCCAAACAGGCCCCTGCCAGCTTGCAAAGGAGCTGGAGCAGGTGGCTTTGATGGTATTGAGGCATCTAAGGTGCAATTCCATGCTGCAGTGGATTCTAATGATGTATCCTCTAGAGTCATGGCTACATCTGTGGCTTTTATGGATTGGCCTGGCTCAGGTGTACTACTTTGTCACAGGATACCCAGTCTAAGGCTATGGATTTCCTGTGGTGGGAAATTCTCTGTTTGGGGAGCAGACAGAGAATTATATGAAGAAATGGATGAATATAGAACCACTTATAGGAGTGCACAAGCCAAGGAACAGCAAGCCACTCCTCAGAGGCAGCCCCCAGGGGTAGGGGCAGGCCTTTTCACAGGCCTTTTACCAGACCCAGGCCTCCTCTTCAGCCTATGTTCAGAGGGGTTCTTCAGAGGGAGAGGCAGACGGTGCGAGCAGGCCTGCTCCCACCCCTCAGCCTAAAGCCCCTGCCAAACAGGCACCCTGATGGGATGCCCAGGGTCGGCTTTCCATTACCTGTAGGGGGGCAGGCTGCTACTTGGGTCCAGGACTGGGAGTCTTTAACATCAGACAGGTGGGTCCTGGAAGTAGTGAGCCAGGGTCTGGTTCTCAGCTTCAAAAATTTCCAAAGATGAGAGCCAGATCTTTTCGCCTGCAAACCCTTTAGAGACTCTTGCCTTGGAAACAGAAGTCTCAACCCTCCTGGCTCTCAGAGCTGTGGAAGGGTTTCTCCCTACACCAGGGCAAGGGTCTGTACTCCGGTACTTCCTTACCCCAAAAGACAGGAGAGTGGCGGCCTATCCTGGACCTAAGATATCTAAACAAGCACCTTTTAAAACCAAAATTCAAAATGGTGACTTTGGGAATGATTTTACCCTCCCTAAGGCCAGGGGACTGGCTAGCTCCTGGACCTCAAGGATGCCTACTTCCATGTTCTTATCAGAAGCTCCCATCGAAGTACCTCAGATTCGAACTGCCTCAGGCCATTATCAGTTCAGAGCAATGCCCTTCGCCTTACCTCTGCCCCAAGGGTGTCACAAATGTCTGGCAGTAGCAGTTGCTCATCTAAGAAGGCAAAAGATTGCCATCTTTCCTACCTGGACGACTGGCTCATTGTGGGTCAGTCTCCAGACCAGGTCAAATCACACCTGCTAGTTACCCAGCAGCTGCTTACCTCTCTGGGCTTTCTTCTCAGTCTTCCAAAGTCAGTTCTAGAACCTGTCCAGGTACTTACATTTATAGGCGAGAACTGGACACAAAGCAGGCCAGAGCCTTCCTTCCCCTAGAAAGGTAAGGACCTTGGTGGCCCTGGCCTCGTCCTTCACTCTGCAGGTCTCTCAACCAGCAAGGCATTTCCTGCAGCTCCTAGGACACATGGCTGCTTCCACAGCTGTAGTGCAAGGAGCAAGATTTCAGATAAGGGACATTCATTTCCATTTGAGAGCCTTCTGGTCTCAAAGAAGAGATCCCCTATCCAAGTTAATCCCAGTGACTCGACCCTGATCCAGGCCCTTCAGTGGTGGCAGGATCAGAGCAATCTGAGACAAGGGGTGCCTTTCATCCTCTGTCCCACTCCTTGACCCTTACTACAGATCGTCCCTCTTGGGATGGGAGCTCACATGGGTGACCTCTCCACCCAGGGGTTATGGTCCCCTCAGGAATCTCTCCTCCACATCAATCTGTTGGAACTCAGAGCTGTTTTCTAGCACTTCAGGTTTTTCTGCATCTGTTCAGAACAAGGTGGTACAGGTCAGAACAGACAACACCACTACAATGTGGTACATCAACAAACAAGGGGTCTGGTCTTCGGCCTTGTGCACCGAGGCGATGAAGTTGTGGTCTCTGGCTTATTCTCTGAACACTTCCCTCATAGCAGTTCACCTCCCAGGCAAGGACAATGTCCTGGCAGATGCTCTCAGCATGATTTCCCAGGGCCATCACGAATGGTCGCTGGATCCCCTAGTACTGGGGATAGTTTTTGCCAGATGGGGCACTCCTCGGATAGATCTTTTGCAGCCCAGACAATCATCAACTTCCACTTTTTGTTGCAGGCCCCAGTGTTGGGCTCAGTCCCCTGGATGCCTTTCTCCTCGATTGGGAAGGAAGTTTCTCTATGCCTTCCTCTCCTGTTCAAGGTGCTAGTCAAAATCAGGTCTCAGCCCTGCAAGATGATCCTGATTGCTCCAGACTGGGCCAGGCAGCCCTGGTACCCACTCCTTCTGTCCTTAGCAGTCCATCTTCCCTGTGCCTCCCCAGGAACCACAATCTGTTAACCTGTGCTCAGGGAGAGTCTGTATCTATCTCGAATCCTCAAATCCTCAAGGCCTGGCTCTTGAGGAGTTAGAGTTGCTGATCTACAACTTTCTCAAAGTGTTCTCGAAATCTTGAAAGCTTCTAGGAAGCCTTCCACCAGGGTACCTATAACTCAAGTGGAAAAGATTTTCCATATGGTGTTCTGGGAAGCATATTTCCCCGGAATCTGCTGATTTACCCACTGTATTGGATTATATGGTCCATCTTAATTCCTTGGGACTGAGACCAGCTACCCTGAAAGTGCATTTGGCAGCTATCTCTGCTTTCATTTCAGCAGGAAGCCTTCTTCTCTTTCTGCTCACCCTGTATTTTCCAAGTTTTTAAGGGATTGCTTCATACCAATCCTCCATTCAGGGACCCTGCCCCTACTTGGGACCTTAATGTTTGCATTGCTCAGCTGATGCAACCCCTTTGAGCCTCTGTCTTGGCAGAGCTTAAGTATTTGACTTGGAAACTGTATTTCTAGTAGCCATCACTTCTGCCAGGCGCATAAGTGAGTTACAGGCCTTATCAGTGGAGACTGACTTTATTTCCTTTCACAGGGATAAGGTAGTCCTCAGGACTAACAGGAAGTTCTAGGGACATGGATATGTTGTTCATCCACACTTATTGGCAGGTTCCTTGCCGCTTAAATCTTGCGGAAGGTCTTCAAGCTGGCTCCTCCCACCCACCTGGGTGGTAAAACTCTCGGCTCCGCCCATGGCCTTCAGATCTTCCTTACCGCTTGGAAGCTCAGGTTCCTCCTTAGCGCTCTGCGATTAAGACTGGTTCCTAATTCTTGAAGTTCGAAATCAAAAGTTTTTTTGCTAAAAGACTTCGGTCTTCTTCTCCTCACGCTCACGATGGACAAATGGACTCGGTTTTCGGAGGTGCCCTTGCGAGTGAGAAGATGTCTAGAGACGGATCTGCACTCCACGTGCGTCTACTGCCTGGGCCTTGAGCACGACCGCGGGCCTCGACATGCTCTTCCTTTTGTCCTCGTCCTTGAAGACGCGTGCTGCCCGATTACAACTGGAGCGCCCAGAAAAATTCCACGGTGAAATCTAAAGAGGCCCGATTGGCGGTGTCGGCGGGCGGGCTCAGCGGATCAGCTCGAGGCAGATGATGGCGCCCTCGAAGGAGGCGGCAGGCCGCTTCTACCACGGCTGCGGCATTGTCCGCTCTCTCTCGGTGCCTCGTGCTCGGCTTCTTTTAGGGCTTTGTCTGACCTCTCGACGAAAGGTGAGGTCCAACTTCTTCGGGACCTTTTTCAGGTCCAAAAGAGCAAAGTAAGTCTCTCCGTCGACGCTCTTGGGAGCGGGAAGATCCCCCTCCCTTGTGGGCAGTCGGCTTGATCGACCCCTCAGCTTCGGTCACTGGCTTCACGGTGTCCCCGTCAGGCCAGTTGACCGAGACTCCCGTCAGCGGTCAAGATTTTTCTCGACCCGTTAGATGGGTTGATCGGCTGGAGCGAAATCCCCTCTCCCAGTTCCCCGGTGGGAGTTGAGGATCTCAATCGCTCGTCTGTGCCTCCGGTTCCAGAGCCTTGGTGTGGGATCGTCCGAGGAGAGTGCCGATTTCCGACACTCCTCCTCGCCTTCCTCGTCCAGTCGAGACTCTCGGTCTCGGTCTTGGACATCCTCCGGTCCAACGATCCACGCCGCCAGGCGGTCTCGGTCTCGGCACCATGGCAGGCGGCGCCCGCTCTTCCTCTTCCTCCGGACGAGGGAGGCCCGGCGCAAGTTGCGTCGGAGTACAAGGAACTTATGTGGCAACAGCTCCTTTTGACGGGAATAAGCCCAGATCGTCTTCCCGGCCATTAAGTGGCTGTCACGAGCAGCGAAACAACCCCTCGTTGTAGTCGAGGAGCCTGTTCTCAGGCCGGTTGTTCGCCAATTCAGCTGCCCACCGATTCTGGTGGAACCTCCGCCTCCACAGCCATTAGTTGGAGCTCAACCAAAATTCTCGGTCGGCCTTGGGTTTGCCCCATAGGCTGTCTGTCACCCTCACTCCCGATAAACCTCGGCAGGTGGAGGGTGGCTCAGGCCCAGGCAGCTCTTTGGGGACTCTTCTGAGTCCGATGATGGTTCCTCCTCTTCTCCAAGTGCATGGACTTGGAGTCCTCGGAGGGCAGTCAATGGACGATAGCCCTTCGTCCTTCTTAGGGTTGCTCGACTCATCTCGGAGTCCACGGGATGAAGCTCGAACCCGTTTCTAAACAGGCCAGGTATCCCTCATGGAGATTCTGGACTGAGGGATTCTCCGAGGGCTTTTCCCGGTGGCGAAGCCATAGTGGGTCCGGCCTTGGATCTTTGGCAGCGTCCTGCTTCCTGCCCTCGCCTTCAGCCAGGTTGGCCAGGAAGTCACGTCCCTACCGGTTCCCTGTCTGGTTTTGGAACACCCCTCGGCGGGGTTGGCTACCGACAGCGTTTTCCGCGTGCGAGAGCGCCAGAGGATGTGGACAAACCTCCCGACAAGGAATCAAGAAATTGGATTATGCCGGCGAAAAGTCTATGCTCGTCCTCTCTCGGCTTTCGTCAGGCCAGTTCGGCCGTCCTCATGGCACATTTTTATCACGCCCTGTTGGGCTCCCTGGATGAGGTTGTCCCTCATCTTCCACAGATCTGCAGACTACGGTCAGGCAGGTGCGGGACCAGGGCAGGGCAGTGGCTAAACAGCAGCTCAGACTGCGTTAGACATCGGGGACTCGTGTGCCAGGTCTGTGGCGGCCGCAGTGGCCATCGTCATCGGGCTTGGCTGAGGATATCCACCTTTACCTCGGATACCCAGCACAAGTTGGCGGATGTTCCCTTTTGGGGACTGACCTCTTCGACCCTGGGTTGGAAGGTCACCTGCAGAGGATCGAGAAGTCAGTGCTACCTTGGACCTCGGTCTCTTCCGCTCAGAAGGACAAAGGCCGCAAGCCACAGCCTAAGCCCTTTCATCCTTCTGCGCCCGTGGCGTGCCGGCCCAGCAGCGTCAGGGCCAGCAGGCTCGAGCTTGGTATCCCAAACCCAAGCCGTCGGCTTCCTCCAACAGGAAGCAGGAGGTAAAGGCCCAGGAGGTCCCTCGGCGGTCCCTCCTCCAAGCCTGCCCAGTGGACGGGCTGAGGGGTGTCGCCCCATCCCTGTCACCACTCCGGGTTCCCCAAGGGGGCGGCTCGAGACACTTCCTTTCTGCCTGGTCCGCTGTTACCACGGACAGGTGGGTACTGAGGTGGTGGGAAAAGGCCTACCTCACAGAATTGAGCAGGCCCCGCCCTTCAGAGCCGTCGCACCTCGGGGGCCTGGTCCACGAGCTTCACTGTCGGCTCGTCGAGCCGACATCGCCTCCTCCTCCAAAGGAGGTGATCATGGAGAGTGGGGACCCCCTTTAGACCAGGGTTCGTGTCCAGGTATTTCCTGGTTCCAAAGCAGACGGAGGCTGCCTCATTCTCGACCTACACAACCTGAACAAGTTCCTAAGGTCTGGGACCTTCAGAATGGTCACTCTGGCTCAGATAATACCATCTCTGGAACATGGCGTGTGGTTCTGCTCTCTGGACCTGCAGGGCGCATTCTTTCACGTCCCTATCCGTCCGTCACATTGGAATTCCTCCGCTTTCAGTGGAAGGATCCCTCTTGAGTTCAAGCCATGCCCTTCGGCTTATCTCCAGCTCAGGGTCTTCACCAAATGCATGGCAGTGGTGATAGCATTCCTTTGCGCCCGAGGGTCGGGTGTACCCTTACCTGGACGATTGCCTGATAGCAGCCCCTCCAGGCCCGGGAGGTGGAGCGGTCCAGAGATCTGGCCTCCAGGTTTGCTCTCAAGTCGGCCTTCTCATCAACGAGGCCAAGTCAGAACTCGAGCGAGCAGGTGATCCTGTTCATCGGAGCAGAGCTCGACTGTCTTGAGCCAGAGCACGCTCCGGCCCGGACAGGGCCGAGATTCTTACCTCCTTTGCCCAATCATTTCTGGTTGGGCAATCGCCCTGCCGGGACTTCCTTAGCCTCCTGGGTCTCATGGCAGCCTGTACCAGCGTGGTCCGTTGGCCACGCTGGCACATGCGCCCTTCAGTGGGGACTGGCCAGCGGTGGTCTGGCAGCTGCGATCCATTGGACCAGCTAGTGATGGTGACCCAGGAGATGTGGAACTCTCCAGTGGTGGACCGTTCCATCCCATCTGCAGGAGGGCATCCCGTTTGTCCGCCCTGAGCCGACAATCTCTCTATCAACCGATGCCTCTCTGATGGGTTGGGGTGCCCATCTGGGGAACACCGAGTGCACAGCCTCTGGTCCCAGCGGGAGTCCGATGCCACATCAGCCTGCTGGAGCTCCAGCGGTCCTTGGCTCTCCAGCACTTTGCTCCGTTCCTCGGGTCAAGTGGTCCGGGTCCAGAGCGGACAATACGGCGACCATGTACTACCTGAACCGCCCAAGTCGGATCGCCCATGCTTCTATGCAAGGAAGCTCTCTGCATTTGGTCACTCGTCAGCAGCCTGGAGACTGATCTCCAGCCATTCATGTGGCAGGAGCCTCCAACACCCTGGCCGATGCCTGAGCTGGAGGGGCTGCATCTCACGAGTGGTCTCTCCTGCCGGAGGTAATACAAGATCTGTTCTCCCACTGGGGCACACCTCAGGTGGACCTGTTTGCCCAGGGAGAATGCAAGCTGAGGCTGTTTCATGCCCGCCCTCAGCAGGGCTCACTGCAGGGATGCCTTCTCGAGGCTGTGGACCCCGGGCCTCTTTTACACCTTTCCCCCATTTCCTTGATTCACAAGGTGCTTCTCAAGACAAGGAGGGACAAGGCGCAGGTGATTCTGATAGCCCTGGACTGGCCCCAGTTCTGGTACCCAGATCTCCTCAGCCTCAGCTCCAGGCTCCAGGCAGCTTCCAGCCTCGGCGGACCTGCTCTCAGTCAATCAGGGAAGGTGTTCCATCCGGACCTTCAATCCCTGCACCTGACGGCCTGGTTCCTGAGTGGCTAGAGTTCCAGGCCTTGGGTCTTTCGACGAGGTCCTCAATGTTGTTGAGGCGTCCCGTGAGAGTCGACCAGGAAATGCTATGCCTTCAAATGGAAGGTTTTCCATTTGGTGTCAGAGTAAGGGCTTGGACCCTTCCTCCTGTTCCTTGGCAAGCATTTTGGACTATTTATGGTCCCTTTCTAGTCAAGGGCTTAAGTCGGCGACCCTAAAGGTGCACCTGGCAGCCATCTCTGCTTGCAGGCGTGGGCAGGGGCAGTTAATTGGCGCAGGAGAAGGTGGTCTAGGCGCCTTTCAAAGGCCTTGATCACATTTCCCCTCGGTATGAGAACCTCCACCTCCGTGAGATTTACTGCTGGTACTGGCAAAGCTCATGGGCAAGCCATTGAACCAATGCACAGGTGTGAACTCTCTCACCTGTCGTGGAAGACCACCTTCTTGGTGGCTATCACGTCAGCCAGAAGGATGGGAGAACTCCAGGCGCTCTGCATTGAGTCTCCTTACCTGGTCTTCCACAGGGACAAGGTTGTCCTCGCCCCACCCAAAATTCCTTCCGAAGGTGGTGTCGGAGTTTCACCTTAACCAGGTGTTGACTCTGCGGTGTTCTACCCAATCACACCTCGGAGGGCGAATACAGGCTCCATACTTTGGACCCTAGAAGAGCTCACTTATTATAAGGGCTACGGCTGAAGATCGAGAGAGGTTCGCCAGCTGTTTGTCACCTCACGCTGAAGCCGCACCTGGCAGACCTGCAGCCAGCGGACGATAAGCAGGTGGGTCACCTCCTGCATAGATCTCTGCTATAAGTTGGCGGGCATGGAGCCTCCCAGAGGATAAGAGCTCATTCTACCCGTCATACTGCTGCATCGTTGGCTGCTTCCAGGGCGTCCCTATCCAGAAATCTGCAGGGCTACCTGGAAGTCAGCACACACCTTTATTACCCATTACCACATCGACCTTGAGTCGCCGGGATGCTGGTTTTGGGGCCTCGGTTCTCCAGTCTTTATTCCCTAAGTGAGGTGTCGCTTGCCTCCCTCCTCCCGGAGAACTGCTAGGAGTCTGCCAATAAGTGTGGATGAACAACATATCCATGTCCCTAGAAATACAGGTTACTCACCTGTAACAGGAGTTCTAGGAATGGTATATGTTGTTCATTCACACGACCCATCCGACCTCGGCTTCGACGCACAACCTGAGCTTCCAGCGGGCCAGATCTGGCGTCATGGGGCGAGCGAGTTTTACCACCGGGTGGGTGGGAGGAGCCAGCTTAAGACCTTCGGCAAGATTTAAAGCGGCAAGGAACCTGCCAATAAGTGTGGATGAACAACATATACCATTCCTAGAACTCCTGTTACAGGTGAGTAACCTGTATTTTTTTGCCTAAGGTGGTTTGGTTCCACCTTAACCAATCTATTTCACTTCCAGTGTTCTTCACTGACCATTCCTCCTCTGGTGAGAGGAGGCTGCACAGCTAGATGTTAAGAGGGCCCTAAGTTACTACATAGGCGTACCAGGGTCACAGGTTTGACTCCTCCAACTATTTCTCACTTATGGTGAGGTTGGGAAAGGAGACCTGCCACTAAGAGATCCATTGCCAGGTGGATTGTCTCTTGTATCAATTTTGCTATCAAAAACTGGGTGAGGATCCCCCTCAGGCCTGAGTGCTCACTCTACCAGAGGTACAGCTGCATCTCTAGCTGCTGCTAGAGACATCCCTATCTTGGAGATATGTCAAGCAGCTACTTGGAAAACAGTACACACTTTCACCAAGCATTACTCCCTGGATATCCAGGCCAGGAGGGATGCTCGTTGTCACAGCCGTGCTTCAGAGCCCATTCCCTAAGTAGGTTCTGTCCCTCCTCCTTGGAGGTACTGCTGTGTAGTCTGCATCTGTCATAATAAGCAAGACTTCATGTTGTTTGAAGAAAAATTACCCACCTTAGTAATGTTGTTTCTTCTAATGGAGTCTTGCTATATTATACCTCCCCACCTGCCCCTCTCAGAACTTCTACTTGGTGTATGGGGTGGGCAGTCCACTGTTGGCACTTATTGATGCCCTTTATGTTTGGGTGTTGTGTTTTATTTATTTATTTTATCTTGTTGTTTCTGATCCCTGACTTGAGTCTTGGTGTTGGGACCAGGAAAATGTGTGATATTTTAGTAGCCAGTTGGCTAGTGTAGGTTACAGCTTCCACACAGAGCCTTAGTGAGTTTTGCTCGTAAAGATCTGGCGGTTTTGGTTTGAAACCACCCTAACAGAGCTTCTCTAACCGAGCTTGCACTCTGAGCTCCATGCACTGCATGGAAGTTAACTCTTTCACCTCGAGCAGTTCTAATGGTGGGACAAACTGCATCTGTCATAATATAGCAAGACTCCATTAGAAGAAACAACATTACTAAGGTGAGTAATTTTTCTTTGCAGTTCTCAGCGCATCTGAGGAAGCTCAGAATTCAGGTGTTGCTGTATCTGGACGATTGGCTTCTAGCAGGTCCCTCCAGACAAGAGACTCAGAAAGCCATGGCTATGGCTTCCAAATTCCCTCGTCCATGGGAGTCCTGCTAAACTTGGCAAAGTCACAGCTACAGCTCCCAATGGCTCCTTTCATTTGAGCCCTTCTAGATACCCCCAGTGCAAAAGCCTTTCTTCCAGAGGACAGATAGAGCGACATCCTCCAGATGGCCTACTTCATCAGAGAGAACGACTCTGTCCAAACTCTCTCAATGCAGTGGATGCTGGGTCTCATGGCATCTTCATTGTTCACTGTGCCTCTGGCTCACCTTCAAATGAGGACTACTTAGAAGATGCTCAGCACTCAATGGTCACCAACACACACCCACAGTCCTTTCACATCAAGGTAGCGGAACCGCTGAAGCGTCACTCACCTGGTGGACTGAGGAGGACAACCTTTGGGCAGGTATCCCATTGCCCCTAAATCCCCAGATCTCCATCACCACAGAATCGTCCCTACTGGGATGGGGAGCTCACTGTCAGGATCTCCACACCCAGGGTTGCTGGAGTCAGGACGCATCTCAGCTACACATAAATGTTCTAGAAATGAGAGCCGTCCTGTGCAGTCAAGCCTTGAAGGACATACTCTGTCACAAGGTCATTCTCCTTCAAACGGACAACAAAGCAGTGATGTACTACATCAACATGCAGGGCGGAGCACACTCTTACCCTTATGCGGGAGCGATGAGAGTGTGGGAATGGTGCCTGGAGCACAAAGCTCTGATCCAGGCGGTCTACCTGCCAGGAGTACAGAGCGATCTGGTGGATCATCTCAGCAGATTAGAGACCGACCTTCTCAAGTGGTCTCTCGATAAAACATCATGCAGTCACTCTTCCAGGAGTGGAACTCCAGACCTGGACCTTTTGTGTCCCCGCTCAACGTAAAACTGCCTCTATTCTGCTCCAGAAATCCAGGACCTGGCGTTTTGTCAGGATGCATTCAGACTGTGGTGGACAAGACGTTTCTGTGCATTTCATCCTCTTCCCTAGTTCAGAGGGGGTGCTGCTCAAACTGGAAGCACATGGGGCAGAATGATCCTCATTGCCCCATTCTGGCCTCGTCAGATCTGGTGTCCATTAATCCACTGCCACTGCTTTCAACACCTACACCTTCAACAGATTGTCGGAAACTTATCTGAGACAGCTTCCACTACATACAAACCTGCTGACCCAGGGCCCTGTGGTCCAACCCAACCTGAAGTCCCTCACCTCCATGCCTGGCTCCTGAGGAGATAGAGGTGAGCAGGTTTAACGTTCATGTAGGGTCTCCGATATTCTGTTAACTGTCACTAAACCAGCTACTCAAAAAACTTACCTGGCTAAATGGAAGCAGTTCTCAATCTAGTGTGCAGATTCCTCCTTGAATCCTTTTTTCTGCCCACCAAAGAAGGTCCTAGAATATCTTCTGGATCTCTCAAACACAGGCCTGCAATACTTGACCCATTAAGGTTCACCTTTGCACGATCTCAGCGACCACGAGCCCGTGAACTCCATGTCTCTGGCTCAGTTTCCTATGGTCAAGCGGTTTCTTAAGGGCATTCTACATACTAGGCCACTGGTCAGACAACTGGTAGCAGCCTGGGACATTAACTTTGTGCTGAACATGCTCACCCGTAAACCTTTGAGACCCTAGCTACTTGTGAGCTGAAGTTTCTGACTTGGAAACCTTCTTCCTTGTAGCCATCATTTCCGCCTGCAAAGTGTCTGAAATACATGCTTTGGTCACAGACCCTCCAGTATACTGTATTTCACAAAGATGTGGTGGTTCTTAGGACTCACCCTAAGTTTCTCCCTGCTGTTGTTTCAGAATTCCATCTGAGTCGGCCCTTGGTCCTTATAACCTACTTCGTGAACTTCCAGAATGAGGGAGAGCTGCACTGCATTCTCAGGATGAAGAAAGCTTTGTGGTCTATTTAGACAGAACTAAAGAAATCTGCACCTCAAAACAACTGTTTGTCTCTTTCAGCACAGCCGACTGGGTCAGTCTGTTGCTATCAGATGCATGTCAGCATGGCTAGTGGCATGCCTTGCCAGTCCGACTCCATGGCACAGGTTAGCTGGAAGGCAGAGTATCGCTCATTCTACCAGAGTAGTTGCGGCATCTCTGGCAGAAATCAAAACATGCTCATTGTAGATATTTACAATGCGCCACTTGGAGCTCCGTGACACACATTCGTAAAGCACTACACTTTGGATGTCCATGCCAGGCAGCATCAGTCCATTGGCAGGACAGTCCTTAATGGACTTCTGTCCTAATTGAGTGCTCCTCTCCTGCCACCCGTCTCGGGGGATTATTTTAGCTTCGGTACTCTCCCATTAGTGTGAATGAGTGGTGGAGACTTTATGTCCAGGAAGATATGGAAATTACTTACCTACGTAATTCTTGATCTTCTTGGATGAAGTCTCCACCACTCATTCACACGCCCACCCTCCATCCCCTGAGCTCAATCATCCTGTTTTGGTCTTCAACCCCTCGTTGTTGGGCTGTGAAGACTCTGTTGAGTTGACCCTTCTTACACGGTCATTCAGACTATCTTAATGTCCGACATACATTAGTTTCACTAGGCTGGTTACACTGCACCTCCTCTGTAAAAAAAAAAGCTACTGAGGCGGTTGAAGGGTCGGCGCCAGGTAGACCTATCGGCATGAGCTGAGCTCACATGGTGCTGCTTCCTTGCAGCCCTACCTCAAGTGCCAGCCCTCCTGAAAACTTTTGCTCCCGCTGGGTCCTGCCTCTGGCATAGTCCCATTAGTGTGAATGAGTGGTGGAGACTTCGTTCAAGAAGATCAAGAATTATGGTAAGTATGTAATTTCCATTTTTCGCCCCTTTCTGTTTGCTGCTTCAGCAACAAAATTAGTTCCTTTGTTACAAACAATATCTGCCATGCCTTTGGCCTCTCGACAACCAGTGCTAATTCTGTCAGGCCACATTGTAGAGAAATAGGAAAGAGCAATCCCACCGTTTCTCACAGAGTCAGTTCCTTGGGCATACTGCTGCTCAGCCTTACAAAAGCGACAAAAGCAGGCCATGGTCTTGTTATCTTCTCCTCATCTGTGAAAGCGGAACGGTACCTGCACTTCTCCCTTCACTGGCCTGTGAGCAGCGAATGAGATAGATGCAGTGTGTGAGATGGCCTGGAGATCATTACTATTGACTCCAAATCTAAGACGGACCGGAGCCCCTCACTGTCTTCTTGGAAGGACTCTGAGAGGGACTCCGTGGACAGTTTTTCATCATTGAGTAGTGGGTACAGTGTCTTGTCTGTTTGCTCTTCCCGTGGACCCAGTTCCAGGAACTTCGGGCTGGGGTCCTTGGGTCCACAGGTGGGGTTTTCAGACCAGGTAGAGTGTTTGGCCCTGCCAGCGGATCATGATCCTTTGGCGGTGACTGTGCCGCTGGCGCCAGTTCCACTGGTCATTCCCCTCACTCTGTCTCTTCGCGGGGCCTGCCCAGGTGCCACTGCCAGTTACTGGTGCTCACTATGCCTTGGCTGGGTTCGGTGTCGGCCGGGCCTGCTTGGCCTGTGCTGGCGCCACCCCTGCACTGCATTCAGTGACCCTGTGGCACTAGGGGATCTCCTCAGTGCTGCATCCCTTCCTCTCAGATTCAGTGCAACACCTCTGGGGTGGATCCAGTGCCAGCTCTTTTGCCAACACCGACTCCAGTGCCGAGCCTTTGGTGGTTGGCTCTATACTGGCCTCCTTGTTACCAGTGCCTACTCTGGTACCAGTATTTCCTGTTCACCCAACACCGAAGAGTGGGTGGTGGGTTAGGTGTCTCAAGGTCTCCTCCTCTTCCCTTAGAGGAGTTGGAGGAGGACAAGTCTGACCCTGACCTCATTATTTCTGAGGGAGGTGACAAATCCTTCTACACCCTGGATTCCTCTAATTCATGTGCCCTCCTATTCCACAGGAGGACTTCTCTTTTCAGACCTTGCTTACGCAACATACAAGCTACCTTATCCTTGAGGCCTCTGCCCCAGATCCAGGTGGCGGTTACATCTCGAGTGGCTTCATGTGCTAACATTCCAGTTAACCTCCACCCCTATTCCTCCGGCCTTTGAGATGCTTTCAGAGGCAGTGTGGCTGAGCCTGCTACCATTCCATCTGTCTCAAAGCAACTAGATCAATAGTACATCGCACCAAAGGAAAGACCTAGCCTTGCTTCTCAACTTATTGCTGACAAACTTGTCATTTTGGCTGAGAAACGATAAAGCCGCCCTTCCTCAGGAAATTACAGCCCACCCCATTAACAGTGAATCTTGTAAGATTGACACAATGGAGAAGCGAGTCTTGCTTGCGGCTGCCTTGGTATCGATAGCCAGTTACCAAGGGTATTTCTCAGTACAGATATGTCCTCTGAATTACCCTCAGATCTTTGGCTGACACCTGCCAGAGTCGGACACGTAAAAGAAGATCCTCCACAGTGTTACCCATTGTATAGAGTTTAACAATCATCAACTGAAGGCAGCCATGGATGCATGTGATATTGCTCCCCATGCTACTGCAGCCGGTATCTGCATTAGAAACATTCTTGGCTCCAGTTTTTCCAATGCGCCCAGCAGCAAGTCATGAATGTTCAGAGACAGTCAAGCACAGGCATCTGCGGCACAAGCCAGCTGCTGCAGAGCTGTCACGGAAGCCACAAACGCCTGCAGCTTGAGCAGGTATTCCGCAGCTGTGTGGTTGCCCGCTGCCGCCGCTGCTGTGCCCCACCCACCCCGCCCTGGGTGGGCATTTCATTTATGGGTGGTGTGTGTCACATGGCTAACACCACAAGTTTTCTGCAGCAGTTTAAAGGGTCTTACCACTAGGTGCACTGCTGAATTACTACTCAAACTTCCTCAGGTGTTAATGGAATATTGAGTCAGCCATTTCATTGTGCCACCCCCATCCCTCAGGTTTCATTCATTCCCAGTTACTCCCATTCAGCCACACATCACTTGTTAAGTCTTTACTTCACCTATAATTACCCAAAGGCTCCTTGTGAGATTTGATCCACTGATTAAGTAGCCTGACCACACCATAGCTGGAAGCTATACCCACTAGGCCATACTACTGTTGAATATTTTAGGTGTTAAGATCCTGTAGTACCTTAGACTACCCCTAATGCTCTTGGTATGCCCTCAGACCCCTTCTAAGCAAGATCAGTGGGAGGAGCTCTACTTACTTAGCAGTGGCAGGTCACTTACTGTGTACTAACTGGTATTACTGCAGTATACATTTGTTGGCTACTAACTGGTATTATTGCTTCACAGTTGCATATCAGCTGATCCATTTAGTACAACCTCTGTTTAAATTAGTTAGTTTGCAAGGTTCATAATTGTGCTATGCTGCTAATTGTTATTGTAAGGTTATTTAATTGTACTTGCCACTAAATGTATTACCTAATGCAAATTTTAATGCTTTCCCTCCTTGTTGTTGCTGAGTAGATCTTCTTGGAGTATCTCAGTCATCAGGTTACACCATAGAAACTCGCCGCGTCAGAGAGGGGAATCCATCTGGATGATTTTCAGCAGTACAACTGGGGCCGCCCATGCCGTTGGCGTAAGCAGCCCTATATAGGCGTAGGCTGCCCGGCTCCTCCTCAGTTCTTTTCCGCCATCGACTGCAAGGCACAGACTCACTGAAGCTTCAGAAGAGTGTTCAAGGCCCCATTTTGTCCTATGGCTGTGTTTTTGTTTTTTCCCCACTACCCTTTACCAAAATCTCTTTTGAGAGTTTTATTTTTGTTTATGTCAAGAGTTAATCCTTCTTCCTCTCTTTTCCATCGCTGCTGCTGCGAAAAGATTACTTCCACAGATGAGCGCTCAGTTTGTGTCTGCTGTCTTGGGCCTGATCACGACATCCCTGACTGTGAGTTCTGCCAGAAATATAACCAAACAATCCTCAGATGATGCAAAAGGCTCTCAAGAAATTCCTGATGGAACAGCAGGTAGCCAGCTCGGGCAGGGGTCCTCCGAGGCCTTGTCCACTCAGTCACTGACTGGAACCTCCAGCTCCCAGGCCTCCAAGGCCCAAGACAAGTCCTTGGGGAAAAGTCACAAGAAAACGGGATGTGACCGCTCCCCTGGTGGTCATCCCGTTCCTGTTAGCTTCTCCTTCTTCAGGGGGCTCTTCGACAGCGACTGACCCGACAAAGAGACCAGCTGTCCAGGTCTCTGCTCCCTCTAGACCCATACTGACAGCTCCTCTGCCCGACGTTCAGAGCACTCAGCTGTCGACTTTCCAGTGTCTGCCCACCTTCATTGATGACCACTCAATCGAGGTCTGCCCCTTCTTCTCCCAGGGCTACAGGCTCGTCGGGCTCACAGGATGGCAGATCATTAGCTCCAGTGCTGTCAAACTCTCCTCCATCGACGACAACTACAGACCTGAATGAAGTTCTTGCTAAATTCACTAATGTGCACGTTCAGCAGCTGGGCTTTTTCAATAGGCCCTTGTTGACGGCACCATCAATGGCAGCTTCATCATCGACTCCTGACCGTCGACCCCAGGAGGCTCCTCACGGGCCACCGCAGGGAGCCACTGATGCCAGACCACATGAGGTCAACGCTCGAGGAGTATCACTCTGATCTCATCCTCCCTGATGACAAAGAGGATGAAGGGAGGAGGAAGAAATCCTCACGTCTGACAAATCCACTGCCTCATCTCTCAGTGTTGAGTCAGTCAAGCATACTCCCAGGTCCCTCCTGAGGATGCTACCATTTTAGTGTCATGAAGCAGTTGTCTGCCACCATGGGCTTTCAGACTAAGGAGGAGGATGTCACCAGGAAAGACCTGGTGGACTTCCTGTAGGTTCCTGAATCTCCACACAGATCATTCCTCCTATGCTGTCAACCCTCAAGAATGCTAGTACGGCAGCCTGGCACAGACCAGTTATGGTGCCAGCTATGTCACAAAGGGCAGACAAGCTCTATTCTCCCCTCAGGGCCTTCCTTATTTTGTGGCCCAGGCTGGAAACTGACTTGGTGGTCATTAAAGCTGCCCATGACAGATCTAAGGTGCCTAAACACCTTAGTTCCCTTCCCCAGACAAGGAACCCGTAGGATTGACCTCTGGGGCAAAGGGCTTATGCCTCCTCCACTTTGGGTCTGAGGATTGTAAACTATATGTCACATGTGGTTAAATTCCAGAATGCTAACTGGTGAAGTAGCAAGGCTGCTACTCAAGCCCTTCGGATGGCTCCCAGAAGCAAGAGCTGCTTCAGTGCTTGCAAACTGTGGAGGATGTTAGTAAACACCTCCACTGGTCCCTGTATGATATGGCTGTCACAGTGGCCAGGCGGCTGCCACTGGCATATATCTTCGAAGGCACTCCTGGCTTAGGGTCTCTGGATTTACAGCTGATGTGCAAAACAAGCTGCTTAATGCCCCTTTCAGTGGCACCAAGCTTTTCAGCTGTGATGTCCAGGACCTTATAAATGATCTACAGGCCTCTGGCACAGCCATTGTCTGTCCACTTTCTCTACCACACCAGCCCCATGGTAGAGGGCTGTATGTTTTATAGACAGACCAATAGGCCAGGCTCGGCCCTCCATACCCAGGGTAGCTGCAGAGCCCAGTCTTCCTTGCCCACCCCTCCAATGTGGGAACAGCAGCCAAGCGGCCCAGGCATGACAGACCAGCCTCCACAGCTGGTTCCACTTCAGCTTGACTCTTTGCCAGACCACCACCATCTGGTCCAGACCCAGGAGGTGGCGGTCGGAGGTCGGTTCTCCCTCCATATAAACCAATGAAGAGCCATAACTTCAGATGCATGGATCCTGCAGATCATAGAGACAGGTCATACCCTGGAACTTCTTCAGCAGCCTCAGATACCCCTCCTATCTCCCAGCTTATCTGAATGTTCTCTGGAGGAAGTACAGTCTCTGCTACGCAAACAGGCAGTAGAACTGGTGCCAAGTAACACAGAAATCAGGGTTTTACTCCAGGTTCTTCCTGGTCCCAGAAAGACCGGAGATCTGAGACCCGTTTAGATCTAAGGACCTCAATCTCTTTATTCAGTACAAAAAGATCCAGATGGTGACATTGCCAGGTCTTATGCCTCTCTTCAAGACCGTGGGCTGGGTTTGCTCTCTGGACATGCAGGACACATACCTGCACATCTCTGTCTTTCCTCATCACAGGAGGTTTCTTCTTTTGCCTTTCAGGATGAAACTACCAGTGCAAAGTGCTGCCCTTTGGCTTATCCTTTGCACTGTGTGTTTTACCAAATGCTTGTCAGTGGTCTCGTGAGCTCTCAGAAGAAAGGGACTGTATGTTTTCCCTTATCTGGACGATTGACTTCTTAGGTCATGTCCAGGGAACAGCTCTTGCTGACTCTGTAGCACACTCTCCAGCATCGCAGTCAACCTGCCCAACTCTGGTCTAGTACTGTCCCAAGACTGCAGTACATGAGGCGCTCCTGGACTCTGAGCAAAGAAGGCCTTCCCACCCAAAACAGGGCAGAATGCTTTATGGCCCAAGCTCAGGAAGTCGGCGCAGAGTCGTTTGATCCTGCCAGACTGTACCTTAGGCTGCTGGGTCTAATGGCTGCAGCTATCTCATTGTTCTGCTGGCCAGACCTCACATGCGCACCTTCAGAGGACCCTCAGAGTGCAATGGGACCAGTGCATGGACAAGTTAGGCCAACAAGTTCTGGTCTCCTCCCCAGTGCTACAGTGGTGGATGGACCCTTCAATCTTCTTCAAGGGATTCCTTCCAGATTTCTTCCCTGCATCAGAGTCTAACCACGGATGCTTCAGGTCTAGACTGGAAACACATCTGGACCTCTTCCAAACCTAAGGCTTCTGGTCCCAGTGGGAAGCAGTCCTGTATATCAGTGTCCTGGAGATGAGAGCGGTGCTTTGTGCCCTGCAGGCATTTGAAAACATCTGGCTCCAGGCCAGCTGCTGGTGTAGTCAGACAGTGTGAGTGTTGTCTACTACATCGACAAGCAGGCGGGACTCATTTGTACTCCCTTTACAGGAGGCCATGGGAGTGTGGTATTGGGCACTGGAACACAACCTGACACTCTCTGCAGTCCACGTGCCAGGCATCCTAAACACCCTGGTGGACAATCTCAGCAGGACTCAGTCCAGCATGCACAAATGGGAGTTTCTGTCATCTGTAGCAGAAGATCTGTTCGACAGATGTGGTCATCCAGAGCTGGACCTTTTTGCATCCCCAAACAACATAAAACTGCCCAATTTCTGCTCGCTAGATCCAGGGCCGAAGTTTTCTGGTGAGTTTGCGTTGTCCCTCTTTTGGAGCAGGAGGTTTCTGCGCATCTTCTCCATTTCCCTGATCCAAAGGGTGCTCATCAAGCTGCAAATGGAAGGGCCAGCATGATTCTGGTGGCTCCATTCTGGCCTCACCAGATAGGGTTCCTCTGCTTCAACAGTTGGCAAAGACCTCTTTGCAGGAACCTGCTGATCAAGGATCAGGGACTTTGGTCCATCCCAGACTCCAGTTGCTTCATCTGCATGCCTGGCTCCTGAGAATGTAGCCATCACCAGATTTCAGGTTTCTGACAGGGTGGCAGATGTCCTGGTGGCAGCTCAAAAGCCCTCCACTTGCACCACATATGCCATGAAGTGGAAATAGTTTGCCATTTGGGCTGCCAAACACTCCCTGGACCCTTTCACCTACCCAGTGAATCATATCCTGGACTACCTGATTGCTTTGTCCAATTCAGGCTTCCAGTATTCCTCACTCAAGGTCCACTTTTCAGCTATTTCTGCCTTTCACGTGCCCATGGGTGACCACACAATTCCTCAACTGGATGTCTCCATACCTTTCTTCACGGTATCCTGCATCTGTAACCCCAGTCCATTCCCTTGTCCCAGCTTGGGACTTAAATTTTATTTTGGAAAAGTTGACCCTGTCTCCTTTTGAGCCAATCGCGACTTGCAATTTGTGTTTTCTCTCTCGAAAGCCATCTTTTTAGTTACCATTACTTCTGCTCAAAGAAGTTCAGAGCTTCAGGCCCTCTGGTGCGAGGAGCCTTATTTGATTTTTCACAAAGCCATGGTAGCTTTACACACAAATCCTAAGATCTAATCTGTCAATCTTCACCATTCATCACTGTTGGGTATCTGCGGTCAGGAACCACTGTAGCCTTTTTTTTTAAGATAGGTGGAGTCGGCGCACCATTAAGCGTAGCCCTCAAGACGAGCACGCCTCGCGTGCTCTATGGGTTGGCGTTGGGCTGCGTCGACTCCACCTGCCTGCCAGTTCTTCGTCCTCCGCCATAGAGGTCACACCTCAGGTGGAAGCTGCAGCTTGAGTCCTAGTTGATGCCGAAAAACCTTCAACACCGCTTTCATTTACCGGTGCCTAAGTCCGTCTGTTCCTGCCGGTTCTGCTTTGCCATACGAGCGTCGCCCGGTGTAAGATCTTTCCTTATCTTTATATTTCCAGCGACGTTGAGTCTGTTTTGGTGTGTTTTTCCCGTAGGGTCATGTCTCGGTGGGACGCAAGGAAATCTTCTAAGGCAGGCTGGGCCCCCATGCGCGATGCCCTTGCGGTAGAAGTATCCGTCACCGACCAGCACGACCGGTGTCTTTCGTGCCTTGGCCCACTTCACGACATGGTTGTCTGCGATGCCTGTTTCTCCATGGACCATTGGGTCGCCGAACGCGCTTCGTGGAAGATGGGCAGCTCCGCCCAGCGGGTCAGTGCGCACTCGTCGGGCCAAGCCACACTGTCTCGGCCTTTCCTCTGGGTCCCTCCGTTCTATACTGACCGAGGAGGAGGGAGCCTGCCTACTAGTAGCCCAGCCATTGCCGAGGCTTCTTCCGCGACACAGGAGGCCATCCTGCTCCTCTCGGGGCGGGCGGAGGCGTCGCCATGGCATCGCCCCTTCAGGGTGAAGGCTCCCCGGTGTCGGACCCACAGTTTCACAAGGCCCAGGTCAGCGCCGTCCTTGGCGCCATTAGTTGGTGCGTGCGGGCCTCGGTGCTGTTCGTGGTGCCATGCGGCCTGGCGGAAGTTGGCAGTGCCAACTTGTCAGGCAGCACCGTGGCTTCTGTCTGGGCCGTTCGCGGCGCCGACACTGCTAGTGATGCCGTGGGAGCTGCTACGGCACGTCTTTCTCCATGTGTCGCGCCAAAGTTGAGCAGCAGCACCGTGTCCTCGGGACTGTGGGGCGTCTGATTCCTCCGTCCAGTGCCGTCGTGCGACAACCTCTGTCTCGGTGCCGTTTGCAGCAGCGTGGAGCGAACAGCGCCATCCTCAGTGCCCATGGTGCCATCGGGACTGTCGTCTGCGCCATCTTAGTCCTCGGTGCCGCGGAGCGCCAGTAGTCGGATGGCGCCCGTGACTGGTCCCAACTCTGAGCTCCTGTTCAGGCTGGAGCTGTGCCACCATGGATTCCACTCTGTGGTGCTGCGGGGCACTGGTACCAGCTCGAGGCCGGCTTTGGTTTCTGGGCTGTTTGGCAAAGATGGCGGTGGGCGCCCTCCTACGGTTTGGCACAGGGCCTCGGCCTCTATCTCCTTGGAGGCGGAGCTGCTCTGAGTCAGACGGACAGTCTGACCCTTTGGGGTTGGCTGTTGAGGTGAGCAGCCCAGTAGTCTCCTCAACAAGCTGGAATCAGCCCCTTCTGAGGTGGGGTCGGTGGCTACCAAGACTGGGGTCAGGGTGCTGACCAGCAGGCAGTGATGCAGGTCACCATAGCTCTGCAGCCTGGTCTTGGTGGGTTCACTGGCCCCTCAGTAGTGGTACTGCCACCTGTGGTGTGCCTAGATCGCCAAACTTTGGGGCGATCAGAGCACCTACAGGAGGGAGAGTACTGTGCCCTGGGTAGCTCCTTGGTGCTGCCCAGAGATGCCAACTACCTGGGATGGCCCTCTCAAGGAGGAGGCCTTTTGGACTCTGAGGGGTCGAGGCGTGGGGTCAGCACGGCGGCCTTTTCGGGGTCCACCCAGGCTGTGGGAGAAGCCATAGTGCCAATCTCCACTCTTCCTCCTCAGTCTCTTTGAGAGAGCCCCATTCTTTTGAAGTAGGGACTCGTCTTCTGACCTATACGGCCCGGTTGCCTCACAGTGGGGATTCTTCTGGGTACAGCCAAGGCAGTACTGAAATGGTTGTTCAGCTGTCAGCTGTGGGTCTTCCGGGACACCTTCTTCCGTGGGTGCTCCCGGTCTGCTCCTTAGCCCAGGCGGAGGTCAGCCGACATCTCTTCTCAGCTCTGTCCCCATCCCACTGCCACATTCTCCTGCACTCCCAGGCATCCTTGGTCCCAGCGGGCCTCTCTTCTGGGAGCAGTTCAGCGGTGGCTGCTTGGTTCCTGCTTACGTTAGGGCGATGGACAGCCAGGTTTTTCAACCTCCCGTGCAGCCACCCACTGAACAGCCGGTGCCCTCCAGCTCCTCATCCCCTCTTCTGGGGAGAGGAACCTTCTGTCCACATCTCTCCAGCTGCTGATCTTGTTGAGTATCGGCGCTTCCTTGTGAGGATGTTGGAGGACTTGCACCTCACTCCTACCACTATCAGTAATCCTGAGCATTTGGCACGGCTTTCTAGGTGATTTTGGCGAGGCCACCCTTGTGCCACCCTGGCCTGCTCCCTTTGGGAGCCATCGTTCGCGTTCCTGGCAGAGGCCCTTCTCCGGAGTTCCTGCCCCAAGGGATCTCTCAGCCAGAGGCATTGTGCACCCCAGAGTCTTCAGGTTCCATGCCTCATCCATAGTCTGGATTGACGCAGTTGGATATTCCTGATGGGCTTCGCGACCTTCACCGTTACTGACCCCAGATCAAGACTCCTCGGATTTTGACTTCTGGGATGGGAGGACTTTCTACTCTGCACGTTTATTGCTTTCCATTTCTGCACATCAGGCCCACTATGCAGCCTATGACAGGTTCTTGTGGTCCAGGCTGGGTGAGCTCCTAGCCTCATTGCCTGATACAGAGCAAACCAGACAAGCCATTGCACTCTCTGCTCGTGGCCTGGAGCTAGCAAGGCACCAGCGGGGCATCCTATGATGCCAACAAGGTAGCTACCAGGGTTGTAGGGACAATCGATCTGCACTAGGTGGATGGCATGGCTCGTCTTTCCCGTTCTCACCTCTTGGCCCGCGTGGGTGATTAACTCCGCCACCAGAGAACCTCTCTCTTCTCCCATAGAGTGAGATGGCGCTGGTCGCTGCAACTTCCTTCCCTCCAGAGGGACCCCGTCTCACTCTCCCCACTCTCGGGCCTCTCAGGCCCTGAAGTTTCTCCCTCTTGGTGTGTCACCCACTGAGAGCTAAGGGACTTGTCCCTTAGGGTGTAAACAAGAGCCCCTTAGGAGGGCTCGTACTCTTGTGGTGATGAATGGTGAAGATTGACACAGATAAGATATGAAAATTACGTACCTACTGTAATTATGATCTTTCTGTGTATCTTCACCATTCATCATGACCCCACCTCCATCCCCTGGGGCCTCAGTCTCTGGTCCCTCCCTCTCTGTGCCCATCCTGCCCCTCTCCTTTCTTAGGAGGGTAAAGCAGGGGCACACAGGGGATAATGTCTCGGAGAGTGGACAGCAAGGGGCACTCCTTCCAGTGCTCTGGCTCCACCCCTGTGAGGTGGGAGTTGTCAGTTGCCCTCCTTTCTCTTCTCCTCACTGTTCCCATCCAACCTATTTCTCCTCGTTTCTAAAAAAACCCTAAAAAATGGAAAATTCCCCCTTTTTTTTTTTTGCCAATAATCTTTCCTTGAGAGGTGTTAATTCCCTGTACCTGTCCTCCTTCCAGAGTAGCCGACTCTGCTTCATGAGTGTTTGCCAGTCATTCTGTGCCTTGAATTCTGGCAGAAAGCCTTTGGCTGCTCCTTGCAGTTCCTATATAATCTGGAGACGGACCAGGGTCTGGGATGTGTTTAACTACCTCCTTTCTTCCTAAATTCTTTATCCCACCCTACCTCCCTCTTCCTTTTCTAGAGATTGGGGCCCTCCCAATCCTCTAGTGTCTTACTTTCTCCTTTCTGTCCTCTCAGTCGTTATTTCTCCTTTTGGTTTATATATCTTTTCCTTTTCTGTCCCTTGGACTTCCTTGTCCCACCCTCCACTCCTTCCTCTTACCCTCCGACTCAGAACTGGCTGGCAGGTGGAGTCGACACAGCCAAGGCCAACCCTGAGCACCACACAGTGCATCTGCCTCAAGGGCGGCGCTGATGGTGCTTCACTCCACCGACCTTAAAAAAAAAAAAAAAAATTTCAAGGGGTCCTGACTCGCAGATACCTAACAGTGATGAATGGTGAAGATACAGAAAGATCATAATTACGGTAGGTACGTATTTTCATTTTTGCCTAAAGTGGTTTCTGAGTTAACACTAAATCAGTCTATACGCCGTCCTGTTCATTTCCTGAGCGTGCCAATCCAGGAGAAGCACTGCTCAGTACTTTAGTTGAGCACAGAATTTTGAAGTATTATCTACTTTGGACTAAGGAGTAGAGAAGTCTAAGCAGCTGTTTGTTTCTTTAGCACCAATTAGAGGCGCTCCAGTTTCTAAGCAGTGTTTATCTAAATGGTTGGCAAATTGCATTGTGTTCTGCTACAATAAGAACGGCAAAGAATTGCCTGGTGCTGTCAAAGATCATTCCACCAGAGGTATGGCTACCTCGGTGGCTTGTTTCAAAGGGGTCTCAGCCACTGGTATTTGTGCAGCTGCCACCTGGAGTACAGTCCACACTTTAACCAAGCATTACAGTCTGGACATTGCCTCAAGAACCCGTGTAGGTTTTGGCATGGCTGTGCTACAAGACTCCTGTCTTGTTTATGGAGTTCCAGCCTCCCAGACTGTATATCTGCACTTGTCACTGGTTGGTACTCATTCCTATGGTAGCCTGTTGACTGAGATACCTCCGAAGAAGATAGAACAGTTACGTAGAACTTGCTGTAACAGTAGATCTTTGAAGGGCTCTCAGTCATCAGGTGTATTTTCCTCCCATCAGCCCACTTTTAGGGGCTCCTGTCTAGGACCTGGCTAGCTGTTGTATCCTATCTTTTACTGAGAGTTGGGTCCCTCTGTCTCTCCTCACTTACCCAGGGCGTGAGCTTTCCTCCCTTCATCTCCAGAGGGAAAGAACTGAGGAGGGAGCAGAGCTGTCAATATAGGATTGCTAACGCAACAATGTGGGCGGCCCTAGTTGTACTGTGTCATCGAGGCACAGGTCAGGAAGCATAGGAAAATCAGGAGCAGTTGTAGAATTCACAAAAGTATTTATTTGTACTAGCAGTAATATAAAAATAAACTTGTTCCATATAACTGTTTACAAAGCCAGAATGACTAGAGAAGATCCATCAAAGTTTTCCTTCAATCTCTGTGTCTCCTACAAGCAATTGCAGCTTTGTTTTATGTCTTTGCAACACCCTTTTTAACAAGCATCCTGTTTTTTCTGAAATGTTCTTGTATATTTCAGGCAGGTGCAGCCAGGAACACAATGTCCCAGAACTGAGGCCCCTTTTCCACAGCTTCTGCAAAAGGCTTAAAATTGCATTTCAGGTTAACCCTTGAGTTTCCAGTAGGTTTTTGCAATAATCTTAAACTATCATTATACACATTTCAGTAGTAACACTATATAATTTCTAAACAAAGGATCCCAATATCATTTACATTTCCACATAATGATTTGCATGTATTTTATACCAGCAGATATGCAAGGGAGGAAAAGACAGACTAGCAAGGAAGACAGAAACAGTGAAAGGCAGAGAACTGCTAAACTGTCAGGGTGATCAAATCCTAGGTCTCACAGGAAAATGTGATTGTGCAACCAGACAGACAAGAGACAAGAAAGGAAAGAACAAAACAGATCCCTGCATTCAAACTTTCCATAGCAACTTGGATAGGGTCCTATTCTACCATTCCGCACACACACCCTCCTTAAGAGGGAACCTGTTTTATTAAACAGGTTTCCAAACTTTTAATAATTCTCATAATATTAGCTTCTAACTTTCAGAAATTAAGCACAAGTGCAGTATCCTTTTTCTATAATGATACAGCAAACAGTAATGTTAAAACTCGCACATTTGTTTTTCAACCTTCAGAATCCTCAATTCCTGATCCATATCTTGACAGAAAATCACCATTGCTATTCTATTTACCTGATTTGTGTATCACAGTGAATTTAAATGGCTGTAGTGCCAGGTACCACCTTGTGATTCTGGAATTTGTATCTTTCATTTGGTTAAGCCAACAGAGAGGATTGTGATCTGTTATAACTACAAAGTCCATTCCTAGCAAATAAAACTTAAGGGTCTCCATGGCCCACTTTGCTGCTAAACATTCCTTTTCAATGATGGAGCACCTTTTCTCTCTGTCATGCAACTTCCTACTTAGGTATAAAATAGGATGTTCCGTCCCATCTATATTTTGACGCAGGACTGCACCTAGGCCTACCTCTGATGCATCTGTTTGTAACAAAAATGGTTTTCTCATATGGGCTTCTTAAAACAGAGGCTGAACATAATGCAGCCATAATGGCTTGAAAAGCTTCATCACACTCTGAGGTCCATTTCACATTATTTGGGTACCGTTTTTCATGAGTTCAGTGAGGGAAGTAGCTAACTCAGCAAAGTTGGAACAAATTCCGATAATAACCAGCCAGCCCTAAAATGACCTGACATGTTTCTTTGTTTTAGGGACAGGGTGTTAGGTGCAGCTTCTATATTAGAAATTTCTGGTTTAACGCCTCCATTTCCCAACACATAGCCCAAATATCTGGTTTCCTGCATGCCCAATGCACATTTGGTAGGATTAATAGTCAGACCTGCATTTTGATAGCTTGGATAACTGCTCATAGGTGTTCCAGGTGGCTTTCCAGTCTGGACTGTACACCATGATATCATCCAGATATGCAGCACAATAACCAGTATAAGGGATAAAATTACATCCATATGCCACTGGATGAAATATGCACTATGTAAACCAAAATGGCACGGTGGTGAACTGATAGAATCCAACAGGAGTGGCAAATGCAGTTTTGTCTCTGGATTCTTTAGCTAAAGGATTTGCCAATAACCCTTGGTGAGATCGAGGGTACGATATACTGTGTACTCCCAGTCTGTCCACCAAATCATCTATTCTGGGCATAGGATAACTGTCCAATTCTGACACTTAAGTTTCCTAAAATCAATGCAAATTCTAACACCCCTTCTTTTTGTTTGCAGTTATCATTGGAGATGACCAAGCACTCCTCGCCTGCCTATGATACCCAATTCTTTCATTTTTTCTATTTCTTAACCACGTGAGCTCTTAACCGCCTGGTAACCTGTATATCTTTTGCCTAATAGGGGAAGCATTCTTGACACTATCACATGCTCGACTTTCTTTTACTCATCCTGGTACTGTGGAAAAGTACTATTAAATGTCTTTAGCACATTACTAATTTCTGCAGTTTGTTCTGAGGTTAAGGAAACATTCACCTTTACAGCATCAGCAGTTACAGTTTGTTCCAGTCTATCATAAGTTACATCAATATCTTCTTTACCAGTTTCTGGTAAAACTAGCAAAGCAGCATTTGGCATTTTTAACCCATTTCTTGAGGAGGTTAGCATGGTATCTTAGTAGGATTTTTCCTATCGGGTTTTAGTCTCAGAAGTTAACAGTGCCAGTACGCCTAAGCACTGTAAAAGGCCCTTGCCACTTCATTAACAGTTTATTTTCTGTTGTGGATAACAGTAGCAAAACTTTTTACCTGGCTCAAAAACTTTTCTTTACCCCATGGTCATAATATACCTTCTGCTGGTTTTGGGCCTGTTCCTGATTACTATGGGCTATTCCAACATATTTTGCCAGCTTCCTTCTTAGGCACACATATAAGACGTTATAGACTGTTTCTGACTGGGGTTATCTTCCCATGTTTCTTTTATCACATCCAGTGGCTCTCTTGGCTGCCTACCATACAGCATTTCAAATGGTGAAAACCCTGTTGATGCCTGTGATACTTCCAGTAAGCAAAAGTAGGTAAGGTAAGTATTGGTCCCAGTCTTTCCTTCCCTTTACAACCTTTAACATGCTTTAGGGTTTGGTTAAAACGCCAACAAGACCATCTGTCTGGGGTGATAGGAGGAGGTTCTGTGGCAGTAATACCTAATAGTCTGTACAGCTCCTTAAGTAATGCAGCACCAAAATTATTACCCTGATCTGTAATAATTTCTTGAGGTATGAGGTATGCCTACTGTGCTGAAAAATTTTTCAAGCTCTGCTGCCACTTCTGAAGCTGTAATAATCACAGGTATAGGTAACTTAGGTACTACCCCACTTTCATTTGGTGCCACACACCTTAATGGTCAGAGTCACTTGGTGGTGGGATAGTATTGAGTGTCCCCATGGATGCAGATGACACCTGTACCTGGTCCTTTTGCACAGTGTTTTCCCAGCACTTGAGCTGCACTAGAATCTGTCTGCTTTCTGAATCAGTGAGTCCTTTACAGTCTTATCCCCACCTTCATATCTGTTAAGTACTTGCTCCAGTGCCACTCTCCTTACTACAGCAGTTTCTTGCAATATGGCCTAGCTTATTACAGTTATAGCAGATAACGCCTTGGACGAGATTTGTTACCCCACCAGAGTTCTTATCAGACTTGAGTTTAAATGGGGAAAAGAGTGTCTTACCTTGGTGCTTGGCTGTTACCTCGCTGCTGTAGCATCTGTCTGGCCATTTGGTAGTCCACGGCCAAAGAAACAGCCTTTTCCTCACTTTTTGTTTGGTGTGTGTTCCTTTACCCAGAGTTGCACATCTGTAGGCAGGATGTTGATGAATTGCTCCATTGCAAATGTGTCGTTTTGCTGTGGGACTGTTTTGCTCTCTGGTTGGAGCCATTTTATCAGGAGTTCTCTGAGTCGGGTGAAGGCTTTTCGAGGATTGTCGATTGAGTTGTACTTCAGAGATTGAAATCTCTGACTGTGGTCTCTCCTGAGATGTCATACCTTTTCAGGATTTTGCTTTTCACCAGGTCATAATTTTCTGACTGTGCAGTGTCCATATTGCTGTCACAGAGTTGGGCTTTCCCTGTCCAGCAGGGTACCAGTCTGATTGTCCATTGCTGCTTTGGCCATTTGGCAGGCTGTGGCAAAACTCTTTCAAAAGTTGTCAGGTATGCCTCAATATCATCCGAGGGCACAACTTTGTAAGTTTAATGGCTTTTAAGTTGCTTGTGTTTTGTTGCTCGTCTGGATCTGTGCCAGATCCTCTGCCTTGATAGCTTGCAAGGCATCCAGCCATCGCTGCATCTCTTCTCTCCTCTGCTGCTCCTGTCACTGCAGCTCTTCTCTCATCTGTGCTCTAAATGTTGAATCTCTTTTCTCTGCTTCTCCATCGCTTTTGTTGTATAGCCCACCACTTGAAAAAGCCCATCAGACTTTCATGTTCTGTCTTTGACTGCTCTTTTTCCATAACTTGTGCTGGCTGTACAATCTCGGATTGGACTTCTGTTGCGACTAGTTTGGCTGCCATTCTCCTGGTAACCACTCCTGGACTTGCTGCTGCAGAATCCATACCTTTTTCTATGCTTCCTTGGTACTAGGTCCAGTACCCAAGCACAAAACTCCTGGCTTAGAGTATACATGGCGTTAAATCCACTTAGGCTGACGCCATCCATCATCCGAGGCACAGATCAGGAAGCATAGGAAAACCAGGAGCAGTTGTAGAATTCTCAAAAGTATTTATTTGTACTAGCAGTAATATAAAAAGAAACTTGTTCCATGTAACTGTTTACAAAGTAGAATAAATAGAGAAGATCCTCTGAGTTTTCCTTTAGTCTCTGTGTCTCCTGCAAGCAATTGCAGCTTTGTTTTTATAAGTCTTTGCAACCTCCCCCTTTTAACAAGCATCCTGTTTTTTCTGAAATGTTCTTGTATATTTCAGGCAGGTGCAAGCAGTAACGCATTGTCCCGAACGGATGCCCTTTTCCACAGCTTCTGCAGAAGGCTTAAAATTGTATTCTAGGGACATGGATATGTTGTTCATCCACACTTATTGGCAGGTTCCTTGCCGCTTTAAATCTTGCTGGAAGGTCTTCAGCTGGCTCCTCCCACCCACCGGGTGGTAAAACTCGGCTCCACCCATGGCGCCAGATCTTCCTTACCACTTGAGCTCCTGCTCTCACGTTTCGACTGGTTCCTGAAATTTTCGGTCTCTCCGAATTTAATTGGAAGTTTTTCTAAACTTCGATCTTCTTCTCTCGCTAAGCGATGAATCATTCATTTCCCGCTCCCGGGCGCCGGTTAGTTCCTCCAGGAAAGTCCCGCACTCCACGCACGTCTACTGCCTCGACTCGGATCATGATCCGCAAGTTTGCGATTTTGCTGTGCCCTTTGACCAGCTCACTGGAGGATCGTGCGGCCCGCTCGGGCTCGGGCGACCTGAAACCTTTTCCACTCCGGAAAATTCCTCGGAGAATCGTCGGGCAGTGTCGCGTCAGCTGTCTCGGCGGAGCAGCTCGATCTTCTTTCCTCAGGGAGGGCGGCTGCTCCCCTCCTCCTCGGTCACGGCGCTTATCCGGCCTCCTTGAGTTCTCCTCATTCAACTTCTTTCAAGGAGCTTCCCAGTCCTTTCCTCGAAAGGAGAGGGACCTGGGACCTGCCTCCCTCGGCCCTAAGTCCAAGGAGTCGCAAGCTAAGTTCCATCGTCGGGCGCTGGAAGGAGCGAGAGAGCTCCTCCTGCCAGCCGGACGCTCGACCTGGTCGAGGTGCGCTCAGGCCTCTGGCCTCACGGTGTCCCCGTCAGGTCACCGGCCAGGACTCCCGCCGACGTTGTCGAGCCTCTCAATTCGGCCATCTGTGCTGTCTTCTGCTGGAGCTGCCATCCCTCGCCGGTTCCCCAGCGGAGGCTGAGGTTCTGCCTGTTCCTTCGGGTTGACAGACCTCAGCCCTTTCTTCCGAGCCGAGGGAGGAGCGGGCATGCCCGCTCCTTCCCAGGCCCGCCTCAGTTCCCCAAGGATTGGTCTCGGTCTCGGTCATCCTCTCGGTCAAGCTGCTCACGCCCGACTTGGCGTTCTCGGTCGAGGCACCGAGGTTAAGTGGCGTTACCGTTCTTCCTCGTCTCCCTCCTTGGATGAGGAGTGGCTTCGATGCCGATGGCGTCCGACGTTACGAAAATTCATGTGGCAGCAGTTGTTGTTGTCCGGGAATCAATCAACTCCGATTCATTCCCGCCCAGCAAGCAGCTGCCGCCCGATCAATCGACTCAACCGCTCGTTGCAGTCAGTGCCCACTCGGGGCCAGTTGTTTGTCCGATCCTTGCTTCCCCTGCCCTCGATGGAACCTCGGTCGGTCACGACCTGTCCCACAGGTTGTCTGTCCCCCTTACTCCCGCCGCCGTCGGCAGATGAAGAGTGACTCAGGCCTGAGGCAGCTTTGCGGACCCTCGGAGTCTGAAGTCTACTCCTCTATGTTCCCCAGTCGGGAGGACCTGGGGTCCTCTCCAGAACGATCTGTGGATGACAGCCCATCGTCCTTCATGGGTCTGCTTCAGCTCATCTCGAATTCACGGGATGCAGCTCGAGCCCGTGTCCAAACGGGCCCCTTATCCCTACGGAGATTCTAGACCAAAGGGTTCACCTCGGAGGCCTTCCGGTGGCCGAGGCCATCGTGGGCCCGACCTTGGAGCTCTGGTGGTGGCCTACTTCCTGCCCTGTGCCCTTGGCCAGGATGGCCAGGAAGTACTCTGTCCCTGTCGGTTCTTTGCCCGTTTCTGGAGCACCTCGGCTGAGGGTTAGTTACCGACAATGTTTTCCAGTGTTCTGGGAATGCTCGGATGTGGATAGGCCCCTGACAAGGAGTCCAAAAGGATGGACTACGTCAGGCACAAGGTTTACGCGGTCCCTCCCTAGGCCTCCAACAGGCCAGCTCGGCTGCACTGATGGCACATTTCTCCCACGCCTTTTGGGCTCCTGGACAAGGTGCTTCCTCATCTCCTGGTCGACCTGCGGACCACGGTCTGGCGGGGTGGGACTAAGGTAGGGCGGTGGCAAAGCAGCAGCTTCAGACTGCTCTGGACTTAGGTGATTCCTGTGCCAGGTCGGTGGCGGCCGCAGTGGCCATGTGCCGCAGGCGTGGCTGAGGTTATCCTCTTCTCACTGGAAACCCAGCACAAGTTGGCGGACATCCCTTCTTGGGGACTGACTTTTCGGCCCTGGAGTGGAGGGACACCTCCAGGGGACCGAGAGTCCGATGCCACTCCGGACTCGGTCACTCCTGCCTGGAGGGACAAGGGCAGCCGGCAGCCTTTCGTAAGCCCCTTTGCCCCAGCCCCTGCGGCAGCCTGCCCAGCCTTGCGAGGGGCTTGCGCTGGGCGTCCTGACTCCAAACCAGTGTCTTCCTCTAAAGGAAGCAGGGAGGCAAAGGCCCAGGAGCTCCCTTGGCCAATTCCTCCTCCAAGCCTGCCCAGTGGCGGGCCGGGTGTTGTCCCGGCCCGTCGCTCCCTACCCGAGGTTCCCGTGGGAGGCAGCTCCGCCCTCTCCACCTGGTCCGCTTCCGGACCTTTGGGTGTCGGAGGTGCTAGGAAAGGTCCTGCCTCGGGATTGCGAGCAGGCACCACCCTTCGAGCAATTTCCTCGGGGTCTTGGGGTCCACAGCCTCAGGTGTCGGCCCGCTGAGCCGACTTGCCTGACCCTCTAATTAGAGGTGATCGGGAAGGTTGCGGACCCTCCTTCAGACCCTGGGTTCATGTCCAGGTATTCCTGGTCCCAAGCGGACGGGGCTTCGCCCATTTTTTTCATGATCCGGATGGTCTCTCTGCCTCAGATATCCCATCCTCAGCATGAGGCTTCTTCCTGGACCTCCAGGACGTACGTACCTCCGTTCCGTCCGTTTCTTGGGAGACTCCTCCCTTTCTTAAGCGGGATCTCTTTACGAGTTCCAGGCCAGGCCCTTCGGTCTCTGCCCAGCAGCTTCTGCGGCATCGAGGGGTCTGGGCATAACCCCACCGGATGGCGGCCTGACTGCAACCCTTCCGGACGGAAGGGGCGATCAGAGTTCTGGCCTCAGACTGATCTCCTTTATCGGAGCCACATTGGGACTCATATCTTAGCGGGTGATCCTTCTTGGGATGAGGCTCGACTCTTGAGTCCGAGCTCGGCTCCTGGCAGACAGGGTTGAGGTTCTTCCTCCTTACCTAGTCAGGTCTGACTGGGCAATCGCACCCTGCCAGGACCTCTTGCACCTCCTGGGCCTGCATGGCCGGCTCCAGCATGGTCTGTCGGACCGCGGTTCATCGTCCCTTTGCGGGGACTGGCCAGCCAGTGGTCACGGTGCTCGTTCCTTGGACCAGTTCGTGACTACAGCCCAGGAGTTAGAGCGCTCTCCCTCGGACGTTCCAGCTCTTGCAGGAGAACATCCTGTTCATCTGCCCTGAGTCGACGGTCTTCTCCGACCAATGCTTCTCGGATGGGTGGGGTGCCCATCTAGGGAATACAGAGTGCTCTGCCTCTGGTCCTCTCGGAGTCCTGATGTCTTTCCTACCGCTGGAGCTCTAGGCGGTCCGCTTGCTCACCGCTCGCTCCGTTTGTGCGGGATCTAGTGGTTTCAGTCCAGGCGGACTACACCACGACCATGTGCTACCTAACCCACCAGGGTCAGATGAGCCCTTGCCTCTGCGTAAGGAGGTTCTCCACATTGGGTCTTTTCACGCGGCCCGAGGCGGTTTCCTAACCATTTCGATGGCAGGAGCCTCCAGCACCCTGGTTGATGCCCTAAGCCGGATAAAGGCTGCGCCTCACGAGTGGTCTTCCCTGCCGGAGGTAGCACAAGATCTTTCTCCCTCTCGGTCACGCCTCGGCGGTCCCTTTCCTCCAGGGAGAATATGAGGCCGAGACTGTCTCATGCCCGCCCCTCAGCAAGGTTCACTGTAGGGGGTGCCTTTGAGGCAGCAGACCCTGGGCCTCTTCTGCCTCTCCCCATTTCCCTTGACCCACGGGCAAGGCGAGGAGGGACTAGGGCGCAGGCGATGCTGGTAGCCCCAGACTGGTTTGCCAGCTCTGTTATCCAGCTCTCCTCAGTCTCAGCCCCAGGCTCCCGAGGTAGCTTCCAGCCCGCCCAGTCCTGATCTCTGTTTTCAGGGAAGGTATTCCATCCGGACCTTCAATCCCTGCACCTGGCGGCCTGGTCCCTGTGTGGCTAGGGGCCAGGCCTTGAGTCTCTCGGCAAGATCCTCGGCGTTTTGAGGCGTCCTGCCAGGAGTCGACCAGACATGCTCCCCTTCAAATGGAAGAGTTCTCCATTTGGTGTTGGGATAGGGCCTGGTCCCTCTCCTGTCCTCGGCGAGCATTCTGGACCATCTGCGGTCCGTTCTTTGTTGAACAGGGCTTGGTCGGCGACCCTCTAGGTGCTTCTGTTGGTCACTCCTGTCTTCCAGGCGCGGGCCGGAAGACAGTCGGGTGCAGAAATGGTGGTCTGGCACCTTCCTAGGCCTTGATCACACCTCCTGGGGAGAGTATCCCCTTTCTGTGGGATCTTCGCTGGTACGGGTTTAGCTCATGGGCAAGCTGTTGAAACTTTGCACAGGTGTCAGTTTCCCCACCTGTTGTGGAAGAACACCTTCTTGGGGCTACCATGCCATCCAGAAGGATGGGAGAGTTCCAGGCTCCTTGAATCTCCCTATCTGGTCTCCCACAGGGTTAAGGTTGTCCTGCACCCCACCGAAGTTCCTTCCGTGGCGGTGGCGGAGTCCTTTTTCCCTAACGGGTATCGTCTCTGCCGGGGTTCAACCCCATTCACGCCTCGGAGGCCATATATAGGATCCATTGGGACCCTATTTAACTCGCCTACCCAGGGAGCGAGGGGCTGAAGTTCGGGAGAGGTTCGCCAGCTGTTTGTCATCTATGCTGAAGCCGCATCTGGCAGACCTGCAGCCCAAGCGGACTGACAAGCGGGTGGGTCACCTCCTGCATAGGTCTCCGCTATAGGTGGGCGGGCATGGAGCCTCCCAGAGGATAAGTGCTCATTTTACCTCCCTTCCGCTGCATCGGTGGCTGCTTCGAGGATACTCCCTATCCAGGATATCCGCAGGGCTCCTACCTGGAAGCAGGCATATACCGATTTCCCTTCCTCATCGACCTTGGGTCACGCCGGGATGTTGGTCGGGGCCTCGGTTCTCCAGTCTTTATACCTAAGTAGGGGTGCTCTTGCCTCCCTCCTCCCGGAGAACTGCTAGGAGTCTGCCAGTAAGTGTGGATGAACAACATATCCATGTCCCTAGAAATACACGTTACTCACATAACGGAGTTCTAGGAATGGTATATGTTGTTCATCCACATATTCCTGACCTCCGGCTTGGCACACAACCTGGCTTCCAGTGGGCTAGATCTGGTGTCATGGGCGGAGCTGAGAATTTACCACCGGGTGGGTGGGAGGAGCCAGCTTGAAGACCTTCCGGCAAGATTTAAAGCGGCAGGAACCTGCCAATAAGTGTGGATGAACAACATATACCATTCCTAGAACTCCTGTTACAGGTGAGTAACCTGTATTTTCAGGTTAACACTTTGAGTTTCCAGCTTTTTGCAATCATCTTAAACTACAATTTTTTTTTATCGTATTTGTATTTATAAGTTTCAATATACAAAACTTACAAAATTATCCACAGAGGAATCCAGGATACACATGTCCACATACATCCACTTACAAAGGAATCACAGGACATCCTCCTGTTGTTACAACAT
This sequence comes from Neoceratodus forsteri, assembly GCA_016271365.2. Classification (NCBI taxonomy): domain Eukaryota; kingdom Metazoa; phylum Chordata; order Ceratodontiformes; family Ceratodontidae; genus Neoceratodus; species Neoceratodus forsteri. The sequence continues at coordinate 982,640,793 of CM057455.1, forward strand.
GAGGGAAGTACCATGTTTGAAAATAACAGGATTAATTCAAATAGAACAGCCTGTAACAGCCTTGAGCATTACCTGGGGATAGGAAATAAGTTAAAATCCATAGAGATGCCATCTTAACAATTAGGGACCCAGCTAAACTATCCCCTACATTAATAACTACTACCCAGTCAGTAGATGAAGTCCCAAAGGCGAGCCATATTTATACAGTCAGAAAATAAATGAAATCTCAGGTAAATATCAAAATATGTTTCAGAACTGTACGCGGAAACAAACGGATTGCAGACAGTACACCATGGGTTCCAGTAAAATTGCTACCTAACCCCAACCCCCTCCGGATCAATCACGGTGCGAAAGGTCAGACATGATAAGTCCAGATCAAAGTCGTCAACATTTAAATGTAAAGCGGTGCGATTATTCTTCTAGGAACAGTCCCATCGGATCACTATAAAGTATTCCCTGTCCCACAAGTTTTAGTCATCCACCAGGGCTCCTTCGTCCGACAAGACCCCTCACTTTCCGCTGCTCCCTTTAAGTCTTCTCCCGGAGCTTGTAGGCCTCCGAGGGATCATTAAAAGATGTGTGGCCTTGCCATTGCACCTTCAACCGCCAGCAGGAGAAGCTGATGCGTCACCTTCAGAGCCCTCAGTTTGTTTCTGACCCAGTCAAAGGCCTTCTGTCGTTGCCTAGTAGAGTAGGAGAGGTGGGGAACAGGGATATTTCAGCTTCAGCATAGCGCAGCTGCCTCTTACATCTTGCTGCTCTCAGGATCCTGTCTCGGACTCCTACCCCCATGCAGACCACCAAAAATGTGCCCGGTCCGAGGCATTAGGCCCCAGGCGCCAGGAGTAATCCGTAAGCTTTTTCAAGTGCCAGGGTGGGGATTATCTTCTGAGAGGCCCAAGAGTTGAGGTATTAAAGATGGAGCAAAATTCAGAGGTCCTCTCCTTCCAATTGTTCTGGTAGGCCAATAATACAACACTGCACTCCCTTGCCAGGTTTTCAACATTTTCTAACCACTGTCAGAGGAGAGAGTTCTCTTTTAGTAACTTGTCAGTGGTATCAACTGATTTAAGAAGCTCCTTCAGCCTGTTGTACCATGCATTCACGGTCGTCAACCCGGGTTTCAAGGCGCTAACCCGAGGGTGAGATATCCAGCTTCTTGTCCATGTCTCCAATAGTTTTCACTAGTTGGGCTAATGTAGCATTAACTATGCCCAGTAAGACCTCCCTCGGGCCCAGAGCCTGTATTACAGCAGACACCTTCTACTTGTTGCAGGCCGCACCTCATGCGGTCACCTTCGGTTTAAAAAATTCAGCTGACGCACGTAGGAGCTTTTTAATTTTCCCATTTTAGGCATTCAGCTCGAAACAAACCACACAGGGTCCTATCTGAAGTCCAGAAAATAAAATGAGCAATTTTGATATTATTTTGGCTCAATTCTTTGGGAGCTTTACAGAGATGCATCTGCTCCACTTTGCTGCCAGGCCACCCCCATCTTCAACTATAGTTATATACATTTCAACAATAACACTATATTAAATTTCTAAACAAAGGGATCCCAATAGTAGTTACATTTCCATAATGATTTGCATATTTTTATACCAGCAGATATGCAAGGGAGGAAAAGACAGACTAGTAAGAGAAGACTGAGACAGCGAGAGGCAGAGAATTGCGAGACTGTCAGGGTGATCAAATCCTAGGTCTCACAGGAAAATTTGGTTGTGCAACCAGACAGACAAGAGACAGGAAAGGAAAGAACATAACAGATCCCTGCATTCAGACTCTCCTTAACAACTGGGATACGGTCCTATTCTACCCTGTCACATACTGCTGAAAATCTTCTGTGGATTTCCCTTCTCCGACAGCAAAGGTTCCTATGGTGTAACCTAATAACTGAGATCCTTGAAGATCTACTGTTACGGTAAGTTCTTATGTAACGGTTCTTTCTCTGAGCCCTACTTGTACACCTATCTCCCCTACCAGCTTGAATCACTTTCTGCCATCTGTCTCTCCCAACCTTACTGTACTCTCACCTCGGACATGTTCCCCATCACCCTCCCCTCACCTCTATCCCTCTTCCTCCCCCTCTTTACCTCTCACTTATCTCATTCCCCATCTCCTCCCACCTCTCCATCCTCCTCCTACCTTCCTCTTCCCCACTCCCCTGGGTTCCGACCCCTCTCTCCTGCACTCCCCTGCCTCCATCTAGCCTCACTCCAGTATTGCTCCTCACCTCCCCACTGGCCAATACATAACCTCCCTCTCACCCCTCGTGCAGGCGGTTCTTGTGTTATCTCATTTAAGGCCCAACCCATTATCCCAGTTCTTAGGTGGACTCCCGCCATTACTGACCCTCTCAGTAATAGCCGAATTCAACTCCTTCTTTACCTCTTGTGCCTCTTCGCTCCTCTCATCCTCCTCCCCAAGTTTCACCACCTCCCCTTCCCTCACCTCCCTACAACCAGACCAATTCTCCTTCTCCCTGTCAGACATGATGCGCCATAAATGCATTACTAGCACTGAACCCACTCAAGAGTAAAAGTCATGATGAGCTTGACTCTAAACTCCTACACCTTGCAGCTCCTGCCATTGGCCTCCCTTTCTCTACCTTCTGAACCCTCCTTCTCCATGGCCTCTGTCCCCAATACCTAGAAGCATGCCACAGTTATTCCCCTCCCTAAAGGTGGTGATCCTTCTATTCCTGGTAACTGTCCCCATTTCTCTCCTCTTCACCCTTGCCAAACTCCAAGAACACCTGATGCTGTCTCAACTTTCCCTTTTCCTTGATTCCTCCTTTTAACCCCGTACCAGTCAACATTCTACAAATACACTTCACCTCCTCCAACTTACTGATACCATTCTCTCGGGGATGGATCAAGGCCAAATCGCATCAGCCTCTTTGTCGACTTGGTCAATGCCTTTGACACTGTAGACCATTACCTTCTCCTCTCCAAGCACTCTGCAGCAGGACTTTCCTCCTCGGCCACTAGCTGGTTCTGCTCCTATCTCAAGGGTAGGACACAATCTCTCTGTATTGGCGACTTTCCCTTCACCACCTCACCTCACACTCTCCGCTGGTGCACCTGGGCCTGTCCTAGGACTTGTTTTATTCTCAGTCTTTCTAAATGACCTTCCTGCTGCCTGCACCTCAGCATCCATACACATGTATGCTGATGACACAGTCCTTTTGTCTGTGGCCATTCCCTGCTGAATTGATAACTAGGCTTCAGCAGGACTTTGACAATGTCCAGCTCTGGTTCCGTTCAAATCAGCTGGCCCTTAACACCAAAAAACAGTCTCTATGACCTTGGCACTTGGCAAAAGCTGACTAGGATTGGTAGTCTCCCCAACTTCTGTACTCTAAATGGGGCCACGATTGAGAATGTACCATCTTTCTGGACATAAAGTCTTCACCACTCATTCACACTGATGGGATCTCGCTAGAGCACTAGGACCCGGCAGGAGCAAACTTTGCAGGAGGGCGGCACTGGGGATGGAGCCATTATGGAGGGCGCGCCAAGCCTCGGCTCTGCGGCAATGACTATCTCGGCATCGACCCTCCAACCGCCTGAGTTCCTTTTTTCCCGCTGTGGTGTGCTCCATAACGACGTCACTCAGCCCCGGAGTCAAACTTCAAACTAGCAGCATAGTTTTCAATTTATTGTTTTGTAATGTATCTGAAATAAGTACCACTTTATTTTAACTGTACTTATTAAAGAAAAAGTCTTCAGCCTACATTGGCGGAGTTGACCATGAGCGGGTCAGGTAGCGGTAGGGAGACTTCATATAAGCTGTTCAGTCAGCCGTGCGGGTCCAGTCCGCGCGCCCTCTCCAGAGGGAGGTCTGACAGCAGACGGTCCGATGTTTCGAGGATAGGGCGTTCCAAAGCATAAAAGAAAACAGTTGCACTCGGCACGTCTCGCCCTCGAAGCTCTTCTTTTCCACCCACAGGTCTAAAAGAGAAGGCATCACCAAGGTCGCCTTCTGGTATGTCTGCATCGACGGTCGGTTATTGGGGCCAGGTGCGGTCTTCCCCTCTGGGTAACCGGCTTCTGTCACCGGTGACCTTCTTCGACATCGGAGCACTTCCCGCCTTTTGAAAGGGCTTCCGATGAGCAGTTTCATCAGTGGCCGCTCTTATGGAGCAATGGAGTGGAGGTTGGTCCAGCTGCCTGGCACGATCACTCCAAGGCCCTCGGGCCTTTGAGGGATCAGGTAGGATGGTTGGACCTCCCTAGTCATGGCGCCTTCGCCGGTGCTGTCGACTCCGCTCTCAGGTGTCTTCCCCTCACATGGCTGCAGGCGCGGGGCCACCCAATCCCTCTATCTCCTGGTGTTCCTCCTACTTTTCTTCGAATCGCAGTTTTCAGAGCCCTGGATTGCTTCCGGCGGCATCGATGGGTCTCTCGGCACCATCCTCAGCGCCCGATGCACCTGTGGCGCCCCCTCGGCGCTGCTGATGTTGTCGAGCCATCCTCAGTGCCGATGGGTTTTCAGCACTGTCCTCGGTGCTGGGCCCTGTCTGCGACATCGCGGGCATCTTCGGTGCAGTGGCCTGTGTTGGCACTGTCTGCTGGGCTGCTTCAGATGGTGCCGACTTCTTTGCTTTCAGCGCCATGTTCCTCTTCAGTGCGAGGCTTGGTGTGGCGGCCAGCCTTCTGGGATTCTCGACTCCGATTCCTTTCTCTTCTTTTCCTGCTGACTTTCCTCCCGATGGTATTGAGCCTGACCCAGATCTTCGGCTGGGTGATGATGTTGAAATAGCAGGAATCAATCCTGCTGCAGAGCCTGTGGTTGAAGACCTGTCATTTAAGTCTCTGCTGAAAAATTTAAATTCTACTCTTTCTCTCCAGACTACAGGTATTGATCCTGGGAAGCTCTTAAGACTCCAATACCTTCATGTCCTGGAAGTCCCTATGGATTTAACTCCTCCGGTACAACCATCCTTTGAGATGCTCTCAAATGGTATGGAATAATCCCTCTCATCCCTTCTGTGGCTAAATCCATAGATAGGAAGTATGCTGCTCCCAAGGATCGACCCATTTTGGCCTCCCAGGCCTTTGCTGACTCTACTGTAGTCTTGGCAGAGAATGATAAAAGCCGTTCTCCTCGGGGCATCTACAGCCTGGCCTACAAACAAAGAATCTAAGTAAGATAGACACCTTAGGTAGAGAGTCTTTGCTGCCTCCACCCTGGGTATGCGTGTTGCCAGCTACCAGGGCTATTTCTCTCAATATGAGTGTGTTCTTTGGCATTCACTCAAACAGATGGTGGAAGCTCTGCCGAGTCAGACACTAGTTCAGAGCTACTTCAGACCATAACCACGGTATCGAGTCCAGCAAACCAGCAGGTTAAAGCAGCTATGGATGCCTTTGGTACTGCTTCCATGAAAGGCGGGCGGCAGGCATTTGTACCGGGCGTCACTTAATTACGCCCACCAGCAGGTCATGGTGTTACCTTTTGACGGTATGTATCTGTTCATACCTCAGGTAGAGCAAGCTCTGGAGGCCACACAGAAGACTTGGTCTGCCATTAAGCGACTCGACCTGCTCCACTCCTTCTCGGGGTGTTAACAGGCGTCAATTTAACAACCCTCAGTCCTTTTGGGGCAGAATGGGGAGGTTTAACAAAACCAAGTCCCCAGGCTCAAAAGAAAACATCAACAGAAGGCACATGGGCCCAAAGCACCCAGTGCCACTTTCTGATTTTTTTCTGGCCTAGGTCCCACCTCAGCTGCCCGAGGGGACTCTTCCTCAGCGGTGGAGGATGTCTGACTCAGTTCTACAACCAGTGGAAATCCATAACTTCAGACATATGGGTCCTCTGGATAATCTGCAAGTACTTTCTCAACCTTTCGGAGGTCCTCCAGATCATCCTCCCAAATGACAGCCCAGGCTGTCAACATTTCAGTCAGACCTTCTGCTTCCAAGGGTACAAGGCCTTCTGAACAACAGGGCAGTAGAAATAGTTCCGCTGAATCAATGAAACACAGGTTTCTATGCCCATTGCTTCCTGGTCCCGAAGAAAACCGTGGCATGCTCCATTCTGGACCTCAGAAAGTTAAACAAGTTTCTTCTCAAGGAAAAGTTCAAGATGATATCACTAGGGACCTTGTTACCCTTGCTTCATCAGCACGTAGCATAGCTTCCCTGGACATGCAGGATGCCTACCAACATATTCCTATACACCCAAAGCACCACAGATACCCAAGGTTTGTAGTACTGGGCCAACATTATCAGTTCAGAGTCCTGCCCTTTGGGCTATCCTCGCGCCATGAGTTTTACAAAGTGTTGTGCAATTCTCACAGCACATCTCAGAAAAATCGAATACAAGTGTTCCCATATCTGAGCGACTGGCTTCTAGCAAGTCCATCCAGACAAAACTCTGAATGCTGTAGCCATGGCTTCAGACTTTCTCACGTCCATGGGAGTCCTGCTAAATCTAAAAAATCACAGTTGCAGCCCTCTCAGAAGCTCCTTTTATAGGAACTCTTCTGGACACCTCCTGTCTGAAAGCTTTTCTTCCAGAGGACAGAAGGAGCGATATCCTACAGATGGCCCGGTACATCAGTGAACAGCTCAGTTTGAGCTATCTCAGTGCAACAGATCCTGGGTCTCATGGCATCCGCTGTGTTCACTGTATGCCTAGCACGTCTCCACATGAGAACCTCTCAATGGATGCTCGGTACTCATTGGTCCCCAACCACTCACCCTCAGTCCTTTCTCATCAAGGTGACAGAACCTCTGAAGGTCTCTCACCTGGTGGTCTCAGAGATGACAACCTTCTGGAAGGTATCCTTTGCCTCTCTGGATCATCAGATTTCCATGACCACACGCATCCCTGATGAGGTGGGGTGCTCACTGCCAGAATCTCCACATCCAAGGCACGTGGACTCAAGTCGAGTCCTAGCTTGGTTTACTTGGTATCTTAGGACAAAAACAGGCCATTGGCCCATCAAGATTGTCCCCACCACCATGGTGGGACATTAGTTAAACCCAAAATGTATTGGACTCCATCCATTGGTCCAGATTTTTAAAGGAGGAAATAGATGGACTATCCATTAAAAATTGTGGAAGTGTATTCCATAATGTTGGAGTTCTTATTGTAAAGTAATTTAACCTCGTTAGTATTTGATTTTTACTTCAATCTGTTTATTATTAAGCCTTGAGAGCTCCTTCTGTTAGAGAATTTTAGGTCACACTGATCCATTTGGTCCTGAGATTTGAGAATTTTATACAGAAAGAGTAGATCTCCCTAGTTCTACTTTGTAATGAGTGCAGTCCAGTTTCCCACAATCTGATATGATAATCACTGTTGGTCAGTCTGGGTACTAATTTTGTTACCCTCCTCTGAATCCTCTCAATTTTTTCAATATTATATTTCAAATAAGGATTCCAAAAGGAGACCCATAGTTGGAATGGGGCCTAACGTGAGTCCTAAAAGAGGAATAATACATTCCTGGGTCCTAGATACAACGTTCTTTTAATACAAGTAAGTAAGGCATTTGAGGTTTTGGCTACTTTAATGCATTGATCAACTGACGAAAGTTTATTATTAACAATGACTTCAAGGTCTCTTTCAGATGAAAGAAACCTTAAGGGCCAATTGTTTTAAAATATAACTTTGTTTTGGGTTATTTTCCCAAAATGTAACACAGAACATTTATCAGCATTGAGTAACATCCATTAACTACTGCCCAAGATTCTATGGATTTTAAATTGTTATTCAGAATAGTTCTATTCACATCTGTTGATACTGCCCTCCTAGTTTAGTGTCGTTAGCAAATTTGAGAGATTTCAGCACTTGCGTGCATATCACTGATATACACTTTGAATAAAGTGGGTCAAGGACCGACCCTGGGGACCTCATAGTGACATGCCCTATATCTGATAGGGACCCATTTATTCTGACTTGAAGATGTCTATTTGATAGCCAGCCAAAAATCCATCTGACTAGTACTTAGGACATTTTATCAAGGGATTACCATGTGGCACCTTAATAGAGCTCGAGTTATAATCAAGTAGTATAACATACATGGGAGTTCCACTGTCAATTCCTAAACTTATATAATTATGAAAAGAAACCAAGTTGGTTGTACAGGAGTACCGGCCTAAAGCCATGCTGTGTTGAGTCAATTATGTTCTTAGAAATTGATTCCCTTTCAGTAGTTGTTTAATTATTTTCTCCATAACCTTCCCACTACAGATGTTGGCTTCATATAAGCGTCCTGGAAATGAGAGCCATCCTCTATGCAGTCCGGGCTTTGAAGGACATTCTCTGTCACAAGAACATTCTCCTTCAAGCGGGCAACAAAGCAGTGATGTATTACAAAGAAATACAACATCACCGTGCCCCCACAATGTAAAGCATCATGGGCTGCATATGCAAATCACCACAGAATATTATACTGGTTCAACTTTAAGCAAAAATGCATGGTGCCAAAAGGCCTCTCACACAGTTTGCAAAGGCTGCCAACAGAAGACATCAACAAGCAGGGCGGTGCACACTCTTACCCTTTATGCAGGGCAGCAATGAGAGTGTGGGAATGGTGCTTAGAGCACAAGGCTCTAATTCAGGCCGGTCTACATGCCAGGAGTGCAGAACGAACTGGCAGACCGCTCCCCAGCAGGGCTTAGATGGATCCTCATGAGTGGTCTCTCGACTCAACTGTAGTTCAGTCGCTATTCGCAGAGTGGGGAACTCCAGACCTGGACCTTTTGCATCCCCACACAACACAAAACTGCCTCTCTTTTGCTCCAGAAATCCAGGGCCTGGCATTTTCTGTCAGGTTGCGTTCAGGCTGCAGTGGACAAAAGCGCTTTCTATATGCTTTCCTCCTCTTCCACTAATTCGAGAGTACTTCTCAAATTCAGGTTTCAGGGGACAAATGATCCTCATTGCTCCCTTCTGGCCTCGACAGATATGATTTTCTACTCAACAGTATGTCAGAAACCCCTCCGAAGGCATTTCCCTTCAGACGAACCTTCTGACCTAGGGTCCCGTGGTCCATCCCAATCTGAGGTCTTCACCTTCACGCTTGGCTCCTGAGGAGATAGAGATGAATAGGTTCAATGTCTCTTTGAGAGTTTCAGATATTCTTTTGGCTGCGTGCAAGCCAGCCACCAGAAAAACCTACACAGCCAAATGAGCGTTTTTCTCTCTGGTGTGCAAAGAACCTCTTGGACCCCTTTTCCTGCCCACTAAATAAAGTCTTAGAGTACCTTTTAGACCTCTCAAATTCAGGTCTACAATACTCTCACGGTCAAAGTTCACCTTTGTGCTATTTCAGCCTATCATGAGCCAGTACTTTCTCTGTCACTGGCTCAATTGCCTTAGTTAAGAGGTTTCTTAGAGGTATTCTGCATACCAGACCTCGTATCAGACGTCCAGTCGCAACCTGGGACATTAATCTTGTGCCAGACATGCTCACTAAAGCCCTTGAGCCTCTAGCTACCTGTGAGCTGAAATTTCTCACTTGGAAAACAGCCTTCCTGGTGGCCATCACCTCGGCCCATAGAGTCTCTGAAATATATATTTTGGTCACAGACCACCTGTACACTGTATTTCATAAGGATAAAGTAGATCTTCCCTTGTCAGTCTTCACCATTTATTACCACTTGGAGTTAGTGCGGGCTTGCCAGACCCTCTGAAGTTGTTTTTTTTTTTTTTTTTTTTTTTTTGGAGTCGACTCAGCGGCGGCGCCCTCGAACTGGCACTGCATCATCTGAGGCGGCCGTTAGGTGCCGCAGACTCCTCATCTATCTCAGTTCTGTTTCTCCCGCCGTCGAGGCTGCACCTGCTAGCGGTAGTTGAAGTAGGCCTTCTGCGTCACTCAAGCCAGACTCCTTCTCGTTATTTCTCTCGCCGCCGTCACCGGAAGACCATTCTGTTTATTTCTACTGTCGATGGCGCTCGAAAGTGCTTTTTGCTAACTTTAGTCTAATTTAATTCACGCCATGTCAGGTCGGGGCAAACGAAGTCGGGCGGCCGTGCTCTTGGCGCGTTGTGCCCTGAGGCCGGCATTTTTCCGCCACGGATCGGCATGATGTTTGTCTTCGTTGCCTGGGACCCAACCACGATATGGATGTGTGCGACACCTGTTTCTCCACGGACCGTCGTGTCCTTGAAGTCAGCGTTCAAGATCGGCAAGGCCCGCACGACTCGGGATGGCATTGCTCCAGGGATTCCCAGGTAAGGTCTCAGGGAGGATAAGGAGCTGTATGCTGAGATAGACTCCATCTCAATTTGGAGGAGGAATCCTTAAGTTGAAAATAGAGGGTACATTGGTGAAAAGTGGGGTTTAAACTTGTGAAGGGGAGGGATGGGAGAAAAGGCTGTCAAGGGGGCCGAAGGAGGGACTCTGTCTCCACCCCCTGGAGAGCTGGAGGATTGTGGGAAAAGGCCGACTGGTAAAGTGCAGACCAGGGAAACAGAATCCCCATGGGAACACGAGCAGGGGAAATGGAAGTATAGGAAAGGGTGGAAGGTAGTCCTGCTAAATGCCAGGAGCTTGGGACATAAAATGCCTGAGCTCCAGGCGATGCTAACTGAGGGAGCAGTGGATGTGGCAGCGGTCACTGAGACCTGGGCCACTGCAGGGACATGACTGGGACCTGAACCTGGAGGGTTACACTATGTTCAGGAAATACAGGGGAGGGAAGGGAAGGGAGGAAGAGTAGCAATGATGGTCAAAAACTGCATTGGCATAGGGGAGTAGAGGAGGCGGCAGGAACCGTGGGCGATTTGGGTCACCTTGTTAACAAGGGGGGCAAGAGAGTAAAAATAGGAGTGGTGTATAGACCCCCTGCCCTGGTGGAGGAGCTGGAGGAGTCTGGTGGCAGATGTTGGGAGACACTGCAGACTGGGCCGAGGCAGGTGGTGGTCTTGGGGACTTAAACATGCCAGGAACAGACTGGGAGACTATGACATCTTCTGTGACCAGGGAACAGAGGTTGTTGGATGTCTTTCAAGGCAGTTCCTTACTCAGCAGGTGGGGAACTGACCAGGAGGCGCTGGTACTGGATGTGATCCTGGCAGACAGTGACCAGATTGGGGGCCTGGAGGTAAGGTACCCGTTGGCGGGAGTGACCATGCCATGGTCTGGTTCTGCCTGGACCTAGGAGGGCTAGAAGGCTGCACAAAGACAGAGGTAGCAGACTTCAGGGAGCGGATTTTAAGGAAATGGGAAGGATCCTAAGGAGCATTTGGATGTGATTGGGTCAGACATGGACGCTGATAGCAGGTGGGAAATCATCAGAGAGGGGTGCAGATGCTACCAGCACCTGTGCAAGAGTAGAGCGAAAATGCGGTGGGGCCGAAAACCCTTCTGGTGGACCAGGGAGGTCCAGGAGGTGGTCTGGGAAAGAAGGCAGCCTATAGGCAATTCAAGTGCTCAAGGAGTGAAAGGGATCAAGGGAGTATGAGCTGATGGCTAGAAGGACCACTAGGGTGGTGAGGCGGCTAAGGCAAGGAAGGAGCAGAACCTGGCCAGGGAAATTAGGAGAGGGAACAAGGGGCTCTTTAGATACATTGGGGAAAAACGAAGGGTGAAGGGCAGATTAACAGGATTAAATCAGGGAGGCGGGCACAAGACCGGGGAGCAGGCTGAGGTACTAAATGAGTACTTCACCTCAGTTTTCACGAAGGAAAATGGGGTGCTGCATCATACCTGGGAGGAGACAGAGATACTGGGGGCCTACCGATCGCGGGTCTGGGGAGAGGGGAGGCATCACTGGCAGGAGGGAGGGCTAAGCAGGGAGAAGAGGTACTGGAAGTGGAAATCACAGCAGAGAGAGTGAGGAAGCCCTCAGCTCCCTTAAGATGGAGAAAGCACTGGGGCCGGATAAATTATATCCCAGAGTGCTGAAGGAACTGCGGATGTCCTTGCGAAACCCTGGCGGACTTTTCACCATCTCTCTGAGGACAGGGTGGGTGCCCCAGGACTGGAAGGTGGCGCATACAGTGCCTATCACAAGGGGGATCAAAGGAGGTGGCAGAGACTACAGGCCTGTCAGCCTGACATCGGTGGTGGGCAAGGTAATGGAGGGCATTGTCAAGGAGAGGCTAGGGGTAACCTGGAAAAGTCAGAGGTGCCTGGATGATAGACAGCAAGGATTAGTCCCGGGAAATCGTGTCAGACAAACCTTGTGGAGTTCTATGACTGGGTGACGAGTGCCTTGGACCTGGGTAGAGCAGTGGACGTCCTCTTCTAGACTTCAGCAAGGCATTTGACTCTGTTCCTCACGTGGGCCTGTTGGATAAGCTGGTAGAAATGGGGTGGGAACCAGATGATCAAATGGATAGGCAATTGGCTCCAGGACCGGACCCAGAGGGTATGAGTTGGCGGGATAGTCTCATCCCCAAAGAGGGTCATTAGTGGGTCCCACAGGGATCAGTCCTTGGGCCCCTCCTGTTCAACGCCTCACGTCTCTGACATAAGGACAGGAATCAGGGGTGAGATGAGTCTCTTGCGGATGACTCAAAACTGGGGCGGTGGTGGATGGGGAGGAGGGAGGGTGGCCCTACAGGAGGACCTGGAGGCTCTGGAAAGATGGTCTAGAAAGTGGAAGCTGAGGTTCAATGCAGGGAAATGCAAGGTACTCCACCTGGGGCAGAAACCCGGCCAAGTGTACACCGGGGGAATGCTGCAAGTCTCAATGGCTGAGAGGGACCTGGGGTGGTGGTGGATGTCAAGATGAACAACTCGGAGACTTGTAGGAGGCAGCAGCCAAAGCCAACAGGATGCTGGGATGCATCGCTAGGGGATCACCTCAGAAGGAGGAAGTGATACTCCTCTGTATAACTTCTTGGTGAGGCCACACCTTGAGTACTGCGTGCAGTTTGGAGGCCACTTAAGAGGGACATTAAACTCCTGGAGAGGGTCCAGAGGAGGCAACCAAAATGATTTGGGGCTTGGGGACAGGACCTATGAGGAGAGACTGAAGAGCTAAATATGTACACATTGGAAGAGAAGGGACGGGGGACATGATAGAGGTCTTCAAGTACACGAAGAGGGTAAATAGGGAGGAACAGTCAGGGTGCTTGAAGGAAGGAGGAGGGGCCACTAGAGGGCATGGGTGGAAGCTGGAGGGAAGATTCAGGGAGAAAGGAGGAGGTGCTACTTCACTGAGAGGTGGTGGAGCCATGGAATGCACTGCCTAGGGGCTGGTGGAGGCAGAGACGGTGGAGGGTTCAAGAGGGGCTGGGACGGTACAGGAAGGGTTCTGGAAGCAAAATCCAGTGCAGCAAGAATATCCGGAACTGGGAAGGAGAAGCCAGAAGCGAGGGGCAGAGGTCAGCACCCAGGGTGGGGGCTGACCAATCGAGCAGACTCGAAAGACCGTTAGGCCTATTCTGCTGGCATTTTAGTATGTTAGTATGTCTCTAGGCCTTTCCTCCGGGTCCCTCTCGGGGCCTATACGGTCCGTGGGGAGAGCTTCCTCATCTTCTCTTGCCGAAGAGGATGCTTCTTTTGCAGTGTCAGAGGGCGTCGGGGTCCCTCCCGGGGCAGTGGCGGAGACACCGCCTCAGCAGTCACCTCCTCGGAGTGCAGGCTCCCAGTGTCGAGGCCACGCCTGCTGGGCCTGGCATCAGTGGACCCTCGATGCCGCGCAGGCATCGGTGATCGAGGAGTTCTGGCCTTGACGCCCGTGGGCGGTTCGCTCTCCTGGCCGTGCGGGTTGGGTCCCAGCGCCGATGGTGCTGTGGGCCTGGCCGGCACCAGTGGGGAGCCGGAGCCGGGCTTAGCTGGCGCGGGGTCGAGGTGAGCAGCGCCCGTTCACCGGGACCTCTGGGGTTGCTAGTATTGTGGTCCAGCTGATCTCTTCCTCTTCGGAGGTTGATGATTCAGACTTGGACCCATTCTAGCAACCTGATTCTTCGGACTCAGGGTCCCTGGTGGCACGAGATCTAGTCGTGCCCAGCCGGCCTATTCCTCTGTCCCGCTGCCGTCCTCCTGAGGCTCCCAGGCTGGGGTGGTCTGGGAGTCCCTGGGGGCGATGGGGTGGGGAGGGGCTCTTCCTCCTGGGGGCTCGTGGCAGCTACCGACCCTGGTGCTGCTGCACCCCTCCGGTGGAGGAGTCGCTGGGGTCGGAGGAGGGCGTTCTCAGAGTCCGGGGTCGAGGGGCAGGGTTCAGGCATCTCGGTCTCTGTCTGCCACCCTCGGGTGTGGCTAGGAGCCGTGGCGCGGGCCCGCCTTTCCCTTTGGACCCCAGGGTCCCCTCTGGTGGCGTTGCTGTGGGCTGCCCTTCTGGATCCATGCAGCCCAGGTTCGTCACAGGGGAGGATCCTTCTGGGCTCTTCAGGCCGCATCCCCAGGGTTCCGTTTTGCAACCTGGTCTGTTGTCCGGGATCCTGCCAGCTCGAGGCTCCGTTCCCGTATTCAGAGCCCTAGCAGAGGACAGTTGCCGCTCCGTGGGTGCCCATCTCCCATTCCTCTGCAGCCACCCCCACTCTCCCAGGCCATGTTGGTCCCACGGGCCCATTATCCTGGGAGCCGTTCAGAGGTTCCTGACGGCCTTCCCCATATGTCAGGTGCATGAATGAGCGGGTTTTCACCTATCCCCACCGCCACAAGAGTCCTCTGGACACTCAAGCTCTCCATCATCCTTGTCTCCCTCCTTTGAGGAGAGGAACCCTCTGCTCATCTCTCCTCCAATGCTGATTTCACTGAATATCAGCGATTCCTTGAGGATGGTGAGGATCTTGAATTTCCTATGTTAGGCGAGACAATACTGAGCGGAGCGCGTGAATTCCTTGGCGAATTCAGTGCCCAGCACTTGGTGGTACTATCCTGGCCTATTCCTTCCAGAGGCATCTATCCGTTCCTGGCAGTCGCCAGCCGCCCTTTCTGCAGCCCGGCAGACTGCCGGTGGGTATTGTGCCCCCTGAATCCTGGGTACTCTCCCAATCCACCCTCGGGTTTGGCATACCTAGAGACTCCTCGGGCGCCGCCGCCTGGCTCACAACCATCCACGGACTCTGATTCCCTACAGTTCGACCGGGTGGGGTGAAGAGTGTTCTCTTCCTCTCGTGCGATGTCTTGCATTGCATCTCATCAGGCTCATCACGCTGCCTACAGTAGGCATTTGTGGTCGATGCTTTTCCCAAATCTTAGCATCGATGCCTGATGCAGACAAACCAGACAAACTATTGCCCTCTCTGCTATGGGCCTGGAGCTGGCAAGACACCAAGCTTGTGGCGCCAGTGAGGTGGCTTCCAGGCTTGCGGGACAGCGATCTGCATTAGGCGGATGGCGTGGCTTCGTCTATCAAGGTTGTCACCCTGGCCCGGCGGGGTGATTACGCTCCGCTTTCGGGGGACCTGTCTCTTTCCTCCAGAGCTAGGAGACTACTGCAGGGGCTTCCTCCGTCTCCCCATCCTTGGGGGACACCTCCTAACTCTTCTCCCCATAGGCTTCTCTCTGGATTAGCCCAGGGCCTTCCCTTTCTGTTTCTCACCAACAGGAGGCTGGGGTCTTGTTCCCTCAGGGTTTCTACCCCCCTTCTTGGGGGTGGCAGTACTCACCCAAGCAGTAGCGAATGGTGAAGATTGACAAGGGAAGATATGAAAATTACGTACCTACCGTAATTCTTGATCTTCTCTTGTATCTTCACCATTCATTACTGTCTACCACCACCTTCCCTCAGTGGCCTCCTACTGTGGCGTCTCCCCTCCGTCCGTTCCTCTCCTTCCTTTGTCTTTTATGCCAAAAAAAAAAAACTTTCTGTTTTCCATTCTTAGTGAATGGATCCTTTTTCCTCGAGGTAAAGAGGAAGGCACAGTCTGTGTTTTCACCTATTCTGAGGAACTCTTTCTGACTGCCGAGGCGACCTCTGGAGTACTGTGATCATATTACATGATTCACAACAGAGACCGTGCCCTGGCTTGGCCTCAACAGAAATTTAGATTTCCCCTGGCAGGTATTATTATTATTCAGCTCATTCTAGCTGGTGCATTGCACTTTTCAGCCTTGAGGCGACTGCTCTTGCCTTGCCTTAGGGAATCTGATTGAGTTCCACTCTATCCTTTCATACAAAGCTGCCTTCAATAAGGCATAATCTTTCCCATACACTTCTGTGTTAGCGGCTAACAGGGTGCTAAGGGGCATAGTCCCCTTCCTGGGTGGCGCTCTCTCGGGGTAACAGATTTCTGCCCGGCAGCCTGTGAGCTCTCAGCTGAGGAGGTAGGGACTTGGCATGTTGAGAGATCAGAGAATCTGCTCCTATGTCTGACCTGTGCAGGTGGTTTGGTTGAACCTTCTCTCAGTCCTATCAACAGGGATTCTTGCTCCTTTGTTTTAGTCTCGAGCTTTTAAGCCTCTCAATCAATGCTCGATGGGCACTGTTCTCCCTCTCAACATGCTTTCTTTCTTTTCTTCTCTTTCTTCTTCTTCTTTTCTCTTTCCCTCTCTCTGTTCCTCCCTAGAGCCGCCCCAGAAAGAGGCTCTGCGGTCCTAGGGTAGGAATTCTCTCTCCTCTGTCTGTTCTCTACCGGCTTATGCCTTTTCAGTTTATATCCTTTCCTTTTTGTCCCTCGGCTCTCTTGCCTCGCTTTCCTTTTTCCTTACGCTTTGTTCGCCTCTCCGGCTACAGAACTGAGATAGAGGAGGAGTCTGCGGCACCTACAGCCACCCTGCGCATGGCGCAGTGCTGGCTGCTTTCCGAGGCGCGCTGCTGGAGCCGACTCCCAAAAAATCCTCCTCAGAGGGGTGCGCGGCCTCCGGCACTAACCTGGCAGTAATGAATGGTGAAGATAAGAGAAGATCAAGAATTACGGTGAGTGCGTAATTTTCATTTTCTGAGGCTTGCAGTTCAGGGACAGCATTTTCAGTACTGGGCGCTTCCCTTTGAGTTGGCGGCGCACCTCGGGTATTCTCAAAGGTCCTAATCATGCTAGTCGCAGTTGAGACAGGAAGGACATTGTGTATATCCCTACCTGGAGGATCCTCTCATCCAAGTATCATCAGTTCACATGGTGAGAAGATCAGTGTCCAGGACCTTGGAAGTTTACAGACTCATGGTTGGGTCATCAGCTGGGAGAAGACTGAGGTAAGTTAAAACTGAGAAGATCTTGGAATCATGATAAATGATCTATTAATGCCAGGGAACACTGTAGGCGTATAGCTCTCAGGACCAATCATATCCTTAGATCCATTAAAAATCTTTTATTTGTAGGCAAGAGACATTCATATTATCAGTGTATAACACCTATATTAGGCCTCACTTGTATTATGGAGCCACTTTTTGGTCTGTTTTATCGATCAAGTGTAACCCCTGCAAATGGGGGTTCCCAAAGACTTCAGGAGCTTGCTTGAATGCTCCAAGCCTGAATGGTGTTTGGCATTTAAGCCATTTATCAGTGAGTGTTTTAGAGCCTCTGGTACTGTCTCTTTAAGAGCTGCCTGCTTGCAGACATAATTAGTTTGTATGGGGGACTGTGTGCTTCTCTGAGTACCACTCGAGCTGCTGCCAATTCACTTCATTTTGCAGTCACTAGGAGTGCAAAGGGAACCTATCTGAAAGATGTAACTGTTTGCCAGAAATTATTTAGAGTAATAATGAAATTACAGTTTGTCTAACCTGCTTTCTTTGCAGTCAGAACTGTGTCTGCTAGTTCCCCATTCTAGTTTTGAACTGCTGAACTGGACCAATCAGTGTGGGTAAGCTAGCTCTAAAATGGTGCCTGGAGCGAATCAGAACTTGGACTCATAATCTGAGCCAGCCACAAGAGGATTGTATGGGCAGTGACTCTGGGAGATGTAGTTTAGACTTCAGTGCCTTTTTGGACCAACAGCAGCAGTCTATTGTGGTGACAGCCAATCCAGTCAAGAACTGGGAGGAACTCAAGGAAGTGCCGGTTTTGTCGGTTGGAGTTTCAGTTGAGCTTTGGCAGTGAAGAAGGAAGGAGCCCTGTGCTTTTCAGTGTGCAGTTTAGTCAAAACGTGTAAGGCCCAGAGTTCTGGTCTGCAGCTTGTATAACAGCTTGTTAGGACTGAATCCGTCCTGTGAAAATAATCAAAGGATCTCTGAAGAGTAGAAACCAGGCTCACCCTGTAGAAGACTGGAGGAATTGCTGAAAATTGCACTCTGTCTGTCAGGAACTGAATCTGCTGTGTGTTCTCCGGGTATTGTGCAGTAATTGCGATCGGGATACAGATGCAAGCCTGCCTGGTATAGTGCTTTCTTTTATATGGATGTGTGAAGAGGTTTGTGTACCTCAAGTGAGCCCTGCTGACATTGAAGGACCCTATCTTATTTGGAGGTCGTGAGTACTAATTCAGAGTCGCTCCCTGTTGAATTGCCACATTAAATCCAAATGGAATTACTGTACTGCTGACTGTTTAATTCTCCTTTTCTCTGTGTGTAAGGGCCCCTACCAGCTGCCACGGTTTGGACTAGCCACTAGGGCTTGGGTACCAGGACAGTAACTGATAGGGATAGGCCTGTGCACAGAGCCATAAATGAATTATTAGAGTGATAAGCTAATTAACCTGATTTCCCCTGTCCTTGTTATATCCCCTAAATAAATCAGAGCTGCTTGTTTCAGCAAAGTTATACTGACCTGAGGTATTTGTCTGTATTAAAGTACTGTACTGTGATTGTTGCACTGTATCTCATTTCACAGGAGGTCCCAGTGCGGAACCAGACCTGGGGTAAGTGTATACTGTGAAGGTAATTCTGATATATTGTGTGGGCCACTAGTGGGAAGAAAGGGGTTGCAGTGTCCCAGAGGGCTGTGACCAAGTTAGTTTAACTATTGCAAACCCTGACCTCTGGGTGGAGGCACCGCCATTGGATCAGGCCCCTCAACCTGTTAGTGGCAAATCAGGCAGGGGTAGTAGCCCCTGGGATAAGCGCCATCTGAGGTTACACAAGGACAGAGAACTTTTGGACAACATCCAAAGAAAACTGCAAATTAATTCCTACACTAAAACATTTAGCGTATAATCTAAGATGTAGGGCATTGCAATTATACGATCTCGAAACTAGAAGACAGAGATCTTTTATTGCTGTTTAAAATCCTAAGGATAAAAATCTCATGGAGAATGTAACATCAAATATGCAAATAAACCGAATATACTGAGATGTAACAATAAACAGTTATTTGTACAAAGGGCCTTTAGAAATAAAAGAAAACATTATTTTACAACTGGGGCAATCCTATTATGAAATAAACTTCCACAGAAAATAGTTGATTCAACCAAGTTTTAACAATTTAAAATGAATTGGATAAATTCTTGATAGGCACTATATTTTATTGACCCACATGGTGTGGGAGGTAGACTCGATGGGTCCAACAGGCCTTCTTTTACCTTATAAAAACTGTGTAAACTGTGTAAGACCTCCCTCATTCTGTCCCAGATTCTGGAAAACTTGGGGCGGTGTTCAGGACAGATGAGGGTAAAGTCTTCCTCTCATCATCCAGGACGGAGACCCTGAGTCAAGAGGTTCAGTGGCTGAATAGTCATCCGTTGTTGGTCTCTGCTCACAAGCTCCTACAGATTCTAAGACTGATGACTCGTAATATATTAGTTCTGTGGGCCCGCTTGCACATACAACCTCCAGATCGCAGTGCTGGAGGCCTGCAATCTGGCCTCTGAACCTGCAAGCCTTGATTGCCCTTCTTCAGTCACTCCAACAGTTTCTGGCTTGGTGGTAAGTTCCAAGAACCTCAGTAGGGTTCTTCCCTCGAAGACCCACCAGAACTGATATTGATGACTGATTTCAGCCTTTCGGGCTGGGTGCTGTCCTGGACCATGTTCTGGCCCATGGCATTTGGACCTCTCAAGGACAGCAGCTACAGATAAACATATTGGAAATGTGGGCAGTGTGTCTTTCTCTTCTTTGTTCCATTCTTGAGTGCGGGCCAGGCAGTGAAAGTAAGGTCGGACAGTACTGCCACCGTGGCGTACATAAACAACCAAGGAGAGGCACAAGAAGCAAGGAGATGTTGACAGAAGTCCTGCTGTGGGTGGAAAAATACTTATAGGATCATGGATATGTTGTTCATCCACACTTCATGGCAGTGTCCCTTTCCTTTAAGACAGCCGGAAAGTCTTTAAGCTGGCTCCTCCCACCCACCAGGGTAATATAACCCTCGGCTCTGCCCCATGATGCTAGATCTTCCTTTCCACTGGAAGATTCAGGTTGCCTACTTGCTTTCCCTCTCAGGCCGAAGCCGACTCCTTTGGAGCCAATCAAGTCAGTTCTTCCACCAGCGGAGTTGGCAGAACCCCGGTTCGGACAAAACCGGTTTCTGCACCGATTGTGGTGGAACCGCCGCCCAAGCAGCCAGTGGGAGGGCTCCTTCTAAAGGAGCTAGGCTGGACACTGGGTTCCCCTGGCACGTCTTTCGGTCACTGTCACCCGGACTGCCTGGCGGGTTGAAGGTGATCTGGGCGACCGCTGTACCCAGATACCGGATTCGAACGAAACCGTTCCAGCCTCATCCAGGGATGAGATGAATCGTCGGTGGGCTAGAGACGGACAAAGGTCCTTCGTCCTTTCAGGGCATTTTCCACCTTATCTCTGAGTCAAAGGGATGCCCTGGAACCTATCCAGAAAAGGTGGAGTACCCTCTCATTGACATCCTCAAGAGGGCATACACCAACGGAAGCCTTTCCTGTGGCGAGGCCATTGTGAGCCCGGCCTTAGAACTTTAGCGGCACCCTGCCTCCTGTCCAGATCAGTCTGCCCGTATGGCCCGCAAGTATCGGTGCCCATCAGGAATCATGAGGGTTCACAGAGCTACCGTCAGTTGAGAGCCTTGTGACCGCCTCTGTGTTCAAGCGTACTGGTAGTTCTACCGATACCAACAGACCTCCTGAGAAGGAATCCAAATATTTGGACCACTCTGCTGGAAGGTCTGTGCAGCCTCGTCTTTGGGCCTCCATCTACAAAGCTCAGCCATCATCATGGCACTTCTCCCATGCCCTTCTGGGTTCTTTGGATGAAATTCTCCCACATCTCCCAGCAGACGTGCAGACCACGGTCAAGCAGGTTCGGGACTGAGCTGCACTGTTGCTAAAGAACAGCTCAGATGGCTCTGGATATTGGGGATTCATGTGCCCGTTCATTTCCAGCCTGAGTTATCTCCCACTGCAAGGTTTGGATGAGACTCTTCTCCTTCCAGTGGATACTCAGAACAAACTAGCTGATGTGCCTTTCCTGGGCACTGATCTCTTCAGCCTAGGTGTGGCTGGTCACTTTCAGTGTATCAAGCAATCCACGCCACCTGGCGCTACTTCTGCTAAAGGTTCTTCTGGTTCAGAAGCAGCAGTAAAAAGCCGCCTTTTGGCACTCTCTTCTCCTGAAGCCCAGCAGCACTCCTTTCACAGAGGTCAGCAACAGGCTCAGCTTGGCACCGGCCCAAGCCAGGGCCTGCCAGGCCGTAGGGATTCAAGGTTCAGTTCCCTGGATCCTCTGCCTCCAAGCCTGCCCAGTGGGGTGGGGCTGCCACCCTACTCCCATCATGCCAGCTCTGGGTCCACCCGTGGGGGCCCGACCGCCACTTCCTTCACTTGGTCCACTGTTACCACAGACAGGTGGGTTTAGAGTGGTCGGCCAGGGCTGCCTCTGGAATTCGAGCAGTACCCTCCAAGCCAAGCCCATGCCCCACGGGAGGAAAGAGTATCCGTCCACTCAGTCGGCTCTCCGAGACGACATTGCTGAGCTCCTCCTCAAGGAGGCAGTAGCTCAAGTGGCAGATCCACCACCAGACCAGGGTTCATTTCCAGGTACTTCCTGGTTCGAAGTGGACAGGATACTGGTGCCCCATTCTAGATCTGCACGACCTGATTCAGTATCTCAGGCCATGCACCTTCCAGATGGTCACTCTGTCCCAGATCATGCCATCCCTGGAGCAGAACATGTGGTTCTGCTCACTGGATCCCAGGACGCATTTTTCATGTCCCAATCTGTCCATCCCACCAGCAGTTCCTCCGCTTCCGAGCAGAGGGAACCCTATCAGAGTTCCGAGCCATGCCATTCGGCCTGTCATCGGCCCCATGGGTCTTCACTAAATGCATTGCAGTGGTTGCAACCTACCTCAGGCGTCTGGGGGCTGAATTTACCCTACCTTGATGATTGGCTCTTAGCAGGTTCCACCCAGCAGGAGGTGGAGAGGTCCACGGACCTGGATCTCCAGACCTCCCAACTCGGCCTTCTGATCAGCGAGGCCAGAGTCGGGAGCTCATGTCTTCTCAGGTGTTGTGCCTCATCAGGGCAGAGCTCACTCTCGTCAAGCCAGAGCTCGGCTCCCGGGGACGGGGAGGTTCTCTCCTCCTTTGCCAAATCATTTCTGGTGGGACAGTTGCGCCTTGCCGGGACTTCTGCACCTTATGGGTTATATGGTAGGCGTGCACCTCCATTGGTCCGTTGAGCCGGTGGCACATGCACCCCCTCCAATAGGGCTAGCCGCCAGTGGACTCAACACCATGGTCACTTCAACCAGCTGGTCATGTGACCCCAGAAGATGTGGGGCGCTCTCTCAGTGGTCTACCGTCCTAGACGGTTGCAGGGAAGGATCCCGTTTGTCGAGCCAATGGCCATCCTTATGACCAATGTCTCTCGGGCGGGGAGCCCACATGGGGACAACAGAGCCCACGGGTTCTGGACCCTGAGGAGTCCCGTTATCACATCAACCCTGTTGGAGCGCAGAGCAGTCAGACTAGCACTGTCAGCTTTGGCTCCTCAGCTCTGAGGTCAAGTGGTTCAAGTCCAGGCGGACAATACCACAACCATTTACTACCTCAACAAACGGTGGCACGCATTCCTGCCTGCTTTCCAGAGAAGCGCCCACATCTGGACACTCGTGAGCCGACTAGAGGTGGATCTCCCAGCCATCCATGTGGCAGGAGTCTCGAACCGACTTGTGGATGCTCTCAGCCGCATCGGAAGGACATCCCACAAGTGGTCTCTCCGTCCAGAGGTAGCTTACAGTCTGTTCTCCCACTGGGGCAAACCATTGGTGGACCTGTTTGCCTCCGGGAAAACACCAAGCTGAGGCTGTTTCATGCCTGCCCCCTCAGCAGGGCTCGCTGCAGGGGATGCCTTCTCAGGGCCGTGGACCCCAGGCCTCTTCTACACCTTCCCTCCCTTTCCCTTGATCCACAGGGTGCTCCTCAAGGTGAGGAGGGACAAGGCGCAGGTGATCCTGGTAGCCCCAGACTGGCCACGCCAGTTCTGGTACCCAGATCTCCTCAGCCTCAGCAACAGGCCCTCGGGCGGCTTCCAGCGCCCAGACCTGATCTCAGTCAACAAGGGAAGGTATTCCATCCGGACCTTCAACCCCTGCACCTGACAGCCTGGTACCTGAGCAGCTAGAGTTCCAGGCTCTGGGTACCTCTGAGGATGTCCTCACAGTAGTGGAGGCATCCAGAAAGAATCGACCAGGAGTGTTATGCCTTCAAATGGAAAAGATTTTCCATTTGGTGTCAGGACAAGGGCCTGGACCCTCTGTCCTGTTCAGTGGCTAACAATCTTGACTATCTTTGGTCTCTCTCCAAAGGGGGTCTGCAGTCATCGACACTTAGGTTGCACCTGGCAGCCATCTCTGCTTACTGGAGTACGGGCGGTCAGCAGGCGGCACAGGAGACAGTGGTTGTACACTTTTTCAAAGGCCCCGATCACATATCCCCTCTGGTGCGTGAACCTCCACTTCCGTGGGATCTACTGCTGGTACTGGCAAAGCTCATGGGGAAGCCATTCGAACCATTGCACAAGTGTCAGTTGTCACACTTGTCATGAAAGATGGCCTTCCTGGTGGCTATCACATCTGCCAGAAGGACAGGGAAGCTTCAGGTGCTCTCGGTGGACTCCCTTATCTGGTCTTCCACGGGGACAAGGTTGTCCTGTGCTCCCACCGAAATTTCTTCGAAGTGGTGTCAGAGTTTCACCTTAACAGGTGTTTACTCTGCGGTGTACTACCCTATTTCACCTTGGAGGCCGAATACAGGCTCCATACTTTGGACCTGAGGCAGGCTCTCCCCTATTATAAGTAGAGGAGGTCGGAAGTGGGAGAAGTTCACCAGCTGTTTGTCACCCTCGCTGAAGCTGCTTCTGGCAGACTTGAAGCAAAGTGGAAAATTGCAAGGTGGATTACATCTTGCATAAGTCTGTGCTATGAGTTGGGCAAGGAGCCTCCCAGAGGGATGAGCTCATTCTGTCCCCATACTGCTGCATCGGTGGCTGCTTCCAGGGACATCCCTATCCAGGAAATCTTAGGGCTGCTACCTGGAAGACAGCAAACACCTTCATTACCCATTACCACATCAACCTTGAGTCATGCTGGGATGCTGGTTTTGGGGCCTCAGTTCTCCAGTCTCTTTCCCCAAGTAAGTATCAGAGGCGATGTGCACCCTCCCTCCTCCCGGAGAACTGCTTGAGTCTGCCAAGAAGCATGGATGTACAACATATCCACGATCCTAGAAAAACAGTTTATTCACCTGTAACAGTAGTTTTAGGAGTGGTATACGTTGTTCATCCACACGGACCCACCGACCTCCCTGGCTGCGGACACACAAAACCTGGCTTCCAGCGGCTTAGATCTGGTATCATGGGGCTGAACCGAGGGTTATACCACTTGGGTGGGAGGAGCCAGCTAAAGACTTTCCAGCTGTCTTAAAGGGAAAGGGACACTGCCAACTACTGTAACTACTGTTACAGGTGAGTAACCTGTTTTTCCTGGCTCTCAGCTGTTCATCTGGGAGGAGTACTGAACATTCGGCTGATTGGCTGAGTCGAGAGATAGCTCACCCAGAGGCATGGATGTTAAACCCAAACGCTGATCTCCTGTGCAGAAATTTTGGTTGTACCAGATCAACTTATTCTCACAGGAAAATGCTCAGGGACCATATTTCTTCAGTCAGTGCTGGTGTCCTCGGGTGGAGATGGTGGATGCCCTTTCTCAGATGTGGGATTTTATCAGAGCATACCTGTTCCCTCCACAACTGCTATTTCACAAGGTGCTTCACAAGATAAGGCATTCAAGTGGAAGTTTCCTCTAATAGCACCAGTATGGCCAAGAAGGTCGTGGTTCTCAGACCTGGTCAATCTAGCCCTAGCACATACTGTTCCAGCTTCCATTGTGGGGGCCTTCTATTCCATGGGTCCATTCTGCATCCAGACTTTAAGGCAATGCTGCTGGCAGGGTTTTCAAAGGTTGTGGATACTGTAATGGCCTCCAGGAAAGTGTCTGCATCCACTGCCTATGACCGTGTGTGGAATACTCTTCCACTTGGGCCAGAGAAAGAGATGTCAGACCCTCCAAAGCTACGGTTTCATAGATATTGGATTTTTTGCAGGCAGGTAGACATAGGGCATGTGTTGAGCACACTGAGAGGTCAAGTATCTGTGCTAGGAGCAGCCCTGAGAAGTTCCATGGGAGCATCTCTGGGGATCATTCAGGAGGTTATCCATTTTCTAAAATCTGCAGAAGAGACAGTTGCTTTGGTCTCTGGTTCCTCCCTGAGACCTTAATCTGGTATTGAACGCTCTTTGTGTGGCTCCTTTTGAACCTCTTTCATCAGTACCATTGGATATCCTGTCTTACAAGGTGTGTTCTTTAATTGCAGTCTGCTTCGCCAGAAGGATTGGTGAACTTTAGGCATTGCCACACGAAGAACCTTACCTTATTATTCATAAGGAGAAGATGGTACTGAGGACGGTTTTGTCCTTTGTTCTTAAGCTCCTACAGCATTTCTTGTAAATCAGGAAATCTGCTTACCGTTCTTGTGTCCTAAACTGGCAAATCCAAGGAGCATGAGTTGCACAAATTGAATTTATTCAGAATGTTCAGGACGTATCAAAAGGACAACGGAGTTCAGGAAATCAAAACTCTGTTCTTTTGGAGTGGCAAAAGGGTCAGAAAGCCTCAGAGGCCACCTTGGCTAGGTGGGTGAGGATTTCTTTAAGGTCTATGCAGCAGAGAAGAAAAGCGTAGCGCTCATCAAAGCCCACTCCACTAGAACTTTGGCTAGTTTCTGGGAGGAGGCATTCATGTTAGAACTGTGCAAAGCTGCAACATGTTCCTCTGTTCATACATTCAGTAAGCAGTAAGCACTACAGATTGGATGTACAAAGTTCTGGCGATGCAGCCTTCGGTCTAAGAGTTTTGCAGGTGGTGGTTAGCAGATTTTTATTCATGCCTGTATGGGTTACATATGGGACAGTATTCTCCCTACCCAATTGGAAAATGGGTACTGCTGCTTAGACTCCATGTGTAAAGACTTCCCATTGACAATGTTGTAGCGATACAGAAAGAAGAAATTCCTTCATACTTACCATAATTTCCTTTTCTGTTAACTCAAATGTTGCCGGTGGGTTTTTCTGGGAGCCCATGGTCCTATTGGAGAATATTGTCCAGTATATTTCAGCATTTTGCATTTCGGCAAGGATTGTTCACAGTTTGTCCAGATTTATCTGCTAACCAGGACAACTTTTGCAGTTTGTTCGCTTGCAGACATGCTGATTAACAGGTGGAATTTTCTGAATAGTGCATGGTGCTTTTCCTTGTGCAGATTGGTACTTATCCTGGTTTTGTAGTCTTGTTTACTGTTATTTCTGTTATTCTAACCCCAGTAATACTCAGGTATCCATAACTATATGCAGTCTTCCTCCTAAGTAGAACGCCCAGAGAGAATTTGGAACATATGTAAATGATGGAATCTTTTGCATGAGCCACTTTTAAATGCTGCCTTATAGTAACTGCCTTAGTTCTAAACCCCTCAGATTTCTCTCTCTGCCTGATAAGTCTAAATGCTCAGAGATTCTCTCCTCTTCATCATCTTGTTCTGGTGATGAGAAACCTTACAGAATAAAGTTGAGCCAGCATAATATTCTGTGGTGATTTGCATGTACAGCCCATGGTGCTTTGCATTATGGGGTATGTGTGATTTTTATTTCTTACAGAATATGATAAGTATTCTTTAACATTTCTTTTGCTGCCTTTAACATTTTGTAATTTTAGTAAACCCATAGTTTGTGTTTAAATTGTAAGTTTCGGTTTCTCTCGGTTTGGGATAACCGGTAAACCGAGTTTATTTTACAGTTATCGGAGTTTTCTGACTAAAAAACTCCACTAGTTATGTTTAATTTTATTAAATTAGTTTGTTTTAAGGACCGCTAACACGTTCTTTAACCGATAGCTGCGGTTAATTTTCCTTGGTTTGACCCGATCGTAGTACGTCATCGGTTCGAACCCACCTACAATTACTAAATGAACTTTAAATTAAAATACTTTTAGCGGTTGCAATTTTATTGGTTTTTAACATTCAAAATGTTATAAAAATGAAAAGAAAACTGGTGATCCTGGTTTCAAACTATGTATTCTGTATGGTGAAATTCTGTTAAGTTCCTTTTATCTGCCTATCTGGACATGAACATTAAAAGCAGAGTGAAATCTGCATTTCATGTCCTGTGAAAACTATTGAAAATGCCTAGATAAGGCTAAAAGAGGAAAGCTTTCACCATCTAAGGGTCCCTCCAGTTCTGATCAGTTGACACCCTAAATTACGGTGAGTGAAACCACAACAACTAATGTAAACTGCTACCCCTGGGACAGGTATACAAGCAGTTCCTGAGAGGCTTGGTGAACTGGCTGACTACCTTGTTCCCTCTAAAATCAAATAAAACTAAGCACACACAACCCCTGCTAGACAGCATATGGGACTTCTGTGCCTGCTGGAAAGCCTGCCAACTCCTGCAGATTGTTACTTACGGTGAAGCCCACCAGGATGAGGTATAGTGTCTCAGGTTTACTGTATCACTAAAGGGATTAGTTCCCACTGAAATGGTATACTTTACTGCAGAATTTTGTAGCACTGTGCTTCATTCTGGTCGTTTTTCACTGTGAAGGAAGTTGTGAAAAGTGTAAACTTTCCTAAAAAAAAAGTGTAAAGATTTGCCTGGAATGGCTAAAGAAAACACTTTTAGGCTTGCAAGTGCTGTCTACTTCTCAGCAGCAGACCTCTGCATAGCAGCTTGTCTCCTCTGATCAGTCTTCCCATTATCTGAAGGAAGACTGTGATTTCATGGAATGTATGGGTTTTCACCAAAATAAGATTATCCCTCACTCTTCACATCTGTGAGAAATGATTGGCTAACACCCACTAAAAGCTTCCCTTCCTGTGAATAAATTCTTGGGGAAGACACTTTAAAGATTTTACAAACTCTAAGCTCTGTTTCCCCTCTTGATAAGAGAATGTATAAGAAATATTAGCTAGACAGGAGGGAACTCGAGGTTTGTTCCTCATCCTATACATCAAGGAGTAGTTGAGTAACAGCCTGTGACAAGGCAAAGAGATCCCTGGCATCCTACTCTCCTAACACGGATCCCAGGAAAACTGACATGCTTTCAAGTCCATGTTACTTCCTGCCAGATGATCTAGCTAGCTGAAACAACTAAATTTGGTTTGGAAGCAACAAATAACAGTTTAAATGGCTGCTGCTAGATGGATAGTAAATACAGTGGTTCAAAGTGGGGTTTGCCTGGTTGTGAGTCACCTGCCTAACTCAGTATTCCCAAGCCAAGCCTATGGATTCCAAGTCTTGGGTAATTCCTCTTTAGAGAAAAAGTTACCAATGGATGAATACACCCAAGTAAGCTCCTTTTGTTGTATCAGACTAGGGCTGTTCTTCAGTATCAGCAGTACCTACAGCAGGGGTATTTCAGACACCACAGACAAGTGGTCATGGATGTTGTAATCAGGGATTGTCTCTGGGTTAAAATCCTTCCAAAAAAAAAAGTTTTCAATCCATCTACAGATGTAGAGAAGAAAAGTTTGAGAAAAAGAGGTTCAAAACCTGTTACTGTCAAAGACAGGGAGTCTGTCTTGGTATAGCAAAAGGTACTACAAAAAGGATGGGGAGTGGTATCCTGTCTTAGAGGGTATTAAGCGGGCATCTGTCAAAGCTAAAGTTCAAATGGTGCTTTGGCACTGATTCTGCCAACATTCCAAAGAAAGGGGAAGGTTTAGCATCACTGGACTTGAGGTATTTCCACATCTCCATAAGCACAGAAAGTACCTCAGATTCAGACCCCCATTAGGTAATTCTCTAAGAGTGTGTACAGTGGTTGTAGCACCTTCAAAGACAAGGTGTCACAAGTCCTTCCTGTATCTATAGGATTGGCTGTGGTTGCAAAGTCACCCCAGCAATTGGATCTGTAGTTCACCTAGGGGCTCATGGAGTCTCTAGGTTTTCTGATAAATGTAGAGGCAGTTTGTCTCTCAATCTGCTCGGGCACTACAGTTCATAGGAGCAGGCTTAATACCCTGTAAGGTGGGGCCTACTTGCCTACCAGCAGGGCAAAAATATTCCACTGATAGTGGTTTCATTCAAAGTGGATGAAATGAATAAATACATTAAAAAACAGACTGCAGAACAGTTTCTTCAGCTACTGCACATGGCATCTGCCACTGGCGCATGATCTTGGAATCAGGTTACAAATTACTATTCAATTTCACCTCAGGTTCACTGGTGTCAGAGAAGAACCCTCTGTCATAACCAATTTTAGTAACATAAATATTGTTACAGGTCTCCAATGGAGAAAAACAAAACCAATCTAATGGAAGTTTATTTTTCAGCAGAGAGCTCCATAACAGAGCATCTTGACTGGAGTGTGGCACTACCTGGGGTTTCCGCATGACCCTTGGCACATAAACCTGCTGGGGCCAAGAGTAGTGTTACTGGCACTAAAGGTTTTACATAATTACTACAAGGGCAGAGTGGTACAGGTCAGAACAGACAGTACCACCACAATGTACTGCATAAACATTTCAGGAGGGACAAGGTTAAGCCCTCCCTGCACAGGATTCATGAAAATATGGGATCTGTCATGCTCAGT
Source organism: Neoceratodus forsteri (assembly GCA_016271365.2). Classification (NCBI taxonomy): domain Eukaryota; kingdom Metazoa; phylum Chordata; order Ceratodontiformes; family Ceratodontidae; genus Neoceratodus; species Neoceratodus forsteri. The sequence goes on from CM057455.1 coordinate 982,670,638, forward strand.
GGGCCCTTTCAGGATATTCATCTGCCACTGCCAGGTAAGGACAGTACCTTGTCAGATACATCAACTCAAATCAGCCAGCCCCATCATGAATGGGCCTTAAACAGTCAGGGTGGTGCAAGTCATCTTCAGGAGGTGGGCCACCACAGAGGTTGACTTGTTCACATACCACCACCTGCCACAGTACTATGACAGACAGCCAGAGATCTGGGAACAATTCCCTGGATGCTCTGGCTTTGAGTTGGCAAGGAAGCAAGTGCATGTTTCTTCTTTCTTCCTTCTGGTGTACTGAGCAATTTTTCTCAAGCTCAGGTCCCAGTCAGCATCAATAATCTTGATAGCATTAGAATGGGCCAGACAGACATGTCTCTCTCTGCTACCCTCCATGCCTGGGCCGAACCAATACACCTTCCTTCGGAGGCACAATCTGCTGACCTCCTATCAGGAGGCTCCCGTATCAAACCTCTGATCACGCACGTTCAAGGCATGGCTGTTGACTACCTTTGGTATAATATGCAGGTTGCATCTTTCTCAAAGTGTCTTAAGCATGTGATGTGATTACAGGAAGCTTTCCACTAAGAAAATCTACGCTTCAGAATGGGAACAAAGTTTTATGATTGGTGTTCAACCAGGAAATTGGTCCCAGAACATGCTGGTCCCAGCTGTCTGACTATCTTATCTATTTACAGTGATTGGACTGGCTATCCTGTACCCTCAAGGTCCACCTGGTTTTAGCATCTGCTGGCATATTAGTTGGACAAAATGTTTTTATTGCTTCAGCTCCCTAGCTGCAAAATGCTCTTTATGGGCCTAGCACATGTCAACACAGGCTGGTGTTCCTGTTGTACTGGACTATCTCACCTGTTTGCTCTTACAGGGCTTGCAGTCCAGTACCTTAAATGTCCACCTGACCTTGCATCTACTTACACTTCAGTTGGACAGAATGTTTTTCAGGCCTCGGACCCTATCTTCAAAGGGTTCTTTAAAGGCCTGTCCCATTTGCACCCTCTCACAGGGACCGATGCAGCATGTGGCTCTAGATGTATATTTGGCTCATGGGTCCCCTTTTGACCCTATGTCTTCAATTTATTTGAAATATGTCAAAAAAAAAAAAGCTGTTCTTCCTGTGGTAATCACTTCTGACAGTAGCATCTATGAGCTCAAGTCTCTCTGAATTGAACAGGTCTGCATTTCATTCCACAGAAACAAAGTTGTCATGGGAACAAACAGGAAGTTTCCTTTAACATGACCTCTAATTATCATTTGAACCAAACTACTACCTTACCTGTCTTTTCACTGAACACTTTAGTCCTGGTGGGGTGGGGGTCTTTAGTCTGGACGTGAAAGGAGTTTTAGCTACTATTTGACAGCCACTAGAGCCCTTAGGCAGGACAGAAAACAGCTGTTCCTGACCCATGGGAATGTGAGAAAGGATAACCCAGCATCAAAGAAGGTCCACTTATTACTGGATAGTACAGTGTAACCAGTTGGGGTACTCTAAGGCTGGAAAGGAGCCCTTGTGGGTGGAGGGCCATTCCACAAGGGCACAGCTGCTACCATAGCAGCTGTCAGGGTTGTTCCCTGGTGAATCTCTAAAGCAGCTACCTGGAAAACAGTACACAGCTTTAAAGCATTACACTCTGGATAATCTGTCCTGGGGTGATGCCAGATTGATACAACAGTCCTGCAAAGTCTGTTCCTAAGATAGGGTTCTGTGCCCACCTCCAAAGGTACTGCTGGGTAGTCTCATATAGTTATGAATACCTGAGTATTACTGGGGTTAGAAGAAAAAATTACTTAACCTAGTAATCTTGTTTCTTCCAAGTGATACTCAGGTATTCATAACTCTCCCACCCTGCCTCCCCTTCTGGAACCTTCAGCCTCTGCACTCCTGAATACTGTGCTCTCAGGCATAAATGCCATTTCTGGCACACATGTTGTGATTGGGTTCCCTGTTGTTGTCCCCCTCCCTTTTAAGTAATTTGGACATTCTAGGATGTTCTTTCATATGTTTACGCCCTCCAGTTGGAGGCCCTTTTTTCTGGTAAGGGAGTTCGGCTCAATTATTATTATTATTATTGTTACACTTGGTGTTGAGGGAGTGCCCTCTGCTATTATTATTATTAATATTGTTGTTATTATTACTATAAGTATTATACTTAGTCCCTGTGGGCCTGTCTTTTCAGGCATCCAGGAAATCTGAGGGTTTAGAACTAAGGCAGTTAGTATAGCATGCACATTTAGAAAGTGGCTCATGCAAGATTCCATCATTTGCATATGTTCCAAATTTCTGTGTGCAGTTCTACTTAGGAGGAAGACTGCATATAGTTATGAATACCTGAGTATCACTTGGAAGAAACAATTTTACTAGGTAAGTATTTTTCTTACAGTTTATACATATTTATGTTGCAAATGTTCAACAGAGGGCCAAGCCGTCAAGAAACCAGTGGTGGGACGACTTCAAGGAAGGACAGAACTTTGTCAGCCAGCTCTCCTGAGTAAGGTAGGCAACATTTTCCTTCCCATAATGTTAAATTAATGAGCTCGTTGACCTTGACTTTTCTGCAGATGATTGATTACATAGGAGTCTACAGGTACTGCGTGGACAAGAGGTGACTGGAAATTCTCAGCTTTCAGAATGTTCATGCCCAGGATTCTATGTTGATTGACAGGTTTGGGCTGTGCCACTGCCCCAGTAGGGCTGGTCTTTACCCATCTGTAAAGACTTCCCATTAACAACATTGAGCTAACAGAAAAGGAAATTACAGTAAGTATGAAGGAATTTCTCCTATAAACCTGCACTGCCTGGCTTCTAGGCAAGTGGTGGGAGGATTGGGAGCCATTGAGGGGCATTGCTTTGAAACCTAGCAGTACTGGTTTTCAAACAAGTGTGCAGGAAAGGAAGACATCCACAAGAGTGCTGCTAGGTCAACCAGCACTGGGCAGGTAGGAGGAGCCATTGGAGGATAAAACAGATTGCTGTAAATAACTAATGCTTCAGTTCCCCTGTCCACTTCCTCTAGTCCAAATCATGGTGTCAGAATTACTTTGTGTTGCCTTGCCTGTGCATCTGCCTAACTGCTCCAGGCTGCTTTTCTCAGGACATTCTTTGGGGTAACTAGATTTCATTTTGAGGCTCATTTGAATTGCCAGAATGTAAAGTCCATCATAGAACTGCCACAGAATATTTGCAGAATTGCAGAATGTAGGTCCCCTTTGCTGCAGAGTACACAGGGCTCTGCATGCTGCTGCTTCTGTTACTGCTGCCGGGTACATCAACATTTCTTAACTTTGTCGGGCTGCTGCCTGTTCAAATGTGCACACATTTATTTCTTGTTACAGCATCAAAATGCTAAGTAATCATGATGCTGCTGCCGTCCTCAGTCTGCCAGTCTTTATTTGCCTAATTAGAGTAAAAGACCTTGTCCTCTCCTCCTGAGGCCTGCTAGAGTCTGCCTAAATGTGGATTGTGAACTGAATCTAGATAGTTTGTAACAGAGTTTACTTAATTGTAACCATAGATCTCCCAAGAATCAATCTTCACCATTGATTCCCACTAGTGAGTCTGAGTCTGAGGTGGTAGGACCCTGTGAACTTTACAGAAGGCTGGCACTGAGGTAAGCAGCGTGCATGCGTGGCTCTGTTAATGAGCACACACTTGTACCTGGTTACATCAGCGCCAGCCCCTAACCTCTTCAGCACCTTTTCCCCGATTATGCACATCAGTGCTTCATTGTTCATCTGCCGGGAGTTAGAACTTCATATGACAACAGCATTCAATTCTTTCCATTTTAATGTTTAAAGCTAGAGTTTCTTATTTTATGTGTTAATTTAGTGTACGTGGTCACAAATCTATCATAGTTTTCTCTCAGTTCTACCAAGCATCAATGGTCAGAGGCCATGGAAGATGGTAGAGCAGCTTGAAGAGCAGGCTGTTTGGCACTGGAGCCATGTCTGGTCTGTTTTACCCTTTGGGGAAGGGTTTTAACGATGGGCAGTCCAGTACCTGGGAGGAAGACAGCCCTTCTGCAAGCTCAAAAAGAAGTAGTCCTGATCCTGCACATGCTCTATGTTGGTGTCCAGGCACCACTTGTCCTCAGCTTGTTTCTGTTCCCTAGGAAGGGAAGAAACTACACCAGTCAAGGTTGTCCTGTGTGAGGTCTTCCAGAAGATACTGTTTCCTGGAGTCGGAGGTCCTCACCATTGCCATCAGTGACATCGAGGGCCTCTGGTTCTTGGACTATATCGGTATCTTGGGCCTAGAGCCCCCATCTCTGTCTATAAGGGAGGGCTCCAGTGGGCAATTCCATAACTGGGTAGTTGTGAAGCAGTGGGTGCAGCATCAGGCCTGAGTGGCACTGCTAGTGGAGCCAGTCCCTGGCCCTTCGAGGTTGGTGAGACGCTGCCATCAGACCAGGTTGTGTGATCATGTCCAGCAACAGCATTTGGGTCATTCCTGGTGGTTGCACCACCAACGCCTGTCCCACTGTAGCCCACCCCTGCCCTTGGCCAGGACAGGGCCAGCCACAGGTCGCCATCGCTGGTCACTTTGGTGCTGACTGGGTCATTCACACTGGTTCTGGTGCGGTGTCAGGTTCGGGCCCTCGAGTCTGTCCTAGTGTCAGATTCAGCACAACATAAGTTCACATGCAGGGAACCTTCCAGTTCCAGCTCCACCTCTGGCACCGGTCCTTCATCCTTCAGGGCGGTATCACCAGTGTTGCTGCAGCCATGCATTGGATTATTGGGCTGTGACCATAACCTCTTCTACTCCGGAGAAGGGTGTAAAGGGGATGAGTCTGACCCCAATATCATTATTTCTGAAGGTGGTGATGATGACTTCTTCTATAGTATAGAGACCTCAGACCCAGTTCCTGTGTCTTTGCCTCAGGAGAATCTCTCTTTCAGGCTTTACTCAGAAATATGCACTTGATGTTGAATTTCGAGTGACCAGCCTAAGTATCTCCAGCTGGAGTTCTTGAATGTGCCTAATATGCCAGTCAGTTTGGTTCCTCCTATTCCCCACATTTGAGACTCTGTCAGATGAGGTTTGGCACAGACCTGCTTTGGTAGCAGTTGTCCCCAAGTAGGCAGACAAAAATACACTGCCCCAAAAATAAGCTAGCATATGTCACCAGCACAAAGCTGATGCTGTTGCTATTCTTGCTGAGAATGATAAGGACATTGTCCCCAAAGAGGTCACTGCACCCCACTAACAATAAGTTGCACAAGATTGACACTATGGGCAAGCAAACCTATGCCTCGGCTACCTTGGGCATGAGAATAGTGAGTTACCCAGGGCATTTCTCTAATTATAAGTATACCCTTGGAGCAAACTAAGTCTCTGGCACAATCTCTATGTAACCCTAGATGGCGCTATCCCAGGGGCTACTACCCCTGCCTGATTTGCCACTAACAGGTTGAGGGCCTGGATCCAATGGCGGTGCCTCCACCCAGAGGTCAGGGTTTGCAATAGTTAAACTAACTTGGTCACAGCCCTCTGGGACACTGCAACCCCTTTCTTCCACTAGTGGCCCACACAATATATCAGAATTACCTTCATAGTATACACTTACCCCCAGGTCTGGTTCCGGCACTGGGACCTCCTGTGAAATGAGATACAGTGCAACAATCACAGTACAGTACTTTAACATAGACAAATACCTCAGGCAGTATAACTTTGCTGAAACAAGCAGCTCTGATTTATTTAGGGGGATATAACAAGGACAGGGAAATCAGGTTAATTAGCTTATCACTCTAATAATCTACCTATGGCTCTGTGCACAGGCCTATCCCTATCAGTTACTGTCCCTGGGTACCCAAGCCCTAGTGGCTAGTCCAAACCGTGGCAGCTGGTAGGGGCCCTTTCACACTGAGAAAAGGAGAATTAAACAGTCAGCAGTACAGTAATTCCATTTGGATTTAATGTGGCAATTCAACAGGGAGCAACCCTGAATTAGTACTCACGACCTCCAAATAAGATAGGGTCCTTCAATGTCAGCGGGCTCACTTGAGGTACACAAACCTCTTCACACATCCATATAAAAGAAAGTACTATACCAGGCAGGCTGCATCTGTATCCCGATCGCAATTACTGCACAATACCGGAGAACACACAGCAGATTCAGTTCCTGACAGACCGAGTGCAATTTTCAGCAATTCTTCCAGTCTTCTACAGGTGAGCCTGGTTTCTACTCTTCAGAGATCCTTTGATTCTTTTCAAGGACGGATTCAGTCCTAACAAGCTGTTACACAAGCTGCAGACCGAACTCTGGGCCTTACACCGTTTTTTGACTAAAACTGCACACTGAAAAGCACAGGGCTCCTTCCTTCTTCACTGCCAAAGCTCAACTGAACTCCAACTGACTAAACCGGCACTTCCTTTGAGTTCCTCCCAGTTCTTGACTGGATTGGCTGTCACTCACAATAGACTGCTGCTGTTGGTCCAAAAAGGCACTGAAGTCTAAACTACATCTCCCAGAGTCACTGCCCATACAATCCTCTTGTGGCTGGCTCCAGATTATGAGTCCAAGTTCTGATTAGGTCAGGCATCATTTTAGGCTAGCTTACCCACACTGATTGGTCCAGTTCAGCAGTTCAAAACTAGAATGGGAACTAGCAGACACAGTTCTGACTGCAAAGAAAGCAGGTTAGACAAACTGTAATTTCATTATTACTCTAAATAATTTCTGGCAAACAGTTACATCTTTCAGATAGGTTCCTTTGCACTCCTAGTGACTGCAAAAATGAAGTGAATTGGCAGCAGCTCGAGTGGTACTCAGAGAAGCACACAGTCCCCCATACAACTAATTATGTCTGCAAGCAGACAGCTCTTAAAGAAGTACCAGAGGCTCTAAAAACACTCACTGATAAATGGCTTAAATGCCAAACACCATTCAGGCTTGGAGCATTCAAGCAAGCTCCTGGAAGTCTTTTGGGAACCCCCATTTGCAGGGGGTTACACCCTTCCTGGCCTGGGAAAGCTTGACGTCCGCGTCAAGCAGTCCCCATAAGTTTCAACTGCAACCATATACATTTGCATTAGGCTCGCACATGTAATCATCAGTCAATATATCATTTTACCAAGAACACATTTCTGAAACATTGCAGTCGTCACTCTTTACACAGTATTACATACACATTGTACCATAACTCAAGTTATTACCTCTTGTACATGAAACCTGAAGAGAGGGCCTTCCTATCAGTTACCTTGGGGCTGGATGGGGCAAGGCACCATACTTAGAGGGCAACACAAGTAACTTGAGTTAGCACTGATGCTCAGTTTGGGCAATGAGCTCGGGACACATACACTCCTTTATGGACAACATTGAGAGGCAAGTCCACAGGCCTCCCAAGTGAATCATAACTGAGGTGCACCACAGGCTTTACAGCTCGACCAGTCTTTCTAGGGGAACTGTTATGTCTCTGCACTCTGAGCCTCATTTTCAGCATTGTCCTCACTTGTCAGGGAGTCTCCATGGGGTAGAGAGGCTAGAACTTGGGGCACTTTCAGCTCCAGGAGTTACAGTTTCTGAGTCCACAACATTTGGCTCGCATGGAGAGCTTTGGACACTGGCAGTGGACTGTCAGGGCACTCAAAATACTCTTCTTGTTCGGTGTATCACCAGTCTGCCCCAATCTATCATTTTCCTCCCTGAAAGCTCAAACAGTTCAACCATGCACAATGATTCCATTTCATCTGATCTGATGCTTTGCACTTCACTTTCTGGGAGCATTGGCTCAGGGACGAAGCTGAGGGCTTAGACAGTCCAGAAGGCCCAGCTTTGTCTCCAGTATTGACTAGGGATTGCCCGAAACAATTGACTCAGTTCGTAAGAAGGATAGTATTCAAAGTCACTCTCACTTTCTTCCGATATGGACTGACAGTCATGCTCAACTGGGACTTGTGGAGGGAACACTTTAACTTTACTTCTGTAGGTGCAGACTTTCTTGATCTTTTCTTAGCAGCAGCTCTAGTCACTGGTCCAGAGGGCATCTTCTAGGGCTCAGACTCAATTAAGATTTGTCCAATGGGCAGTAAATGATTTCTATGCATTGTTTTTACATCTTTGAATTATTCTCAGGCCTTACTTTGTACACTGGCAGATCATCTAGTTTGCCCACTACAATGTGAGGGAGATGGTGCCATCTGTCAGCAATCTTGTGCTTGCCATGCAGTCCCAGATTTCTTAGCAATACCGATCTCCTCCTGGAGTTCCTGTGCTTTCACCTTTTATCATACCTTTCTTTGTTGGCCAGATTTCTTTTGGCAGCCATGGTTTGAGCCAGTTGAGTACGCATGAGTTAGCTGGGCCTTTAACTTTTGCACATACTGTAAATAGTTGTCAGCTTGAACCCCATCAGGAGAGACCCCAAAACACACATCTACTGGTAGTCGAGCTTCTCTTCCAAACATCAGGCGGTAGGGGAGAATCCAGTGGCATCACTTTGTGCAGTTATAAGCATGTACCAGGGTGCTAATTTGTTGGCTCCATCTAGGCTTGTCCTTTGGGTGCAGGGTGCCTAGCATATCTAGCAAAAGTGCGGTTGAAACGTTCAGGCTGTGGGTCCTCTGGGGGTGGTAAGGAGTGGTTCTGGACTTTCAGACTCTCACAGAGAAAGCATCTCTTTGATCAGACGACTCTCAAAGTCTCTCCTTGATCAGAATGGATTCTTTGTGGGCCCCATAGTGAACAAAAAGTTTTCTACAAGTACTTTGGCTACAGTGGATGCTTTCTGGTCTTTGGTGGGGAAGCTTGGGCATATCTCGTGAAATGGTCAGTGACCACCAGCACATTACTGATATTTCTTTGATCTGACTCCAAACTTAGAAAATCAATACAGACCAGCTCCATGGGTGCACTGGTGGTTATGTTAACAAGGGGCAGCCCTCTGGGGCAGCTTTCCTCTGTAAAGCGACTACAAGTTCGAATGTGTTGCTCCACATCAGCCCCCATCTTAGGCCAATAGAATCTGGATCTCACCAAGTCAAGTGTTCTGTCTATACCAAGGTGCCCCATGTGGTTGTGCAAGGACCTCAATACTGAGTCTCGAAGGCAGTGGGCAGCACTAGTTGTTGTTTGTCTACTTGTCCCCCTCTGTCTACTGTTTCTCTGTATAACAGTTTATTGATCAGTTTCAACTTAGGACCTTCTTTGTATAACAGTGCAGTTCTCAAATCAGTGGAGGCGTAATTTGGACACATCTTTTCCTGCATAGGGCTTCTAAAGCTGCTTTGATCATGGGATGGCGGATTGAGCCCCGCGATTACTGTCATTGTCCAGCTGAGGCAGTGCACCAATGTCTATTGCAGAAAAGTGGCAATAAGGCAGGTATGCAATTCTCAGAGGCTCCCAAGCAATCCACCATGCAGTCCACTGCGTCCGTGGACATTTGTTCCTCCCTGTCAAACTTCGCAGAGTGCCCAATGTCAGGTTCTGCCAGTCGGACCCAATCATTCTGGGGAACAGGCCTCCGGAGAGAGCATCAGCATCTATGTGGTTCAGACCTGCTTTCGGTATTCAGAGCATAGTCATATGTAGATAATGCAGAAGCCACCTATGGCCAGTGGCATCCAACTTAGCTGAGGTCTGCACATAGGTCAAAGGATTATTGTCAGTTTTTACTAGTATTTTAGCCCCATACAAGTACTCATGGAATTGGTCAACAATAGCCCACTTCAAAGCTAGGAACTCTAACTTATGTACAGGATAGTTCTTTTCGGATGGGGTCAGGCTTCTACTGGCAAAGGCCACTGGTCTCAGGCCATTCTCGTGCTCTTGGTACAACACAGCCCCCAACCCTTGCAAGCTAGCATCAGTGTGCAGGACGTAAGGTTTTCTTGGATCGGCATAGGCCAGCACTGGAGCATGGGTAAGTTGATATATGATCTCAGGAAAGCAGTCTCACAATCAGGAGTCCAGCGGGCCCCAAATACTTCACTCGGATGAAAATACACTCTTTCAGTCTTGAGGGATGCTGACTTTTGGTATTTTTGTGGGTTGGGGATACCCTTGAGTAAGGTTAAGTAAAGGCGGATCACTCTTGAATAGTCCTTGATGAGGCGCCGATAATAACCACAGAATCCCAGGAATCTTTGCAGTTCTTTTAGATTTTGGGCTGTGGCCAGGTGGTCAAGGCCTCAACTTTACTTGGGTCGGTCTCTATTCCTCGGTGGATACTATGTCCCACATACTTTACTGATGTTTGAAAAATTGACACTTATCAATGGACAGTTTAAGGCCAAAGTCCTCCAGTCGGTCCAATACCTTAAATAATCTGCTCTCATGTTCCTCCAGTGAGCTGCCAAACACAATAACATCATCTAGGTATACCAGGCACTCTAGTAAGTTCATATGTCCCCACTGCGCTCCATCAATGCGTTGAAAAGTGGCTGGGGCACCTGAAATCCTTGAGCATCCTCATGAATTCATAGAAGCCAAGCGGACAGATAAAGGCTGTCTTTTCACGGTCCTCTGGGGCCATCGGGATCTGATAGTACCCACTGCGGAGATCCAGCACAGAGAACCACTTGCTCCCGCTTAGGCAGTCCAAAGCATCCTGAATGCGGGGCATTGTGTACTGATCAGGGATAGTCCGCCGGTTTAAGGTGCGATAATCCACACACATCCTTACTGTTCCATTCTTTTTCCTCACTACAACAATGGGGAAGCATAAGGGCTTCTGGATTCTTGTATTACACCAGCAGCTAACATCTCTTGCAGATGCCGCTCACATCATCTATGTCAGCAGGTGCCAGGCGTCGAGACCTCTCACGAAATGGTCTTTCGTCATGCAGCCGGATATTGTGCTCAGCTCCTTGCACGCATCCTACATCCCATTCCTTTAAAGAAACACCTGGTCTCTCTGGGCAAGCTTCTCACTGATCTTCACTTTCCATTCAGCTGGCAGCGGGAGTCGCCAAATCAAACAAGTCAGGCGTTACTCTGTCATTCTTCCTTGAACTCTTGCTGCTGGGTAGCACTGCAGTGTCTGCACAATGCATTAGCCAGGATGCAACCTCTGTTTACCTGAATGTCTCTTTCAGACACATTATGAACTTGACCATTACCCTTCTGGCATAAGCATGGGCTCTAGCGGGCAAAATACTAGGCTTGACCAGCAGTCCCTCTGGCAATTTTCCATCGCCTGGTGCATCCAACATTAATATTTTATTCTTAACATCCTTTCTGATACGGACCTCTCCTGTAAGGTACACTGGGCATTTGGCGCCAGGATCAGAGACTCAGGATCCTTCTTCCATACAATTCGGATCGGTTCCTCTGGTTCTGTTTTTCAGCATCTCTCTGTGCCTCATAGGCCTTCTTAATTAAAGCCGGAACTCTAAAGCTCTACTAGTCTTTGACCCCTGTTTTTCATAACACAACTGTGCCAGCCTTCCAACATATGAGCATTTGTTCCAATCAACAAAGGGACACCATCATACAGTCCAGTGGGGACACACTAAGGCTAGGGTCTCTACTTGTTCGGCCACTCCAGCCACGGAGGTGGGGAAAGACAGCCAAATTGGATATACCCGGAATAGGGTAGGCCTTCTCACTTAACCCCATACATGCAGTCCTTCTAATGGTTGTAAGGGCACGCTCTGACAAATGCTTCTGATACCAATCTTGGAACATAATTGTCACTTGGGAGCCACTGTCTAATATAGCTCTTGTAGACACTCCGTTCACCTTTACAGTGGTCTCCATGGAGGACCCACTATTCTGGACCAGTCTGGAGAGGCGGTAGTGGGGCCTGGGCAGCTGGCCTTGCCACAAAGGACGTGAATTAGCATTTTGGTGCCCTCACTGGGATCATGTCGTGCACCTCTTAACCACTGATTTCTTCTCCCAAGCTCCTTGTAGCCTATATGCAACTTTGTCAGTGTCTTTTGGGGACTGGCATTCCCTTTCATGTGCCCATCTTTCCCACAATTATAGCAAAACATACTTCCTGGAGTTTGAGCTGGCCGAGGCGCCACACTGGGAGCCAGGGCGGGGTATTACTAACTGGAAACCTTGGTGCCATCTCTGTCTGCTGGCGTGATAAGCATTTGGAGACATCTCGTCAGTTCTCCACTTCCATGGTCAAGAAATCGAGTTGGAGCTGTTATCAGCAGGAGATACATGGGTGGTACCCCACCCCCATAGCAGATGCAGTCGGATATAGGTCAGGGCCTGTATTTGCAGGCGTGGCCTTCATAAAGGGACTGTTTTTGAATTCCGGATCTCTCTCAACAGTTCGCCCCATTGTGACATATCTTTTCCTTGTCAGAGCACTCATTGACTGCCAACCTCTGCCCCTGAACTTCACTTTGATGGGTCACCCTCAGTCACTGGGTCGTAGCCGCAGCTATTGGTGCAGGTCCCTCCCAGGTCGCCTTTTCTCAACTCCTCGAATTTCTCTCATTAACTCATCATAGGAGGGTGGGGATTCCAGTCGATCTGCCAGGTGTAACTGAAGCAACAGCAGTTCTGAGAAGGGGCAGACTTAAGGATCCTGTCCAGCCTGGTTCGGTCCAGTTCAATCGCTGGCAAACTACCTTTTCTGAGGCATTCTTGCAACAATTTTTCCAGCTAGATATATATACACAGACAACAACTCCCTTGGTACTGTTGTGCATCTCTTACTCTCCACCATAGGTCCTCATCAGAATCTGGGCTCCCATACACATTCTCCAAGGCCTCAAGATAGGCCTGTGCAGTCGCTTCAGGGTTACTGGCCGGTTAGCACGGATGGTAGCCAGGGCAGGACCTCGGAGGCTCTCACTAACCCTCTTTTCACCTTCCGAGCATTGCCATTCTAGCACTTGGGGCAACATAGTCTATCCAGGTCTCCTCAGTCATCCTCCCTTGGGGGTGGGGAGGTGCCAGAAGATCCTCAACCTTCGTAAGAGTCGGACTAATGGCAGGTGCAGAAATAGGAGTCTGCATTGGTTCAGCCACCATTACGGCACTGGAGCAGGAGAGGGTGTTGGGAGGAACACCCCAGGTGGCAAGAATAGTTTCTTCAAGTCCTCCACAGTTTTCCTCTCCCAGCAACCATTCAGCAATTTCTCCTCAAAAGTTTCAGATAGTGGTGGGGCTGATTCCCCGGTCTTTACTGTCCTTAGTTATCACTCTCAAGCAGTGAGGGCTCCTCTGGGGTAATGGTCTGTGGCACTTTGGAGCTATCTATGGGATCCTTAAACTCTACTAGGGCCAGGAAAGTGTGGGTGAGCAGATTAGCATGCCGACCCACCACCACAGGGTTTTGTAAACCTTCCACCTTGGAAAGTACTCCCTGCACAGTGTCCGTATTGATACCTAGGGGATGTCCAGGATAAGCATAGCATTTTGGGGGTCGATCTCCTCCCCAGTACACCACTCCACCAGCCGGTGCACAGCCACTTCTGTCGGGTACCCATTTTTTTTCTTAACAGTGGTTCGTAAATATGGCCACTAGAGGACACACAATCCCAGCGGTGAGCCTCAAGATGTAACCCTAGATGGCGCTATCCCAGGGCTACTACCCTGCCTGATTTGCCACTAACAGGTTGAGGGGCCTGGATCCAATGGCGGGTGCCTCCACCCAGAGGTCAGGGTTTGCAATAGTTAAACTAACTTGGTCACAGCCCTCTGGGACACTGCAACCCCTTTCTTCCACTAGTGGCCCACACAATATATCAGAATTACCTTCACAGTATACACTTACCCCAGGTCTGGTTCCGGCACTGGGACCTCCTGTGAAATGAGATACAGTGCAACAATCACAGTACAGTACTTTAACATAGACAAATACCTCAGGCAGTATAACTTTGCTGAAACAAGCAGCTCTGATTTATTTAGGGGATATAACAAGGACAGGGGAAATCAGGTTAATTAGCTTATCACTCTAATAATTCATTTATGGCTCTGTGCACAGGCCTATCCCTATCAGTTACTGTCCCTGGGTACCCAAGCCCTAGTGGCTAGTCCAAACCGTGGCAGCTGGTAGGGGCCCTTTCACACAGAGAAAAGGAGAATTAAACAGTCAGCAGTACAGTAATTCCATTTGGATTTAATGTGGCAATTCAACAGGGAGCAACCCTGAATTAGTACTCACGACCTCCAAATAAGATAGGGTCCTTCAATGTCAGCAGGGCTCACTTGAGGTACACAAACCTCTTCACACATCCATATAAAAGAAAGTACTATACCAGGCAGGCTGCATCTGTATCCCGATCGCAATTACTGCACAATACCGGAGAACACACAGCAGATTCAGTTCCTGACAGACCGAGTGCAATTTTCAGCAATTCTTCCAGTCTTCTACAGGGTGAGCCTGGTTTCTACTCTTCAGAGATCCTTTGATTCTTTTCACAGGACTGATTCAGTCCTAACAAGCTGTTACACAAGCTGCAGACCGGAACTCTGGGCCTTACACGTTTTTTGACTAAACTGCACACTGAAAAGCACAGGGCTCCTTCCTTCTTCACTGCCAAAGCTCAACTGAACTCCATCTGACGAAACTGGCACTTCCTTTGAGTTCCTCCCAGTTCTTGACTGGATTGGCTGTCACTCACAATAGACTGCTGCTGTTGGTCCAAAAGGCACTGAAGTCTAAACTACATCTCCCAGAGTCACTGCCCATACAATCCTCTTGTGGCTGGCTCAGATTATGAGTCCAAGTTCTGATTCGTCCAAGGCATCATTTTAGAGCTAGCTTACCCCCACTGATTGGTCCAGTTCAGCAGTTCAAAACTAGAATGGGGAACTAGCAGACACAGTTCTGACTGCAAAGAAAGCAGGTTAGACAAACTGTAATTTCATTATTACTCTAAATAATTTCTGGCAAACAGTTACATCTTTCAGATAGGTTCCCTTTGCACTCCTAGTGACTGCAAAATGAAGTGAATTGGCAGCAGCTCGAGTGGTACTCAGAGAAGCACACAGTCCCCCATACAACTAATTATGTCTGCAAGCAGACAGCTCTTAAAGAGACAGTACCAGAGGCTCTAAAACACTCTACTGATAAATGGCTTAAATGCCAAACACCATTCAGGCTTGGAGCATTCAAGCAAGCTCCTGGAAGTCTTTTGGGAACCCCCATTTGCAGGGGAGTTACACCTACAAGATTCAGAGGCTAAAAAGACATTCTGCTGACTGTCAAGCAATGTATTGAGTCCAAAAGTCACCAGCTTAAAGCCTCTATGGAAGCCTTTGATGCTGCATTTCGCCTGTTGCGGCAGTCATTTGCATCAGGTGGCATTCCTGGCTGTGGACTTCTGGCTTCATCCAAGATGACCAACAACAGGTTATGACTGATCTCTGTGATGGAACTTACCTGTTCAGACAGCAGATGGACTAATTTCTTAGGGCATCAGATGAAACTAGAATGACCCTTAAGACTTCCAGATCAGTGCCCTTTAGCTCTCAGAAGGAAAGGAATGTGGTTCTTTTCAAACAAGCAGCCCTTTCATGGCAAAGGCACCAAAGCCCTAAACAAAAGTCAGCCACCCCAGCCTCAGAAAAAGGTGCAGATGAAGGCACAGGTGCCAAAAGCACCTTGTGCCACTGTCTGAAGCTCCAGCCATGGTCTTGCCTCAGCTGGCCGTGGCAGACCTCTCCCTCCCAGTGGTGGTGGGGGCACCTGACCCAGTTTCTCCATCAGTGGGAGTCCGACAGACAAATGGGTCCTCAGGATCATCCAAGAGGATACTGATGCTGTTTGAATTTTTCAGGAATCCTCCAGACTATCCACCCAGAAGGCAACCCCTTTGTCAGCTCATCGCCAGTGCTTCTGGCACAAGGAGACTGCGGCCTTCTGAGCAAATAGTACAGTGGAAGTAGTGTCAGAGTCAGAACAAAACATAGGCTTCTACTTGCATTACTTAACTAGTACCAAGACATGCGCCCATTCTCAACCTCAGAAATCTGAACAAATTCATGGATCGAGAAGAATTGTAAATTTTTCTCTGGGCTTTGCTACCTTTCCTAATGCCTCAGAATTGGCTAGCATCCCTAGATATACAGGATACATACCAGCATATACTGGTAGATCCCAGCCACCACAGGTACCTCCATTTCATAGTGCTAGGGCAGCATTATCAGTTAAGAGTCCTGCCCTTTGGGTTTCCACAGCACCACAATTCTTTACAGAGTGCTTCACAGTACCTGCTGCAACTAGAGGAAATTAGGACTCCAAATCTTCCCGTGACAAGATGACTCCGCTAATCTCAATCCCATCCAGACAGGAGATGGAACAAGCAGTTGCAACATCTCCTAGTTCCTCACTTCAGTAGGGTCCTGTGGAACCTTGAAAGTCTCAGCTCCAACCCTCACAGCAACTGCTGTTCATGGGAGCTGTTCTGGACATAGCCCAACTTGGGCTTTTCCTTCAAAAGAGCAGACTTCAAGCAATTCTGCCGATTACATGCTGCATCATGGAGCACAAGACTGCACAAGCCCACTCCATGCAGTGCATACTGGCTCTAATAACCTACTCAGTGTTCACAATGCTTCTGGCACGCTTGCACAGGCGTCAACCCAGTGGATGTGCTCATGCAAAGTGGTCATGGGCATCATATCCTCAGACTTACCAATTCAGGTTACCAAGCCCTTGGTTCTGGTCTATCACAGTGGAGGATAACCTCCTAAAGACTTCTTCCTAACCAGAGCCTCAGGTGACTCTCACCACGATGCCCATGTTGGGGTGGTGGTCCATTATCAGGGCCTCCAGGCATACAGTGTCTGTGACTGCAAGAGACTCATCTCCAGAACAGTGTGTTGAAGATGCACGCTGTTTTGTATGGTCTGAGAGCCCTAGTGGACCTGGTCAGCTGCAGAACAGTCCTCTTCCTCCTCCGGAAGGCAAAAGTCTGTTCATGTACTACATCAACAAACGAGGAGCACACTCTTACCCTCTCTGCAGGGCGGTGATGAGAATGTGAGAATGGTGCCTGGAGCAGGAGATCTTAACTTTAAGCAATCTGCCTACCAGGAGTCTAGAACACTCTGGCAGATGAGCCCAGTCCAACAGAGGCCAATCTTCAGGAGTGATCACTAGATTCAGATGCCGCCTGATCACCATTCAACGAGTGGGCACCCAGATGTGGACCTTTGTGCATCTGTACCCAAAGCCAAAACTGCCTTGATTCTGTTCCAGAAATCCAGGACATGGCGTTTTCTGTCAGAATGCATTCAGACTGCAATGGCAAATGGCAAAATCAGTTTCTGTATGCATTCCTCCAATCCCTCTCGCTCAGAGGGTATTGCTCAAATTGAGGCACAAGGACAAGTTGATACTAGTGGTCCCCTACTGGCCCAGACAGATATGGTTTCTTCTGTTGAACAGACTTGCAATCAGTAAACCAAGGATTCTACCACTCAGGATGGATTTACTGACTCAGGATCACCTGTCCATCCCAACCTGTGCTCCCTTCACCTTCAGGCCTGGCTCCTAAAGAAATAGAAGTAAACAGGTACAAGATGTCTCAGAGGGTCTCTGAAGTACTTTTGGCTGCACGAACCCTTCCACTATGAACATACCTGCCTGGACACCTTCAGGTACCCATCTGACAAGATTCTAGAGTATCTATTAGACCTTTCTGATGCTGGCCTGTGGTTTCACAGTAAATGTCCGTCTGTGTGCTATAACTGCATACCAAGAACCTGTTGGTACCCTGTACCAGTATAGCTGCCACAGTTCAAGAGGTTTCTATGGCCTTTTTACACAAGGCCTCCCATCAGGAAGCCAGTAGATGTTTGGGATATCAACCTTGTGTTAGGTATGCTCAGTCAAGGTCCTTTGAGGCCCCTTGTGATGTGTGACTTGAAGTTTTAACACAAAGCAGAATTTCTAGTGGCATACCATGTCCTGGTCACAGGTTCTTCGGATACTGTTTTCCATAAAGACAAGGTAGTTCTCCACACACACACACACACACACACACACACACACACACACACCAGTTTCTACTAAAAATTGTGTCTGAGTTCCGTCTTAACCAACTGCTAGTGCTGCCTGTTTACTTTTGCCAACTTCAGAATGAGGGACTCTCACTCACTGGATATTAAGAGTCCTTAGGTTTTATCTGGACAGAACTAAGGATTTAAGCCAGCAGCTCTTTGTCTTCTTCAGTCCTAACTGGAAGGATAGATGGTTACAGTTAAGTGCATTTCTGCCTAGATTATGAATTGCCTGTGCCACTGCTGTGCCATGGGTCAGGTTAAACGGAGGGCCAGGTATGACCCCATTCCACCAGAGCAGTTGTCATGTTCCTGGCAGAGATTCACTCGTGCCTGTTGGAGACATTTGCAGACTTGCAGCCTGGAGCACAGTGTAAACTTTTAGAAAGCACTGTGCCCTGGATGTCCATGCCAGGCTACTTGTCACCTTTGGCAGGGCAATCTTAATGGATTACTATCCTGAATGAGCCCTCCGCTCCTACTGTCCTAGTCCGGGGACTTTGTCTGAGCTTGTCACTGTGACCCACTAGTGGGAATCAGTGGTGAAGATTGATTCTTGGAAGATATTAAAATTATATACCCACGTGAATTCTTGATCTTCTAGAAATGTCTTCACCATTGATTCACACCCACCCACTCATCCCCTGGACTCAGTCCAGTATGGTTGTGTTGGTCTTCACCACTTTGTTGGTTTAGCTGTGAAGACACTGTGTTACTGATTTGGTGGCCCTTCTTACATCGGCTACCGGGCTATATTGTGCCCTTATATTAAGTTTATAGGTCCTTATTCGTTATACTGCACCTCCATGGGGAAAATAATACTGAATCAGTTGGCGGCTGGCACTGATGTAACTAGGTGGCTACATGCGCTTCTCATAGAGCTGTGGATGCACGCTGCTTACCTTGGTGCCAACCTCTTAAAAGTTCTGGCACCCACAGGGTCCTAACACCTCCAGTTCAGATCCACTAGTATTAATCAGTGGTGAAGGTATTCTTGGAAGATCAAGAATTACTATGAGTACGTAGTTTGATGTCTGTGGGTATTTTCATATTAGTTGCTAAATGAAGCATGTGCCCCTGAGCATTGTCCAGTCTAACTCCACTTGGCAGCTGCACTGCACATGAGGGGAGCTGTGCACCTTCTTGGATCAGCTATACTAGTTCTTACACAGGTTACATCCTTGTGGTTGCAGGAGAAGCAGATCATTTTTTATATAATCTTTTTCTATGTAAGACTGTTTTGATTGGTATGCCCCTTCTTCCTTTTTGTATCTAGACCTTAAGCCCAAAACACTTAGGGGTGTCTGGAGAGAAACACATCTCAACTGTCTTGTACTGTCCAGTCCTGCAACCCAGATGCACTAGGCACTTTCTGCATAGTCAGTGTATCACCCATTACAGTCCAGTAGCCATCACAGGGTTTGAAATATAGCCTTTCAGTATTTCTGTGGAAATGCAGTCAGGCTGCAGGAAATGTAAATCTGAGATGAGCATTTTCATCTATAAATGCTATTGCTGCTGTTACCTGCAAATCCTGTTTCCTGACATGCATTGGAGCACTTGAACATAACTGCTCATTCCATGGCTGCTTTTGTCTCCGGTCACTGTGGGAGGCACACGCCATTATATCCACCCGCCTCGGGCTGTCAGGGCTTGGGGCTGACTACAGCTGCTAGTTGACAATTCGCACTCCTGGGCTGTTGTGGGGTCCTTGCTATAATGTGACCCATGTGATTCAGTACAGCCACACTGTCATTGGCTGATCAGGATCTCTTCTGGCTGTGCTGACCACAAGTTGCCACATTTGTCAGCTGGAATCGAGAGAAGTAAGGAGCACTCTCTTGACCAGTTAAATAAACAAATAGTCTTGGTGTTGGGGGTGGGGGGAGACACGAGGAGGTTTAAAAGAAATGTTTGAGTTTTTGGGGAGGATGATCTAACAGTTAGTGCTGTCAATTGTAGCTGCAGTGAGAAAACTCCCTTTTTCTGTTTTTCCATAAGACAGGGAAGGACTTCATCAGACTTTGGGGTTGAAAAATTGTCCTCTGTATTTCAAGCACTGCTGTGAGTGCAGTCAGACAGGAGTTGCTGCACTGAGAAATCTAATTTGTTTTGCAAGTGGGAATGGTCCATGGAGTAGTCTGGGGTCGTTGACAAACCAAGCAGCAGTTAGCTTTGTATGCCTGCTCAGGCAGGCTTTTGCTTTAAAACGAAACTGACTCATGAAAAAAAATAAAAACTATCTCAGACAGTTCACGAGTCAGGAAAGAGCTGCTGCACAGAGATAAAACCACAGACTGCCCTTATTATAATTGATTTCGAAGACTGTCTGTGGGGAAATCTAACTCTCTGTGGTGCAGTCTGGTGGATTGAACAAAAACCCTGATCACATTGCCCTACAGTAAGGGAAAGTCCTTGTGGGGTAGTCTGATCTCTGTGACTGAGCTGCAGTGTGGATTAAAAAAAAATCTAAATTTCCTGCATACTAACAGTCACATTGCCCTACAGTAAGGGAGTCCTGTGGGAAATCTCTGTCTGAGCTAGCATGGTGATTTAAAAGCAAACAAATTACTACATACACTGCCCTACAGTAAGGAAAGTTTAAGTCCTCATGTGGAGTCTGCGTTGTCTGAGCTGCAGCATGGTGGATTTAAAAAAAAAAAAAACACAATTTACTGCATAATTACATTTGCCCTACAGTAAGGGAAGGTCCTGTGGGAACTCTCCAAGCTGCAGTGTGGATTGAAAAGCAATTCTAGGGACATGGATATGTTGTTCATCCACACTGTCTGGCAGGTATCCTTGCCGCTTTAATTCTTGCCGGAAGGTCTTCAATGGCTCCTCCCACCCACAAGGGTGGTAAAACTCGGCTCCGCCCCATGATGCCAGATCTTCCTTACGGCTTAGGCTCAGGTTCCCTCCTTACCGCTCTGCGTTTGAGACTGGATCCCTAATTCTTGATTCGCGAAATTGATTCTGAAGTTTTCCAAACCCGGTCTTCTTTTCCCTCGCGGCTGCGATGGACAAATCTGTCTCGGCTGGAGGTGCCCTGCAGGCAGAAAATGTCCAGGACGGATCCACACCCACATGCGTCTACTGCTTAGGCCTAGATCACACACCCGCAGGCTGCAGTTGTGCCATTCCTTTAGGTCAGTGTTCTGACGATCTCGGCTGCCCGCTTGAGCTCGGGCGCCCGAGAAACGCTTCCCACCAGTGAAATCCAAAGAGGCTCGTTGGGTGGTGTCTGGGCGGCTGGCTCGGCTGAGCAGCTCTGACAGATGATCGCCTCGAGGAGAAGCGGCCCAGGCCGGTCTTCTCTCCTCGGCCGGGCATTTTATCCCGCCTCTCTGAGTTCCTCGTACACAGCTTCTGCTCAGGAGCTTTGCCAGTCCCTTTCCACGAAGGGAGAGGGGCCTCGACATTCTTCTCAGCCCAAGAAAGTGAGTCGAAGGTAAGTCCCACCATCGGGCGTTCCTGGGAGCGGAGAGGTCCCCTCCTGGCAGCCGACCGTCGACTTCGATGGAGGTTGCGGCTGAGGCCGCTGGCTTCACGGTGCCCCGCCAGAGCCAGCCTGCCGAGACTCCGTCAGCTAAGTCAAGATTTTTATCGATCCGTTAGACGGGCTGTTGACTGGAGAAGCCGACAACCCTACTTCACCGTTCCTTGGTGGATACCGAGGATCTGCCTTGCTCCTTCGGACCGCGGTCCCGGTTAAAGTTCCTGAGCCAATGGAAGAGCGGTATCCGCCCCTTCCCAGACCCACCTCGGTCCCCCGGGGTCCTCGGTCCTGGACCTCTTCTCAGTCCAGCCGCTCCCGCTGACATCAGCAGTCTCGGTCTCGTATCGTGGCGACAACGCCACTCTTCCTCGTCCTCCTCCTCCCGAGGAGAGGCTTCGATACAAGTTGTGCGCGGTGCTACGAGGATTTGATGTGGCAGCAGTTTCTGCTATCCGGCCTGAGGCCGACCCTGGCTAAGACCCCAGCTATCAAGTGGTTGTCGCGGAACGTCTGAAGCAACCACTCGTTCCAATCGAGTTGCCCGCCCAGGGCCGTTGCTAAGCCGAAACCAGCTGGTCCACCGATTGTAGTGGAACCTCCGCCCACAACCAAAGTCCGGGCACTGACCAAGAGTTCTCGGTCGGGTCATGGCCTGCCCCACAGGTTGTCGGTCACCCTCACTCCCGACCGTCCTCGGCAGGTGGAGGGTGGCCCAGGGCCGAGGTAGCTCTTCGGAGACTCTTCGGAATCCGACGATGATTCCTCCCTGTTCTCCAGGCAGTGCGATCTGGAGTCCTCCGGGCCAGTCAGTGGACGATAGCCCATCGTCCTTCTTGGGTCTGCTTCGCTCATCTCGGAGTCCACGGGATGCAGCTCGAGCCGTGTCCAACGGGCCTGTATCTCCTGACGGAGATTCTGGACCGAGGGATTCTCCCACGGAGGTCTTTCCGTGGCTGAGGCCATTGTCGGCCCAGCCTTGAGCTTCTTGGCGGCCTGCTTCCTGTCCAGCACCTTCGGCCAGGGTGGCAGGAAGTATGCGGTCCCTACCGGCTCTTTGCCGGTTTTCAGAACACTCCTCCACGGAGGGGTTAGTCACTGACAGCATCTTCCCGTGCTCCGTACGCCTGGGACGTGGACAAGCCCCCACAAGGAATCCAAAAGCTGGACTTTGCCAGGCGCAGGGTGTACGCTGCACCTCCCTCAGCCTCCGACAGGCCAGCTCAGCCGCGGCTGATGGCACACTTCTCCCACGCCCTCATGGTCTCCCTGGATGAGGTTGTTCCTCATCTTCGCCTGACCTGCAGACCACGGTCCGCCAGGTCAGCGGGACCCGGCAGGGCGGTGGCGAGCAGCAGCTTCAGACTGCTCTGGACATAGGTGATTCCTGTGCCAGGTCAGTAGCTGCCGCCAGTGGCCATGCGCGCAGAGGGCGGTCTGAGGATATCCACTTTCACGGCGGATACCCAGCACAAGTTGGCGGACGCCCCTTCTTGGGGACTGACCTTTCGGCCCTGGAGTGGAGGGACACCTCCAGCGATCAGAAAGTCCATTGCCACTCTGGACTCGGTCACCTCCGCCCCAGAGGGACAAAGGCCGCTGTCAGCAGCAGAAGTCCTTTCATCCTTCAGTCCCTGCTCCCCACCGCCCAGCAGCACCAGCAACAGGGCCAGCAGGCTCGCTGGCATCCCAAACCAGTGACGGCTTCCTCTAACAGGAAGCAAGGAGGTAAAGGCTCGGGAGGTCCTCGGCGGTCCTTCCTCCAAGCCTGCCCAGTGAAGGGTTGAGGGTGCCACCCCAACCTCGTCTACTCCCCTGGGTTCCCCCGTGGGGACAGCTCTGCCACTTCCTTTCCGCCTGGTCCGCTATCACCACAGACCGCTGGGTGTTGGAGGTGGTAGGAAAGCCTGCCTCTGGAGTTCGAGCAGGTTCCGCCTTTTGAGCCGCCGCCCTTGGGGGCCATGGGTCTGCAGCTCGCTGTTGTCTGCTGGGCCGACATTGCCCTGCTCCTCAAAAAGAGGTAATCAGGAGGTGGCGGATCCTCCTTCAGACCCAGGGTTTGTGTCCAGGTACTTCCTGGTCCCAAAGCGGACAGGGGCTTGCGCCCCCATTCTCGACCTGAACAAGTTCCTAAGGTCTCGAACCTTTAGGATGGTCACTCTGGCTCAGATTATCCCATCCTTGGAATGAGGCATGTGGTTCTGCTCCCTGGAACTCCAGGACGTGTTCTTTCACGTCCCAATCCGTCTGTCCCATCAGAGATTCCTCTGCTTCAGAGCGGAGGGATCCCTTCACGAGTTCGAGGCCATGCCCTTGCTCTCCTAGCTCCCAGGGTCTTCACCAAATGCATGGCAGTGGTGACAGCATTCCTGCAGCGCCGAGGGGTCCGGTGTACCCTTACCTGGACGATTGGCTGATAGCAGCCCCTCAGACAGGAAGTGGAGCGGTCCAGAGATCTGGCCCTCCAGGTTTGCTCTCAGGTTGGCCTCCTCATCAGCGAGGCCAAGTCGGAACTCGTGCCAAAGCAGGTGATTCTTTTCATTGGGGCAGAGCTCGACTCTCTTGAGCCAGAGCACGGCTCCCCGCGGACAGGGCTGAGGTTCTTCCTCTTGCCCAGTCATTTCTGGTTGGGCACTGCGCTCGCCGGGACTTCTCCTGCGCCTTGGGCCTCATGGCGGCCTGCACCAGTGTGGTCCATTGGGCCCGCTGGTACATGCGCCTCTTCAATGGGACTGGCCAGCCAGTGGTCACAACGCCGTGATCCGTTGGACCGGCCCGTGACAGTGACCCAGGAGATGTGGAGCGCTCTCCAGTGGTGGATCGTTCCAGCTCATCTGCAGGAGGGTATCCCATTCGTCCTCCCGAGCCGACTTCTCTCTCTCAACGGCGCATCTCTGATGGGTTGGGGTGCTCATCTGGGGAACACGGCGCATGGCCTCTGGTCCCCTTGGGAGTCCCGATGCCACATCAACCTGCTGGAGCTCCGATGGTCCGTCTAGCTCTCACCGCCTTCGCTCCGCTTTCTACGGGTCAAGTGGTTCAGGTCCAGACGGACAACACCACGACCATGTACTATCTGAACCACCAGAGTGGGGCGTGCTCCTTGCTGTTATGCAAGGAAGCTCTCCACATTTGGTCCCTAGTGCTCGGCCTGGAGGCGGATCTCCTAGCCATTCATGTGGCAGGAGCCTCCAGCACCCTGTCCGATGCCCTAAGCCAGATAGGGGCTGCGTCTCACGAGTGGTCTCTCCTGCCAGAGGTAGTACAAGATCTCTTCTCCCACTGGGGCACACCTCAGGTGGGCCTGTTTGCCTCAGGGAGAATGCTGAAGCTGAGTCTGTTCCATGCCCACCCCTCAGCAGGGCTCGCTGCAGGGGATGCCTTCTGAGGCCATGGACCCCGGGCCTCTTCACGCCTTTCCCCATTTCCTTGATCCACAAGGTGCTTCTCAAGGCGAGGGAGGACAAGGCGAGGTGATTCTGGTGCCCCAGACTGGCCCCGCCAGTTCTGGTATCCAGATCTCCTCAGCCTCAGCTCCAAGCTCCCTAGGCGCTTCCAGCCCGCCTGACCTGATCTCAGTCAATCAGGGGAAGGTATTCCATCCGACCTTCAATCTCTGCACCTGACGGCCTGGTTCCTGAGCAGCTAGAGTTCCAGGCCTTGGTCTTTCCGACGAGGTCCTCAACGTCAGTGAGGCGTCCCGTAGAGTCGACCAGAAAATGCTATGCCTTCAAATGGAAGAGGTTTTCCATTTGGTGTCAAGGAAGGCTTGGACCCTTCCGCCCCTTGAAAGCATTCTGGACTACCTGTGGTCCCTTTCTCAGCAGGGCTTTGGTCGACACTTATAGGTGCACCTGGCAGCCATCTCTGCTACCTTGCAGTGGCAGACGACCAGCAGTCGGTGGCACAGGGGAAGGTGGTCGGCGCTTTTCTTCAAGGCTCGACCACATTTCCTCCGGTGAGAACCTCCACCTCCGGTGGATCTACTGCTGGTATTACAGCTCATGGGCAAGCCATTTGAACCAATGCACAGGTGTGATCGCACACCTGTCATGGAAGACTGCCTTCTTGGTGGCTATCACGTCAGCCAAAGGATGGGAGAGCTCCAGGCACTTTCCATCAAGCCTCCCTACCTGGTCTTCCACAGGGACAAGGTTGTCCCGCGCCCCCACCAAGTTCCTCCCAAGGTGGTGTCGGAGTTTCACCTTAACCAGATGTTGACTCTGCCGTGTTCTACCCAATCACACCTCGGAGGCCGAGTATAGGCTCCATACTTTGGACCTTAGATGAGTGCTCACTTACTATAAGGAGCGGATGGCTGAAGTTCGGGTAGAGGTTTGCCAGCTGTTTGTCACCCACGCTGAAGCCGCTCCTGGCAGACCTGCAGCAAAGCAGACGATAGGCAGGTGGGTCACCTCACCTGCATAGAGCTCTGCTACAGGTTGGCGGGCATGGAGCCTCCCAGAGGGATAAGAGCTCATCTCTACCCGCCATACTGCTGCATCGGTAGTTGCTTCCAGGTACGCCCTATCCAGGATATCTGCAGGGCTGCTACCTGGAAGTCGGCATACCTTCATTACCCACTACCACATCAACCTCGAGTCACGCCGGATGCTGGTTTTGGGCCTCAGTTCTCAATCTCTTTCCCAAGTAAGTATTGGGGTGCCTGCCTTCCCCTCCCAGAGAACTGCTAGGAGTCTGCCAGACAGTGTGGATGAACAACATATCCATGTCCCTAGAAATACAGGTTACTCACCTGTAACAGGAGTTCTAGGAATGGTATATTTGTCCATCCAAACGACCTACCCGACCTCCCCAGCTTCGACGCACAGCCTGAGGCTTCCAGTGGGCCAGATCTGGCGTCATGGGTGGAGCCGAGAGTTTTACCACCTGGGTGGTGGGAGGAGCCAGCTTGAAGACCTTCCAGCAAGAATTAAAGCGGCAAGGATACCTGCCAGACAGTGTGGATGAACAACATATACCATTCCTAGAACTCCTGTTACAGGTGAGTAACCTGTATTTCCTCTGAGGGGAGAGTGAAGGAGGGCGTATATTGTGTTCCTGGACCACTCTATTGTGTATTTGCTATTTTTAAAAATATATTGTATTTTTCTAGGTTGAAATGTATCGCTTGCTCTGGGAATGTATGCTGCCCCACACATTTCCTGTGGAAATGTACCCTTGAGGCCATTATTTCAACCCCTGCATCAGTGCCAGACCACCTTGTTGCTTGAGGTCAGTACCCTCATAGTGCCAACGACTGCAATGACAACAGCAACATTGGCATTGTCAGCAGGGACAATGCGTTCGTCAGCACAGTGTCCGCACATGCGTATTGTTGCCAACAGGCTGGTATTGACTCTGGCTGTAGTGCAGTCCCTGTAGCAGGGTCCTCTGATTATCCTACAACCAGGGGCTCCCCTTGGGACGGCCAGTCACTAGCATACACTGGTGTTTGGGTTACTGGATTAGGTGGCTGCACTTGCTTCTCTCAAAGCCAGAAAACCAAGTGGACAGCATGGTCCTCGCCTGGGTATGGCTATAATAGGCTCATAGGTGTCATCGAGGCACAGGTCATGAAGCATAGGAAAACCAGGAGCAGTTGTAAATTTGCAATGAGTTTTAGTATGAATAACAATAAAATAAATAAAATTGTTCAGTATAACTATTTACAAAGGCAGAATAAACGGAGAAGATCCATCTGAGTTTTCCTTCAGTCTCTATGCGTCTCTACTAGTTTGGCTGCCATTCTTCTGGTAACCACTCCTGGACTTGCTGCTGCAGAATCCATATTTTTCTCTATGCTTCCCTGGTACTAGGTCCAGTAACAACGCACAAAACTCTTGGCTTAGAGTATGCACGCATAAATCCCACCTAGAGCTGACACCATCTGTAGGCAGGATGTTGATGAATTGCTCCGTTGCAAATGTATCGATGATCTGTGGGACTGTTTGCCTCTGGTGAAGCCATTTACAAGGAGCCTCTGAGTCGTGGAAGGCTTCGAGGATTGCCTAACGCATTGTACTTCAGGGACTGGAATCTTTGCCTGTAGGTCTCTTGAGATGTCATATCTTTTCAGGATTTATTTTTTCACAAGGTCATAGTTTTCTGACTGTGCAGTGTCCATACTGCTGTAGGTGTTGGGCTTTACCTGTCAGGTCGGGTACCAGTCTGATTGTCCATTGCTGCTTTGGCCATTGGCAGGCTGTGGCAACTCTTTCAAAAGTTGTCAGGTATGCCTCGATATCATCCAAGGGACACAACTTTGTAAGTTTAGTGTCTTTTAAGTTGTTTGTACCTTGTTGCTCTGCTGGACCCATGCCAGATCCTTCTGCTTTGATAGCTTGCAAGGCATCCAGCCAGTGCTGCTTCTGTCGCTGCATCTCTTCTTTCTTGCTCCTAGCGCTGCATCTCTTCTCTGCTTCTCTGTCTCTTGTTGTTCTATAGCCCACCATTCGAAAAAGTCCATCAGGCTTTCAGGTTCTGTCACTGCCTGTTCTTTTCTGTGACTTGTGCTGGCCGGTACAGTCTCAGCTTGGACTTCTCTGTCATCGAGGCACAGGTCAGGAAGCACAGGAAAAAACAGGAGCAGTTGTAGAATTGTAAAAAGTGTTTATTAGTACTAGCAGTAACATAAAACAATTAAATTGTTCAGAATAACTATTTACAAAGGCAGAATAAATAGAGAAGATCCATCTGAGTTTTCCTTCAGTCTCTGCATCTCAAAACATTGAAGCTCTATCTTATAAGTCTTTGCAACCCCTCCTTAACAAGCATCCTGATTGTTTCTAAAATGTTCTTGTCAGTTTCATACAGGTGCAGCAAGAACACAATGTCCCAGAACTGAGGCCCCTTCTCCACAGCTTCTGAAAAAGGGCTTAAAAGTGCTCTCAGGTTAACCCATTGAGTTCCCAATAGCTTTTTGCAATCATCTTAAACTATAATTATATACATTTCAACAGTAACACTATATAATTTCTAAACAAAGGGATCCCATTATCAGTTACATTTCCACATAATGATCTGCATGTATTTTATACCAGCAGATATGCAAGAGAGGAAAAAGACAGAAACAGCAAGTGAAGATAGATAACAAGAGGCAGAGAAGTGCAAGACTGTCGGGGTGATCAAATCCTAGGTCTCAGGAAAATTTGGTTGCACAACCAGACAGACAAGAGACAGGAAAGGAAAGAACAGAACAGATCCTTGCATTCAAACTCTCCATAACAACTGGGACAGGGTCCTAGTCAACCCTGTCACAGTAGGCTACCAACATCTTCTTACGCCTGCCACCTCAAGTGTCGCAGCATGTTTTTGAAAAGGTGGCTGAGACCTCAGGCCTCCAGGCCAGTTGTTCCAGCAACAATTCCACCATGGGATGATAAACATGAAGCCTAGTTAAGGGAGATTAACTTGGTGCTGTTCCCAGCACCTCCTTGGCTTCATCCACTGGTGGCATTCTAGCTTCCTGTCACTCAGTGCCATGTTCAGAGAACAATGAATCCTCCATCCACCTCTTCTTTACTGCTTAAGATGGGTTGTCAGATGTTGAATGCATTCTTTCAAGTGTGCCTTCCACTATGGATCTCTTAGAGGCAGAATGTGGAGGATGGCTTGGGAGGAAGGCCCACTATAGAAGATTCAAGGGTAAAGAAATGTGGAGGCACAGGGTGGTGGATGGGAGTGAGGATGTTAAAGGATGAGAGCAGAATAAACAAACTCAGCAAGAGCCAGTAGGGCTTCAAAATAATGGTATTGTGGGCAGTGATAAATGGGTAAACTAGCAATTTTTGCACTATCTACTGAGCCACCTAACTTCACTTTCTAATTGTTGTGATACACACATTGACTAATACATATTCACGTATTTGCATATATATTCTAGAGTAACATAGCAGTGCACTGTCTATGCAGATGTTTACAGATTAAAAAAGACATTGAGGACCATTTTTCTTTGCAGGCTCCGGGGACATTGGAGGGTGAGGAGTTGCCACTAGACACCTCATTTAAATCAGCAGTGACATGCATAAGGCTGAAACTGATCTAGAAAACAGGGAATTCGACTAGCAATTTTGCACTAACCACTGAGCCACCTATCTGCATGTTCTCATTGTTGTGATACACACGCACTAATACATATACACATACATGCATGTGTATTCCAGTATAATATAACAGTGCACTAAGTGCATTTTATAGATTAAAAAGACATCAAAGGACCGCTTTTTCTTTTCAGGCTCTGAGGGGCATCGAAGGTGGGGGTTGCCACTAGACACCTCATTTAAATCAGCAGTGACATGCTTGAGGCTGAAACTGATCTAGATAGTGGGGAATGTAGACTAGCAAAGGTTCAAAAGGTTTATTTGTTCGGCAGAAAACTTTGCAGAACATACAGTCATAAAGATTTTTGCACCATATTTCATCAATATGTCCCTTGAGACATTTACAACAACACTTAAAATCTTTCTGGCCAATAAAATGTACAATATACATACAAAATTCTAATCGGTCTCCTGGGACAGTACCATATGCTGTATGAAACAAACTTAACGTTTTGTGGATAAACATTAATGCATTTCTGCACAGCATGCCACTTACGGATAACTTCTGTTCACCAGTATCTTAGTAAGCACAATAAAGCAATCAATACAAGATCAAATCATAATTTGTTTTTGTAACAGTGAATCATACTTTCAGTGATGCTGCCTTACGCCTATCTTGTAAGATACCATAATATTCAGTATTAATCCCAATGAGACCACTCATAACTATGTAGCTCAAGATCCTTAGATGTGCTGCACTCCTACGAATAGGTGACAGCTGTTGGGGACCAAATAATTGCAAAAGAAATGACCAACTTTCAGGCAGAAGGCCTTGTTTAAAAATACATATGTTGCCAGTAACAAACAACCTTCCTGTTGCTCTTCTGGGACTCGCTATGTTGCATAGATTCTGGGTACAATACCTGGGCCCCATAGACATGGAGGCCCATGATATGCCAGTTGGACAAACTCACAAGGTCCATTAAACCCTTTGGGTGATACTGATCCTTACAAGATCCTAAGCCACCACATTTTGGGAAAGAACCCTCAGAAGCCCAATGGCTAGCTAGGCATTGGGATTATTAAGAACACAAATTGCATATACCCCAGTAATGCAAGGCATCATGGTAAGCATATGCAAATGCCCATGAATTCATTTGGACTGGCTCAGCTTTAAGCAGAATTGCATGGTGCCAACAGGCCTCTACAATACAATCAGCAAAGGCTGAGAACAGCAGACACAGACAAGTGTTTTATCCTCATTTGGACTCATCAGTGTGCCATATCTGTCCCTCAGCCCAGGAGAGATAGCCAGCCACCCTATAAGGGATCTGATTGGTTTGGGTCGTGGACAGCCCAAAGTAGAGAGAGAGAAGAGAACAACAAAAGGACCGTAGAGCAAATGCACTGGGGCAAGGGTTATCCCTGAGGATATTGGCCATACAACTAAATTTTAAAGAAAACATAAATTGCACATACCCGAATAATGCAAAGCATCATGGGAAGCATATAATAATATAATAATCTGTATTTATAAAAGCACAATTAAACATATCAAAGTGCTTGTACAAAAGTAAAAACATCAGTAATAAAACCCTTAGTAAAACCGTCCAATTAATTAATCAAAAAGGCCAGCGAGAATAAATAAGTTTTCAGTGCTGCTTTAAAACTCTCCACAGTCGGAGCCCTCTAATCGAATGAGGTAGAGAATTCCACAGGGTTGGGGCAGCAAAAGAAAATGAACGTGCTTTCAGAAGTCGTTAGGCAAACCCTGGGAATCTCCAGCATCGGTGGAGCGGCCAGATGGGGCAGTAGGGATGGAGAAGATCTTGCAGGTAGCTTGGTCCCCGACCATGTAGGGTTTTATAGGTCAGCAAACCGACCTTGAAGGAGATACGCCACTGTACTGGCAGCCAGTGCAATTTGTACAGCACAGGTGTAATATGGTGGGAGCGAGGCACCCTCGTCAACATCCTGGCTGCAGCGTTCTGCACCAGCTGCAGGCAGCAAATATCTCACCCCAGTAGCCCTAGGTACAGGGGCGTGCAGTAATCCAGGCGAGAGGTCACAAAGACATGGACCAGAGTAGAAGGTCACCAGGCAGAACCAGGTGCCTAATCCGGCACCATTTCAGATGGTAAAACAAGGTCTTGACGAAGGACACCTGAGATTTCAGAGTCAACCCCTCGCCAAGAATAACACCCAGACTTCGGACCCACTCAGAGGTCGACAGGTGGTGGCCATCAAGTAAAAGCTTGGTGGCCCATCCAGCTGAAGATCCCTCTACCTGGCAAACCCAGTCCACCACCAGAACCTCAGTCTTGCCAGGATTCTGATTTAACCAGCTGGCACTCATCCAATCCTGGATCTCGGAGAGGCGGTTTGCTAAGCACAGAGACGCATCACCCTGATTTGGTGTTAAGGACATGTATAGCTGAGTATCCTCTGCATAGCAGTGAAAACTCAGCCCATACCACCTTGCAATGTCTACCAACGGCAACATATACACCGTGAATAGCATAGGTGACAATGCCGAGCCCTGGGAATCTCATGGCAGGGAGAAAGCATCAGTGGAATAAATTCCTGATGCTACTCTCTGAAACCTGCCAATGAGAAATGAACAAAACGATCTGAGGACTGTGCCCAACAGTCCACAGATTGCCCACAGGCACTCAAGCAGTATGCCATGATCCATGGTGTCAAATGCCGAGAGAGGTCGAGGAGGACCAAGATGGAATGAGACCTCTGATCTCTCGCTATCAGGAGATCACTGAACACTCAAACAAGGGCAGTTTCCTGCTATAGCCTTCCTAAATCCCGACTGGAGAGGATCATAGATATCATGGATGGTAAGGTGATCTTCCAGCTGCAGTGCAACCACCTTTCTCAGTAACCTTCCCACAAAGGGAAGGTTTGAGACCGGTCTGTAGTTCACAGGATTGTCTGGGTCGAGAGTATGTTTCTTAAGTAGGGAGTCACCATTGCCTGCTTTAAGGAGTCGGGCACTCCCAGTCTCCCAACGAGCACCGGACTATCTCTGCAAGGACTGGGCTGATAACTTCAATACACCCATGAGGAGGCGCAGTTGGGCCCAGGTCCAAACTACAGCAGGTCGGCCTCAAGCTCTGAGCGATCTTCACGACATCCGCAATCACCGCTGTTCAAAGACCAACCAGCAAAACCGAGGTTCTGCAATCTCCCACCGATGACCACAGTAACCCTTGAATGCACTGCACAGATCTCTGATCTGATGCCGCAACCTTCTCTGCAAAGAATCGAACAAAGTCATCACATTTCTCTTGTGACAGTGCTTTCGGACCTGTAGACAGGTTGGATTGCACAACCTGTCCACAGTTCTAAAGAGCTGAGCTGGTCGGTTCCATGCAACAGTAATCTCCTGGACAGGAATTCTGCCTTTACAGGAGATAACTGATTGATAGTCCAAATAATGGTCTATCAGTCTAAGTCTGTCGCATCAAGGCCGGACCTCCGCCAGCGATGTTGCAGCCTTCACCTCTCTCTCTCTCTATCTCTCCTCATCTCTTTAACGTCCCATTGAACCATGGGGACCAAGGATGAAGAGTGAGGGATGAACACAGACAGGAGCAACAGAATCCAGCACTCAACAACAGCCTAATTATAGGTACCGATAGGGCATCTGTATCTCTGCTCAGATTTAGAAACCCCGAGAGATCCAGTACTGTTATTAGACCTTCTGGGATTACACCCCCAAAGGGTGGTAAGCCCAGAAACTGAAGCTGACAGTGCAATGGTCAGACTAGACAACAGGCTCCACCACCATCGAAGGTCTCAATCCCCAGAAGGAAGACCAGATCCAGAGAATGACCTGATTTATGGGTCACAGTGGTAACCACTAGTGTGAAGTCCAAAGATGTCAAAGTTGGAGGAAGTCCTGGCCAAAGGCAGAGTTCGTGTCGACCCAGGCATTGAAGTCACCCAGCACCATCACCCTGGGGACCCCAACACCATGCCGACAACGAAGTCCATACTGCCTGCAAAATAACTTCCCATCCCCAGGTGGACAGTAGACTAGAAGAATTTTGCACCCCACACCCGCGCCCAAGATACTTAAAAGGATCTGGTCTCCCCACTGGTACATCTGTCAGGCCCAGTTCCATTCTAAAACAGATGGTTACAACCTCGCCTGACAATCCAACCTCAGGCGGTGTATCAGTGAAAATCTGGCTGGCATGGCTGACTCCAAGATAGGGCAGCATTTCGTCCAGCCAGGTTTCAGTGATGCAAGTCAGATCCATGACCCAACAAGATCGGCAGTTACAGCCGCCTTGTTATTAATGGATCTGGCATTGCGTAACACCATCCAGATCGGATGAGGCTCAAACTGAACGAACCACCTGTCCACACAAGGTGGAACCCTTGGGTTTGGTAACTAAAAAGGAGGACCTCTTCAATCTCCATTTCACCCCAGGGCGCCCTTCGACCCCCACTACTCCAGTCTGGTCGCCCAGCTCCCACCCCCAAGGTCTGGAGCCCCACCCCACGCCTCCTCCTGACTATCCCCAGAGCTCGCACCGAGCATACACATCAGCAGGCAAAGGTGTACAGTCAAAGGGCGGAGGTCCCGGAGCTCCAGGGGAGTAGCACCTGACCGAGAGCTCTCAACACATAGTCTCTGATCACCCTCGAGCCACCCTAAAATAACAACTCCCAAAATAAGCAAGTAAAACTTCCCACACACAGGCCACCCTTAAATAATAAAACAAATAAAAATCTTCCTGAAAAACCTCAACTGAGGCCGGCCGGTGGCGCTGAGGGTTGAGGCGCTGGACACCACACCTTGCACCATGCCAGAGACCCAGGTTTGGGAGCGGCACAGTTCGCTGGGGTTGGTGGGGATGGGAAGGATGGAGCACCCTAGGCTGCTCTTCTTCCCAGGGAGGGGATTCTCTCATCCCACAGCTCTGGCAACCCCTGGTGGAGGCTTGGAGACAATGCAGAGCTCGGTGCAGCTTGCAGGAATTGGAGCTCAGCAGATATCCTCTGGGTGCACACGGAAGTGTGCGCACACTGGGCTGGGCATCATTGTGCCATCCGAGCTCTTGGGGGAATCGTATACCGCCAGGTGAGGCAACGGTGAACACCTCATGGTTCGACCATACCAAGGTCAGATGATTCTCCGTTCTCCTGGGGGTCTGGGGCCTCTGTGGGGTTGGGAGAACCCAGACCCCGCTAACCCGATGTAGTTCCCGTGATCGGTTCAGGCAGGTGGTAGTTTCGAGAGGTGGGATCCTAGAGATGCCCTCAAGGTAGGGTGCTACAAAATAGAATGTACAAAAATTAAAAAACTCCGCCAAGATGATCCGCCCAGTCCAAAACGAAAGTCCCAAAAGTCACTGATGAAAGAAAAAAGGATCCCACCAAGACTCCTACACAAATTGCATGGACCGTGAGGCTCTCACCCTCACTAATCCATACCACTAAGTTGCAATCAAGTCAATATCCTTCAGAAACTGCATAAAGTAAAATGAAAAGATAATCCGTGGAGGTCCTCTCACAACCTCCCCTTAAAACAAATGCCAGATTAGGTGAAGTGCATATGCCTCCAATCCACTAGTCGAAGGTTATGGTCTTCAGGTCCTATATCCACCGTGAAATCACTCACTTTCCTGCTTTATGGTCTCTAAACCAAAAGCACCTCCTTGGGCGGTAGTCCGCCTCTAGACCGAAAATTAGAGTCCCCAGCTGGAAGCCAAACTACCCCCAGCTGTGGAAAACTCTTAGGACATCAGTGGAAGCGCCTGCCCTCTGGCCCACCTACTCCAGATGTCCTCCGTCCAGTACCTATGAACACCAACCCCAGTACTGTGCCTCTGGTTCACAAATTTAAACACAACCAGCTGCTGTCCTGGGGAGAGGGAGGACAAACACCCAGCTAAATGGGCCACCTCAGCAGGGGAGGCCCCAGAGACCCAATCACCCTCCGCCAGCAATTGACCCCACTGCCCCACATGACCACCCAGGGGCCTGCCCACCAGCTGGCCCTGTTGTTGCCCCCCACATGCACGCAGCTAGGTGCCTACCAGAAAACACAGGGCCGCCTCTTCCAAACTCTGGGGTGACTACCGCAGGCTGTTCCCAACCATACAAATCAGGCGAAAGGAGCCACTCAGTTCCCACTGCTCCAGCTCACGGTCTGAAGACCAGTCCAGGATCACCAACCTCAAGCACCGCCCTATCTCCACCAAGCAGCCAGCACCTCTCCATAACAATTCCACTCTTCTCCCCCACAGGAGGGACAAGATGCTCACCAACCCAGGAAGGACAGGTAAATTCCACTCCGCACTTCACACTTCTCCACCCAAGGGATCAATAGTACTTCAGGAAGACACCAGTACTCCACTGTCCGTCCGGCAAAAGTCAGTAAACACAGCCTGAACACCATAGTCGTGAAGTGTAAAGCACTGCTGAAACAATGCTATCAGTAGTGCAACCAGTTGCAGAATAGACAATTCGAGTGAGAGTTTAATGTAACTGAGTTAGAACTGCCAGTAAATGGTCAGCCCACAGTTCAAGATGCTGAATATTGCCCGTGAATTAATTTGGACTGGCTCAACTTAAGCAGAATTGCATGGTGCCAGTAGGTCTCACAATACAATCGGCAAAGGCTGAGAACAGCAGACACAGACACGTGTTTCGTCCTCATTGGACTCATCAGTGTGCCATATCTGTACCCTCAGCTAGGATTATTAGCTCTGTCCCATTATGTACATTTCATCCTTGCAAACTTTACTTGGCCCCACAATTTCAAGGGATAACAGGTCATATCAGGTCATAGCAGCATGGCAACAGCCTGTAATTTTCAACCAAAATAATCTCCTTTACTCATGCGAAAAATCATGATGTAAGCCTGGCCCATATGAACCATCCCTAAAGGAGGAACTAACAGGTCAAATTTATGGTATAAAACTGATAATGTTAGCAAATAAACCATGTTTCAGTGCTGTGATAGAGACTAAAAATATATCAAATACTTTACTCACACACATACTATAAACACACAATATAAAACGTTATATAACAAATGAACAGCTCGTAGTTGAGCAAGTAATAAACTTTATACCACCACCCCTGGTTTAATCTATAGATGGGCTGTTAGATCTATCAAAATTCATGACATTGTTCCTAAATAAGGTAAATCAGCTGTGAAACTATAAGAACAAATCTTCTTATCAGGAGTCCCACACTTTCAAGCCATTTCAGAGCCAGTAAACAAGTCCTTTAAACAAATTGTCAGATTTGGCACCATAGGAGGAGTTCTATAAGTTAACACAGTATTTTGGACCCAAAGAAATATCTTAATCATTTTAAGACCACTAGGCTCCATAAAAGGAGTCCCACCAAACGGTGAAAACTTGCAAACGGAGGGATTTAGACTTTCTGCTTTAAACATTCTAAAACTCACAGATGAAGAGAATTGTGTCAAGCACAATAAAAATGAAGGGGGAAAGGTAAAACTACAAACTGAAGCCCACCACCACCTTGTATTGGGAGTGGGAAGAGAAAATACCCGTGTCCCATCTCCTGAGTCACTAGTAGCGCCTCTATAACAGAAACAAAGGAGGAGACCAGATAGCCATTTTAAACACATCTTTGCAAGCAAACTCTGGGCCCAGAGATAGATCTATGGAACAGTGATAAAATATTCAAATTCAGGTTCCAGTCTCTTAAGGGTGAGCAATTTAACGCAGGAGTAAAGAAGTTAAAACAGTACTTCATAAAGAGATACCTCTTACTCAGTCACCAGTGGTCAACAAAACAGCATCTCACATGAGCCCACTAGAGAAACCTTACATGCAATAAAGTTATTTTACTTTGTGTTCCTTATTCTTTTCTTTAGTCGAGTACTGGAGGTCTATACTCCCTCCTGTGTGAGTCTCCCCTTCCTGTTCCACCTCAGCTATAAGCACTTTTGGACTCCTGTGAAAATAAAACAAAAGTGTTCTACTAGCGCTAATAACTCCGGGTCTGCAGTTCAAATCCTATTAACCCCCGACCCCTAGGCAACAATGACATACCTTTTAAAGGCTTTAACAAGCCTATCTGCACTCACAGTGCCACCACGATCTCAGGCTTCCTCCTTTCTGTTCAAGAACCATCCCAGTTTCAGGGTTCATTAACATTTCAGAAGGAGCTTTTAGCTATTACAAAACATGAAGCTCAGCACTTCAGGTGCACTGTCCAGACGCCAGTTACCAGCATCACACTTCCAAAATGAACACCAGCTACAGGCAGCAGCCTTCTGAATTATAGTACCAGAGAACTAAAAAGCAGTACTGCTTCGACCAAAGGGTCAAAATGAGCATAGGTTTCATTCATCAACTTAAAAGTAAAATAAATGTACAGAATAAAACCTAAAATGTCACTGGTAGAGAGCTGCAGGGAGCAGAGCAGCGATGCAGCCATCCTGCTGCTCCACCCTCTTCCTCCCTCTAAGGGAAGTAAGGCAACAGGAAGCTTGAAGCAGAATAGATGTCTGTAGACTAGGAATTTTTGCACTAACCACTGAGCCACCTAACTGCACTTTGTAGTTGTTGTGATACACACACACTGACTAATTCATATACATATATATGTATATGTATATGTGTGTATATATATTCCAGTATAACATAGCTGTGCACTGCCACACACACACAACTAACACACATACACTGCCTCATATGGCATTTATTTACTTATATATCTAACCCTAACTTTTACTGTATTTAGGATAAGCACTGTGTTTTACACTAACTCATTGTACTAATCTATGGCATGACTGGGTAACTAAGGTAGTGGACCAGGAGGTGTGGTGGATGTAGCCTATCTGGACTTCAGAAACACCTTGACACTGTCTCTCATAGAAGGCTGAATAGCAAACTGCGTAGCCTAGGGGTGGATCCTAAAATAGTTCTGTGGATAGAGAACTGTGAACGGCAGGAGTCATAGGGTTGTGATAAACATGGAGTACTCTGGAGAAGTGAGGAGCAGGGTGCGCAGAGGTCGGTGTTGGGGCCGATCCTCTTCAGTGTCTTTATTGGGGACATTACAGAGGGACTGGAGGGGAATGCCTCTTCATAGACAATACAAAGGTATGCAATAAGGTGGACATGCCAGGGGTGTTGAAAGAATGAGAGAAGACCTTAAAACTGGAGAAATGCTCTGAAGAATGGCAGCTGGGATTCAATGCAAATAAGTGCAGGATCATTCACATAGGGTACAAGAACCCGGGCAAAGTACAGACTAGGTGGGAGCTACTGACAGCCATGAAGCAGGAAAGGGACCTGGGAGTTTTCATCTTGGAGGACCTAAGAGAAACTAGACAGTGCGATAAGGTGACTGGAAATGCTAGCCAGATGCTTGGATGCATAGGGAGGTGATCTTGCCCCTGTATAAGACACTCGTGAGACCGTACCTGGAATACTGCGTCCAGTTGTGGAGGTCTCATCTGAGAAAGAAAATTGGGTGGAGACGTTGCAGTGGATGGCAACTAAATGGTACAGGGCCTACAGAATAAGGCCTATGAGGAAAGACAAAATGAGTTAAACATGTATTCCATGGAGGAAAGTAGGGAGGGGGACCTGATTGAGACATACAAATACATACGTTATAAACAGAGTACAGGAAGGAAGCATCTTCCAAAGGAGAGATGCTTCAAATCAAAGAGGACAAAATGAAGTTAGAAGGAGGATGGCTGAGGGAATCGTGAGAAAATATTTTTCACGGAGAGGTGGTGGACACCAGGAATAGCCTACTTGAGGGGATGATAGGGGCTAAAATGGTTGCAATTTAAGAAGGAGTAGGATAGATACATATGGGTATCCTGCAGGCAGGAGGGGCTTCAGCGTTCAGTTTAGGCATGGGACCTCACATTAGATAGGTGTTAATAGGTCAGACCGAGTTGGCCAAGTGATCCTTATCTGCCAATTTCTGTGTATCTGTGATAACCAGCAGGACCAAAACAAAGTGCCATACATACATACACACACGCACTGCTTCATTTTCTGAACTGTGTACTGCTAGCATATAGCATTACAGCCATTTGCAAGTTGACTAGGGAAAGGTTAATGTACCAGGAAAGGGTTAACAGAGTGAGCCACACATACACACATATTAACTGTTGCAGATCTCCTAAAGGAAAACACAGCTGTTAGGATTAGGAATGTGTTTTATCTGGACATCCCATATAACTAAAATGCCAAATGGGAGGGAGACAGAGAGGGAGAAAGGCTTTGTTTTCTTTTCTTTCCAAGTAGTGCAGTTACACTGAGTGCATCCACTGACTGTAACTTAAGCTGGCACAAGTGTGTTCCATGTAGAAGAGATGTATTGAATCAAACAGTTTGTTTCTCTCTTTCTCCAATAGTGCAGGCAGGGACATACCAAAGCCAAACTGCTCTAGCAGAGTAATTCTTGTTTTGTGTTTTTATATGTATTTTATCTTCCTGTTGAACGCCCCCTTCCACCGGATTTACCTTGATGGCACAAGGTGCCCAACTGGCGGGTGCAAAGCTTTCAGGGGCGGTGTTATCCTGCCTGTCGACCTCTATTTTCTGTTTTCTTAGCTCCCGTTGCTGGGGGCGTAACACGTCAGCGTGTGCGTTGAGGCTCATGCCGTTACAGGTCCCACAGCACCCTCCGTTCATTGGTGTCCTGACTCACTCTGCCCTCAGGCATCCACCTGGGCAGTCATTCAACAGGACTGCCAAGCAACTCTCCCTGGGAGAGGAGCTGTCCTCGGACACTCGATCCTCTCCCTCCCGGGCAACCCGCACCATCGCAAACACGGGTCACCAGTGTGGTAGGAGGTAAGACATCAATGCCTCAGCCCTCCACGCCACTGGGCCTGTGCCAGAGTAATTCTAATACAGCTCAGCTTTGTGAAGTCCGTTCGGAATCGATGAGCTCCATTTTTACTGTGATAGCAAGACGCCTGCAGGGCTCCGCCCACTGCAGTCGGAAAGGAAGTCGACGCTATTAGCAAAGAAATCAGTTGACATCAACAGCAATCAGGTATACAGTATTCTCAAAAACTCCAAGCCATTCTGTTTTATTTTGATCTTTTACCCTTGGTGTTAATTTGGAACTAAGGCTTATTCAGGAAATGTCGGCACAGAAATTACTTTGATTTCACAAGCTGTGGATTATGATTTTAGTTTCTTAATAAACCTCTGGTGTAGATGCACTGTAAGGAAACGGCTCTTGTTTTTGTAAGTTTATTTAGTAGTGAAATTCACTAGATTGAAATTTTGATTTGGGAGGGGCAGAAATGTGTAACCAGGTTGCAGTTATGACAATGGCATCTTCCCAGCTGCCTAACATTGCATCCCAGCTGGATCAAAGAACCTACAGTATGGCCTATGGTGCACCACCATTGCCTGCATTATTCAGAACAGTGAGCTCTTGTGGCATTGATTCTGTAGAAACAACAGGATTGTAGCAGCTGGGAAGAAGCCATATGTCACGTCTGTGGATTGTGATTTGTTTAGCAGCTGACCTGATCGTTGATTAAAGTTGCTATAGACATAACTGTTGTACCCTGTAGTTCTTTTGCTGTCTTTTTGTTAGTTTATTTTTTCTTCTTTTCAGGATGATACTACCTCAAGACTTCCTTTGACTCAAAACCGGACAGTATCTCTCTGCACTCTGTATCTAGTTTAAATGTGGATCAGTTGAGGTAAGGAATGAGCAGCGGATGAAAGACTGGATGATTTACATCACAATTCGGTTGTTACAGGTACTGTGCATACAGCAACATGAGACTAACAAAACATTAAACCATAACAAAGAAATAACTTCTAGAGTAATAAAACTGGCTTGAAAGAGGTCAAGGAAGTGGGTGCATTGGTTTAGAAGTTAGACACAATGAGGTTGTGCAACCAGAACCTGACTAGAAATCAGCTGCTGCCTGCAGCTCGACTTAGAAATAAACAATCCTGTTTCTTTTTTTGTTATATGTTATTAAAACAGGGTACAGAATACAATACAGTGCCAAAGAACATCATAGATGAATCACTGAGTAAGTAGTTTGCAAAGAATAGACAGATATACAACATACCTGGAAAGCAAAAAAAAAAAAAAATCGGGCTAAGAAAAGCGATATGCAGAAAAAATAAGCTTATCCCAGGCTAGGATATACTTAAGGAACAAAGAGTTATCTACTGACATAAAGAATCCAGTGCTGCCATTTAATCTGTTTCTCAACTAGAAGGTCAGTTTCTCTATAACATAAATACTGTTGACAATTCCCCCATAATGCTCCACTGAAGAGGGGTCTTTTACATCAAGAGCTGAGTAATGGCCTTTTTGCAGCCATAAAATAGAGGGAACTAGGGTGAAGGAACCTTGTTGGACTCCCTAGGGGCATGGGAATGAGAACGATTGAGAGGACAGCAAATCAAGGCTGAGATACAGCTGGTTAAATTGGAGGCCTATATCTTGCCAAAGTTCCAATAAAATAGGCAGTACCAAAAATATGAAAATGGTCAGCCGCCTGCTGGCCACATTATTGCTGATAAGATCCCATGTCAAGTGAAGTAAACTCGGCAACTGTCGCTGAAGTTTGGAATTTTCAGTAGAGACACTGCCAGGCAAACCCCAACTGTATGGAGGAAGTAACCTTTAGTGCCAGAATACAGAATTT
Organism: Neoceratodus forsteri; assembly: GCA_016271365.2. Classification (NCBI taxonomy): domain Eukaryota; kingdom Metazoa; phylum Chordata; order Ceratodontiformes; family Ceratodontidae; genus Neoceratodus; species Neoceratodus forsteri. Next base: position 982,712,767 of record CM057455.1, read on the forward strand.
AGTGCAGTCTGCATAAAGTGTAGGTTGTATCAAGTTCTTTGTTCCATCTATCCACGATTGACTGAGTGCTGTACCCAAGGGGCCTGCAGTTCTTTATACATGTTACCTATAAAATGTTACTAGAATTACCTTTGATAGTTCCCACCAGGATTTGCAGTTGGAGCAAGGAGTGGTCATGAAGATGTTTTATTAGGATACTTATGCAACAAGAATACTTATGCAACAAGCAAGTCTTGATTTGTAAATATCGATAATGTTCCTGCTATGTAAGTCCATAATCTTCCAAGAATCAGTCTTCTCCATACAGTCCCACTTATGGGTCTGAGACAGAGGCACTAGGACCACACAGGAGCCAGACTGTCTCTGGTGGGAGCTGAGTGATGTGAGTAGGCCCACATATCACCGCCGTGCTCGCTAGTATACAGTGGCACCAGTCCCCAACTGCCTCAGTTCTTTTTTCCCGCACACAAAAATGTGCTTCAGCATCTTGCCTGTCTCCATGATCAGGACCAGAACTTCACCATATACCTGACAGCTTTCAGTTCTTTGACTGTAGTTTACAAATAATCTAGAGATTTGTATTTTTGTGTCAGTTTAGTTAAACACACAAAATATTACAGATTCTCTCCAGCCTGCCTCATGCTAACGATTGGCCCCATTGGAAGAAGGTTGGGAGCCAGAAAGGACTAGATCTTCATCGAGGGTATCTCTTGCAGCAGGCCACAGCTGAAGAACTACAGCCACCAGGCACTAGGACCACGCATGAAAACTTCCAGCTAGCAGTCTGCCAGTGGGCTGCCACCCGACATCACACGCTAACGTTGCTCTTACCTTATAAGCGTGGCCGAGCCTCGCCCTCCTCAGTTCTTTTTCTGGCGTTGACCGCCGCATTGGACTTCACAGTGATTCTGCCAGCTTCAGGAAACTGCCATTTCTCCAACTTTCCTTAAGTTTAGTTTTTCTTCTCCAGCTGTTGCATCACTTTATTTATAAAGTGATTTTTCTCGCTTTTATGCCGATTTCCATCTCCGATAAGCTCTTCAGGACTTGTGCCTGTGGGAAGAAGATCTCCGAGAAGGATAACCACGACACTCGTCTGCTGCCTTGGTTCAGACCATGACACCCAGGCCTATGAGATTTGCTGTGGCTTCAACCAGGCTACCAGGCGGTGCCACCAGAAGGCACTGAAATCATTCCTGCTCTTGTAGAAGGTCGCCACATGGAGAAGGAACTTCAGGCCAGGAGTTCCTCTGCGTCCTTAGCCCAGTCCTTGGGCTCCTATTCCCAGTGGGATTTTATGCAAGCTTGACATATGCAGATCCTCTTCCTGATGAAGACCTAAGGGTGAAAACTTGGGCACAGGAGGATCTTATTTGAAAAATAAAGAAATTGGATTATTTTGGAAACACACGTGTGTGGTTGGCTATACTTTATTTCTTATGGATCTGCATACGGCGCTGTTGCCTCGGCCTGAACAGCCGCTGCTGGTATTTGCCTTCGGAGGTATTCTTGGCTTAGGGTCTCAGGCTTTGCCCAGGATGTCCAACAGTCCATCCTGATAGCCCCCTTTAGAGGTACAAACTTTGGAGGCGGATGTGTGGGATATAGTTTCAAACCTGCTGGCCTCAGGCCACACATTGAGTCGGTTCATTTGATGTACCACACCCAGCCTAGAAGTGGTCAGTGGGTGCCCTTTGGTGTGCTGCCCAGAGACCCAAACCCAACACCAAGCCTCAGAGTAAATGTAGGGCAGCCTCAACCCTGCCTACCCCTACCTCAATGTGGGGAAAGCCCCAGGGAGATGGTGTGGTCCTGGCTGCAGGTTCCACCTCAGCATGACTCCTTGAGACCCCACCTCCCGGCGGTCGAGCAGGAGGTGGTAGTGGGGGGGCCTTCTCCTGTACTTGGACAAGTGGAGGAAGATCACCAGAGATGCCTGGGTATTGCAGCTGATAGAACACAGCCACACTCTAGAGCTTCTGGAATGGCCTCCAGTTCAGTCCTCTTCCCCTTGACCATATTCCAGTGCTTTGGGGAGATCCACACCCTACTGCACAAAGGGCCATAGAACCCGTCCCGAGACTCAGCATAGCAGGGGTTCTCTCACTTCTTTCTGGTCCCCAATTGTACATGGGATCTCAGGCCCATCCTGGACCTCTGAGAGCTAAATTTCTTCACCTAGTACAAGAAATTCTGGATGGTGACTCTTGCCCTTCTGCACCAGGGAGACTGGATATGCTCCTCGACATGCAGGATGCATACCTGCATGTCAAGGTGTATGCCTCCCACCGACAGTACCTCAGATTCCAATTTCGGGAGCACACTTTCAATTCTGAGCCTTGACTTTTGGCTTGTCCTTGGCCATTCGGATGTTTACCAAGTGCTTGGCAGCAGTGGCGACAGCCCTCAGGAGGAGAGACTCTGTCTTCCCCTCGTGGACAACTGGTTCCTCAAAGCACAGTCCAGGAGCATCTGTTGCAGACTTTGGAACATACCACTCAACTGTTCCAGGACCTGGGAATCACGGTTCATATGCCCAAGTCAGTCTTGACCCCCTGTCAGCACTTTCAGTATTTGGGGCAGTCTTGCATACAGCTCAAGGTATGAGCCTTTTGCCCCAGGACAGGGGCAAACCGCCCTATGACCCCAAGCCCACCTGCTCTACAACAGCAGATATGTTTTAGCCAGAGCCTTTCTCAGTTCTTGGGCCTGATGGCTGTGGCGATTGGCTGGCCTTTAGCCAGAGTGCACATGAGGATACCCCAGTGGACAATGAGTGTCCAGTGGGACCATTGCACTGAACAGCAGTTCCTAGTCTCCTCTCCGTTCAAAAGGTGTTGTTTGGTGGATGGGAATGCAGCGGCCTGCAAAAGGGGTTCCTTTCTTCATTCCTTCCCTCAACAGATTCTCACACAGATGTCTTGGGGTTGGGATGGGGTCACCTAGGCCCCCACCAGTCTGAGGAACGTGTCCAGAGTAGACACCACTCTCCACATCAACTTCCTGGAGATGCAGACCATGTTGTACGCCCTGCAAAGCCTTCCAGACTCGGCTGTACCCAGTCCCTCTGCTGAGTGCAGATGGACTACATCAACAAGCAAGGGGTACTCATTTGTACCCCTCTGCCAAGAAGCAATGAGGGTCTGTTACTGGGCTCTAGAACACGGCCTGGAGCTGTCAGCCATCCATGTTTCAGGCATCCAAAAGATCCTGGAGGACAAGCTAAGCCAGTCACAGTCCAGGATGGATGAGTGGGAGCTGCTCACTTCTGTTGTAGACCACCTGTTAGCGACAAGTAGTCATCATGACACAGGTCAGGAAGCATAGGAAAAACCAGGAGCAGTTGTAAAGTCATAACCAGAGTTTTATTATGAATAAAAAAAAAAAAAAAAAAAATTTGTTCAGAATAACTATTTACAAAGGCGAATAAACAGAGATGCAGCTGAGTTTTCCTTCAATCTCTGTGTGTCCGTCTTTGCAAGCAATTGCAGCTCTGTCTTATGTCTTTGCAACCCCTTTTTAACAAGCTTCCTGTTTTGGTTTTTTCTAAAATGTTCTTGTATATATCAGGCAGGTGCAGCTAGAACACAATGTCCCAGATCCCTGCATTCAAACTCTCCATAACAACTGGGACAGGGTTCTATTCAACCCTCTTCAACTCCTTCTGCCACTTTGCCCTTGATGCTCCTTCCACACTCATCACTGTTCTCTCTGTCATGCCCTATCCTCCCCAACAGATAACGACTTTCCCACTGTGTCAAATTCACCTCCAGTCACTGGTTGGGCATACTCTTTACCTACCTCTCCTCCTCCTTCATAATCCACGCCCTTCAGCCCTCACTCACGATCATCCGACTCTCATGCCTTGGTGGTTCCCCGCCCGAAACACCTTATAGGTCAATCGGCTTACTCCTATCGCCTCCCAAAATGTGGAATTCCTTCCCCGCAGATTCGCTACTCTCCTGCTAGTCCATCAGTTTAGCCCATAGAAATATCACTGCACCTAGCTGTTCCTGTTTTGACCCCCAACTCCCACCCTTTGTCCCTGCAAGCCCATCTACCTCCACCTGTAGATGAGTGTGGGAAATTAAGATAATAAAACCACAGCAGACTTAGATTACAGTGCATAAAAAATGCCAGAAGGCATTTATCATTTTATTTCTCCATAAAATGTGATAATATTTACAGAACTAAGAAAAATGAGTTAGACAATTCACTCAAAAAATAAAGCAAAACTATAAAAGAACACTGCTTTGTCTTAGCAGACTCCAGGGCTTCGCTGTGCCTTGACAAGATGGCCAATGTGAGCACACACCTCCAGGAGATCTTGCTCTTACCTCCATCAGTCTCCTACTGACACCTTATCGCCTGTCTAACTCCATACCCTAGTGGTAGGCTTTTATATTTTCTAGGTGGGGTCACCTGACTAGACCCTTAACTAACATACTGAAATAAAGATTACCAGGGTTTGTCTACAATCACTGTGTGACCCACCATATATTTTACAAAGTATTCTCCTTGATTTAACAGAAACATCACTTCTATAATGTTTAATACAGGGCTAAAATAGCACAAAATATGCTTAATTTCATAGCAACCATTTTAGAACCCTCCTTAGATACCTTGAGTGGCAAGGAGAGGCATAAGAAGGGGGCAGTAGGCGCTGCTCCCTAGAGAAAACATCTCATTTCATGACTGGAGGCCAGGTAAGCAAACAGGCCCTTTTTCTTCACCTGGCTACATTTAGAAAGCTTCTTAGCTCTTTGATACACAAGGATTAGGGCAGCCACAACTTGTGGCACACTGTCTTGTTTCAGTAAGAGAAAGGGGGGTCTGGTTACTAGAGCTCTTACTGTGTTTTATAATTCATTTTCTTTCAAGTTTCTGAGTTGGCCAGAGGAATGGGAAATAGAGGCGTGCTCCTCACTTCCCTTCTCCGGCCAGCTCAACAAGCCTTACTACACAGATGAGGATTTTTATGTTTAGGCAAACTTCTACTCCTTCTATCTCTACATAAAACTGCACCATTTTTTATTGATTTCAGCACTGTAAGTGCTGTACCTTTAAATAACTTACAGCACAAAGGTTCCAGAGTGTAGCAAGCACTCTTTATTACATTTGTTTAGGGCTGCTTTATTCCTTTGTTTAACAAACTGTGGCTTAGAAGCCCTTTTTATACCTTTATTCCTTTATTGTGGCAAAGGAAGACAGACCGCTCTAATTTTGTACAAGAGACTGCCTCCTAAATCTGCACCTTATGTATTTGCGTAACAGCAACTGGTGGTCTTACTATTGCAGTGTTACTTCCTTTGGTTAAGTGATAAATCATGTTGTTTAATTTAGTAGCGGCAGCTGAAATTTACCGTATTATTGATTGTTCAACCAGCTTAGAGAGCAGATAAAACTGTTGTAGTAGTAGCAAGAAGAGAGTAAAGGTGGAGCTTTTAAGCTCCTCAGTCTTCTTCTACAGCTCTCTCTCTCTTGGACAAGAACAAAGTAAATGAGAGAAATAAAATAAAAATTACTCCACGAGTGAACAGAAAGGTCCGTGGTTTGGACCTGGTGGCTGAACTTTTCAACTGCTGCCTCGCTCCAAGAACAGCGAGTTATGCACAGGCTAAAGGAGAGAGCACATTTAACAGCAAAACTGCTCTATTTCTTAATCATAACAGAACCTACAACCTGGGAACCCTTAATTCTTTGTTCCTACTCAAACAGCTATTTGAAACCATAAGGATTTAAGTCTTTCAGTATTTTCTTGCTATAAAGAACACCAACATACTGTTTTAAATGTAGGAGGTCAAAATGTCATATACATATTACATGTTTTGTGGCGCTACCTAAGGATTTTCTTTCATGAGTTGCTTTAAAGTATGAAATGAATTTCATGTTGGTTTTTATTCTTTCTGTTGCCAAGGCAATGATAGCTGGAAAAAGAAGGACATGGGAAAAGGTTCCATCAGTATATTTTATTTCTCTATGCCCATAGGCATACCTCAGCTTCATTAATTAGGACATGGGCAGGGGAGATGGAAGACCTCAGTCTCCTACCCAAGGGATAAACCTAAGACAGGGGTCACCTGTCACACCAACCCATATCCATCCTACTTGTCCTGGATCTATCCTTGCCCCCCCCAATCACTCAGCCTACAAGCCTATCAACCTCCACCCCTATGCCCATACAGTTTGGACCAGGATCGCCCCCCTTCCTACCTCCTCAGCTATCAGCCTCCTCCTTTTCCCCCATCCCTACCCAATATCTGTGACCCATCCCAGCCCCTATACCCATGCAATTCGGCCTAGGTTAATCCCTGCCTCCTAATCTTCTTGCCTCGTCCCTTCCCTTTACTCCTCTCCCACCTGTTACCTGTTTCCTACTCCCACATTTCTACTTCTGCCTTGCGAGACAGGGTTCCTCTGTGTACTGGCATAGCCAGGCCATAGCTGACCATTCTCCTCCCTCTTTCACTCCTCCTTGCTCTTACCCAAACCTCACTGCTCCTCATCCTGTTTGCCTCTTGTCATGCTTGACCACTGACTTGTTCAGGCAGGGTCGCCTGCATGCTGGAGCGGATAGCCCTCCCTCTCCCCTTCACTCCTCCTTGCTTTTACCCTAACTCTCTCTGCCCTCAACCTGTTCCCTCTTGTCGTGCTTGACCACTGCCTTGTGCAGGCAGGGTCACCAGCATGCTGAAGGGATAGCCCACCTCTCCCCTTCCCCTCCCTTTCCTTCCACCCCACTTCCACTGTGTCTAGCTTCTACCCTCCTCCCACCTCTTAACTAACCCTAGATCTTACTTGAGAGGTTCCTGCAGCAGGTCATCACAGATAGGACTACCCCCAGTCAGGACCATCCGGCAAACTTTCCAGCAATGCCTGGTGGGGACTACCCACCAGGCGTCACGTGATGAATGTCAGTGTGCCCCTATATGATAGCGGTCCCCGCCTGCCCTCCAGTTCTGTCCGCCGTCAACTTGCGCATAGTACCTCACAGTTTACTCTTGCCCAACCGACTGCCATTTTTGCCTAATTTTTCACTTCAATTGCACGTTTTGTAATTTGTTTGTCTTCTCCACTGCTGACTAAGTCGAAGAAGTGCGAGAAGTGCAGGCCCAGATCCCTCATAAGGATGGCCACCTTCTATGCCTCTTTTGCTTGGGCCCAGACCACGACACTGCAGCCTGCTCCGACCGCCAGCTGTTCAACCAGGCCACTCATAAGAGGAGACAGCAGGCCCTGGAAGCCCATCTTTTGAAGTCAAGAATGGCTTCTCTAGAAAGAGATGCAGAAGCTAAGGGTCAGCGCATCTTCCTTCAGAATCCAAAAAGAAAAAAAAGCATTGGGAGAAGGAGCTCAGAGATCTGGACCAAGGGAGACTCCAGCAGGCCCTCGACCAGTAGGCTGTTCCCCTGCCGCCTGCCCTTGTGGTTATCCAGGCCGCGCCCAGGGCTCCTTCAAGTACTTCTGCTGGTTTCTCCCAATCTCCACCGGAAAGTCGTCCGCCAGCTCCTCCAACGAACGCCCAGTTGTTGCCGATAAGTCGGTCCTGGCTCCTCCGGGCCCACCCAGCTGCTGTTAAGCTGAGTCCCAGGATCCTGTTGAGACTTGCCTGTCCTCTACCAGTAGGTTGGTTGAGGGTTCTTCCCTCTACCGCCCAGTGTCTCTCTCATCCAATCAGCCAGCCATTTCTGACATCCGCCCAGACCCTGCTCACCCATCGGGCACCGCCGTCTCACCCGACATCTGACCGAGCACTTCTTTGGCTGTTAGCCATCCTTCCCCTAGACTTCACCTGGGTAGGAACCTTCCCTCCCACCTCCCCAGGTGGTCCCTCCGGCCCCAGTGGTCACCACCGGTCCGGAGGAGGGAGCGAGAGTTCTTCCTTCACCCACCCCAGCATCAATCCCCCAAATGCCTTTAGAGGCTACAGGCCAGAGGCTCAGTCATCGACCACTAGTGTCTCTGTCTGCTCTCGGGACCATCTGACCTTACGTTAGGCCTGCTTCGTCCGTTCACGCCCTCACCCATCGTCCAGAGCTCTGACATGCATTTGGTCGGCTCCTCCGTCGGGCCCTCCATCTGATCCCGACAACAGCACCGATCTGCATTTGGTTGGCCTTCATCGGGCCCTCGTGTGATCCCGACGACATCACTAGTTTCATCAGGCCTGACGCTACCAGTTTATACGACGGCTGGTCTAACAATGATTCCCTGATGTCAGCTCCTCTGGCGTCAGGTATTTTTGGAGGATTCACGCCTGGACCCTCTTGGCCTCATGTTCCAGGCTTCTTTCCCCATGGGCTGAAGTCAGCTTACCCTCAAGTCGGGCTCTTAGGGAGACTACCTCTATTCAAAGTACCACTATCCGGGTATCCCTCTTATCAGGGTTACCCTCATCATACCTCATTTTCATGGTCCGGTGCTCCTAGCTATCACTATCCACCTGCCCATGTTCCTCCTCCACCACCTCCTCCTGCTCCACAGCTGGATTTTCAGAATTTAATCCAATCTTGGTGGAAAGAGGCTAGGTCTGAGCTGGTGTTTGACCTAGAAAAATGCCTGCCAGCTCCAGTGGTTACCCTCCCCATGTTCTGTATCACCTGTCAACTCAGTCGCTCGATGGTGCATGTGTCCGGGTCCACTCCTAAGGAGGTTATTCTCCCTGATTTGAGCCTCCTTAAGATAAATCATCCCTTTCTGGGGAGATTCCCGGAGGATTCTTGGATGAGCATTCCTCTATGGCCAAGAGAAGTCTCTTAAGTCCTCTCCTGAGGATCCTTCTGAACTTTATGTATTATCCAGCAATCTAATGGCTGGAATACAGAGAGCAGGATCCTAAGAGGAAGCACCTCGCTGAACATCTAGATCTGGAGACAGCTTCCCGATCCCCATCCCCCATGGACAGCCCCTCACGAAGACCTCATCAATACCATCTGGCAGCTGCGCGTTCCATTCCAGGAACTCAGTCAGAAAGTAGCAGATTCTCTCTTTAAGACTTGGGGTCACCCAGACCTAGATCTGTTCGCCTCCCCATTCAGCATAAACTTCCCAGCTTTTGCTCGCTCAATCCAGAGCCTGGTGCTTTCTGCACGACACGTTGTCGCTTTTTGGACAGGGAGGTTTTTGTATACCGTCCCTCACTTTCCCATTCTTGCAGAGAGTTCTCCTAAAGCTCCAGGCAGAGGAGCCGGATTATCCTTATTGCTCCCTCTGGCTGAGACAAATCTAGTTTCCACTCCTGCAGCAGCTCTCAGCGGAATCCCCAGTTCCTCTTCATCTCAGACATGACCTGTTGACCCAGAATCTAGGCAGGTTAGTGCATCCTGGGCTCAGAACCCTGCATCTTCATGCGTGGCTCCTGCAGGCGTAATTAAGTCTTGATTTGGGGTCTCCCATAAAGTCACTTAGGTCCTAGTAGAGGTCAGAAACCTTCTGCCAGATCGACCTATGCTATGAAATGGAGCGTTTTTCCATTTGGGCGGCACCTAAAGGCTGGGACCCCTTTCGTGCTTGGCTCCACAGATTATGGAGTATCTGTTGCACCTGTCTGATTCAGGTCTGTCTTACTCCTCCCTCAAGATTCATCTGTCGGCCATTTGCCTATCATGATTTGGTAGAGGAAACCCGTGGCGCAGCTGGAGATCTTGCAAACCTTTCTGAAAGGGATTCTCCATCTGAAATCCCTATCCGTACCCCACACCACCTTGGGATTTAAATTTTGTGATTGAGAAGCTTACGCTTCCTCCCTTTGAACCAGCGATGAGCTGTGACATGCGCTACCTCTACGTGGAAGTTGCTATTTTTTGGTTGACATTACTTCTGCTCAAAGAATTTCTGAGCTTCAGGCCCTGATGTGTAAAGAGCCTTATATGATTTTCATAAGGACCGGGCGGTCTACGAACAAATCCTAAGTTTCTTCCCAAGGTGTTTTCAGAGTTTACCCTCAATCAGACAGTAGAACTTCCAGTGTATTACCCTAACCATTCTAACAAAGGTCAAGCTCTTCTTCATCGCTGGACATACACAGAATCCTGAGATACTCACCCATAGGACTAAAGTTCCAGAAAGTCTGATCAGCTTTTTGTCTCCTTTGCCCCAAATCTTTGGGTTCAGCAGTGTCTAAGCAGTGCTTTGCTTCTCCAAATGGCTCGCTTAACTGCATTCGCTTCTGTTATCAGAAGTATGACAAACCTCTGCCAGGGAGGTCAGAGGTCATTCCACTAGAGGAATTGCTGCATCCACAGCCTTTTGAGAAATGTTTCTGCAGCGGAGATTTGGCAGCAGCTACCTGGAGTTCAGTCCATACCTTCACAAAGCATTACAGTCTGGACATTGCCTCAGGCGAGGGCCTGGTTTGGCCTCGCCATTCTGCAGGGCCTACTGTCCTAAGGCTGGTCCTGTTCTGTCCTTTTAGTTGTTCCTCCTCCCGTGACTCTCTGGTCTCTCTATGAGTGACTGCTTGGGATTCAGTCCTATCAGTGATGACCTACTGCAGGAACTCTCTAGAAATAAGATAGTACAGTTACGTAAGAACTTACTGTAACCCCTTGTTACCCAGGGTTACTAGAATCCCAGTAAGACCTAGTGGTAGTCAGGAAAGGCAGCTTGTGAAACTCCAGTTAAATGGATTTCACACTGTCTCCTCTGTTCTCAGTCTCAGCTGAGACTGAGGGATGACATCACCATAGAACTGTTGCATCTGCATGAGCCACAGTGGAATCTGCAGAAGGGAGTTAAAGTAGAATGTTGGGAGTTTTGAATAGTCAGTTGTAGTAGTCTGCAGTTGGAGATTGTTGTGAGAGGAGCACAGCAGCCCTGTGCTCAGGCTCTTGGAGCCTCAACCCTAAAATAGGGCTACATTTAGGGAAAGTGTGTGTTCCGCCTAAAGAGACACAGTAAGCTGTTTTCAAAGTGGTGGAGACCGCTGATACGGGTCTGTGCCCCATCCCTGAGGGGATGGGCAGGAAAATACCTGCTATTCCAGGGGCAACCCCTGGCTACTGCTGGAGAAAGAAGCTGCCTTATTTTGTCCACGTGTGTGGGGTACAAAAAAGATTTGTGATTCGCCTGTGGGGCACTTGTAACCAAAGGGTGAGTTCTACTCTTTCTAAAGGGCCCATGTTTCATCCTGAACTGTGTTAAAGTGGGGACTGGACTACTGAAGTAGTGGGAGGCCTAGAGTAATAAGCTTAGCCAAAAGTAAATGTATGTTCAAGTCCAGCACAAGGGAAAGTCAAATCATGTAGAGGAGATGTGATATCGTCTACCCAGTAATCTACATTGCCAAGCTTTCAAAGGAGTTATTTAGTGTCCAGAGAAATGGCTGGGTATGGATTGTGGGAGCTGGAGGTGGGAGACCCCCATCTTTAGTAACCAGGTCCACCTCTGAAGTTGCTCTGTGGATTTCTACTTTGCCTCATGCACTTGGCCAGTGATGAGAAGTACCCAGGCGATGGGATGGAAGGAAATTTCCCTCTAGGAGTCAAAGGCTCTAAGGTGGTTTGGGGGAGCCACCCACTGGAAAACTGGTTCATTCCCATATGGGCAGGGGATCAAGTGGCCAGCGGGGAGCAGGCCATGGGAAAACCAAGAAGTGTACAAGTCGGGGCTGTGTGCCCAAAGCTGCATGCAAGTCCGGGCTGTGTGCCAGTGGGTTCAGAGCCTGAGGGCTGGAATAGTGAAGAAGTGTTTTGTTATCTCTAATCTGCATTACAGGAATGTAGCCCCGTGAGAGTCTGTCTATGCTTTGTTTGTTCAGTTTGGATGTGAATAAAAGCCACACTGGAATCCCATTCCTGGTTTTGGACATTACAGTTATTGCTTCCTGTGTTCGGATTTACTTGGGTGCCCTGTGCAGAGTAGCCAAACCTAGGCCCCCTGTGCCGAGTAACCTAGTCCTCCCAGACCCAGTCCCCACCAGGTACTGCTGTCAGCTTCAACAGCATGCCACCTGTCGTTTTGCAAAAGGCAGGGGTTGGGAGTTACATTACTAACAGTAGATCTTAGAAAGGTTCATGCAGTAGGTCACATTTTCCTCCCATCTTCCCCCAGGTTTTGCATTTCTTTCAGGTTTTTCTAACCTGGGCTCCAGGATTTCATCCTTTCTCATCCTACTTGGATCTCCAGCAGGAGAACTGAAGGGTGGGCATGGGGACACGCCCACTATATAGGGTCATGGTCATGCTGGCGTCCATCACATGATGTCTGGTGGGCGGTCCCCACCAGGCATTGCTGGAAAAGTTTACTGTGTGGTCCTGACACGGGGGGACAGTCCTATCTGTGATGACCTACTGCAGGTACCTCTCTCGAAAATCTACTGTTACGGTAAGTTCCTTATGTAACTGTACTTTTTGGGCTACCCCTAAACTCAAAGCACTTCTACTCAACCTCTAAACTGCACTTCTGTCCACCTTGTAATTCTTGTTGTCTCCGTCTCTCCTCGCCATGTCCTAGTGCAATCCTCCTGATCCCACTCTGCCATTTTCCAATGACAAAATTATGCCTTACCAGGAATTGCCAACTGCTGGTTGTGTTACCATACTTTTCTAGCTCTCACTCTTGCTCCCAGTCCACTTAGTTCATATATTAACATAGCCCAGTTCAATATTTTTAGAACTGACTGCTCACTGTATTGTCGTAATCAAATTGCATTCCTGTATTGTTTACCAATCTCTGTTTACATTTGATTTTTATTCAAAATGTGTTTCTATACTGTGTACCAGAACTTTTGTTTATTATCCCCATGTTCCCCTCCCCAGGTCACACCGGAGACAAGCAACCTGTTCCTCAGTGTGCCTCCCTGGTGAAACATTTCAATAAATAAACAAACTGAGGTCTCTTTCCACAGCTTCTGCAAAAGGCTTAAAATTGCATTTCATGTTAACCCCTTGAGTTCCCAACAGCTTTTGCAATCATCTCAAACTATAATTATATATATATTTCAGCAGTAACGCTATATAATTTCCAAACAAAGAGCTCCCAATATCAGTTACATTTCACATATTGATTTGCATATATTTTTATACTAGCAGATATGCAAGGGAGGAAAGACAGAATAGCAAGGGAAGACTGAGAGACAGTGACAGGCAGAGAATTGCAAGACTGTCGGGGTGATCAAATCCTAGGTCTCACAGGAAAATTTGGTTCGCAACCAGACAGATAAGAGACAGGAGAGGAAAGAACAGAACAGATCCTGCATTCAAACTCTCCATAACAACTGGGACAGGGTCCTATTTAACCCTGTCACATACACCCCTCCTTAAGAGGGAACCTGTTTTATCAAACAGGTTTCCAAAACTTTCTATTAATTCTCTAGTAGCATTAGCTTCTAACTTTCAGAAATTAAATACATGTGCAGTATCCTTTTTCTATAACAGTACAGCAAACAGTAAAGTTCAACCTCATACATTTGTTTTTCAACCTTCAGAACCCTCAATTCCTGATCCATATCTTGACAGAAAATCAGCATTGCTATTCCCTTTACCAGATTTGTGTATCACCTTGAATTTAAATGGCTGTAGAGCCAGGTACCACCTTGTGATTCTGGAATTTGTAGCTTTCAGTTGGTTAAGCCAACAGAGAGGATTGTGATCTGGTATAAGTATAAAGTCAGTTCCCAGCAAATATAACTTAAGGGACTCCATGGTCACCTTGCTGCTAAACATTCCTTTTCAATGGTGGAGTAAATAAAGTGAATGAATAAAGAAGGGAGAGGGGATATGATAGAAACTTTTAAGTACCTCAGTGGAATCAACAAAGTCCAAGAGGGTAGCATCTTTCAGAAAAGAGACTTACAAGAACAAGGGGACACAATTTAAAGATAGAAGGAGGGCGGTTCAGGGCAATGTGAGGATGTATTATTTCACAGAGAGGGTAGTGGATGCATGAAACAGCCTTCCTGAGGAGGTTGTGGGGTCTAAAACTGTGGGAGATTTCAAGAATGCATGGGACAGACATAAGGCAATTCTTGTGGGGGTAGGAAGAAATAGGCTGTTGGTTAACTAGGATCTGCGGCCTATCCTGTAGGTAGGGAAATGGGCAGACTAGATGGGCCTAGCGGTCCTTATCTGCCGTCAAAGTCTATGTTTCTATGAGTACATTTTCTCTCTGTCATGCAACTTCCTATTTATGTACAGAATAGGATGTTCCTTCCCATCTATATTTTGACTCAGGACTGCACCTAGGCTTACCTCTGATGCATCTGTTTGTAACAAAATGGTTTCTCAAAGTCTGGGCTTCTTAAAACAGGCTGAACATAATGCAGCCGTAATACCTTGAAAAGCTTCATCCCACTCTGTGGTCCATTTCACATTATTTGGGTACCATTTTTTTCATGAGTTCAGTGAGGGAGTAGCTAACTCAGCAAAGTTGGAAACAAATCTCTGATAATAACTAGCCAGCCCTAAAAATGACCTGACATTTTTTGGTTTAGGAACAGGGCTGTTAGCTACTGCTTCTGTTTTATAAATTTCTGGCTCAGCTTCTCCATTTCCCAACACATAGCCCAAATATCTGGTTTCCTGCATGCCCAGTGCGCACTTGGTAGGATTAAATGTCAGACCAGCATTTTTGATGGCTTGGATAACTGCTCGTGAGGTGTTCGAGGTGGCTTTTCCAGTCTGGACTGTACACCGTGACATCATCCGGTATGTAGCACAATAACCAGTGTGAGGATAAAATTACATCCATATACTGCTGAAATGAAGTGGTGCACCATGTCAACCAAATGACATGGTGGTGAACTGACTCTGATTCTTTAGCTAAAGGATTTGCCTGTAACCCTTGGTGAGATCGAGGTACCGATATACTTTGCACTCTCCAGTCTTTCCACCAAATCATCTATTCTGGGCATAGGATATCTGCCAAATTCTAATTGTTTCCTAAAATCAAGGCAGATTCTAACACTCCTTTTGTGTTTACAGTTACCATTAGAGATGACTAAGCACTCCTTGACTCTTCTGTGATAACCAATTCTTTCATTTTTGTATTTCCTTAACCACATCAGCTATTAACCGCTCTGGTAACCTGTATGTCTTTGCCTAATAGGGTGAGCATACCTTGGCACTGTTAAACGTGCTTGACCCCTTTTGCTCGGCCTGGTACTGTGGTAAAAGTACTGTTAAATGTCTTTAGCACATTACGAATGTCTGCAGTTTGTTCTGAGGTTAAGGAACATTGACCTTACAGCATCAGCATTTACAGTTTGCTCCAGTCTATCATAAGCTACATCACTGATCAGTATCTTCTTTATCAGTTTCTGGCAAAACTAGCAAAGCAGCTTTTAGCATTTTTAAACCATTTCTTGAGGAGGTTAGCATGGTATATCTTAGTAGGATTTTTCCTGTCAGGGTCTCAATCTCATAGTTAATGGTGCCAGTACGTCTAAGCACTCTATAAGGCCCTTGCCACTTCATTAACAGTTTGTTTTCTGTTGTGGGTAACAGTAGCAAAGCTTTTCACCAGGCTCAAAACCTTTTTGTTTTACCCCATGGTCATAATATACCTTCTGCTGGTTTGGGTCCTCTTCCTGATTACTATGGGCAATTTCAAGATATTATGCTAGCTTCTTTCTTAGGGCACACACATAGATTGTTTCTGAGTGGGGTTATCTTACCACATTTCTTTTATCACATCCAGTGGCCCTCTTGGCTGCCTACCATACAGCATTTCAAATGGTGAAAACCCTGTTGATGCCATTGGCACTTCTCTGTAAGCAAAAAGTAGGCAAGGCAAGTGTTGGTCCCAATCTTTCCCCTCCCTTTTACAAACCTTTTTAACATGCATTTTAGGGTTTGATTAAAGCGCTCAACAAGACCGTCTGTCTGAGGGTGACGAGAGGTTCTTATGGCAGTGATACCTAGTAGTCTGTACAACTTCTCATGTAATGCAGCACAAAATTACTACCCTGATCAGTAATAATTTGTTTAGGTATGCCCACTCAGCTTCAAATTTTGCAAGCTCTGCTGCCTCTTTGAAGCTGTGACAGTATGCATTGGAACTGCTTCTGAGTATCGAGTAGTATAGTCGCATACTACCAGGATGAATCTATTACCCTTTTACTTTTGTCTAAAGGGCCAACTGCATCCATTGCAATTCCCTCAAAAGGCACATCTATCATGGGTAGGGGCACCAGGGCACCTTGTCTTTTCTAGTGACTGGGGCTACTTTCTGACACTCTGCACAGGAATTACATTAGGTAGCAACATCTTCAAGAATTCCAGGCCAGTAAAATCTATACAGCAATCTGGCAAGGGTGCAATCCCTCCTGAGTGACCAGCCATAGGACTATCATGTGCTGTCTGTAACAACTCTGTTCTGTACTTCTGTGGTATAACCAATTGTTCTGTCTGTTCCTGTGTCTGAGGTTTAACCCAAACTCTGTACAGTAACCCATTACATTTTTTAAACATTGGTCCGCCCTGTTTTGGTTTCACTCCCAGCTGCTTAAAATAACCCTGGAGAGAAACATTGTTGGCTTATTCTAAAGAAAATCACAATCAGTGATCAGTTTAGTTTCAGCATTTTCATATGTTAGCCTTTATGTCCATCAGTCATTTGTTGTTACAGTTTCTTCAGGCATCGTCTTTCTTTCCTGGATTTCCTGATCTTGGAGCTGTGCTCAAACAAGTCCAAATCAGAATC
Organism: Neoceratodus forsteri; assembly: GCA_016271365.2. Lineage (NCBI taxonomy): Eukaryota > Metazoa > Chordata > Ceratodontiformes > Ceratodontidae > Neoceratodus > Neoceratodus forsteri. The sequence goes on from CM057455.1 coordinate 982,729,408, forward strand.
ACTGAAAGGAAAAGTGTCCCCACCATTTGAGATTTTCTTTGCCTGAGCTCTTGTTACCACTACTGCTGAAACTGGAGGGTTCAGTTCCTCTGAGATTAACTCAGTAAATCCTGGAAAGTCATTTCCAATAATCACAGGTACAGCTAACTTAGATACTACCCCCACTTTCATTTGGTGTGGCACACTCTTAATGGTCAGAGTCATTTGGGTGGTGGGATAGTATCAGTTGTCCCAGTGGATGCAGATGACACCAGTACCTGGTTCTTTCGCACAGTGTTTTCCCAGCTCTTCAACATGCACTAAGGCCGGCCCAGTGGTGTTGAGGTGCTGGCTCCACCTCGCGCCATGCGGTGACCGGGTTTGGGAGCGAGCCCAGGTTGCTGGGAGTCGGAAAGGGAAGGGAGAGGATTGAGCATCTGGAGGACAGCTCTCTCTCCCGGGAGGGACAGGGGTCCCGAGTCTGTGCAAGCTGCCCTCTGATGAAGGCTGGAGATGTAGCAAGTGCTGATGACGTAGAGAGAGAGGTGGGGAGTGGCAGGCGTCGGTTCCATGCCTTGACATCAGGATACCAGTCACTCCCAAGAAACAGGGAAAAACACCTTTCAGCTCCAGCAGAGCGCAGACACGGGCTTGCCCTCGATGTACAGCCACCCCCTGGCACCCGACCGACCGGCTACTGACTGCTCAGGGTATTGGGGACCCACTTCATTCCCGCCTGGAGGTAAACCGAGGCTACATGGGTGACAGAGGACTGTCCAGGTAGTGCAGATCGCAGAGGGATGATTCCTTGGTGCTCCGAGGAGACTGGAGCTGAGGGAGGAGGAGAGGAGGATAAATACAAAATAAAAAAAATGCACTAGGGTCTGTCTGCTTCCCGAATCAGTGAGTCCCTTTATAGTCTTATCCCTCACCATTACATCTGTTGAGTACTTGCCTCAATTTGCCAAGGGCTGATCTGTTCCAGTGTCACTCTTCTTATGGCAATTTCTTGCAATATGACCTGTCTTATTATAGATAACAAATAACGTATTTGGGCACAGATTTGTTACCCCACCAGAGTTCTTATCAGACTTGGAGCTTAAATGGGAAAAGAGGGTCTTACGGTGCTTGGCTATTCCCTCACTGCTGTGGCGTCTGTCTGGCCATTTGGTAGCCTTGACCAAAGAAACAGCCTTTACCCACTTTCTGGTTGGTGTTATTTCACCCAAAGCTGCACATCTATAGGCAGGATGTTGAAGAATTGCTCCATTGCAAATGTATCGATGATCTGTGTGACTGTTTTACTCTCTGGTTGGAGCTGTTTTATTAGGAGTTCTCTGAGTCAGGTGAAGGCTTCTTGAGGATTGTCGACTGAGTTGTACTTCAGAGATCGAAATCTCTGCCTGTAGGTCTCTCCTGAGATGTCATACCTTTTCAGGATTTCACTTTTCACCAGGTCATAGTTTTATGACTGTGCAGTATCCATATTTCTGTAATCAAGTTGGGCTTTCCCTGTCAGGTAGGGTACCAGTCTGATTGTCCATTGCTGCTTTGGTCATTGGCAGGCTTTGACAGCTCTTTCAAAAGTTGTTCAGTATGCCTCGATATCATCCGAGGGACACAACTTTGTAAGTTTAGTGGTTTTAAGGTGCTTGTGTTTTGTTGCTCATCTGGGTCTGTGCCAGATCCTTTGCCTTTGATATCTTGCAAGGCATCCAGCCATCGCTGCTCCTGTTGCTGCATCTCTTCTCTTCTCTTCTCTTCTCTTCTCTTCTCTTCTCTCTCCTCTCCTCTCCTCTCCTCTCCTCTCCTCCTCTTCTCTTCTCTGTTTCTCTGTCTCTTTTGTTGTATACCCAACCATTTGAAAAAGGCAGTCAGGCTTTCAGGTTCTGTCACTGCCTGTTCTTTTCCATAACTTGTGCTGGCTGTACAGTCTCAGCTTGGACTTCTGTCTGTGCTAGTTTGGCTGCCATTCTCCTGGTAACCACTCCTGGACTTGCTGCTGCAGATCCATTCCTTTCTCTGAGCTTTCCTGGTAATAGATCCAGTACCCATGCACAAAACCCTGGCTTAGAGTATGCATGGCGTAAATTCCCTTAGGCTGACACCATCTGTCATCGTGGCACAGATCAGGAAGCACAGGAAAAACCAGGAGCAGTTGCAAAATTCACAACAAGAATTTTATTATGAATACCAATAAAAAAAAAAAAAATTGCTCTGTATTAGTCAGTATAAAGAGAATAATGGATAGCTTACTGTGCATTACAAGGAATAATTCCACGAGAAGGTTCTGGGGCGTAGAAACCTAGAGGCGAAGCTCGGAGGTTCTCATGTCCCCAGAACCCTAGATGGAATTATTCTAACGCATAGTAAGCTATACATTATTTTTAATATATGGATGCGATTTTTATTTATTTGTTTCTTATTTTGTGACTGGCAGTTGGCGTTTCAGTGAAGGACTCTCAGTCCTGGCCAACCACCGAGCTATCTTGCTGCTGCTCTCACCCCACCCGCCCCTTCATCTCGCCGTATGACAAGAACTGGTAGGCAGTCCTGCCTTTTCCTTTTCTTGGGCTGCGCTCTGCATTCCTTTTTCATGCGAGGAAGAAAAAGCGCCTAAGAAATGTGCAGAGGCAGTGGTCTCATCTAAGCGGAGAGGCATGCCGCCATGTTTTTAAAATTGTTCTGCCTGCCCACACACATCAAAAGCAGCCAATCAGGAGGCACTAGGACTTATCGCGGGGGGGCAGAAGGTATCTTTGTGGGCGCTATGCTTATTTAGAAGTTGTGATAATACTATCGCTCAGAGTGGAATGATAGTATTATCACATTCAAACTATGGTATTATCACTGTCTTAATAGTGGTATTAGCATTGAGGGATCAATGGTATTACCAGAGTTTTTGAATACTTTTGAATAGTATTAAATTCAAGATCCATATATTAAAACTGCTAAATGGATACACTGCTACTTGAAATTGTTTAAAACATAAAGAAAAGCTTATGTTCCTAAAATGAATACTAAACTGACAAGTTATACGTAGCGTTGCCTGTCTTCCAAAATGTAAAAACATCTGCCTCATACAGTGCTAAATAGATTCTATAAAGTGAACCACAGCAAATCAATATTAGATAAATCCAGAAGAAATACATTTTTCTGTTTCTGGATGTAGAATAATGAAGCCCAATCAACAGCTGTTTACAGTGCTCTGTCAGCTATTCACCCACTTTGGTGCAAGAAAAATAAGCAAATAGAGTGGTGAATAATTGAGTTTTAGTAAAATGTTGTTCGTGTTTAATGTTCATAATTTGCACTGTAGGTACTGTACACTATTTTTGAAATCACATATTTAAACATTAAATCTGGGGTTATTAGGGCTGGCAGTATAGACTACAGGGTAGAGTAACAAACTGTGAATGAGCTGGGACATCTAGCAGACCTGGGATTGATTCCCACAACCTCCACTTGCATACTATGTGACTCTGAACAAGTCACTTAACCTCCTCAGTGCTCCTAGGTTTCCCTGAAAACAGGCACTTGTGCCTAGTGAGCCTTACCCAGTTACCAGAAAATAAAAAAAATATAAGTATATTTTTACTGCTTCATACAGTAGTCAGGTACCCTGTAGTTTACCTTTGTTTTACTCTGGCTACAATGATTTTGTTTAGTTAAAGATAAATGTTCAGATACATTCTATATGTTTTATAAGCTTGTTTTTAGACTTTAGTCAGGTTTTTAGTAGTCTTTGCATGTGAGCATCCAGGTGGTAGATTGCTAAGAGCAAGATCACTGTTAGCAACTAGCTTATTCAAGTTTAAAATTAGGAGGGCAATCCAAAAATCCTTAGCTGTTTGAATCAAAACTAGTATGAATGAAAGTATGCTCACAAGGAAAAATCTGTCCTACCACTTGCAAAAGGCTTCAGTACTGTAGTTATTCACCCCATTTAGATGAATTGAATAATTTTCACCTTTTCTCCCATCTTTTGTTTGTCTCTGTGGCAACAAAACATTTTCTTATAGACTGCTTCAACACAAAACAAATGTTAAGTGTTTAAGTGTACTTATGCTTAGCAAGTGGATTTTGAAACCAAACAAGACAAGGATTCAAAATAAAGCAGTGTTACATAAAATCCTTGCCCTACCTTGCACTGCATTGTTTCAACCAAACCCAAGTCTATATGCAAAAGTGTCAATATATTTGAGAGTATTTTACTAAAATGTTAATACTTTTACACAGTTCAATGTAAAACTCAAAATTGCAAGAAATTGCGGAACATATCAGTTTTTGCAGAGAATGGTGAAAATTGAGATTCCACCCTGTTTATAAGTCTTTGCAACCCCCAAAACAAAGCATCCGTTTTTTTTTCTAAAATGTTCTTGTATATATCAGGCAGGTGCAGCTAGAACACAGTGTCCCAGAACTGAGGCCCCTTTTCACAGCTTCTGCAAAAGGCTTAACAGTTACATTTCAGGTTAACCCTTGAGTTCCCAATAACTTTTTGCAATAAGCTCAAACTATTGTTATATACATTTCAACAGTAACACTATATAATTTCTAAACAAAGGGATCCCAATATCAGTTACATTTCCACATAATGATTTGCATATATTTTATACCAGCAGATATGCAAGGGAAGAAAAGACAGAATAGCATGGGAAGACTGAGAGACAGTGAGATGCAGAGATTGCAAGACTGTTGGGGTGATCAAATCCTAGGTCTCACAGGAAAATTTGGTTGCACAACCAGACAGGCGAGACAGGAAAGGAAAGAACAGAACAGATCCTGCATTAAAACTCTCCATAACAACTGGGACAGGTCCTGTTCAACCCTGTAACACAAGTGGGGTCATCCAGAGTTGGACCTTTTGCGTCTAGAGTTCGACCTTTTGCGTCCCCACTCAACACAGAACTACCCCTTTTTGCTCGCTTGCTCCAGAGCCTGGAGTTTTCTGGCGAGACACGTTTCCTCTCTTGGAAAGGCGGTTCCATTATGCTTTCCCTGCTTCAGAGGGTACTGATCAAACTCCAGATGGAAGGGCCACTATGAATCCTCCTTCGCCCCCTTCTGGCCTCATCAGATCTGGTTCCCTTTGCTGCAGCAGCTGACAGTGGAACCTCCAGTGCCTCTCCCTCTATGCACAGGCTTGCTGTCCCAAGAGTGGGGCACCCTGGTCCATCTGGACCTCAAAATACTACATCGTCACACCTGACTCCTGAAGACACAGCCATGACCAGATTTGGGACATCCCCAAGGTGGCTGAGGTCTTGTTGGCCACTAGGAAGCCCTCCACCAGGGTCACTTATTCCATGAAGTAGAAGAGCTTTGCTCTATAGGCTGCTTCAGTATCACTTGGACCCTTTTACTTGTCTAGTGAATCATATCCTGGAGTACTTGATGTCCCTCTCAGACTCTAGTCTGAGTACTCCTCTATTAAGGTGCATCTGTCAGCCATTTGGCCTTCCATGTGCCCGCTGATGGCCGACTGTGGTACAGCTGGAACTGTCCTGTACATTCCTGAGAGGTATTCTTCACTTTAAGCCTCCCATCTACAATCCAGTTCTGCCTTGGGACTTGAATTTTGTGCTAGAAAACTTACTTTGACACCTTTTGAGCCAGTTGCGACATGCAAGGTATGATTTCTGTTGTGGAAAGCATTATTTTTAGTTACCATTACTTCTACTCTAAGTATTTCCAAGCATCAGGCTCTCGTGTGTGAGCAGCCTTATTTGATTTTCCACAAAGGCAGAACCATAGGATCTTCCAAGATCACTCTTCACCATTCATTGCTGGTGGGTATAAGCCGGAGGAGCAGGACCCAGGAGCATGTAGCTCTAAGATTTTAGAGGAGGGAGCCAACGTTGGAGACAGCGCCATCCACAAGGCTGACACGTGATGTGGCTTTCACAGACTGGCCAGTAATCGGTGCCGCTCCCCAACTTCCTCAGTTCTGCTTTTCCCGCTATTGAACTTGGATCTCTGTGGGAGCTGCTCTGAAGATCACATCTGTGCCATCAGTTCTGTCTCTCTTTACTCAACGCCGTATCAATAGTTTTTTGACACGCTTCCTGGTTCGATTCCGCCTTTTTATTTTCATTCTTAGTATAGCGTTGGGTGTCATTTCTGTTTTTTGTTTTTCCAGTTTTTCGCAGTCATGTCCGGTTTGGGGCCTAAACAATCTGCGTGCTGTAAGGCAGCCTTCCTCCTCACGTTGGTGCCTCTGTGGGAAGCCCATAACCGCAATAGACAGCCATGACCCAGTGTTTGCCTGCTTGGGCCCGAGCCATGAAATGGATAAGTGATGCATGCTTCTCCATGGACCTCTGCACACTTCAGATCTGCACATTGAGGTTGGGAGACCCCCCAACTTTCAGAGGGCGGCGCACTCAGGACGCCAAGATCATGTCTCTTGGCTCTTCCTCTCAGTCTCTTCCCAGTACTATATGTACCGAGGAGAGCAGGCCTCTGCCATTTCAAACAACATGAAGTCTTGCTATATTATGACATATGCAGTTTGTCCCAGCCTTAGAACTGCTCGGAGGTGAAGAGTTAAAGTCCATGCCAGGCATGGAACTTAAGCTCGAGCTCGGTTGAAAATTCTATCTGTTGCTCTTCAAACTTAAACTGTCAGATTCTTTACTCCGCCTCACTGAACAGTTGCTCGGAGATTCCTCCTTCTGCAGCGGTTCATTTTGTCGGTTAAAGTATAAAAGTTTTCGTTTTTAACGAGAAATTAAACGCAACGGTGGTTCAAGCTCTTTCTGTGGTATTGTAAGTACTAGATAGGTTTTACATTTATTTTCTGTGTGGAACTTGTAAACATTTTTATCGGTTCGGTTTGAACCGATCAAGTTCTTCTATTACATTACAGTCTTTTTAAGTGCGGTTCCCAGTTCTTATCGGTTCTAAAAGCGGATTTAATTCGTTTTTCACAACCAATGACACAGTTGGGAACCGATAAGAAGTCTTGCTTGGCAGATTGCCGTAAAGGGCAAGTTTTTGGTTAGGCTGGCACTATGTCTGAGAAACCCAAAAGAAAACTGGGCCCACTGGGTTTCAACACTGCAGTGTTTGTGGGAAGCCTTTGCCAAGGCTGACCCCCACACCACATGTGTTTATTGTCTGGGGTTGACCACCTCAATTCAGACTGCCAGATTTGCATGGGTCTTCCTGCAGCTACCCTGGATAAGAGGTTGGTAGACTCAGGGCAGGGAGGCCATAAAGTCCGCTGGCCCGGATGGCCAGCCCGGTTGTTTCAACCGAACCGGAGGGAATGCCCTCTGACCAGGCGATACTTCCTCGGCACATGGAGAGCCGACTCTGAGGAGTCGGTTCCAACAAAGAAATCTAGAAAATCAGCTGGTGTGGAGTCAAACTTCCTTCTCCAACTGCTGAAGAAATAGCTAAAGCAATAAAATTGTTCAGTCTCCCGGTTCCGACCGAACCGCATCATCAGGTAGCCGCGGTTCGGTCGGGTTCTTCCAGTTCAGGAGTATTATTTAAGGGAATTTTATGAACCAGAGGAGGGAGGAGGAATATGAGGAGAGTGAATGTGGTTTTGAAGTCTGGATGTGCCCATTAAACCGGACATCTCTCAGACAGACCTTCAGGAGTGTCTCCCCTAGGCTTTCTGAGTCCCTTCTCACTTCATGTTTTAAAAAAAAAAAAAAAAAGTGGCTGAAACCCTCCAGCTCCCTATGGAGGAAGCTGTGGATGATCAGAAGGAGCCTGATTTTGTAGAAATGATGGATATCCCAGAGTCTAGGAGACTGTCTATTCCTCTGCATAAATCTTTTTGGAAACAGACAGTAAAGATTTTAAAAGCTCCTCACACCATACCTCCTGTTGATAAAAGAATGGACAAAAGGTATGCATTATCAGGCTCACATACAGAGTTCCTTACACAACAATGCTGCCACATGGGGGTGGTGCAGGCTGCAGCCTGTGACAAGGCAAATGTTCCTTAGCCTCTCACCCCTGACAAGGACTCCAGAAAGATAGATGCCATGGCAAAGAAACAGTACATGACAGCTTCCTTAGGACTCAGACAGGCTAAATTTATGGCTTATGTTGCTAGACATCAAAAATCCAGATGGGATATTGTTTTAGCTCTAGCAAAACGGGTTCCTGGCCAACTGGCAGAAGAGCTGGAGCAGGTGGCCCCTGATGGTATTGAGGCATCCAAGGTGCAATTCCATGCTGCAGTGGACTCTAATGATGTATCATCCAGAGTCATGGCTACATCTGTGGCTCTCCATAGAGTGGCTTGGCTCAGATGTACTAGCCTGTCACAGGATACCCAGACTAAGGCCATGGATTTCCTGTTGTGGGCAACTCTGTTTGGGAGCAAACAGAGAATTACATGAAGAAAATGGATGAATATAGGACCACCTATGGAGTGCACAGGCCAAGGAAAGGCAAGTCACTTTCCAAAGGCAGCCTCACGGGGCAGGAGTAGGCCTTTCATAGGCCTTTTACCAACCAGGCTTCCTCTTCAGCTTTTGCACAGAAGGGGTTCTTTAGAGGAGAGGCAGACGGGGTGCAGGCAGGCCTGCTTCCACCCCTCAGCCTAAAGCCCCTGCCAAACAGGCACCCTGATGGGGCGCCCAGGGCCGATTCTCCACTACCTGTAGGGGCAGGCTGGCTTACTTTGTCCAGGACTGGGAGTTTCTAACGTCAGACAAGTGGGTCCTGGAAGTAGTAAGCCAGGGACTGATTCTCAGCTTCAAAAATTTCCAAAGATGAGAATCAGATCCTCTCCACCTGCAAATCCTTCAGAGGCTCTTGCCCTGGGCAGAAGTCTCTACCCTCCTGGCTCTCAGAGCTGTGGAAAGGGTTCCACCCTACACCAAGGCAAAGGGTTGTACTCCAGGTACTTCCTTACCCCAAAAGAGACAGGAGAATGGCGGCCCATCCTGGATCTCAGGTATCTAAACAAACACCTTTTAAAACCAAAATTCAAAAGGTGACTCTGGGAATTATTTACCCTCTTTAAGGCCAGGGGACTGGCTAGTGTCCCTGGACCTCAAGGATGCCTATTTTCATGTTATCATCAGAAGCTCCCATTGAAAGTACCTCAGATTCGAACTGCCCTCAAGTCATTACCAGTTCAGAGCAATGGCCTCGGCCTTACATCTGCCCCAAGGGTATTCACAAAATGCCTGGCAGTAGCAGTTGCCCACTTAAGAAGGCAAAAATTGCCATCTTTCCTTACTTGGACGACTGGCTCATAGTAGGTCATTCCACAGACCAAGTCAGGTTACACCTTCAAGTAACTCAGCAACTGCTAACTTCTCTAGGTTTCCTTCTCAATCTTCCAAGGTCAGTCCTAGAGCCTGTCCAGCTTCTCACCTTCATAGGTGCAGAACTGAACACAAAAAGCCAGAGCCTTCCTTCCTCTGGAAAGGGCAAGTACCCTGATTTCTCTGGCTTCCTCCTTCACCCTGTGGGTCTGTCGACCAGCAAGGCACTTTCATCAGCCCCTGGGACATGGCTGCTTCACAGCAGTAGTGCAGGAGCCAGATTTCAGATGAGGGACATCCAGTTCCATTTGAGAGCCTTTTGGTCTCAAAGAAAGTACCTCTAACCAAATTAATTCCAGTGACTCAGACCTGATCCAGGCCCTTCAGTGGGGGCAGGACCAGAGCAATTTGAGACAGGGGTCCCCTACCCCTCAGTCTCACTCCTTAATCCTTATTACAGATGCATCCCTATTGGGGTGGGAGCTCAAATGGGCGACCTCACCACCCAGGGATTGGGGTCCCTCAGGAATCTCTGCTCCACATCAATCTGTTGGAACTCAGAGCAGTTTTTCTAGCACTTCAAGTTTTTTCCAAATCTGTTCAGAACAAGGTTATTCAAGTCAGAACAGACAATACCCCCACAATGTGGTACATCAACAAACAAGGGGCACTCGGTCCTAAGCCTTGTGCACCGAAGCAACGGTTGTGGTCTCTGGCTTACTCGCTGAACCTCCTTGCAGTAGTTCACCTCCCAGGCAAGGGCAATGTCCTGGCAGATGCTCTCAGCAGGATTTCCAAGGCCATCATGAATGGGCTCTGGATCCCTTAGTTCTGAGGTGGTATTGCAGATGGGGCTACACCCCAGATAGATCTTTTGCAGCCCCAGACAATCACCAACTTCCTTTTGTTGTTGCAGGCCCCAGTGTTGGGCCCAGTCCCCTGGGTGCCTTCCTTCTCAGTTGGTAAGGGAAGTTTCTATGCCTTCTCCTTCCTCTCCTGTTCAAAGTGCTAGTTAAAGCTGGTCTCAATCCTGCAACATGTTTCTGATTGCTCCAGACTGGGCCAGACAGCCCTGGTACCCACTCCTTATGTCCTTAGCAGTCCACCGTCCCCTGTGTCTCCCAGGAGTCACAATCTGTTATCCTGTGCTCAGGAGAGGGTTTGGGTACCAACCTCAAATCTCTCAGTCTCAAGGCCTGGCTCTTGAAGAGTTAGAGTTTGCTGACCTACACCTTTCCCAAGGTGTATTGATATTCTGAAGGCTTCTAGGAAGCCTTCCACCAGGCTACTTATAATTCCAAATGGAAGAGATTTTCCATATGGTGCTCTGGGAAGATAGTTCCCAGAATCTGCTGACTTACCCGAGTCCTGGTTTATATGGTTAATTTAAATACTTTAGGCTGAGACCAGCTACCCTAAAAGTGCACTTGGCAACCGTGTCTGCTTTCTTGTCAGCAGGTAAGCCCTCTTCTCTTCAGCTCATGCTGTATTCTCCAAGTTTTTCAAAGGGTTGCTTCACACCAACCCCCATTTAGGGATCCTTCCCTGCCTGGGATTTTAATATTTGCATTGCCCAACTTATGCAACACCCTTGAGCCCTTGTCCTCAGCAGAGCTCAAGTACTTGACTTGGAAACTGTGTTTTGTAGCCATCACTTCTGCCAGGCGCATAAGTGAGTTACAAGCATTGTCAGTGGAGCCTGATTTTATCTCCTTTCACAGAGATAAGGTAGGCCTCCGGATCAACTAAAGTTCTTGCCTAAGGTGGTCTCAGATTTCCACCTTAATCAATCTATATCTCTCCTGTGTACTTCACTGGCCATCTCTTCTGGTGAGAGGAGGTTGCACAGTTTAGATGTCAAAGATCACTTAGCTACTACATAGATCATACCAAAGGTCACAGGTTTAACTCCTCCAACTGTTCCTCACTTATGGTGAGGTTGGCAAAGGAAACCTGCCACTAAAAGATCCATTGCCAGGTGGATCGCCTCTTGTGTCCAATTCTGCTATGAAAAACTGGGTAAAGTTCCTCCCTCAGGCCTGAGGGCTCACTCCACCAGAGGTACAGCTGTGTCTCTGGCTGCTGCCAGGGACATCTCTATCCTAGAGATATGTCAAGCCTACCTGGAAAACGGTGCACACTTTTACTAAGCATTACTCCCTGGACATCCAGGCTAGGAGTGATGCTCGTTTTCACAGCTGCTTCAGAGCCTATTTCCTAAGTAGGTTCTGTCCCTCCTCCATGGAGGTACTGCTGTGTAGTTCAGATGTATAATATAGCAAGACTTCATGTTGTTTGAAGAAAAAATTACTCACCTTAGTAATGTTGTTTCTTCTAATGGAGTCTTGCTATATTATGACCTCTCCCTCCTGCCCCTCTCTCAGAACCTTACTCTTGGGGATGTGGGTGGGCAGGGCAGCTGGTGCACTTTTAGATGCCCACCTTGTTTTTCACCCTCCTTTTGGGGTGATCTTTGTTGTGTTGTCATTTTTGGGTCTCCTGACTTGAGTCTTCTTGTGGCACCAAAAAATGTTTGTTTAATTAAGTAGCCAGTTGGCTAGTGTAGGTTTACAGCTTCCACACAGAGTCTTAGTGAGTTTTTGCTCATAAAGATCTGACAGTTTAAGTTTGAAGAGCAACAGATAGAATTTTCAACCGAGCTCGAGCTTCTAAGTTCCATGCCTGGCATGGACTTTAACTCTTTCACCTCCGGAGCAGTTCTAAGGCTGGGACAAACTGCATATGTCATAATATAGCAAGACTCCATTAGAAGAAACAACATTACTAAGGTGAGTAATTTTTCTTCTGGTCTCTTAGAAACCAGAGGCCTGCGCGAGGTGTCGGGTGGACAGCTGGCCTCTGGGAGGTCAGTTGAGCACCTGCAGTGTGCACCTCCTCGGAGGCCGGACTCCCGGTTGTGGCGCCACAGCTATCGCTGCACCTGCACTGACGGAGCCCTTGGCAGCGTGCCCCATTGCTATTTTGCTCCTGACATCACCTCTGTGTCGGTGCACGAGGTGATGCCAGTTATGCAGCTAGGTCCCTCCTATTGCTGATCGTGGCCTTGGGAGAGGTAGGGTCCATTGGGTCGCCCATCTAGAGATCTCCTGATCTTGTCCTCTGGCTCGAGGACGATGATCGGGTGATCCCGACTGGCAGCCCAACTTTCGAGTCCCTGGCCCTTCTTGGGCCTAGCACCAGGCTTTTGTGGCCTGTGGAGCCATGTGGTTCCACCTCAGTGCTGACTGTGCTGTCATCTCCCCTATATCCCTTGGTGCTGCGTATGGTGTTGGGATATCTCTGGCGCCGACACCAGCACAGGAGGGGATGAAGGTGCTGGGTCCGGCACCGAGGGGTTCTGGCACCACCCTCAATGCCGGGTCAATGCAGGATGTATTTGGTGGTGCTGCTTGGTTCTGGGATCTTGGACAGAACCAAGGAGCTCTCTTGGCACCATGGGCGATGCTGGGTCCGCTCCTGTTTCTTCTTGGCTCTACTTGGCTGTTGGGCCCTCTCCAGGGCATGGCCTTGTCTGATGACTCGGTGGTCAGTAGGTCTGTGTCAGCAAGCCGGTCCAGCTCTGGGATGGCTGCATGCCCTACACAGAACCGCAGTGCTTGGCCCTTCCCTCTCCTGGGGATGGGAGGGCTCTTGCAGTAGGTGGGATAGGGGCTGCTTTGTAGGGCACGAACAGCTCCAAGCCCTCTCCTGAGGGTCCCCCAAGGCACCACCCTCCTTCTCCACCATGGTTGAGCGCCTGTGTTGGCTGGGTTGCTCAGCCCCCCTTTGGGTGGGCCACCTGTTCGCCACAGAGCCCTGGCGAGGACCTTCCTCGGCCTGCCATGGTCCTTCTCTTCCTACTCTGCCTTCACTCCTCTTTTCTGGTCCTGCAGGACCCATGACCTGAGAGGAATTCAGGGCTAGGGTGGCTGCTTATCCCAGATACCTCAGGCCTCTGCCATCCTGGTCTCTCAGAGACCAGAGGCTCATGCGCAGGTGTCGGGTGGACAGCTGGCATTCTGGGAGGTCAGTTGAGCACCCTTGCAATTGTGCACCTCCTGAGGCCCCACTCCCCCGGGTTGTGGCGCCACAGCTATACACTGCACCTGCACTGGCGGAGCCTTTGCAGCGTGTCCCATTGCCACTTTGCTCCTGACATCACCTCTGGTGTCGGTGCATGAGGTGATGCCAGTTACGCAGCTAGGCCCCTCCTATTGCTGATCGTGGCCTTGAGAGAGGTAGGGTCCATGGGTCGCCCATCTAGAGATCTCCTGATCTGTCCTCTGGCTTGAGGATGATGCTCGGGATGATCCCGACTGGCAGCCCAACTCTTGAGTCTCTGGCCCTTCTGGGCCTAGCACCAGGCTTTTGTTGCCTGTGGAGCCATGGGTTCCACTCTCAGTGATGACTGTGCTGTCGTCTCCCTATATCCGTTGAGTTGCTGCGTCTGTGCTGGGGACATCTCTGGCTGACACCAGCACAGGAGGGATGCGGTGCTGGGTCCAGCACCAACAGGGGCTCTGGCACCACACCTCGATGCCGGGTCAGTGTTGGATGCATTTGGTGGTGCCGTTTCTGGTTCTGGGAACTTGGACAGAACCAAGGTGCTCTCATGGCACCATGGGCGTGCTGGGTCCGCTCCCTGTTTCTTCTTGGCTGTACTTGGGCTGTTGGGCCTCTCCAAGGAGCATTGCCTTGTCTGATGACTCGATGTTCAGTAGGTCTGTGTCAGCAAGCCAGTCCAGCTCTGGGATGGCTGCAGGCCCTACATGGAACCGCAGTGCTCGGCCTTCCTCTCCTGGGGATGTGAGGGGCTCTTGCAGTAGGTGGGGATAGGGGCTGCTTTGTAGGGCATGAACAGCCCAAGCCCTCTCCTGAGGGTCCCCCCCAAGGGCACCCACCTCCCTCCCTTCTCCACCATGGTTGAGCACTCTGTGTTGGCTGGGTTGCTCAGCCCCCTTTGGGTGGGCCACCTGTTCCGCTCCCAGAGCCCTGACAGAGGACCTTCCTTGGCCTGCCATGGTCCTTCTCTTCCTACTCTGCCTCCACCCCTGCTCTGTCCGGGGTTTTTGGTCCTGCAGGACTCATGACCTGAGAGGAATTCAGGGCCAAGGTGGCTGCTTATCCCAGATACCTCAGAGATATGGATGTGGTCATTTTCCGACCTCAAGTCCTGGCTTCAGTGTCCCGTGAGGCAAGTTCTTCTGAATCCTTGTTCTCCTCCTCTGAGGAAGAGGATTTTTCCTTCCACTAATCCGCTGATGCTGAACTTGCTGGTTATCTGAGTTTCCTCTCGTGGATGATGGAAGACTTGAATCTCTCTCCTTCATGGCTCCCAATCCTGCATGTGTGACTTTGTCCTTCCTGGGGAGTACAGCTCGGACACTGCGGTCATACCACTGTGGCCAAAGCCATTTGTTGAGGCATTGCACAATGTCTGACATTGTCCCTCTGCCTTCTTCAGCCCCAAAGGACTGTCAACACAGGTGTTGCACACCAGTGGGGTCTCCTGAGTGCCCTGCCCCACACGCCTTCTAGAGCGGAGCTCCCGACACCCGCCAGGGCATTGACTCCAAGGCATGACCAAGCCACCCTAACCCTGATTCGGCTGAGTTCATTGTTGGGACAGGAGGCTGTTTTCAGTGGTGCACCTCATCCTTGTGTTGCTGCACACCAGGCTGCCTATGCAAGGCTTTTAGGGCAATGCTAGACAACTCCCAGCATCCATGCACACCGTGGCTCTCCAGGTACCATGTCCCACCCTCTTCAGGTGTGAGCTCCTCAACATCCCCTCTGGGCATCAATGCCCAAGGCACAACTGCCCCCCACCCTGATTCAGCTGAGTTCAATCATTGGGGCAGGAGGGTGTTCTCAGTGGTGCGCCTCATCCTTGGTGTTGCTACACACCAGGCTGCTTATGCAGGGAACGCATGGGTTATGCAAGGACAACTCTTAGCATCCATGCCTGATAGTGAGGTAACCAGGCGAGCCATTCGCCTTTCCATCAAGATCTGGAGCTGGTGAGACATCAGGCAAGGGGTGTCTTATGACACCAGTAAAGTGGCATTCAGGCTGGTGGAACTCACATTTGCATTCAGCAGACGCATGGCTTTGCCTTTCTAGCTTGTCATCCTTGACCCAGCATAGAGTGATTATCTCACAATTCCTGGGGCCCATTTCTTTTCCCCAGGGCCAGGTGGGAGTTAGCAGGGCGATTCCCTCCCAGGTCTCAGAAGCATCCCCTGCCCCGACCAGTCTTGGGTCTCACCAAACCTGTGGGGCCTTCTCTTCCTCTTGTGTCTCCCCACAGGAGGCAGGGACCTTTCTCCCTCAGGGTTTGCTGCACCACCTAAGGTGATAGGTTGGTACTCACCAGGTAATGAATGGTGAAGATTGATCCTTGGAAGATATGAAAATTATGTACTCACCGTAATTCCTGATCTTCTATGATATCTCCACCATTCATCACTGCTACCTGCCCACCCTTCCCTTATAGCCAGGCTTCTGAGCAGTGCCTCCTCCTTCTTGCCTTCCCTTTAACTCAGAAGGGACCAATACCTAAAGCTGGCACTCCCAGAGGGAACCCTTGCTTCTCTTCATTTAAAGGTATAAGTTTTTCCTTCTTAATTTTGTTTCCTGGTTATAGGAGAAGGCAAGTGCTCCTGATAACCTTGCTCTTTTTCCTCTAAAAGAGGAGGTTCCTTGCATATCTGTGTCTCTATATATTGGTATATGTCTCTGTAGCCTCTTCCAGTCTCTTGCCCTACCAAAAAAATCCTTCTTCTAGGGGTCTCTTCAGAAAGAGGCACTGACAGACATTCTCTGGTTTTTGAGTTCTTCCCTTCTTCTTGTTTGATCGGGTCAGTTGGAGGATCTTGTCATGGTTGTTGGACACTTCTGTTCATCTGGGGCTAAGTACAGTTGATCTTGGAGTTGGATACCTCAATTTTATGCAGTTGCCCACCTTTCGTGGACCTGCCTCACCCACTGAACTATTGGTTATTGTCTCCAGCCTCTCAAGCTAGCCTCCTCAATGGCCTTTCATAGAGGAGGCAAAACTCCTTCTGTTTTCAAAACAGGGTCCTTTCCTCGGTCTATTCTAAGTACTTCTCTTCTCCTTGTTTACAAATAAAAAAAAACCAACAACAATGAGTATCTACCCCTACTGTTCTGTACAGAATAAGGTGAGAAGTTTTGACTCCTGTTATATTCTGTGGTCATTTAGGATGGTTATTCCCCCCCCAGGGGAAATCCCAGACTCACTCTTCAGTGTTTCTATCCCACCAGAGGAGTACTTCTTCCTTACGACTACTCTTGAGCTGTGCCTTCTATGGCTCACTGTCTTCACCAAGGTTGTTCCTAGGACCCCAACCATTCCTAGCCAGATGGGAACAAACCAGTTGCTGTCCACATCCTTAATTGGGGACAAGGGTCCTTGCTGTCTCATTTCTCTCTCTCGCCTCTCTTTGCCTGCCCAGTGCTCTGGTCACCACTGGTTTGAAGCCCCTTTCCAAAGTTCTTGCCTGTTCTCTATGGTCAGCTTTATGGTTTGTTTTATTTCCTTTCCTTTTCCCTATCCTTTGGGCTCCCTTGCCCCACCCTTTTTCCTTTCTCATATTTAGTTTTTCTCCTGCGGGCAGAACTGAGGAGGTTGGGGAGATACTGGCCAGTTCATGCAGCACCATGTCGCGCATTGGCTTCATGGGTGGCACTATCTCCAACATTGGTTCCCTCCTCTGTAACTTAATGTTAACACATCTCTGTGGGTCCAGCGCCTTGGCTTGTACCCACCAGTAATGAACTGGTAAAGATATCCTGAAGATCAAGAATTACGGTGAGTGTGTAATTTTCATTTTCTTCCCAAATGGTGTCTGAATTTACTCTAAATCAATCTATCCACCTGCCTGTTTACTATCCAGAACATGCCAATCCAGGAGAGGCATTACTCCATAGTTTAGATGTTCATATAATTTTCATGCTACTCTACACATCGGTACAAAGGACTGCAGGAAGTCCTTGCAGCTGTTTTGTTCTTTTGCCCCTGGGAAAGAGGGTGTTCCAGTTTCTAAACAGTACTTGTCCAGATGGCTGACCAACTGTATTACCTTTGTTTCAGGAAGTATGGTGAGGATCTTCCTGGGTTGTTCATGGTCATTCCACCAGAGGTATGGCCACTTCAGTTGCATGTTTTAGGAATGTTTCTGATGCCGACATCTGTGCTGCTGCCACTTGGAGTACTGTTCCCATGTTCACCAAGCACTAAAGTCTGGACATTGCCTCAGGCGTGAGGGGTCAGTTTTAGCCCAGCGGTGCTTCGGGGCCTCTCTCCCAGGCTGATGGTATCCAGCCTCCCAGACTGATTCCCTTGTTGACAGTATTGCTTGGGACTTGTTCTTCAGGTGTGGCCTGCTGCAAGAGATACCCTCAATGAAGATAGTACAGTTACGTAAGAACTTACCGTAACAGTAGATCTTCGAGAGGATCTCTTGTAGCAGGCCATGCCATCCCATCCTCCATCCCCCAGCCAGTTGGCCTCTGTGACTATCTCCTTCCCCCTGTGCGGAGAACCCTTTTCTTTGTTATTCCCAATTGGTAGGAACCTTCGGCCTTCCTCGGTTCATATGGTCCCCAGCGGAGAACTCAGAGGTTCTGGGCAGCACTCTTATAGGATAAGGCTGATGTTGGGGTGGGCTGCCCCTGGTAGGCTGCTAGCTAGAAAGTTTTCTATGTGGTCCTAGTGCATAGTGGCTGTAGTTCTTCAGGTGTGGCCTGCTGCAAGAGATTCTTCAAAGATCTACTGTTACTGTAAGTTCATAACTGTACTTTGTTCCAGCAGCAAGGCTGTGTCTGGCTCACCACCTCTCCCTGGGCAGGTGCTCTGGCAGCAGACAGTCCGGCACCAGGAGGAGGGCATTCCTCCCAGAATCGCAAAAGAAATGGTTCAGATTCCACATGCTTTGTGTTGGGGTCTTTGTACCATTTGGCCTCAACCTTCTGCAAAAAAGGAAGAAATGTCACTGGTCGAGGTCATCCTCTGGTCATTCTGCTGTGAGCACTCGACCTCCACAGGTCGGGTTTTCCCACCAACATCACTGACAACACCAGGGATGCCTGGGCCTGTAAGATCGGTGTCTCTGTCCTGCCTCTCTCTGCCCATTAGAGGGACTCTTGTGGGTTTTCAGCCATTGGCAGCTCTTATGGAGCAGTGTTTACAGCGTATAAATCTTTGGGTGCGATTTCTGGTGCCTGCCCGTGACCCTTAGGGTGGCTGGGTTGGTGCCATCTGCAGTGCCACTTGACTTGGGTGGTTGACTGTGGTGCCAGCCTTCAGGCTTGTGCTGCTCTCAGCACCACTGTCTCCCCAGGTTTGGTGTCACCTCTGTCCAACACCCGTGGTGCCAGGAGATTACCACACATCCCACTAACAAGGAGTCACGTGAGGAGGACACCATGGGCAAAGCAGATCTATGCCTCTGCTATCCTTGGCATGAGAGATTGCTAGCTAGCAGGGCACTTCTCTGCTACCAGTATACCGCTTGGAGCAAGCTTAAGTCTCTGGCAGAGGTCCGCAAGACACCGAGGCAACCATGACATGCTGCTTGCTGTTAGACAAGGAATTGAGTCTAATAGCCATTAGCTTAAAGTCTCTATGGATACCTTTGATGCAGCAGCTTGCTCTGTGGCTGCAGGTATTTGCATCAGGCAGCACTCCTGGCTGCAGAATACAGGTTTCATTCTGGATGTCCAGCAACAGTTCATGAACATGCCCTTCAGTGGCTCATATCTGTCGACAGCAGGTGGAGCAGTCTCTTAAAGATTCTAATGAAACTATAACAATTCTTAAGACTTCAGGCCAGCTCCTATGACCACCCACAGAACAGTAGAGGACATGGCTTCTTTCACAACATGCAGTTCTTTCATGGCAGGGGCAGGGAGCCCAAAACAGTAAAACTCATCCTCCCTGCCCCAAAAAGGCTGAAGGCACATGCATGTTTCATGCTGGTGGTGTTCTGTACCAATTCATGATCATGGTGTTACTTCTCCTCTGCCACCTGGATTTTCACCAAGTGCCTATTTGTTGTAGCAGCCTACCTCTGGTGTAGGAGCACCAGCATGTATCAGTACATGAATGAATAGCTCATGACGGGCATCTCCTGGAAAGTGGTGGAGCGGTCCATGGATCTGGCCCTTCAGACCTTTGGGACCCCTCAGTCACTTTAGTAAATATCGTTTGAGTCTGAACTGGTTCCCATGCAGATGATCCAGTTGACTAGAGGAAAATGAACTTGTAAGACCAAAAGTGTGATACTTAGAAGACCAAGAGTTGTAGGTAAGTAACTTTCTTTTCTCATTGCATCCTAGCACCGCTTACCTGAGACCAAGAAGTGTGACTTCATGAAAGAGATACTCAAGAAGATCGAGGTTACTGGTATGCCACTTTCACCTTGCAGAATTGTCGCTTGGAGACAGCGCAGTATGCTGTATCACAGAGACATTGACAACCCATAACCTGACCCCAGTGTTATCCCACATTCCATGTGGGACATGGTTCTAGCCCATAAGTGATTGAGCACATTATGAAATCACCCAAACAATATATAGTCTCTAAAACTGGCCTTAATCAGATATGTAGAAATAAGGGCCAGGAAGCCTGGTGCTGTGAGACTTTCCATCCTGCTGAGCAGTCCTTTCTGCTATAAGAGCCATGGACTAGAAGATTAAAGCCATTCTGGAATGGCAAGCAGCCCAGGATACAGAAATTAAAATAATAGGAACTACCACCATCCGACAGCCAGGCCACTAAGCGTCGATTCGCCATGAGCAAGTTAGTACAAGAAAACACTAATCTGCTGCACTGTGTGGAGACATTTTAGAATGATTGCTGTGCAATGAACTTAAGATTGGTCAGACTCCTGGAAGGTGATAATTAAATCTTCTATTTATGAACCTTCCTGCCACTTACATTGCAAAAAGAGTTGGAATTCTAAACCCAGTGTTAAGCAGGCCTACTTGATCCAGTTCCTAGCTGGCCGCCACAGCCATGAACAACCCCAGAATGATTGTAGTGGCGTTACATGGCATGGTTACATGGGACTTCATATTTCGGGAGCCAGATCCTTGCATATGGTAATCCACTAAGGAAAACAAATTTGTTTCCAGACCTTATTACACCCCAGACAAGGGGTAAGCAGTTTGATGCAGTGAGGCAGCGTTTGAAAAGTTCAGGTATGGTGCACTCACTACTGCTCTATCCTGCCTGTGTATCTCATACAGGATACAATTTTCCAATTTCTTGACTCAAGGAGGTGGTAGGGTGTCACAAAACTGAATATGTGTTTTGGGCAACTAGGGCAATAAGACATTGTCTTTGGAAGAGTAAGGCTTAGTCATTTGGACTGTATAGCATGATGTGGAAACATGCTGATCTTCATCGAGGATATCTTTTTCATCAGGTTGCACCTGTGGAACATTAACAGTCAGGCTCTGGACAACACAGAAACTTTTCCAAGCAGTACCACTAGGGACTGCCCACGGTGACGCAGATGTCATGTCTCCTACATAATTTGGGTGGCCCCGACCATCCTCATTTTCTTCTGCGTCGACCAGTGCTCATTGGATCCCTGCACAGCAACGGAAGCTTTGTATGCAGCCACAGATTTGTTTTATTTTCCTTTGCTTTCTTGTTAACATTTTCCGTTTTCAACCTGTGAGCTTGACTGCCACCTCCACTCTGCCAGCCTCTTTTTTTTTTGCCTTTGCAACCTTGGTCAAAACAGTCCCGGTTCTCTAATTTTTCAAACAACATGAAGTCTCATATATTATGACATATGCAGTATAACCCAGGTTAGAACTGCTCCGGAAGTGAAAGAGTTAACTTTCCATGCAGGGCATGGAACCTTGAGCGAGCTCAGTTGAACACTCTGTCTGTTGTAGCTCAAACGTAAACTGTCAGATTCTTTACTCCGCCTCACTGAACAGTCGCTCGGAGATTTCTCCTGCTGCTTGATTCGTTTTCGGTTAAAAGTGTAATTCTCGGTTTATTTTAACAAATTTACCGCAATCGGTCGGTTCAAGCTCTGTCTGTGGTATTGTAAGTAATAGATAGGCTTATTTTATTTTCTTCGTGGAACTTGTAAACGTTTTTTCGGTTCGGTTTGAACCGATCAGATGGGTTTAAATTAACTTTCTAGCCCTTTAGAGTGCGGTTCCGTTCTTATCAGTTCTAAAAACGGATTTTATTACGGTTTTCCACGACCCGTGACACGGTTGGGAACGATAAGAGAGTCTTGCTTGGCGGATTGCCACTAACAGGCAAGTTTTAGTTAGGCTGGCACTATGTCTGAGAAACCCAAAGAAAAACCGGACCCACTGGGTTTCAGCACTGTGGCTCTGTGGGGAAGCCTTTGCTAAGGCTGACCCACACACCACCTATATATTGTCTGGGTTTGACCACCTCAATGCAGACTGCCAGATTTGTAAGAATTTCCTGCTGCCACCATGGAAAAGAGAGTTGGTAGGCTCAGGAAAGGAGCTAAAAGTCCGCTGACCGGATGGCCAGCCTGGTTGGTTCAACAAACCTGAGGAGTGCCCTCTGACCAGAGGCGATACTTCCTCAGGCAAGCGAAACCAGCTCTGAGGGCGGTTCCAACTAAAGGGCTAGAAAGTCAGCTAGTGTGGAGCCAAGCGCTTTTTCTCCAACCTGAGAAATAGCTAAAGCTATTCAAATTGTCCAGTCTCTTTCCTTGAATCCGCCGAACTGACACCATCAGGGAAGCGCTCAGTTCGGACGGTCCCACCGGGTTCAAGATTATGATTTTGAGGATTTTTATGAACCGGAGGAAGGGAAGAGGGTATGAGGAGAGTGAATGGATTTTGAAAGTCTGGATGTGCCCATTGAACCGACATCTCCAGACAGACCTTCAGGGTTTCCTAGGCTATCTGAGTCCCTTCTCATTTTATGTTCTATAAGAAAGTTGTTGAAACTCTCCAACTCCTGTTGAGGAAGCTGTTGATGACCAAGAAGAGCCCGATTATGTAGAAATGATGGATATTCCAGAGTCTTAGAGACTGTCTGTTCCTTGCACAAACTTTAGGAAACAGACAGTGAAAATTCTAAAACTCCTCACTCTATCCTTCCTGTTGATAAAAGGGTGGACAAAAGGTATACATTATCAGGCTCTGATACGGAGTTTCTCTCCAGCAATGCAGCCATGGGAAGTGCAGGCTGCAGCCTGTGACTAGGTTAATATTCCTCTAGCCTCTCACCCTCCAGAAAAGGATTCCAGGAGGATGGATGCCATGGCAAAGAAACAGTACATGGCAGCATCTTTATGACTCAGACAGGCGAATTATATGGCTTATACAGCTAGGTACCAGAAACCAGATGGGATACTGTGCTGGCACTAGCAAAAAAGGCCCTGACCAGCTTGCCAGTAGGAGCTGGAGCAGGTGGCTGGGATGGTATTGAGGCATCCAAGGTGCAATTTCATGCTGCAGTAGACTCTAATGATGTTTCATCAAGAGTCATGGCTACATCTGTGTCTCTTCGCAGAATGGCTCTGGCTCAGATGTACTGCCCTTTCACAGGATACTCAGTCTAAGGCTATGGATTTTCCTGTTGTGGGCAATTCTCTGTTTGGGGAGCAGACAGAGAATTATATGAAGAAAATGGATGAGTATAGGACCACCTGTAGGAGTGCACAGGCCAAAGAAAGGCAAGCCACCCTCAAAGGCAGCATGTCATGGGCAGGGCAGGTCTTTTCATAGGCCTTTTACCAAGCCCAGGCCTCCTCTTCTGCTTATGCCCAGAGGGGTTCTTTAGAGGAAGAGGCAGAAAGGGGTCTAGTAAGCCTGCTTCTACCCCTCAACTCAAAGCCCCTGCAAAACAGGCTCCTGATGGGGTGGCCAGGGGCGATTCTCCACTACGGTAGGGGCAGGCTGGCTTACTTTGTCCAGGACTGGAAGTCTGTAACATCAGACAAGTGGGTCCTGGAAGTAGTAATAGGACTGTCTCTCAGATTCAAAAATTTCCGAAGATGAGAACCAGGTCCTTTCCACCTGCAAATCCATCAGAGGCACAGAAATGAACACAAAAGAAGCCAGAGGGACTTTGGTCTCTCTGGCCTCTTCTTCACCCTGCAGGTCTCTCGACCAACATGGCGTTCTCTACAGCTCCTAGGGCACATGGCTGCTTCTTCAGCAGCAGTGCAGGAAGCAAGGTTTCAGATAAGGGACATTCAGTTCCATTTGAGAGCCTTTTGGTCTCAAAGGACAGATCCTCTAACCAAATTGATCCCAGTGACTCGAACCCTGATCCAGGCCCTCCAGTGGTGGCAGGACCAGAGCAATTTGAGACAGGGGTTACCTTCATTCCCCAGTCTCATTCCTTGACCCTTACTACAGATGCATCCCTCTTGGGGTGGGGAGCTCACATGGGTGACCTTACTACCCAGGGGTTGCGGCCCTCAGGAATCTCTGCTCCACATCAATTTGTTGGAACTCAGAGCCGTTTTCTAGCACTCCAGGTTTTTCCACGCCTGTTCAGAACAAGGTTGTTCAGGTCAGAACAGACAATACCACTACAATGTGGTACATCAACAAGCAAGGGGCACTCTGGGTTCACGGCCTTGTGCACATAAGCAATGAAGTTGTGGTCTCTGGCTTATTCTCTGAATGCTTCTCTACGGCAGTTCACCTCCGGCAAGGACAATGTCCTAGTGGATGCTCTCAGCAGGATTTCCAGGGCCATCACAAATGGACACTGATCCCCTACCGGAGGTAGTATTTGCCAGATGGGCACCCTCAGATAGATCTCTTTGCAGCCCCTGACAATCACCAACTTCCCTTTTTTGCTGCAGGCCCCAGTGTTGGGCTCAGTCCTCTGGATGCCTTCCTACTCAGTTGGGAAGGAGGTTTCTATGCCTTTCCCCCTCCCTCTTCTTTTCAAGGTGCTAGTAAAATCAGGTCTCAACCTTGCAGGCTGGTCCTGATTGCTCCAGATTGGGCCAGGCAGCCCTGGTACCCACCTCATGTCCTTAGCAGTCCATCTTCGCCTGTGTCTTCCCAGGAATCACAACCTGTAATCTGTGCCCAGGGAGAGTTTGGTATCCGAACCTCAAATCTCTCAATCTCAAGGCTTGGCTCTTGAAGAGTTAGAGTTTGCTGACCTACACCTTTCCCAAGGTGTATTGGAAATTTTGAAGGCCTCTAGGAAGCCTTCCACCAGGGCTACTTATAATTCAAAATGGAAAAGATTTTCCATATGGTGTGCTGGTAAGATATTTCCCCAGAATCGCTGACGTGCCCATTCTGGATTATTTAGTGCATTTGAATTCTTTGAGGCAAGACCAGCTACTCTAAAAGTGCACTTGGCAGCTGTGTCTCTTTTATCAGCAGGTAAGCCCTCTTTTTCAGCTCACCCTGTGTTCTCTAGTTTTTAAAGGGTTGCTTCACACCAACCCTCCATTCAGGGACCCTGCCCTGCTTGGGATCTTAATATTTGCATTGCCCAGCTTATGCAATCCCTTTTGAGCCATTGTCTTCAGCAGAGCTTAAGTACTTGACTTGAAAACTGTGTTTCTGGTAGCCATCACTTCTGCCAGGCATAAGTGAGCTACAAGCGTTGTCAGTGGAGCCTGATTTTATCTCCTTTCACAGAGATAAGGTGGTCCTCAGGACTAACAGAAAGTTTTGCCTAAGGTGGTTTCAGACTTCCACCTTAATCAATCCATGTCTCTTCCTGTGTACTTCACTGACCATTCCTCCTCTGGCGAGAGGAGGTTACACAGTTTAGATGTCAAAGAGCCCTTAGTTACTATATAGAACGTACTAAGGGTCATAGGTTTGAATCCTCCAATTGTTCCTCACTTATGGTGAGGTTGGTAAAGGCAAACCTGCCACTAAAAGATCCATTGCCAGGTGGATTGTCTCTTGTATCAATTTTGCTATGAAAAACTGGGTAAGATTCCTCCCTCAGGCCTGAGGGCTCACTCTACCAGAGGTACAGCTGCGTCCCTGGCTGCTGCCAGGGACATCCCTATCCTAGAGATATATCAAGCAGCTACCTGGAAAACAGTTCACACTTTACTAAGCTTTACTCCTGGATATCCAGGCTAGAGTGATGCTCAAGTTGGCACAGCTGTGCTTCAGAGCCTATTTCCAAGTAGGTTCTGTCCCTCCTCCATGGAGGTACTGCTGTATCAGATATGTCATAATATAGCAAGTTCATGTTGTTTGAAGAAAAAATTACTCACCTTAGTAATGTTGTTTCTTCTAATGGAGTCTTGCTATATTATACCCCCAGCCTGCCCCTCTCAGAACCTCTACATCTTATCTGTGTCAATCTTCACCATTCATCACAGAGGTGCGGTCAGGACTCAGGAGCCTTTTTTTTTAAAGATAGGGACGGACGAGCCTAGTGTCCCTCGAGGTCGGACGATTACGTGGCGCCTGAGGATTAGCCGTTAGCTGTGCCTGAGACCGCCCCTGGATTGAAGCCCTTCGCCGGCCGAGGTCGCCTCGTGGGAAGCCTGAAGAAGTTATACTAAATTTTAGGCCTTGAAGCCTGCGTCTCTAGTCAGTCGGTCTGCTAGTTCTGTGTTTGCCTCACCGACGTCGCCGTAAGATCTTTCCTTATTTTACTGTTTAAGCGGGCCGGTCTGTTTTGGTGTTTTTTTCTCCATAGGTCATGTCGCGGTCGGAGGGCAAGAAATCCGAAAGATGGGCGGCCCCTATGTTCGATGCCCGTGCGGCGCAGGTACTCCGTCATCGACCAACGCGGCGGTGCCTTTCATGCCTTGGCCCGTTACGACATGGATTCGTATGCGACTGCTTCTCGATGGACCGCGGGGTTTTAGAACAGCCTTGGCGTTCGCTGTTAGGCGAGCTCTGCCGACTTTGAGGTAGGGCTCGCTTCTCGTCTGGAACGCCGCGCGTTCTCGGCCCTTCCTCCGGGTCCCTTCCGGTTCTACAAGGACCGAGGAGGAGAGCCTCGGCCTCTTCTAGCCTAGCCGTGGCGAGGCTCCTTCCGCAGCGCAGGAGGCCCGTCCTACTTCCTCCCGGGAGCGGGCGGAGGCGCCGCTCGGCAATCACCCCTGCGGGTGAAGGCTCCCGTCCGCTGGGCCGGTCGGCCCGCCGTCGTTCGGTGCCATCGACCTGTCGGCCGACCCAACTGTCGGAGCCGTGGCAACGGTGCCACCCTGCTTGCGGCGCGCCGTGAAACTCGCCTTGGCGCCGCTGGCTGTGTCTCGCGGCCGAGGTTGAGCAGCGGCGCGTGGGGCCTCGGTGTCATCTGTCGGCGCCCGTGCGTGGCGCCGTTGGGACTCTCAGTGCCGTTCGCGGCGCCGTGGTCGAGCCGAGTCGCGAGTCGCCGACACCACCTTGGCTCTCTGTGCCGCCGTGGCATCGAGGAGCCCAGCGCGTGCCGGCTCCGAGGCTGGGGTTTCTGTCGGTGCCGCTCTGTCCAGGGTGCCTTCCTGATGCCGGTGGACCTCATAGTGCCGCAGCTAGCCTTGGCCTAGGACTTCTGGCTCGAGCTGCCCTGCCACCTTCTGCTGGCACCGGCCCCGTGCTGTGGAGCGGCGGGGATCCTGGCTCCTGGGCCCTTGGGAAGGTGTCCTTCCTTGACCTCCTACTATTTGGCTTAGGGCTTCGACTTTACTCTTAGAGTCGGAGTCCAGCTCGAGTGAATGGGCAGTCACACCCTTCGGGGTTGTCTGCAAGGGAGGACGAGCTGGTGGTTCTCTTCGGTCTCAGCCAGCCCCTCCGGAGGTGAGTCGGGTTCCTCTAAGGCTAGGGTCAGTGGTACTGACCAGCGGCTGTGGTGCGTGCCACCAGCACCTTGCAGCCTGGCCTTGGGGGTTCCTTGACCCCTCTGTGGTGGTACCCCCTACTGTGGGTCCTCGGTTGCCCAGCTTTGGGGTCTGTCGAGAGGCCACGGGAGGGAGGGTGCTGCTTCGGGGTGCCCTTGAGGCGGCCCTGGGTGCTGAGCTGCCTAGGCTGGCCACTTCAGGGCTAGGACCCTTCGGATTCTGAAGGGTCGAGGGTGTGGGTTCGCGTTGGCCATTCTCTGGGACCCACCCGGCCCTGGACGGAGCCGAGTGCGGACTTCCACCTCCCCTTCGGGTTCCTTGAGAGGTCCCATTCTTTCGAGGCAGGGGACCATCCTTCTGACCTTCACGGCCCCGGCCGCCCACTTAGGGATTCTTCTGGCGCAGTTCTAGGCAGTACCAGGAGTTGCCAGTAGTTGTCAACTGCGGAGTCTTCCAGCACTCCTCCTGTGGGAGTCCATGGTCTCGCCTCCTTAGCCCTGGCAGAGGTCAGCCGATTTCTTCTTGGCTCTGTCCACTCCCTCTGCCGCTTTCTTCCGCGCTCCCAGGTATCCTTGGTCCTAGCGGCCTCTCACCTGGGAACAGTTCAGAGTGGTGGCTGCTCGATTCCCTGCCTACCTTAGGGCCTTGGACAGCCAGGTTTTCAACCTCCCCTGAGCAGCCATCCTCCGAACCTATGGTGACCTCCAGCTCCTCATCTCTTCTGGGAGAGGAACCTTCTGTCCACATCTCTTCTGCTGCTGATCTCTCTGAGTTTCCTCGTGAGGATGATGGAGGACCTTCACCTTTCCCCCCTTTCTGTTAGCAATCCGAGATAGGCACACGCCTTTCTAGGCGATTTTGGGACAGCCACCCGTGGTGCTGCCTTGGCCTGCTCCCTTTCGGGAGGTGTCCATGCGTTTCTGGCAGAGACCCTTCTCCGAGTCCCTGCCCCTAGGGACCTCAGCCAGAGGTATTGCGCTCCCCGGAGTCTCCGGGCTCTTTGCCTCATCTGCAGTCGGATTGACGCACCTGGACACTCCTGACGGGCTTCACGCCCTCCATCGTGACCGCCCCCAGATCAGGACTCTTCGGATTTTGATTTTGGGAGGAGGACTTTCTACTTGGCACGTTGCTTCTCTCCATTTCTAGCATCAGGCCCACTCACGCTGCCTGTAACAGGTACTTTGTGGTCAGCACTAGGTCAGTTCTAGCCGCCTGCCTGACTCGGAGCAAACCAGGCAAGCCATTGCTCTCTCTGCACGTGGCCTGGAGCTAGCAAGGCACTAGCAAGGGCATCTTACGACGCCAATGAGGTAGCTACCAGGGTCAGAGGACAGCGATCTGCACCAGAAGATCGGCATGGCTTCGCTCTCCCGGTTGTCACCCTTGGCCCGGCATAGGGTGATTTGCTCTGCTCACCAGGGAACCTATCTCTTTCCCGTGAGGGGCGAGACGACGCTTCGGGCAAATTCTTCCTCCTCTGGGGGACTCCGCCCCGCCTCCCCACCTCGGGCCTCCTCAGGCCCAGAAGGTTCCCCCAGTGTGTCACCCACTGAGGCTAAGGACACTGTCCCTTAGAGTACAATTAATCAACCCCTCTCGGGGCTTGGTAATCACTGCTCAGATGAATGGTAGAAGACTGACACAGATAAGATATTCAAATTCACGTACTTACCGAATTATGATCTTTCTGTGTATCTTTCACCATTCATCACAGTCCCTCCCACCATCCCCTGGGCTCCAGTCTCTGGATCCTCCTCCCTCTGTGCCTCACCCTCTTCTGGAGCGGAGGTTGGGACACACAGGGGCGTTAGTTTTCGCTCTAAAGAGTACATTTTGTCTGGCACTCCTTCTCTACTCACATTTTCACCCTTATAGGGTGGGAGTTGTTGTTGCCCTATTTCTCCCTTAAAAAAAAAAAAAAGGAGGGTCTTCTCCTTCTTTCACCAAACATCTTTCAAGAGAGTACTAGGTCCTTGTTTCCTGTCCTTCTCCAGTACAGCCGACTCTGCTTTCAGGGGTATTGCCAGTTATTCTGTGCCTTGAATTCTGGCAAGAGAGCTTGCTACTCCTTGCAGTTCCTTAGTATCTGGTGACGACAAGGGTCCTGGATCCTTCTTACCTCTCTCTCTCTCTCCTAAATTTCTCTCCCCTTTCAGTTTCCAGAGATTGGGCCCCTACCCAATCCCTTAGTCTTTTTCCTATACTGTCCTCTCAGTCGTTATTTCTCCTTTTAGTTCAGTTTTCTCTTCCTTTTCTGTCCTTGACTTTCTGTCCCACCCTCCATCCCTTCCTCTACCTCTCCGGTGACTCCAGAACTGGTAGGCGGGCAGAGTAGACACAGCCTAGCGGCTAATCCTCGAAAGTGCCACGTGTCGTCGGCCCCTCGAGGGCGTGCAGAGGCTGCATCGGTTCCACCTATCTTTTTTAAAAAAGAGCTCTCATGGTCCTGACCTCCGCCAGTACCCCCATCTGTGATGAATGGTGAAGATACACAGAGATCATAATTACGGTAAGCACGTAATTTGAATTTTGGGAGGTGGGTGGGCAGTGCAATGTTGGCACTTCATAGATGCCCACTTTATTTTCACCCTTTCTTAGAGTGCTCAGGTGTTATGTTTTATTTTTCTTCTTGAATCCCTGACTTGAGTCTTTATTTTGGGATCAAGAATAGAAATGTGTTATAGTTAGTAGCCAGTGGGCTAGTGTAGGTTTACTTGCCCACACAGAACCTCAGTGAGTTTTGCTCAGAAAGATCTGACAGTTTAGTTTGAGCTACAACAGACGGAGTGTTCAACCGAGCTCGAGGCCCAAGGTTCCATGCCCTGTATGGAACGTTAACTCTTTCACCTCCGGAGCAGTTCTAACATGGGGTTATACTGCATATGTCATAATATAGCAAGACTCCATTAGAAGAAACAACATTACTAAGGTTAGTAATTTTTCTTTTCCCCAGGGTCTGTGGCCACAGCTTTGGTGGACTTGGCCCAAGTGGCGTTTTAGCATGAGATTTCTTTCCTACATTTCAAGGCCCGGATCGCGGTGAACCTCTTCAAAAGAAAACTCCCGAGCCGGTGAGGGCCCATCCGAGTCTTGTCAGGGCCCACTCGTCCCTGAAGGTGTCGACCTCTGGTTTGGGCTGGTTCCTGTGGGCGCACCTGGCTTTGTCAATCCCAGACTACTGCCTTCCTGCCTCCGGGCCTCTTCTTCCCTGTGGTGACTACTACACCTGAGGTCCTGCTGGTGCCCCCACCCAGATCGATCTCTTTCTCTCTCTTGCCAGTCTTGGCTGGGCAGGCCCTCAGCAGTGGCGCCCATGCCTACTCTGCTGAATTTGGCCTTTGGGCGGTAACGCCATTTCCCTCTACCATCCTGCCCGCCTCCAGTCACCCTTGTGGAGGGAATTTTGGTGGGTTTCTGCCCTGACTAGTTGCACCTGGTCCAGGCCCGTTGGTGGTATCCAGTGCTTCCCCGGCGTTGCTGTGTTCCCCTTGCCCTAATGGGATCAGTGGGTTTCCTTGCCTGAGGTTTCTGTGGGCTGGCTCCATTCTTGCACCACGAGCACCTCACGACTCCTCGTGATGGTCCACCCTCCCCTCCGCTTGTTGCCCGAAGGGTTACCTTCCTAGATGGTGGCACTCTTGGCCTCCCTCGTGTTTTCTTCTTATGCATTGTCCTGGGGAGGGGCTTTGGCCTTGTTTTCCCCCCACACACACACACACACACACGATTCAGGCTTGGCTTGACGGCCTTCCTGCAGTAGAAACACCCTACAGCTACCATGGCTGGCCATTCTGCAAACCATTGATAGCGCTGAATGGGGCACTTATGCTTTTCCACTGCCCGTGAGACCAGTGCAGTGAGCATGCTTCTGCGCCAGGGTGTCCGCTGGTCATTCATCGAGCTGCCCTTCCAGTGTCCTGGTCTCCTCCTTCCAGTGGCTGCATGAGCCTCCAGGTCATCTTCTGGGGCTGAGGCTTTCAACATTGTGCACCCACCCAGGCGTTGAGCCCAAACCAGTGAACCCTGATTGGACACAAGGAATCTGGCCACAGTGCAGGTCCAGGTTGCACATTACCCTGGCTCCAGTGGACACCACTCCTTTGGGGTGCCCATCTGCAGGACTGTAGGGGTGGCAGGACTTTCTAGGTGGACCCTTCCCTCTGCAGCTCCTCACCTTTCTAGGGGCTCACTTGTGTGTCCATGGCCTGGGTGCTGGGATGGTCTTCCTGCCCCAGCTGATGGACCCTGTGTTAGGCCTGGGGCTCTGGTAGTCCTGTCCTCCTTCTGTTGGGTCCAGGAGGTCTCTTGGGCCATTTCAAGGCACATGCTACAAAACTCTCAATCAACAGGCCAGGCCCCCCACCTTGGATACAGGCTCCCTCCTGTTGGCTCTGCCCTGCCCAGCCAGAGTGGCTGTGGTAGGGTCCCCTTCTCCTATGCTGAGGGGTAGAGTCTGGCAATGATTGTCTGGCAGACTGTCCTCCTGTCCCTCTTCTCAGAGGTCTGCTCTTTAGGAGCTGATAGGTGAGGAACTCTGGAACCTTAGAACCTCTGGGCTCCCCATAACTCTGGATTAGGTGTTGGCTTTGCAGGGCACAGGGTGCCCCTCATCACAGCTCTGTTTCTGTACAGCCCCCATTGTCCTGTTGGGCAGGGATGACCGGGAGGTTACTTTCCCCACTGAGTGCAGTGGTGGACCTCCAGCCACCATGTAGACCTCTCTCTGTTCTCTCTCTCTTAGTGCAGGTCTCTGCTTTCAGGCCTCTGGGATTGGTCCACAGGTCTCCTCCTGTTCTCTCCAATTCACTGTACTAGTGCTTGGGAGAGATGTGTCTGCTTGCTGTGGGCCGAGGACCATAGGACCAGTTCCCCAGACTTAGAGGAACGAGGGCCTCATTTGCATTTATTTCTGGGCCCCAAGCCCTTAGAGGATTCACCCTCCACCCTAACTCCGTGGACATCAGACTTCCCCCCTTCCAATACGTGGGGGTCCTGGCTGTGCTCTTCTTGGGCCCACAGCTGCTTCCACGACAAGGCCAGAGGGACATGCCTCTCATTAGGCAGGCTGTATACCTGCGTATCAAGGTGAAGGGCTTCTGTAATCTCTCAGGTTCCAGTCCCATGGGAGCTTTACCAGTTCCGCATCTTGCTCTTTGGCTTGTCCTCTGCACCTCGGGTCCTCACCAAGTGCTTGGCAGTGGTGGCAGCAGCCCTCAGGAGGCAGGGGCTGTACATTTCCCTTACCTGGTTGACTGGTTACTCAAAGCACAGTCCCGGAGCAGCTGCTCCAAATTCTAGAACATACCACGCAGCTGTTCCATGCCTTGGGATCACGATTAATCTGCCCAAGTCAGTCTCACACCTGCCAATGCCTGCACCTGCCATAGGACTGGGCGGACCATCTGATAACCCAGGCTCAGCTGGTCTACAACAGCAGGCACGCTACGCCAGACCCTCCCTGAGTCTCTTGGGCCTGATAGATGCAGCCATTGTCACGGTTCCTTGGGTCCGCTGCATATAAGGCTTGTCCAGTGGGACCAGTGCACTGATGACCTAGAACAACAGAAACATTGAAGTTGTCAGCAGAGAAGGACTTCTTTGCCCACCTAGTCTGTCTTTTTCACTACCTTCTGTGCCACCGCAGACACTACTTGATCTTTGGTCTCTCTCTCTCTCCCCGCCTTATTACTAGGATGCCCTTGTGTCTATCACATGCATGCTTGAATCCTGATACCGCTTTAGCACCTACCCCTCTGCTGGGAGGCTGTTCCAGGTGTCCACCACCCTTTCTGTGAAGAAGTATTTCCACATCTCCTCTTGAGTCCCCCACCCCCATGACATGACCCCTTGTCCAGGAGCATCTTTTGTTAGGTAAATGATACCTTAATAATACCTGTGAGGTATTTGAATGTTTCCATCATGTCCCCTTCCTTCCTTTCCTTTAGAGAGTACATACTTAATACCTTGAGTTTTTCCTCGTATGGCTTCTGATGCAGGCCATACACCACTTTGGTTGCCTCTTCTGTACCGCTTCCACCCTATCTATGTCCTTCCGGAGTTGGGGCCTCCAGAACTGGACACGTACAAGGCGGGCTCACCATCAATCTGTACAGGGGTAACACTACCTCCTCTTCCGCTGACTGTTCCCCACTCTGTGCAGCCGAGCATCCTGCAAGCTTTTCCCACTGCCTTATCACACTGCTTTGCTACCTTCAGGTCATCAGAAATGATGTCTCCCAGGTCCCTTGACTGTTTTGTGGTTGCCATTACTCCCTGCCCAATTGGTACATTGTCTCTGGGTTTCGTGCCCCATGTACATGATTTTGCATTTTTGCATTGAAACACAGTTGCCAAACCCTTGACCAGTCTTCCAGTTTTTTCAGATTGTCCTCAACCCCTTGGTGTGTCCACCCATTGCAGATTTTGTGTCATCCACTTAACAGGCATTCTTTCCCTATCAGCCCTCCTGCAAAGTCACTGATAAGGACATTGAAGAGGACCAGACCTAGTACTGACCCTCGGCACCCTGTTGGTCACCTTGCCTTCTTCAGAGTGAACACCATTTACCACCACCCTCTGACTCTTGTTGCTTAGCCAACAGATTCTGGTCTCATCTTCAGTCAAATGGTGTTCGTCTGGTGGATGGAACCCAGCAACCTGTTGAAAGGGTTCCTTCTCATATTCCCTCAGCAAACTCTCACCACAGATGCTTTGGGGCTGGGCTTTGGGGGGCTCATCTGGAGCCCCATCAGACTCAAGGGATGTGGTCCAGAATGAAGGTTGCCTCCACATCAACGGCCCAGAGATGAGGGCCAGTCTGTAGCTTTAAGCCTTCCAGACCATCAGTCTACAGGTCATCTGCTGGTGTAGATGGACAACATCAATGTAGTGCACTATATCAACAAACAAGTGGGGACTCATTTGTACCCCGGCCAGGAAGCGATAGAGGGTCTGGTACTCTACTCTAGAACATGGTCTAGAACAGTCTGTCCATGTTCCAGGCATCCAAAATGTCCGGCAGACAGGCTAAGCAGGTCCCAGTCCAGAATGCATGAGTGGGAACTGCTGACCTCTGTAGTGGGAGACCCGTTCGACAGATGGGGTCATCCAGAGTTGGACCTTTGGTGTCCCCACACGATGCAAACTGCTACATTTATGCTCGCTTCACTCAAGGGCCTGGAGTTTTCTGGTGAAATGCATTGTCCCCTGTTGGAAAGGGAGATTTAGTTCACTTTTCCTCCCTTCCCTCTGCTTCAGAGGGTGCTGATCAAGCTCCAGATGGAGGGGCCTCCATGATTCTCATTGTACCCTCTGGCCTCGTCATTTCTGGTTCCTTATACTGCAGCAGCTAGCAGTGGAACCTCCAGTTCCTCTACCCCTAGGCACAGGCTTGCTCTCCCAGGAGCAGGCACCCTGGTCCATCCAGACCTTAAGTCACTGCTTCTTCATGCCTTGCTCCTAAAGACAGCCATGGCCAGGTTTGGGGTGTCTCCAAAGGTGGCTGATGGCTGCCAGGAAGTCTCTCCCAGGGCCACTTATGCCATGAAGTGGAAGCTTTGCTCTCTGGGTGGCCACCCATCAGCTGGACCCATTCACCTGTCCAGTGAATTAGCTTTTGGAGTCTACTGTCCCTTTAAGATTCTGGTGTGAAATACTGCTCCCTTAAGGTGCACCTGTCTGCTATTTTCTACCTGTTGATGGCCATACAGTGGCACAACTGGAGATGTCCCATACATTTTGAGAGGCTTCTTTATCGGAAGCCCCCATCCTCCATCCAGTCTTGCCCTGGGACTTGAAGTTTGTCTTGGGAAAATCTTACTTTGTGTCCTTTTGAGTCAGCTACACAAGTTCTGAGCTCTGTTTTCTGTCGGAAAGCGTTATTTTTAGTTGCCATTACTTCTGCTAGAAGGATTTCTGAGCTTCCAGCCTGATGTGTGAGCCTCCTTATTTGATTCTTCATAAAGGCAGAGTGTCTTTGCATAGGAATCTTAAGTTTCTTCCTAAGGTGGTGTCTGAGTTTATCCAAATCAAACCATCCGATGCATGTTTATTACCCAGAGCATGCCAATCCAGGAAGCATTGCTCCATACCTAAGATGTATAGAATTCTGTGTTACTATATACACACTATATGAAGGACTGCAGGACATCCTTGCAGCTCTTTGTTTCTTTTGCCCTGGGAAAGAGGGGCCATCCTGCTCAATTTAGTGCCTGCTGAAATGGTTGGCTAACTATATTACCTTTGTACAGGCAGTATGATTAGGAACTTCCTGGTGGTGTTTCTGGCCATTCACTCAGAGGCACGGCCACCTCAGTGGCTTGTTTCAGATATGTTTCGGCTGCTGAGCATTGGGCTGCTGTCCCTTGAGGTACTGTCCACACTTTCACTAAACACTGCAGTCTAGACATTCAAAAGAACCAAGACTCATTTTTTGTTTAAACACATAAAACAAGCAGGATTTAATGATTACATGGACTGGAAGCCCTTTGTGAAAGTTAGCAGGAGCAGCAGATAGATCTTACTTGAGATACAGCTCTTGCAGCAGGTTACACCATTAGGACTGAAGCGGCGGTAGCCGGGACCCCAGAGACTTTTCTGGCTAGCTATCTTCAGCGAGGACCGCCAGTCGGCCCTCCTCCGGCGTCAGGCGTGGTATAAGAAGGGCGGTCCCGCCAGAATCCGTAGTTCTTTCCTGCCGCCGACAGTGCATGCTCGACCTCCGGTAAAGTTCTTTGTTACGGTCGCGTGGTTTTCAAAAATTTTCGAGTTTTTCGACTCTTCTGAGGAAGATTTCTTCTTCTATCAAGATCAACGCCTGATGTCCTCTCCAACCGGGCATTCTTCCAAGTGTGCTTGCGGCAAGCAAATACCTTTTAAGGACCCCGCACTCCAGCGTCGTCAGGTGTCTAGGCCTGGACCCGATAGCAAAGCCTGCTCCCTCTGCCAGGGGATCCAATAGCCGCACCAGGATCCGCCCGGCAGAAGGCCCTTCAAGCCTTCTTTTTAGAGGAACAACTTGAGCGATGGCCTCCAAGGAAGATTCGACGCACCGGCATGCGGAAAAGAAGAGGTCCAGGGATCCTGCCCGGTCAGCGGTTCAGGCCTCCGAGTCCCGGAGCTCGGGTGCGCTCAGACCGCCGTCGCCAGGCCTTCGCCGCCGTTCCTCTTCAGCCCAGAAGGCCTTGACGAAGTCGGGGAACACCACCATCACCACCACAAGTCGGGCTCCCGCCTCGGCCCCAACGCCAGGTCTTCCTCTCCGGAAGACTTTAGAGCTCACCCGCTGAGGAAGCCGGTGATCCGCGTTGCCAGCCAGCCGGCCGGCCCTTCATCGCATCGACGCCGGGTGGAGGGACGCGTCCGCCACGCCCTGAGCTGGGGCTCCTGCGCCGTCACGTCGGGTCGGACAGGAGTCCCCATCGAGGAGGATTCGCCTGCCCGACGCCGAGGCGGGCGCCTCGGCCATGAGGAGTCTCCCCGGTCCCTCGCCACCGCCGAGGTCCCCGTGGTGCCGCTGACCTGACGTCCGCCCTCATCCTCGGAGCCGACGCCGGACTGTCCTTGGCCGAGGTGAAGGACCTGTTCACTTACTGGTGGGCTACTGTCAGGAAGGATGTGCACCCCAGTCCTTCCTCCTCCACCTCCTCCTCCTCCTGTGGTTTCGGCCCGGCCCCACCTTCACCTGTGAGGTCGGCTGGCTCATTCCGTCCCCAGGGGCCTGTGACTCCTCCCAGGGGCAGGCATTCTAGAAGGACCTCCGTCCAGATCGTGCGTCCTCCGGGTCGCCCAGTCCCAAGAGATCCAGGAGGCGACGCCGGCCGCCGCCTGAGGCTACGGATCTTCTTATTCTTCTTCTAGATCTCCATCTCCAGTCTCGCTTCCTCTCCGGACCCACGTGAGACTCCAAGGTCCCTCCGGACGATCCATCCTTCATGGATATCCTTAGACATATCCAGGAGAATATGGGTTGGGAAGCAGAGGAATTGACCCTGAAAGACTACGCCTGGCAAAGTATCTTCGCAGAAGGACCTTAAGCTTGTGGTGGTGCCACCCTTGGTGGACACTTTGTGGACGCCACCAAGGCGGCATGGAAGCGCCTCATTCGCTTCCGGGCGGTGCCAAGAAGGCGGATAGACTGTACAGGGCCCCAAGGGGGGACCAGTACCTATCTCAACAACCTCTGGCTGACTCCTGGTCCATTACCGCTTCTCATGATCGGTCTCAGAGACCGCAGCATTTGAGTGCTCTGCCACGGACCCAGAATCCAAACAGCTGGACGCCTTGGGAGGCGCACTTACGCCCGCCGACTTGGCGCCATCAGGTCCCTGAACTATCTCACCACATGGTTCAGTTCCAGAACGCCTGTGGGAACAGGGGCTGGAGGCGGCTGAGAAGCTGCCGGAAGGTGAGCAGAAGGAGGAGATGCTTCAGCTCTTCGGACGAGTTCAGGCGTGGGAACCCAGGTACTCAGAGCCGCGTGATGATTCTGGGCTGGTCAAGCCAGGGCGGTTGTTCAGGCGTTTAAGGCTCTTCGAGACACTTCATGGCTTCGTGTCTCTGGTTTCACCCCAGACGCCCAGAAGAACATTTTGATGCTACCTTTGAAGGTGAGGTGTTGTTTGGTAATCCGTCAGAACGAGTAATTACCAAACTGCAAGAGGCTGGAAAGGCGGTCCGACAGTCCAGGCGATGCAATGCCGAGGCCTGATCCTTCAGGAGCCAAGGCGCTTTCATGGCGGACCCAGAGGCAACAGCCCCTGCTCCGCCACACAGCATAGGGGCTCTGGCTTCCGAGATCCCAGGGAAGCAGCCCATGGCAGAGGTCAACGCCCTTCCAAGGCTACCCAGCCGGGCGGGCCCTCAGCCGCCACAGCATGACTCCTTTCCGGCCTCCGCCTCAGGATCAACGGACGCTTCGGTCGGGGTCATTGCCCGCCTTTATCGGGTTGGCAAGCACAATCTGACAGGTGGGTTCTTCAATTGGTCAGCAAAGGCCACTTTTTAGAATTCAAGAACGCCCACCTCAAGGCCTCCTCTGCTCTCCCGATACTCGGGTCAGCACCGCGACTTGATTTGGCAAGAGGTGATTGCTCTTGGACAAGGAGCGATCTAGTCTGTCCCAGGGACCAGAGAGGAAGGATATTATTCTCACTTCTTCCTGGTTCCCAAAAGACAGGGACCTCCGTCCACCTCTGGACTTAAGCGCACTCAACCTGTCGGTCACATAAAAGGTTTCGGCATGGTGACCCTTCCGGTCTCATTCCCATGCTAAAACAAGGCACCTATTTAGCGGCCCTTAGACATGCAGGATGCCTACCTGCACATCCCATAGCTCAGGCGCATCAGAGGTTCCTGCGCTCGAGTTCTTAGGCCACCATTACCAATTCCGAGCTCTTCCTTCGGACTGTCATCCGCCTCCAAGGGTTTTCACCAAGTGCATGGCGTCGTCGTGGCAGCTGCTCTAAGGAGAAAGGGCCACTATGTGTTCCCCTGCATTCGACGATTGGCTTCTCATGGCCGCCCCAGAGAGGCGCCTGCAAGCGATCCAGGACACCCAGATCCTGTTCGGATCGCCGGGATTTTGATAAACCAGGAGAAGTCGGTCTGGTACCGCCGCAGAACCTGCAGTTCATAGGCGCAGTGCTGGACACGGTCCAGGGAGGGCCTCCTCCCAGGCGACAGGGCGGAACGATCAGGTCCATTAGAGGACCTATCAGCGACCAGACCGCCCCGCCAGGTTGGTCCTTCGCTTGCTTGGTCACATGGCTGCGGCCATTCCACGGTCCCTCTCATGCGGCTCCACATGCGCAGTAACGCAGTGGATGCTCAAGGCGCAGGGACCAGAGGCAAGACCATCTGCAGCATCCGGTCAGAATCACAAACGAGTGATTCAGGATTGCAATGGTGGTTAGCCCCGGTCGCTTCTCCAAGGGCGCCCTTTCGCAGCGCCTGCCCCAGAGATTACCCTCACCACGGACGCTTCTGGTCTTGGGTGGGAGCTCACCTGGATGCGTGAAGTCTCAGGGCGTATGGAGTCGCTGGAAGTTCATCTGCACATAAATGTTCTGGGATGAGAGCTGCACTCACGCTCTCCAGGCTTTCCAGTCCTTAATCCCACCTGTACCATCCTGCTTCAGACGGACAACACGGCGGTGTGTGATGTACCACCTCAACAAACAGGAGGTGCACACTCTTACCTCTGCAGGGAGGCCATGAGAGTGGGATTGGGTAATCGGACACGCGCAAATCTAGTCGCGGGCACTGCTCCCCGGCGTGGACAACACGATCAAGGACGCCCTGAGTCGCCTCCCAGGCCAGAGTCCATGAGTGGAACTTCTTCAGGAGGTCGCGGAGGATCTGTTCCTTCGATGGGGAACTCCAGAGTTAGACTTATTCGCATCCCCATCCAACGAAAACTGCCCAATTTCTGCTCGCTAGATCCAGGGCCTGAGTTTTCTGGCGAGATGCGTTGTCCATCTCCTGGGAGAACAGGTTCCTCACGCCTCTCCTCCTTTCCCGCTGATCCAGAGAGTTCTGCTCAAACTGCGAGGGAACGGGCTGCTGATTCTGGCCCCATTCTGGCCCAGACAAATCTGGTTCCCATTGCTGCGCAGCTGTCTCGGGAACCTCCACTCCCACTGCCGCCAGAGTTCTCACCTTCTGTCTCAGAAGCAAGGTTCGTTATTACATCCGGACCTGGGTCTTTGAACTCTGCGCTACTCTTGGAGACGAGCTACATCATGCGACACGGGTCTCGCGAGAGGTTGCAGAGGTACCTCTGCAGCCAGAAAGCCGGCTACTCATGCTACTTACGCCATGAAATGGCGCAGATTCTGTTTTTGGTCACGGGCTCGTGACCTTTCTCCTTTAGGTTGCCCTGTGGGGCAGTCTTGACCACCTCCCCTTTTTCACTCGGGTTAGCCCACCCTCTATTAAAGTACACCTTGTGCTATTTCGCCTATCACCAGCCGTGGGCCACCGCACCATTGCTCAACTGGACGCCTCGGGAGTTCCTGAGAGGGTGCTGCACCTTAGGCCTCCTATTAAAGATCCGATTCCTCCATGGGATCTCCTTTTGTTTTGGAGCAACTCACGCCCTCCCTTTGAACCAGCCGCAGATTATGAGCTACGTTTTCTGTCTTGGAAGACGACGTTTTTAGTTGCAGTTACTTCAGCCAGAAGGATTTCTGAGCTTCATGCCCTGATGTGTAAGGAGCCTTATTTGTTTTTCACCGACAGAGTGTCTCTGAGAACGAATCCTAAGTTTTTGCCTAAGGTGGTTTCAGCTCTGACCTTAAATCAGGATATTGACCTTCCGGTCTACTTCCCAACTATTCCAATAGAGGAGAGGCTTTGCTCCATACTCTTGATGTTCACCGCAGCCTGAGGTACACTCAATAGAACTAAGTCCTTTAGGCTTCGAGCAACTTTTGTGTCCTTCGACAGAGAATGAGAGGTCGGCCAGTGTCTAGCAATCCTTATCCCGCTGGCTTGTGCAATGCATCTCCATTGCTACCAATCCAATAAAAGCCCCTCCCGGTTCCGTCTGGGCCATTCTACTAGGGGTAGCCACTTCTTTTGCAGCTCTCAAGAATGTCTCAACCTCAACTATTTGCGCTGCAGCTACTTGGAACTCTGTGCATACCTTTATCAGGCATTACAGTCTGATATCGCCCTAGGCGAAGGGCTGGTTTTGGCCAGGCCGTGCAGGGCCTCCTGTCCTGAATCGAGGTTGGGCGGCCGCCTCGGTTTCTTCTTCCTTTCCTCCTCCCGGTGTGATGGGGTCAAGCTTTACTGCTTGGGAATCGGTCCTAATGGTGTAACCTGCTGCAAGAGCTGTATCTCGAAGTAAGATAGTACAGTTACGTAAGAACTTACCGTAACAGTAGATCTTCGAGAACAGCTCTTCAGCAGGTACCTTCCCACCACCGTATCCCCTGGAGGAGGCCTCGCCGAGTTGCCCTCTAGGACTGGAGGAGGAGGGAAGAAAGGATGGTGAGTATTTCAGCCAGCCAGTCTGAATGATCAGACAGCAGGATGTTGCTTTTTCCGCATGGCTGGCGCGCAAGAGTCAGTTTTCACTTGTAGGGAAATTCTCTCTCTACTCAGGGTTTTCATTCTCCTTTTTGCCTTCTGACGGTGGATCCCTCGGTCTCCCCGCTATTGCAACCTCTGGCGGGGTATTCTCCGTGAGAATGAGATCTGCGGACCGCCCTCTTATCACCTGTCGTCGTGACGGGCCGACGCCGGGCTATGGTCCTCATGAAGATAGCTAGCTAGAAATGTCTGGGTCCTGGCGCCTGGCGGCTCCTTCAGTCCTAATGGTGTAACCTGCTGCAAGAGCTGTTCTCGAAGATCTACTGTTACGGTAAGTTCTTACGAACTGTACTTTCT
This sequence comes from Neoceratodus forsteri, assembly GCA_016271365.2. Lineage (NCBI taxonomy): Eukaryota > Metazoa > Chordata > Ceratodontiformes > Ceratodontidae > Neoceratodus > Neoceratodus forsteri. The sequence goes on from CM057455.1 coordinate 982,770,836, forward strand.
TTATGGAGCATTATATTTTGACTTTGTTTAAAAGTAGGCTGACTGGGCCTTAGGAGTATGAAAAAGAACAGAAGATGTGTTTTGATGTTTATATTTAGTGTGTTATCTACATATTGTTTTTCTTTTAAGTCTGTCTCATTAGGTGGGGTGAGAGTGCAGTGTGCTGTCAGGCAGTTTGATTTGAGGCTTCAAGTTTGGAAATATTCCATTAAATTATGCCCCAGATGGACTAAGCGGGAGAGCCTGGCAGCACAGTGGGCACATCTCCCTCTCTTTAGTGAGCTAAGGATTTTTTCAAAAGGAACTGAATTATTCCGTATGCACAAGATGGTTGTTAAGCACTTTAGTAATCGGGTTAATTAGTATATATAACTAACTTAGCTACATATTGGTAACTGTGTAACACAGAGTGTTTTAATTAGGCTTTAAAGATTATGAGGGATAATAACTGAACACAACTGATTTAAACACTATATAAAGGTGTATACCTATAGGAGGCGACACCCCTGACGATGAGGTCTTCATGGCCTCGAGCGCTGGGCTGCTCACACTGACATGGTATGTGAATGTTGCACAGTAAGTTTTTGAATTTTGATCACGTATTTATATGTATGTATTTAAATATTTAAAGACTGCTTTTTATTAAGAATATGCTTTTGTCTTTTGGTAGCGCGGTAAGGCCCACTAGGCACAAGTGCCTGTTTTCAGGGGCGACCTGGGAGCACTGGGCAGTTAAGTGACTTGCTCAGAGTTACACAGTATGCAAGTGGAGGTTGTGAGAATCAAACTCGGGTCTGGTCTGCTGGATATACCAAGAGCTCATTCACACCTTGTTCCTCTAACTTCTAGGCTATACTGCCAGCCCAAGGCAAATATGAAAAAATAAAATGATTCTTAAAAGATTTAATACTGCCCGAGTGCCTTTTTTCTATATAATAAAAGGCAGGCTTCGCCTGCCTGTGCTTCAAGGCTCCTGTCTTAGGCCTATAGCCTCCTGCCACCCAGACTGATTCCTTGCAAGAACTGCTTGGGACTTGTTCCATAGGTGTGACCTGATGAGAGATCACCCCAAAGAAGACAGAGCAGTTATGTAAGAACTTGTTTTTAAATTGAGTATACTTTATTAAGTTTTGAAAATAAGAACAAAGACAACAATGACAACAACAGAATTGACAACATCAACACTATAAACAATAAACATTAAACACAAATCTCTACCCCCAACTCCCCATCCCCTCTCAGCAGCAGAGTGGCACTAGACCACACACTGAGTATGCAACAACCAAGAGACATAGTCATACCAGATTGAAAAAATAAAATTAAAAGATAATCACAAGGGAGACTGGGACTAGCCTATAAACTGTAAAGTGTTCTCCCTGACTGCAGTCTCATTAACCTTTCCCTGTGTCTAAGGCAATTCCCAAATGACTGGAAGGTGGCCACCATCACACCTATACTAAAGAGTGGGGACCCCACATTACCTAACAACTACAGGCCCATCTCTATACTTCCTCCTCTCTCAAAGCTCTGGAAAAATCGTTGCCGCCCAATCCCAAGACTACCTAATTATGCACAACGTCCCATGCAGGGAACAACATGGTTTTAGAACCGACACTGCACAACCACTGCCCTCATAGAGTTCTCCAACTCGCTGCACAATGCCCTAGATAAAAACTGCTTGCAGGAGCCGTTTTCATAGACCTTCCAGGCGTTTGACACAGTCCCCACACCCTGCTCCTAAATATTCTTCACCGCTCCGGCCTGTCTTCTGGACCCGTCGCTTGGTTCACAAGTTACCTCATGGATAGGTCCCAATATGTGAAGATACACAGCACCCTCTCACCCACTCTACCAGTCCGCTCAGGGTACCCCATGGCTCCATCCTTGGCCCACTGCTATTCAGCATCTTCCTGAATTCCCTGCCTAAATCCTGTCCATGCAACCTTCTGCTATCGTAGATGACACGGTAATGTATGCCTCCCACTCTGATCCCACTATCCTCCAGTCTTCCTTACAACTTGCCTTCAATCAAGTTGAAAACTGGTTCACTGACCACAGATTTGTGGTCAGTGTAAAAACTAAATCTATGCTCTTTTCACACCGGCAGAACAAGGACCACAAGGCCCAGCTAACAATTTTTCCAAAGCCCTCCTCCCACTGGAACAGGTCTACACATACAAATACCTGGGCATTACCTTGATCCTAACCTATCATTCCACCGCATATTAGTAATCTTTCCTCTGCCATAATTATACATACAGAACTACTGTTTTGACACAAAGCCTGCCTCATCCAGAGGCCCTAAACATTGCTGTTACCTCCTTTGTTCTCTCCCTCGTAGACTATGGGCTAACCGTCTACTTGGCCGCTGACCACGCGGCACTAGATAAAATACATCTATCCATTAATAAAGCCTGTAGGCTCCTCGCTGGAGTGGATAGGGGCATCACAGCACCCTCATGACCTAACAAAAATCCTCACCCTGTACGAAAGAGTACGTTACCAAACATGTCTCCTTGCTAAGAAAATCCAGCTAGGCCTCACTCCCACTGGAGTCTCAGCCTCCTCCGCGGCACATACCTCTACAAACACCCATGCGTAGATAAATTGACGTGGACTGTTCCAGGGTCACAACCACCCTAGCACAACGGTCCTTTTCCTATAGAACACCATCCTGGTACAATGATCTCCCCAGGCCATCACCACTATCTCCAGGCTAGGCCCCTTCAAAACAACCCTCAAAAAACACATGATCTCCACCCACCACTGCCATTGTTCCTCTAAGAACTGGTACCTGCCTCACGGGCAGCATGATACTGGGTTAAATATACACTTATCCCACTTCTGTTATTGTGTGTTAATGACAATGTTGGTAATCCAACTGCTTGCACCTCCTGCTAGCACATATGCTGTACCATATTCTGACTAGGCAGTTCGCAGACATTCACAAGCTCCCCATAGGACTTGTATAGCTACCCAACTGTGTGGGACTAGCAGCTTTACATACCTTGCTGTGTACCTTGTCTCCTACTCTCGCTGTAATATTGTATACTGCCTGCCTACTACTCTCCTCAGGAAATCCAGCCAGACAGCCAACGCCATCTCAGGTGGGCCCTCCACCTCCGTGAGTAGCCCACCCTTAGGGCCTTCTTCCACTCCAGCTGATCAGACGCCCTCTCCTCCCCGGCCAAGGTTAGTGGGCAGTCCGAGTCTCTCTCTTCAGAGGACCGGCTCAGGTTCCTGTAGCAGACCCTGCTAAGTAAGCCCTTGACCCCGCCAGAGTAGGGTACTTGCCCAGGCCAATCAGCCTGAGTCTAACTTTCAGCTTCTGTCAGCACAGCCGTGTCCATTGTTGGTTGGCGACTCCTGTCAGCCTCGCCTGGACGCTACTCTAGAAGAAAAGACGGCATCATCATCACCGATGACCTGAAATCATCCAAGCAGAGCTCTAAAGCAGTAGGTAAGGCTAGGGATGTTAAGGTGTATTAGTAGGGGTATCACAAGTCGTAGAGAGGAGGTAATAATCCCTCTTTACAAGACACTGGTTAGGCCTCATCTGGAGTACTCGTGCAGTACTGGAGCACACCTTCACAAGGACATTAACCAAATTGAGGCAGTCCAGAGAAGGGCAACCAAAATGGTGCAGAGACTGCATCAGAAGACATATGAGAACAGATTGACTGAGCCTAATATGTATACCCTAGAGCAAAGGAGGAGAGAGGTGATATGATCGAAACATTCAAACACCTTAAAGGCATTAACAAGGTGAAAGAGTCTAACATGTTTCAATATAAGAAAAATAGCAGGACAAGAGGACACAGCATGAGATTAGAGGGAGGCTTATTAAGGATAATGAGGAAGTTATTTTCACAGAAAGGGTGGTGGATGGCATGGCACGGCCTACCTCAGAAAGTGGTGGCTATGAATACAGTGCAGAGCTTCAGATAGGCATAAGGGAGCAATACAGATGAGTATGAATAGATAGGCCACTGACAGCAAGAGGCGATGGCACATTTCTAAGGTAGAAAAAGAAATGGGCAGACTGGATGGGCCTTGCAGTCCTTATCTGCTGTCAACTTCTATGTTATCTCTAAGTCGGACCCCGCCCGCCTCGCGTGGTAACTTTTGCCAGTTGACTCCCCTCGGACCCTGACACTGGGCAGAGAGAGAGTGCTCACATGTTCCTCCTCATCCCACAGGAGTTCTCTCTCCGGGGATTCGCTACCCTTATCCGGCGTAATCAGCTGTATTTTCAAATCCCTTTTCTTTCGAATAATTTACAGTACCCTCCAGCGGGATCTATCAGAACCTCTCCCTTGCGGGTTCTCTTCCACCGACTGATCCTTATCTGATGCCGGATCCTCGCCAGATATCTTTGAGGCGGTGTATGGAACCCCCTCGGGCCTCTTGGGGATCCCTCCAGCCTTGCCGTTGGAGCCGCCACCTAGTGGTCCTTCTGCACCCCTCCGGCAGGGACCCTTCGTTCTCCATCTGGCTCATCCGGGTACTATCCTGGATACCGCCTCATTATACACAGTATCCGATGTCGGGGTCCGTCTCAGGATACCCTCCTCCGATGCCGGGTTACCCGATTCTGGGTCAGTCTTTCCACTACCAGGGTTGCCAGTACTTACTGGTACCAGGCACCTAGCTACCCTCCTTATCCTGCTGGTTCCAGGTTATTCACCACCTCCACCTCCATAGCCGGAGCTGGAGGCCATTCCCTCATGGTGGAAAGACGCTAAGTCCCAACTCCTTCTGGAGTTGGGCCAGCCTCAAAAGTTACTAGGCCACCCTCCTGATAGGGTGTTACCAGATAGCCCAACATGCTCTAGCCAAGTCTGTCAGAGATGTAGGGGTTATGCCTTCTGGCATCCCTGGATCCCAGGCTCCAGGTCCCAGTACCAGAGGCATCCTTGCCCAGCAGACCGGAATCGTCCAAATCAGATGAGGATTCTGACGTGGGGACCAGTCTGAACCTCATTCCCCAGTGGAGCCTCAGCCAAAGAATCTCCAAAATCCTCTCCTGAGGATCCTTCCTTTCTTGGAGCTCCTCCAGACTATACAAAATCATGCAGATGGGTGTCTCAAGAACTGGGCCTAAAATGCAAGAGGTTGGCAGAGCACCTGGATTTGGTCAATGTGGACCCCTCCTATCCACCATCTGGCAGCAGCCGTTGTCCATACCAGCCATTTCTAAAGAAAGCCGATAGGACTACCACCCCTCGGAAGGGGTTTCCCACTAATGGCACAGCCAAGGCCGATTCTATTGTAATCACGGCTGCTCATGATAGATTGGCCCAACCTAAACATCTTAGCACCTCCCTCCCTCCCAGATAAGGAGTCAAAGCAGATGGACCAGTACAGTCGTAAAATTTACTCCTCTTCCACCTGCACTCTTAAGCTCCTTAAACTGTGTCTCTCATATGGTGGCCTTCCAGAAATCTTCCCTATCAGATCTGGAAAAGACCTACAAGGAGATTCCCGATGAGCAGCTCAGGAACAAGCTGCTGGACAAGGTTTGAATGAACAAGTCATCCTGCCACCATGCCCTCCATGCCACCTACAACTCTGTGGACTCGGTGGCATGAGGTGCGACTTATGGTATCTGCCTTAGAAGCCTCACTTGGCTTCATCTGGCGGGCTGACGCAAGATGTAAGTTCTCTCTGACACACCTTTAGGGGTCCAGTTCTGTTCAGTGGCAGCGCAAAGATATTATTACTGAGCTGCAGGAGGTGGCAGATCCTTGAAGAATGTCCACTCAATGTACCGTTCTGGTCAAAATAATGGCAGCAGCCATTTCGTCACCAGTGGAAATGGAACAAGCAGAACCAGGCAGATGACAGAATAAGCCGCCCTCGGGTTCCAGTGCCCAAACCCCCAAGGCAAAGTTTCCCAAAACTGCCTCTGGAGGAAAAGTGCCCCTCCCTCCGTGTCCTGACTCCCCACTCCCCTTCCGCTCCCTCCTATCCTCATGGAGGAACCAGTGGGAGGAAGGTTGACCTCCACCTGGATGGGTGGAAGGCCGTGCCTCAATGTGGGTTCTTCAGCTCATACAAAGAGGTCAATTGATAGGGTTCTGGAGAGACCTCCCTCCAACCCTCCGGGAAGGTCTTACTACCCGTCAGGCCATCAACACCTGGTCTCCCAAGAGATCAAACTCTACTGACAAAGCAGCCTTAGAGTGTGTTCCACCAGAACACACAGGGAAGGGATTTACTCCACTTTCTTTCTGGTTCCCAAAAAGGAGTGGATCTACGTCCCCATCCTATATCTCAGTATGCTCAACCTGTTCAGTAGATTACAAGAGGTTTTGCATGCTGACCCTCCAGGACTACTTCCCCTGCTCTGTGCTCTCTGGATATGCAGAATTCCTACCTCCATATTCCCATTCTACCGCCCACACCCACTTTCTGAGGTTCTCTTTTCTGGTGGAGCATTTCCAGTTCAGAGTCCTTCCATTTGGCCTCTCCTCAGCACCTCAGGTATATACCAAGTGCCTAGCGGTGGTCATGGCATTTCTGCACTGCAGGGGCATCTATGTGTTCCTGTATCTGGACAACTGGCTTTTTCAGCCCCTTCTCCAAACAGTCTGAAGAATCCTTTCCTTCACTCTGGACCTTTTCTCAGCATGGGCATTTCAGTCAACTTCCCCAACTCCCAGCTGGTACCTCCCAGCACCTCCAATTTATTGGCGGTGCTGGACATGATTCAGAGCAAGGTCTTTTTCGTCCGGCCGAGCAGAGACTTCAATCTCCCAAGTACCACTTGTGGCCTCATCCGGTGGACCACGGCCTGCGCTCGGTCTTATGGCTACAGGGATTGATGGCAGCTGCCATATCCACAGTTCCCCTTTCAGACTGCACGTGAGGGTTACCCAGTGGTTTCTTGAGTCCAATGGGATCAGCGCCAGACGACATGGACCAGAGGTCCTAGTCTCCACCAGCCTGCAAAGAATCTCCTTTAGCGCAGAAACAAGCCAGCCTTTCGTGGTGGTCCCTCTTCCACCATCTGTCTCCTCCATGATTCCCACCATGGATGTTTCGAACCTGGGATGAGGAGCGATCTGGGGACCATCTGACCCAAGGCTCTTGGTCTCCAGTGGAGGAGAACCTTCTTATCAATATTCTGGAGACGAGCAGTGCTCTATGCCTCCAGGCCTTCCAGTCACTTTCGACTCTGGGAACACTTCTTATCCAGACAGACAACATGGCCACTGTCTGGTACTTGAACAAACAGGAAGGCGCCCAGTCGTACCCTCTATGCAGGGAGGCGATGTGGGTGTGGTACTGGGCAGTTCAGCACGGCCTGTCCTGACAGCAGTCCACGTGCGTGTGTTCACAACATTCTGGCGGACAGTCTCAGCTGATCAGTTGCCAGGGCTCACGAGTGGGAACTAAAGCAAGCGGTAGTAGAATCTCTTTATTCAGTGGGGTGGCCAGACTTAGATCTCTTCACCTCCCATCCAATGTAAACCTACCCAGCTTTTGCTCGCTCTTCCGGGCATGGTGCTTTTGGTGAGGCGCCTGTCTCTCTCCTGGACAGGAGGTTTCTCTTCCTTTCCTATTCTTCAGGGGTTCTTTTTTTTTTATTCTATTTTTCTTGCCACCTAGCCGCCTAACCTTCCACCCAGGTCATAGCCCCTCTGCTCCCACTCCCACATTAGCACTTAACCCGGATACCCCTGGATTATCCCCGAGTGGTGTACGGCACCGCCCAAGTGCCACAGACAACGGGATAGGTCCGGAGCCGGCCTGGGAGCTCATTATAGTGGAGGGCAGGCATCATCCTGGCAGCAGGCAGCATATTTTTCCCCTTATAGGGGGGCGGGACGGCAGTGATGACTCGTGCCCACCCCACCCCTGAGCTTGTTAGGCTTTTGCACTGCGGTGCTGCTCAGCCTCCACTGGGTGTCCCCACAGCTGAACACTCCACCACCTCCCCGGAGAAGGAGAACAGTTGTGGGACGGCCAATCCTTCTCCCTGGCTGGCCCTCCGATGCCCTGGGTCCGCTTCTGAACCCGGGTCACCGTGTCGTAAGTGGAAATCCAACTGCTGCGCCGTCAGGCGGTTTCTTCAGAGGGTTCTGCTGAAGCTTCAGGCAGAGGGGCGCACGTGATTCTGATAGCTCTCTTCTGGCTTCGCAGATTTGGTTTCCATTGCTACACCAGTTGGCACTGGAACCCCAGTACCTCTTCCTCTCTCACGTGACCTTCTGTCTCAGGAGCAGGGCACCTGGTACAGCTGAGCCTCAAGTCTCTCCATCTTTCAGCGTGGCACCTGTGGGACCTAGTAGCCGCTTCTGGTGTATCGCCAGAGTCGCCAGGTCTTACTGGAGTGTCAGAAACCCTCCACTAGATCCACATATGCTGCGAACAGGGTCGATCTTAACATTGTTTTACTAGCCCAAACCCTAGTCAAATTGATCAGGGCTAGTGCAGTCAACTCTTACTTGGCCGGTCTTGATTAGTGCAGATTTTGGCCATGAATAGTTAAAGTCTCTACTTGAGCAGGCTCTAGTCCTCTTGCTAATCTCTCTCAATGTTCCAGATAGCCTGAGTGTGATTAACAGCTCATTAAGAGCTGCAGTTATCTGGCAATTCAAGAGAGGGATCCCACAAAAGACTCAGTGTGAGTCATTATCACTCTACTGTTAAGACTTTCAGATAGTGTCCAGGGTGTGATCAAGGGTAGAGTGCTAGCTTCCAGTTTCTGAGTGTGTTTCTAACAATTTGTCCAATATTATTAAGACCAGTGCCCTCATTTCTCTACATTTTGAGTATTGTATCCAACATTTCAGAGACAAAATGCAAAGTGGTATCCAGGATCGGCCCTGCAGGTGGTCGATTTATCCCAGCTTCACCATAACTTCCTCTCTCACCAAATCTCTTAACTCTGTTCTTTCCTGGACACCACTGCAGACCAGACGCTGACATGACCATCCACAGATACATAGCTGCCATTACTGGCAAGTGTAGGAGTCTCCAGCTCTTCTAAATGGACCATGCCAGTCATCACCATCCATACGGTCCCACCCATATCCACTCAACATGTACTTTCATCCTAAAAACAAAGCTTTGGATCATGTATGGTACAGAAATAAACCTTGATAAAATACATCATTTAAAAGCTTGAAATAGGCATTCCTGGGGTATAGATCATCCTGTACAGACATAGAGACATCTTCTGGAGCTGGAAGGACACTACTTTCTTCAACTCCGAGCTGTGTGAGAAATTCTGTATTGCACTTGATATCTGCAACAAACGTGCACTTTGCTTAATTCTGTGGGAGATGAAACTAACCACCCTTGGTAATTGCTTTTATTGACATTTATTTAGTGTTTAACCAAGAAGGGGCTTGTAAACTCTGTTTATCTTTTAGTAACTTCAGAAGGATTTAAATACTGCATTTGGGTAGGTCCTTGAGGTAGCTAGATTGTCTACTAGGATTTGCTGACAGTTAAACTATTTTTTAAATAAATTACAGTTGGCTGAGGAGTTGAAAAGAAACTTGCAAACTCTGCTTATCTTGGAAGTAACCTCATAAGTGTTTGAATACTGCATTCTGGTTGTCCCTTGGGGTAGCTGGATTGACTACTAGGATTTTGGGACAGAAACTATTTTTAAATAATTTACTGGTGCGTAGGAGTTTGTGATAGTTAAACTCTTTTAACAGAGTTACTGGGGTTAAGGAGTGGTCACAGAAAACCTGCAGTGTGAAACAGGAAAAGACAGTCTTTCAAGCAACAGAGGGCGGTGGATCTAGGTTTACGTTTGTTTGTTACAATTCTTAAGATTTTCAGTGCAGGAAGAGTTTAAAGCACAGCTGACTTATTTTGGGGCTGACAGCTCTCGGAGCACAAACCACCAGGTCTGTTTTGGGGCTGGGAAGGTTTACCTGTGTCTGACTTGGATGTGTGGTTTTTCTCTGTTTGATTAGCAGGGTATTTCTCTATCAAATTGTTGTGTAGGGCATCTTGCTGACAGGAAGGCACTCATTGCAGCAGTGGGTCAGAGCTTTTAGCTGATTGTTTTGAGGGCACAGTTTAGGCCCAACCCCTTCCCCACCCCTCACCCCACCCACCCTGGAAATAGTTCCTTATACCTGGGGTTCTGACATCATTTCCTCAAGAGTGCAAGGTGCATGTCACTGTCATAGCCTCTCTAGCACACTGCACTGACAATATAAGCATACACATTGTATATTATAAATATATATTTCTATATTACAAACCAATCACACACACACAAAAACAAAACAAATGTGGGGAGTAGTGCAATGTAATGGCTGTGGGGCAGCAGTCTTCCGGGAGTCTTTCTGGAGTCTGAGATGCTGCCCATTTGCAGACAACTCTCTGCCCTGAGGGAGGAAGCTGCCTGCCTCAGGCCACACTGGACAGTAGTATGGGGACCTTCCCCAGGCCACACTGGACAGTAGGAAGGAACCTCCCCTTCCAGGGTGCACCACAGCCACCACCACTACCTCAGAGATTGCGAAGAAAACAGCAGTTGGACCACAGTGGGCTCAGGAAGGGTGAGGATGGTGGAACGGAGGCACACCAGTCAGTTGTTCCACTCCACAATCCATACACCATTCTGGGGAGCATAGCTCCCCATGGATGCACCCACAGAGGAGACTAAGGAGGCTGAGGACAGCTGTCACAAGGGAGGCCCACAGGAAGGAGGCAGAGGACACCACAAGGAAAGGAAGCAGCTCCTGGTGGGGGACCCAATTATTAGGGGATAGAACTTGGAGGAGCTGGGAAAACTGAAGTAAGGTGCCTGCCTGGTGCCATGGCTTGAGGGACAGGAAGCCATCCTCAGGATCACGACAACAGCTGCAAGGGATTCTGAGCTGGACGTAATTGTCCACCTAGGGACAAATGACTTGGCTCATCATGAGGTTAGAGCAGTGCAGGAGGACATTGCAGAGTTGGGGAGGGGCCTAAGACAAGTAGCACACACAGTATCCTTCTCAGAGGTGCTGCCTGTCAAAGGCATGGGTGAGGCGAGGATAATTGGCACCATGCAGCTAAATGAATGGTTGAAAAAATGGTGTGAGCACAGGGTTTGGCTTCACTGGGGACTGGGGTTCCACCTGGAGGGACAACAGCCTATACTGGCAGGATGGTCTGCATCTGTCCAGGAAGGAACAAGTGTTTTGAGCAATTGATTTAAATGCTTCATTGGCAAGCTTTTAAACTAGTCAAGGGGAGGCACTGACAAGCAGCAGAAAAATCCCAGCCTCTCCTACAAAATAGGGTACTAAATGAGAAAAGACCAAGGTAGAACGGTCAGTGGGGGATGCTGCAACAGAAGGTAAAGCCATCAAAAATGGAGAGCAATGAGTACCAATGCCCGTAGTCTAGGTAACAAGCTTCCTGAATTAGTGGCCTTGATGATGGAGGAACATCTGGTTATCGTGGCAGTCACAGAAACATGGTACACAAAAACCATGACTGGGACGTAAACATACCAGGATACACTATCTACAGGAGGGACAGGGAGGGTAAAGAGGAGGAGGAGTAGTTCATAAAGGAAGGAATAAAAGCAACAGAACAAAAGGGTAAACGGGGGAGGAGAAGAAGCACTGTGGGTAAATTTGAGACAGGTATGGCACCACAATCCGCATAGGATTGTATACAGACCTTCTCAGGGGAGGAAATGGACAAGGAAATGATAGAAAGTATACTAGAATGGCAGAAAAGGGAGATACTGCTGATGTGGGTGATCTGAATATGCCAGATGTTAACTGAGTGCAGTTATTCTAGATGCCCCACAGGGGCATGCCTTAGACAACTAGTACTGGAGCCCACTCGAGAGGAGTAATATTAGACTTGATACTCTCAAATGGAGATGGAGAGAGGATCAGATGTAGAAGTGGGTAGCCATCTGGGAACTAGCAACCATCGAACAGTATGGTTCACAATAAACACAGTAATAGAGTCAAGCCATACAAAGACAAAAGTACTGGACTTAGGAGGCTGACTTTGCCATAATGGGTGAGTGCCTAAGGAATGCACTAGCAAATGGGCAGGAAGGAGGGGTGGAAGAACAATGGGAATAATAAAACTGCCATCACAGAGGTAACAAGCCTTTGTGTGAAGCAAATAAACAAAACAAGACGATGTAAGAAACCACTATGGTTCTCAAAGGAAGTGGCAGTGAAGGTTCAAGAGAAAAAGAAAGCATTCAGGAAGTACAAGGGATCGTAGAAGGAGCAGGACAGAGAACAGTATCAGTAAAAGCAAAAGAGGCTGGGAAGGCAGTCAGAACAGCAAAGGCCCAAACCGAGGAAAAGATAGCCTACTCAGTTAAGAAGGGGATAAAACCTTTATAGGTACATCAGGGAGCCGAAGGGAAGACCAAGGAGGGGATAGTGAGGCTTAATAAAGGGAGGAGGGTGGGCAGAGGAGACTGTGAAAAGGCAGAGATACTAAACAAATATTTTTGCTCAGTATTTACGAAGGAAGAGGGGAGATACATAAAACAAACAGTAGTAACACTCTGGATACAGAAGTTGATACCGCCCATTTACAGAAGAAAGGGTTCTGAAAGAACTCTTAAAACTGAAGGTGGACAAAGCAGGGGCCTGATGGGATTCATCCCAGAATTTAAAAGAACTAAGGGTAGAACTAGTGACACCACTGACTACCCTTTTAACAAATCATGGGAGGATGGGGTGGTACCCGAGGACTGGAGGAGGGCAGATGTGATTCCACTTCACAAAAGTGGGAGCAAGGCAGAAGCAGGAAACTATAGACCTGTTAGTTTAACCTCAGTGATAGGAAAATGATGGAATCACTTCTAAAGGAAAGAATTGTTAGTATCTAGAGGCCAGAGGGGCTCAGGACCCTAGGCAGCATGGATTCACAGCGAAGGGTCATGCCAGACAGATCTGATAGATTTCTTTGACTGGGTGACCAAAGTAGTAGATCAGGAGGGGCTGTGGACATGGCCTACCTAGACTTTAGCAAGGCATTTGACACAGTCCCACAAAAAGATTATTATACAAGTTAGCCAGCCTGGGAGTGGGTCCCAAGATGACAGCCTGGGTAAAGAATTGGCTGGAGAATAGGACACAGAGAGTTATAGTAAATGGAGTCCACTCAGAAGAAAGGAGGGTTACTAGTGGGGTACCAAAGGGTTCAATATTAGGACTGTCCTCTTCAATGTCTTTATAAGCGACATTGCAGAAGGACTGGAAGGAAAAGTATGTCTCTTTGCAGATGACACTAAGATCTGCAACAGAGTTGATGCACAGGGTGGGTGGAAAGGATGAGAAGGGACTTGGCAAGGTTAGAGGAATGGTCAAATGTATGGCAGCTTAGATTCAATGCTAAGAAGTGCAAGGTAATGCACCTGGGAAACAAAACCCAGGGAAGAGTACACAATGGGGGTGAGATACTAACAACAACAGGAATGGAAAGGGACCTGGGGTAGCTTCATGATGACTTAAAGATGGGCAAGCAATGTGAGAGGGCAGCAAGGAGGGTTGGGGGATACTGGGATGCATAGGAGAGGCATCACCAGTAGAAAACAGTATTATCCCTCTGTACAGACAGCTGGTGAGACCCCATCTGGAGTACTGTGTGCAGTTCTGGAGACCCAATCTCCCAGAAAGACATAGACAGGATGGAAGCTGTCCAGAGGAGGGCAACTAAAATGGTGCAGGGTCTGCACCGGAAGTCATATGAAGAGAGACTTATGGAGCTTAATATGTATAGCCTCGAGGAAAGGAGGGAGAGGGGGACATGATAGAAACTTTCAAGTATCTCAAGGAATCAACAATGTCCAAGAGGGTAGCATCTTTCAAAAAAAAGTGTGCAAGAACAAGAGGGCACAATTTGAAGATAGAGGGGGGGTGCTCAGAGGTAATTTAAGGAAGTATTTCTTCACAGAGAGGGTTGTGGATGCATGGAGCGGCCTTCCGGAGGAGGTTGTGGAGTCAAAATCAGTGGGGAATTCAAGCATGCATGGGATAGTCATAAGGCAATTCTGGGGGTGGGGTAGGAAGAAGTAGGCTGCTGGTTAACTAGGATCTGCAGCTTATCCAGTAGGTAGGAAATGGGCAGACTGGGTGGGCCAAGCGGTCCTTATCTGCGTCAAATTCTATGTTTCTATGCTTGTGTACTGTTTCCTGGGCTGATGAAAGGTCAATGTTAAAGAAAATCTGTTAGTGTTGGGACAGAGCATATTACATGGAAACATAGAAGTTGACGGCAGATAAGGACCGTAAGGCCTATCCAGTCTTCCCATATTAAAATCAGTGCTTTTACAAATAAAATGTCATAGTTTTCTATTTCCCAAGCCCCTTACGTTTGTCTAGTCCCACCCCAAAGGAACCTTAGATGTGCTCCTGGCTCACTTGAGACTGTACAAAAACTTTCACAAGTGCAGGTCTTCAGTTGACTATAGGGTGGGTCCTGAGAGTCTTTTTCTACCTGGCTCTGTCTATTGCCCTGTGGGTGGTAGTGACAGTGTGGTGAGGTGCATGATGATGTCAGCTATTGTGTGTGCACAGAGCTAGGACTGCTTGATTGAACATTTGCTGTTGTTATGTCCTTTCTCTGTTTAGTTGGTGGGGGTGGCAGAAGAGGAAGAGAGGAGGCCATGGTACAAAACAATTGGGGGTGTCTGTGTGTGATTGTGATGGTATTGCAGTTTGTTTTGTTTATTTTGCTGGGGAGCTGGAAGCAATGTGGGAGCAGGATAAATTGTGTAATAATCAGAGTTTTTCTTGGATTTGCTTGTATTGTTGCCTGTATAAGTGATCAAAATGTACCATTATATTTAAGGGCTAGCACAATTTGAATCAACTTGCCCTGCTAGCTAGTGCAAAAAAAGGTTAAGGTTGACTCTGGCCATGAAATGGAAGAGATTTACAATTTGGGCATTTACAAAGGCCTAGACCCTTATTCATGCTCGGCCTCCCAGGTTTTAGAGTACCTCTTGCATCTGTCAGAGTTGGGCCTCAGTTATTCCTCCCTGAAGGTCCATCTTTATGTTTGGCCTACCACCTTCCGGTGGAGGGCAAAAGCCCAGTACAGCTAGAGGTTTCAGAACTTTCTTGAAGGGATCCTTTACATCAGACCTCCAGTCCGGAATCCTGTTCCCCCTGGAATCTGAATTTATGTTAGAAAAGCCATTTTGCCCCCTTTTGAACTGGCAGCAAGCTGTGATATGTGTGTTTTTATATGTGTGTTTTAGCGGAAAATGCTATTTTTAGTTGCTATCACTTCAGCTTGAAGAGTTTTCAGAGCTTCAGGCTCTGGTTTGTAGAGAGCCTTATTTAATTTTCCACAGAGACTGGGTGGTTCTATGGACTAATCCTTCCTTCCTTCCACATGTGGTTTCAGAATTGACCTCAACCAGGTGTTGAACTACCGGTGTTCTTCCCAGAGCATTCTAGCAGGGGAGTATCTTCTGCACACCCTCGACATGCACAGGATTTTGAGGTATTATACCTCAAGGACTAAGGAGGTTCGAAAGTCAAACCAGCTCTTTGTAGCCTTCACCTCCCAGTGCCAGGGCAAGGCTATCACAAAACAGACTTTGTCTAGGTGGCTGTCAAACTGGATCCATTACATTTACCAGAAGTATGAGAAGCTCCTTTTGGGTCCGTTAAGGGCCACTCCACTAGGAGTGCAGCCACTTCTACTGCTTTTTCAGGAATGTGTCCACTGCAAACATTTGTGCAGCAGCCACTTGTCCTCTGTCCACACTTTCACTAAGCATTACAGTCTGGACATTGCCTTTAGGCATAGGGCTGGTTTCGGTCTTGCAGTCCTGTAAGGCCTCTTGTCTTAAACAGACATCCAGTTGGCAGACAATTTCCTCTTCCAGGAACCTCGTCTCCAACTCCTCCATTTCATTAGACTGCTTGGTATTCAGTCCTATATGTGAAGACCTACTGCGGGGAACCCTCTCGAGTAAGATATAGCAGTTAAGTAAGAAATTACCGTAACAGTAGATCTTAGAGAGATTCCTGCAGTAGGTCTAGTTTCCACCCACCTTCCCCAGCTCCTCGTTTTTTTTCTTTTATTCCCTGTCCTGGACTCTGTCTCACCCAGGGCACAGGGACTCAGGAGTTTTTGTTTCACTCCTTTCTCTGCTTCCTCTTTAGAGGTCTCCGGTGGAAGAACTGGAGGGCCGGTGGGAGACCGCCCCTTTTATAGTCACACTGGCGTTCCGTCACCTGACGCGCGGGCAGTCCCGCGATGATAGCTAGCTACAAGTTTGCCATGCAGTTCTGACGCCAGGGGTGCAGTTTTCTATGTGAAGACCTACTGCAGGAACCGCTCTCGAAGATCTACTGTTACAGTAACTTCTTACATAACTGCTGTATCTTCCTGGACTCAAGTCTCACCACTCATTCACACTAATGGGGACTACGCGGGAGGCACTAGGACCCCACTGGAGTCAAAAAATCTTAGGAGGCCTGGCGCCAGGATGGGACCACGCATGCGCGGCACTGGCGAGAGTATCTCGCACCTGTAAAAGGCTGTCTCGGCGTCGACCCTTCACACCGCCTCAGTTCCTTTTCTCCCACGCGCCGTGTGCTTTGACGTCAATGTCGCTTGCCTGTCGGAGTCAAGTCTTCGCCTGTACGACAGCAGCTTATGCTTCAGTATTCGCTTAAATTAACATTTTAATGTTCTTTCTTATTAATGAAAAAAAGAAGATAAGAAGAAGAAAGAATTTCTCATCTGCCATCAACGAGTCGACCTTAGACAGTACGGTGATGGTAGGAAGACTTTGTTTGAAAGTTGTAAAGGCAGAGGGGCTGTGTCTGGTCTGCTGCCCTTTGTGAAGGGGGTGTCCAACCACTGGCAGTCCTTGGGGGAGATAGTCCACGAAGCACAAAACTGGTGGTTTCAGGTTTCCGGCTCCGTTTGACCTCAAGCTTTTCTTCCCTTTTGGAGAAGAAAATCGTATCGCTCAAAATTTACCGCCCTCTGATGCGTCTGTGCAAAGAATCGTCCGTTGGTGGAGGGCAGTAGGCCTGAACCAGCTCTGGTGGGTTCCCTTCTGGCTCCGCCTCTAACGGCCGCTTCGGCCACCGTCAGGAACCCCATCTCTGTCCTGGTGGGGTTCCGTGAGCAGTTTTACCTCTGGGCCGCCTCCTTTGGAGTGGGGTTTCAACATCTGTCCAGTTTTCCTGGCCAGTGGACCTGGTTCCAGGACCTTGGAGCCACTGGACCAGGGCGGATCAGTTGGGCCAAGATGTGCTGTCATGCCTTTTGGTGCCAACGCCATTGATGCTCTACTCCTTGTGCCTACCCCTCCCTTTTCCATGCAGGGGCCGGCATGGGTACCACTTTCCTTCTCCCTCCCTCCTTCTGCAGGTCTCACGGTGGTGGTGGTGGTGCCGTTGGCACTGCAGGCGTGCTGTCGGTGCCGTGCAATGTTGCAAGTGCCATGCGGGTTTCGTTGGCACTGTGGGTGGTGTCAGCGTCGATGCGTGCTTTCTGCCTTCACATGAGTGATGCCGGCACTGTGGGTAGTGCGGTTGGTGCTTGTGGCGAAAACAAGTGCAGTTTCACTTCTGCAAATCTCTTCTTTTCGCAGAGGTTTTTGTGGAGTGGTTTTCCGCCTAATAAAATGCTGTTCTTGCGGAATATTATTTGCGGATCCTAGTGTGTGGAGATCTTTGGAGGTTTCAGTGACGTTCCAGTGGTTTCCACTGGCGGAATTGTTTTCCACGCTGTTCCACGGTGAATTCTGCATTCCACGAGCACTACTGCTGGCTCCATGAAGTGGCGCAAGCTCCTCAACACCTTCCCAGGTGGCAGAGTTGACCTTCTCTTAGAGGTTCTTCTGGGGTAGAAGTGGATCTGGATGAATCTTTCCTTATCCCACTTGTCGGTGATGCAGCGGATGACTCCTTTTAGAGACTGGAATGCAAGCCTTCCGTATCAGCAGAGTCCGTGATGGAAGATCTTTTCAGTTTTTCTCAGGGATGTGGGATCCATAACATTTCAGGCTTCTTCTGTGGACCAAGGACTTCTGCATCTGGACTTCTTTCAGTCGTCAGTACAAGTACGCCCTGTGGAATACTCTAGTTCAATGGTGAGAGCCTTCTGGACTTTTCCGCTCCTTTGATTGGGGTATATAGCCCCCATGACACTGCCCTACAGGGCTACCATTAACAACGGGTGATTAACATCTCCTCAGCTATGATTATTGGTTTGGTCCTGGATTAAGTTATGGGGGCACTCAGGCTCCTTCTTCCTCAGATGGGACGACTTCATCGTCATTCTTGTAACAGGCAGTCCTTTCAAGGTAGAGGCCTGAGAGCCTTGTCAGGCACTAACTAATTGTTTAAAAAAATCATTACAGCAGAGGGCCTAGGCCTGAAGCACCAATACCATCCTTCTGGATCCAGCCCAGGTTCCACCTCAGCTGCCTGAGGCAGGCGCCTCTCAACAATGGTGGAGGGCATGACTTTTTCTGCTTCTAGGGAAGTCCAATCCAGTGGCAGTGTGGGTCATCAGGATTTTACGAGAGGGATTTTCTTAATTCAGAGATTTTCCCTAGACCTAGGTGGCAGCCCAGTCTGTTGTTTTTTTCTATCAGCCTCTCTTCCTTGGTTCAGGGCCTCAGAACCACAGAAGTGACTCCACTGTGAGTCGGAACACAGGTTCCTACTTCCTTGCTGGCATCCAAGTTAACAGACAGCATGCTACCTTTTTGACCTTAAAGGTCAAGTAGGTCCTTGTTCAGGAAGGAGTTCTCGATATTCAGACCTTTGCTTCCTGGACATTGGCTCCTAGTTGCTCCGGGCTAGACTCTTGGAAGCAGTTGCCTCAGTTTCCTCTCCCTTCCCTAGGAGGGTTTTTCTGTTTTGGGAAGGTGTCCATTTCGCCTTCCCAGCAGCTCCTTCTCTTAGGGCTCCCCAGATTCCTCCAGGGCGAGGAGGCTCTCTGTCACGGAATTATTTCACTTTGGGCAGATGACAAATTGTGATATTTTGTCAACAAGCAAGGTGGAGCATTTTCCTACCCCTGTACAGAAAGGCCATGGTGAGTGGTGCCTTGAGCACGTTGTGCCAGTTTCAGTTGTTGTACAGTGGCTTTGAAGCGACTGGGGCAGCCGAACCTGGTCCTTTCTCGTCCCCTCTTAACGCAGGTCTGCCCCTATCCTGTTTCAGAAATCCAGAACCCGTGTCTTCTGTCAGGATCATAATCGAGTAGACAAGTTCTCCTGTACATTTTTCCTCTTTTCCTTAGTTCAGAGAGTGCTGCTCGAGTTGTAGGCAAACTGGGGCAGAGTGATTCCTCATGGAATGGAAGTGGTAGACTCTGGTTTCTTCCAAACCTTCGCAGATGTCTTCTAAGTCATGTATAGTCCTTTCACCAGGAAGGCTTGCATGGCTAAATGGAAACCCTTCTCCATTTAATGAACAAATTCCACCTGGACCTCTCGGTGCCCACCAAATAATGTCTTCGAGTGCTTCTTTGACCTGTCGTCGTAGGTCAGCCATACTTGGTAGTGGAGGTACACATCTGCGCTTTTTCTGTCTGTCTTAAACCAGTAGACATTTCATCTGGCTCTTACCCTTACTCAAGTTTTGCCTTTAACTCCAGAAAGGAAGAGTGTGCTCCTTTCTCTGTCTGAATGTTAGGGCGGTTCATGCGATCTCATCGACAGAATGAAAAGCTGCACTTGAGCATTTTGTAGCTTCAGCATGCCTCAGCTAGGTCAACTTCTTGCCTGAGAGGTTTTCGGCTAGGTTAGTAGCATGTCTTCAACACTACTAAGCCTTGTCTCAGGCCAATTGAAGGCCAGATTCACACCACTCTATCAGAGTGGTTGCAGCTTCTGGCAGAGGTCGTAATATGTCATGCAGTCTTCTGCAAGGTGGTGGGTTGGAGCTCAGTGCATACGCTTATAAAGCAATGTGTTCTGGATGTCCTTTCCAGACAGCTCCTTTCTTGGCAGGACAGTTCTTTGTACTTCCGTTCTGAGTGAGCCCTATCTCCAACTGCCCTACTCAGGGTGGGTTGGTTTTAGCTTGTACTCTCCCATTAGTGTAAATGAGTGGTGGAGACTTGAGTCCAGGAAGATGTGGAAATTACATACTTACCGTGATTCTTGATCTTCTTGGATGCAGTCTCCACCACTCATTCACACACCCACCCACCATCTCTCAGGTTCATTCGCTTTGTTTCTTTGGTCTTCACTGCCTTGTTGTTCGGGCTGTGAAGACATTGTTCAATAGACCCTTCTTGCATGGGTCATCCGGGCCTTCACATGCCTGGAAGTTAGGTAAGTTATTTATTTTATTAGTTACGCTGCACCTCCTTGGTCGAAAAGGTACTGAGGCGGTTGGAGGGTCGGCGCCAAGATAGTTTATACAGGCCAAGATACTCTTCATGTGCCACGCATGCATGGTCCTATCCCGGTGCTGGTCTTCCTGAAGATTTTTGACTCCCATGGGTCCTAGAGCGCCCTCGGCGAGTCTCCATTAGTGTGAATGAGTGATGGAGACTGCGCCATGAAGATTAAGAATTATGGTAAGTACGAATTTCCATTCCCGCACTCCCACCTTAGAATAACCCACTATACAAATTTCTGGGGAAAAATTATCACTAATCCCTAATAAGGATCTGCCCTTTGACCAATAAGTACCCATAGGGGAGCAGCCTTTGTTTGGACAGTCCCAGAATATATGATAGGGGGTGCCTTCACCCTGTCCACATCTCACACACAAAGAAGTTGGGGTTCTACCCATTTTAAATAGTTTAACTGACGGTAGTACAAATTATTCAAAACTTGAACTGCATAAGCCTTAAACGGTCCCATGAACATAATTGTAGGTATTCTGCCATAGCTTGTGACAATCAAAGGAAGACTGCAGGAATTGCGAATTCCATATGCAGATACACCATCCATTTGTGGAAAGGCCTTGGTGTATAAGCAGACATATAATTTGGAAACTGAATGGGGCAAGCTAGCCAAATCAGTGAGCTATTGCAGGAACTCACTTGCATTGGTGTCAGCGAGTTCACTGGCACTTTGCATCACCCCATGATGGAGCTGGTAAACCTTAAAAATAAAGGGACTGTCCAAATGATATTCCCTCATAATGTCTGCTGAAGAAAGGCACACCCCGCTTCTAAGCAGGTCACGCACCTTTATCTCCACGAGCTGCAGGAACCAAGGCAAGGCAAATTTATTTCTAAGGTGCCCAATCTCAGAGGCTCTGGCGCTGTACACAATAAAAAAGAATAAAATACAAAAATAACATACAATGGCAAAAATATTAAACAGCCAGAAGGGGAAAGAGGATTACTGCCAATCTTGAAATCTGGATTTTGAAAATCAATTGCAAGACATCACACTTGTGCTTATATTTCAGGAAAGCACACAACTGGGCATGTACTTTAATGGATACTGTGATCACAGAGGTACTTAGAGCACTCAGCAAATCCTTAGGGCCAATATGCAACAAAGTACGGGAAACACCCCAGAGGAAGTAATCAAGTCCTGCTCCAAGGAGAGCCAGACTACGGAGAGGAGTTATCTCCCGAGGACGAGGAAAGCCACCTCAAATACTTGCATGGCTGGCCCAATAATACAAACCAAAATGGGGCAACCAAGCCCTCCTGGCTCTTGAGCACCACCATCTTACAATATGCCCTTCTCTGGTGTTTACCTAACCAAAATAAAATCAGATAATATAGTGTGAATCTGTTCAAACCAGGATAGGATAACCAAATGTTTACTAGGTTAATCAGGTAAAATAGCCGGCAAGATGTTCGTTTTAGCAAGACTGATATATCCCCAAAGAGACAAGGGTAGAACTTTCGACGCAGAAAGATCTTGTTGCAGCACTGTATTAATTCATCCAGGTTAAGTTGCCTCATCTCTGCCTCACTTCTAGAGAGGTGAACTCCAAGATATTTAAGACACTTAGGTGCCCAGGACAGACCCAGCTCGAGTATATCTGCTTGAAGAACCTGAGCGTTCAGAGGCATAACCACAATCTTTTCTAAGCTGTGTTTGTAATTTGAGAAGGAACTGTATTTCTGGTAGCGTGGATATGTTGTTCATCCATACTTCTTGGCATGTCTCCTTCCCTTTAAATCTTGCCGGAAGTCTTCAAGCTGGCTCCTCCCACCCACCGGGTGGTAAATACCTCAGCTCCGCCCATGGCCATGATCTTCCTTTCCGCTGGAAGGTACAGGTTCCCTTGTGATCTTGCAGCAATTAGTGAGCCTTGGATTCAAGCGTCGTTTTCCTCGAAACTTACCTTAAGACTCATTCGAGTTAGTGATTCGATTTTACTGCATCAGACATGGAGGAAAAAATCTTCCCCGATTTCGCGGTGCCCCTGTGGCCAAAAGATGTCGCGCACCCATCCCCACCTAATGTACGCTTATTGCCTAGATGTCGGACATGACACCTCGTCATGCACTTTTGCCTGGCCTTCCACCCCAACATCCTGGATGACCGCAGTGCGCTTGAAGCTGGGGAGACCGGAGAAAAGGAACCCGCCAGTGAAATCGAAGGAGGCAAGGTGGGCGGTTTCTGCTGTGGGATCCGCAAGCAGCTGGAACAAATGAAGGCATTTGAGGAGAAGCAGCTCAACCTTCGCCAATTGAAGCTTTTTGTTCCACTTAACCTTGGCTCCACCTTTCGGCTCCTTCAGGGAGTTGTGCCAGTCTCTCCCACCAGGGATGAGGTGCCCTCGGGCTCACACTCCTCCACCCTCGGAAGAGGGATGAGGACCCTGGGTCTTCGTCCAAGCGAAGGTGTTCTTGGGACGAGAAAGGTCCAGTCTCAGGAACACGCGGTCTCAACTTCGGTCGAGAATGCATCCTTGGCCACCCAGCTTCACGGATCTTCTGTCTGGCCAGGGGACCGAGGAAGTGGCCGATGAGGCGGGACCAATCGACTTCTGTCGCCGACCCCGTCGCCAACTCCTTGAAAAGACTCGGTCCTTGTCTTTCCTGATGAGGAGACCCAGCCTGCTGGCTTCCCCATTCAGGACCGGTTCCGGACCCTCAGTTTTCACCAACCCCGGTGTCTCCTGATCGACCGGTTCAGCCCACCGATCTTGGTCAGGGTCCGAACTCCCTCGCTGAGAAACACAAACATTCAAAATAGGCGTCACAGGCCTTCATCCTCCTTGGACGAGGAGAGGCTTCGGCGGAAACTCCGTTGACGCTATGAAGATCTCATGTGACAACAGCTGGTTTTGTCTGGGCAGAAGTCGGGCTCTGCAGTCTACCCGGCCATCACTTGGTTCCTGCCTCCTAAGCCGCGCTGACCCCTCCAGAACGAAGCCTTCGGTTCCCCCACCCATGGGCCAGCCCGGGTCCCGGTTCAGCCTGCCTCGGTCTCTCACCGATTCTGGTGGAACCACTGCTCAAGCAGCCTCAGGGAGGGGCTCCTTGAAAGAGGACTGAACAGACACCAGGCTTCCCGACATCTGTTGATAACGGTCGCCCCGATCACCCTCAGTGTATCGAGGGAGACCTAGGTGGAGGCCATTGTATCCGATTCTTCGGACTTGAACATCACCGGATTACACTTCCATCCTGGGATGATGAGTCCATGGCAGGATTGGAGGAAGGCCCTTCCTCCTTTCAGGGCAGCTCTGCCTGATCTCTGAATCCACTGGAATGCCCTGGAGTCCATCCAAAAAGGGAGTACTCCCTTATGGATATCCTCAAAGGGGATACCCTAACGGAGGCCTTTCCGTGTGGCTGAAGCCATTGTTGGCCCAACCTTGAGCTTTGGCATCTGGCTTCCTGTCCAGCATTGTCTGCCCACATGGCCCTAAGTCGTGGTGCCCATGGGGCTCCTGGTGGAGTTCACAGAACACCCTTCGGCCGAGAGCCTGGTGACCGCTTCTGTGTTCAAGCATACTGGAAGCTCAGCCGACACTGGCCGACTCGGACAAGGAGTCCAAGAATATCGACCACTCTGCCCGTAAGGTCTTTGCGGCCTCTTCCTTAGGGTCTTCATCAGGCCAGCTCAGCTGTTATCATGGCACACTTCTGTCATGCCCTCCTGGGGTCATTAGACTAGGTCCTCCTTCACCTTCCATGGACATGCAGACCACGGTCAAGCAGGTCCATGATCAGAGCCATGCAACAGCTCCAGACAGTCCTGGACATAGGTGATTCATGTACCCGCTCTCTAGCAGCCGCAGTGGCCACTCGCCGCGGGGCTTGGCTGAGGCTTTCCTCCTTCCCTCAGGATACTCAGCATAAGTTAGCTGACGTGCTTCTTCCTAGGCACCGACTTATTCAGTCCAGGAGTGGCTGGTCACCTTCAGCGCATAGAGCAGTCCAATGCCACCTTGGATACCACTTCTGCAAAGGTTCTTCATGCAGGAACCAGCAGAAGAGAAAGAAGAAGCCATTTGGCACTCTTCCCCTGCGGTCGGACAGCTCTCCTATCAAGGAGGTCAGCAACATCAACAACAGCAGGCTGAAGCTTGGCCCCACAGCCCAAGCAGGGTCCTCAACAGTCCGTAAAGGAGGCCGGCGCAGGTCCAGGAACCTACTCCTCCTCCTCTAAGCCTGCTCAGTGACAGGTTGGGGTTGCCATCTCACACCCATCACGCTAGTTCTGGGTCCTCCATGGGGTCGGCTCTGCCACTTTCTTTCCACCTGGTCCGATATCACCTCAGTCAGGTGGGTTCTTGAAGAGTGGTAGGTCAGGGACCGCCTCTAGAGTCGAGCAGTACCCTTCCAGCCGAGCCTCGCCCATCAGGAGGAAAGGATCTCAGCTCGCACTCAGTCGGCTCTTCAAGACAATGTAGCTCAGCTTCTCCGCAAGGGAGGCAGTAGCTCCAGTGCCGGATCCTCCTACAGACCCAGACTTCGTGTCCAGGTACTTCCTGGTGCCCAAGCGGATGGGGGCTGGCACCTCATCCTAGATCTCCACAACCTGAATCAATATCTTAGGTCTTGCACCTTCCAGATGGTAACTCTGAACCAGATCATACCATCCTTGGAGCAAAACATGTGGTTCTGTTCACTGGATCTACAGGACGCATTCTTTCACGTCCCAATCCATCCGTCCCATCAGCGGTTCCTCCTCTTCAGGGTCGAAGGGACCCTGTACTAGATTTGAGCCATGCTGTTCGGCCTGTCATCGCCCACGGGTCTTCACCAAGTGGATTGCAGTGGTGGCAGCCCACCTTCAGCGTTGAGGAGTCAAATTTACCCTTACCTCGATGACTGGCTCTTGGCAGGTTCCTCCTTTAGGAGATGGAGAGGTCTAGGATCTGGCTTTCTGAACCTGCTCCCAACTCGGCCTCCTGATCAACAAGGCCAAGTCGGAACTCGTGCCCTCTCAGGTGATGGGCTTCATCAGGGCAGAGTTCGACTCTTGTCAAGCCAGAGCTTCGCTCCTGGCGGTCAGGGCAGAGGTTCTCTCCTTCTTTGCCCAATCATTTCTGGTTGGGCACGTGCACCCTGCCAGGGACTTTTCGCATTCTGGGTTACATGGCGGCATGCACTTCAGTGGTCCGTTGGACCAGATGGCACATGCAACCCCTCCAGTGGGAGCTGGCCACCCAGTGGACTCAGCGCCACGGTCATTTTGACCAGCTGATCACTGTAACCTAGAAGATGTGGGATGCTCTCCAGTGGTGGACCACCTCAGACCAGTTGCAGGAAGGGATCCGCTTTGTCCGCCCAAGCCAACAGTTGTTCTCATGACCGATGCCTCTCTCATGGGCTGGAGAGCCCACATGGGGACAGCAGGGCCCATGGGTTCTGGAACCCCGAGGAATCCAGATGCCACATCAACCTGTTGGAGCTCAGAGCAGTCAGACTAGCACTGTCAGCTTTACTCCTCAGCTCCGGGGTCAAGTGGTTCAAGTCCAGACAGACAATACCACGACCATGTACTACCTCAACAAACAGGGCGGCACGCACTCCGCCTGCTGTGCAAGGAGGCGCTCTGTATCTGGACCCTTGTAAGCGGTTGGAGGCGGATCTCCTAGCTATTCATGTGGCAGGAGCCTTGAACCAGCTGACGGATGCTCTCAGCTGCATAGGCCAGACATCCCACAAGTGGTCTCTCCATCCAGAGGTAGTTTACAGTCTGTTCTCCCATTGGGGCAAACCGTTGGTGGACCTGTTTGCCTCCAGGAAAACACCAAGCTGAGGCTGTTCCATGCCCACCCCCTCAGCAGGGTTCGCTGCGGGGGTGCCTTCTGAGGCCGTGGACCCCAGGCCTCCTCTACGCCTTCCCTCCATTTCCCTTGATCCACAAGGTGTTACTCAAAGCGAGGAGGGACAAGGCAAAGGTGATCTTGATAGCCCCAGATTGGCTGCGCCAGTTCTGGTATACAGATGTCTTCAGCCTCAGCTGCAGGCCCCGGGGCGGCTTAGCACATGCCGGACCTGATATCACTGAACCAGGGGAAGGTATTCCATCGGACCTTCATTCCCTGCACCTCACAGCCTGGTACCTGAGCGTCTAGAGTTCCAGACTCTGGGTCTTTCTGAGGATGTCTACACTGGGGTGGAGGTCTCTAGAAAGGAATCGACCATGAAATGTATGCCTTCAAATGGAAGAGATTTTAATTTGCTGTCAGGATAAGAGTCTGGGACCCTTATCCTGCTCTGTGCTGACATTCTCCACTACCTCTGTGCTCTCTCCAAAGGGGTCTGTGGTCATTGACCCTTAGGGTGCACTGGCAGCCATTTCTGCTTACAGGCGTGGGCGGTCAGCATTGTGCACAGGAGACAGTGGTGAGGCGTTTCTTCAGAGGCCTGGATCACATATCCCCTCCGGTCGTGAACCTCCACCTCCGTGGGATCTACTGCTGGTTTGGCAAAGCTAATGGGCAAGCCATTCGAACTCATGCACAAGTGTGAGCTTTCACACTTGTCGTGAGAAGACGGCCTTCATGGTGGCTATCACGTCAGCCAGAAGGACAGGGAGCTCCAGGCACTTTTGGTGGACTCCTCTTATCTGGTCTTTCACAGAGACAAAGTTGTCCTCTTCCACCGAAACTCCTTCGAAGGTGATGTCAGAGTTTCACCTTAACCAGGTGTTGATTCTGCGGTATACTACCCTAACTACACCTCGGGCCGCCAGTATGGGTTCCATACTTTAGACCTGAGATGTGCTCTCTCCTGTTATAAGGAAGAGCAGTGGAGATAGATGGAGAGGTTCTCCAGGTGTTTGTCACCTGTGCTGAAGCCGCTTCTGGCAGACCTGCAGCCCAACTGACCATTGCAGGGTGGATTATATAATGCATAGGTTCTGTGCTATGAGTTGGCGGCAAGGAGCCTCCCAGAGGGATAAGAGCTCATTCTACCCGCCATACTGCTGCATCGGTGGCTGCTTCCAGGGACATCCCTATCCAGGAAATCTACTGGGCTGCTACCTGGAAGTCAACAAACACCTTCATCACACACTACCACATCGACCTTGAGTCACGCCGGGATGCTGGTTTTGGGGCCTCGGTTCTCCAATCTCTGTTCCCTAAGTAGGAGGTGTGCACCTTGCCTCCTTCCTCCGGGAGAACTGCTTGGAGTCTGCCAGGAAGTGTGGATGAACAACATATCCACTCCTAGAAGAACAGGTTACTCACCTGTAACAGTAGTTTTAGAATTAATTGTGTTGTTCATCCACCCCTACCTATCGACCTTGACTTCCAGATTGCTGTGCACAACTGCTTCCAGTGCGCTAAGATCTGGCGCCA
This sequence comes from Neoceratodus forsteri, assembly GCA_016271365.2. NCBI lineage: Eukaryota > Metazoa > Chordata > Ceratodontiformes > Ceratodontidae > Neoceratodus > Neoceratodus forsteri. Next base: position 982,798,522 of record CM057455.1, read on the forward strand.
TGGGGGGATTTAGGTATTTACCACCCAGATGGGTGGGAGGAGCCAGCTGAAGACTTCCCACAAGATTTAAAGAGGAAAGGACATGCCAAGAAGTGTGAGTGAACAACATATACCACTCCTAGAACTACTGTTACAGGTGGGCAACCTGTTTTTCTTGATAGTCTCAAGGACAGCAGGAATGGAGGCACAGGGATATGAGTGATGGAGCAAGATATTGTCGGCATATGCCAGCAATTCCCATCCCCAATCCAGACTCCCGAACAATGGAGTTCTCCCTCAGTTTAATGAGTAAGGGTTCAAGGTAGAGATTAAAAGTAATGTCGACATTATACTTGGTGAACCCTGAGACATCTCTGCCTGTAGTCTTTGACCAAATAGGAATTTACTCACAGCTCTCGGGATACAGATTAAATTGGTCCAAGACGGAGGTACTGAATTTAACATCTCCAGTCACAGACCATTTAAAGCACAAATATCCTATGCATTGGGACTGTACGAAAATTAAGTATTTAGGAGTTTATCTAGGTACGTCCCACACAGTCTTTATAAGGATAATTACACCCTTTTCTCAAAATATGGGCAGATCTATATAAGTGGCATATCTTGCCCTCCTTTTTCTACTCCAGATTACAGACTCTGAAGACAAACATACTCCCACGACTCCTATATTTATTTCAGGCTGTCCCTGTCCGGTTACACTATGAGACATTACGGTCTGGCAGAAAAGTTATCATTTTTTCTGTGGGCTTTTTGCACCTAGAGTTTCTAGGAAAACCCTATTTTTATGCAGACAAGAGGGAGGTAAGGCCTGCCCCTGCTTGCTGGATTACTGGCTGGCAGCCCAAATGAAGATGGCCTTCTCTGGATACATTTTACCTATAATCCCCATTGGAAACAAATGGAAACTAGTAATAAAACTAGGATACCTCTTTCAGCAGTTTTATTTAATCCTCCCTCCCAAATAAACTTAGTGGAATACCACCAATTTACTGTCCAGACCACGTTACGGGTTTGGATTCAGGGCACGGAAAAGGCTTCACTGCCAAACCATGTGGAAATATAGGTGGTGGTGTTACGATGAGAGCTTTGTGCCAGCCACTCAGTCAGGCTGGTATAGGAAACAGATGGTAAAAGGATTATTTGCTCCCTGGCAGGTTCTTAAAGGTGAAGATATCCTACCTTTTGAAGTGATTAGAACCCAGGCAGGCTGGTGTCCTACAGACTGTACATATTTTTATCAGATTAGGGACTGTATACATGCAAATTTCGCCAAATTCTGAGCTGGCAGGATGAAAGCCCTTTCCTGAGGTCTTTGAAACCATTTGAAGGGCACACATGGTAAAGGGCAATCACTATTTTATATTGGAATTTGATAGCTGATAAGGCCTACAACATACAACAAGTACAGCAGAAGTGGAAGGTGAGCTTGGTCTTACCAAAAATGGCTCCAATAGACTGCCCCATCCATCCATGACTGGCTAGACATAATTTCACAAATTTATAGTATGGAAATAATTATTTTCTCAGTTAATCACAGATGGGATATTTAGAAACATAATATGCATTAATTAATTCATTATGACTTGTCAATTGAATGACTAACCTAGTATCTCCTTATCCATTCCCAACATTACTCTTCCTACCCTTTTCCTCCCTCCCCTTTCCCCTGCCCCCTTTCCTTCCTTATAATTCACATTAACTGTTTTCTTATTCCCCACCTGGGCACAGCAGCAATCTATCGTCTAGAGTTTCACTCTCCTATGTAATGTATTATAGTTTTCTCTCTTTTCTTTTTTTTTTTTCTTTTATTTTTTGATTCCTTTTGAAAGATCTGTCACTTTATAACAAGATGGTTAAAATTTTAGATATTGTTAAACATTAAGAAATTGTATGAATCTACAAAGTTAATGTATTTACAATGGAATTAATCAATAAACAAGTTTAAAAAAAAAAATAACTGTGACTAGGAACATCCTTGCCTAGTGCCCGACTGCAAAGGAAAAGAAGAGGAGAACACTCCATTGCAGTAAATCACGAACACTAGGGAAGGAGTAGAGGAACGCAATCCATTTAATGAATTACACTGGGAACTGAATTGCTGCAAGGTGCAAAGAGGATTGCCAGTCCACCCTGTCAAAGGCCTTCTCTCGTCCAGAGAAACTAGCAATAGGATGCCCAAAATCCATGGACATGGAGAAGATGTGGGCCAACATCCATAGGTGGTCTGAAGACAAGTGGGTGGCCATGAAGTCCATCTGCTCAGGACCTATAAGCATGGAAGGACTTTTCCGAGCCTGTAGTAAGATTTTTGGCAAAATTATTATATTGTAATTCAGGAGAGGAATCGGTCTGTAGCTTGATGCGTTTCTCCGGTGCTTTACCCGGTTTCAGAAGTACCACAATTAGAGCTTCCAAGAGAGATTTATCCAGCTGTTCTCCTGAGAGGAGACAACTATATAACCTGCACAGGCAAGGCACCAGCTTATCAGATAACACTTTGTAAAAATTAGGTGAGAACCCATCTGGGCCTGGTGCCTTGTCTGACAGGAGGGCTTAATGACTGAAAGAATTTGGCTTCCATAAAAGGGATAGTCAAAAACTCTGTCTGGGTATCAGTCAGGATTGGGAGTGGGATGCCAGCGAGGTAATCCTTCACCGACTGTGGGAGGGAATAGCAGCCATCTGACTATACAGATCATGACAGTACTGCTCAAACTCAGCCACAATATCTCTAGGCAGAGTTTTAAAAGATCCATCTGTAGAGGACTTAATGGCAGTAATAAGCTGAGATGCTTCCTGTTTGTGGACCCTTAAGCGCAGTATGCGGCTGGCTTTTTGCCCTGAGTACTTAAGCGCCAATGTACTTAGCGCTAGTCTTAAGTATAGTATACTCAGCCTTTTCACGCAGTAACTTAGCATATTGGTCACGCAACACCAGAAACACCTGCCAAGCCACATCAGGTGGCTGGGGAAAGATGTTTCTCCATATCCCTGATAATGGCTAAGTAGATCAGTTGCCACTTTTTCCCACTTACATTTCTGATAGAAGCTAGATGAACAAATTTCTACGGATATAACACTTCAGGGCCCCCTACTCCCAGTCTGCCTTTCCCACCGAGTCCGTGTTAGCGGAGGAACGCATCTATATGTTCCTTAATATGTAACACTACCTGGTCTTCCTTAAGTAACTGGTTTTCAGTTTCCATATAGTTTCCTTCCACTGTAGGGGTACAAAAGTTAGTTTGCACCAGACTGAAGAGTGATCCGAGATGATCACAGGGGCTATCCCACAGCCCAGAGTTATGTAAGAACTTACCATAACAGTAGATCTTCAAGGGACTTTCTTTCATCAGGTCATGCCAACCTGCCCTCCATCCCCTTGGGCATCCTACTCTCCAGTACCTGCCTTCCTCCTCTGGGCAGGCCATTTGGTGTGCCGACCCTCCTGGTGAATGGGCTCCTCTTTTCTTCCTGGTCGGTTGGCCCTTTGTATTCTTTTCTGGGTTCGGGAGGGTGGTCCTCTAAGAGGCCTTCCTTGAGATTCCCGGGGCATTCCAGCAGGCCCTCTTTTCCTTTCTGGGCCCTCTGTTGGTTTTCTGACTCTACTGTTTGGCAGCTCTTCTGTCCTTTTCTCCTAGCCACCCACAGGGCAGTCCTCTGCACAGTATCCCCTCAGGATAGTGGTGGTCTCTTTCTCTGCCTTCCTTCTCTTCTTCAGGGTTTTCTGCTACTTTCTGCCTTTCCTATTTGGCAAATTTATAGTTCCTCTCTTGGTTCCCTATGAGGAGGTCCTCAAGTCACGATCTCTGGCGGGAACTGAGGAGGATCGGGGCCATCTGTACTTATGTAGGAGAGGTAACGGCCAAATGTCATCATGGACGGCCCCTAGTTGTACTGCTTGGAAAAGTTTCCATGTGGTCCTAGAGCCTGTCAGCTAATGTTCCATAGGTGTGACCTGATGAAAGAGATTCCTCAAAGATCTACTGTTATGGTAAGTTCTTACATAATTGGTTTTTTATGGCACAGGTGGATTGTGAATTGTTTAAACCCTCCTGATTCACACTTACAAGAAGAATACTTCTAAGGCGTTGATAAGGTTTACTTCAAACAACATGAAGTCTTGCTATATTATGACATATACAGTGAGTCCCAACCTTCGAACTGCTCCGGAGGTGAAAGAGTTAACTTTCCATGCCAGGCATGGAACCTTGAGCGCGAGCTCGGTTGAAAACTCTGTCTGTTGTTCTTCAAACTCAAACTGTCAGATTCTTTACTCCGCCTCACTGAACATTCGCTCCGGAGATTTCTCCTTCTGCCAGGTTCATTTTGTCGGTTAAAGTATTTATTTTCGTTTTTAACAATTTAAACCATAACAGTCGGTTCAAGCTCTGTCTGTGGTATTGTAAGTACTAGATAGGTTTTACATTTACTTTCTGTGTGGAACTTGTAGCGGTATTATCGGTTCGATTTGAACCGATCAGGTTATTATAAATACATTAATCTGTCTTTTAAGTCGGTTCCGGTTCTTATCGGTTCTAAAAAAGCATTTCATTCGTTTTTCCACGACTCATGACCGCGGTTGGGAACCGATAAGAGAGAGTCTTAGCAGCGGATTGCCATAAATGGGCAAAGTTTTGGTTAGGCTGGCACTATGTCTGAGAAACCCAAAAGAAAACTGGGCCCACTGGTTTCAACACTCAGTGTTTGTGGGGAAGCCTTTGCTAAGTGCTGACCCCACACCACCTGTGTTTACTGTCTGGGGTTTGACCACCTCAATGCAGACTGCCAGATTTGCAAATATTTTCCTGTAGCTACCCTGGATAAGAGAGTTGGTAGGCTCAGGGAAGGAGGCCAAGAAGTCCGCTGACCGGATGGCGGTCGGTTCGGTTGTAACCGAACCGGAGGAGCTTCCCTCTGGCCAGGGTGAGACTTCCTCGGGCAAAAGGAGAGCCGACTCGGAGGAGTCGGTTCCAGCAAAAGGACTAGAAAATCAGCAGGTTTGGAGCCAAAATTTCCTCTCCAACCGCTGAAGAAATAACAAGCGATTAAAATTGTCCAGTCACTTTCCCGGTTCCAACTGAACCGGCACCATCAGATGAGCGTACGGTTCGTCGGTTCCACAGTTCAAGAATATGATTTAGAGGAATTTTATGAACCGGAGGAGGGGAAGAGGAGTATGAGGAGAGTGAATGTGGATTTGAAAGTCTGGTGTGCCCATTGAACGGACATCTCCCCAGACAGACCTTCAGGAGTGTCTCCCCTAGGCTTTCTGAGTCCCCCTCATTTTATGTTTTATAAAAAGTGGCTGAAACCCTCCAGCTCCCTATGGAGGAAGCTGTGGATGATCAAGCGGAGCCTGACTATGTAGAAATGATGGATATCCCAGAGTCTAGAGACTGTCTATTCCTTTGCATAAATCTTTTGGGAAACAGTAAAATTCTAAAACTCCTCACACTATACCTCCTGTGGATAAAAGAATGGACAAGAGGTACACATTGTCAGGCTCCGATCACGGAGTTCCTTACACAACAATGCAGCCATGTTGGGTAGTGCAGGCTGCAGCCTGTGACAAGGCAAATATTCCCTTGGCTTCACACCCCCTGACAAGGACTCTAGGAGGATTGATGCCATGGCAAAGAAACAGTACATGGCAGCATCCTTGGGACTCAGACAGGCAAATTATATGGCTTATGTTGCTAGATACCAGAAATCCAGATGGGATACTGTTATGGCTGTAAAACAGGTCCCTGGCCAGCTTGCCAAGGAGCTGGAGCAGGTGGCTGCTGATGGTATTGAGGCATCTAAGGTGCAATTCCATGCTGCAGTGGACTCTAATGATGTGTCATCAAGAGTCATGGCTACATCTGTGGCACTGCAGAATGGCTTGGCTCAGATGTACTAGCCTGTCACAGGATACCCAGACTAAGGCCATGGATTTTCCTGTTGTGGGTAATTCTCTGTTTGGGGAGCAGACAGAGAATTACATGAAGAAAATGGATGAGTATAGGACCACCTATAGAGTGCACAGGCCAAGGAAAGGCAGGCCACTCCTCAAGGCAGCCTTCCAGGGGCAGGGACAGGGCTTTTCATAGGCCTTTTACCAAGCCAGGCCTCCTCTTCAGCTTCGCCCAGAGGGGTTCTTTAGAGGAGAGGCAGACGGGTACAAGCAGACCTGCTTCTACCCTCAGCCTAAAGCCCCTGCCAAGCAGGCACCCTGATGGGGTGGTCAGGGCCGATTCTCCACTACCTGTAGGGGGCAGGCTGGCTTACTTTGTCCAGGACTGGATGTCTTTAACACTTGCCCTAGAGACAGAAGTTTCTACCCTCCTGGCTCTCAGAGCTGTGGAAAGGTTCCACCCCTACCCCAGGGCAAGGGTTGTACTCCAGGTACTTCCTTACCCCAAAAAGACAGGAGAATGGCGGCCCATCCTGGATCTCAGATACCTAAACAAGCACCTTTTAAAACCAAAATTCAAAGTGGTGACTCTGGGAATTATTTTACCCTCTCTAAGGCCAGGGGACTGGCTGGCGTCCCTGGACCTCAAGGATGCCTACTTCCATGTTCTACATCAAGCTCCCTCGAAAGTACTTCAGATTGAACTGCCCTCAGGCCATTACCAGTTCAGAGCAATGCCCTTGGCCTCACCTCCGCCCGAGGTATTCACAAAATGCCTGGCAGTAGCAGTTGCCCACTTAAGAAGGCAAAGATTGCCATCTTTCCTTACCTGGAGAACTGGCTCATAGTAGGCCAGTCTCAGACCAAGTCAAATTACATCTTCAGGTAACTCAGCAACTGCTCATATCTCTAGGTTTCTTTCTCAGTCTTCCAAAGTCGGTTCTAGAGCCTGTCCAGGTTCTCACCTTCATAGGTGCAGAACTGAACACAAAAGAGGCCAGAGCCTTCCTTTCTCTGGAAGAGCAAGGACCCTGGTCTCTCTGGCCTCCTCTTTCACCCTGCAGGTCTCTGACCAGCAAGGCATTTTCTGCAGCTCCTGGGGCACATGGCTGCTTCTACAGCAGTAGTGCAGGGAGCAAGATTTCAGATGAGGGACATCCAGTTCCATTTGAGAGCCTTTTGGTCTCAAAGGAGAGACCCTCTATCCAAATTGATCCCAGTGACTCGAACCCTGATGCAAGCCCTTCAGTGGTGGCAGGACCAGAGCAATTTGAGACAGGGGTCCCCTTAGCCCCCTCAGTCTCACTCCTTAATCCTTACTACAGATGCATCCCTCTTGGGGTGGGGAGCTCAATGGGCGACCTCACTACCCAGGGATTGTGGTCCCCTCAGGAATCTCTGTTCCACATCAATCTGTTGGAACTCAGAGCAGTTTTTCTAGCACTTCAAGTTCTTTCCAAATCTGTTCAGAACAAAGTTGTTCAGGTCAGAACAGACAATACCACCACAATGTGGTACATCAACAAGCAAGGGGCACTAGCTCCCGGCCTTGTGCACTGAAGCAATGAAGTTGTGGTCTCTGGCTTACTCTCTGAACACCTTCCTTATTGCAGTTCACCTCCCAGGCAAGGACAATGTCCTGGCAGATGCTCTCAGCAGGATTTCCCAGGGCCATCACAAATGGTCACTGGATCCCCTAATACTGGAGGTAGTATTTGCCAGATGGGGCACCCACAGATATGTCTTTTGCAGTCCCAGACAATCACCAACTTCCCTTTTTGCTGCAGGCCCCAGTGTTGGGCTCAGTCCCTCTGGATGCCTTCCTTCTCAGTTGGGAAGGGAAGTTTCTATGCTTTTCCCCTTCCCTCTTCTGTTCAAGGTGCTAGTCAAAATCAGATCTCAACCCTGCAAGATGATCCTGCTTGCTCCAGATTGGGCCAGACAGCCCTGGTACCCTCCTTATGTCCTTAGCAGTCCACCTTCCCTGTGTCTTTCCAGGAATCACAACCTGTTAACCTGTGCCAGGGAGAGTTTGGTACCAGACCTCAAATCTCCAATGCAAGGCCTGGCTCTTGAAGAGTTAGAGTTTGCTGACCTACACCTCTCCCGAGGTGTATTGGATATCTTGAAGGCTTCTAGGAAGCTTTCCACCAGGGTTACTTATAATTCCAAATGGAAGAGATTTTCCATATGGTGCTCTGACAAGCATATCTCCCAGAATCTGCTGACTTACCCACAGTCCTGGATTATATGGTGCATTTGAACACTCTGGGACTGAGACCAGCTACCTAAAAGTTCATCTGGCAGCCATCTCTGCTTTCTTATCAGCAGGTAAACCCTCTTCTCTTTCAGCTCATCCTGTATTCTCAAGTTTTTCAAGGGTTTCTACACAACCCCCATTCAGGGCCCTGCCCCTGCCTGGGATCTTAATATTTACATTGCCCAGCATATGCAACCCCCTTTGAGCCCTTGTCTTCAGCAGAGCTTAAGTACTTGACTTGGAAAACTGTGTTTTTGTAGCCATCACTTCTGCCAGGCGCATAAGTGAATTACAAGCATTGTCAGTGGAGCCTGATTTTATCTCCTTTCATAGAGATAAGGTGGTCTCAGGACTAACAGAAAGTTCTTGCCTAAGGTGGTTTCAGACTTCCACCTTAATCAATTTATGTCTCTCCTGTGTACTTCACTGACCATTCCTCCTCTGGCGAGAGGAGACTGCACAGTTTAGATGTCGAGCCCTTAGTTACTACATAGACCGTACCAAGGGTCACAGGTTTGACTCCCTCAACTGTTCCTCACTTATGGTGAGGTTGGTAAAGAAACCTGCCATTAAAAGATCCATTGCCAGGTGGATTGTCTCTTGTATCCAATTTTGCTGTGAAAAACTGGGTAAGGTTCCTCCCTCAGGCCTGAGGGCTCACTCTACCAGAGGTACAGCTGCATCTCTGGCTGCTGCCAGGGACATCCCTATCCTGAGATATGTCAAGCAGCTACCTGGAAAACAATTCACACTTTTACAAGCATTACTCCCTGGACATCCAAGCTGGGAGTGATGCTTCGGTTTAACACAACTTGTGCTTCAGAGCCTATTTCCTAAGTAGGTTCTGTCCCTCCTCCATGGAGGTACTGCTGTGTAGTCTGCATATGTCATAATATAGCAAGACTTCATGTTGTTTGAAGAAAAATTACTCACCTTAGTAATGTTGTTTCTTCTAATGGAGTCTTATATATTATGACCTCCTCTGCCCTCTCTGAACCTCTGCTTTTATGGATGTGGGTGGGCAGTGCAGTGTTGCACTTAGTAGATGCCCACCTTTGTTTTTCACCCTCTTTTTGGGGTGATTGGGTGTGTATTTTCATTTTTGGATCCTGACTTGAGTCTTTGTTTTGGGACCAAAAATGTGTTCATATATTTAGTAGCCAGTTGGCTAGTGTAGGTTTACAGCTTCCACACAGAACCTTAGTGAGTTTTGCTCGTAAAGATCTGACAGTTTGAGTTTGAAGAACAACAGACAGAGTTTCCAACCAAGCTCGCGCTCAAGGTTCCATGCCTGGCATGGAAAGTTAACTCTTTCACCTCCGGAGCAGTTCGAGGTTGGGACTCCACTCACATGTCATAATATGGCAAGACTCCATTAGAAAAAACAACATTACTAAGGTGAGTAATTTTTCTTATCCATACTCTGGCAGTTCCACTGGAATGCAATGATTGGCGGATGTCTTTAAGTTAAGCTACTCCCACCACCAGGGTAGCTATATCACTGACTCTGCTCCATGACATCAGTTCTTTCTTTCCAGTGAATCAGTCATTTTATTGTTCAGTTAAAACCATTACAGTAGAAAATAAAGCACAATTATATATAAATACATCCATATATATAAATAGGATATCAGTAGTTAAAAGACAGCAGTGATAAAAAACACTTCCATATAAAAACAGTCCAGAGGTGATAACTGCATCAAAAATAGTCCTAGGATTGGATTTATATTATATATTGCTTTCCTTGCCAATCAACTTATATTATTTAATTGATTTCATCTGAACCCTGTCTAATTACATCAAATATTGGGCAATATTCACAGGTAGTAACCTTTTGCATTACGTATCACCTATTTTCATAGATGAACTGCTTTCAAGAAGGCTGCAACCTTTTCCATAATTTATCATTCATTTGTGTTTAAGAACACATTGTCATAGCTTCTGGGGAGGTCATAATGTCACCCAGCCATTTTCCCCACTGTAATTTGAATAAAGGACATATCAAGATGATGTGTTTAGCATCATCTTCAGAGACAAGCCACATTTACGATAAGGTGAATTTACAGTTTTGTTTTTGCCTGTAATAAATGTAATTGGCTTTGTAAATTTCAAATCTCAGCCTGGTTATTGCTCTCATTTTGTTGGGTCCAGTACTTTGAACAAGTATGGTTCTAACCCATGTTCTAATTTTATATGTTTTACCATCTGAATAATTTCAGATTTTTAAGTTTCTTTCATGACTGTTTTTTCTATATCTCGGAGCCTGTTTTGATAAGCCTTACAGTTTCATCCCATGAGTATGTAAAACATCCCAAAGGATGTGACCTAGGCCACAGGAAAAAGTAAATTCTTAATTATCTTAATAGATGGTGGTTCGAAGCCCAGAGAGAATATCCAATTTCTTCCTCAAGACACTGTCTTGGTAACCTTGTTTCTTCCAAAAACAGTGTTTTAATAATAGCAATATTTGTCTCTCTGTCACTAGCGTGCTTATGAGATATTGTCCTGTTTCAAGGTTTAAGATCACCATTGGGACTGACTGTAGGACCAATAAAATGTATCTATTTATTTTATTCAAGATTACCTGTAAATTATTCAATCTAGTAAATCCCCAAATTTCTGCTGCGTATAACAGACTTGATTTTATCTTGGCCTCTAGTACTTTCAAAACTCCCTTTACTGAATATCAGCCTGTTTTGGCATTAAATATTTTAAATGCATTAAATGCCATTATAGTTTTGTTACACATCAAAACTATATGATCTTTCTATTTGAGGTTTTCTGAAAATTCAACTCCCAGGTAGTCATAATATGTGACCTGATCAACTTTTCCTTGTTTATCCATATAGTACATTTCTTCCTACTATTGTTGCCAAAAATTAATACTTTGGTTTTGGTCATGTTCATTTTCAATTTGAGTGTAATACATAGGTTATTTAAACAATCAAGTTTTCTTTGTAATCCCAGGTTGAAGTTGATGTCAAGACCAAGTCGTCAGCATCGCCCATCAGTCAGTCCTGGTATTTCCTACTTTCGGGCGTGGAAATCTGGGTTCTGAAGTTTTATAAGTATCTCATTAATATAAATGTTAAATAACATTGGTGCCAGGAGGCAGCCTTGCGCATCTTAAATTGGTAATAAAATGATGATGATGTATGTCCCTGGTGATCATATTGTATTTAGCCCAGGTATAATTATGGAGCCTAATTAAAATATTAAGCTAATCTGGACATATGCCCAGGTTATGTAATTTATCCCAAAGAATAGATTGACTTATGCTGTCAAATGCAGAGGAAAAGTCTGTGAAACAACAAAATAGTTTTCCTTTTAATATGTACATACTTCCATGTCATGTGTTTCAATGCGTAACAGTGTTGGATGGTTGATCTTGATTTCCTAAAACCATTCTGATTTTCATGTAAGATAGACTTCTCCTCCACCCAATCACTTAGTCTCTCTAGTATTATTCTTGTAAAGAGTTTTGAGTAATATCAATAAGACTGATTGGTCTATACATTCTGGGATTATTTGGATCATCTTTCTTATAGATGGGATAAATAATACTCCCTGCCAGCTATTAGGTCAATCATGTCCTTGTGCAGTAATATTGAATATCTGGTATAGTACAGGGGCCCACCAATCGATATAATTTTATATAGGTCACCTATGATTTTAACTGGTCCTGGGGCTTTATTGGCTTTTAATCGTGACATAGAATATTTTATTTCTTCTAGAGAAATAAATAAGAAGTTGGATATCTAAGATAGCCATATTTACAATGAATCCCTTGAATTATTTGGTCTTCTTCTATGGAAAGTATAGATCAGAGAAGTGAGCTTCCAAGTATCTGGAAGGATATGTGCTTCAATCTTAGAAGAGTATTTGTTACAACCCAGGCTCGCTGTTCTCCAAAACTTCTTGTTTTCTTTACTTATAACTGCATTTTTAGTTTTCCCACAGTTCTTTAGTGTAGGATTGTCTTTATTGATCCAGAATTATTTTATACCTCTTTCTTTCCTTATTAATGTTGCAACAAGTTTTCTTACTGTTAATTAGTTGTTTACATTTGTTTCCTCAAAACTTCCTGCACCTAGAATTGTTTTAGTTGCTATCCTGTTTATTACACAGTGTGGTTTAATTAGAGTGTTTATTTCATCCATTTATCTAAAGAAACATTAAATTGGTTTCTTCATTAATAGAAACCTAAGGTTTACCATCATTGCATTGGTTCCTTCAAACAGTTATCAAAGAATTGTATGGTATTTGGCACCCACTGTATCCTTTTTTGATTTACTATTTCAATCCCTTCCCCAACATGTGATTCAGATATTTGAAAAACATTCAAGGACTACATTTAGGCTGAGGTGCACTTGGTAATTAATACATAAAAACATCAAAACCAGGCATTATCACTCCAATAAACTGACTGCTGCAGTATAAAAATAATAATTTATTAAGCGAATCTTATGTCACAATGACCCTTTATCAGAGGCCTTTGATAAAGAGGTCATTGTAACCAAAACCATCAGTCATGTAATTTGTTTAATAAATTATTCTTTTTACTCTGCAGCAATTTATTATGTGATGAGTGCCTGTTTGATGTTTTCAAGATTTAGATCTTTCTCTATTTATTCCATCCATTTGATTTTTAGCTCACAGGATTGTGAGCCGATTCTATTCTATATAAATTCCAAGATCTTGTATTACTTTAATAGCTTCAAGATTGCCCCATATCAAATCTATAATTATTTTTTTTATTTAGTTTTTGTTGACCAGGTAAGTGCGCTAGACAAATCCTGCCTATTTTCAGGCACGACCGGGGAGGATACAGATGAATGCCAACTGACCTTGAACCAGATTAAGCTGTTGGTATTTTTAGTGAATGATATCGATGATCCTTGTGGCCCATTATGTTATTTCCCAATGGCTGTCTCCTGGCAGTCTTCCACCAACAACAAAAAGAGTTTTGTTAGAGAACTAGCAACTTTCCTCTTTTATTTTACCTCAGATCCGAGTAGTTCTAATACTACTGATCCTGGGATTAAGTTCCAACAAGATAGGTAAATAATCTGTATCATTAGAATTGGCTGGTATCTGCACATTAAAATCTCCTAAGAGTATTATTGGCATATCAGACTCCTATTCATAGTATAATTTAGTGTAGAATTAAGTTTTAGTAGGAGTTTATCTGTATCCTTATTAGGCGGTGGTAAGTAGGTATTAACTATAATTAGTTTATTATGACTATTCACTTCTTCCACTAAGAGAGCCAAGATATCATCGGTGTGTTATATTCTCTGTTAATTTTAAAATTTAAATATGTTTTAGGTAAATAGACATAGCTCCCATCTTTCTTCCATAACGTTTTATTCTCACAGGTGATTTTGACAGATTGAGATAACTGACATTTTAGGGACGTGGATGTGTTGTTCAATCCACACACTTGCACGGTTCCTTACCGCTTTAAATCTTGCGGAAGGTCTTCAAGCTGGCTCCTCCCACCCACCCAGATGTTAAAACTCTTGGCTCTGCTTATGACACCAGATCTTCCTTCACGACTGAGCTCAGGTTCTCTCCCTTGCGCTCTGCGTTTAGGCCTGGATCCTAACTCTTGGTTAACCCGAAACTAATTTTAAAATTCACAAGACTTGGTCTTTATCTTCCCTCGTAGCTGTGATGGACAAATTTCCTGGATTTCGTCGGTACCCTGTGGGTAGAAGCTGTCCCGGACCGATCCGCACTCCACATCGTTTACTGCTTGGGCTTAGCCATGATTCTCAGGCCTGCGACTTGTGCAAGTCCTTTTCGGCTACAGTATTAGGATCAGCGCTGCCAGATTACAACTTGGCGCCAGAGAAACGTTATCCTCCGGTAAAGTCAAAGGAGTCCCATTGGGCGGTAGCCATGGGGCTGTGGCTCGCTGAACAGTCGAACAGATGATCGCCTCGAGGGAGGAGGCGACCCCGCCGCATCATCATCATCATCCTCGGTCGCGGCATTTATCCTGTTCTCCTTGGCTCCTCCTACATGGCTTCGTTTAAATGGCTTTGCAATCCCTCTCCACCAAGGCAGAGGGCCTTTGGGACATTCCTCTGGTGAAAAGAAGGGATCTAGGGTAAGTCCCACCGTCGGCGTTAGTGGGAGCAGGAGAGGTCCCTTCCCGGATAGTCGACACTGACTTCAGTCGAGGTTGCGGCTGAGCTGCTGGCTTCGTGGTATCCCCGCAAGTCAGCCGCCGAGACACCCGCCGATGCGTCAAGATTTTCTTGACCTCGGACGGTCTGTCGACTGGAGAAGCCGATAACCCTTCTTCACCAGTTGCCCGGTGGAAACTGAGGACTTGCCTGTGCCTCCTGTGCGAGTCCGGTCAAGGTCCCTGAACTGAGGGAGGAGTGGGTTTCCCCGCCCCTCTCAGACCCACCCTCGGAAACACGAAGTCTCGGTCTCAGACCTCTTCCAGGTCCAGCTGATGCCACCGACATCAACCGGTTCGGTCTCGGCACCCGTCTGGGCGTGACGCCTTCGTCTTCGTCATCGTCCTCTTTCGGAGGATGAGCTGCGCGGCGCTAATTGCGTCAGCGCTACGAGATCTAATGGCAGCAGCTCGCTGACAGAATAGCCGACTCCATCGCCTCCCAGCCGTTAGTGGCTGTCACCAGGCGGCCAAAACAACCCCTGGGTGGTAGTGAAGGCCGAAGCCAGCACTGGTTGTTAGGCGAAACCGGCTGCACCACCCATTGTGGTGGAACCCGCCTCCACAACCTAAAACTGGGGCCCCGACCGAGAGTTGCCGGTCGGGTCGGGGCTCTGCCCCATCGGTTGTCGGTCACCCTCACTCCCGATCGACCTCCCGGCAGGTGGAGGTGGCTCAGGTGCTCAACAGCTGTTCGCAGACTCCTCGGAGTCTGCGACAACTCCTTGTTCTCCAGGCCACTTGACCTGGAGTCCACCGGGGTCAGTCGGTGGATGAGAGCCCATCCTCGTTCCTTGGAATACTTCAACCCATCTCAGAGTCCACTGGATGAAGCTCAGAACCCATTTCAAAGCGGGCCAAGTATCCTCACAGAGATACTGGACGAGGGATTCCAGAAGCCTTCGGGTGGCAAGCCATTGTTGGCCCAGCCCTGGAGCTGTGGCAGTGGCCAGCTTCTTGTCCAGCACCTTGGCCAGGATGGCTCGTAGTATGCTGTTCCCACGGTTCACTCTCCGTTTCTCGGAGCACCCTCTGCGGAGGGCTCGTGACCTACAGCTTTTCCGCGTCCGGGAATGCTTGGGACGAGGACAAGCCTCCCAACAAGGAGTCCAAGTTGGACTACTCCGGGCGGAAAGTTTATGCTGCTTCCTCCTTAGGCCTTTGTCAGGCCAGCTCGAGCTGTCTTGATGGCACACTTTCACATGCCCTTTGGGCTCCTGGATGAGGTGATTCCTCATCTCCCAGCTGACCTCCAAACCACGGTCAAACAGGTGCGGGATCAGGAAGGGCAGTGGCCAAACAGCAGCTCCAGACTTCCTGGACATCGCTTGACCTGCAGCCCAGTCAGTAGCGGCGCGTAACCATGTGCAGCAGAGCTTGCTGCGGATCTCCACATTTACAGCGGATACCCAGCACAAGCTGGCAGACGCTCCATTCCTGGCACCGACTTGTTCAGTCCCGGGTGGAGGCATCTTCAGCGGATCGACAAGTCCAGCGCCACCTTGGACTCTGTCACATTTGCCCAGAAGGACAAAGGCCACCAGCAGCAGCGTAAGCCTTTCGTCCTTCAGCCCCTCGGCATGTCCGGCCCAGCAGCACCAGCATCAGGGCCAGCAGGCTCGACTTGGCATCCCAAAGCATGCTTGCTGCTTCCTTCAGCAGGAGCCAGGGGAAAGGTCCAGGCAGCCCTTGGCGGCCCTTCTCCAAGTCTCCCAGTAACGGGTTGAGGGGTGCTCCCTCAACCTCGCTACCCTCCTGTTCTCCCTGTGGATGGCTCTGCCACTTCCTTTCCGCCTGGTCCAATATCACCACGGACCGCTGGGTGTTGGAAGTGGTAGGAAGGGGTCTGGCCTCTGAATTTGAGCAGTCCCCACTCCTTGGCCGCCGCCCCACGGAGGGGCTACGGGTCCACAAGTTCTCTGTCGGCTCAACGAGCCGACATTGCCCTGCTCTCCAGAAGGAGGTGATCAGGATGTGGTGGATCCTCTCCAGACCCTGGGTTTGTGTCCAGGTACTTCCTGGTCCCAAACGGACGGGACTGGCGCCCATTCTAGACCTACAAGACCTGTATCAAGTTCCTAAGGTCTCGTACCTTCAGGATGGTCACTCTGGCTCAGATCATTCTATCCTGGAACGAGGCATGTGGTTCTGTTCTCTGGACCTCCAGGACGTGCGTTCTTTCACATCCCAATGTCTGTCTCACCAGTGATTCCTCCGCTCAGGGCAGAGGGATCCCTACGAGTTCCAGGCCATGCCCTTCGCGCTTCTCCAGCTCCCAGGGTCTTCACCAAATGCATGGCAGTGGTGACAGCATTCCTGCAGTGCTGAAGGGTCCAGGTGTACCCTTACCTGGACAACTGGCTGATTGCAGCCCCTCAAGTTGGAGGTGGAGGGTCCAGAGATCTGGCCTCCAGGTCTGTTCTCAGATTGGCCTCCTCATCAACGAGGCCAAATCCGGAACTCGTGCCAGCGCAGGTGATTCAGTTCATCGGGCAGAGCTCGACTCTTCGAGCCAGAGCACGGCTCCCGGCAGACAGGGCCGAGGTCCTTTCCTCCTTTGCCCAATCATTTCTGGTTGGGCAGTTGCGCCCCTGCCTGGGACTTCCTGCACCTCCTGGGCCACATGGGGCCTGCACCAGCATGGTCCGTTGGGCCCGCTGGCACATGTGTCTCTACAATGGGGGCTGGCCGGCCAGTGGTCACAGTGCTCGGTCCTCTGGACCAGCCAGTGATAGTGACCCAGGAGATGTGGGAACGCTCCAGTGGTGGCTCTGCTCCAGCTGATCTGCTGGAGGGTATCCTGTTTGTCCGCCCAGAGCGCACGGCCACTGTCCCTCAGGAGTCTCGATGCGACATCAACCTGCTGGAGCTTCGAGCGGTCCAACTAGCCTCACCGCCCGGCTCCGCTTGTACAGGGTCAAGTGGTCCAGGTCCAGATGGACAACACCACCACCATGTACTACCTAAACTGCCAGGGCGGACGCGATCCTTGCCTCTGTGCGAGGAGGCTCTCCACACTTGGTCTCTCGTGAGCAGACTGGAGGCGGATCTCCTAGCCATTCATGTGGCAGGAGCCTCCAACACTCTGGCCGATGCCCTAAGCCAGATAGGTGCTGCATCTCACAGTGGTCTCTCCTGCTGGAGGTAGTACAAGATCTGTTCTCCCACTGGGGCACTCCTCAGGTGGACCTGTTTGCCTCAGGGAGAATCGAAGCTGAGGCTGTTCCATGCCCGTCCCCTCTCAGCAGGCACGCTGCAGGGGATGCCTTCTCGAGGCCGTGACCTGGCTCTTCTATGCTCTTCCTCCATTTCCTTGATCCACAAGGTGCTTCTCAAGGCAAAGAGGGACAAGGCACAGGTGATTCTGGTAGCCCAGACTGGCCCCGCCCAGTTCTGGTATCAGATCTCTTCAGCCTCAGCTCCAGGCTCCCGAGGCAGCTTCCAGCCCGCCCGGACCTGATCTCAGTCACCAAGGGAAGGTACTCCACCTGGACCTTCAATCTCTGCACTTAACGGCCTGGTTCCTGAGCTGCTAGCTGCTCCAGGCCTTGGGTCTTTCCGACGAGGTCCTCAGCGTTGTTGAGGCATCCCTAAGGAGTCGACTAGAAAATGCCATGCCTTCAAATGGAAGAGATTCTCCATTTGGTGTCAGGATAAGGGTTGGACCTTCCTCCTTTCCTGGCTAGCATTCTGGACTACCTGTGGTCCCTTTCTCAGCTAGGGCTTGGGTCGACAACCCTTAAGGTGCACTTGGCAGCCATCTCTGCTACGGATGCTGGGCGGGAAGCAGTCAGTGGTGCAGGAGAAGGTGGTTGGGCACTTTTTCAAAGGCCTTGATCACATATCCCTCTGGTGCGAACCTCCACCTCCATGGGATTCACTGCTGGTACTGGCTAAAACTCATTGGCAAGCTATTCGAACCGATGTACAGGTGTGACATCTCTCACCTGTCATGGAAGACTGCCTTTTGGTGGCTATCATGTCAGCCAGAAGGATGGGAGAGCTCCAGGTGCTTTCATCGAGTCTCCTTATCTGGTCTTCCACGAGGGACAGGTTGTCCTGTGCCCCCACCGAAATCTCCAGTGGTGTGAGTGCACCTTAACTAGATGTTGACTCTGCCGGTGTTCTACCCCAGTCACACGTCGGAGGGCTGGAATATAGGCTCCATAGTTTGGACCCTAGAGAGTGCTCTCTTATTACAAGGAGCGGACGGTCGAAGTTCAGGGAGAGGTTCGCCAGCTGTTTTTCACCCACGCTGAAGCTGCACCTGGCAGACCTGCAGCCAAGCAGACGATAGGCAGGTGGGTCACCTCCCGCATAGATCTCTGCATAGGTTGGCGGGCATGGAGCCTCCCAAAGGGATAAGAGCTCATTCTATCCGCCATACCGCTGCTTCGGTGGCTGCTTGCACAGATGTCCCTATCCAGGAAATCTGCAGGGCTGCTACCTGGAAGTCAGTATACACCTTCATTACCCACTACCACATCGACCTTGTGTCACGCCGGAAGCTGGTTTTGGGACCTCTGTTCTCTCAGTCCTTATTTCCCAAGTAGGGGGTGCTACTGCTCCTCCGGAGAACTGCTAGAGTCTGCCAGTAAGTGTGGCTTGAACAACATATCCACGCCCTCAGAAATACAGGTTACTCACCTGCAACAGGAGTTCTAGGAGTGGTATACAGTATGTGTTCATCCACACAACCCACCTGACATCCCCGGCTTCGACGCCGCAACCTGGCTTCCAGTGGCTAGATCTGGCGCCATGGGGAGGAGCTGAGAGTTTTATCACCCAGGTGGCTGGGAGGAGCCAGCTTGAAGACCTTCCGGCAAGATTTAAAGTGGCAAGGAACCTGCCAGTAAGTGTGGATGAACAACATATACCACTCCCAGAACTCCTGTTACAGGTGAGTAACCTGTATATCTTTCCTTTGATAAACATACATTTGAGACAGTAAAGAAGTGTCAATAAATCTTGGGATGCATTTTGGGAAATATTAAAAGTAGAGAGAGTGAAGTTATTATCCCACTGTATACTGCCCCTTGTGAGACCACACTTGGAATATTGTGCACAGTTTTGTGCACCTCAAAACAAAAGGTCACAAAAGTTAATAGAGAAGGTTCAGAGAAAAATCACAAGAAAGATGCAGTCAACTAAGAATTTGGGATATAAAGACGGACTCCAAAAATTAAACCTGTACTGATGGAATATAGAAGAAATGGGGGGTCTCTGTCTTATTTACAGAACTATGAACAAACTGTTTCTGAGGGAAACACTAGGACTAAAACTGGATATGGGTAGCACATCTACCAGGTCACATAAATATAAGCTACAGGGTGATAAAAATAAATCTGTCAAAAGAAGTAAATATTACACACAAAGGGTGGTGACCAAATGGAATGAACTACCAGAGGAAATAGTAGACAGTAAAACATGACAGCTTTTAAACAAAATGTGATAGTTACATGGCGGAAAAGAAATATGCATTCCACCTGTGAATGGGTGGCAAGTTCATCAAAGGGCCTTGGCTCACTGAACTTGAAATTTTCCTATAAACCAGGTAATCGTGGTGATTCTCCTATTGTATACCATGTTTCTTGTACGCTTATTATGTCAAAGTTTCCAAAACGAGCTACTTCGGATCGGCTATTTTAAGGAAATCCTCTATGTTCCAGGACAGTATCTTTAATGTTTTATTATCTGTGGAGACTTCTTTTAATATAATTTTTGTTAGTCACTGAGCATTTCTGTTTTTAATAGCTCTTATCCATATTTAGATGTTGAGTTCTCCAATCTACCTTGATTTTTCTTTCCTTATTATCGGTTTTGCTTGAAACATTTTTTGGGTAACATTTTTTGTACTGAGTGAGTCCAATCTTCTGGGGTCATGACATACAGACTCTACCCCATCCAGTGCCAATGCTTGATTTAATATAATCTTCCTGGACATAAAGTCTCCACCACTCATTCACGCTGATGGGATTTACGGATGTGCTAGGCTAGCAGGAGCAAACTTTGCAACAGGGCCGGTGCCAGAGATGGAGCCGTGAGGAGGTGGCATCACGAGCCTGCTCGTGTGGTAATAACTGTCCTGTCGGCCTCGAACCGGCCTCTCAGTTCCTTTTTCCCACCAGTAGTGTGCTTCAGTGACGACGATTTCCCTGCCTGTCGGAGTCAAACTTCAAACTAGCAGTGTAGTTTTCAGTTTATTGTTCTATAAAATGTATCTCAAATAAGTACCGCTACTTTTAAACTTTACTTATTAAGAAAACAAAGTCTTCAGCCCTCCATTGACGGAGTTGACCATGAGCAGGTCAGGTGACGGTAGGGAGACTTGTGATGAAAGCTGTTCTGTCAGCCGGGCTGGGTCCACGCCTCTCCTCGGGAGGGGAGGGTCTGACAACAGACGGTCCGATGCCTGGTGGGATGGGCGGTCCCCAGAAGCATAAAAGAAAATGGTCGCAAACTCTGGACTGTTCGCCCTCGAGCTCTTCTTCAGCCCACAGGTCAAAAAGAGAAGGCATCATTCGAGGTCACCTTCTGGTATGTCTGCGCTTCAACGGTCGGTCGTTGGGCAGATGCCAGTCTCTCCACCAGAGTCGCCAATTTCTGTCTCCGATGACTGACCCTTTGACATCGGAGCCTCTTCCCCACCTATTGAAAGGGCTTCCAATGAGCAGTTTCATCAGTGGGCTGTTGTTATGGAGCAGTGGGCTCGGAGGTTGGTCCAGCTGCCTGGCCCGGCACTCCGAGACCTCCTGGCCCTTTGGGGAGCGTTGAACCTTCCTAGTCATGTGGCGCCATCTTGGTGCCGTCGACTCCATGCTCAGGTGTTTTCCTGCCCTCACATGGCAGGGGCCACACCGATGCTTTTATCTCTGGTATTCTTCCTTCTATTTCTTCAAATCAAGTCTTCGGGCCCTGTACTGCTTTCGCGCCATCGGGCACTCTCTGCGTCGATGTGTGTTCCGCACCATCTCTTGGCACCAGCGCGCCTGTCGCTGCCGCCCTCTGCTCTGATGCGCTTGTCGGCACTGGCCCTCAGCGCCCGCTGGAGTTGTCGGCGCTGTCCCTTAGCCGCTGTGGTCTCTGTTGGTGCCGTGTGCTGTTTTTTGATGGCGCCGTCCCCCTTGCTATCAGCGCCGTTTTCTTCTCGGCGCCAAGGCTTGGTGCAGTTCTCGACTCCGAATCCTTTCTCTTCTTCGCTTCCTTCTGATTTTCACCCTTTCCTGCCCATACAATCCCTCCGGGCTGTCAGGAGATGATATTGAACCTGGTCTAGATCTTCAACTGGGTGATGATGTTGAAGGAGCAGGGATCAATCCTGCCACAGAGCCTGTGATTGAGGACCTGTCATTTAAGTCTCTGCTGAAAAATGTTAATTCTACTCTTTCTCTCCAGACTACAGATATTGATCCTGGGAAGCTTTTGAGACTCCAATACCTACATGTCCTGGAGATCCCTATGGATTTAACTCCCTGGTAAAACCATCCTTTGAGACGCCTCTCAGTTGGTATGGAATAATCCCGCCTCATTCCTTCTGTGGCTAAGTCCATAGACAGGAAGTATGCTGCCCCAAGGAGCAACCCATTTTGCCTTTGCAGACCCTTTGTAGTCTTGGCAGAGAATGATAAGGCTGTTCTTCCTCAGGCATCTACAGCCCAGCCTGTAAACAAAGAATCTCATAAGATAGACACCTTAGGTAAGAGAGTCTTTGCTGCCTCCACCCTGGTATGAGTAATGCCAGCTACCAGGGCTATTTCTCTCAATATGAGTGTGTTCTTTAGCATTCGCTCAAACAAATGGTAGAAGCTCTGCCGAGTGGGACACTAATTCAGAGCTGCTTCAGACCATAACCAGGTGCTCGAGTCCAACAACCAACAGGTTAAATCAGCTATGGAGGCTTTTGATATATGCTTCCCAAGCAGCGGCATTTGTACCGTCGTCACTCTTGGCTACGCACTTTGGGTTTCACGAATGATGCCCAACAGCAGGTCATGGTGTTACCTTTTACGGTATGTATCTGTTCGACCTCAAGTAGAGCAAGCGCTGGAGGCCACACAGAAGACTAGGTCAGCCATTAAATGGCTCGATCTGCTCCCACCCTTCCGGGGGAGGGTGTTAACAAGCGCCAGTTTCACAACCGTCAGTCCTTTCAGGGCAAGAACAGGGGATGTTTTAATAAAACCAAACCCCCAGCCTCAAAAGAAAATGCGACAGAAGGCACAAGGGCCCAAAGCGCCCAGTGCCACCTTCTGTGTTTCTGGCCCAGGTCTCCCTCAACTGCCACAGGGGACTCTTCTTCAGCGGTGGAGGACGTCTGACTCAGTTCTACAACCAGTGGAAGTCCATAACATCAGACAAATGGGTCCTCCAGATAATTCATGAGAGGTACTCCTCTACCTTTCAGAAACCCTCCGGATCATCCTCCCAAACGACAGCCCAGGCTGTCAACAATACAGTCAGACCTTCTTGCCTCCGAGATGCAAGGCCTTCTGAACAACAGGGCAGTAGAAATAGTTCCACTGGATCAACGAAACACAGGTTTCTACTCCCATTACTTCCTGGTCCCGAAAAGACTGGTGGCAGCTTCTATTCTGGACCTCAGAAAGTTAAACAAGTTTCTTTTCAAGGAAAAGTTCAAAATGGTATCGCTAGGGACCCTGTTGCCCTTGCTTCATCAACACAATTGGCTGTCTTCCTGGATATGCAGGATGCTTACCAACATATTCCTATACACCAAAGCACCACAAATACCTAGCGTTTGTAGCTCTGGGCCAACGTTATCAGTTCAGAGTCCTGCCCTTTGGGCTATCCTCAGCGCCACGAGTTTTTACAAAGTGTTGTGCAATTCTGCAGCACATCTCAGAAAAATTGGAATACAAGTCTTCCCATATCTGGATGACTGGCTCCCTATGCAAGTCCCTCCAGACAAGGAACTCTGGATGCCATAGCAACGCAGGACTTTCTCACGTTCATGGGAGTCCTGCTGAATCTGAAAAATCACAGTTGCAGCCCTCCCAGAAGCTTCTCTTTATAGGAACTCTTCTGGACACCTCTTGTGCAAAAGTCTTTCTTCCAGAGGACAGAAGGAGCGATATCCTACAGATGGCTCGGTGCATCAGAAGAACAACTCAGTTTGAGCTGTCTCGATGCAGCGGATGCTGGGTTCACTGTACCCTAGCACGCCTCCACATGAGAACCTCTCAATGGTCCCCAGCCACTCACCCTCAGTCCTTTCTCATCAAAGTGACAGAACCTCTGAAGAGGCCACTCACCTGGTGGTCGCGGAGGACAACCTCTTCTGAGGGGTATCCCTTGCTCCTATGGATCATCAGATTTATTACCATGGATGCTCTCGATGGGGTGGGGAGCTGAACTGTCAGAATCTCCACACCCAAGGTACATGGACTCGGTCGAGTCCCAGCTTCACATAAACGCCCTGGAAATGAGAGCCGTTTATGCAGTCCTGGCTTTGAAGGACATTCTCTGTCACAAGAATATTCTCCTTCAAACGGACAATGAAGCAGTGATGTATTACATCAACAAGCAGGGCAGTGCACACCTTACCCTTTATGCAGGGAAGCCTGAGAGTGTGGAATGGCGCCAGAGCACAAGGCACTAATTCAGGTGGCTTACCTGCAAGGAGTGCAGAACCGAACTGGCAGACCGTCTGCAGAACGGAGACCAATCCACACAAGTGGTCTCTCGACCAACCTTGGTTCAGTCACTATTCGCAGAGTGGGAACTCCAGACACTGTATTTCACAAGCACAAAGTAGTTCTAAGGACCCATCCTAAGTTCCTCCCTAAGGTTGTCTCAGAATTCCATCCAAACCAACCTTTACGTCCTGCCTACCTACTTTGAAACTTCCAGAATGAAGGTGTGCCCTCATTCTTCAGATGTTAAAAGCACTGCATTTCTGTTTGATAGAACAAAAGAGATTTGCAAAGCTCAACAGCTGTTTGTTTCCTTCAGCGAGACCTGGCTGGGTCAACCTGTCACTATCAGATGCATTTCGGCATGGCTATTGGCATGCCTACGCGTGTTATTCCATGGAGCAGGTTAAGCTGGAGGGCAGAATGTCACTCACTCTACTAGAGCAGTCAGCATTATCCCTGGCAGAACCGCAACGTGCTCATTGTGGACATTTGCAATGCGGTTGCCTGGAGCCCAGTGCATACTTTCGTCAAGCACTGTGCCCTGGATGTCCATACCAGGCGACATCTTCGCTTGAAGGACTATCCTTAAAGGACTTCTGTCCTATATTTGTGAACTCTTGGTTTCTCCTGCCGCCCTCGGGATTTTTAGCTTGGTACTCTCCATCAGTGTGAATGAGTGGTGAAGACTTTATGTCCAGGAAGATATGGAAATTATGTACCTACCGTAATTCTTGATCTTGGACAAAGTCTCCACCACTCATTCTACCTCCATCCCCGAGCTCACCTCTCTGTTGTTGGTCTTTACTCCCTCAGTGTTTAGGCTGTGAATGCTTCTTTGTTAACCCTTCTTACATACGGGTCGTTTGGACTATCTTATGTCCCTGTTTTTATTAGGCTAATCCTTCTATGTTAGTTACACTGCACCTCCTCTGAAAAAGGTACTAAAGGTGGTTGGAGGGTGGAGCTTACCGAGATGGTCATTGCCACGGAGGCCAAGGCTTCGGCACTGCTCTCGCAGCTCCATCTCTGGCGCGACCCTCTTGCAAAGTTTGCTCCTGCTGGGTCCTAGCACCTCCGCGAGATCCCATCAGTGTGAATGAAGGTAGAGACTTCGTCTGAGAAGATCAAGAATTACGGTAGGTACATAATTTCCATTTCTTGGTTTATGCTGTGAAGATGCTGTGTTTCCTTACAGGGGTTACCAGGGCTCTCTTATGCCGTTAGTAAGTGTTAGGTTATGTGGCATCTCCTCGTATGAAAGGTTCTGAGGCAGTTGATGGCTGGTGCCAAGGTAAGCCATGCAGCACAAGCCAGTCTCCTGGTGGCACATGCATACCACTTACCTCAGCACCAGCCCTTCTGAAAGTTCTGGCTCCCTTAACCTCCTACTGCCTCTGGTTCAGACTCCTTAGTGTGAATCAATAGTGCAGATATTTCTGGAGATTAAAATTACAGTAAGTACGTAATTTTCATTTATAAGGTATTGGTGGCAGTTCTGAAGCATTTATAGGTTGAAAGTTTATTTCACACATTGTGATAACTGAAGCTGGCTTAGCATACAGTACTTGATAAACTGTACTTTCCTACTATTGATCCTAGCTACCCCGACTCACTATGCTTAACGTGGTAAAATTTTACTGTACTGGCTAACATATTTTGTCAGTTCTCTGAATACTTATGCTGATGTTTTTATCTTAGAATAACAAATTGTATTGTTGTTTTCAAAACAATAATGTGTGATAAAAGGTTCAAAAAGGTTTGGGAAGTTGAATGGTGGCACTGGGATGGGACTTTCGTCCAAAGCAAATGAACAGAGACCACTAAATTTATTTTACAAAAGTTGAACTAAACCCAGAACTGTAGAGTTTATAAGCCAGTGCATTTACGTGATCTACTACCCAGTGCTCTAAAAAGACTAAATATTTACATATATATCATTTCTAGGTGATGATTTCTCTCTAGTCGACGAAGATGACATACTGAATCGGTTTACTCCTCAAAAGAAGGAAAGATCAAACTCTATAGAAACAATGTGGACCCCTGGCTGCGACCTGGCTCATCAGACACTTTAAAAGGTTTATAGCTGGCCAGTCAAACGGGAGAATTCTCCTTCAAGGAATACAGTAGCCTTTAACTGGCAGGGACTGTCAACAGCACATGGGTGATTTTCTCTAAAGCGGTCCCATTTGTGCCTTTCAAATCTGAATGAAACCTAGTCACTACAGCACTTTTCTATATTTGTGCAGATGTTATCTGATTTTCTTTATCGGTACATTATACTGTTTAATATGAGGTATTCAGGAAAGCCTTCCTTTGCACTTGGTTGATATTACTTGACTTACACTATTCTGTGTAACAGCTGTACCACTTTGATAAACTGTCCCATTTGTGGCACTAGTGCTGCTGTAAGTTGCAGCTGATTAGACTATTACTCAGGCTTTATCTATTTTCTAACATGACTGCACAAGTGTACATACCAAGGACTGAAGTGCAGTATTTTCTGGTTGGAAAGACTTGGGCTTTTAACAGCTGGCAGCCTTCAACATATCATGCCTATTTTATTATGATCTTTCGCATATTTTTTTCTGATGCATCTTCTACTGAAATCAGGTAATTTACCAGTAGCTGTTAATGCCATGAAATCAGAGTTTCTAACACTACAGTACAGTGGGGCACATACAGACTTGAACACTTGACATTTTGTATCAGTGCTTTGATGTTTTGCTTTCATTGCCAATGTTGATTATACAAGACTCAACTTTTGTAGCTTGCAGCTCGATTGGCTTTGAGTAGTAGAGAGATATGCATTACTGATTTTGTACAGTGTTTTGACAAGTATTCATCTACCCATTGCAGCATTCTGACTCAAGGACCTAGAACCTAAAACCATCCAATCGGATTTAAACCACTGTCCCATGACTGCCTCCGCCTCTCACACATGGTTCTCTTCAGCCAGATATATTTTTCCACTTCACCACTCGTGAATTATGGTCCCATCTCATAGAAATGTAGAATCTGACAGCGAGATAGGACCGCTAACTCTCCCAGTCTGCCCATTTTCAAACAACATGAAGTCTTGCTGTATTCTGACAATCTGCAGTTAGCGCCAGCCTTTAAACTGCCCCAGAAGTAGCGGATTAATTTTTCTATACAGTGCATAGATCGTTGAGCCTCGAGCTCAGTTGAGGTCTCTATCTGCAGCACTTTGAAACCCAACCGTCAGATTCTTTACTCCGCCTCACTGAACAGTAGCTCCGAGATTTCTCCTTCTGCTCGGTTCAGTTGGTTAAAGTTATCGGTTTTATTCTGAATTATTTTCCGCTGTCGGTTCAGGCTCTGTCTGCGGTACAGTAAGTACTTTAGGTAGTTCTATGTTTCTTGTGGAAATTGGAAAATTTGTATTTCTCAATCGGTTTGGCTGAACTGATCCATTACTTACATCTGTCTTTAGTGTGGTACGGTCCTAATCGGTTTAAAAAATCTTAATTTGTGCATTTTTTCCAATACCCGTAACACGGTTAGAAACCGATAAAGGAGTCTTGCCTGGCGTGTTGCCGAAAAAGGGTAAGTTTGGTTAGGTTAGCTATGTCTGGAGAAACCCAAGAAAAAACCAGGCCCACTGGGTTACAACACTGCAGTGAGTGTGGGAGGTCTTTGCTAAGGCTCCATCCGCATCACCTGTGTTTATTGTCTGAGGTTTGACCACCTCGATACAGACTGCCAAATATGTAAAAAGTTTCCTAAGTCTACACTGGAAAAAGATTAGGTAGACTTAGGAAAAGGAGGTCGAGAAGTCCGCTGACCCGGATGGCCAGCCTGGTTTGGTTCAACCGAACCAGAAGGAGTGCCCTCTGACCAGAGCGATACTTCTTGACGAAGGAGAGCCGATCCTGAGGATTAGTTCTACAAAGAGAAATCGGTTCGGATCAGAGATTCATGTTCCTACTGCCGAGGAAATAGCCAGAGCAATTGGTTGTTGCATCGCTTCATCCAGTTCCGACCGATCCGGCGCCTTTTGGCAGGGGTTCGGTTCAGTCGGTTCCCCGGTTCAAGATTATACCCTGAAGACTTTTATGAACCGATTTTGAGGAGGAAGTGGATTTTGAAGATGATGGTGAAAGTCTGGATGTGCCTGTGGAACGGACATCTCCCCAGACAGACCTTCTGGTGTTTCCCTCCTAGGCTATCTGAGTCCCCACCTCACTATCTGTTTTACAGAAAGTGGCTGAAACCCTCCAGCTTCTTATGGAGGGGCTGTGGAGGATTAAGAGGAGCCTGATTTTGTTGAAATGATGGACATCCCAGAGTCCAGGAGACTGTCTATTCCCTTCATAAGTCCTTTTGGAAGCAGACACAAAAATCCTAGTCTCCTAATTCTGTACTTCCTGTTGACAGAAGGATGGACAAGAGGTATATCTTTATCAGGCTCAGATACAGAGTTTTCTACCAGCAATGCAGCCATGTTGGAGTAGTGCAGGCTGCAGCCTGTGACAAGGCAAATATTCCCTGGCTTCACACCCCAGACAAAGACTCCAGGAAGATGGATGCCATGGCAAAGAAACAGTACATGGCATCCTCCTTGGGACTCGGGCAGACTAACTATATGGCCTATACAGTCAGGTACCAAAAGTCCAGGTGGGACACTGTACTGGCACTGGCTAAGCAGGCCTCCCCAGCTGGCCAAGGAGCTGGAGGAGGTGGCTGCTGATGGGATTGAGGCATCAAAGGTACAATTTCATGCTGCTGTGGACTTCAGTGATGTGTCATCAAGAGTCATGGCTGCATCTGTGGCTCTTAGGAGGATGGCTTGGCTCAGATGTACTAGCCTCTCACAGGACACCCAGGCTGAGGCCATGGATTTCCCTGTGGTGGGTAATTCTCTGTTTGGGGAGCAGACAGAGAATTACATGAAGAAAATGGATGAGTACAGGACCATTTATATGAGCACTCAGGCCAAGGAGAAGCAGGCAACTTTTCAAAGGCAGCAATCTAGGGGCAGGGCAGGCCTTTTCATAGGCCTTTCTACAAAGCACAGGCCTCTTCTCCTTTTCTCAGAGGGAGTTCTTCAAGGGAGAGGCAGAAGGGGGA
This sequence comes from Neoceratodus forsteri, assembly GCA_016271365.2. Classification (NCBI taxonomy): domain Eukaryota; kingdom Metazoa; phylum Chordata; order Ceratodontiformes; family Ceratodontidae; genus Neoceratodus; species Neoceratodus forsteri. The sequence goes on from CM057455.1 coordinate 982,827,615, forward strand.
TGAGCAGGGCTACATCACTCCTCAGCCTAAGGCCCTGCCAAGCAGACACCCTGATGGGTCTGTCGGGTCGACTCTCCTATCTCTGTAGGGGCAGGCTAGCTTACTCGTCCAGAACTGGATGTTTGTTACTTCAGACAAGTGGGTCCTGGAAGTAGTAAGCCAGGGAATGGTTCTCAGCTTCAAAAAATTTCTGAAGATGAGAGCCAGATCTTTCCACCTGCAGGTCTCTGAAACCCTTGCCCTAGAGGCAGAGGTTTAATCTCTTCTGGCCCTAAGAGCCAAGAGAGAGTTCCTACCCTACACCGGGCAAAGGTCTGTACTCCAGGTACTTTTACCCCAAAAAAGACAGGGAGTGATGACCCATCCTAGATCTAAGATACCTGAACAAACATCTTTTAAAACCAAGGTTCAAGATGGTGACTCTGGGAATAATTATTCCTCTCTAAGGCCAGGGACTGGCTAGCCTCCCTGGACCTTAAAGATGCCTACTTTCACATCCCCATCAGGTGCTCCCACAGAAAGTACCTCAGGTTCAAGTTGCCCTCAGGCCATTATCAGTTCAAAGCAATGCCTTTGGTCTAACATCAGCTCCAAGGGTTTTCACAAAGTGCCTGGCTGTAGTAGTTGCCTTTTAAGAAGGTAAAGGATTTCCATTTTCCATATCTGGATGACTGGCTCCTAGTGGGTCAGTCTCCAGACCAAATCAAGTCAGACCTGCAAATGACCAGCAAGTGCTCACTTCCTGGGATTTCTTTTCAGCCTCCCCAAGTCAGTTCTCGAACCGGTGCAGCTTCTTACCTTTATAGGGGCAGAGCTAGATACAGTCAAAGCAAGAGCCTTTCTTCCCCTGGAAGAGGCACGAGTTCTTGTAGAACTGGCTTCTTCCTTCAGCCTTCAGGTGTCCCAACCAGCAAGGCATTTCTTCAGCTTTTGGGCCACATGGCAGCTTCTACAGCAGTGGTCCAGGGGCAAGATTCCAGATGAGGGACATTCAGTTCCATCTGAGGGCCTTCTGGTCCCAGAAGAAGGATTCTCTTACCAAACTGATTCCAGTGACTCAGACACTGATCCAAGCTCTTCAATTGTGGCAGGATCAGGACAATTTAAGACAAGGGGTCCCATTTGTTACTCAGTCTCATTCGGTGGTCCTCACCATGGATGCTTCCCTTTTGGGGTGGGAGCCCATCTGGGAGCTCTCACAGCCCAGGGACTGTGGTTCCTTCAGGAATCGCTTCTTCATATCAATCTCCTGGAACTCAGGACAGTTTTTCTGGCCTGAAAGCTTCCCTCAGTCAGTGCAGAACAAGGTGGTTCAGGTCAGAACAGACAACACCACCACCATGTGGTACATCAACAAGCAGGGAGGCACTCGGTCCACGGCCTTGTGCATGGAAGCCATGAAATTGTGGTCCCTGGCTTATTCTCTGCAGGCCTTTCTGATAGCAGTCCACCTTCCAGGAAGGATAGTGTGCTAGCAGATGCACTGAGCAGGATCTCCCAGGGCGATCACAAATGGTCCCTGGACCCTCTGGTGTTAAAAGTGAGCTTTTCAAGGTGGGGCACTCCAGAGATAGATCTCTTTGCAGCACCAGACAATCACCAACTTCCTCTGTTTTGTTGCAGACCTCCAGTCTTGGGATCAGTCCTCTGAATGCTCTGATGTTGAACTGGGAAGGAAATTTCTCTATGCCTTCCCTCCCTTTCCTCTATTGTTCAAGGTTCTGGTCAGAGTGAGGTCACAACCCTGCAAAGTGATACTGATTGCTCCAGATTGGGCCAGGCAGCCCTGGTACCCCCTCTTATTGTCCCTAGCAGTCCATCTTCCCCGCCTCTTCCCAGGAATTACAACCTGTTAACCTCCTCTCAGGGAGGATTTGGTACCCAATCTTCAGTCCCTTAATCTCAAGGCATGGCTCTTGAAGATTTAGAGTATGCAGATTTGCATCTGTCCCAAGAGGCTCTGGATATTCTCAAAGCCTCCCACCAGAAAGACTTATGACTCCAAATGGAAAGATTCAGCATTTGGTGTTCCAAGAAACATGTATCTCCAGACACTGCTGAATTGCCTATAGTTCTGGATTATATGGTCCATCTTAACAGTCTAGGCCTCAGACCAGCTACTCTCAAGGTGCGCTTGTCAGCTGTTTCTGCTTTTCTGTCAGTGGGAAAGCCTTCCTCACTGTCATCTCACCCTGTATTCTTTAAATTTTTCAAGGGATTGCTTCATACCAATCCTCACTTTAGGGATCCTGCCGCTGCCTGGGACTTAAATGTTTGCATTGCTCAACTTATGCAACCCCTTTTGAGCCTATGTCCTCAGCAGAGCTTAAGTACTTGACTTGAAAACTGTGTTTTGGTAGCCATTACCTCTGCCAGACGTATCAGTGAATTGCAAGCCCTGTCAGTGGAACCTGATTTTATCTCCTTCCATAGAGATAAGTGGTCCTTAGAACCAATAGGAGGTTCTTGCCCAAAGTGGTTTCAGACTTCCATTTGAATCAGTCCGTCTCTCTCTGTTTTCTTCACTGATCATTCTTCCTCAGGGAGAGGAGGCTACACAGTTTAGATGTTAAAGAGCCCTTAGCTACTACATAAAGCTACCAAGGGTCACAGGTTTGATTCCTTCCAGTTGTTCCTCACTTATGGGGAAGTGGGAAAGGGCAAACCTGCCACCAAGAGAACTATTGCCAGGTGGATTGTTTCTTGTAACAATTCTGCTATGAGAAACTGGGAAAAATTCCACCCTCAGGCCTGAGGGCTCATTCCACAAGAGGTTTAGCTGCTTCCCTGGCTGCTGCCAGGATATCCTCTGTTAGAAATTTGTCACAGCCACCTGGAAAATAGTCCATACCTTTACCAAGCATTACTCTCTGGATGTCCAGGCTAGGAGTGATGCTCAGTTTATCATAGCAGTACTTCAGAGCCTATTCCCCAAAGTAGGTTCTGTCCCTCCTCCATGGAGGTACTGCTTAGTAGTCTGCAGATTGGCAGAATACAGCAAGACTTCATGTTGTTTGAAGAAAAAATACTCACCTTAGTAATTGTGTTTCTTCTAATGGAGTCTTGCTGTATTCTGACCTCCTGCCTCCCCTCTCAGAACCTGTTTTTGGGAAGTGGGTGGGCAGGTGCAGTGTTGCACCCCAGGGTGTCTTCAGCACAACCTCCATTTTACCTAGGTGCTCGATTATAATCTTTATGTTTGGATAGGTTTTGGTTTGGGGTTTCCTGACTTGAGTCTTCCTTTGGGAATCCAAAACATTCTGTTGCCAGTTGGCTAGTTAAAATTTTTTACAATTTCCACATAGTTACTGAGTGTTTGCCAGTAAGAATCTGACGGATGGGTTTCAAAGTGCTGAAGACAGAGACCTCAACCGAGCTTGAGCTCAACGTTCTATGCACTGCATAGAAAATTAACCTCTACTCTCGGGGCAGTTTAAAGACTGGAGCTAACTGCAGATGGTCAGAATACAGCAGACTCCATTAGAAGAAACAGTTACTAAGGTGAGTAATTTTTCTTCCTGCCTATACTGTCCTCACATGCCCTACTTGATCTCCGACCCCCAGCCTTGTTTTGCACTAAGATATCCTTAGGCCTGTCCCAGGCATTCTTGAATCCTACCATTGTTTTCTCCCTCACCATCTCTGCCAGAAGATGTTTCTAGGCATCCACCACTCTTTCAGTGAAAAGTACTTCCTCACATCTCTCCTGAGTTTACCCCTTTCAGCTTCACAGCATGTTCCTTGTTCTTGTGCATCTTTTCCTCTGAAAAATACTCCCTCAATACCTTATTTACCCCAGTGAGATATTTAAGGTTTCTGTCATATCTCCCCAAGGTGTACATGTTGAGGCCCTTCAGTCTCCTCGTAGGGCTTCTGATACAGACCCTGCACTATTTTAGTTGCCTTCCTCTGGACAGCGCCCACCCCATCTATGTCCTTCCTGAGATGTGGTCTCCAGAACTGGACACAGTACTCCAGGTACGATCTCACCAGCGATCTATACAGTGGAAACACTACCTTCCTTCTGCTGGTGATGCCTCACCGTATGCACCCCAGAATCCCACTGGCCCTACCAACTACCTTGTCGCACTACCTCACCACCTTGAGGTCATCAGATATTATTACCCCAGATCCCATTCCTGTTTGGTGACCATATTCTTTTCCCATTTGATACGCCGCCTCTGGGTTTCTGTGCCCTAAGTGCATGATTTTGCACTTTTCACATTGAAACCCAGCTGCGATGCCCTCTACCACCCTCAAGATTTCTCAGGTCTTACCACATTCTTTCCACCCTCCTAGTGTCCATCCTGTTGCAGATTTTGGTGTTACCCACAAAGAGGCAGACCTTCCTTCCAGCTCATCTGCAGTGTCACTTATAAAGATATTAAACAGGACTGGGCCCAGTACTGAGCCCTGGGACACCCCACTGGTCACCCTCTCTTCCCTGAGTGAGGCCCATTTACCACTACTCTGTGTCACCTATGCCTTAACCAATTTCTTACCCAGTTTACCTACCCTAAACTGTCCACTTTCCTTATGAGTCTCCTATGTGGAACGGTGTCAGAAGCCTTACTAGTATCTAAGTAGGCCATGTCCACCACCCCACCCTGATCTATTTCCCATGCCACCCAAAGAATTTGTCTGACTTGAGCCCCCTTGAATCTGTGCTGCCTCTGGGCTTGTAACCCACTGGATTCAAGAAGCTCTCACTCATGGAAATAAATTGCATATTTGTATCCAAACCATCGATTACCTTTATTCATAAACAATATTCCATTTGACTTGTGTTTCCTTAGGGATAGAGTCCAACACAGAAGTGCTGTTTTGACAGAAGTGATGTCAAGATTGATATTTTATAGCTTTGTCAGAACTATGAAAACAGTATGATGTGTGTCTCAGCTTTAGAAAGGAGTTAAACTACGATCAGAAATGTGTGCATCACCTATATGTATATGAGTTAAATATTTTCTTCATGGTAGTGGAATGCTTAAACTACTGTAAATCAGAGAGAGAGAGAGAGCTGTAGGTTTGTCATAGATTTACAAATTGTTTGCTTTCTACAATGGCATCTTCAGTTCAGTCACAGCTGCACAACACCTGTTACTGAAATAAATGTGATTTGTTCAGTTACTGATTTATTGTACATATTAACATCTGTTAAGCTTCTCCTACCTGGCACCACCATTGGCAAATGCTGTTTGACGGGCCTGTTGGGGCATGTGCCTCCCCAAATTCCTGTTCAAATTGTGCTTTTTGAATGGAGAAAGGCTGCAGTGTTTCACCTGGACTTATTTTGAGTTTTAGATGACTGTAGATATTTCTCTGCTGTATGTCAAGGTTTTTTTTTTTTTTTTTTTTTGTCCGTCCGTTCTCCCCCTCCCAGGATAAGTCTTTATGGCCAAAAACACTGTTGAGGATATGATTATACAACAAAAAGGGGATATGTTGCTGTGGAGTGTCTTAAAATTATAGTGAAGAGTTTTGTTGATTAACACATATAGGACTATGTTTTTCCTCTTTAAACTGGAATATAACAAGTGGTCTAAAGGACGTACAGTTTCTTTAAGTACTCCTTTCAACTAGTTATGCACTGACAACCTTCTCTATCTATGGGTGTTGTAATGTCACACAGGTTAAGTTTTGTGAATGTGTTCAGACACTGATTTTCTTTTGTGTATGCTGTAACTAGTGATTTAAATTGTATGTAATTTGTTTATTGCTAAAATACTAAAATAAAATTATATTTTAATACTTGACATTCCTTGTTTCATGAATTACTTCACTGGGGCTTTCTGTTATTGTCCAAACCTAGTTTGTAGTTTACAAATGTCCAGCCTTGTTCTCGGCACATATGTATTGGTAAGATGCAAGACTCTGGACCTGTGCAGTTTTAGGAGGGTTATATGATGTACAGTAAGCAGTGACACACAGAAGGGTGTGGGTTCTAAAGTATTATAAAGTGGCTGAAAGATCATTGCAAGAAATTGGTATCTCATTGGTACAATTGTACCATGTCAGTAGTTTGACTCCAATAAACATAAGCAAAACTGTGCTTGAAAAATTTAATGCACAGCTTTAAAACTGCCAGTGAAACAGTGTTGAAAACCTGTGCACAGTAAAATTGTGCTTTAAATAGGAACTTCTTCCAAAAATTAATCTTCTCCATAGAGTCGCACTCCTTGGTCTTAGAGCCAGAGGCGATGAGACCTTGTTTGTGCACAGTTTTACCAGGGACCTGTACTCACCAAGACTTGGCTACTGTCTATCCTGAATGCCAACTTAAAGTGTTTCTACTGATTACATTGTGGCAGTACCTGCGATTTACCAACTTTCAAACACCCACAAACTGGTAAAATGTCTCAGATGACTATCTTTATGGATGCCTCCTTATTGGGGTGTGTGGAGCCCACTGTCAGGGCCTCCAAACACAAGGTGTCTAGGGCCCATCAGAGACTCATCTCCACATCAGTGTGTTGGAAGTGCAAGTTGTTTTGTACAGCCACCGAGCTCTAGTGGATCTCATCAGCTGTGAAACTGTCCTCCAGACAGACAAGAAGTCTGTGATGTATTACATCGCCAAACAACAAAGACACACTCTTTTCTACAAGGAAGTTGTGAGATTGTGGAAGGGTGCCTGGAGCAGGGTTTCCTACTCCAGGCCATTTATCTGCCAGAAGCCCAGACCACTCTGGCAGACAATCTGATCGAACAGAGACCAATCCTCATGAGTATTCACTAGCTCCAGACATTGTGAGATCGCTGTTCAGTGAACAGGGCACCCCAGATGTGGACCTTTTCTGCATCCCCACTCAATGGCAAACTCCTCAGTTCTGCTCCAGAAATCTAGCATATGGTGTTTTCTATCAGGATACATAGAAACATAGAATTTGACAGCAGATAAGGACCACTTGGCCCACCCAGTCTGCCCATTTCCCTACCTAATGGATAAGCTGCAGATCCTAGTTAACCAGCAGCCTACTTCTTCCTACCCCACCCCCTAGAATTGCCTTATGACTGTCCCATGCATGCTGGAATTCCACCACTGTTTTGACTCCACAACCTCCTCCGGAAGGCCGCTCCATGCATCCACAACCCTCTCTTGAAAAATACTTCCTTAAATTACCTTGAGCCGCCCCATCTTCAAATTTCCCTGTTCTTGCACACCCTTTTTGAAAGATGCTACCTCTTGACTTTGTTGATTCCTTGAGGTACTTGAAAGGTTCTATCATGTCCCCCCTCCTCCTTTCCTCGAGGCTATACATATTAAGCTCCTTAAGTCTCTCTCTTCATATGTCTTCCGGTGCAGATCCTGCACCATTTTAGTTGCCCTCCTCTGGACACTTCCATCCTGTCTATGTTTTTATGAGATTGGTCTCCAGAACTGCACGCAGTACTCCAGATGGGGTCTCACCAGCTGTCTGTACAGAGGGATAATAACTTCCTGTTTTCTACTGGTGATGCCTCTCCCTATGCATCCCAGTATCCCCCAGCCCTCCTTGCTGCCCTCTCACATTGCTTGCCCACCTTAGGTCATCTGATATGACTACCCCCAGGTCCCTTTCCATTTTTGTTGTTGTTAGTATCTCATCCCCTATTGTGACTCTTCCCTGGTTTTGTTTCCCAGGTGCATTACCTTGCACTTCTTAGCATTGACTCTGTGCTGCCATACATTTGACCATTCCTCTGACCTTGCCAAGTCCCTTCTCATCCTTTCCACCCCACCTTGTGCATCAACTCTGTTGCAGATCTTTGTGTCATCTGCAAAGAGACATACTTTTCCTTCCAGTCCCTCTGCAATGTCGCTTATAAAGACATTGAAGAGGACGATCCTAATACGAACCCTGCAGTACCCACTAGTAACACCCTTTCTTCAGAGTGGACTCCATTTACTATTACCTCTGTGTCCTATTCTCCAGCCAAATTCTTTACCAGGCTGCCATCTTGGGACCCACTCCCAGGGCTGGCTAACTTGTATATTAATCTTTTATGGGGACTGTGTCAAATGGTCTTGCTAAAGTTCAGGTAGGCCATGTCCACAGCCCCTCCCTGATCTACTACTTTGGTCACCCAGTCAAAGAAATTTATCAGAATCGTCTGGCATGACCTTCCTGCTGTGAATCCATGCTGCCTTGGGTCCTGTGCCCTCTGGCCTCTAGATACCGACAGTTCTTTCCTTCAGAAGTGATTCCATCATTTTCCTATCACTGAGGTTAAACTAACAGGTCTGTAGTTTTCTGCTTCTGCCTTGCTCCCACTTTTGTGAAGGGAATCACATCTGCCCTCCTCCAGTCTTGGGTACCACCCCATCCTCCCATGATTTGTTAAAGAAGGTAGTCTGTGGTGTCACTAGTTCTACCCTTAGTTCTTTTAGAATTTGATATGAATCCCATCAGGCCATATTGCTTGTCCACCTTCAGTTTTAAGAGTTCTTTCAGAACCCTTTCTTCTGTAAATGGGCTGGTATCAACTTCGTATCCAGAGTGTATCTACTGTTTGTTTTAGGTACCTCCCTCTTCATTTGTAAATACTGAGCAAAAATATTTGTTTAATATCTCTGCCTTTTCACAGTCACCCTCTGCCCACCCTCCCTCCCATTTATTAAGCCTCACTATCCTCCCTTGGTCTTCCTTTGCTCCTGATGTACCTGTAAAGGTTTTATCCTCTTAACTGATTTGGCTATCTTTTCCTCAGTTTGGGCCTTTGCTGTTCTGACTGCCTTCCCAGCTTCCTTTGCTTTAACTGATACAGTTCTCTGTCCTGCTCCTTCTGTGATTCCTTGTACTTCCTGAATGCTTTCTTTCTCTTGAACCTTCACTGCCACTTCCTTTGAGAACCATAGTGGTTTCTTACATCGTTTCATTTTGTTTATTTGCTTCACACAAAGGCTTGTTACCTCTGTGATGGCAGTTTTATTAGTCCCCATCAAGGGTGTGAGATAGTATACTCACTGTACACATTTGTGTACAGTTTTGTTGAGTGCCTGTCACAAACTATAAGCCACTCTGTTAATATCATCATTCTAATCTATAGTATTTGGGTTAGTGTAGGCCATTGAGGAGGGTCCGATATATGTAACCTCTTTAGAGTAGAGGAATCATCTGACAACAATCCAACTTGTTTGGAAGGGGTGCTATTTGGAAGGAATGTGTACATTTTTAATTGGGGGTGTAACTGTTGGAGATTGTGTACAAAATGGAAATTTCTGACTACACTCCTGGTCCCCATTGTTCTTCCACCCTCCTTCCTGTCCATTTGCTAGTGCATTCCTTAGGCACTCACCCATTTTGGCAAAGTCAGCCTCCTAAAGTCCAGTACTTTTGCCTTTGTATGGCTTGACTCTATTGCTGTGTTTATTGTGAACCATACTGTTCGATGGTCGCTAGTTCCCAGATGGCTACCCACTTCTACATCTGTGATCTCTCTTCATCTCCATTTGAGAGAACCAGGTGTAAGATTGTCCTCTCGAGTGGGCTCCAATACTAGTTGTCTAAGGCATGCCCCTATAGGGCATCTAGAATAACCCCACTCTTCAAGTGGCTGCTGCAACTGCACTCCAGTTAACATCTGGCATATTCAGATCACCCATCAGCAATATCTCCCTTTTTCTGCCAGTCTAAGTATACTTTCTATCATTTCCTTGTCCATTTCCTCCCCTGAGAAGGGGTCTGTATACACCCCTGTGCGGACTGTGGTGCCATTGTCGGTCTCCAAATTTACCCACAGTGCTTCTTCTCCTCCCTGTTTACCCTTTTGTTCTGTTGCTTTGATTCCTTCCCTTATGTAAAGAGCTACTCCTCCTCTCTTTTACCCTCCCTGTCCCTCCTGTAGATAGTGTATCCTGGTATGTTTACATCCCAGTCATGGTTTTGTGTGTACCATGTTTCTGTGACTGCCATGATATCCAGATGTTCCTCCCATCAAGGCCACTAATTCAGGAAGCTTGTTACTCAGACTACGGGCATTGGTACTCATTGCTCTCCATTTTTATGGCTTTACCTTCTGTTGCAGCATCCCCTACTGACCTTTCTACCTCGGTCTTTTCTAATTTAGTACCCTGTTTTGTAGGGAGAGGCTGGGATTTTCCTGCTGCTTACCAGTGCCTCCCCTTGACTAGTTTAAAAGCTTGCCAATGAAGCATTTAAACTGATTGCTCAAAAGACTTATTCCTTCCTGGACAGATGCAGACCATCCTGCCAGTATAGGCTGGTGTCCTCCAGGTGGAACCCTAGTCCCCAGTGAAGCCAAACCCCTGTGCGCCACACCATTTTTTCAACCATTCATTTAACTGCATGGTGCAAAGTACCCTTGCCTCACCCATGCCATTGACAGGCAGCACCTCTGAGAAGGATACTGTGTGTGCTACTTGTCTTAGGCCCCTCCCCAATTCTTCAAAGTCCTTCTGCACTGCTCTAATCTCATGATGAGCCAAGTCATTTGTCCCTAGGTGGACAATGACGTCCAGCTCAGACTCCCATGCAGCTGTTCTCGTGATCCTGAGGATGCGCTCCTGTCCCTCCAAGCCATGGCACCAGGCAGGCACCTTACTTCAGTTTTCCCTGCTCCCCAGTTCTATCCCCCACAATTGAGTACCCACCAGAAGCTGCTTCCTTCCTGTGGTGTCCTCTGCCTCCTTCCTGTGGGCCTCCCTTGTGACAGTTGTCCTCAGCCTCCTTAGTCTGCTCTGTGGGTGCATCCATAGGGGAGCTATGCTTCCCCAGAATGGTGTATGGATTGGAACTAAAGACTGGGTGTGCCTCTGTTCCATCATCCTCACCCTCCCTGAGCCCACTGTGGTCCAACTGCTGTGCTTTCTTCGCAACCTCTAAGGTAGTGGTGGTGGCTCTGGTGCTCCCTGGATGGGGAGGTTCCCTTCCTACCGTCCAGTGTGGCCTGGGGAAGGTTCTCTTACTACTGTCCAGTGTGGCCTGAAGACGGGCAACTTCCTCCCTCAGGGCAAGAGTTGTCTGCAAATCGGACAGCATCTCAGCCTCCAGAAAGACTCCCGGAAGACTGCTGCCCCACAGCCATTACATTGCACTACTCCCCACATGTTTATCTACTTTTTTGTGTGTTTGTGTGTGTGATTGGTTTGTTATATAGAAATATATATATATATATTATACAATGTGTATGCTTATATTGTCAGTGCAGTGTGCTAGAGAGGATATGACAGTGATATGCACCTTGCATTCTTGAGGAAATGATGTCAGAACCCCAGGTATAAAGGAACTATTTCCAGGGTGGGTGGAGTGAGGGGTGGGCAGGGGTTGGGCCTAAACTGTGCCCTCACTAAACAATCAGCTAAAAGCTCTGACCCACTGCTGCGATGAGTGCCTTCCTGTCAGCAAGATGCCCTATACAACAATTTGACAGAGAAAATACCCTGCTAATCAAACAGAGAAATCCAGACATCCAAGTCAGACACAGGTAAACCTCCCTAGCCCCAAAACAGCCTGGTGGTTTGTGCTCTGAAAGCAGTCAGCCCCAAAATAAGTCAGCTGTGCTTTAAACTCTTCCAGCACTGAAATCTTAAGAATTGTAATAAAAGTAAAGCTAGATCCACCTCCTTCTGTTGCTTGAAAGACTGTCTTTTCCTGATAATTCTAAGTTCCTTATTTCACCTTTCAGTTAGAAGTAGCCTCCACCTGCAGAATATCTGCTACAAACCAAAGACAATTGTAAGGTTCACCTCCCTCTGTTGTGAGCACAACTCGCTTTCTTGCAAATCCTATGTTCAGTATTACAGCTTCCAGCCAGAGGTAGCTTCACCTGAAGAATATTAGCTGTTCTGTGTGCAATAATAAAATCTTTTCTGTATGCCGTCCTCTAATCCCTAATGCAGAGGGTATTGTTAATGCCTGAGGCACACAGAGGTAGGATGATTCTGATTTTTCCCTGCCGGCCTCGACAGATATTAATGCCTTTGTTGGCCAGACTATCAGTCAGCAAACTGAGGCTTCTTGCACTCAGGACAGGCATTGACACAGGGTGACTAGGTCAATCCCAACCTGTGATCCCTTCACTTTCAGGCCTGGTTCCTGAAGAGGTAGAAGTGAACAGGTACAAGATATCTCTGAATGTCTCTGAAATACTTTTGATTGCCCATAAACCTCTCACTAGGAAGACTTTCACAGCCAGATGGAAAATGTTTTCCACCTGCTCTCAAAATCCACATGAACCCCTTTGGGTACCACCTGACAAGGTTCTGAGTACTTGCTGGAGCTTTCTGATGCTGGCCTACAGTACTCCCACAGTTAAGGGAACTGTCAGCAATAAGTGTGTCACACCAAAGTGTGAGGCTGATCCCAATTAGCACATTGTGCGCAGAACCATTTTGTTGCCTGTTTTGCAGTGTAGTAGATGTAATATAGGCCAGTTTTGCTGCCTTGTGTGGTGATATTTTCTGTAACCAGAAATCTCAGAATTCTCTGTAGCTGACGCCAGAGGAGGGCTACAAAACTGGGAGATTCAGTAGCCTGCAGAATATATGTTAAAGATTTTGTAAGCTGAAATCAGATGTTTACTGTCCCACTGTGCTCACTAGGCTTAGTACAGTCCTTTGTGATTGTACCTAGCCCCAGAAGAACAGCAGATCAGCAAACAGAAGATGACAACTTATAAAACTCTAACATTCACTACAGGCTGTTGAATCTCCCATTACTGCAGTGCTCCTCTGATGTCAGCTACAGGGGATTCTGCAAGTTCTGGTTACAGGAAATGTCACCTTACAAGGCAGCGAAGTTAACCTAATACACTCCTGCACTGCAGTAAACAGTAAGTAAATAAAATGTTTTTGCACACACAGTGCTATTTAGATCAGCCTCACACTTGGGTGTGAGGCTCTATTGCTGACAGTTCCCCTTTAAGGTACACCTTGTGTGCTATTTCTGCATACCATAAGCCTGCCTGTACCTCTGCCTGGCACAGCTGCCACTGTTCAAGGGGTTCCTTAAGGGCTTCTTACATAAACATGGTTTCACATCAGAAAGCCACTGGCAGCCTGGGATATCAACCTTATGCTGGATATGCTCAGCCACAATCCTTTCAAGACCCTTGTGACTTGAAGTTTTCAACTTGAAAGCAGCTTTTTCTAGGATCGTGGATATGTTGTTCTATCCACACTGGTTGGCATGTCCTTTTCCTTTAAATCTTGCCGGATGGTCTAAAAGTCGGCTCCTCCCACCCACCCGGTGGTATATGCCTCAGCTCCACCTCTTGATACCAGAACTTCCTTTCAGCTGGAAGATTCAGGTTCCTCCTACCCCTCCCACATTGAGTATGCCCTGGCGCTTATTCCTTCGGATAAATTACAGAAAATTTAAATTGTTAGAGTTTCTACATGTAAACTTGCAATAGCGACCGCAGTGAAGGACAAGTCCTCGCCCGGTTCCACCGGTGTCCCCTGCGGCAGAAGATATCCCATACTGACCCACGTGCCACATGCGCTTACTGCCTGAGCCATGCGCATGATACCCAGGCCTGTGATTTTGTCGTGCCTTCCATCCTGTAGTTTTGGGCGATCGCCTTGCGCTTTTGCAGTTCGGACTACCGGAAAATGGTACCCCCGGTTAAATCCAAAGACGCCTGTCACATGGTCTCAGGAGTCGCAGAATCCGCCAACCAACTGGAGCAATGAGGAGGAGGCTCACGCCACCACGCAATCCTCTTCAGTCTCGGTCTTTGTTCCGCTCAAACTGGGCTCTTCCTTCTCCGGATCCTTCGCGGAGATGTGCTAGTCTCTCCTGACAAAGGGGATGGCCCGTACAGTTTGCACACCTTCCGATCCCATAAAAAGAATAAAGGGTAGAGAAGATTTGTCACGTTGAGCGTCGCTCTTGGGACAGAGAAAGATCTCGGTCCCAGGAGTCTCCCATCTCGACTTCGTCGGTACCAATTGACCTTGGCCGCTGGTTCACGGCACCCCCATCAGGCCAGCTGGCTCAGATGCGGATGATGACCAGGTCAAACCTATAACTGACCCCATCGACCCATTGTTGACAGATGAGGTCGACAATTCATTACAGGACCCGGTCCTACTGGCCACCGAGGAGGAGACCCAACTCCTGGGGCTCCACCCGTGGTCTCTGTCCCAGACCTGGAGTAGCCATGGTTCTCCTCTGCCCTTCTGAGCACTTCCTTCAGTACCCCAATGGTCGATGTCTCAGACACCTCGACTGATAGGCCGGGAAGTCTTACAAGTGGTGCTCCTAAAAAGCGGCAATGCCACCATTCATCCTCGTCCTTCTCGGATGAGGAGAGGCTTCGACACAAGCTGCTTGATACTACGAGGACCTTATGTGGCAACAGCTGATGATGACCGGTCCAAAGTAGACCTCGGCTTCCACTCCCACCATCACATGGCTGTCACCCTCTTGGCCGGTCAACTGCCACCCCTCCGCCCGCAGAGCGGTAAAGACCCTCCGGCTCGGCTGAAGCCAGCCTCTCCATCGATCTTGGTGGAGCGTGCCCACCCTAAATAGCCTCCTACAGGGGCTCCTGCCAAGGAGTCTCAGCCTGTTCAGGCCTCCCAAATAGGCAGCCTGTCACCCTCACTCCCGACCGCCTGCAGTGGGTCGAAGTGACTCTGGTGGTAGGCCACTCTGACCAGACTGGGTCCAATGATTCAGACTTGAATTGCATCTACGCGACGATTTATTGAATGAGTCTCTCGATGGAGGAAGGTCCTATGTCCTTCCAGGGCATCCTCCTCTCATTTCCAAATCAACGGGATGACTTTGGAGCCTGTTGAAAAATGGGCCGAATGCCTCTAACTGATATCCTCAGAAAAGGATATTCTCCGTCTTGAGGCCTTCCCAGTGGCTGAAGCCATGGTTGGCCTGGTCTTGGAGCTTTGGCAGCACCCAGACTCCTGCCCTGCGCCTTCAGACTGGAAGGCCCGCAAGTACCTGGTTCCCATCAGCTCCCTTCAGGGTTCACACAGCACCCTTGGCTAGTGGCTGGTGACGAGTCTGTGTTCGGCCCTCGGGCAACTCAGGAGACACTGATAGACCTCCGGACAAAGAGTTCAAGAAGTTGGACCATTCGCCAGAGAGGTTTATGCTGCCTCCTCGCTTATTCCCGATAGGCGAGTTCGGCCGCCATTATGGCATACTTCTCCCACGCCTTATTGGGCTCTCTGGATGAGGTGCTTCTCACCTCCCTGCAGACCTTCAGACCACAGTCAAGTAGGTCCCATGACCAGAGTCTGGCTGTCGCTAAACAGCAACTGCAGATGGCTCTGGACATCGGAAATTCTTGTACCCATTCAGTGGTGGCGAGTCGCCATGCATCGCAGGGTTTGGCAGAGAGTCTCAACCTTTATGGCAGACACCCAGCACAAACTGCCAGATGTTCCTTTCCTGTGTACACTGTTCAGTCCAGTACTTGAAGGTCACCTCCAGTGTATCGAAGTCCAGTGCCACCTTGGACTCTGTTACTTCACCCAGAAGGAACCCCAGGGTTCAAAGAAGCCAAGCAGCCCCAGTACCAATATGGGCAGCAGCAGCAGGCTCAGTCTTGGCCTTGGCCCAAGTCGGTTCCGGCAGCCCAGAGGAAGGGCCTGCGGTTCCCCCGCTGGATCCTCCCTCTCCAAGCCTGCACAGTGATGGGATGAGGGTCACCACCCCATGCCCACCACGACCGCTCTGGGTCCTCCCGTGTCCAAGATCAGACAGGTGGGTCTTGGAAGTGGTCAGCCAGGGACTGCCTCTGGAATTTGAGCAGTACCCTCCAAGTTGAGCCTGCACCCCATGAGAGGAGATTGTATTCGCCATACTTGGTCGGCTGTCAGAGATTTACATTGCCCAACCTCCAGCAAGGAGGTAGTGGTCAAAGTTGTGGATCCTCCTGTCAACCCAGGGTTCATTTCCAGGTACTTCCTGGTCCCAAAACAGATGGGTGCTGGTGCCCCATTCTAGATCTACATGACCTGAATCAGTTTCTCAGGTCTCACACTTTCTGGATGGTAACTCTGTCTCAGATCATACCAGCTCTCGAGCAGAACATGTGGCTCTGCTCCCCTGAATCTGCAGGATGCATTCTTTCACGTCTAGATCTGTCCACCCGTCCCACCAGTGGTTCTTACACTTCATGGTGGAGGGAACCTCGACGAGTTCCAAGCCATGCCGCTCGGCCTGTCCTCGGACCCAGAGTCTACACCAAATGCATAGCAGTGGTGGCGGCCCATCTTGGCGCTGAGGGGTCAGGGTGCACCCTGTCTCGATGATTGGCTCATAGCAGGTCCATCCAGACTGGAGGTAGAGAGGTCCAGGATCTGGCCATCTAAACCTGCCTCAGCCTGGGCCTCCTGATCAACGAGACCAAGTCGGAACTCGCTACGGCAGAGGTTTGTTTCATCAGGACAGAGCTTGACTTTGCTGAGCCAGAGCCAAGCTCCCGTGGACATGACAGAGGTTCTCTCCACCTTTCCCGATCATTTCTGGTTGGGCAATTGCACCCTGCCGGGACTTCCAGCGACTACTGGGTCACATGGCAGCCTGCACCTCCGTGGTCCAGTGGGCCCGGTGCAATATGTGCCCCTTCAGTGGGAGCTGACCAGCCAGTGGTCTCAGTATCTAGGCCACTTTGACCAGCTGATCACAGTAACCTGGAAGATGTTGGACACTGTCTCGTGATAGGCTGCCCTGGAACATCTGCATGGAGGGATCCCGTTTGTCCGCCCCAGCCAAAGGTCATCCTGATGACTGACACCTCTCTCATGGGTTGGGGTGCCCGTGGGGAATCACAAGAGTCCATGAGCTCTGGACCCTGAGGAATTCTGATGCCATATCAACCTGCTGGAGCTCCGAGCAGTTCAGCTGGCGCTGGCTACATTTGGTCTGTTCCTTCGGGGTCAAGTGGTTCAAGTCCAGGTGGACAACACCATGACCATGTATTACCTGAACAAACAGGGCAGCACGCACTCTCAGCCTTTGTGCAGGGAAGCGCCCACATCTGGACCCTCGTGAGCCGACTGGAGGCAGATCACCTAGCCATCCAGTTAGCAGGAGCCACAAATCAGTTGGCAGATGCCCTCAGCCATGTGGTGAGGCATCCCACGAGTGTTATCTTCATCCATAGGTAGTGCACAGCCTGTTCTCCCAGCGGAGCACCCTCAGGTGGACCTGTTCACCTCCAGGGAGAACACAAAGCTGAGGCGTTCCATGCCCTCCCCTCAGCAGGGTTCACTGCCTTCTCGAGGCCGTGGACCCCAGGCCTCTTCTGTGCCTTCCCTCCACGTCCCTTGGTCCACAAGGTACTCATCAAGGTCAGGAGGACAAGGCACAGGTGATCCTGGTCGCCCCAGACTGCCCCCCTCCCAGTTCTGGTATCCAGCTCTCCAAAGCCTCAGGCTCCCGAGGCATCTTCCAGCATGCCGGACCTGCTCTCAATCAATCAGGAAAGGTACTCCATCCGGACCTTCAATCCCTGCACCTGACAGCCTGGTTCCTAAGCAGCTAGAGTTCCAGGCTTTGGGTCTCTCCGATGATCATGATGGAATCACTTCTGAAGGAAAGAATTGTCAAGTACCTAGAGGCCAGAGGGGCACAGGACCCAAGGCAGCATGGATTCACAGCAGGAAGGTCATGCCAGACAATCTAATAGGTTTCTTTGACTGGGTGACCAAAGTAGTAGATCAGGGAGGGACTGTGGACATGGCCTACCTAGACTTTAGCAAGGCATTTGATTCAGTCCCACACAAAAGATTAATATACAAGTTAGCCAGCCTGGGAGTGGGTCCCAAGATGATAGCCTGGGTAAAAATTGGCTGGAGAATAGGACACAGAGGGTAATAGTAAATGGAGTTCACTTGGAAGAAAGGGGGTTACTAGTGGGTGCAAGAGGGTTCAGTATAGTCTGGTCCTTTCAATGTCTTTGCAAGCTGACATTGCAGAGGGACTGAAGGAAAAGTATGTCTCTTTGCAGATGACACAAAGATCTGCAACAGAGTTGATGCACAAGGTGGGGTGGAAAGGATGAGAAGGGACTTGGCAAGGTTAGAGGAATGGTCAAATGTATGGCAGCTTAGATTTAATGCTAAGAAGTGCAAGGTAATGCACCTGGGAAACAAAAACATAGAAACATAGACTTTGGGCAGATAAGGACCGCTTGGCCCATCTAGTCTGCCTATTTCCCTACCTACAGGATAGGGCCAGATCCTAGTTAACCAACAGCCTATTTCTTCCTACCCCCACAAGAATTGCCTTACGCCTGTCCCATGCATTCTTGAATTCTCCCACAGTTTTAGACCCCCACAACCTCCTCAGGAAGGCTGTTCCATGCATCCACTACCCTCTCTGTGAAATAATACCCTCACATTGCCCTTGAACCGCCCCTCTGTCTTTAAATTGTGTCCCCTTGTTCTGCACATCTCTTTTCTGAAAGATGCTACCCTCTTTGACTTTGTTGATTCCACTGAGGTACTTAAAAGTTTCTATCATGTCCCCTCTCCTCCTTTCCTCAGGGGTATACATATTAAGCTCCTTTAGTCTCTCCTCATCTGCTTCTCTTGCAGACCCTGCATCATTTTAGTTGCCCTCCTCTGGACTGCCTCCATCCTTGGAGATGGGGTCTCCAGAATTGGACACAGTACTCCAGATGGGTCTCACCAACTGTCTGTACAGAGGGATAACAACTTGCTGTTTTCTGCTGCTGATGCCTCTCCCTATCATCCCAGCATACTCCCAGCCCTCCGTACTGCCTTTCACATTGCTTGCTAACCTTATGTTCATCTGATATGATTACCCCAAGGTCCCTTTCCTTTTTGTTGTTGTTACTACCTCTCCCCATTGTGTATTCTTCCCTGGGTTCTTGTTTCCCAGGTGCATTATTTGCACTTCTTTGCATTGAATCCTAGCTGCCATACTTCTGACCATTCCTCCAACCTTGCCAAGTCCCTTCTCATTCTTTCCACGCCTTCTTGTGTATCAACCCTGTTGCAGATCTTTGTGTCATCTGCAAAGAGGCATACTTTTCCTTCCAGTCCCTCTGCAATGTCACTTATGAAGACATTAAAAAGGACTGGACCCAATGCTGAACCTCAGGGTACCCACTAGTAACTTCTCTTTCTTCAGAGTGGACTCCATTTACAATGACCTTCTGTGTTCTGTTGTCCAGCCAGTGTTTTACCCAGGTTAATACCCTGGGACCCACTCCCAGGCTGGTTAATTTGACTATTAATCTTTTGTGTGGACTGTGTCAAATGCCTTGCTAAAGTCTAGGTAGGCCATGTCCACAGCCCCTCCCTGGTCTACTACTTGGTCACCCAGTCAAAGAAATCTATTAGATTCGTCTGACATGACCTTCCCACTGTGAACCCATGCTGCCTTGGGTCCTACCCCACTGGCCTCTAGGTACTCAACTATTCTTTCCTTCAGAAGTGACTCCATCACCTTCCCTACCACAGAGGTCAGACTGACAGGTCTGTAGTTTCTGCCTCTGTCTTGGTCCCACTTTGTGAAGGGGAATCACATCCGCTTTCCTCCAGTCCTCGGTACCACACCATCCTCCCATGATTTATTAAAAGAGTAGCCAGTGGTTTCACTAGTTCCCCTTAATTCTTTTAGAATTCTTGGGTGAATTCTATCAGGCCCCATTGCTTTGTCCACCTTCAGTTTTAGGAGTTCTTGCAGAACCCTTTCTTCTGTGAAAGGACTGGGATCGACCCCTATCAAGAGTGCTTCTGTTAATTGTATTAGGCACTTCCCTCCTCTTTTGTGAATACTGAGCAGAAATATTTGTTCAGTATCCTGCTTTTCACTGTCCTCTGCCACCCACTGCTCATTCTATTCAGCCTCACTATCCCTCCCTTTGTCTTTCTGCGCTTGCTGATGTACAGTGGCGTGAAAAGTATTTGCCCCTTCCTGATTTTCTCTATTATTGCATATTTGTCACACTGGATGTTTTCAGGTCTTTAGACAAAATATAACATTAGATAAAGGGAACCTGAGTGAACAAATAACACTTTTTTTTTTACTTATTTCATTTATTTAATGAAAAAGTTAACCAACACCACAGGCACTGTGTGAAAAGTAATTGCCCCTAGTTAAATCAACCCAATTAAGGATAATTAGAGTCAGCTGATTGAACACAGCCAGGCTTGATTACAGCCAGCCCTGCTCAATATAAATCTCACTTATTTTGACCCTTACCATCAGAGTCACGTTGCCAGCACAAAGATTCAACAAGCACATTATGCCATGATCAAAGGAAGTTCCTGAAAAGATCAGAAAAAAAATGTGTTGCCCTCTATCAGTCTGGAAAGGGTTACAAAGCTATTTCTAAGGCTCTGGGACTCCATCAAACCACAGTGAGAGCCATAATCTCCAAATGGAGAACACTTGGAACAGTAGTGAATCTTCCCAGGAGTGGCGGCCTGCCAAAATTACTCCAAGGGCGCAGCGTAAAATCATTCAGGAAGTCTCAAAGGATCCTAAAACAACATCCAAAGAACTGCAGGCTTCTCTTGCCTCAGCTAAGGTCAGTGTTCAAGACCCCACAATCAGAAAGAGACTGGGCAAAATGGGCTTCATGTGAGAGTAAGGCATGAAACCACTGCTAACCAAGAAGAACATAAATGCTCGTCTCATTTGCCAAGAAGCACCTGGATGATCCACAAGCCTTTTGGGAAAATGTTCTATGGACAGATGAGTCCAAAGTGGAACTTTTGGATGACATGGATCCCATAATGTCTCCGTAAAGCAAACACAGCATTCCACAATAAGAACACCATACCAACAGTCAAACATGGTGGTGGTAGTGTGATGGTGTGGGATGCTTTGCTGCCTAAGGACCTGGATGACTTGCCATAATTAAAGGAACCATGAATTCTGCTCTGTACCAGAAAATTCTTAAGGAGAATGTCGGTCATCCTTCCATCAGCTGAAGCTGAAGCGTAGTTGGGCCATGCAGCAAGACAATGATCCAAAACACAAAAGCAAGTCCACATCAGAATGGCTAAAAAGAAGTAAATTAAAGTTTTGGAGTGGCCTAGTCAAAGTCCAGACTTAAACCCAATAGAGATGCTGTGGCAGGATCCGAAACGAGCAGGTCATGCTCGAAACCTACCAAATGTTACTGAATTAAAGCAGTTCTGCGAGGAAGAGTGGGTTAAAATTCCTCCACAGCGATGTGAAAGACTGATATTGAATTATAGGAAGTGTTTGGTTGCAGTCATTGAAGCTAAATGTGGCATAACCAGTTATTAAGTGTAAGGGCAATTACTTTTCACACAGTGCCAGTTGGTGTTGGTTAACTTTTTCATTAAATAAGTGAAATTAAAAAAAAAGTGTTATTTGTTCACCAGGTTCCCTTTATCTATATTACATTTTCTCAAAGACCTGAAAACATCCAGTGTGACAAATATGCAATAATAGAGAAAATCAGGAAGGGGCAATACTTTTCACGCCACTGTACCTATAAAAGGTTTTATCCCTTCTTAACCGAGTTTGCTATCTTTTCCTCAGTTTGGGCCTTTGCTATTCTGACTTCCCTCCTGCTTCCTTCTGACTTAACTGGTAACAGCTCTCTGTCCTGCTCCTTCTGTGTTTCCTTATACTTCCGAATGCTATCTTTTCTTCCTGACTTTCACAGCCACCTCTTTTGAGAACCATAGTGGCTTTTATTTTGTTTTGATTTGTTTATTTGCTTCACACAAAGGCTTGTTGCCTCTGTGATGGCAGTTTTGATCATTCCCATTGTTGCTCCACACCTCCTTCTAGCCTGTTTGCTAGTGCTTTCTGAGGCACTCTCCATCTTGCAAAGTCAGCCCTCCTAAAGTCCAGTACCCTCACTTTGTATGGCTTGACTCTGTAGCTGAGTTTGTGAACCACACTGTTTGGTGGTCACTTGTTCCCAGATGGCAACCCACTTCTAGATCTGAGATCCTCTCACTGCCCCTGTTTGAGAGTATGAAGTCTAAGATTGCTCCCTCACGTGTGGGTTCCAAACTAGCTGTCTGAGGCCTGCCACCTGTAGGGCATCAAGAATGGCCCTGCTCTTGAATGTGGTTGCAGCAAATGTGCTCCAGTTAACATCTGGCATATTCAGGTCTCCCATCAACAGTATCTCCTCTCTCTGCCATTCTAAGAATGCCTTCTATCATATCCTTGTCCATTCCTTTCCCTGACATCGGGTCTGTACACAACCCCTGTGCGATTGTTGGTGCCCTTTCCAGTCTCCAAGGTGACCCACAGTGCCTCCTCTCCTCCCTGTTTACTCTTTTGTTCAGTTGCTTTTATCCCTTCCTTTACATAGAGAGCTACTCCTCTCCCCCGCCTGTCCCCTGTCGGTTATGTACCCTGGTATGATAACATCCCAGTCATGGTTCTCTGTATACTATGTTTCTGTGACTGCTACAATATCCAGGCATCCCTCTTCCATCAAGGCCACCCAGGGAAGAGTACACAATGGGGCTGAGATACTAACAACAACAAAAATGGAAAGGGACCTGGGGTAGTCATATCAGATGACTTAAAGGTGGGCAAGCAATGTGAGAGGGCAGTAAGGAGGGCTGGGGGATACTGGGATGCATAGGGAGAGGCATCACCAGTAGAAAACAGGAAGTTGTTATCCTCTGTACAGACAGCTGGTGAGACCCCATCTGAGTACTGTGTACAGTTCTGGAGACCCAATCTCCGTAAGGACATAGACAAGATGGAAGTTGTCCAGAGGAGGGTAACCAAAATGGTGCAGGGTCTGCAACGGAAGACATATGAAGAGAGACTAAAGGAGTTTAATATGTATACCTCGAGGAAAGGAGGGAGAGGGGACATGATAGAAATGTTCAAGTACCTCAAGGAATCAACAAAGTCCAAGAGGGTAGCATCTTTCAAAATAGAGGTGTGCAAGAACAAGGGCACAATTTGAAGATGGGGGCGGCTCAGAGGTAATGTGAGAAGTATTTTTTCACAGAGAGGGTTGTGGATGCATGGAACGGCCTTCCGGAGGAGGTTTTGGAGTCAAAACAGTGGTTGAATTCAAGCATGCATGGGACAGCCATAAGGCAATTCTAGGGGTGGGGGTAGAAAGAAGTAAGCTGCTGGTTAACTAGGATCTGCAACTTATTCATTAGGTAGAGAAATGGGCCGACTGGGTGGGCCAAGTGGTCCTATCTGCCCAAATTCTATGTTTCTGTGTTTCTATGATGTGCTCAGTGTAGTTGAGGCATCTAGGAAAGAGTCGACCAGGAGGTGCTATGCTTTGAAATGGAGGAGATTCTCCATTTGGTGTCAGGGCAAGGGCCTGTTCCTTTGTCCTGTCCAGTGGCTAGCATCCTCGACTACCTTTGGCCTCTCTGCAAAGGAGGTCTTCAGTCTATGACCCTTAAGGTGCACCTGGCAGCCATCTCTGCTTATTGGGCACCGGCTGGTCAGCAGATGGTGGCAGAGGAGAATGTGGTCTGACGTTTCTTTAAAGGCCTCAACCATATTTCCCCTCTGGTGCGTGAACCACCACCACCGTGGGATCTACTGCTGGTACTGACAAAGCTCATGGGTAAGCCATTTGAACCGATGCACATCTGTCATGGAAGACTGCCTTCTCAGTGACTATCGCATCAGCCAGAAGGACTGGGGAGCTACAGGCGCTCTGTCGAGTCTGCCTATCTGATCTTCTGCAGGGACAAGTTGTCCTGCACCCCAACCAAGTTCCTTCCAAAGGTGGTGTCGGAGTTTCACCTGAATCAGGTATGACTCTGCCGTGTACTACCCCAATTGCACCTCTGAGGCTGAGTACAGGCACCATACTTAGAACTCTGATGAATGCTCTCATTACAAGGAGCATATGGCTGAAGTTCGGGAGAGGTTCGCTGGCTGTTTGTCACCCATTGGAAAGCTGGCGCCTGGCAACCTGCAGCAAAGCGGACGACTGGCAGATGGATTACATCTTACTTTGATCTCTGCTATCGGTTGGCAGGCAAAGAGCCTCCCATAGGGATAAGAGCTATTCCACCCACCATACTGCTGCATTGGTGGCTGCTTCTAGGACATCCTCATCCAGGATATCTGCAGGGCTGCTACCTGGAAGTCAACAAACACCTTCATTTCCCATTCCCACATCAACCAGAGTCACACCGGGATGCTGGTTGTGGGCCTCAGTTCTCCAATCTCTGTTCCCTTAGCAAGTGTGCGCCTTGCCGCCTTCTCTTCCAGAGAACTGCTAGAGTCTGCCAACCAGTGTGGATAGAACAACATAACCACGATTCTAGAAAACAGGTTACTCACCTGTAACAGTAGATCTTCCACGGGATAATCTCTTGCAGCAGGTAATACACTCGGGTCATCACCAGAGGCGCTGTGTGCATAGCAGCTGTTTTCTAGTCGTCTTTTGCCAGGGTCCGCCCACACATTCCATCTCTGTTCTCCATATGAGTGGATGGGTCCCTGGTATCCTTAGTTCATTTTCCTGCCTTCTTCAGCTGGCACGCAGAAGCTAGTGCAGAGAGCAGCAGTCATTGACGAGAACATCAGCTGGGAACAGAATTTCTCCGCTTCCTTTCCTTCATCGACGAATGTCCAAAAATGTACATGCAAGATAGCGCTTTAACAACATGAAGTCTTGCTGTATTCTGACAATATGCATTTAGCCCCAGCACTTGAACTGCCCCAGGAGGAAAGAGTTAACTTTATGCAGAAGCATAGAACGTTGAGCTCGAGCTCGGTTTTCAAACCTCTGTCTCTGGTACTTACCAGTGTAACCATCAGATTCTTTACTCCCGCCTAAGAAGTCCTCTGAGATTTCTCCTCTGCTCGGTTCGTAAAGTTTAAAAAGCATTCGGTTTTCTACTGTTTATTATTTTCGGATTCCAGCCTCTGTCTGTGGTACTGGTAGTGTGGTAGATAGGTGGTGACTTGTCTTTTATTTTAAAAATTCTGTGGAAATAGTTTTGTCTCAGTTTCTCATCAGTCGGTCCGGTTAAGAACCAACCTTTTGCTTGTTTTATTTTCTCTGGGATTTAGTGTGGTGTTCCAGTGCTGATCAGTTTCAAAAGAACCAGACTTTTTCTGGTTCTTTTACAGAACTCGTAACACGGTTTGTAACAAATCGGTTGGTTATTACCTGGCTTAAAAGCTTTTAAGGGTAAGTGTTTAGGTTGCCCATGTCTGAGAAACTCAAGAAAAGAAATGGTCCCACTGGGTTTCATCACTGTTCTGAGTGTGGGGGATCTTTGCCAAGGCCGACCCGCACTTCATTTTATTGTGTTTATTGTCTGGGGTTTTCCTACCTCAAAACAGACTACCAGATTTGTAAAACGTCCCTATAGCCATAAAGGTTGAGTAGGCTGAAGAAAGGAAGGCGAGAAGTCCTAGATCTGGATGGCCAGCCCTGTTCGGTTCTTGGCGAACCTGAGGAGGTGCCTACTGACCTAGGCAATACTCCTCGGCAAAGGAGGTCCGACCGAGGGTCGGTTCCATTGAAAAGGGAAGCTAAGTCAGCCGGTTCGATCCAGCACCGCCTACTCCAACTGCTGACAAGATAGCCAAAATGATTAGTATAATTCAATCGCTTGCTTGGTTCCGTCAAACCGTACCACCGGTTAGGTGGTCGTTCGGTCTGATCTGACTCCATCGGATTATGATCCAGATGCTTTCTATGAGGAGTGGGAGGAGACAAAGAGTATCCCGAGGATGAGGATGAAGATCACGACTTTGAAGGTTTGGATGTGCCCATTGAACTGGACATCTCCCCAGACAGACCCTCCAGTGTCTCCCCTCCCAGGCTTTCTGAGTCCCCTTCACACTTCTTGTTTTACAAGAAGGTGGCTGAAACCTCCTTCTCCCAATGAATGAAGCTGCTGAGGAGGAAGAGCCTGATTTTGTAGAGATGATGGACATCTCAGAGTCCAAAAGATTGTCTATCCCTCTTCATAAGTCCTTCGGAAACAGACAAAAAGATTTTACAAACACCTAACTCCTTACCTCCTGTGGATAAGAGAATGGACAGGAGGTATATGCTATTAGGCTCAGGTACGGAGTTTCTATACAGTCATTGCAGCCATGTTGGGGTAATGCAGACTGCAGCCTGTGACAGGGCTAACATTCCTTTGGCTTCACACCCCAGACAAAGACTCCAGGAAGGTCGATGCCATGGCCATAAAATAGTGTTTGCCATCTTCTTTGGGACTCAGGCAGGCTAACTATATGGCCTACACAGCCAGGTACCAGAAGTCCAGGTGGGACACGGTTCTGGAACTGGCTAAACAGGCCCCCCCAGTGAGCCAAGAGCTGGAGGTGGCTGCTGATGGAATTGAGGCATCCAAAGTGCAATTTCATGCTGCTGTGGACTCCAGTGATGTGGCATCAAGAGTAATGGCTACATCTGTCTCTCTTAGGAGACATTCTTAGCTCAGATGTACTAGCCTTTCCCAGGATACCTAAGCCAAGGCTATGGACTTCTGTAGTTGGTTACTGTCTGTTTGGGGAGCAGACAGAGGCCTACGTGAAGAAAATGGATGAGTACAGGACCACCTACAGGAGTGCACAGGCCAAAGAGAGGCAAGCCAATCCTCAGAAGCAGCAGTCTAGGGGCAGGACAAGGCCTTTCCACAGGGCTTTCTAGCAAGCTCAGGCTTCCTCTTCCTTCCCACAGAAGGAGTTATTTCGAGGAGGGGCAGGAGGGGGGATGAGCAGGGCTGCATCCTCTTCCCAGTCCAAAGCTCCTGCCAAGCAGACACCCTGATGTGTCAGCCGGGTCAATCTCCCCCATTCCAGTAGGAGGCAGGTTGGCTACTACTTTCAGGCCTGGAAGTCTGTTACCTCAGACAAGTGGGTCCTGAGGTAGTAAGCCAGGGACAAGCCCTCAGCTTCAAAAGGTTTCCAAAACTGAGGGCCAGGTCTTTCCCACCTGTATCCATCTCAGAGACCCCGCCCTAGAGGCAGAGGTTTTGTCTTTTCTGGCTCTCAGAGCCATAGAGAAAGTTCCTACTTAGCACAGGGCAAAGACCTGTGCTCACGTACTTCCTTACCCCCAAAAAGACAGGGAGTGGCGACCCATCCTTAATCTAAGATATTTGAACAAACTCATCTCAAAACCAAAATTCAAAGTGGTGACTCTAGGAATAATTCTTCCTCTCTAAAGCCAGAGGATTGGTTTGCATCCCTGGACCTCAAGGATGCCTATTTCCATATTCCTATCAGGTGCTCCCACAGAAAGTACCTCAGGTTCTGCTTGCCTTCAGGCCACTGTCAATTCAGAGCCATGCCATTCGGCTAACATCAGCTGCAAGGGTGTTCACAAAGTACCTGTAGTAGTAGTTGCCTTCCTCAGAAGGCATTGTATTTCCATTTTCCCATATCTGGACAACTGGCTAATTGTAGGTCAGTCATCTGACCAGGTCACGAAGCTCTACAAATCACACAAGACGTGCTCGGTTCTCTGGGATTTCTTCTCAATCTCCCAAAGTCTGTTCCTGAACCAGTACAACTTCTTACTTTCATAGGGATAGAACTGGATGCTATCCAAGCAAAGGCCTTCCTTCCTCCCTCTCACAAGGGTAGAGGCCCTAACAGATCTTGCTTCCTCTTTTCGGCCTGTGGTCTCTTCCAGCAATGCAGTTTCTTCAACTCCTGGGCCACATGGTAGCTTCCACTGCAGTGGTGCAAGAGCGAGATTTCAGATGAGGGACATTCAGTTCCACCTAAGGTCCTTTTGGTCTCAGAAAGAGACTCTCTCACCAAATTGATTCCAGTGACTCAGACTCTCTCCAGTGGTGGCTAGACCAGGACAACCTCAGACAAGGAGTTCCATTTCTCTCTCAGGTTCCCTCAGTAGTCCTAACTACAGATGCTTCTCTCCTAGGTTGGGGAGCCCATTTGGGAGCCCTTACAGCTCAAGGGTCTGGTTTCCACAAGAGTCTGTCCTTCATATCAGTCTTCTGGAACTCAGGGCAGTTTTCTAGCCCTTCAGATCTTCTCGACTCAAGTCAGGGGCAAGGTGGTCCAAGTCAGGACAGACAACACCACCACAATGTGGTACATCAGTAAGCACAGGGGCACTCAGTCCACGGCCTTGTATACAGAAGCTGTGAAACTGATCTCTAGCCTTTCTCTTCAGACTTCCCTGATAGCAGCTCACCTTCCAGGAAAGGACAATATACTGGCAGATGCTCTGTGCAGAATCTCACAGGGCATCATGAATGGTCCTGGACCTCTCCATACTACAGGTCATCTTCTCCAGATGCAGCATTCCAGAGATAGATCTCTTTGCAGCCCTGGACAATCACGAACTTCCTCTGTTTTGCTGCAGTCCTGGGGACTGTTCCTCTGATGCTCTCATTCTGGATTGGAAGGGCAGGTTTCTCTATGCCTTCCCTCGCTTCCTCTGTTATTCAGAGTCCTGATCAAAATCAGATCTCAACCCTGCACAGTGATACTGGTGGCTCCAGATTGGGCCAGACAGCCTTGGTATACTCTGCTACTGTCTCTGGCAGTGTCACATCCCCTTCCCAAGAGATACAATCTCCTAACCTCCTCCCAGGGAGGATCTGGTACCTCTGTCTCCAGTCTCTCAACCTGAAGGCCTGGCTCTTGAAGAGTTAGAATATGCAGGCCTGCATCTTTCTCAGGGAGTCCTGAAATTTTTGAAAGTTTCCAGGAAACCTTCACTAGAAAAACTTATAATTCCAAATGGAAAAGATTCAGCATTTGGTGTTTTCAGAAGAGCATTGTGCCTGATTCCACAGGCATTGCTACAACCTTAGATTATCTGGTTCATCTTAATGGTCTAGGCCTTAGGCCTGCAACTCTGAAAATTCGCCTAGCAGCTGTCTCTGCATTCTTTTCAGCAGGGAAGGGCTCTTCCCTGGCATCTCATCCTGTTTTCAGTAAAATTTTCAAAGGTCTGGTTCCATATTAACCCTCCCTTTCGAAGTGCCTACTCCGGCTTGGGATCTCAATGTCTGCATTGCCCAGCTTATGCAACCACCCTTTGATACTCTGGCATCGGCCAAGCTGAAGTACTAGACCTGGAAACTGTGTTTCTGGTAGCTATTACTCTGCCAGATGGATTAGTGAATTACAGGCTGTGTCAGTTGAACCTGACTTCATCTCCTTCCATAGGGATAAGGTGGTCCTAAGAACCAATAGGAAGTTCTTACTCAAAGTGGTATCAGATTTTCATCTGAACAGTCTATGTCTCTTCCTGTGAACATTCTTCTTCAGGGAAAGAAGATTACACAGTTTGGATGTTAAAAGGGCTCTTAGGTACTACTTAGAGCATACTAAGGTACACCAAAATTACTGTCTTCAATTGTTTCTCACTTATGGCGAAGTGGGAAAGGTAAGCCTGCTACTGAAAGAACTATTGCCAGGTGGGTTGTCTCTTGTATACAATTCTGCTATGACAAATTGGGCAAACACCCTCCAGGCCTGAGGGCTCTCTCGATAGGGGTAAGCTGCTACTCTGGCTGTGGCCAGAGATATACCTTGCTAGACATCTGTAAAGCAGCCACCTGGAAAACAGTCCATACATTCACCAAGCTTTACTCTCTGGACATCCAGGCTAGGAGTGAAGCTATGTTTGCACAGCAGTGCTGCAGAGCTTATTCCCAAAGTAGGTTCTGCTTCCCTCCTCCGGGGAACTGCTTAGTAGTCTGCATATTGTCAGAATACAGTAAGACTTCATGTTGTTTGAAGAAAATTACTCACCATAGTAATGTTGTTTCTTTTAATGGAGTTTTGCTGTATTCTGACTCCTCCTCCTCTCTTAGAACCTAGTTTTGGGAAGTGGGCTGGCAGGTACAGTGTTGCATCTCAGGGTGTACCTTGTACCCTCCCTCTTAAAGGTGGGGTAGGTTGTTTTATTGTTACTATTGGTATGTTTAACATATATATTATATTGTCACTACCTGGGGAAGGGGTAGGAAGAAATAGGCCATTGGTTAAATAGGATCTGCAGCTTATCCTCTAGGTAGGAAATGGGCAGACTAGGTGGGCCAAACGGTCCTTATCTGGTGTCAAAGTCTATGCTTCTATGACATTTTTTCTTGGGTTCTGACTTGAGTATTTTGGGACCCAAATTGTTGCCTTTATTATACAATAAACTATTTCCATAGTTTACTTCTTAGTTAGTTGGTTTGCCCATAAGAATCCGGAGGTTACACTGGTAAGTACCAGAGACAGAGGTTTGAAAATCGAGCTCGAGCTCAACGTTCTATGCTTCTGCATAGGTTAACTCTTTCCTCTCTGGGGCAGTTCAAGTGTTGGAGCTAACTGCATATTGTCAGAATACAGCAAGACTCCATTAGAAGAAACAACAGTACTATGGTGAGTAATTTTTCTTTTCGCTCATGTCATTGCGGTAGGAAGATCTACCATTATGACAGCCATACCGTTTGTGTCCGGTGTCTGGGTCCCACACATGACACCATCTCCTGCTTCCATTGCCAGGATTTCAACCAGACAACCCATCGACGATGGCTTCAGGAGAGCGAAGCACACCTCATGGAGCAGAAAGTGTCTCTCTTAGAGAAGGAGCCATTCCAAGGGCCCTTACTCCTGTTTCGCATGAAGCATAAACAAGACAAGGATAAATCCTCCTCATCTTTATTGGGCAAACATTTGTCGACAGCGACCATTACCATTATGAAGGGGTGGCATGAGGACTTCTGATAGGATATGGGTCTGGAAAGGTGAGACTAGTGAGCTCACCTTCTCCCCCGATTATGGGTAAAGGCAGAGACAAAGAAACACAGGGAGGGGGAGTGCAGGTCGCCGGGTTGGAGTGAAAATGTGGTGTTCCCCATAATAACAGGGCAGATAAGGGAGGAGGACCACCAGGAGGAGGAGCAGACCAGAGAAGAGAGGACAGAGGGTTACGGATGGAATGTGTCTCCCTACACACTAGAAGCCTGAGTAATAAAACTGCAGAACTCCAGGTGCTCTTTACAGGGAGAATGTGGACATGGCTGCAGTGACAGAGACTTGGGCTACAGTACCATGACTGGGATCTGGCAATCCCAGGGCATTGCATTTATAAGAAAGACCAGGGAATGGGAGAGGGTGGGTAGCACTCTATGTAAGAGAAGGATCAAATATGAGAGGGAAGAGGGGACAGAGGCACTTTGGGTGCAGATTGTGGACCCCAAGGGTAGAAACTGAGACTGAGGGTGGTGTACAGACCACCAACTCAATCAGTGGAACTGGACAGGGAGTTAGCAGAACAGATAAGGAGGTGTGTAGAAGGGAGTGTGTTGATAGTGGGGATTTCAGTCTGCCAGGGGTTGATTGGAGCATCCTGCCAACTACAGTGCCAGGGAACAGGTGCTCCTGAGGCAAACCAGGATGGTCTCCTGGCACAGCTCATGAGTGGGCCAACAAGACTGGGTAACACGTTGGACCTGGTACTGTCAAATGTGGAGGCAGTGAGAGAAGTACAGGTTGAGGACCCACTAGCTGGAAGCGACCACCAAACAGTGTGGTTCAGACTCATGTGGGGCAGGAAGTATGGAGGCAAAAGCACCAAGGTGGTGGATTTTAGGATAGTGGACTCGGAGGTTGAGAGAAATACTGCAAGGAGGCTCCAGGCTATTGGGCTGGAGATGAACCTGCAAGCAAAGTGGAAATTATCAAGCTAGACTAACAAGGCTACAGAAGCCTGCACCAGACTAAAAGCAAGAAGGGCAGGGCCAGGAAACCATGCCGACTGAACAGTGAGGTGCTGGAGGGGTGAAAGGCAAGAGGGCTGCGTCCCTGAAGTTCAGGAGAATGAGGAAGGGAATGGATAGGGAGACTTATGAGAACTGGTCCAAGGTGGTGACTAAGCTGGGTGAGAATAGCCAAGGCCTGGAGAACTGAGGTTACATAGGACATTAAGGGTGGGAAAAGGACTTTTAGATGCGTCAGGAAAAGAGGAAGTGCAAAACCATATAGTGAGGATAAAGTGAGGAGAGGAATGGGTGGAACAAGTGGACGTACTGAATGATACTTCTGCTCTGTTTTCAGTAAGGAGAAACATGGACCACTACCACCATGGACCGGGTGAGTGGGGGATGGGGTGGGATGACAGACAAAGGATCATGGGAGAAGGGTACTAGAGGGTTGGGGCATTAAGGGTGGACAAGGCACCAGGTCGGATGGCATCCACCCCAGGGTTCTGAGGAGATGGCAGAGGTGTTGGCTGAACCACTGGCAGATCTGTTCAGCACCTCCCTGTACATGGGCAGTATACCTCAGGACTGGAGGGTGTCCCATGTGGTGCCTATACTCAAGAGTAGGCCTAGAGATGAGCCAGTAATTATCGACCTGTCAGCCTCATTTCCATAGTGGGGAAACTTATGGAGACGATACTGAAGGAGAGACTGGTGGTGTTCCTCGGGAAATGGCCTCAAGATGGGCAGCAACACGAGTTTATCTCAGGGAGGTCTTGCCAGATGAATCTAATAGAATATTGCAACTGGGTGAGAAGAGAGCTGGACGTGTGTACCAGTGGCAATGTTTTGTAAATATGTGTTTTGTTTGTTTGTGACAACATGATACAATTCTTTATAAATAAAATAAAAAAAAAAAGCTAGATGTGGGACGTACGGTAGATATCCTGTACTTGGACTTCAGCAAGGTCTTCTATTCAGTGCCTCATGGGAGACTGGGGAAGCTGATGGCTGTAGAGGTGGGGAAAAGCTGACAAACTAGATAGAGAACTGGCTACAGGGAGGCTGCAATGGGTGGCTGAGGGGAGGGGCTGTCAACACCCAGAATGGTGACAAGTGGCATGCATGGGATCAGTGCTGGGCCCAGTGCTGTTTGGGCTCTTTATCCAGGTATTGCACATATTGTTGGGAGCAGGGTTAGTCTGTTTGCAGATGGCACCAAACTGGGGCAGTGGTGAATGATGAGGAGGGAGGGATCTAAACAATTGCAAGGTGACCTAACTAAACTGGAGCTATGGTCGGAGAAGTGGCAGCTGGGATTCAGTGTGAAGAAGTGCAAGGTTATGCACTTGGGGCAAAAACCTAGGAGGAAATACTGGCGGGGGTGAGGCTAGGGATCACAGGAAGAGAAGGACCTAGGAATGTTAGTAACAGGAGCAAGAACAACTCTGCCCAATGCAGGAAAGCAGTAGCTAAGGCTAACAAGATGCTGGGCTGTGTCGCATGGGGTTTCTCATCCAGGCATAGGGAGCGATCCTGCCCTCTATAGATCATTGGTCAGGCAGCACTTGGAATACTGTGTGCAGTACTGGTGGCCATATCTAAAGAGGGATATTAATCTACTGGAGGGAGTGCAAAGGAGGGCAACAATAATGTTACAAGGGGTGGAGGAAAGGCCTGAAGACAGGCTGCAGGAGCTGAATATGTATACACTGGAGAAAAGGAGGGATGGGGGATATGATTGAAACATTCAAATATTTGAGGAGTAAACAAAGCCAGCACTGATAGGGTGTTTAAAGTGAAGAGCGCAGGGACACGAGAGGTCACTGATCTAAGACTGCAGGGGCAAGATTTAGGAGGGCTGAGGAGGCACTATTTCACAGAAAGCGTGGTGTCTAAATGGAATGCTCTACGGAAGGGGTGATTTCATGTAAGAAAGTGGGAAGTTTTAAGCGGGGTGGGACAAAGCAAGGGGAGGTCTGGGTGGTGGGGGCAGAGGAAGTCAAGGAGGAATGGATGGTAAGGGGTCGGGGCAGCTGCAAACTGGGTTGCTAGCTGCACCCTCTGCGAACATGAAGCCGGGTGGTCTGTTTCTGCTGGCAATTTCATTAATATTGATATTACTGGTGCTCCACGTCGGCGACACCCTCAGAGCTGCTTCCTCATTGACGAGTTTACACCCTCTTGTCGACGGTGCTTTCCAGTGCTCTTTCAGCGGTCTCTGTGGAAGCCTATGGTGATTACCTTGATGTTCCGTCGATGATGCCTCTCTTCCCGTCTATGGCATCTCCTTTAAACATTCCAGTGCCTCTTCCTTGCTGCCCTGTCAACGACAGGCCATTTCTCTATGGCAAAACTACTAGGCTTCCAGTTTCCACTGCTCCTCCACCTTCACAGCCTTTCTCCCATAGGGGCCAGGTGGACAGAGGCGGGACCCTGGGCTTACCACCCAGGGCCAGGTCTGTTATACCTCATGTCCTATTTCAACAATCCCCTGGTTTCTCAGAAACCCCTGCTCCTTCCCTACCCCTTCCTCCTTGGACTTGGCCTTAGCCTCAGTGATGCAACAGGTTCTACAAATAATGAGGGCACTCTCAATCTCCCAATCCAGGGAGGCGAGTCACCCTTCCGTTCTCCTACCCCCTCTGCCAAAACGCTTCCAGGAGACAGTGAGCACTCATCATTCTGGTCCCTCCTTCCTATGAGGAAGAGTATTTTTCAGACTAGGCAGAATTTCCAGATGCGTTCCCGGAGACCTGGAGGAGATTGAACTACAGGACCTGGCTCCTGTTCCTGTCACGTCTTTCTTCTATCTCCTCTTCACATGAGGATGCCTCCCGCTGGGCTGCCTCTTCTCCTGATGACCCCTATTTCCAAGAGATGATGGTTCAAATTAAAAAAACATGGATTTTCAACCACCGAGCATGATAAACAAAGAAAGAATATGGCAGACTATCTTGAACTGCCCGAAGAGCCTGTTGTAGTGGTACCCCCACATATACAAACCTACCAAAATGCTGTTTTGGAGGCTTGGAACCACCCTTCAGTGGTCCCAGCCATTCCTAGGAAGGCAGATAACCTTTACAAGGCTCCTCTTGACCATCCCTTTCTTTTCACTAGCCTCCAGGTTGACTCGGTAGTGATTACCATGGCTCATGATTGTACTAAATGACCAAAGCACATGAGCTCATTACCGCCTGATAAGGAGTTCCGCTGACTTGACTACCTTGGAAGAAGGTGTTCCAAGCGGGACTGAATTTTAGAATTCTAAATTATATGTGACACATAGTTGAATACCAATGTTCCTCTAGTTCTCTGCTATAGAAATAGTCAATAAACTCCTCCATCCCAGGAGAAGGACCAATTATTGGCTGCAATTTCCATTGGCAATTCCATATCTCGAACATCTGCTCCGATAGGGTTATGATCGGTGGATACTTCAGCCCATACAACAGCCATGGGAGTTACCCTCAGATGCCATGCTTGGCTCCATGTATCAGGTTTCACACCTGATATACAACATAAAGTGGTAAATGCTCCTTTTAATGGATCTAAACTGCTTGGTCCGGTACCCAAATGCTTCTGGATGATCTCCAGGCTTCAGGATGGACCTCATGAATAGTACATGGTATGTATCATACCTCACAGCCATCTTACCAGTACTGCTCTCAATCTTCTTTTCAATCGAAAAAGAGTAGCCACAGAGGTACCTACAGAGGTGGATTGAGATCGCTTCAGCCTTCTTCAGCACATACTTCTGCCTCCCATAATAACAGGTGAAGCGGTCAGCCCCTCCTCCTAGTGTCCAACTAGGGCTTTCCCAGGCTTCTTCCACCAGGTCTTGGGAAATACAGGCGGTCGCTTTGCCCTCCACTTAGAGGCATAGCAGATAATTACATCAGATGAGTGGGTACTTCAGATCATATAGGCGGGCTACGCTGGAACTCTCCTCAGCACCTCCCCTCATCCGCCACTCTGTCCATTACCCACCCGACCATATTCTTATTCTCCAAGAGGAACTTCAGGCACTTCTTCACAAGAATGCCATTTATCCAGTCCTCAGCTGAAGCACCATCAGGAGTTTACTCCCATTTCTTTCTGGTACCAAAACATATTGGAGATCTCGGACCTATACTAGATCTCAGACAACTGAATCTTCACATTCAGTACAAAAGTTTCTGGATGGTCACCTTAACATCTATAATGCCGATGTTAAAACAAGGGATTGGCTATGTGCATTAGACATGAAAGATGCCTACCTACATATCCCATCACCCGCCCACCACCAGTTCCTTCGCCTACCCGATAGGACAACATTACCAATTAAGGGCATTCCATTCGATCGCCTCATCAGCCCCAAGAGTCTTTATTAAGTGCCTAGTGGTTGTGGCAGTGGCCCTGAGGAGGACGGACATTTCAGTCTTCCTGTACTTGGATGATTGTTTTATAAAAGCAGACTCCAAAACTGCTCTGCTTTCTTCCCTTCAGGCAACCTTACCCATCTTCCAGTCCTTGGTATTCGGTCAGCTGGCCTAAATCCAATCCGATCCCTACCCAGTCACTCCAATATAGGGCTTACCTCCCAGTCACCAGGCAAGATAAACTTCTGTCCCTGACTTCCCAGATACAAACTCAACAATTTATCACAGCCAGACATCTCTTATGCCTTCTGGGGCACATGGCCACGCAATCCCACAGTGGCTTTTGCCTGCCTTACATATGAGACCAGTTCAATGCACTCTTCAGAATCAATGGCGGCAGAAGATGAGGAATTTGAAGACAAAATCAGAGTTTCTCCTACTTTTCACTCTGCCCTGCATTGGTGGACTCGGCATGTCAACATATCTCAAGGCACACCCTTCCTCCCCTTCTCCCCAGCAGACGTTGACTACAGATGCTTCCCTCAATGGCTGGGAGCACACCTGGGTCCATCACGGGACACAGCGCAGGTGGCCTCATTTTTCCATTTTACATCATATAAATCTGCTGGGAATGAGGGCAATCCACTTCGCTCTTGGACTTTTGCCCTCACCTGTCTCTGGTGCCTCTACTGATCCAATCAGACAACACTTCAGTGGTGTATTACCTGAACAAAAGGAGGTACCAAGTTCCATACTCTCTGCAGAGGCGTGGTGGTGGTTTGGCAGGAGGCCATGCTTCAACACCCTATCGTTGATGGCGTCCATCTACCAGGATACCACAACACCCTGGCCGACTTTCTCAGTCACCAGTCCTACACACACAGTGGACACTTCACCATGAGGTCCTTCAGATGGTATTTCAATTGTGGGGACCCACACCTCAACCTTTTGCCTACCCCACAAGCACCAACTCCCCAAATACTATTCCATTATCCTGAGCAGAAAGGGACAGTCTACAGATGCCTTGTCCCAACCATGGACAGGACTGTTCTTATATGCTTTCCCCGTCCCTCTCCTGCAATGGACTCTATTAAAACTACAACTCGAACCTGCCACCATGATACTCATAGCCCCTCTGTTGCCCCGGCAGGTGTGGTTTCTTACTTCAACAGTTCTCAGTAGCAGACCCCATTCCATTGCCAATCAGGTCAGATCTGTTAACATAAGATCAAGGGACCCTTCTTCACCCCAACCTGAAGTCACTACACCTTCAAGCTTGGCTCCTGAGGATGCTTTCATAGCCCAGCTTCAAGTATCCTCTCCTGTGGCTAATATTTTATTGGCTTCAGGTAAACCATCTACCAGGGAAACATATAATGCCAAGTGGAAATGCTTCTCCATATGGGCTGCTTCACAGTCATTGGACCCTTATTCTTGTCCACTGACTAAGCGTTGGACCCTGAGCCTCAGCTTGCTGGGACAGGTTTGAACTATTCCTCTATTAAAGTTCATTTGGCCTCTATCTCAGCCTTCCATGAGCCCTTGGGAGGAGACTACTGTAACATCATCATCTTGCCAAAATGTTTCTAAGAGGCATGTTACATATCAAACCTCCCATTAGACATCCCACCCCTCGTGGATTTGAATTTCCTTTTGGAAAACTGACCCTTGAGCCTTTTGAACCAGTGGCCACCTGCAACCTCCGCTTCCTTTCTTGGAAGACAGTATTTTTGGTGCCCGTCACCTCTGCTCGATGTATTTCCGAGCTTCATACCCTGATGTGTAAAGACTTACCTAATCATTCACAAAGACAGAGTGGTTCTCCAAACCAATCCTTCCTTTTTGCCCGGAGTGGTCTCAGAACACACCTTAAATCAGACCATCGAATAACTAGTCTACTACCCTGAACATGTTAATCGGGTTAATACCTTTTACATACTTTAGATGTACATTGTATATTGAGATACTACTGTAACGATAGATCTTCAAGGGTATCTCTTGCAGCAGGTATGATCCTCCATCCATCCCCTCCTTCTCTAGGAGAACAGCTTCTGATCCAAACAAATATGGGATGGGATCCATATGGTACCTCGGATCTCCCTCAGTCCTTGTTTAGCGAGCTGATTCCAGCGGGGAACTGAGGATACCAGGGACCGCCCACTCTTATATAGGAGCACAGTGATGATGTCATGTGTGGCATGGGCAGCTCCTGGCAAAGACTGCTAGAAGAGCTGCTGTGTGCCACAGCACCCTCTGATGATAACAAGTGTAGTACCTGCTGCAAGAGATGCCTCGAGATCTACCATTACGGTAAGTACACAACTGTGCTTTCTAGAAGTGGTATATGTTGTTCATCCACACGAACCACCTGATCTCCTGGCTACAGCACAACCCTCAGCGTCCAGTGGACAAGATCTAGTGTCAAGGGGCGGAGTTGAGGTATATGCCACCCTGGTGGTGAGGAGCCAGATTTTAGACCATCTGGCAAGATTTATTTATTTATTTAGCTTTTGTTAACCAGGTAAGCACGCTAGACAGTCAAGTGCCTATTTTCAGGTGTGACCCGGGAGAATGACAAGGTACAGCAATCAACAAGGTACAGGCAGTAACAAATACAATGGCAAGTACAGAGTTGAGGCATGGAAACAGCAGGAGGCAGTCAAAGAAGCAAACATATATCAGCAGGACAGTTTCACGGTATCACCTACAGACATCAGCAAAAAGCACATAGTCAATGGGACACAGGTTCACCTTGCAGGGTGGGTCAGCTAAGAGCAAAGGCAGGAGGATGCTTGTTTTAAGTAGCCCCAGAGGAGGACCTGAAGCAAATGTGGGAGGAGTGGCCTTACAGAGCAGGAGTAGGTTCCAGGCTCTGGGGGCGAGGGCCACTAGGAGCGATCCCTGCAAGGAGAAGTTTTGGGACTTTCAGAGCCTGGGAGTCACTGGACCTCAGTCGGTGTCAGAGGGCAGGCTTGAGCAGTTCGACAAGTGCTGGTGGAGTGGACATTCAGATGACGTTGTCTATGAAGTTGCCCATAACAAAGGATCGATGGTTACTGGGGAGAGACACCCAAGTCTGGAGTAGAGTTCACAGTGATGGGTGAGGCGAGGACTGACAGAGGCGAAGCAACATACATTGTTATCGCTGTGTCCCCTTTGAGTCAGGCTTTTGGAGCATTCACGAAGGAGGTGAGCCCATAGCTGAGCGTGGGGAGAAGGACCCCTTTGCAAGGGCAAGTCGGCATCTGGGGTGAGGCAGCTTTTGGCCCTGTACACTAGACCCAGTTTACAGTTTGTGGTCTTGCAGGAATTTCGTATATGCATGGAGAGGTCCAAGCTGTGGGTCAGGGGTTACCCCAGATACCTGAATAGTCAACCACCCATCCAGGGCGCCATCAGCTCCAGTGACTTTGAGATAGGCTGGGCACGCTCTGACCTTGGCAGGGAGGCGAATAACATGGCCTGCATCTTCTGGAGGTTGATGACAAGCTTACTGGCCTTGAGCCAGGATTGAATGCGATCAAAATCAGAGTTTAGACCAGGGACCGAGGGCAGCTGACTGATAAAGAGGGAGAACAGTATGGGGCCGAGGACAGACCCCTGAGGCACCCCACATGTAACGGTGTGAGCCCAGAGGGGCTTTCTGGAACTCGTGTACTGTTGCCTGCCCAAGAGGTAGTTGGAAAACCAGGCTAGGACAGGAGGAAAGGCCAAGGACCGGTGGGCAGTGCCCAGGAGTGTGTGATCAATCAGATCAAAGGCCTTAGACAGGTCAATGAAGATGGCACCCATGAGTTTGCCTTGGTCAGTCGCAGTTCTGATTTGGAGGTGACCTATGCAAGGGCAGTGGAGGTGCTGTGCCCTTTACAGAACCCAGGCTGCACAGGAGAGGAGGCCATGGGTTTCGAGGAAGAGAGCAAGCTGAGAGGCCACTACCTTTTCGAGTAGCTTGGTAACAGCAGATAAAATCCCTATGGGGTGGTAGTTTTCAAGTACTTTGGGGTCACCGCTTGAGGACTGGGACCTCACAGCCACCTTCCATATATCTGGGATAGTTCCAGATATGAGAGAGGAGTTGAAAATGTAGGAGATAGGCCATGCCAAGTAGCAGGCCCCCAGGCAGAGTAATTTGGGTTCAAGGTTATCGTGCCCAGCTCCAGTGTGAGGGAGAGTTCAGCTAGGAGCTTCCGTGTCTCATTGCAGGAGACAGACAAAGTAGAAAGGAGGGGCAGGATGATTGGGCACAGAAGACAGATCGGAAAACTGGACATTAAAGCATTGGCTATAGTCAGGGCATTGTTACAGCTGACTCTGCTGATTAGCATGTCAGAGACCTCGGGGCAGGCAGGACCACTTTGCAGTGTGTTTGATGGTGCTCAAGAAGCTCCTAGGGTTCTTGGCAGATGCTTCAAGGGAGGATTTTCAGAATTCACTCTTTGCAGGCGAATGCCTGCTACACCAGTTTCTGAGCTGCCTGTACTCCTCAAAGTCCGACAAGTCCTCAGAGACCTTAAATTTTTGCCAGCTTTTATCCCTAAGCTTCATCAGGGCAAACAGGCCACCTTGCAGCCATTTAGTGACAGTGCCCCTCACCCTTCTTTTTATGAGTTGGGCATGTCTATCTTGTAAAGGGGTGAATATGGATAGGAAGCAGTCAAACAAAGTAGAGGGGTCACTGACAGCATTGACCAGAGACAATTTAGACTGGCTGAGGTCAGCAAGGAAGTTGTTGTAGTTAAATTTTGAATAGTCCCTCATCTGAATGACTTTTGGGGACCCTAGAGGTAAGGACTTTCAAACACAGTAGGTAGGGAATGGTCCGAGATGGAATCTGAGAAGAGGCCAGAAGTGGTGATATGGTCCGCCTGTTACTCAGCATCCAGTCAAGAAGGGTACCTTTTACCCCAGAGGAAGAGGATCTGGTGGGATTAGTGATAAACTGACCTAGGGCAAGACCAGACAGGAGAGGTTCGCGACATGTCATCAGGGTGGATGAACAACATATACCGCTCCTAGAACTACTATACCGCTCCTAGAACTACTGTACAGGTGAGTAATCTGTTTTCTAGTGGCCATCTTTTCTGCTTGCAGTGTGTCTGAAATCCATGCATTGGTCACAGATCTTCTATATACTGTTTTCCTCAAGGACAAGTTAGACCTTCTTCGAAGATATTTCTTTCATCAAGCCACAGCTATGGAGTTTAAAGTCATCAGGCTCTAGGACTACACAGAAATTTTGCAAGCAGTTCAACAAGGACTGCCCACAATAGCGTCACAAGTCACCTGCTGCATAAACATAGGTGGCCCCATCCCTCCTTCCTCAGTTCCTTTTCCGCCATCAACCATTCTTGTCAGACTGCTTACAGAAATGCTGCTGTGATTGCTGACGCTTTTCAATGGCATGTATGTTGTTGAAGAAACCATCAAAGCTCTTCCAATACTGTGAATGCGCTGAGAAGATTTACACCAGTGATTCTCATGGCATCTGCATTTGTTGCCTCGGCCCGCCCACAACACACAAGCCTGTCCGATTTGTAAGGATTTTAACACTGCTGTCTGATAATGTCGAAAAGAAGTCTTAGAAAAGCATCTTTTAAATCAAAAGGTAGCCCACATTGAGAAGGAGCACCAGAAAGAGATCTTACTTTAAGGGGCTCGTGCAGTAAACAACACGGTAGGACTGAAACCGCCAGGTGCCAGGACCACATGGAAAACTTCTAGGTAGCAGTCTGTCACGGGACTGTCCCCACCGATGTCAGCATGTTGACGTCCAATCCTGTAAAGGGCGGTCCCGCATCTACCTCAGTTTTTCCCCATTGTCGATCCATGCACGTCGGACCTTCACGGACACCAGTTTCAGTTGACTGCCATTTTCTTGCATTAACCCGCACTTTATTTTTCTTCTATTTAGTCTTCAAAACATTGAGTTTTCGGTGTTTTTCTTCAGAGTTTGTCTTCTTCTTCTCCAGCCTTGTCTTCCAACCGCCTGATGAAGTGTGCATGCAGAAGCAGATTCCTGATAAGGACAGTCACTCTTCCTGCCTGCTCTGCTTAGGCCCAGACCACAACACAAGGCCTGCCAGCACTGGCAGGACTTCAACCAAACCTGGAGACGACACTTAAAGACTGAAAAGCTACCTACTTAAACAGAAATTGGCAGCTATGGAGAAGGAGCTACAGGCCAAAAGTCTTTCAGCCTCCCATGCTCAATCCTCCTGGGTTATTTCTCCTTCTTCTTCTTCTCAGAAGGAGAAGAAATCCAGTGGGAAGCACAAGCACGGGACCGTCACAAGTCAGCCTGTCGTTCGTGGTCACCACACAGACTGGTCACTGCCTCTTGGTCGTAGTCCATGCAGAGGGTCAGCCCCTCCTTCCCCATCAGCCATTACCTCCTCCAGGCTACCAGTGACCCAGCCGCCAGCCCTCATCTTTGTTATGGGTGGCGGCTCTTCTGGGCAGCAGACATTGTCCCCTGCCTCTTAGCCCCTGATGCTCAGGCCCTTAGCACCCACAGGCTCTCAGTCAAGCAGCTGGGGTTGGAACCTCCGATCGCAGGTCTTTGCCTGTTGCCCCTCCAGCCAAGGTGTTGCCTTCAGCCGATCCCTGACTCTGGGACTGGCCCCGTCCCTCCAGGCATCACCTGGAGCAAGTGCTCACCTCCCTCCTTTATGCAGGCATCGCCTCTGCCCTTGCCTCTGGGGCCCTCTTCCCTGCAAGCACTGCCCTCACCATTAGGGCCAGCGTCAGCTACTTCCCCAAACTGGCGCCAGCCTTTGCCCATAGGCCAGCACCAGCCCTGCCTACTCCTCAGCCGACAACTCCTCAACCATCATCTCCTTGACCTCAGCCAGTGCCATAGCTAACACTTGCTAGCCCTCCTCCAGATCCACAACCAGTACCAGGTGGACCTATACTGGGTACCCCAATGCCAGCTTCTCTGCCATCATACCTGTACCCCCACACCACAGTACCCATATTCTCTGGTCTATAATCCACATCCACTGATGGACTATAACCCTCTTTTCAAACAACATGAAGTCTTGCCATATTATGACAGTAGCAGTTTGATCCAGCTCTAGAACTACTCCAGAGGTGAAATGGTTAATACCATTCCAAACTAGAACTTTGAGCACGAGCTCTAAGAAGCAGCTCTATCTGTGTAATTTCAAACCTGAACTGTCAGATTCTTTACTCCGCCTCAGTGAACAGTCGCTCCGGAGATTTCTCCTACTGCTCGGTTCATTTCTCGGTTTAAACAGTGTTTTCTCGGTCCGATTCAACGAGAATAGTTTTATTTAACCGCCAAAACTATTCGGTTCAAGCTCTGTCTATGGTAATGTCGTAAGTAATTAAAGGTTTTGTCTGTGTGGAACTTGTAAGTTTATCGGTTCGGTTTTGAACCTATCAGCTGGGTTTAAAACTCATTAATTTTAAAGTTTAACATTTTAGAGTGCGGTTCCCGGTTCTTATCGGTTCTAAAAAAAGCGGATTTTATTATGGTTTTCCAATACCCGTGACACGGTTAGGGAACCCGATAAGGGTGTCTTACCTAGCACTGCCGTTTAAAGAGCAAGTTTTCTGGTGAAGCTGGCATTATGTCTGAGAAACCCAAGAAAACCGGGCCCACTGGGTTTCAACACTGTGATGTCTGTGGGAAGCCTTTGCCAAGGCTGACCCACACACCACATGTGTCTATTGTCTGGGGTTTGGCCACCTCAGTCAGACTGCCAGATATGTAAGAATTTCCCTGCAGCCACCCTGGAAAAGAGATTGGGCAGGCTCAGGGACGAGGAAGCAAAAGTCCGCTGACCTGGATGGCCAGCCCGGTTCGGTGCCAACCGAACCGGAGGGAGTGCTCCTCTGACCAGGGCGAGACTTCCTCTGGCAAAGAAAAGCTGGTTCTGAGGAACCAGTTCCAGTAAAGAAAACAAGAAAGTCAGCAGGTTTGGAGTCAAATCCCTTCTCCAACTGCTGCAGAGATAACAAAAGCCATACAAATTGTCCAGTCACTGTCTCAGGAGTCGTCTCGAACCGCACTATCTGGCAAAAGGTCGGTTCGTCCGTTCCAGTGGTTCAGGAATATGATGTTGAGGAGTTTTATGAACCAGAGGAGGAGGATGATTATGAACAGTATGAATGTGGCTGGAAGGTCTGTGTGCCCATTGAACCGGACATTTCTCAGACAGACCTTTTGAATCTCCCCTATGCTATCTGAGTCCCATCTCATTTTATGTTTTACAAAAAGTTGCTGAAACCCTCCAGCTTCCATTGGAAGAAGCTGTGGATGAGCAAGAGGAGCCTGATTTTGTAGAAATTATGGATATTCA
This sequence comes from Neoceratodus forsteri, assembly GCA_016271365.2. Taxonomy (NCBI): domain Eukaryota; kingdom Metazoa; phylum Chordata; order Ceratodontiformes; family Ceratodontidae; genus Neoceratodus; species Neoceratodus forsteri. The sequence continues at coordinate 982,871,885 of CM057455.1, forward strand.
GAGTCTAGGAGATTGTCTATTCCTTTGCATAAGTCTTTTAGGAAGCAAACAATAAAAATTTTAAAAGCTCCTAATTCTGTGCCTCCTGTAGATAAAAGATGAACAGAAGGTACACATTGTCAGGTCCTGATACAGAATTCCTTTCTCAGCAATGCAGTCATGTTGGGGTAGTTCGGACTGCAGCCTGTGATAAAGCTAATATTCCCTGGCTTCACATCCTCCTGATAAAGTTCCAGGAAGATTGATGCCATGGCGAAAAAACAGTATATAGGCAGCCTCTCTGGGACTCAGGCAAGCAAATTATATGGCTTATGTAGCTAGGTATCAGAAATCTAGATGGGATACTGTTATGGAATTAGCCAAGCAAGCCCATGGCCAGCTGGCTAGCGAACTAGAACAGGTGGCTGCTAATGGCATTGAGGCTTCTAAGGTACAGTTTCATGCTGCTGTGGATGTTAATGATGTTTCCTCTAGGGTCATGGCCACATCTGTAGCTTTTAAGTAGGTTGGCCTGGCTCAGGTGTACTAGCCTGTCACAGGATACCCAGACTAAGGCTATGGATTTTCCTGTGGTGGGAAATTCTCTGTTTGGGGAGCAGACAGAGAATTGCATGAAAAGATGGATGAATATGGACTACTTACAAAAGTGCCCAAGCTGAGGCCGCAAGCACCCCAGAGGCATACCCCAGGGTAGGGGTAAGCCTTTTCACAGGCCTTTTATCAGACTCAGGCCTCTCTGCCTATGCTCAGAGGGGCTTCTTCAGAGGCAGAGGCAGGCGAGGGGTGGGCAGGCCTGCTCACCCCTCAGCCTAAAGCACCTGCTAAGCAGGCACCCTGATGGGGTGCCCAGGGCCGGTCTCCTTTACCGGTAGGGGCAGGCTGGCTTACTTCAGTCAGAACTGAGCTTCTTTAACCTCAGACAAGTGGGTTCTGGAAGTAGTAGCCAGGGTCTGGTTCGGCTTCAAAAGTTTCCCAAGTTGAGAACCAGATTTTTTCTACCTGCAAGTGCTTCAGAGACCCTTGCTCCAGAAGCAGAAGTCTCAACCCTGTTGGCTCTCAGAGCAGTGCAAGGGTTCCTCCCTGCACCAGGGCAGGGGTCTGTATTCACATACTTCCTTACCCCAGAAAAGACAGGAGAATGGCGGCCCATATTAGACCTCAGATATCTGAATAAGCATCTTTTGAAACCAAGTTCAAAATGGTAACTCTGGCAATGATTTTACCTCCCTAAGGCCAGGGGACTGGTTAGCCTCCCTGGACCTCAAGGATGCCTATTTCCATGTCCTAATCAGAAGCTACCATCAAAGTATCTCAGATTCGAACTACCCTCAGGTCATTACCAGTTCAGAGCAATGCCCTTGACCTCACCTCTTCCCCAAGGGTATTCACAAAGTGTCTGGCAGTGACAGTGGCCCACTAAGGAGGCAAAGGATTGCTGTTTTCCCTATCTAGACGATTGGCTCATTGTAGGCCAGTCCCCAGAACAGGTAAAATCTCACCTGCAAGTCACCCAGCAGCTTCTCACCTCCCTGGGCTTTCTGCTAAATCTGCCAAAGTCGGTTCTGGAACCAGTCCAGGTACTCACCTTTATAGGGGCAGAGTTGGACACAAAGCTAGCCAGAGCTTTCTTCCCTTAGAAAGGGTGGCCAATTTAGTGGCTCTGGCCTCCTCCTTCACTCTGCATGTCTCTCGACCAGCAAGACACTTTCTGCAGCTCCTGGGGTGCAGGGAGCAAGATTTCAGATGAGAGACATTCAGTTTCACTTGAGAACCTATTGGTCTCAGAGGAGAGACCCCTTTCAAGTTGGTCCCAGTGACTCGAACCTTGATCCGGGCCCTCCAGTGGTGGCAGGATCAGAGCAACTTAAGATTGGGGGTCCCTTCATTTCCCCTGCTCACAATTTGACTCTCACTACAGATGCTTCCCTTCTGGGTTGGGGAGCCCACATGGGCGACCTTTCCACTCAGGGAGTGTGGTCCCCCAGGAATCTCTGCTCCACATCAATTTGCTGGAACTCAGAGCTGTCTTTTAGCTCTTCAAGCATTTTCTGCATCTGTCCACAACAAGGTGATACAAGTCAGAACAGACAACACCACAACAATGTGGTACATCAACAAGCAGGGGGCACTCGGTCTTGGGCCTTGTGCACCGAGGCAATGAAGTTGTGGTCTCTGGCCTATTCCCTGAACACTTCCCTCATAGCAGTTCATCTTCCAGGGAAGGACAACGTCTTAGCAGATGCTTCAGCAGGATTTCCCAGGGCCATCACGAATGGTCCCTGGATCCTCAAGTGCTGGGGATAGTCTTTGCCAGATGGGGGCACCCTCAGATAGATCTTTTGCAGCCCCAGACAATCACCAACTTCCTCTGTTCTGTTGCAGGCCTCCAGTGCTGGGCTCAGTCCCCTGGATGCCCTTCTCCTGGATTAGGAGGGGAAGTTTCTTTATGCTTCCCCTCTTCCCTCTCTATTCAAAGTATTAGTCAAAATCAGATCTCAGCCTTGCAGGGTGATTCTGATTGCCCCGGATAGGCCAGTCAGCCCTGGTACCCACTCCTTCTGTCACTGACAATCCATCTTCCTTTTGCCTCCCCAGGAATCACAGCCTATTAACTTGTGCCCAGGGAAGGGTTTGGTATCCGGACCTCAAATCCCTCAACCTCAAGGCCTGGCTCTTGAGGAGTTAGAGTTGCTGATTTACACCTCTCAGGGTGTTCTTGAAACCTAAAGGCTTCCAGAAAGCCTTCCACTAGGGCTACTTATAGTTCTAAATGGAAAAGGTTTTCCATTTGGTGTGCTGGAAAAATGTTTCCCAGAATCTGCTGATTTGCCCTTTGTATTAGATCACATGGTCCATCTTAATTCCTTGGGTCTCAGACCAGCTACCCTGAGAGTCCATTTGGCAGCTATATCTGCTTTTGTTTCAGCAGGAAAGTCATCCCTCTTTCCACTCACCCTGTGTTTCCAAGTTTTTAAGGATTACTCCATACTAATCCACCCTTTAGGGAACCGGCCCCTGCCTGGGACCTTAATGTTTGTATTGCCCAGTTAATGCAACCCCTTTGAACCTCTGTTTTCTGCAGAGCTTAAGTATCTAACTTGAAAAACTGTTTTTCTGGTGGCTATCACTTCTGCCAGACGCATAAGTGAGTTGCAAGCCTTGTCAGTAGAAACTGACTTTATTTCTTTCCACAGGGATAAGGTAGTCCTTAGGACTAATAGGAAGTTTTACCTAAGGTGGTTTCAGATTTCCATCTTAACCAATCTATCTCCCTTCCAGTATTTTCACTGATCACTCCTCTTCTGGTGAGAGGAGGTTGCACAACCTGGATGTTTGAGAGGCTCTTTAGTTACTATATAGCGTGCCAAAGGTCACAGGTTCGAATCCTCAACTTTTCCTTACCTATGGTGAAGTTGGGAAAGGCAAACCTGCCACTAAGAGATCAATAGCCAGGTGGATTGTTCTTGTATCCAATTTTGTTATCAGAAACTGGCAGAGATCCCCTCTGGCCTGAGAGCTCACTCTACCAGGGTACAGAGCTGTGTCTCTAGCTGCTGCCAGAGACATCCCTATATTAGAGATATGCCAGGCTGCTACTTGAAAACAGTACACACCACCAAGCATTACTCCCTGGATGTCAGGCCAGGAGAGATGCTCAGTTGCTGAGCTGTTCTTCAGAGCCTATTCCTAAGTAGGTTCTGCCTCTCCTCCATGGAGGTACTGCTGTGTAGTCTGCTACTGTCATAATATAGCAAGACTTCATGTTGTTTGAAGAAAAAATACTCACCTTAGTAATGTTGTTTCTTCTAATGGAGTCTTGATATGACCTCCCCCAGCCTGCCCCTCTCAGAACTTCTACTTGGGTGGGGTGCGGCAACTAGTGTGGGCACTATTTTGTGCCCTTTTAGCGTTCTCCCCTTTTGGGGTTTGGGGTGTGTTTTATTATACTGTTGTTTTATTCTCATGTTGTTAGAATTGTATTAGTAGTTCTGGTCCCCTGACTTGAGTCTTGGGTGTTGGGACCAGCAATGGTTGTTGGTATTTAGGTAGCCATTTGGCTAGTGTAGTTACAGCTTCCACACAGACCTTAGTGAGTTTTTGCTCGTAAGATCTGACAGTTCAGGTTTGAAATTACACAGATAGAACTGCTTCTTAGAGCTCGTGCTCAAGTTCTATTTTGGAATGGTATTAACCATTTCACCTCCGGAGCAGTTCTAGAGCTGGATCAAAGTGCTACTGTCATAATATAGTAAGACTCCATTAGAAGAAACAACATTACTAAGGTGAGTAATTTTTCTTCACTGCTTAGTGGTCCTTCATGTAGAATAAGGACACACCTAAAAGGCCTTCTCCTCCTCCTCCTCCCTGGGAACCCCGCCTCAGGACCTATCCCAGGCAGGACCTAGTGATCCCGTAACACTTGGGGTCCTCTGGAGGGTGTATTGGCGTGGATTCCGGCCAGCGTGTGGACAACCATCCCACTGCCCCCAATGCCTGTCCCTGACAGCGACTGTCGGGGACGACTCCTCTTCTTCTTCTTTATCAGACTCCTCTGAGGGCTCTGGAAGCTCCTCCAAGGGCAGGACCAGGCTAGGGAGGCCCCTAAATCCTCCTAATGACCATATCTTTCTTGACATTATGCATCATATCCAATCCCTCATGGGATGGGAAACAGAAGAGCTGGACCCAGGCGCCATCGCTAGCCATTTATCTGTGGAAAAAGGAGACCCTCCCTTGGTAGTGCCTCCTTTAATTGATTCTTATGAGGATGTTACCAAGGTGGTGTTGAACCACCCTTCTTCTGCCCATTGCTTACCCTAAAAGGCTGACCGGCTGTACCATCGGCCAGTGGGCAGGCCCTTCTTAGGGTAGCACCCCATGGTGGATTCTGTGGTCATAAATGTGGCCCATGACCACTAAGAGACCCAAACACATCAGTACCCGCCCTCCTGACAAGGAGTCTAGGCAGCTGGATCAGTGGGGCAAGCAAATGTATGCCTCTGCCACCCTGGCCATTCGAGCTGTGAACTATCGGGCCCAAATGGTGAGTACCAGAATGCCCCTGGGATCAGGGAGGGGTTCTGGTTCAGACTCTTCTGGAGGATCCCACCAAAACTCAAATGGCTCAGTTCTTAAAGTCAGGATCAGATGTGGGCACTCATTCTACAGGCAGCATCTGATACTGTCAATGTCTTCTGGCGTGGGCGTCGACAGGAATAGATCTTCATCACCATTACGTGGCTTAGGTTTGGTTTGCTCCTGATGTTCAAGCCAGTATCTTGGATGCCTCTTTTAGAGGTTCTGTCCTGTTGGGAGGAGAATGTCCAAGATATCATCTACTACTTCCAGGAGGTCTGGCAGAGCACTTAGATCAGTTCATTCCCTCTACCAATCTCAGCCTCGGACTGCCCAGCATCAGTCCTTTCCTCGGCCCTCTTGGACTGCAAGGGCCAGCAGGCTAAGGGCCTCTTCAATCACAAGGCTCAAACTCCTCCAGCCACAGCAGCTGCCCTGGACCCCACAAGTGCCCCCAGCTGCTCTGCCCACTCCCGGTCCACTGCCTGATTCCTTGCCTGACCCCCCGGCAGAAATTTTGGAAGAGGTGGTCGAAGTCGGTTCTCCCTTTACCTCGACAGGTGGTGTGCAGTGACCACAGACCAATGGGTGTTACAGCTTATTGCAGACATCACACCCAGAATTTCTGGAACCCCTCTGGAGAACCCTCCTTTCCTCCAGTCCACCTCTCTCTCATCCGAGAAGAGATTCAGGCTCTCCCTGCGCAAGAGGGCGTAGAGCCTGTCCCTCCAGCTCAAAGAGGAAGGGGCTGTACTCCCACTTCTTCCTTGTTGCCAAGAAGACAGGATCTGAGGCTGATCCTGAACCTCAGCCACCTGAACCTGTACATATAGTACATTCAGGATGTTCACCCTCCAGGGCTACTGCTCCTCCTTCACCAGGGGATTGGCTCTGTTCCATGGACATGCAGGATGCCTACCTCCATATCTAGGTCTTCCTGGTCCACCACCACTTCCTCTGTTTCTGTTTCCAGGAGGACCATTTTCAGTTCCAGGCCCTTCCTTTTGGCCTTTCTTCAGCACCTCAGGTTTTTACCAAGTGCCTGGCGGTGGTGGCCACAGCTCTGAGGAGACAAGGCTTTTACATGTTCCCATACTTGTACGATTGGCTGCTGACAGCCCCATCCAGGGATTGATTGCTGCAGATCTTGGAGTACACTTTTCAGCTCTTCCAGGCCTTGGAAATCAGTCAGTCTGCCAAAGTCTTGTCTCACTCCATGCCAGCACCTCCAATATATAGGGCAGTTCTGGACTCTTCCCATGGTAGAGCCTTCCTGCCAGTGGACAGGGCGGAACACTTGATGGAGTAAGTCTGTCTAGTCTCCTCCAGTCTTGAGATCCCAGCCAGAGCGTAGCTCCACTTGTTGGGCACATGGTGGTGGCCACAGCCACAGTTCCCTTGGCCCTGACTGCATATGAGGGTTCCCAGTGAACCCTGCAGGTGCAATATGACCAACGCACTGATGACCTGGATCAGCCAGTCATGGTCTCCGATCTGGTGAGAAGAACCTTGCAGTGGTGGCAGAAACCTGCCAATCTCCTGAAAGGGATCCCTTTGGGCTGTGTCCCTCAGCAGGTCCTCATGTTGGATGCCTCGGTCTCGGCTGGGGTGCTTTCTTGGCTGACCGCCAGACCCAGTGTTCCTGGTCCCAGCAGAGCAACATCTCCAATGTGCTGGAGATGCGGGCAATTCTTTACATCCTGCAGGCCTTCCAGACACACATTCTTCCTGGCCCACTCCTGGTGCAGACGAGCAATCTGTCCGTAGTATACCACTAATAAGCAGGGGTCACTCATTCTTATCCCCTTTGTTGGGAAGCAATGAGAGTCTGGTACTGGGGCATCTAGCACTGCCTGGGACTCTTGACCGTCCATGTTCCAGGTGCCCAAACTATCCTGGCCTATAGTCTCAGTCAGGCCAGGTCGGGGCTCATGAGTGGGAGCTGTTGCCCTCGGTAGTCAAAACCTCTTCAACAGGTGGGGTCACCCGAGTTGGACCTTTTGCATCCCCACTCAACACAAAACTGCCACTTTTCTGTTTGCTCGATCCAGGGCCTGGAGTTTTCTGGCGTGATGTGTTGTTCTTCTCCTGGAAAGGGAGGTTCCTGTATGCCTTCCCTCCCTGCTTCTGCAGCAGCTTCTTTTAAGCTTCAGTCAGAGGAGATAGAGACGATCCTCACAGTCCCCTATTGGCCAAGTCAGATTTGGATCCCCTGCTCCAGCAGTTGGCAGTGGAACCCTTGGTACACTTGCCCCTGTGCACTAGCTTGCTGTCCCAGAAACAGGGCACCCTGTTCCATCCAGACTGCATGTCCCTGCATATAGATGCATGGCACCTGCAGATTTAGCAGTTACCGCTTTGGGGTTTCTTCCAGGGTCGCTGAGGTCCTGGTGGCTGCTAGGAACTTTCCACATGAGCAACCTATGTCTTGAAGTGGAAGCACTGCTCCCTGTGGGCCACTGCTCACCACATAGATCCCTTCAACTGCCCAGTGATGTTGATTTTGGAGTACCTACTTGTTGTCGAGGCACAGGTCAGGAAGCATAGGAAAACCAGGAGCAGTTTCAAAATTCATAATAGCGTTTTATTTTTCTCAATAACAGCAAAATAAAAAATTAAGTATATTTACAAGGCAGTACAAACAGATAAAACTAAGTCCTTCTTCTGAGAGTATCTCTTAATTAGTAATAATAATAAGCTTTATTTCTAAAGCGCAATTCTACAAACCAAAGTGTCAAGTCTCTCACTCTCCTTGTCTCTAGTAAAAGCATTCTTGCTCTTTTTGTAAGTCTTTGTCTAGGAACTCATTAAGAGAGCCTGCTCCTCACAGAATGTTCTTGTCAGTTTCAATGCAGGTGCAGCAAAAGAATGTATTGACCCAAAACTAGCCTCTTGTTTACAGCTCAGCAAAAGGCGTAAAACTGTATCTCAGGTTAACCCTTGAGTTCCAAATAGCTTTGCAATCATGTCAACAATATAACTATATAAAGTTTTAAACAAAGGGATCCCAGTATCAGTGACATTTCCACATAAAGATTCACATCTATTTTTATACCCACAGATATGCAAGGGAAAGAAAATACAGAAATAGCAAGGTAGCGAGGGAGATAGTGAGAGGCGGAGAAATGCAAAACTGTCCGAGTAATCAATTCCTAGGTCTCATAAGAAAATTTGGTTGCACAACCAGACAGAGAAGGGACAGAAAAGCAGAGGATAGAACAGATTCTTGCATTTAAACTCTTTCTGCATAACAAATGGGACAGGGCCTTATTCAACCCTGTCATATACCCCTCTTTAAGAGGCAACCTGTTTTACAAAACAGGTTTCCAAAACGTCTATTAAATTCTATCTAACATTAGGTTTACAACCTTTACAGTTCAATGTATATGCAGCATAGCAAACAGAGAAGTTTCAGCTCACATTTTATTTTTTAACTGTTCTCAATTCCTGATCCATATCTTGACAGAAAATCAGCATTGATATTCTCTTTCCTAGATTTGTGCATCACTTTAAATTTAAATAGCTGTAGTGCCAGGTATCCGTGTAATTCTAGAATTGTTATCCTTCATTTGATTAATCCAGCAGAGGACTGTGATCTGTTGAAGTACAAAGTCAGTTCCTAGTAGTAAAACTTAAAAGGACTCCATGGCCCAATTGCATAGGGCATTCCTTTTCAGTGGTGGAGTACCTTTTCTCTCTGTCTTGCAATTTCCTACTGATGTATAGAATAGGATGTTCTTTCCCATCTATATTCTGACTCAAGACTGCACCTATTTATTTTATTTGAATTTTGATGACTCGGGTAGGCCCACTGAGACAAGACAGTCTCTTTTCAGTGGCAACTGGGAAATCTAAGCATTCCACAGATGATAGACATTAAACATAGTACCTTATTTATTTATTTGATTTATTTTTCCTGAAATATGGATGATCTGTTTTAATTGTTCTTGGTTTAGATTTTATTTGATGTAATTGGTTTTATGTACAGCGCCTTGGTTTTGAAAGGTGCTATAAAAATAATTATTTGATTTGATTTACCAACAGTGGTACAAACAGTAGTAACATTAACAAGTACAAATATTCAACAATGTGATGCAGTAAGTACATAAGATAGAGAAACATCATACTCTTTAGGGCATAAACAACTTTCAGACTTGGTTACACAGGGTTCAGAGAAACCTTGAGAGTATGACATAGGATTAACCCCTGCCTGCTAGGCTGGGGTTATATACAGTTACACATGCCAGTGGCAAGGAATAGCTCCATGTACTGTTTTTAAACTGAAAGAGGGATCTGCAGGATAGAAGTCCTATTGAAAGACTGCTTCATTTACACGCAGCTGCATATGAGAGAGAGATCGCTTTCCACCTGCTAAGCGAGTTCTAAGGACCTGGTGAATGATTTCGGGTCAGTAGGTTAGACAGGCTTGGAGAGGAGGCAAATTAATTTGAAGGTGGTACACAGCAAAGGGTAGCCAACTTCACTTCAAAACCTGGCCAGTTTAAGGTACTGAGCACAGCACAGTGGTGAGTTCGGGGCCAGGGCTGAAGCAGCAAATCTGGCAATACAGTGATATGCTTGCCTAAGCCTGTTCAGAATAGATGGTTTCACTGTGGAAAGCAAGGATGCACCATAGAGGAAACCTGGGAGTAGGGTTGCAATAGAAGATGGTCTTTCTGGATTGGGAAGTGAGGTAGGGGCAGTGGGTATAGTAGACATAGTTTCTGGTGAGTTGATTTTATAATTTTATTGGTATGGATCTCGAAGGATAAGTTCTCGTCTAAGGTGACCCCTAGCTATTTAAAACTTTTGACACATTCCAGCATCATTCCCACTGATGTTTTTTTTTTGCTGCTGTTAAATCTCATCTGTGTCAGTCTTCACCATTCATCACCTTTGGGTTATTGGCGGAGGTCATGACCCAGCAGACATCTTTTTTTTTGGGATAGGTGGAGTCAGCGCTTTCGCCGGTGCCGCCCTCAAACCCGATGCACTGCGTGAGCCTTTCAGCGGGTTGGCGTTGGGTGCTGTTGACTCCACCCTCCCACCAGTTCATCTCCGCCGTTGAGGTCACCTCGTGGGGCGCTTTGAGACAGAGGCGTTTTCAGGCCTACCTGCTGCAGTAAATTTAATCCTTCACTCCATGTCGAAGTATTGTCGCCAAGTCCATCGCCCTTCCTGCCAGTTCTGATAGCCACCGACGCCGCCCGGTAAGATCTTTCCATTATTTGTTTTATTTGCGACGTCGAGACTTTGTTTTTTGTTCCGTAGGTCATGTCCAGGTCGGAGGGCAAGAAGAATTCCAAGGCAGGATGGCCCTCCATGTGACGGTGCCCATGCGGCTGAAAGTACTCCATCACCCACCAGCATGACCATTGCCTTACATGTCTTGGCCCGCTCACGACATGGACTCATGCGATGCCTGTTTCTCCATCGACCGCCAGGTCATCAAGCAACACGAGTGGGAGGGGTGTGGATGGCCCGCCCGACTTTCAGGGTCGGGCGGTAATTGCCGGGCTAAGCTACATTCTCTCAGCCTTTCTCGAGGTCCCTTCCCGGTTCTATACAGACTGAGGAGGAGGGGCTTCAACCTATCGTAGCTAGCCGTGGCTGAGACTCCTCCCATGGTGCAGGAGGTCCAGTCTGTTCCTCTGGGGATGGGCAGGAGGCACTCACTGGCAGTCCTCCCTGGTGTCAGACCCTTGGCTCGGAAGGCCCGGTCGGCGCCATCCTCGACGCCTTCTGTCAGCACCATGGGCCCTGATGGAGTTGGTGGCAGCACCAGTCCATCATCAGGCACTGTGGCTGCTGTCAGTGCCGTGTGGAGTCGATAGTGCTAGCAGCACCATGGGAGGTTCTGTGGCACTGTCTCTGACTTTTTTCACCTTGGCGCCATCCGCGGCACCGAGGGTGAGCACAGCGCTGTGTCCAGCTCGGGGCCATTCGCAGTTCCAGGCATGGCACGGTGCCATGGGGTTTCGGATCTCAGCGGCGACAGCACTGTCGGAGCTGTCATCAGCGCCGACTCTGTCCTCGGCACCTCTCGCGGCGCTGTGGGATGGGACGGCGCTGTGGGGTCTCTGGCCTCAGCACTGTTCGCGGCACTGAGAGTGCTGTCAGAGCCATCGCTGGCGCCTCTCTATTCTCACCACTGCTCACGGCACCATGGGGTGGGATGGCGGCATGTCAGGTTCTGGCTTGGAGACTGCTGCCCTGTTGGAGCCGGTCCTCTTCTGCCACCGTTCGAGGGTAGTGCGGAGGATGCTGGTACCAACTGGTCTGACCTCTGTTTCTGTACCCTATTTGGTCAGGATGGCAGGCGCCCGCCAACTGTTTGGCACAGGGCTTCAGTCTCCACCTCTTCAGAGGAGGAGTGGGACTCTGAGTCAGACAGGCAGTCTTGCTCCTTGAGTTAGCTGCTAGCGTGGGCACCCTCATAGTGTCCTCGACAGGCCAGAGTCAGCCTCCCTCTGAGGAGCGGACAGTGACTGCCAGTACTGGAGTCAGGGTTTCTGACCAGCAGGCAGAGGTGCAGACCACCATTACATTGCAGCTCGGCCTCAGAGGATTCTCTGACCCTCAGTGGTGGTACCTCCTCAGGTGGTGTGCCTAGATTGCCCAACTTTGGGGCCGATCAGAGCACTCACGGAGGGTGCTGCACCCTGGCTAGCTCCTTTGGGGGCTCACCAGGGCTGTCAGTTGCCTAGGCTGGCTGTCTCAAGGAGGAGGGTGCTCTCAGATTCTGAGGGGTCGAGGGCATGGGATCTGTGCGGCGACTTTTTCTGGAGCCCACCTGCTCCAGGAGAAGCCAGAGTGGATCTCTGCTCTTCCCCTCGGTTTCTTTGAGAAGGCCTCATTCTTTGGAGGTAGGGAACCATCCTTCTGGACCTACACAGCCCGCAGATACCTCACAGAGGGGATTCTTCTGATCACAGCCAAGGCAGTTCTGATATCTATCAATCAATCAATCAATCAAATCTTTATTTATCCAGGCGATCACTGTTGAGCAAGCTCATTTACAAGGTTGACCTGCTGTTGTCAAGGATAGTTATACATACATACATATACATACATACATGATATGGTTGTTCGGCTGTCAGCTGTGGAGTCTTCCAGAGCACCTTCATCTTCTGATGCTCCTGGTGCACCCTCAGCCCAGGCGGAGGTCAGTCGATTTCTCTTGGCTCTGTCCGTATTCCTCTGCCACATTCTAAGGCTCCCAGGCATCCTTGGTCCTAGTGGGGCTCTCTCCTGGGAGCAGTTCAGGGCTGTGGCTGCTCGAGTCCCTGCTTACGTCAGGGCAATGGACAGATTTTTCAACCTCCCTCGAGCAGCCACCCTCTGAGCATTTGAGGTCCTCTGACTCCTCATCCCCTCTTCTGGGAGAGGAGCCATCTGTCCACATCTCACCAGCTGTTGATCTTATGGAGTATCAGTGATTCCTCGTGAGGATTTTGGAGGACCTGCACATCACCCCTCCAACTCAAAGCAATCCAGAGCACTCAGCATGCCTTTCTAGGTGACTTCAGCAAGGACACCCTTGTGGTGCCCCTGGCCTGCTCCCTTTCGGGAGGCATCATTGCATTCTTGGCAGAGCCCTTTCTCCAGAGTTCCTGCCCCTAGGGATCTCTGCCAGTGGTATTGCACCCGCCCGGAGTCTCCAGGTTCCATGCCTCATTCTCAGTCAGGATTGACGCAACTGGACACTCCTGATGGGCTTCAGCGCCCACCACTGGACTGGCCCCCAGATCAAGATTCCTTGGATTTTGACTTCTGGGGAGGAGGATGTTCTACTCGGCACAGTTGCTGCTCTCTGTTGCAACACATCAGGCCCACTACACATCCTATGATGGGTTCCTGTGTTCCAGGCTGGGTCAGCTCTAGCCTCTTTGCCTGACATGGAGCAAACAGACAGGCCATCGCCTCTCTGCATGTGGCCTAGAGCTAGCAAGGCACCAAGTGAGGGCATCATAAGATGCCAACAAGGTAGCTACTGGGGTTGCAGGGACAGCGATCTGCACTAGGCGGGCGGCATGGCTGCGTCTTTCCCGGTTGTCACCCTTGGCCGTGGAGTGATTAACTCCGCTCACCAGACAACCTATATCTTCTCCCATAGAGCAAGACGGCATTTGTCGGCAACTTCCTTCTACCTCCGTCCTTGTCTCACCTCCCCTCCTCGGGCCTCCCCATGCCTGAAGGTTCTCCTCTAGTGGGTCACCCACTGAGAGCTAAGGACTCTGTCCCTTAGGGTTAAAACCACTTTGGGGGCTCGCACTCACTCAGTGATGAATGGTGAAGATTGACACAGATAAGACATGAAAATTACATACCTTCCGTAATTCTGATCTTTCTGTGTATCTTCACCATTCATCACAATCCTGCCCACCTGCCCCTGAGGCCTCGGTCTCGGGTCCCTCTCATCTGTGCCTCCCTCACCGCCTCCTTTCTTTTTGTCAGGAGTGGGTAACTGGGGGCACATAGGGGATGATATTTCTAAGGGAGAGTGGTCAGGATGGGGGCACTCCTTCTCCAGTGCTGTAGCTCCACCCTTGTGGGGTGGGAGTTGACAGTTGCCCTCCATTCTCCCTCCACCTTTGTTCCCGTCAATCCTTAATTTTCTTGCCGTTGGACATATCCTTTATTATTTTAAAGAAAGTAAACTTTCTTACACCAAACTTTTTTTCCCTGAGAGTGGGAGAATTCTGTATCCTGTATTTCTCCAGAATAGCTGTTTCTGCTTTTTGGAGTTATTGCCAGTGATTCTGTGCCTTGAATTCTGACGGTGAGTCTTTGGCTACTCCTTGCAGTTCCTATACAATCTGGAGACAAGTCAAGCTTCCGGGTATGGTTGTTACCTTCTCTCCCTTCCCTCAAGCTTATCCTAATTCCTTCCTCTCTACTTTTTTCTATTTCCAGAGATTGGGGCCCCTACCCAATCCCCTTAGTCTTCCTCTACTTCTGTCCTCTCAGTCATTTATTTCTCCTTTTGGTTTATATATCTTTCCTTGTGTCTGTCCCTTGGACTTCCTTGTCCCACCCTCCCAACCCTTTTCCTCACCTCTCCAGTGACCAGAACTGGCAGGAGGATGGAGTCAACAGCACCTAATGGCCAACTCGCGAGCGCCATGCAGTGCATCGGCCTTGAGGGATGGCGCGCACGGTGCGCCGACTCCGCCCATCCAAAAAAAAAAAAGTCTCCACAGGGTCATGACCTCTGGCCAATAACCCAAAGGTGATGAATGGTGAAGATACACAGAAAGATCAGATATATGGTAGGTAGTAATTTTCATTTTTGCTGGTGGCCTACATCCAACATCCACCATCCGGCACTGACCCTGCCCCAGGGCTTAACCCCCAGTGGGGCTGGCAGGGTTCCCCAACACCCACCGAAGACTGGATTCAAGGGCCAGTACCGTGGCTGGCCGGGAGCAGAGCCTGTGAGGCGCCTCCATCACACTGCTGCGGCTGGTGTTTTTCCTTTTACATTCCCTAGGGGTCAAGGCAGTAATGATGCCTGCGAGTGTAGCACACGCATCCGCAAGCACTTCCATCCAAGTGTCTGCCCCAACTCCTCCCTTGTCTGCAGCATGGCAGCTGTGTCCTCCAGCCTCCGCTAGGGGCAGCCAGGCACTGACTGCTGAAGCCCTCCCATCCCAGAGGAGGGAGAGCAGTCCATCAGATGCTCAATCCTTCCCTGCCCCTGCCGACGCCTCGCAGTCCATGCTCATTCTCAACACGGTCGCCGGCATTGCACAAGGTAAGGCGATCAGCACCTCAGCCCTCAGTGCCACTGGGCCGGCACCCCACTGATGTTTTAACAACCAAAGTCGGTTGGTTATCAAGTTTGTAGGAGGTGTGGTAGAATAACATGGTTTGAGTCTTTTAGTGTTAGTACTAACAGGCTGGCTTTGAACCAGTCCTCCAAAGCCTGAAAATCACTCTCAAAGTTTATGACATTGATATCTTTAGCAGACCTATATAGAACAGCAACATCAGCATATAATTGAACTGCTGCAGCCCCACATTTGAGTGGGAGTTCATTGACAAAATGGAGAATAGAAGTGGTCCTTATATGGAGCCCTGTGTAACACCGTGGTTATGGGAGTGAGGAGAAAGTGGCAGCAGAATATTTTTACGCTGTCCCGGCGCCGGCGAGTGGTGGGATTTCCGCTACGACGCGGCAATTCGGGTTTGGGAGTGGACTCGGGTTGCTGGAGGCTAGGGGAAAGGATAGAGCATCCTATGGACTGCTCTCCTTCTCCGGGAAGAGATGGGTAGTGCTCGGGGTCGTGACTCCTGGTGGAGACCAAGGTGTGGCGCGACTACCGACCTTAACAGGCGCCGAGGCGGCAGGACACTCATTGCACGCCCCCTCCCCAGAAAAGGGTGTGGAGAATGCAGCCGGGCCTAGATGAAGCCGGTCACAGCTTCAATTAGCCCCTCAGGCCAGCCCTCCGACCCTAGTCCGACGCCTGTGCATGTGTCCCCAGTGCCGAGCCCCACTGTGGGGGTAAGCCACGGGGTATCGGAAGAGTGCGAGGCCGATGTGGAGGGTGGAAGCGTGACCGGCAGATGGTTCCGGCTACCGCAGCAGGGCAGAAAGAATAAATAGAAAAAAAAAAAAAAGAATATTTTGTACACTGGAGCCTGTTGTTTAAGTAGTTGGCTAGCCAGGAGTGGGATGCAGGGTCAAGACCTAGTAGATGGAGCTTAGTGAGGAGAAGTTGGTGGTTGTCAAGGTCGAGGCTTTGGTCAGGTCCACAAAGGTGGCACCTATAGCCTTACCCTGATCCATTGCCCTGAAAAAGTCTGAGGTTATGATTAGCAGTGCTGATTTTGTGCCATGCAGTTTACTAAATCCACGCTGATGGATAGTTAAGGCATTGCTGAGTTCGCGATGTAAGTAGAGTTGATTATAAAGAATTCTCTCCTGGATCTTGGCTAGGGCATAGGATAGATATAGGTCTGTAGTTTTCTACCAGGTTTGTGGGTCCACTTTAAGTACAAGGGCTGCAATTGCAGTTTTCCATTTGTCCAGGACTGTTTGAGAAAGGAAAGATTTGTTAATTAATAGCATTACCGGATAGGCAATGGCAGGTACTCCTATCCTAAGGAATTTTTGATGAAGGGTATCGAATCCAGGGGCATGTGACAAGGTTGAACAGGACCCTGTCCCAGTTGTTATGGAGAGTTTGAATGCAGGATCTGTTCTGTTCTGTTTTCTTTCCTTTACTGTCTTGTGTCTGGTTGTGCAACCACATTTTCTCGTGAGACCTAGGATTTAATCACCCTGACAGTCTCGCAGTTCTTTGCCTCTCACTGTCTCCCTTGCTGTTTTTGTCTTTTCCTGCCTTGCATATCTGCTGGTATAAATATATGCAAATCATTATGTGGAAATGTAACTGCTATTGGGATCCTTTTGTTTAGAAATTATATAGTGTTACTGTTGAAATGTATTTAATTATAGTTTGAAATGATTGCAAAAGCTATTGGGAACTCAACAGGTTAACCTGAGAGCAGTTTTAAGTCCTTTTTCAGAAGAGCTGTGGTGAAGGGGCCTCAGTTCTGGGACATTGTGTTCTTGCTGCACCTGCCTGACACTTAAAAGAACATTGAAAAATTACAAGAACATTTTAGAAAAAAAACAGGATGCTTGTTAAGGAGGTTACAAGGACTTATAAAACAGCTGCAATTTCTTGCAAGAGAGAGACAGACACACATAGATTGAAGGAAAACTGATGGATCTTCTCTATTTATTCTGCCTGTGTAACTGGATTACACTGAACAATTTTTCTTTTATGTTACAGCTAGTACTAACACTTTTGCAAATTCTGCAACTGCTCCTGGTTTTCCTGTACTTCCTGACCTGTGCCTGAACGACAGATGGTGTCAGCCTAAGTGGGATTTATGCATGCATACGCTATTACAGGAGTTTTGTGCATGGGTACTGGACCTAGTACCAGGGAAGCATAGAGAAATGTATGGATTCTGCAGCAGCAAGCCCAGGAGTGATTACCAGCAGAATGGCAGCCAAACTAGCAGAGACAGAAGTCCAAGATGAGACTACAGCCAGCACCAGTTATGGAAAAGAACAGGCAGTGACAGAACCTGAAACTGTGACTGCCTTTTTCAAATGGTGGGCTATACAACAAAAAGAGACAGAGAAGCTTAAGAGAAAAAAGAGCTTCAACGCTTAGAAGCACAGAGAAAAGAAGAAATGCAGCAACATGAACATCAGAGAAAGAAGAGATGCAGCTACAGGAGCTGCAGAGGAGAGAAGAGATGCAGTGACAGGAGCAGCAGAGGAGAGAAGAGATGCAGCAACAGGAGCAGCAATGGCTGGATGCCTTGCAAGTTATAAAAGGCAGAGAATCTGACACAGATCCAGACGAGCAACAAAACACAAGCAACTTAAAAGCCACTAAACTTAAAAAGTTGTGTCCTCTGATGATATCAAGGCATACCTGACAACTTTTGAAAGAGTTGCCACAGCCTGCCAATGGCCAAAGCAGCAATGGACAATCAGACTGGTACCCTACCTGACAGAGAAAGACCAATTTGCCTACAGCAATATGGACACTGCACAGTCAGAAAACTATGACCTTGTGAAAAGTGAAACTTGAAAAGGTATGACATCTCAGGAGAGACCTACAGGCAGAGATTTCGATCTCTGAAGTACAACTCGGTCGATAATATTCAAGAAGCCTTCACCCAACTCGGGAACTCCTGATAAAATGGCTTCAACCAGGGGCAGAACAGTCCCACAGACCATCAACATATTTGCAATGGAGCAATTCATCAACATCCTTCCCACAGATGTGCAGCTTTGGGTGAAAGAACATCGACCAGACAGTGTGGGGAAAAGGCTGTTTTTGGTCGAGGACTACCAAATGGCCAGACAGATGCCACAGCAGTGAGGTTACAGCCAAGCACCAGTAAGACACTGTTTTTCCCATTTAAGCTTCAAGCCTGGTAAGAACTCTGGTGGGAGTAATACATCTGTGCCCAAAGATGTTATTTGCTATAACTGTAATAAGCCGACCTCTTCTTGGACCAAGACCTTGTCGTGGTTGAGAGGCTTGTGTGTTCCAATGACCAACAGGGCTATGTCGCCTGGAGTCCTGTACTCCTGGTAGGGTCACCCATGGCAAACAGGTCTGGAGGCGAGGTCCCAGACCAAGTGCGTCCAACCTTCAAAGTCCTCAGCAGTGGATCAGGCAGGAGAAGATGTTAGGATATCAATGGCTGTGAAGGTGAATAAAGGCTGCAACAAGATGGGGATCTCCAGTCGCCTTGGACTGTCCTTGCCACTGGGCGCTAGATCTCCTGCTTGTCAAGTTTGTGTGGTTGCTGCAGGTGCACCATTTTCCCCACACTAAAAGAAGTCACGTGCAGGCTTCTACCATGGGAAACAGCATCCCGCAACCAACTTCCCAAGCCCTGTGGCAACAGACTAGTGGTGACGGGACAGGATCAGTGAATCCGTCAGTCTCTAGCCACGAATCTGCACGTAGGTGGCGGTAGTTTGATGGTCGTCTGGTACCCGGAATGGGACAGGGTGCAATCGGCAGCTGCCACTGTGACTGAGCAGTCCTCTTTAGGATCCCCTCTACTCACCCCACATGGGGAAGGGGCTAGAAAAGGTGCCCTAAACCTAGGCTGTCTCACCTTCTCCTGGCTGGATAGCTGCGCCCAGCATAATCACTCTCTATGCGGTAGAAAAAGAAACCAACAATGATTTTTGCGACATGGAATGTTCATACTCTGATGGACAACCAGTATAGTGAATGACCAGAAAGAAGAACTGCTATTATCGCTAGGGAATTTGCAAGATGTAACATCGATATTGCTGCTCTAAGCAAGACAAGATGACCAGATGAAGGCCAGTTGAGAGAAGAGGGTGGAGGTTTCATTTTCTTCTGGAAAGGAAGCCTGCTGAAGACAGAAGTATTCACGGCATTGGCCTTGCCATCAAGAACAAGCTCATCAACCAGCTTACAGAGCTCCCAATTGGCATCAACGAACGCCTCATGACCCTTCGCCTTAAGCTTCAGTAACAGTCAGCATGCCACTGTCATCAGTGCATACACCCTGACACTTAATGCTGACGAGGATGTCAAGGAACAGTTCTACTCCAACCATGACAGAGTCCTGACCAACACCCCTAAGGAAGACAAGATCATTCTTCTTGGTGACTTCAGCGCTTAGAGTTTGGCATGATTCAGATCTCTGGAATGGTACCATTGGGAAGGAGGGGGAGGAAAGACAAACTCAATGGCATCCTACTCCCGAACAAATGTCGGAGCATGGTCTGGACATCACGAACCCTATCTTCAGACAGAGCAACAAATATAAGACTACTTGGAGACACCCTTGATCCAAGCACTGGCACCTCCTTGACTATGTCATTGTCAAAACCTGTGATCGAAAGGATGTCTACATCACGAGGGCCATGTGTGGAGTCGATGACTGCTGAACAGACCATCGCCTTGTCGAATCTGTCATGAACATCTGGCTCACTCAGAAACATCAAAGGCAGCCAAAATCAATGCAAAGGAAATTCAACAGCAAGTCCCTTCAAGACCCAGTGGTTCAAGAGGACTTCCAGCAACGCTCTTCAAGCAAGGCTCTCTGCCATGCCCGCAGCTGATGATAACATTGAAAATACTGGAAGGAGTTCAAGACTGCCATCCACTAGGCACGTGCTGAATCTATTGGCTATATCACCCGCATCACCAGGACTGGTTTGATGAAAATGATACCGAGATTCAAGACCTGCTCAACCAGAAAAGAAGAGCTCACTGCACATGGCAAGATGACATCTCATGCTAGCAAAAGAAAGAGTCATACCAGCAGCTCAAAGCAGAAGCTCAAAGGAAGACCTGAGACATCAAAACAAATGGTGGCAGGACAAGGCCAAGGAGATCCAGCTCTGTATTGACAAACATGACATGCGGAGCTTCTTCCAGGCTACAAGGGCCATTTATGGTCCAAGCTCCCATGGTTCCACTCCTCCGATCTCAAGATGGCTTGACGTGCCTAAAGGGAAATGAAGGCATTCATGCTAGATGGAAGGAGCATTTTGAGACACTTGAACCATGAGTCATCTGTGACAGATGCCACTATCAATTCTGTCCTCAACACCCTGAAAGAGAATCTCTTGCCAATCCTTCTACCATTGAAGAAGTAAGACATGCCATCAAGCTGGCCAAAACAACAAAGCTGCGGGATCAGATGGCATACCAGCTGAAGTCTACAAGGCTGGGGTGAGAAACTGGTACTAAAGCTCCACAAACTCATTCTCCGAATTTTGAACAATGAGGAGATTCCAGTGGACTTGAGGAATGCCAACATTACCATCTTCAAGAAGGAGACAAGTCTTGTGTGGAAATGATCGCGCATTGCTTTACTCTCCATCGCAGGGAAAATCCTCACCTGTATTCTTCTGAACCATCTCCTTCCCATCGCTGAAGAAGTCCTGCCAGAATCTCAGTGTGGATTCAGACCATCTCACGGGACAACCGACATGATCTTCATGGCCAGGCAGATCCAAGAAAAAGTGTCGAGAACAACGTCAGGACCTGTACATGGCTTTCATCGACCTGACAAAGACCTTTGACTCCATCAGTCGTGAAGCCTTGTGGAAGGTGCTGGGCCAGATTTGGCTGCCTCTACAAAATTCATCAAGGTCCTGAGGCTTCTGCATGACCAGATGACTGCCAATGTTCTCCATAATGGTTCGAAGACAGACCTGTTCATCATCCAAACTGGGGTCAAGCAAGGGTGTGTCATCACTCCAACCTTGTTCTCTATCTTCCAGCAGTCATCCTAGTCCTTCCCAAAGGCCACCTTCCCACTGGAATTGACATCGAATACAGAATGGATGGAGGGCTCTTTAATCTTGGACATCTCCGTTCAAAGACCAAAGTTTGCAAGCATCTGTCATTGACCTCCAGTACGCTGATGACTGTGCCATCCTTGCAACACCCAGGGCGACCTCCAGTCTGGCTAGGTCTCTTTGCAAAACTTACCAAAGTCTGGGACTCTCACTTAACATCAAGAAGACCAAGGTGCTCTATCAGCCTGCTCAAGGCCTTGTAAAGGACCCTCCACAGTTCACCTTGAGGGACAGACCCTGGAGACAGTCGAGCTTACTCTGTAGCCACCTCTCCCTAACAGTGAACATCGATGATGAGATTCAGCACAGGATCCATTGCGCTAGTACCTCATTTGGGAAACTGCTTCGAGCATCTTCACCAACCGTGGCATACGAAAGGACACCAAGATCCAGGTATACAGTTTGGTTATCATTCCTACCTTTCTTTATGGATGTGAAACTTGGGTGACTTACCGACATCATTTAAGGAGCCTGTAGAGTTACCACACAACAATGTCTCCGGAAAATCCTCCGCATCAAGTGGGAAGACCACTGCACTAATGTCAGTGTTCCCGCTGAGGCCAGTGTCTCCAGCATTGAGGCAATGATCCTCAGACATCAATTCCGTTGGACTGACACTGTGTAGATGCCCAACTCTCGACTCCCAAACAAATTTTATACTCCCAGCTCAGTCACGCCAGAGATCCCGTGGTGGTCAAAGGAAATGCTACAAAACACACTGAAGGCATATCTCAAGAAAACAGATATGGATATCACGAGCTGGGAGGAACTGGCCACCAACCAATCTCAGTGGTGCTAGAATCTCCATCAAGCGGGCCCTGCTTAGAAGAGAAACGCCTTGCCCTCGCAGCCGAAAAGAGAGCGTCGGAAGGAAAGGAACAGAAACCCCAGCCAGTGGGCAGCTCTCCACATGGAAACATCTTCAATTCTCAGAGTTTTGGCTTCATTGGGGACTGGGGAGCCACCTGGAGGGTGCAGGCCTATAGTGGTGCGATGGTCTGCATCTGTCCGGGGGAACTAGGATCCTAGGTGAGAGGTTTAAATGCTTCATTGGCATGCATTTAAACTAGCCAAGGGGAGGCACTGAAAAGGAGCAGGAAATCCCAGCCTCCCCACAAAACATGGCAATTAGTGAGGTAAACACAAAGGTAGAGAAGTTATTAGGGAGCAGGACAGAGGTAAATGTAAAAAAAAGCAAAGGCAGTAAGGACAGGAATGGGCTAAAAGGTAAGGCTATCAAAAGTGGAGGGTGATGAGTACCAATGCCCATAGTCTGTGTAACAAGCTCCTGAACTAGTGGCCTTGATGGAAGAGGGTTGCCTGGATATTGTGGCAGTCACAGAAACATGATACACAGAGAACCATGGCTGGGATGTCAACATACCAGGATACACAATCTACAGGAGGGACAGGGAGGGTAAAGAGGAGTAGGAGTAGCTCTCTATGTAAAGGAAGGATCAAAATAACAGAACTGAAGAGTAAACAGGAGTAGATGAGGCACTCTGGGTCACCCTGGAGACAGGAAATGTCACCACAATCCGCATGGGGTTGTATACAGACCCCTGTCTCAGGGGAGGGAATGGACAAGAAAAATGATAGAAGGCTTCCTTAGAATGGCAGAAAAGGGGAGATATTGTTGATGGGGACCTGAATATGCCAGATGTTAACTGGAGCACCTTTGCTGCAGGCACGCCCAAGAGCAGGGTCATTCTTGATGCCCTACAGGGGCATGCCTCAGACAGCTAGTATTGGAACCCACTGAGGGGAGCAATCTCAGACCTGGTACTCTCAAGTGGGGCCGGAGAAAGAATCTCAGATTTAGAAGTGGGTAGCATCTGGGAACAAGCGACCACCAAACAGTGTGGTTCACGATAAACACAGCCATACAATCAAGCCATACAAAAGCAAGAGTATTGAACTTTAGGAGGGCTGACTTTGGGGAAAATGAGAGTGCCTCAGAAAAGCACTAGCAAACAGGCAAGGAGGGGTGGAGGAACAATGGGAGTAATCAAACAGCCATCACAGAGGCAACAAGCCTTTGTGTAAAGCAAATCAACAAAATACAACAAAGGAAAAACCGCTTTGGTTCTCAAAAGAGGTGGCAGGCAAGACTAAGGAGAAAAGGATAGCATCAGAAAATATAAGGAAACACAGAAGAAGCAGGACAGAGAACTTTATCAGTTAAAGCAGAAAGAGACTGGGAAGGCAGTCAGAATAGCAAAGCCCAAACCAAGGAAAGGATAGCCAATTCTGTTAAGAAGGGGATAAGACCTTTATAGGTACATTAGGGAATACCAAAGGAGGATACTGAGGCTTAATAAAGGGAGGAATGTGGGTAGAGGGTGACAGTGAAAAGCAGGGATACTGAACGAATATTTCTGCTCAGTATTCACAAAGGAAGAGGTGAGAAGGTACCTAAACCAAACAAGAGAAACACTCTGAAGACGGGGTCGATATCAGTCCATTTACAGAAGAAAGGTTCTGAAAGAACTAATAAAATTGAAGGTGGACAAAGCAATGGGGCCTGATGGGATTCACCCAAGAATTCTAAAAGAACTAAGGGTAGAATTAGTGACACCGCTGACTACTCTCTTTAACAAATCATGGGAGGATGGGATGGTACCTAAAGACTGGAGGAGGGCAGATGTGATTTCTCTTCACAAAGTGAGAGCAGGACAGAGGCAGGAAACTACAGACCAGTTAGTTTGACCTCAGTGGTAGGGAAATGATGGAATCACTCTGAAGGAAAGAATTGTTGAGTACCTAGAGGCCAGTGGGGCACAAGACCCAAGGCAGCATGGATTCACGATGGGAAGGTCGTGTCAGACAAATCTAATAGATTTCTTTGACTGGGTGACCAAAGCAGTAGACCAGGGAGGGCTGTGAACATGGTCTACCTAGATTTTAGCAAGGCATTTGATACAGTCCCACACAAAAGAATAATACACAAGTTAGCCAGCCTTGGAGTGGGTCCCAAGGTGGTAGCCTGGATAAAAATTGGCTGCACAACAGGACGCAATGGGTAGTAGTAAATGGAGACACAGTGAAGAAAGGAGGGTACTAGCGGGGCACCGTGAGGTTCAGTACTGGGACCAGTCCTTTTAATGTCTTTATAAGAGACATTGCAGAGGAACTGGAAGGAAAAGTATGTCTCTTTGCAGATGACAAAAAGATCTGCAACAGGGTTGATACACAAGATGGAGTGGAAAGGATGAGAAGAGACTTGGCAAGGTTGGAGAAATGGTCAAATGTATGCAGTTCAGATTCAGTACAAAGAAGTGCAAGGTAATGCACATGGAAACAAAAACCAGGGAAGAGATACAATGGGGGTGAGATACTGCCAACAGTAAAATGGAAAGGGACCTGGGGGTAATAATATCAGATGACCTAAAGGTGGGCAAGCAATGTGAGAAGGCAGTAAGGAAGGCTGGGGGATACTGGGATGCATAGGAAGAGGCATCAATAGTAGAAAACAGGAAGTTGTTATCCCTCTGTACAGACAATTGGTGAGACCCCATCTGGAGTACTGTGTGCAATTCTGGAGACCCCATCTCCATAAAGACATAGACAGAGTGGAGGCTGTCCAGAGCAGGGCAACCAAAATGGTGCAGGATCTGCACCAGAAGACATAAGAAGAAAGACTAAAGAAGCTTAATATGTATACCCTTGAGGAAAGAAGGGAGAGAGGACATGATAGAAACTTTCAAGTACCTCAGGAATCAACAAAGTCCAAGAGGGTAGCATCTTTCATAAAAGAGATGTGCAAGAACAAGGAGGCACAATTTGAAGATAGAGGGGGCGGCTCAGAGGTAATGTGAGGAAGTATTTTTTCACAGAGAGGGTTGTGGATGCATGGACAGCCTCCCTGAGGATGTTGTGGAGTCAAGAACAGTGGGGGAATTCAAGAATGCATAGGACAGACATAAGGCAGTCCTAGTGGGGGTAGGAGGAAGTAAGCTGTTGGTTAACTAGGATCTGCAGCTTATCTGTTAGGCAGGAAAATGGGCAGACTAGGTGGGCCAAGTGGTCCTTATCTGCCATCAAATTCTATTTTTCTATGTTTCTGTGGATGAATCTGTGGCTCTAGGATTGGATTATTGAGCCACCTCAGGACCATCAGTGAACCATGATAGAGATCATCCTCGAATTGAGGAATTGCTGCCCCCACCGACAAATAAGCCAGGTCATATTGCAAGAAATTGCCATAAGAAGAGTGACACTGGTGCAGATTTACCCTTAGTAAATTGGGGCAAGTACTTAACAGATGTGAAGGTGGGGTATAAGACTGTAAAAGGACTCATTGATTCGGGGAGCAGACGGACCCTAGTGCATGTCGAGGTGCTGGGAAGAGCTGTGCAAATGGTCCAGGTACTGCTGTCATCTGCATCCACGGGACATTCTATACTGTCCCATCACCCAAGTGACTCTGACTATTAAGGGTGTGTCACACCAAATGAATTGGGGTAGTACCTAAGTTACCTGTACCCGTGATTATTCAAAATGACTGCCCAGGATTTACTGAGTTAATCTCGGAGGAACTGAACCATGCAGTTTCAGCAGCAGCAGTGGTGACAAGAGCTCAGGCAAAGAAAATTTCAGATGGTGGGGACTCTTTTCCTTTCGCTGATCTTGAGTCGGACTTGTTTGAGCACAGCTCAAGACCCAGAAATCCAGGAAAGAAAGAAGATACCTGAAGAAACTGTGGCAACAAATGACTGATAGACATAAGGGGTTAACGTATGAAAATGCTGAAACTGAACTGATCACTGATTGTGATTTTCTTTCAGAACAAACTAACAATGTTTCTCTCAGGGTTATTTTAAGCAGCTGGGGTGAAACCGAAACAGGTGAACCAATGTTTAAAAATGTAATGGGTTACTGTACAGAGTTTGGGTTAAACCTCTGACACAGGACCAGATAGAACAATTGGTTATACCACAGAAGTATAGAACAGAGTTGTTACAGATAGCATATAATAATCCTATGGCTGGTCACTCAGGCAGGGTCGGCACCCTTGCTAGATTGCTGTATAGATTTTACTGGCCTGTAATTCATCAAGATGTTGCTACCTATTGTAATTCCTGTGCTGAGTGTCGAAAGTAGCCCCAGTGACTAAAAGAGACAAGGTGCCCCTACCCTTGATAGATGTGCCTTTTGAGAGAATTGCAATGGATGTGGTTGGCCCTTTAGACAAAGTAAACAGGGTAATAGATTTATCATGGTAATATGTGACTATGTTACTCAATACCCAGAAGCAGTTCCAGTGCGTATTGTCACAGCTTCAAAGTGGCAGCAGAGCTTGCAAAATTTTCAGCACAGTGGGCATACCTAAAGGAAGTATAACCGATCAGGGTAGTAATTTTGTGCTGCATTACTTAAGGAACTGTACAGACTACTAGGTATCACTGCCTTAAGAACCTCCCTTTATCACCCTCAGACAGATGGGCTTGTTGAGCATTTTAACCAAACCCTAAACGCATGTTAAAAGGCTTGTAAAAGGGAAGGAAAGATTGGGACCAGTACTTGCCTTACCTACTTTTGCTTACAGAGAAGGGCCACAGACATCAACAGGGTTTTCACCATTTGAAATGCTGTATGGTAGGCAGCCAAGAGGGCCACTGGATGTGATAAAAGAAATGTGGAAGATAACCCTGCTCAGAAACAATCTATAACGTCTTGTATGTGTGCACTAAGAAAGAAGCTGGAAAAATATGTTAAAATTGCCATAGTAACCAGGGACAGGCCCAAAACTAGCAGAAGGTATATTATGACCATGGGGTAAAAGAAAATGTTTTGAGCCAGGTGAAAAGGTTTGCTACTGTAACCCACAACAGAAAATAAACCGTTAATGAAGTGTCAAGGGCCTTATAGAGTGCTTAGATGTACTGGTGCTATTAACTACAAGATCGAGACCCTAATATGAAAAATCCTATTGAGATATACCATGCTAACCTCTTCAAGAAATGGGTTGAAAAACACAAAAGCTTGTTTTGCTAGTTTTACCAGAAACTGATAAAGAAGATATTGATGTAGTTTATAATCGATAGACTGGAACAAACTGTAACTGCTGATGCTGTAAAGGTGAATGTTTCCTTAACCACGAACAAACTGCAGAAATTTATAATTTGCTAAAGACATTTAACTGTACTTTTACCACAGTACCATTCCAAGCAAAAGGGTCAAGCACATAATAGTGACAAGGAATGCTTGTCCTATTAGGCAAAAGACATACAGGTTACCAGAGTGGTTAAGAGCTGGCATGGTTAAGGAAATACAAAAATGAAAGAATTGGGTATCATAGAAGAGTCAAGAGTACTTGGTCATCTCCAATGGTAATTGTAAACAAAAAAGAAGGTGTTAGAATCTGCCTTGATTTTAGGGAACATAATCAAGTGTCAGAATTTGACTGTTATTATATGCCCAGAATAGATGATTTGGTGGACAGAATGGGAAGTACAAAGTATATCAGTACACTCGATATCACCAAGGGTTACTGGCAGATCCCTTTAGCTAAAGAATCCAGAGACAAAACTGCATTTGCCACTCCTGTTGGATTCTATCAATTCACTGGTTACTGTGCTGCATACCTGGATGTTGTCATAGTGTACAGTCCAGACTGGAAAAGCCACCTGGAACACCTACAAGCGGATCTTACTTTGAGAGGGCTCTTGCAGTAGGTAATTACATATAGGACTGAAACCGGCAGGCATCAGGACCCCATGGAAAAATTTCTAGCTAAGCGTTCTCTGGCAGGGGACCATCCTGAGTCAAAATATAGATGGGAAGGAACATTCTATGTTTAGCAGCAAAGTGGGCCATGAAGTCCCTTAAGTTTTATTTGCTAGGAATTGACTTTGTACTTATAACAGATCACAATCCTCTCTGTTGGCTTAACCAAATGAAAGATAAAATTCCAGAATCTCAAGGTGGTACCTGGCACTACAGCCATTTAAATTCAAGGTGATAACACAAATCTGGTAAAGAGAATAGCAATGCTGATTTTCTGTTAAGATATGGATCAGGAATTGAGGGTTCAAGGTTGAAAACAAATGTTTGTGTTTAAATTTTACTGTTTGCTGAACTGTTATAGAAAAAGAATACTGCACATGTGCTTAATTTCTGAAGGTTAGAAGCTAATGTTAGAGAATTAATGAAAATTTTGGAAACCTATTTGATAAAACAGATTCCGCTTAAGGAGGAGGTGTATGTGACAAGGTTGAATAGGACCCTGTCCCTGTTGTTATGGAGAGTTTGAATGCAGGGATCCATTCTGTTCTTTCCTTTCCTGTCTCTTGTCTGTCTGGTTGCGCAACCAAATTTTCTTGTGAGACCTAGGATTTGATCACCCCGACAATCTCACAGTTCTTTGCCTCTCACTGTCTCTCAGTCTTCCCTTGCTGTTTCTGTCTTTTCTCCTTGCATATCTGCTGGTATAAAATATATGCAAATCATTATTTGGAAAAGTAACCAATATTGGGATCCTTTGTTTAGAAATTATATAGTGTTACTGTTGAAGTGTATATAATTATAGTTTGAGATGATTGCAAAAGCTATTGGGAACTCAACGGGTTAACCTGAGAGCAGTTTTTAAGTCCTTTTCAGAAGAGCTGTGTTGAAGGGCCTCAGTTCTGAGATATTGTGTTCTAGCTGCACCTGCCAGACACAAGGGCACTGGAAAATTACATGAACATTTTAGAAAAAACAGGATGCTTGTTAACGAGGAGTTGCATGGACTTGTAAAACAGAGCTGCAATTTCTTGCAAGACAGAGACGTAGACACACAGAGATTGAAGGAAAACTCAGATGGATCTTCTCTATTCTGCCTGTGTAAATAGTTTTACTTAACAATTTTATTTTTATGTTATTGCTAGTACTAATAAACACTTTTTGAATTCTGCAACTGCTCCTGGTTTTCCTATGCTTCCTGACCGTGCCTCAATGACAGGGCACTGTCTGGGTTGAGACCCTTGAGTAATTTGAGGACCTTTAGCCTTGTGGCCAGTTTTAGACGGAAGGTGGGGAGGGTACAGTCTGATTCGGAATGTTGAGTCAGCTGGGATGGGAGGCAGATCTTTTTGTTTTGTCCAGGTCAGTCAAAAGTGATTTATACCAGTAGCTATTTCCATGAGGGCTCGATAGTGTGGCACCATTTGCAGCCATGGACTGGGAATGTTTCTGTCCTTTCCTTTAAGGGGAGTTTCTATGGGTCCAGAAAGTCTTTGGGTTGACAACATTTTTTTCCTGTAGGGAGCGGAGGTAAGTCCGTTTGGCCTATGTGGCCTGGGTTTTGCAAGCATTGTGCAATTGTCAACAAGATTGCCAGTCAGACACCTGTCCTGTTTTTAAACTCCTTCCAATCTTTGTTACTAGGAATGCATCAGTGCTCTAAGATTATGAGACAGCCAGGGGAGTTTATTCCCTTAGCTCTTCAAGACCTAATAGGGGCTAGGGAGTCTAAGATGGTTGAGAAAGAGTTTATGAAGTAGTCTAATGCCTGGTTGACATCAGTGAGGCAGTTGGTAGGAGTCCAGTCTACCGACTTAAGATTCTCAAGAAAGGCCTCAGCACTAAACCTCATTAGGTCAGTGTTTTAATGAGTTCAGGAGGGGTTTCTGAATATTATTTCTCCAGACACAGTATGTAGGGAGTGATCACTAAGAGCATCTGGGAATACTTCTGTGATTTTTAATGGGCTGTTATTTTTAAACCCAGTCTAGGAGACTGTGATTACCTGATTTCATGTTTAGTCTGGTGGGGTGGTGGATTAATTGTACTAGCTTTGCATCCTCTAGAATGGAGAGGTAGTTTGTCCTTTGGCACTAAGCCAGTTCAGCTTAAAATCCCTGGTTGGGATTACGTCACTGTGGGGTTATTTGTATAGATTGATTAGGAATTCCAACAGGCTGGGAAAACAACGTCCGGGGGCAGGTAGACACACCGACCATTAACTTGTTGATTTGATTTAGGGTAATCGAGATTATGAGTTCATGTTCAGATGTGTCTGAGACTGGTGGAAGTACATCGGTCAAGAGCTCATTTTGATGTAGATAGTACACCCCTACACTTTTGGCGAGACAATCCTTCCTAAAAGTGGCATATCCAGTTAGTGCAATTTCATCAGGAGTATATGGGGCTTTAGCCAAGATTCAGCAATACATAGTACATCTGGCCTGTAATGTCTAGCCCATGCTTCGAGCTCGGTATATTACTTTGAATACCTTGTATAGTCATATGGGCTGTCTTAAGCCCCTTGAGGGTGAACCAGGTTGATGTTGAGGAGAAGGAGGTTTGGGTTCTCATTTCATTTTGTCCAGGGTTTAGCTCAATATCCCCAGATAGCAGCAGAAGATAGGTCAGCGAGTGGGTGGTAGGAAGTGGGATTTGTGCCAAGTTCTGGATTGAGTTCGGACTAATACGGTTTTATTGCACTGTAGCATGGCCACCACGATCAGGAGAGACCTGAGATTGCGGGTGCCTGATATGTGGGGTGCATATTATGTGAGACTTAGAACACGCCTACCTCAGATGCATCTGTCTGTAACAGAAATTGTTTCTCAGAGTCTGGGCTTCTTAAAACAGGGGCTTAACATAATGCAGCCTTAACAGCTTGAAAAGCCTCGTCACACTCTGGGGTTCATTTTAAATTATTCAAGAAACGTTTCTTTGTGAGTTCAGTGAATGGAGTAGCTAACTAGGCAAACCTGAGAATAAATCTCTGATAATAACCAGCCAGCCCTAAAATGACCTGACATGTTTCTTGGTTTTGGGGACAGGGCTGTTAGCTACAGCTTCTATCTTGGAAACCTCTGGCTTGACTTCTCCATTTCCAAATCATACCCCAAATATCTGGTTCCCTGCATGCCCAATGCACACTTGGTAGGATTAATTGTCATACCTGACTTTTGATTGATTAGATAACTGCTCGTAGGTGTTCCAGGTGGCTTTTCCAGTCTGGACTGTACACCACAACATCGTCCAGGTACACAGCACAATAACTAGTGTGAGGGTTAAAATTACATCCATGTACCATTGGAATGTAGCTGGTGTGCCATGTAAACCAAATGGCATGCTGGTGAACTGACAGAATCCTGTACAGTGACAAATGCAGTTTTGTCTCTGGATTCTTTAGCTCGGGATTTGCCAATAATTTGTTGAAATCGAGGGTACTGATATACTTGGCACTTCCCAGTCTGTCCATCAAATCATCTATTCTGGGCATAGGATAACTCTCAAATTCTGACACTTGTTTTCTAAAATCAAGGGATTCTTACACCCCTCTTTTTGTTTACAATCACCATTGGTGATGACCAAGCACTTCTAACTCTTCCATGATACCCAGTTCTTTCATTTTTGTAGTTCCTTAACCACGTCAGCTCTTAACCTCACTGGTAATCTGTATGTCTTTTGTCTAATAGGGTGAGCATTCCTTGTCAGTGTTAGGTGCTTGACCCCTTTGCTCAGCCTGGTACTGTGGTAAAAGTACTGTTAAATGTCTTTATGCAAGTTACAAATTTCTGCTGTTTGTTCGGAGGTTAAGGAAACATTCATCTATACAGCATTAGCAGTTACAGTTTGTTCCAGTCTGTCCTAAGCGATATCAATATCTTCTTTATCAGCCGGCCTGGTGGTGCTAAGAGTTGAGGCGCTGGATGCCACACTGGCAACCGGGTTCGGGAACGAGTACGGGTCGACAGGGAGGAAAGAGATTGAGCATCCGGAGGACTACTCTCTCTTGCGGGGTGGGTTTCAGAGGCGGTCGATCAAGAGCAGCCTCTGGCAGCAGTTGGTGGCACACAACATAGTGAGTACTACTTGCGGCATAAGGGGGCGAGGTTGCGCCACAACATTGCCTTACATAGCTAACTCCATGGGGGCAGGAAACACAATAATAGTAAAATCTCCACCTAGGGATAGGCAATGGCACCTCAGCCTCCGGGTCCACACTCCAGGCTCGGACTGACTTCCCTCCAGGGCAGACTTGTGTAGCCCGCACACTACACTATAAGATAGAATGCCCTGGCGGATAGGGAGGTCCTTCCTCCGGGGGTCAGATCTGGGGGTTGTGCCGGGCGGCATGAGGGAAGAGGAACTAGAGGTCTCAGGTGGGAGGTAGAGACCAGGAGTCGCCAAGGATGCCAGAGAGTTCCCCAGGTATGTGGAGCAGAAAAAGAGTTCACAAAAAATATCTTCTTTATCAGTTTCTGTAAAACCAGCAAAACAGCTTTTGGTGTTTTTCATCCCATTTCTTGAGGAGGTTAGCATGGTATATCTTAATAGGATTTTTCCTATCAGGGGTCTCAATCTCTAGTTAACTGTGTCAGTATGTCTAAGCACTTTATAAGGCCCTTGCCACTTCATAAACAGTTTATTTTCTGTAGTAGGTAACATTAGCAAGACCTTTCACCTGGCTCAAAAACTTTTCTTCTATGGATGTGGATATGTTGTTCTATCCACACTTCTGGCAGTGTCCTTTCCCTTTAAATCTTGCTGGAAAGTCTTCAAGCTGTCTCCTCCCACCCACCCAGGTGGTATATCCTCTGCTCCACCCCATTACACCAGATCGTCCTTTCTGCTGGAAGAAGCAGATTCCCTCCTTATGCTCTCGCATTGAGTAGGCCTAGCTCTCAAATCTTTGGATTTCTTCCAAAACTTCAAACTCTTCAGAGTTTCATCTTCAGTATGAACTTCTATCACAACCACGATGGAGAAAAAGTCCTCACCTGGATTTCATTGGTGCTCATGCAGACAGACGATGTTGCATACCGACCGCATGCCATGTGTTTTTACTGCCTGGGCCACGAGCATGATCCCTGGCCTGCGATATTTGCCAGTTGTTTCACGCGTCGATCATCTAGGACCATCTCACCCGCCTAAAGGTGGGCTGCCCAGAAAAAGCGACATCCACCTGTCAAATCTAGGGATGCCTATTAGGTGGACTCTGCGGCCACTGGGTCTGCCGAGCAGTTGCAGCAACTTAAGGCCTTGAGGGAGGAGGAGTCGGCTCATGCCACTGCACAGGCCTCTTCGACTTCTGCCTTTGTTCTGCTCAAATTGGGATCCACATTTTGGACTCCTTCAGGAACTGTGCTAGTCTCTCCCAACCAAGGGAGAGGGCCCTTCGGGTTTGCACAGCTTGTGCTCATGCAAGAAGGAGTCCAAGAGAGAAGAGAAGACTCACTGTTGATGTTCTTGGGCCCAGGAACATTCTCAGTCTCAGAACTCTCAGGTTCTGACCATGGTCGAAACTACGGCCTTGGCCACTGGCTTCACGGAGCCCCCATCAGGCCAGCTGGTCGAGATGTGAGCCCGGCGATGTGGCAAGATTTATCTTGACCCTTTAGAGCCCGTTGACACTAGATGAGGCGAATAACTCTCTATTCAGGACTCCAGTCCTGCCGGTGACCAACTAGCGGGCTCTCCCGGCTTATGCCTCATCTGCACCTCTACCGGCTGATGTCGAGATCTCAGTCTTCTTCATCTAGTGGGTCAAGCAGATCCCACCAATGCTGGCAGTGTCACTCTCGACACCACGAGAAGTGGCGCTGCCACTAATCCTGTCTTCATCCTCTTGGGTGAGGAGGCTTTGGCACAAGTTACATCAGTGCTACGAAGACCTCATGTGGCAACAG
Source organism: Neoceratodus forsteri (assembly GCA_016271365.2). Taxonomy (NCBI): domain Eukaryota; kingdom Metazoa; phylum Chordata; order Ceratodontiformes; family Ceratodontidae; genus Neoceratodus; species Neoceratodus forsteri. Next base: position 982,905,488 of record CM057455.1, read on the forward strand.
TTGGTGTTGGCGGTCTCGAAGCTGACCCGGCTCCCACACCAGCCATCACGTGGCTGTCGCCTGATGGGCCAACACCGACTCCCCTTTGTGGCCAGTTGACAACGTTACTCTGCCTGCAGAGCCAGTTCAGATCATTCCAGTTCGGCAAGTTGGCCTCACCACCAATCATGGTGGAGCCGCCCAAACAGCCACCGAACAGAGCTTGACCAAGGAGTCTTGGTGGCTAAGAGTATTCCCCATCGACTGTAGATGTCTCATGCCTGACCCGTCCCACAGTGGGTTGGAGAATGACTTGGTGGTCGGTCACATTGTGCGGACTCTTCTGAGTCCAAGGACTCCTCACTGCACTCCCATCCGGCCGACATGGAGTTGGTGGGGGTCTCTCAACAGAGGAGGGACCCACATCCTTCATGGGCATTCTCCATCTCATCCCGGTCTACAGGGATGCCACTGGAGCCCATTCAGAAGCAAGCTCACTATCCCTCAGAGATTCTGGATAAAGGTTTCTCCAATGGAGGATTTCCCAGTGGTCAAGGCCATTGTCAGCCCTGCCCTGTGCCCTCAGCCTGGATGACCTGCAGATATGCAGTGCCCACGTTCCCTCTTGGGGTTCACAGAATACCCTTGGCTGAGGGTTGGTGGCCAATTCTATGTTTGGCACCGGGCAATACGGACAATGTTGGCAGGCTGCTGGATAAGGAGTCCAACAAATTGGACCACTCTGCTGAAAAGGTCTATGCTGCCTCCTTGCTTGGCTCCGCCAGGCAAGCTCAGCTGTCCTGATGGCACACTTCTCCCATGCCCTCTTGGGCTCTCTGGATGAGGTGATTCCTCATCTCCCTGCAGACCATCATACCATGGTCAAACAGGTCTGAGTCCAGGACCAGGCTGTGGCCAAGCGGCAACTCCAGGCGGCCCTGGACATTGGGGATTCCTGTGCCCACTTGGTGGCTGCAGTTGCCCATGCACCATAGGGCTTGGCTGTGGATCTCAGCCTTCACAAAGACACTCCAGCACAAGCTGGCAGTTGTTCCTTTCTTAGGCATTGACCTGTTTGGGCCCAGTGTGGCGGGTCGCCTCCAGTGTATTGAGAGTCAGATGCCACCTTGGACTCTGTTATGTTCCACCTAGAAGGATCCAAGGGCTCTAAGCAGCAGGCGCAAGCCCATTCAATCCTTCACTCAGTGGCAAAACCAGCCCAGCACCAGTCTGGCCAGCAGGCTCAGTCTTGGTGCCCTAGGCTAAGTCGGTGGCTTTGGTGATCCGAAATCCCAGAGGAAGGGACCCAGTGGCTCCTTGGCTGGGTTCTCCTCCTCCTCCAAGCCTGCCCAGTGAGGGATGGAGGGTGCCACCCTATGCCCATCATGCCTACCCTGGGTCCTCCTGTAGGGTCTGGCTCCACCACTTCCTTTCTGCCTGGACCACTGTCGCCACGGACAGGTGGGTTCTGGAAGTGGTTGATCAGGGTCTATCTCTGGAATTCGAGCAGTACCCTCCAGACCGAGCCTGTGCCCCACAGGAGGACTTGGTATCTGCAGACACTCAGTCAACTCTTCAAGACAACATAGCCCAACTCCTCTGCAGGGAGGTCATGGTCAGGGTAGTGGATCCTCCAGAACACCCAGAGTTTGTCTCCAGGTACTTCCTGGTGCCAAAGCGGACTGAAGGGCTGGCACCCCATTCTGGATCTGCGTGACCTGAACCAATTCCTCAGATCTCTCACTTTCAGGATGGTAACTCTGTCCCAGATAATACCATCTCTCAAGCAGGACACGTGGTTTTGCTCTCTGGATCTACAGGATGCATTCTTTCTCATCCCGATCCGTCCATCCACAAAGGTTCCTCCACTTCTGAGCTGAGGGAACCCTCTATGAGTTCAAGCCATGCTATTCGGCCTCACCTCAGTCCCCAGGTCTTCACCAAATGCTTTACAGTGGTGGCAGCCTACCTGAGGCACCGAGGGGTCCTGGTATATCCCTGCCTGGATGACTGGCTGATAACTGGTCCCTCCAGGCAGGAGGTGGAGCGGTCTAGTGAGGTGGCCCTCCAGACCTGCATCCAACTTGGTCTCCTAGTCAATGAGATGAAGTCGTAACTCATGCCAACGCAGGTGAACAGCTTCATCGGGGCAGAGCTCGACTTTTGCTGAGCCAGAGCCTGGCTCCTGGCACCTAAGGCAGAGGTTCTCTCCTCATTTGCCTGATCATTTCAGATTGGGTAATTGTGCCCTGCCTGGGACTTCATGTGCCTGCTGGGTTACATGGCGGCCTGCACCAGCGTGGTCCTATGGGCCTGTTGACATATGTGCTTCCTACAATGGGAGCTGGCCAGCCAGTGGTCTCAACGCAAGGTCACTTGAACCAGCTGGTCGCTGTGACCCAGAGGATGTGGGATGCCTCAATGGTCACTCATCACAGAGCATCTGCAGGAGGGATCCCATTTGTCCGCTCGAACCGACAGTCATCCTGATGACCAATGACTCTCTCATGGGCTGGAATGCCCATCTGTGGGAACTCAGAGTCCACAGGCTCTGGGCCATCCCAAGAGTCCCAATGCCACATCTACCTGCTGGAGCTCCAAGTAGTTCGGCTGGTGCTGACTGCATTCGCTCTGTTTGTTCAGGGTCAAGTGGTTCAAGTCCAGACTGACAACACCGCAACCATGTACTACCTCAACAAGCAGGGTGGGATGCATTCCCTACTTTTGTGCAAGGCTCCCCTCTTATGGACCCTTGTGTGCAGTCTGGAGGTGGATCTCCCAGCCATTCATGTGGTAGGAGCCTCCAATCAGCTGGCGGATGCTGTCAGCTGAGTGGGCGAGCATCTCATGAGTGGTCTCTCCATCGGGAGGTAGTCCGTAGTCTGTTCTCATGGTGGGGCACCCCTCAGGTGGACCTGTTCACCTCAGGGAGAATGCAAAGCTGAGGCTGTATTGTGCCCGCACCCTCAGCAGGGCTGTCTGTAGAAGGATGCCTTCTCAAGGCCATGGACCCCAGGCCTCTTCTCTGTCTTCCCTCCACTTCCCTTGATCCACAGGGTGCCACTCAAGGTTAGGAAGGACAAGGCACAGGTGATCCTGGTGGCTCTGGACTGGCCCCGCCATACTGCACCCTCAATCTCCTCAGCATCAGCAACAGGCTCCCTGTGCATCTTATCATACATCCGGACCTGTTCTCTATCAATCAGGGAAGGTACTCACCCAGTCTTTCAGTCCTTGTACCTGACAGCCTGGTTCCTGAGTGGCTAGAGTTCCAGCCTTGGGGTCTCTCCGAAGATGTCCTCATTGTAGTGGAGGCATCTAGAAAGGAATCAACCAGAAATTGCTATACCTTCAAATGGAAGAGATTCTCCATTTGGTGTCAGGAGCAAAGGGCTGGACCCCTTGTCCTGTCCAGTGGCTAAATTTTGGATTACCTGTGGTCTCTCTCCAAGGGGACTTCAGTCGATGACCCTTAAGGTGCACCTGGCAGCCATCTCTGCTTACAGGCTGGCTGGTCAGCAGTCAGCGCAGGAGACAGTGGCTTGCTACTTTTTCAAAGGCTTAGATCAAACCATCACCACCGTGTGATCTGTTGCTGGTTCAAACAACATGAAGTCTTGCTGTATTCTGACAATAGCAGTGAGTCCCAACCTTGAACTGCCCTGGAGATGAAAGAGTTAACTTTCCATGCCAGGCATGGAAGCTGAGCTCGAGCTCGGTTGAGGCCGCTGTCTGTTGCTGTTTGAACTCAAACCATCAGATTCTTTACTCCGCCTCACTGAACAGTCGTTCGAGATTTCTCCTTTGCTCAGTTCAATTTGTCGGCTCATGTCTGTTTTCGGTTTTCAACCGAATTTAAACCGCAACCTATCGGTTCAGTCTCTGTCTGTGGTATTGTGAGTACTAGATAGGTTTATATTGTTTTTCTATTCTGTGTGGAACTTGTAAGCGTTTCATCGGTTCGGTTTGAACCGATTAGGTTGTTAAAATCTTTACTTCTACTTTTAGAGTGTGGTTACGGTTCTTATCGGTTCTAAAAAAATGGATTTTACTACAGTTTTTCCCGACCCATAACACGGTCAGGAACCGATAAGAGTGTCTTGCCTAGCGGATTGCCATTAAAAGGGTAAGTTTTGTTTGGACTGGCACCATGTCTGAGAAACCCAAAAGAAAAAGCGGGCCCACTGGGTTTCAACACTGTAGTGTGTGTGGGAAGTCTTTGCTAAGGCTGACCCCCACACCACCTGTGTTATTGTCTGGGGTTTGACCACCTCAATTCAGACTGCCAGATTTGTAAAGATTTTCCTGCAGCTACCCTAGAAAAGAGAGTTGGTAGGCTCAGGAAAGGAGGCCAAAAGTCCGCTGACCGGATGGCCAGCCGGTTCGGTTCAAACTGAACCAGAAGGGTGCCCTCTGACCAGGGTAAAACTTCTTGGGCAAAGGAGAACGATTCGAGGAGTTAGTTCTGGTTAAGAGAACAAGAAGGATAAATCAGCTGGTGTGGATCCAAAGTTTCTTCTCAACCGCTGATGAAATAGCCAAAGGAAAAATTGTTCAGTCGCTATCCCGGTTCCGACCGAACCGGCACCATCAGGGCGGTGCTCGGTTCGCGGTTCCACTGATTCGGATTATGATTTGGAGGAATTTTATGAACGGAGGAGGAGGAAGGAGAGTATGAGGAAAGTGAATGTGATTATGAAAGTCTGGATGTGCCCATTGACCGGACATCTCCCCAGACAGACCTTCAGGAGTGTCTCCTCCTAGGCTTTCTGAGTCCCCTCCCATTTCATGTTTTACAAGAAAGTGTCCAAAACCCTTCAGCTTCCTATGGAAGAAGCTGTGGATGGCCAGGAGGAGCCTGACTATGTGGAAATGATGGATATCCCAGAGTCCAGGAGGCTGTCTATTCCCCTACACAAGTCTTTTGGGAAACAGACATTTAAGATTTTAAAGACTCTAATTCTATATCTCCTGTGGATAAAAGAATGGACAAGAGGTATACTCTGTCAGGCTCAGATACAAGTTCCTTACCCAGCAATGCAGCCATGTTGAGGTAGTGCAGGCTGCAGCCTGTGATAAAGCTAATATACCCTTGGCTTCACACCGCCAGATAAGGACTCAGGAGGATTGATGCCATGGCAAAGAAACAGTACATGGCAGCATCCTTGGGACTCAGGCAGGCCAATTATATAGCCTATACACTGAGATATCAGAAATCTAGATGGGACACTGTCATGGCTTTAGCTAAACAGGTCCCTGGCCAGCTTGCCAAGGAGCTGGAGCAGGTAGCTGCAGATGGTATTGAGGCATCCAGGTGCAATTCCATGCTGCAGTGGACTCCAATGATGTTTCATCTAGAGTCATGGCTACATCTGTGGTCCTGTGGGATGGCTTGGCTCAGATGTACTAGCCTGTCTCAGGATACCCTGACTAAGGCCATGGATTTTCCTGTTGTGGGTAATTCTCTGTTTGGGGAGCAAACAGAGAACTACATGAAGAAAATGGATGAATATAGGACCACCTATAGGGTGCTCAGACCAAGGAAAGGCAAGCCACTCCTCAGAGGCAGCATCCAGGGGCAGGGGCAGGCCTTTTCATAGCCTTTCTACCAAGCCCAGGCCTCCTCTTCTGCCTATGCTCAGAGGGGTTCTTTAGAGGGAGAGGCAGAAGGGGTACAAGCAGGCCTGCTTCCACCCTCAGCCTAAACCCCCTGCCAAACAAGCACCCTGATGGGTTTGCCAGGCGATTCTCCACCACCTGTAGGGGCAGGCTGGCTTACTTTGTCAGGACTGGAAGTCTTTAACATCAGACAAAGATGAGAACCAGATCCTTTCCACCTGCAAATCCTTCAGAGGCACTTGCCCTAGAGGCAGAGGTCTCTTCCCTCTTGGCTCTCAGAGCTGTAGAAAGGGTTGCACCCCCACGAAGGAAAGGATTGTACTCCAGATACTTCCTCACCCCAAAAGACAGGAGAATGGCGGCCCATCCTGGATCTCAGATATTTAAACAAGCACCTTTTAAAGCCAAAGTTCAAAATGGTGACTCTGGGAATAATTTTACCCTCTTTAAGGCCAGGGGACTGGCTAGTCTCCCTGGACCTCAAGGATGCCTATTTCCATATTCTCATCAGAAGCTCCCATCCAAAATACCTCAGGCTCAGAGCTGCCCTCAGGCCATTACCAATTCAGAACAATGCCCTTTGGCCTAACCTCTGCTCCAAGGGTGTTCACAAAATGCCTGGCAGTAGTAGTTGCTTCCCTAAGAAGGCAAAGGATTGCCATCTTCCGATACCTGGACGACTGACTTATAGTAGGCCAGTCTCCAGAACTAAGCCAAGTTACACTACAGATAACTCAGCAACTGCTCACCTCTCTAGGTTTCCTTCTGAATCTTTCAAAGTCAGTTCTAGAGCCTGTCCAGCTCCTCACCTTCATAGGCGCAGAGCTAGATACAGAAAAGGCCAGAGCCTTCCTTCCCTTGGACAGGGCAAGGACCCTTATCACACTGGCCTCTTCATTCACCTACAGGTGTCTCGACCAACAAGGCATTTCTGCGCTCCTGGGGCACATGGCTGCTTCTACAGCAGTGGTGCAGGGAGCAAGATTTCAGATGAGGATATTCAGTTCCACTTGAGAGCCTTTTGGTCTCAGAAAAATGACCCTCTGACCATACTGATACCAGTGACTCGAACCTGATCCAGGCTTTGCAGTGGTGGCAGGATCAGGACAATCTAAGACAGGGAGTTCCTTTTGTCACTCAGTCTCACTCTTTAATCCTTACTACAGATGCCTCCCTCTTGGGGTGGGGGCCCACTTGGGAGACCTGACCACCCAAGGGTTGTGGTCTCCTCAGGAATCTCTGCTTCACATCAATCTGTTGGAACTCAGAGCAGTGTTTCTAGCACTTCAAGCTTTTCCAAGTCTGTTCAGAACAAAGTTGTTCAGATCAGGACAGACAATACCACCACAATGTGGTATATCAACAAGCAAGGCGCTCGGTCTCTGACCTTGTGCACAGAAGCAATGAAGTTGTAGTCTCTGGCCTATTCCAGACACCTCCCTTACAGTAGTACACCTTCCAGGCAAGGACAATGTCCTGGCAGATGCTCTCAAGCAGGATATTTCAGGGCCATCACGAATGGTCACTGGATCCCCTGGTTTTGGAGGTGATCTTCTCCAGATGGGGCACCCACAGATAGATCTTTTGCAGCCCCAGACAATCACCAACTTCCCTTTTTGCTGCAGACCCTCAGTGTTGGGCTCAGTCCCCCTGGATGCACGGTTCTCAATTGGGAAGGGAAGTTCCTGTATGCTTTTCCCCCTTCCTCTCCTGTTCAAGGTGCTAGTCAAAATCAGGTCTCAACCCTGCAAGGTGATTCTGATTGCTCCAGACTGGGCCAGACAGCCCTGGTACCCTCTCCTGTTGTCCTTAGCAGTCCACCTTCCTTGTCTCTTCCCAGGAATTACAACCTGTTAACCTGTGCTCGGGGGTTTGGTACCGAATCTCAAATCTCTCAGTCTCAAGGCCTGGCTCTTGAAGAGTTAGAGTTTGCTGATTTACACCTCTCTCAAGGTGTTATGGATATTCTAAAGGCTTCTAGGAAGCCTTCCACCAGAACTACTTATAATTCCAAATGAAAAGATTCTCCATATGGTGCTCTGGGAAGCATATTTCCCCAGAGTCTGCTGACATGTCCACAGTCCTTGACTATATGGTTCATCTGAATAGCTTGGGACTCAGACCAGCTACACTAAGGGTGCATCTGGCAGCTGTCTCTGCCTTTCTTTCAGCAGGTAAGCCTTCTTCTCTTTCAGCTCACCTGTATTCTCCAAGTTTTCAAGGGATTTTCTATACCAATCCGCCATTCAGGGACCCAGCCCTGCTTGGGACCTTAATGTTTGCATTGCTCAGCTTATGCAACCCCTTTTGAGCCTTTGTCCTTAGCAGAGCTTAAGTACTTGACTTGGAAAACTGTTTTCTTGGTGGCCATCACTTCTGCCAGGCGCATAAGCGAGTTACAAGCCCTGTCAGTGGAGTCTGATTTTATCTCTTTCCATAGAGATAAGGTGGTCCTCAGGACTAACAGGAAGTTTTACCTAAGGTGGTTTCAGACTTCCACCTTAACCAATCTATGTCTCTTCCTGTGTTCTTCACTGACCATTCCTCCTCTGGTGAGAGGAGGTTGCACAGTTGGATGTGAAAAGAGCCCTTAGCTACTACATAGAGACGTACCAAGGGTCACAGGTTTGACTCCCTCAACTGTTCTTCACTTATGGTGAGGTTGGTAAGGAAAACCTGCCACTAAAGATCCATTGCCAGGTGGATTGTCTCTTGCATTCGATTTTGCTATGAAAAACTTAGGTAGGATTCCACCCTCAGGCCTGAGGGCTCACTCTACCAGAGGGTACAGCTGCTTTCCTGGCTGCTGCCAGGGATATTCTATCTTAGAGATATGTCAAGCAGCTACCTGGAAAACAGTTCACACTTTTACCAAGCATTACTCTCTGGATATCCAGGCTAGGAGTGATGATCGGTTTGGCACAGCAGTGCTTCAGAGCCTATTTCCTAAGTAGGTTCTGTCCCTCCTCCATGGAGGTACTGCTTGGTAGTCTGCTATTGTCAGAATACAGCAAGACTTCATGTTGTTTGAAGAAAAATTACTAACCTTAGTAATGTTGTTTCTTCTAATGGAGTCTTGCTGTATTCTGACTCTCCTTCCCTCTCAGAACCTTTGTTTTTGGGATGTGGGTGGGCAGTAGCAATCGTTAGCACTCAGGAGGTGCCCCACCTTTTTAATATCATCCTCTTTTCTTTGGGTGAGTGGGTGTTGTGTTTATTTCATTTTTGGGTTTCCTGACTTGAGTCTTTGTTTTGGGACCAAAAATCTTTTAATATATTTAATAGCCAGTTGGCTAGTGTAGGTTTACAGCTTCCACACAGGACTCTTAGTGAGTTTAGCTCATAAAGATCTGATGGTTTGAGTTCAAACAGCAACAGACAGAGTCTCAACCGAGCTCGAGCTCAGCGTTCCATGCCTGGCATGGAAAGTTAACTCTTTCATCTCCGGGGCAGTTCGAAGGTTGGGACTCACTGCTATTGTCAGAATACAGCAAGACTCCATTAGAAGAAACAACATTACTAAGGTGAGTAATGTTTTCTTTTGCAAAGCTCAAGGGCAAGCCATTCGAACCAATGCACAGGTGTGAGATGTCTCACCTGTTGTGAAAGACTGCCTTCTTGGTGGCTATTTATTTATTTATTAGATTTTGGTAACCAGGTAAGTCGTTGGGCAATTGGCCTGCCTATTTTCAAGCACAACCCAGGCGAGTACAAAATACAGTGGAGCAATTGATACAAGGAACAAACAGGTAAATCAGTACAACAGATAACAGGACCCCATGCAGGTAAGGTCAGAAACATAATTACAGTATAAGTACAATACCCACTTAGGAGTATATAACTTAAAACAGAGACATTGATGTCAGCCAGAAGGATCAGTGTGCTCAGGCGCTTTCGATGGAGTCTCCTTACCTGGTCTTCCACAGGGACAAGGTTGTCCTATGCCCCAACCTAAAGTTCCTCCCAAAGATTGTGTCAGAGTTTCACCTGAATCAGGTGATGACTCTTCAGTTCTCTTCCTGAATCACACCTTGGAGGCCGAACACAGGCTCCATACTCTGGACTTGAGGCAAGCGCTCAGCTTACTAAAAAGTGCATGGCTGGAGTTTGAGAGAGGTTAGCCAGCTGTTTGCCACCTCGCTGAAGCTGCACCTGGCAGACCTGCAGCCAAGTGGACAATTGGCAGGTGGATCACTTCCTGCATTGATCTCTACCATAGGTTGGCATGTAGGAAGCCTCCTGGGGGCTTAGAGCTCATTCCACCTGCCATACTGCTGCATCAGTGGCTGCTTCTGGGATGTTCCCTAGCCAGAAATCTGCGGGCTGCTACCTGGAAGCCAGCACACATCTTCATTCCCATTTCCACATTGACTTAGAGTCATGCTGAGATGCTGGTTTTGGGGCCTCAGTTCTCCAATTCTTATGTCCTAAGTAGGGGTGTGTGCCTTGCCTCCCTTTTCCCAGAGAACCTGCCAGGGTGTGGATAGAACAACATATCTATGTCCCTAGAAACACAGGTTACTAACCTGTAACAGTAGTTCTAGCAGTGGTATATGTTGTTCATCCACACGACCCCTGACCTCCCTGGCTCAGGCGCACAACCTCTGCTTCCAGCGGGCAAGATCTGGTGTCATAAGGCAAAGCCAAGGGGTATACCACCTGGGTGGGTGGGAGGAGCCAGCTCAAAGACTTTCCAGCAAGATTTAAGGTGAAAGCACACTGCCAGAAGTGTGGATGAACAACATATACCATTCCTAGAACTACAGTTACAGGTGAGTAACCTGTGATCTTACTTGAGAGGGCTCTTGCAGTGAAGCAGTTACATATAGGACTGAAGTCGGCAGGCATCGGGACCCCATGGAAAAATTTCTAGCTAGCAGTCTCTGGCAGGGGATTGCCCCACGTCAGGCGACCGGCATCAGGCAACATCAGTATAAGAGGTGGTCCCCACGCCCGCCTTCCAGTTCTTTCCCACCATTAGCGTGTGAAAGCACCTTGTAGTTAAGCTCCTACTGCTTCATCAGTCTGTCATTGGTTATTTTTACTGAATTTTTCATGTCTCTCTTCAGCATTTCTTCCAGATTGCTGTGTATGTCATCCTACTCCTCTGATTCGCATAAAAACAAGTGCGACTCATGCAGCGCCAACTCCCGCATGGACGGTTATTATCAGTGCCTCTTCTGTCTAGGCCTGGATCTCCCCTTGGAGAAGTGCCAGCACTGCCAACAATTCAATGCTACCACCGCAAACAGAGGCAGCAGTCCTGGAGGCCCACATTTTAAAAGATGTCCTCCATGGAAAGGAGCTGAAGAAGCTCAGGCAGGCCTCAACTTGCTTTGAGGATCACTGTAAGAAGAAGAAGGAGGAAGCACGGGACCGGGACTCCACTTCCATAGCCACCACGACTCCGGCTGGAGTTTCTGTGCTCCAGGTAACATCCTCCCTAGGGACCAACCTTCAATGGCCGTCTTGGAGGTTTCTGAGGTGGCCCTCCCATCTAGCTCACTGGGAGCCCTTGGGAACCTCCAGGACAAGGAGGCAACTGCTTCCAGGAGGCGGCCACTGTGCGGCCTTCTCGGTCAAGCGGGTCCGGTAAGCCGCCCGCCCCTTTGAAACGCGTGGCCCCAAAGCGCCCACCAAAGCTGCCCCTTCCACGTGGCCTTTGTCAGATGTCGGATCTGACAAGTCGGACCGGCTCCTCAATGTCTGCCGGATCCCACTGGTAGGTGAGCGTCGGCTCCTCCAATGCTCGCATGGTGTTAGAACCGACACTGGACCCTGTTGACTGGTCTGCCATCCCTGGTTTCCCGCTTACGATCGAGACTTAGCATCTCCCGGTCGGACCCGGGATTTCAGTCCTCATTCCCTGGGTGACACTGAGGATGCTGATGCGTTCCCGTCAGTTTCCCTCCCTTAGGGCTGGATCCCTGATGCGGACTATTGGATGCGGCTCTGATGCTGGTCTACTTGATGCTGGGTGACATCCCATTACTGGATGCCATCCCAGCGCTAAACTCCGGCAGCCATGGGTCCCTGTTCCTGGCCCTCCCATGTGGCTTCTTCCTGGGCCTTCTGCTTCAGCAGAGCCCCTGGTTCCGGATATCCGACTCTGTCCTATCTGGCCCATCCTACCTGGGACTGCGATTCCTGCACACTGTACCACGCCGGCTTACCCGACACCTCAATAACTGATGCTGGGCTTCCTGGCGTCGGGCTATGGATACTCACCCACGGATACCCTCAGTATCTGTATCCCTCTCCTCCACCCCTCCAGTCGCTGGTGGACTTGAAGGAGACTCTAGCTGCCTGGAAGGCTGAGGTCAGGCACAGCTCACCAGGAGGTGGAGCCATCTGCCAATGCTGATCCGGTACCAGATCCCGTCGGAGATGTGAGACTCCCCACCACCATCCACCAGAGGTGAGCCCTCGGGTGCCATGGTGAGGAAGACCTGCTTCCCTGAGGGTTGCCCAAGGGGTCCGTTCCTCCCTGCTCCAAGTGAGGTCTTCATCCTCTTCATCGGAGACCTCTGACCTCAGATACCGAGGTGCTCAACCTAATGATGAGCCACACACTCCAGACTGTCCCAGGCCCAGGACTCCGTAAGTTCCTTCCTTCCTGGGTTGCTGAGGAAAATCCAGGAGGTCCACCAGTGGCAATCTCTGAGTCAGATCCACAGTGGAAGAAGCTCGCTGCCCATCTGGATCTGCCGAAACTCCTCTAACATTGATTCCACCCTGGATCGAGCCTCACGCCCGACCTTGTTTCCACTATTTGGAAACAATCGTCTGCACTAGCCCCCTTCCAAGGAGCGGATAGGCTATACCAGGCTCCTGAGGGTGTGGATTCATGAACACACACCTGAAGGCTGACTCGGTCATGATTAGTGCTGCTCACGGCCGGTGCGGCAAGCCGAAACACCTCAGCTCATCTCCGCCTGACAAGGAATCCGTCTTCTGGACCAGTACGGGAAGAAGGTGTCAGCTTCTTCCATGCTGGGGATCAGGGCCCTGAACTATGTTGCACATATGGGGGACTACCAGAGACTACCCTGAGTCAGGTGGAATCCAAAGTGGACTCCCTTCCTGAGTCTCAGACCAAGCAGAAAGTGGCTGATCTCGTCCATTCTGCTTATTTGACTAATCGGCACATGCTTCATGCCACATACGATGCAGTAGACACAGCTGGTCAGAGCTGTGCTTGCAGTGTATTGGCATCATGCCTGGCCCCAGGTGTCAGGATTAGTCCCGGAGGTGCAATCCGCTATCCAGGATCGCCCTTCAGGGGTTCTGTGCTGTTCGGTGGAGATGTCAAAGACATCATCGCGACCTGCAGAAGAGAGGCACTGCACTTAAGTCTGTTGACTCTTTGTACAGGCCCCTCAGGGACAGCGTCACCCCTTTTGTAGACATTCTCAGCCTAAAAGCGAAACCTCAGGGCAGAGTGGGCCAACAGCGTCCGGCCCTTCCGGCTGCCAGCCTCACACAAAAAGCAGCAGGAGCTTCATCCGTGACGTTGCCTCACCTCCTGACTCCTTTCCTCTCCCACAGCCTCTGGACCTCCCAGAGCAACCAGTAGGAGGAGGTTCTCCTTCCATCTACCAGGTTGGGAGAGGATTACATGAGATGCTTGGGTGCTCCAACTGATAGCAGCAGGACACTCAATCAAGTTTCTCCAGACCCCCCAGGTCGTCTTACTCCTAAGAACATCTTCCTCTGGTCCTAGAAGAAATTTCCTTCCTTCTCTTGAAGGCGGATAGATCCTGTCCCAACCCACCTTTGGATAACAGGTTGCTATTCCCATTTCTTCCTAGTTCAAACAAAGCAGGAGACATGAGGCCTCTTTTATACCTCAGCTCCCTGAACATGTTTGTGGAGTACAAGCATTTCAGAATGCTCTCTCTGCAGGGCCTTCTGCCGCTCCTTCAGCAGGGACAGTGGCTGTGTGTGCTGGATATGCAGGATGCCTACCTGCATATCCCCATCGACCCTTCCTACCACAAATTCCTTTGTTTTTCATTCCAGGGGACCACTGCCAATTCAGGGTCCTCCCATTTGAGTCTTTCTCGGCTCTCCAAATGTTCACCAAATGTCTATCACTGGTGGCAGCTCACCTGTGTATCCAGAAGTGCAAAGTATTCCCATACCTGGACAATTGGCTCATGGCGGCCCCTCAGGAGGAACTTCTGCACTCCCTCTCCCTTACCCTGCAGGTTTTCACCAGCCTGGGTACTACCGTCCACCAGGCCAAGTCCCATCTGGTCCCTTGCCAAAGGTTCCAGTTTATAGGGGCGATCCTCGACATGACCCTCGGCATGGTCTTTCTGCCTCTGGACAGGGTGGATACCCTTCAGACTCATGCAAGCCTGCTATCCAGTTGCAGATGGGTCAGCACCGGTCAGTCCTTTGCCTTCTCGGGCTCATGGCGGCTGCTATTCCGACAGTCTGCGCGCTCGGCTCCATATGAGGATCTCTCAGTGGGCGCTTCGGTCTCAGTGGGACCAGACACTAGATGACCTAGACCAGGAAGTTCTGGTCTCCAATCCCATGGTCTGGGACTTGCAATGGTGGATGGTGTGAGAGAACCTTTGCGGGGGTTTCCTTTGCCTCAAACCCCCCTCCCAAACATTGACAACAGATGCCTCTGGAGAGGGCTGGGAGTCCATCTAGGGTCTCACAGAACTCAGGGCTCCTGGTCCTGACTTGTGCAGACTCTTCATATAAATGTGCTCGAGCTCAGAGCCATTCTGTATCGCTCAGGCTCTGAACTCTTATGTACTTCGGCCATCTGACCATCCAGATGGACAACATGTGCATAGTCTGGTACATCAACAAGCAGGAAGGAATGTGTTCCTACCCTCTATGCAGGGAAGCAATGAGAGTTTGGAACTGGGCTGTTCAGTGCAGCCTTCACCTGATGGCAATTCATGTTCGGGAGTCGAGAACACAGCTAAGCGGACCACCTCAGCGGTCCTCAGCAAAGGCCCACGAATGGGAACTGGATCAATGGTTGGCAGACAACATTTTTCCGGCATTAGGAACCCCAGGTAGACCTGTTTGTGTCCTCTCAAAACACAAAGCTTCCCAATTCTGCTTGCTCACTCCAGGCGAGGCATTTTGTGGCGGGATGCTCTGTCTCTCGACTGGAAGGGCAGATTCGTCTATGCCTTCCCACGGATTCCTTTGATTCCTAGGGTATTACACAAGCTCAATTTAGAAGAAGCTGGATGATCCTCATCACTACATTCTGGCCCAGAGCAGTTTGGTTCTCTCTTCTGCAGCAATTTTCAGAGAACTTCCGCTTCCTCTTCCTCTTTCACAGCATATGCTGACCCAGGATCAGGGACCTGATTCATCAGGCCTCAAATCCCTTCAGTTGCATCGTGTCACCTACAGAAGTAGCGAGGCCTGATTAGGGTTTCTCCGCTCATGGCCAATATTCTAGTGGAGGCAGAAAGCCTTCCACTAGAGCCACCTACACCATGAAATGGAAGCAATTCTCGATTTGGGTCTCTTCCAAGGATTTCAAGCCGTTCTCTTGCCCTGTTGGAAGAATCCTGGACTTATACATCATCTCTTGACCTGGGTCTCAGTCATTCCTCCTTGAAGGTCCATATGGTGGCTATCTTGGCCTACCATATCCCTTGTGACGAAAGAACTGTCACACAGTTGGAAGTCTCTAAGACTTTCCTTCGGAGGGTTCTCCATTCGACCCCTATCCATGTTCCTGACCCTCCTTGGGATCTGAACTTTGTTCTTGAGAAACTTACCCTGCCTCCCTTTGGGCAAGCAGTCTCAGCAGACTTGAAGTTCCTCTTGTGGAAGACTCTCTACTTAGTGGCCATTACTTCAGCTTGAAGATTTCCGAGCTTCAGGCCTTGATGTGTAAAATCCGTATTTGGTTTTCAAAGGCAGTGGCTCTGCACTGATCCTAAGTTTCTCCCTAAGGTAGTGGCAGAATCTACACTGAATCAATCCATTGAGCTACCTGTCTTCTTTCATAACACTCCAATCAAGGGAGTACCTCTTGTATACTTTGGATGTTCACAGAATACTGAGATACTACACCACTCGGACAAAGGATCTCGGAAATCTGATCAGTTTTTTGTCTCTTTTGCTCACAAAGGGAAGGCAATGCTGTTTCTAAGCAATGCCTGTCGAAATAGCTGGCTCATTGTATCACTTTCTGTTGCGACAAATACAACAAGACCCTGCGGGTCAGGTCAGAGGTCACTCCACCAGAGGGTAGCCACCTCTGCAGCTTGTTTCAAGAATGTGTCAGCGGCAGACATCTCGCGCAGCCGAACTTGGACTCTTTGTCCACACCTTTATGAAACACTACAGTTTGGACATTGCCTCTTGCCATAGAGCAGGCTTCAGGTTGGCTGTTCTGCAAGGTCTTCTTTCTTAAGACCCTTACAGCGGAGGTTTATTTGTTGGTAGTTTCCCTCCTCCCGAGTGCTTTTCCTTGTTCCAGACTGCTTGTGACTCAGTCCTATTTGTAATTACCTGCCAAGAGCCTCTCGAAGTAGATAGTACAGTTACGTGAAACTACCGTGGCTGTAGTCTTCGAGGAGCTCTTGCGATGAAATAATATCCTCCATCCCCATAGCTTTTTCAGCTCCTTTTCCAGGAAAGAAATATTAAACTTCACTCTCATCTTACCTTTTGGTCCTTGGTGGAAAAGAACTGGAAGGCAGGCGTGGGGACCACTATACTGGCGTCGCCTGGCGCGGTCACCTGACATGGGAGGCGGTCCCCGCTAGAGACTACCCCAACTGAAATCTTTTCCTTGGGTCCTGACACCTGCGGCTTCAGTCCTATATATACCTACTGCAAGAGCCTCCTCGAAGATCTACTGTTACGGTAAGTTTTATGTAACTGTACTTTTTACCCGTGGTCATAATACACCTTCTGCTGGTTTTGGGCATCTTCTAGTTACTATGGGCGATTTCAACATATTTTGCCATCTTCTTTCTCAGGGCACATATAAGATCTAATACATTGTTTCTGATGTGGAAATTTTCCCATGTTTCTTTTATTACATCTAGCGGTCCTCTAGGTTGTCTACCATACAACATTCAAATGGTGAAAAACCTGTTGATGCCTGTGGCACCTCTCTGTAAGCAAAAAGTAGGTAAGTATTAGTCCCAGGCTTCCCTTCCCTATTGCAAACCTTTTTAACATGTGTTTTAGGGTTTGATTAAAATACTCAACAATACCTTCTGTCTGAGGGTGATAAGGCGAGGTTCTTATGGCAGTGATACCTAGTGGCTGGTACAGCTCCTTCAGTAATGCAGCACCAAAATTACTACCCTGATGGGTTAATAATCCTTTAGGTATGCCGCCCTGCTGATAATTTTTAAAGCTCTGCTGCCACTTTTGGGGCTGTGACAGTACACATTGGAACTGTCTCTGGGTATCAAGTAGCATAGTCACATACTACCAAAATGAATCGATTACCCTTTTTACTTTTGTCTAAGGGCCAACTACATCATTGCAATTCTCTATAAAGGCACATCTATCAAAGGTAGGGCACCTTGTCTTTTTAGTCACTGGGTCTACTTTCTGACACTCAGCACAAGACCTGCAATAGGTAGTAACATCTTCATGAATTCCAGGCCAGTAAAATCTGTACAGCAATCAGACAAGGGTGTGATCCCTCCCTATGACCAGCCATAGGACCTCATGTGCCATCTGTAACAACTTCAATCTATACTTCTGTGGTATAACTCGTTGTTCTGTCTGGTCCTGTGTCTGAGGTTTAACCCAAACTCTGTACAGTAGCCCATTACATTTTTAAACATAGGTTCACCCTGTTTGTGTTTCACCCCAATTGCTCAAAATAACCCTGAGAGAAATATTGTTAGCTTGTTCTGAAAGAAAATCATAATCGGTGCCCAGTTTAGTTTCAGCATTTTCATATGTTAACCCCTTATGTCCATCAGTCTTTTGTTGCCACTGTTTCTTCAGGTGTCGATCTTTCTTTCCTAGACTTCTAGATCTTGGAGCTGTGCTCAAACAAGTCTGAATCAAAATTAAGCGAAAGGAAAAGAGTTCCCACTATCTGAGATTTTCTTTGCCTAAGCTCATCACCACAGTTGCTGAAACATCAGGATTTACTCCCTCTTTGATTAACTCAGTAAAATCCTGGAAAGTCATTTCCAGTAATCACAGGTACAGGTAACTTAGGTACTACCCATGTGACAGGATAACCATCTACTAGTTACGTGTATATAATTTTGTTATAAATATATGTTTTGAATATCTGCTTATGAGACATTGCAGTGTCAGCAGGCCCATCTGGAAGGCTAGCTTTTAAAGAGGCCTGACCTTATGATAAAGCAGTTGCTGGCTGGAGCTAAATAACTGGTTTCCTTTTCTGTGTTGACACTGTCATCGAGGCACATCTCAGGAAGCATAGAAAAACCAGGAGCAGTTGTAGAATTCACCAAACATTATTTATTCTGGTCTCACATAAATGACCTGATCAGGAGAAGCACCAAAACTGAACCAGGCCCGATGGAGGTCAGTGGCAAACAACAGGCGACTGCTCACAAGTTGCCTCAGCCCTAAACTGCCACTTCACCAATCTAGAAAGCATACAAGGCCAGACTACCCCCTCTCAACCGGCACCAGATGAGACTGCGCCCCCATGCCTAAATCGACCACAATTTCACCTGCGGCTAGTTAAAAGAAAAGAGGTGCAAACTCTCCTGAGAGCCCTAAAAACCAAAGGCCCAGGAGGACCGGACAGGATAATTCCCAGATTGCTCAAGGATGGAGCCATATCCCTTGCCAGACCCTTAGCGTGGCTAATAAACAGGTGCTTGCTGGAAGGAATAGTCCCAAGCCAGTGGGAAACAGGTGAACGTGGTCTCCATCCACAGGACAGCTCAGGGAACAAACAAGCAACTACAGACCAATCTCCTACTCTGTCTGCTTGCAAAACTCCAAGAAAGGCTCATATATAACCAACTCTGTGAGTACCTGGAAATTCATCAACTACAAGCCCCATCCCAGCATGGTTTCAGGACCAACCATGGCATGGACACTGCCCTCACTGCCAACCATGGCATGGACACTGCCCTTGAGCAATTGGGGTGAAACCAAAACAGGGTGAACCTATGTTAACCTCACAACAGATGTCCTTAGTGCTATGGATGAGGACCCCTCGGGAGCTGTATTTGTAGATCTCTCCTAGGCATTCCACCTTGTTGACCACAACCTCCCCCTAGCCAAACTTAGCAACATAGGCCCTAGACCTCCTGGCACTCAAATGGTTCAGGAGCTACCTATCAGGCTACACACAGAGAGTCATCTGGAAGGGTGTGCGATCAGACCCCCTACCCCTTAAGGAGGGCGTGCCACAGGGTTCAATCCTTGGTCCCCTTCTGTTCTCACTATTCACAAATGACCTCAACCTCCACTGTGGGGCCTCCGTTGTTACAATATGCGGATGACACAGTCATCTACCGGCTCTTCAGACAATCTTGCGGAGATTGGCCCTGCACTCCAATCTGATCTAAAGTCCCTGGAGGACTGGTTAAGGAAGAACAGAATGGTCCTGAATGCAAGTAAGACAGAAGCCATCCTATTTGGACCAGATCCTGAGGCAAGATAGGACCAATGCCTTCGACACACCTGCACTGGGACAGGACAAGCATCGAGTAGTAGACTCTCTGAAGTACCTGGGACTCTTACTGGATCAGTTTAACCTGCATAACCATGTGGATCAAGTGACCACCTCCATCCACTGCAAATTGGGTATTCTATATAGGATAAAAGATCAACTTATCCCTGTAGCTAGGCTATCCATAGTAACCAGCATCCTGCTGCCCATGCTGACCCTCGCTGCCCCGATATTACAGGGGGTGGCTAAGCGAGAGTCACCTGAATGCAGATCCTGTACAACAAGGTAGCACAATTTGCTACCCAGGATCACCCAGAAGCCACTGTGACACACTTGTCAAATTACAATGACCCACCTATGAAGCTTGCCTCTAGTACCACTCCTCTGCCTGGCCTTCAAGCTACTCCCACGGCTGCTCCTCCCAGCCTGGAAGCTATACTCACCCCAAAAACAACTCTCGGACCCTGAGAACCTCTGGGCGGACATTGCTAAGCACCAGGATCCGGACCAATGCTGGGAGGCAAGTCTTTCACCACACAGCCCTCTATCTGTGGATCAAGCTCCCTCCCATGGTACATGAAGCATCTGCTCTACTGAACTTCCGAACCAGACTTGAGGCCAACATCTGTCACTGTCATAACACCTGACAGTCACACTCCCCTCCTTTCACTCAACCCCCATACCTAAAAATCCCTAATTACAGATTACCTCAAACACACTAGGCAGCCAACACTAGGGTCTATATGGTCTCAAAACAAATGTCAACTGATACTCCAAATGCATCTGTAACAAATGCCAAGTATAACTGTAAATCTTACTTGAGAGAGCTCTTGCAGTAGGTAATTACATATAGGACTGGCGCGGACCAGCGGCAGGACCCCATGGAAAAATTTCCTAGCTAGCAGTCCCTGGTGAGAACCACCCCACGTCAGGTGACCGGTGTCATCGACATTGGTATAAAGGCGGTCCCAGCCCACCTTCCAGTTCTTTCCGCCATTAGCTCGTGCAGCACCTCACAGAAAAGTTCATTCATCAGCCCCCTATCTTTAAATCGGTTTACGAAAATTCATTATTCATCGGTCACGTCGGTGTATGTCATCCCTACACCCTCTGAGCACAAAACAAATGTGACATCATGCGGCGCAACTGCCACACAAGGGACGGCCATTCCCTGTGCCTTTTCTGCCTGGGCCCGATCACCGGTCGAGAAGTGCCAGCACGGCTCAACTTCAATGCGTTACCCGGAACAGGCGCCAACAATCCCTGGAAGCCCATCTTCTGAAGAAAAGATGAGTTCTATGGAAAAGAGGCTCAAAAAGCTGAGGCAGGTGTCCACTTCCCCAAAGGACATTGGAAAAGAAGGACAAGGAGAGGCACGGGATAAGACCTCCTCTACCGCGTCTCCCTCTGGCGTCGAGGGACACAGGTAACATCCTCCGGGACCGCTCCTCGGCGGCACCTCGAAGGTTTGAGGCGGTGTCAGCCCTCCCATCTGGCTCGCGCTTGGGCCTTGCAGGCGCCTCCGGGCCATTGGAGGCCTCCGCCCCAGTTCAGCCACAGGCTTGCGGCCTACTGGCGTGGGCGACTCAGTAAGTCGGGTGTCGGCTCATCCGGCGTCCACATGGAGAGGGCTGGTAAGATGCCTGACCCTTTGGGGCAGCATGCGCCCCTTCCCCACCAGACCTGGCCGACCCTTCCACTCGGTCCACCTCCGGTGATAGCTCATGAGGCGGACGCCCGGCTCCTCCGGCGCCCGGCTGAGAGCTCACCCTCAAGCCACGCGTTGGCTGCGTCCAGCACTCGGCGGTGATGGAACCAACGGCGGACCCCCAAGTCCGTCGTGCCTGATTCCCACAGCCTCGCTGCTGTCCAGGCATCAGAGTCACCCCAGCCTGACCCGAGGATTTTCCTTCGATCCCGGATGATCGAGGATCTTCCTCCTTCGTCAGACCCTCCTCCGTTGGAACTGGATCTGACGTCGCCCCCGGACCCTGGCCCGAGCGGTACCTCTGCCGGTACCCCGACACCGCCCCGGCGCCAGTTCTACAACTCCAGGAGACATCCCGCTTCCGGATGTCCCCCTCCAAGGCCCTCTGCCCTCCGGCCCTCCAATGTGGATCCGTCCATGGGGCCCGGCTGGGCCGTCTGCTCCAGCAGCTCCCTGGCTCCCAGGTACCTGCCGTCTTATCCAATGCCGTCGTGCCGGGACGCAGTATCCGGCGCTGCAGTACCAGCCTTGGTCTTTCTGATGCTGCAGTACCTGGCGCGGGTTTCCTGCAGCTGGCTTTGGATACTCACCATATGGGTATAACCCGACCCTTTCTCCCTCCTCTTCACCTCCTCCACTGCCCCACAGCCGGTGGATCTGCAGGAGACTCTGGCCTCCTGGTGGGCAGGCCAAGGCTCCAGCTCACCAAGGAGTCAGAGCCATGCCATGACCGTGCCGCCCCAGGTTCCCTGTCGTCCGGTGCACTCCTCACCACCTCCGGCTCCAGGGCTCTCCGATCTGGGTCAGAGAGGGGCAGGACCATGTCAGGTACTACCCAAGGAACCCGTTCCTCCTGAGTCGGGTAGGAGTCTTATGCTTCTTCTTCCTCTTCACTCTCGGACTCCCTCAGACTCGTCAGAAGGATGCTCCAGAGAGAGAGCCCTGCTCTCCGTTGAAGCCCGGCCGAGGACTCCTCAGTCTCCTCCGGAGGATCCCTCTTTATGGGTTGCTTAGAAAAATTCAGGAGGTTCATCAGTGGCACTCTCTGGAACCCAGATCCTCAGTGACTGAAACTTGCTGAACATCTGGATCTGCCCGTGACAGCTCTACATTGAGTGCCACCCTGGATAGAATCTCACGCTGACCTTGTCACCATGATATGGAAACAGCCGTCAGCGTTAGCCCCACTTCAAGGAAGTTGAACAGGCTATACCAGGCTCCTGAGGGTGTTGACTACCTAGACTCTCACCCTCAGGCTGACTCGGTCGTGATCAGTGCCGCTCATGGCTGGTCGGCACACCCAAAGCATCTTAGCTCGTCTCCTCCTGATTAGGAATCTCACCTTCTGGACCAGTATGGATGAAAGATTCGATTCCTCCGCGCTAGGAATTCGGGCCCTGAACTACATCGGCCACATGGGAGATTACCAGAAGGCTGTCCTTACTCAGGTGGAATCAAGCTGGACTCCTTGCCTGACTCCCAAGTCAAACAGGAGTTAGCCGACCTTGTCCGTTCTGCTCGTTCGGCCAGTCGCCACATTCTGCGGGTGACATCACGATGCAGTGGACACTGCCAAACGAACTCCGCTTTCACTGTGGGTCTCGATTGTCATGCCTGGCTCTGCATGTCAGGGTTGGTCCTGGAAGTGCAATCCACTATTCAGGGCGCCTTTCCGGGGTCGGTGCTTTTAGAGGTGATGTCAAGGACATCATCACCAATTGCAGGAGAGGGGGCGGCTCTTAAATCAGTGGTTCCATGTACCATCCCCATCAACAGCAGCGCCATCGCTTTGCAGATGGATCCGTCAAAAGCGAAACCACAGGAAGGCGGGCCCCAAACGTCAGGCCCCGCAGCTGCTAAGCCCCTCGACCAAAAGCAGCGGGTGCTTCAGCTGCGGCGCTGCCCCACCGCCTGACTCCTTTCTCTCCCACCACCTCTGGACTTCCCAGAGGAACTGGTAGTGGGAGATTCTCCTCCACCTTCGGGATGGGAGAGGATAACCACAGATTCTTGGGTGCTCCAGCTTATAGCGGAAGGGTACTCCATAGAGTTTCTTCAGAAACCACCCGCCACCGCCCTCTGAAATTAGTCTTATTCAAGGGAACACCTTCCTTTGGTCTGGGAAGAAATCTCGGCTCTTCTCATGAAGCAGGCGATAGAACCAGTCCCCTTCATCTTCAAGGGATGGGTTACTATTCCATTCTTCCTGGTCCCAAAGAAGATGGGAGATCTCAGACCCATTCTAGATCTAGTTCCCTGAATCTTTATGTAGAATACAAAGGTTCAGGATGCTCTCTCTGCAGAGCCTTCTGCCCCTCCTTGGCCGGGTCAATGGCTTTGTGCCCTGGATATCCAGGCGCCTATCTGCACATTCCATTCACCTTTCCCATTGCAAGTATCTTCATTTTGCATTTCAGGGGACCACTACCAATTCAAGGCACTCCCCTTTGGTCTATCCTCAGCCTCTTGAGTGTTACCAAATGCCTGGCTGTGGTGGCAGCCCACCTGCGTACAATGGGAGTACAGGTGTTCCTTACCTGGACAACTGACTCCTGGCGGCCTCATCCAGGGAGGAACTCCTGCATTTTCTCTCCCTCACCCAGCAGGTTTCACTTGCCTGGGTATACCATCAACCATTCCAAGTCTCATCTGGACCCTTCCCAGAGGCTACAGTTCATCGGGGCTATCCTCAATACAACTGTGAGCAAGGCCTTCCTGCCTTCGGACAGGGCGGCCTCTCTTCAAACAGATTTCCCTGCTATCAGAGCAGAAGGGTCTCGGCGAGTCGGTCCTCCATCTTCTGGGGCTCATGATGGCTCTTGAGTCCAATGTTCCCCTGAGCTCGACTCCACATGAGGATCTCTCAGTGGACTCTTCGCTCAGTGGACGACCCACAGATCAATTAGTTCTGATCTCACTTGCCTGATGATGTAGGACTTACAATGGTGGGTGGTTAGAGAACTGTTTCAGGGATCCCTTTCTTACATCCTCCACCCCTCCCAGACTCTGACTACAGACACATCAGGCGGAAGGTTGGGGAGCCCATCTAGGTCCTCATCGGACTCAGGGCTCCTGGTCCAGGCTAGAACAAGCTCTCCCACATCAATAGTCTCGAGGCTTCAGAGCTGTGCTGTATGCGCTCTCAAGCCCTTCACCAATACATCCTTCCGGCCACCTAGCCGTCCAGGCGGACAACATGTTGCGTACTGTGGTACATCAACAAACAGGGAGGAACTCGGTCCTACCCTCTATGCAGAGAGGCAGTGAGGGTTTGGGATTGAGCAACACAACACGACCTTCACCTAGCGGTGATTCATGTTCCAGGAGTCGACAACACTGGCAGACAAGCTTAGCTCTTCTGCCCTGGTTCATGAGTGGGAACTGGACCAAGAGGTACTAGATGATATCTTTCAACTTTGGGGGACTCACAGGTAGACCTATTAGCCTCCCCAAAGCATAAAACTTCCCATGCTCTGTCTCTAGACTGGAAGGACAGATTTGTCTATGCTTTTCCCCAATTCCTCTGATCCCACGTGTATTGCAGAAATAGCCTCAGAAGGAGGCGAGAATGATTCTGATCGCTCCTTTCTGGCCCAGAACAAATGTGGTTCTCTCTTCTACAACAATATTCAGAGGATCCTCCTCTTCCTCTTCCTCTTCCTCTATCTCGTGGTTTGCTGACCCAGGATCAGATGACCCTGGTCCATCCAGGCCTCAAATCCCTTCAACTACATGCATGGCTCCTGCAGACCTAGCCCAATCCCGTTTGGTGTGTCTCCAAAAGTGGCGGAGGATTGTAGTGGAGGCTAGAAAGCCTACACCAGGTCCGCTTCGCCATGAAGTGGAAGAGATTCTCTATTTGAGCAGCCTTCAAGCATATGGAACCTTTCTCCTGTTCAGTGGCTTTTCTGCTGGAGTACTTGCGTCATCTGTTAAGACCTGGGTCTCAGCCATTCCTCCTTGAAGGTTCACATGCAGCTATCTCAGCCTACCATGTTCCTTACATGATAAAACTTTTGCTCAACTGGAGGTCTCTAAGACCTTTCTCAAAGGGGTCCTCCATCTGAGGCCCCCCATCCTATTCCTGCCCCCTTGGGACTTGAATTTTGATCTCAGAAACTTACTCTTCCTCCTTCAAACCTGCAGCTTCTGCAGATTTGAAGTTTCTTTTCGTGGAAGGCGCTCTTCTTGGTGGCCATTACTTGGCTCGAAGAATCTCAAGCTTCAGGCCCTGATGTGTAAAATTCCCTATTTGATTCTTCACAAACAGGTTGCTCTTTGCCGAATCCTAAGTTTCTACCTAAAGTAGTAGCAGAGTCTACCTTAAATCAGTCCATAGAGCTACCTGCCTTTTTATATGCAGTACTCCAACCAAGGGAATATTTACTCCATACTATGGATGTTCACGGATTCTGAGATACTACACCAACAGGACAAAGGATCTCAGAAAGACTGATCAGTTGTTCGTCTCTTTTGCTCACAAAGGGAAGGCAGTGCTATTTCAGGCAATGCCTGTCTAAGTGGTTAGCTCATTGCATCACTTTCTGTTATGACAAGTACCACAAGACCCTTCGGGTCAAGTCAGAGCCACTCCACAAGAGGGTAGCTGCCTCTGCAGCTTGTTTCAAGAATGTGTCTGCGGCAGACATATGCTGCCGCCACCTGGACTTCCGTCCATACCTTTCTCAAAACACTACAGTTTGGATGTGCCTCTCGCTGTAGAGCAGGCTTCGGGCTGTCTGTTTGCAAGGCCTCCTGTCTTGAGGCTTGCACGACTAGTGCTTTTTCTGGAGTAGTTTCCTCCTCCCAGTGCTTTTCTTTGTTCCAGACTGCTTGGGATTCAGTCCTATATGTGGTTAGCTACTGCAAGAGCCCTCTCAGTAAGATAGTACAGTTACGTAGAACTTACCGTAACAGTAGAGCTCGAGAGAGGCTCTTCAGTGAAATCTCTTCCACCCTCCATTCTCCTAGGCTTTTCAGCTCCTTTTCCAGGAATGGAATCTTCAGTTTCTCTTTCGTCCGGCCTTCCTGGCCTGTTATAAGTAAGTCCTTACGTAACTGTACTTTTACAGCTACCTGTATATACTGTGTAACACTCTGTAATATTTTGTCTCTGCATGTAAATGATCCAAATAGTGTCTCTCTGGTCACCCCTGAAAAAGGGACTCTGGGGCTCAGTGGGCCTATCCGGTCAATAAATAAAATTTACACTAACAGTATCATAAAATAAACTTGTTAAGTATAACTATTTACAAAGACAAAATAAAATGAGTTTCTTTCAGTCTCTGTGTCCCTTGTTCTGTTAATCTTTTTAGCAGTTGCAGCTTAGCTCTTTTATAAGTCTTTTCAATCCCATTCTTAGCAAACACCTGGATCTTCCTCGACATAAAGTGTCCATCACTCATTCAATTGAGGGGATCTATGCTGGAAGCTAGGACCCAGTGGGAGCCACATTTTTTCAGAAGGGCCGATGTCGGTAGGAACCGTGAGGAGTGGCACCGTGAGCCTGACTCACACGAATAGACTATCTCTCAGCATCGACCCTCCAACTGCCCTTGCCTTTTTTTTTTTTTCCCACCGTGGAATGTGCTTCAGTGATGACGCTGCCGCCTCGCCGAGATCAAACTTCACGAGACGACAGCAGCTATAGTTTTTAGTTATAATAGTTTCATTGTTTTCTGAAAGTAAACAATTTTATTTTACATTCATATGGAAGAAGTCTTCAGCCTTCCATCGATGGAGTCGACCATGAGTGGGGCAGGTGATGGTGGGAGACCTCGCATGAAAGCTGTTCAGTCAGCCTGGCTGGGTCTGGTCCATTGCCTCCTCACGGGTGGAGGTCTGACTACAGACAGTCCAGTGCTCGGGGATAGGCAGTGTCCTTGAAAGCACAAAGAAGTGAGTCAGCATTCTCGGCACCGTTCAACCTCAAACTCATCTTTGGCCTCCGGTCGAAAAAGCAGCACGCTCGAGGTTAGCCTGATGGTATGTCTGCACTTCGATCATCGGTTATCTGGAATAGGGGTCTCTCTCCAACTCCCTTTCCTGATGCCGGCATCCTCGACTACGAGTCCCTCTCGGCCGCTGGAGGGTCCTCCGGTGAGCAGTTTCACCATTGGGCTGCTCTAATGGAGCAATGGTGCGGAGGTTGTCCCTGCTACCTGAGCCAGCTAATCCCATCACGGGCCTTTGGGCTCCGTGACCTTGGATCAGCAGGCCGGGCAGTTGGGACTCCTAGTCACGTGGCACCTTCCTCTGTGCCGTAGACACCACATCTAATGGCGCAGGGGTCCACACCAGTGCCTTTATCTCCTGCTGAATTTCTTCTCTTTTTCTCTAGGAAATCAGAAGCTTCTGCTGTGGTGCCACTGTCTGTGGCATTGGCCATCTGGCACCCTCCAGTTTCCACAGCACTGCATCCAGTGCGAGCTGCGCTTAGTGCGCTTCCATGCTGGTGCCGCCTGTATTCTTGGTGCCAGGGGCTTTGCGGTGCCACATGGGGTTCAGAGGTTTTCGATGCTGATCTTCTCTGCTCCTCCTCTTCTTACTTTTATCACTTTCCTATCTATTCAGTCCCTAATGGACTGGCAGGGGATGATGTTGAAACCGATCCTGATCTTCAGTTGGGAAATTCTCTCTCAGACTTGGATGTTGCACATTCGGACATTCCTGTGGAATTAACCCCCCAGTGCAGCCCTCTTTTGAGACACTTCCACAGATGGTGGGATAACCAGCACTCATTCCTTCTGTGGCCAAGTCCATAGATAGGAAATATGCTCCTCCCAAGGCTCGACCTATTCTGGCCTCTCAAGCCTTCGCTGATGCCATTGTGATTTTGGCAGAGAATGACAAGACTGTTATTCCACAAGAATCAACAGCATGCCCCATAAACAAAGAATCTCACAAGATCGACACTTTGGGTAAGCTAGTCTTTGCTGCTTCCACCTTATGCATGTGCATTGATAGTTACCAGGGCTATTTCTCTCAGTATGAGTATACACTCTGGCACTCACTCAATTCTATGGTAGAAGCTCTTCCTGAATCAAAGGTTAATTCAGAGCTCCTACAAACCATTACTAGAGGCACTGAATCCAATAATCAATAGATTAAGGCTGCTATGGATGCCTTTGACACTGCCTCCAGAGCAGCAGCAGCTGGTATTTGTACCAGTCGCCACTCTTGGCCAGTCACTCAGGTTTCATGAATGATGCCCAACAAAGAGTTATGGCTTTGCCTTTTGATGGTATTTATCTGTTTGGCCATCAGGTTGAGCAAGCGCTAGAGGCCACTCAGAAAACTAGGTCAGCTATTAAGCAGCTAGACCCTCCACAGCTCGTCAAGGGGGCAGGGACAGGCGTCAGTTTCAAAACCGTCAGTCCTTTTGTGATAAAGGCAGAGGAGGCTTTAACAGAAACCAAACTCCTTGGCCACAAAAGAAAATGCAGCAGAAGGCACAGGGCCTCAAAGCCCCAGTGCCACGCTCCAAGATTCTGGCCCAGGTCCCACCTCAGCTGTCTGAGGGGACCCTTCCGCAGTAGGAGGATGTCTGACACTGTTCTACAACCAGTGGAAATCGATCACTTCAGACAGATGGATGCTCAGGATTATCAAGGGGTACTCCTTAAATCTGTGGAAACCCCTCCTGATCATCCACCCAAATGACAATCCAAGCTGTCTGTCTCGAGTCAGACCCTTTTGCTTCTGAAATCCAAGGCCTTCTAAACAACAGGGCAGTAGAGATAGTCCCGCTTAGAACAGCAAAACCAGGTTTCTACTCCCATTATTTGTCTGGTTCCAAAGAAAACAGGCGGCATGCGCCCATTCTCGACCTCAGGAAGTTGAACAAGTTCCTTTAATAAGAAAAGTTCAAGATGATTCCACTCGGTACTCTGCTACCTCTGATTCATCAACACAATTGGCTAGCCTCCCTGGACATGCAGGATGCCTATCTTCACATTCTCGTGCATCAAAGCCACCACAAATGCCTCAAATTTGTGGCATTGGAGTCAACACCGCAAATTCCGAGGTCACGCTTTGGGCTGTCCTCGACACCTGATTTTACAAGGTGCTTTGCAGTTCTCACAGCGACCTGAGAAAACTGGGTTCAAGTATTTCCAGTATCAGAATGAGTGGCTTCTCACGAGCCCTTCAGACAACTAAATCTGAAGCCGTATCTAAGATTTCAAAATTCCTCACATCCATGGGAGTCCTGCTAAACTTGGGAAAGTCACAACTACAACCCTTCCAGAAGCTCCTCTTCATAGGAGCCCTTCTGGATACCTCCAGTGAAAAGCCTTCCTCCCAGAGGACAGAAGGAGCTACATCCTTCTGATGGCCCGTTCAATCAGAGAACTCAGCTCAGTTTGAGCTCTTTCAATGCAGCAGACACTGGGTCTCATGGCGGCCTCAGTGTTTACTGTTCCTTTGGTTCGACTTCACATGAGAACTACCAGTGGATGCTCAGTGCCCAGTGGTTACCAACCACACACCTTGAGTCCTTTCACATAAGGGTGACGGAACCATTGAAATGGTCCTTACCTGGTGGTCTTAGGAGAACAACCTTGGTCTGCTATCCCTTGCGCCTCCAGATCCCCAGATCTCCATCACCATGGATGCATCCTTGTTGTTATGGGAGCTCATTGTGAGGGTCTCCACACACAAAGTCATTGGAGTGAGGATGAATCTCAGCTTCACAAAAATGGAAATGAGAGCCATCCTTTATGCTGTTAGGACCATGAAGGACATACTCTTGTCACAAGACCATTCTCCTTCAGATGGACAACAAAGCGGTGATGTACTACATCAAGAAGCAGAGTGAAACACCTCTTACTCCTTGTGCAGGAAGTGATGAGAGTGTGGAATGGTGTCTGGAACACGAAGCCCTGATCCAGGCGATTTATCTGCGGGAGTTCAGAACAACTTAGGCAGACCGTCTCAGCAGGCAGATCCTCATGAGTGGTCTCTCGACACAATCATCATTCAATCACTATTTGATGAGTGGGGAACTCCAGACCTGGACCTTTTGCGTCCTCACTCAATGCAAACTACCTCTCTTCTGCTCCAGAAATCCAGGGCCTGGCATTTTTGTCAGTATGCATTCAGACTGTGGTGGACAAAATGCTTTCTGTACACATTTCCGCCTCTTTCCTTAGTTTAGAGGGTGCTGCTCAAACTAGAGCGCGGGGTGCAGAATGATTCTCATCGCCCGTTCTGGCCTCGTCAGATCTGGTTTCCACTGATCAACAGATTATCAGAAACATCATCGAAACCGCTTCCACTTCAGATGAACCCGCTGACCCAAGGGCCAGTAGTCCATCCCAACCTGAAGTTTCTTCAAACAACATGAAGTCTTGCTGTATTCTGACATTATGCAGTTAGCCCCAGCACTTGAACTACCCTGGAAAGAAATAATTAACTCTATGCAGAAGCATAGAACGTTGAGCTCATGCTCAGTTTTCAAACCTCTATCCCTGGTACATTCTATTGTAACTCGTCAGATTCTTTACTCTGCCTAACTGTGAAGACACTCCAGAGATGTCTCCTCACTACTTTAGTTCGGTTAAGTAAATTGTTCAGTTTAATCAGCCATTTAATTATTTTTTGGTATCAAATCTCTGTCTACGGTACAGATGGTGTAAGTGGTAGATAGTGATAGAAATAGTTTTTGTTTGGCTCCTCATCGGTTGGTCTAGTGTGGAACCGCACAATTCTGGTATTCTTGTGTTTTTAAATATATATATATATATATATTTCTAATTGTAGTGGTGTTCAGTACATTTCAGTCTCCAAAAAACAATGTTTTATTCTGATTTTTTCCATAACCCTTGAACCAGTTGGTGACAGAAAGGTTTGGTGTTACCTGGCTTAAACGCTGTTAGGGTAACTTTCAGGAAAAGAAAGGCAATGTCTGAGAAACCAAAAGAAAACCGGTCCCACTGGGTTTCAGCACTGCACTGAGTGTGGGGAGGCTTTTGCTAAAGCTGATCCCCCACCTTGTCTGTATTTATTGTCTGGGTTTGACTACCTTTAATCAGACTACGAAATATGTGCAAATTTTCCCAAAGCCATGCTGGACAAGCGGTTAAATAGGCTGAAGGAAAAAGCGGCTGAGAAATCAGCTGATCCAGATGGCCAGCCAGTTCAGTTCGACTGAACCTGAGGAGGTGCCTGCTGACACAAGCGATGCCTCCTTGGGCAAAAGGAAATCCGATTTCGAGGGGTTGGTTCCGTCAAAAGAAAAGAAAGTCAGTTGGTTTGGATCCAAACCCACAGATTCCAACCACTGAAGAAATCACAAAAGCGATCGCCATTGTACAATCGATTTGTCCCTATCCGACCAAACTGACGACTCGAAGGCGATCGGTTGAGTTGGTTCAGGTCCTCTCAGAATATGATCCAGAGGCCTTTATGAGGTTGAGTGGGAAGGAGGAGAAAATCAAGATGCTGATGAAGATGATGATTTTGGAGGTCTAGATGAGCCAGTGGAGCCTGACATCTCCCTGCAAGCCTACCTCTGTTTCTCCTCCCAGACTTTGAGTCTCCCTCCCACTTTTTGTTTTACAAAAGTGGCAGAAACTCTCCAGCCACCAGCTTTGGTGGCTTCTGTAGAAGGAAGAGGAACCTGACTTTGTGGAGATAATGGATGTCCCAGAGTCAAAGAGGCTGTCTATTCTCCTGCACAAATCTTTTGGGAAACAGACCCAGAAAATTTTGCAGGTCCCCACTTCTGTACCTCCTGTGGATAAGAAAATGGACAGGAGGTATATGCTGTCAGATTCTGGCATGGAATTCCTTTATAATTATTGCAGCCATGTTGGAGTTGTGCAAGCTGCAGCCTGTGACAAGGCTAATATTTCCATGGCTTCCACCTCCCAGATAAGGATTCCAGGAAGGTGGATGCTGTGGCCAGGAAACAGTTCTTGTCATCCTCCTTGGGACTCAGACAGGCCTCTTACATGGCCTATGTAGCTAGGTACCAAAAATCTAGGTGGGATACAGTTCTGGAAGTAGCAAAAATGCCCTCCCCAGCTTGCCAGGAGCTGCAGCAGGTGGCTGCAGATGGTATTGAGGCATCTAAAAGTTCAATATCATACAGCTGTGGACTCCAATGATGTGGCATCAACAGCCATGGCTACATCTGTCTCCTTGTGGAGGTTTGCTTGATTCAGATGTACTGTACTAGCCTATCACAGGATACCCAGGCTAAGGCCATGGATTTTCTTGTTACACAGAACTCTCTGTTTGGGGAGCAAACAGAGGCATACATGAAAATGATGAATGAGTATAGGACCACCTACAAGAGTGCAGTGGACAAGGAAAGACAGGCTACTCCTCAAAAGCAGCAGTCTATGGTTAGCAGGGCAGGCCTTTTCAAGGTCTTTACCAAGCCAGGCTTCCTCTACTTTTCAGCAGGGGTTCTATAGAGGGAGAGGCAGAAGAGGCATGAGCAGTGCTGTATCTTCTTCACAGCCTAAGGCTCCTGCCAAACAGACACCCTGATGTGTCAGATCAGGTGCCTCCTCTATTCCAGTAGTGGCAGGCTGGCTTACTTCTTCCAGGCATGGAAGTCTGTCACTTCAGACAAATGGGTCCTGGAAGTAGTAAGCTGGGACTTGCTCTCAGCTTCAAAGATTTCCCAAAATAAGAGCAAGATCCTTCAAGCCTGCCACACCCTTGGAAACAGCTGCTTTGGAAGCAAAGGTTTCTTCCTTATTTCTTCAAAAGCTATGGAACAAGTACATCTATTACACAGAGGAAAAGTAGTACTCAAGATGCTTCCTTACCCCAAAAAGACAGGGAGTGGCAACCCATCCTAGACCTAAGATGTCTGAACAAACATCTTACAAAACCAAAATTGAAAATGGTGACTCTGGGAATCATTTTTCCCTCTCTGAGACCAGGAGACTGGCTAGCCAGATGTGTTCTGATTGCACTCCACCAAGTTGGGGGAGTTTAGACCAGTGGAGGTAAGTGAGGTTATCGAGGTGGCAACCAATTTGAAGCAAACCTTTGTGAGCTGGACCCAGTGCCAACGGTTTCTTAATGAGATGCGTTGAATCTGTTGGCTCGGTGTTTGCCATGGTCGATGGCGTTCCCTATCTGAGGGAGTCTTTCCGGATGCCTTGAAGGAGGCTCTGGTGAGACCCTTTTAAAGAAACCATCTTTGGACCCGAGATCATGGCAAATTACCATCCTATCTACAACCTCCCATTTTGGGGAAAGTGGTGGAGAAGGTGGTAGCACTTCAGTGGAAGAGCACCTTGTGACTCACGAGTTGTATGATCCCTTCAGTCAGCTTTGAGCCAGACATACAGTAGCACAGAAACTGCGCTTGTTCGGGTGCAGAATGATCTCCTCAGGGCTAGAGATCGGGGACAAGATAATTCTTGTTCTTCTTGATCTCTCTTCAGCATTGACACTGTGGACCATTGTATGCTGCTTGTCCACCTCAGGGAGCTATGTGGACTCACTGGTACTGTCATCAACTGGTTTGAGTCCTTTCTTACAAATAGGAAGGCAAGGGTTATGATAAGTAATTTCTCATCTACACCCAGTCTCCTTCCCTGCGGAGTCCCTCAGGGTTTGGTACTGGCCCCAATGTTGTTAGCAGTGTACATGCTGCCCTGGGGGATCATTAGGAGGTATGGTCTGAGTTTTCATTGCTATGCTGATGATACTCAGCTATATTTGTCCTTGCCCAGGAACATCCAATGCAGTGAATGTGCTAAACATCTGTCTGACCGAGATAAGTGACTGGATGGCCTCCAGCTGGTTGCAACTGAACCCTAACAAGACCGAGGTATCGGTAGTGGAGTCGAACAGAGTTCGTGATAGGATGGCCTCTGACTCAGCAACTGGACTTGTTCTTGGGGCTGTGTCATTGAAACCTCCTCTTGGGTGCGTAGTCTTGGGTGATTCTGGACAGGAACCTGACCATGGAGGCTCAAGTATCTTCCGTGGTTCGTACCTGTTTTTCCATCTCAGAAACATTGCCAGGATTAGGCCCTTGTTCGCCTCTGGATCTCCCTACCTTGATACATCGTTAGTCACATCTAGGCTGGACTACTGTAATGCGCTCTATTTGGGGTCAGGGGACTTCTCCACAGACTGCAGCTGGTGCAAAACGCAGCTGCTCGGTTATTGACTGGGCAGAAAAGATTTTGTCATATTACACGGTACTGCGTGGTGCACTGGCTGCCAGTCAGGTGGAGAGTCCTCTTTAGGTGGGTCTTCTCACCTTTAAGGCCCTACATGGACAGGGCCCTGGTTACCTGTCAGCTGTCCTGATACCTACTCCCTCTGTCCGCCCTCTCCGATCTTCCAGTGGTGGCCTCCTGACCGTTCCTAGAGCAAGGTTGAAATCAGCAGCGACAGAGACTTTAGTGTTGCGGCTTCGCTCTATGGAACTTATTACCAGCTGCGGTCAGAGAGGCCCCGACTACAGATATTTTTAAGGTTCGCTTGAAGACACTATTATTTTCTCAAGCATTTGACCTTAGATTATGATTTATTTTATAACCTGTGATTCTATTTATTTTGTTTATACTTATGTACTATGTTCTTAAAAATTTATACAGCTCAGAGCCTCCGAGGATTGGGCATCTTTTAAATAAACTTGACTTGACTTGCCTCCCGGATTTCAAGGATGCCTACTTTCACATTCCTTTCAGGTGCTCCCACAGAAAGTACCTCAGGTTCAAGTTGCCCTCAGGTCTTTATCAGTTCAGAGCAATGCCCTTGACCTGACATCTGCTCCCGGAGTCTTCACAAAATGCCTAGCAGTGGTTGTAGCCTTCCTCAGAAGACAGGGCATTTCTATGTTTCCTTACTTAGATGACTGGCTCATAGTAGGCCAGTCTTCAGACCAAGTCAAGTCAGCTCTGGCTGTTACCCAGAGACTCCTGGGTTCCTGGGATTTCTTCTCAGTCTCTCCAAGTCAGTTCTGGAACCAGTTCAGCTTCTGACCTTCATAGGGGTGGAGCTGGATACCATGCAGGCAAAAGCCTTTCTCCCTCTGTCAAGGGTACAGGCACACACAAGTCTGGCAGCTTCCTTCAAGCTTTGGAGTGTCTCGGTCAGCCAGCATTTTCTTAGCTTCTAGGCCACATGGCAGCCTCTGGGGGCCAGATTTCAAATGAGGAACATTCAGTTTTACCTAAGGGTCTTCTGGTCTCAGAAGAAGGAGTCTCTTACCAAGTTGATTCCTGTAACTCAGACTCTTGTCCAGGCTTTCCAATGGTGGTTGGAAGAGTACAGTCTCAGGCAAGGAGCCCTTTCCTTCACCAGACACCTTCAGTTGTTCTCACAACAGATGCTTCCCTTCTGAGTTGGGGAGCCCATCTGAGGACCCTCACTGTACAGGCACTTGGTCTCAGCAGGAGTCTCTCTTTCATATCAGTCTTCTGGAACTCAGGGCTGTGTTTCTAGCCCTTCAAGCATTCTCACAAGCGATTCAGGGAAAGTGGTGCAAGTCAGGACAGACAACACTACCACCATGTGGTACATAAACAAGCAAGAGGGCACTCTGTCCATGGCCTTGTGCACAGAAGCCATGAAGGTATGGTCGCTCGCTTACTCTCTCCAGACTTCCCTGATGATGGTGCATCTTCCAGGGAAGGACAGTGTGCTAGCAGATGCCCTAAGCAGGATCTCCCAAGGTCACCACAGTGGTCCCTGGATCATCATGTTCTTCAGATCATTTTCAAGAGGTGGGGCACTCCAGAGATAGATCTCTTTGCAGCCCTGGACAATCATCAGCTTCCAATGTTCTGTTGCAGACCTCCAGTTCTGGGGTCTGTTCCTCAGAATGCTCTCCTGTTGGATTGGACAAACAGATTTCTTTATGCCTTCTCTCCCTTTCCTCTGATGGTCAGAGTACTGATAAAGATCAGGTCACAACCCTGCACAGTGATATTGGTGGCTCCAGATTGGGCCAGGCAACCTTGGTACCCTCTGTTGCTGTCCCTGGCAGTGATGATTCCTCTCTGTCTTCCCAGGAGGCACAACCTCCTGTCCTTCTCTCAGGGGAAGATTTGGCCCCACTCTCCAGTCTCTCACACCCAAAGCCTGGCTTTTGAAGAGTTAGAGTATGCAGGCTTGTATACTCAAGGAGTTCTGAACATTCTGAAAGTTTCTAGAAACCTTCAACCAGAAAAACCTATAACTCTAAGTGGAAGAGATTCAGCATCTGGTGCTCTCAGAGGAATATACAGCCAGATTCTGCTGGCATTTCCACAGTTTTGGACTATTTAGTCCATTTGAATTACTTAGACCTCAGGCCTGCCACTCTTAAAGTTCACCTAGCAGCTGTCTCTACTTTTTCTTTCTGCAGGAAGGATCTTCCCTTGCTTCTTATCCTGTGTTCAGTATGTTTTCAAAGGTCTGGTTCATCTCAACCCTCCCTTTAGGGAGCCAACTCCTGCTTGGGATCTGAATATCTGTATTGCACAGCTCATGCAGCCCCTTTTGAACCTTTGTCCTCAGCTGAGCTAAGTACTTGACTTGGAAGACTGTGTTCTTGGTGGCCATTACTTCTGCCAGGAGAATCAGT
Source organism: Neoceratodus forsteri (assembly GCA_016271365.2). NCBI lineage: Eukaryota > Metazoa > Chordata > Ceratodontiformes > Ceratodontidae > Neoceratodus > Neoceratodus forsteri. The sequence continues at coordinate 982,941,974 of CM057455.1, forward strand.
GAGTTACTGGCCCAGTCAGTAGAACCTGACTTTATTTCCTTTCACAAGGACAAGGTGATCCTCAGGACAAATAGAACATTTCTTCCTAAAGTGGTTTCAGATTTTCTTCCTAACAAATCTGTCTCTGCCTGTGTTTTTCACTGATCATTCTTTTCAGGTGAGTGAAGACTGCACTGTCTGGATGTAGAAAGGGTGTTAAGTTACTATATGGACCATACTAAGGCCCATAGAGATGGCTGCTCTCAGTTGTTTCTCACTTATGGAGAGTGGAAAAGGTAACCCTGCCACCAAAGAACTATTGCCAAGTGGATTGTCTTGTGTATTCAGTTTTGTTACACAAAATTGGGCAAGAACCTCTCTCAGGCTTGAGGGCTCACTCGACAAGGGATACAGCTGCCTCCTTGGCAGCAGCTAGGATATTCCTTTTGGAAATCTGTAAAGCAATCACCTGATAAAACCCAGGAGTTTTCCAATACTGTACGATACCAACCCTGTCAACTGCCCAACAAGAAAAATTAGAAATCCCTTTTTGGAGGTGAATAGAAGGAGTAATTTGGTCACTCAAGTCTGGAAAAGCCCTGGCCCAGACAGATTTACATCCGAATATTATAAATGTTTTGCCAAGAAGGTGACACCCCCACTCACCCAGATCTGTAACTTGGGGCAGGAACCGGAGCAACTCCAGATTCCTGGGGTGAGGCCCTTATCTCAGTATTGCCTAAATCTGGAAAAGATTTGACTAAATGTTCAAGTTAGAGACCTATCTCACTCCTAAACCAGGATGCAAAATCTTTGCTAAGGTTCTTAGTGAGCATCTTCAAACTATTATTCCTGACCTGGTACATCCAGACCAGATGGGCTTCATCCAGCGCAGACACATCCAGGATAATATTCACCTCCTGCTGAAAATTCTCACCTTGGCCAATTCTCCTCAGGGAACACTCCAAGGCGGTGTCTCTTGGCGCTGAAAAGGCGTTCGACCACCTAGATTGGAATTACACGATCTCCCCCTGGGAGGTTCGCTCGGAGACAAGTTCAGGAGTTTGATCAGAAATATCTATCAGGATCCCGAGCAAGGATTCGGGTGATTAGGGTCACCTGCCCCTTTGGGATCCAAATGAGCACCAGGCAGGGCTGCCCTCTCTTCCCTCTTTTATTGCCTTGAGTTTAGAGCCTCTTGTAGCTCAAATCAGACAGACTGAGGTGTTTCAGGAGATCCAAGTGCAGGATACAGAGATCAAAGTGTCTCTTTGCACAGATGACACTCTTCTGTATGTCGGATCCTTGCATTCCCTCGGAAATTTTTAAACTTCTAACAGATTTTGGAGAAATATTGGGATATAAAGTGAATCAAGGGAAGACTGAGGTTCTCCGGTGGGAGCTCCCTTGGGGCTTCACTCCCTGATTTGGGCCAATTCAAGTGGTCCAAGTTAGGTTTCAGATACCTGGGGATTTGGGTTCCCAGAGACCTGAAGAAAATATAGCACTCAAATTATCTGAAATTATTTCATGAGATACAGGCAGACTGTAATGGCTGGAAAGAGTTGCCCTTCTCCTTAGCAGGCAGAATAGAATGTGTCAGATGAATATTTTGCCCAGATTTTTATTTTTCTTTGCATCCCTCCCATACAAACCTCCCAAATCATTTTGGATGGGCTTACAGACCACACTGTCCAGATTTGTTTGGTTGGGCAGGAAGCCCCAGGTCAGGTGGAGAAGTTTGATAGCTCTGAAGAAAAAGGTGGTCTTAGCCTCCCGATTTTCACAAATATTTTTGGGCGGCTCAGCTACAGGCCCTGATTCTGCTGGTGATAGACTCTCCCCGCACTGGGCGGAGATTGAATCAACCCCTCGTCCTTGCCCAGCATGGAAGATATGTTATTCTTGGATACGTAGACTAGATCTGGTCTCATTTGATAACCGGTGGACCAAGTTGCTTAATCAGGGTGGAGGAAGGTGTGCCACAGGCTGCACCTACCATTAGGCTTAGCCCTCTAGATGATTCTCAGTTGTTTAGACTTTTTATGGGCTAGGGTAGGCCTATGGACCCTGGGGCAGTGCTACTCCAGGGACCATGTGAAAACCATTCAACAACTGAGAGTGGAATTTGGACTCCACCAACAGATTTCTATCATTATTTGCAGTTCAGACACTACCTATTAACTGACAGCAAAGGTCTCTCCTCAAGTGCTCGTGATAACCCACTCCAGGAATGTATCTTATCCTAATTCTCATCAGATTCAAGGGATGGGTATCTAAAATTGTGCAATGTTTGTCTATGGTGGAAGCAGACCATTTTATTAAAGGTTAAAGAACATTGGTTGAAAGAAGCGGAATTTCTTTGTCTGAGTCGGACTGGGAAAGGGTCTGGAGGGGCATCCACAGCACCTCTGCTTCATTATTTTGGAGGAATTTAGATGGAGACTAGTGGTTAGATACTTTTGACCCCTGTGGTAACTAAACACTTTGGAAAACACCCTCTGATCTTTGTTGGAGGCCACAGGCACCTATTTTCATATTTTGGGGAGTGTAGAGAATCATCAGGATATTGGGATTCTTTACATAAGGTAGTAGAGGAAATTTTGACCCCCCTCCCACAAGCTGCCCAACACTGGCTGTTCGGGCTCCTCCAGACCCTCTAAGAACCAGATCACTGTGTTACTTATTTTATATCCTTGTAGCAGCAGCCCTTAAGGCTATTACCCTTTGCTGGCTCACCCTAAGAAACACTCCCTGGATTCTTGGTACAGTATTTGTCTTAGAATATTGGAACTGGAATATATAACTGTTAAATTAAGGTTAACCACGGACAAATTCAAAGGTAGATGGCTGCCGTTCTTTCACTATATGGCTGCCAGACAGCAGAAAAATATCCTGAAATCCTGGCAGAATATACTTGAAGAGCAATTTCCTGCCCCAGCTTCCTCCATTGTTTGTGAATTATATGAACCCACCCCTTCTCACCCCTCTTTAATGCTTCTCCTCCTCCTCTTCTGTTTTCTTCAGCTTTCACTCTTATCCTTTTCTCCCCCTTTCTCTCTCTCTTTATTCCTTTTCTGTATTATACTAAACTTCTATGTCCACCTAAACCCCTGGTGTCTATTGGCCCAGGATGATTGACACCTTTTGGATATTGTTAGGCAGTGCTGAATGGACCACTATACATTTACTATTGATTCCTTGTAATGATCAATTGGAGCCTATGTGGAATGTATTTATGTTCTGTAAAACTGTATATGTCTCAACCTCTGTAATTAAAAAAGCTTGAATAAATTACTATTTAAAAAAAAAATGAATGTTGGTTTTGCAAACAACCATATTGCAAGACAGTGTCCTAAAAAGGCACAGAGTGCACAAAGTGGTGCTGGAACAGACGTGGTTTTGTGCATCCTGGAAAGCATGCCAGTAAACATGAGGAGCACATACACCAGTTACTGTGAATGGGTACAAACCCATGAGTTAAGGGACACAGGGCATCCCTTACTTTGATAAAGGGATTTGGTTGAGCCTGAACAGCTTATACCTATTCAGTTTGTTACAGTAGGGATTCACTGGGAGGAGAAAACCCTACCACTTGCTAGTAGTTCTCCTGGAATGGGGTGAGACAAGAAAGACTGTGCAGAAATATGCAGTGCCAGAAAATCTGGCCCTGGATGTGATTATAAGGAACAATCTCCGAAAAGGGTGATATGTGCAGTTACCACTAATAGGTGACAAAAGGCAAATTGTGGTTCCCTGGACCCCATAGAAGCCCCTATGAAAAACACTGGGAGGCTGGTTCCCCAGCCTGTCTCTGATATGGAGAATAGTGAAAGGGGTAAAATTCCCCAGGTAGCAGTTAACAAAACAGCTACAAATGGTTACTCTGAGGAGGAGGGGTAACCAGTGGTCAGAGGGCTAGGGATGGCAGTGACCCTGAATGCCCTGACACTAGGGCTAGGGGCTCTAGTTTAGGAACTGGAGGGACCTGTCCCATGCCTTAGGAATGTGTAAAGATTTTATAATAATAATAACTTTATTTTTAGGGCATCTTTCAAAATATCAAGGCACCTAACAAATTTAAAGAACACATCAAATATCCAGGTCATACAATAATATAAAACAGATAATCCAGTACAAAATTATTCATTCACAGCTTGAACCCACAAGTGTGTGTTTAAAGCTTGCTGGAATCCTCCACGGTCGTGCACTCCCGTAACCAACAGGGTAGAAATTCCAGAGGGTTGGGTCTGCATGCATAAATACCTGGGCCCAGAAGATTTCAAACACACCGTTGGAACCTCTAGCAACCCTTGTTAGCTGAGAGGAGCAATTGTCCAGGGTAGTAGGGAACCAGAAGCTCTTTCAGGTAATCCGGCCTAGTCCATGTAGGGTTTTAAAAGTCAGAAGACAGACTTTAAGGTGATCCACCACTGTACGGCAGCCAGTGCAGTCCATGCAGCACTGGCGTAATATGACAGGATCTAGGAGATCCCACCAAGAACCAAGCTGCAGCATTCTGCACTAGCTGCAAGTGGTGGATTTCCACCCCAGGTAACCCTAGGTAAAGGAGTTGCAGTAATCAAGGCATGAGGATACAAAGGTGTGGACCAGCGTGAGGAGATCACCAGGCGGAACAAGCTGCTAAATCCTGGAGATATTCCTCAGATGGTAAAAGAGGATCTGGCAAGACTGACATTGGCGAATGCAGTCAGCCCTTCATCAAAAATTACCCCCAGGTTTCAGTACTCATTCAGAGAGGTGGGGTATGGACACCCCAAGAAAAAGCCCTGAGGGTGAACCCACCCCGGCCCCCTATCCGCACACTGGATCCACAACCAACACCTCAGTCTTTTCCGAGTTCAACTTTAGCCAACTGGAATCCATCTACTCCTGGATTTCTGTGAGGCAGCTATTAAAGGATGAGAGAGCTCCATCTTGGCTGGGTGCAAAGAAAGGTAGAGCTGGGTATCATCAGCATAGCACTGAAACCTCAGCCCATACCTTCTTACATGTCTCTGAGGCAGCATGTGCACTGAAACAACATGAGGACTGAGCACTAAGCCCTGAGGAACCCCATAAAACAGAGAAACTGGGTCCAAGGAATAAACCCTGGACACCACTCTCTGAGTTCTTCCAGTGAGGAAAGATGTAAACCACCTGAGGACTGTACCTGACAATCCACAGATGAACCTCAGGCGGTCAAGCAGAACCCCATGGTCCACAGTGTCAAATGCTGATGAGAGATCTAGAAGAACCAAGATGGAGCAGTTTTTCTGATCTCTAGCCATCAGGAGATCATTGAGCACCAAACCAATGCTTTCTTAGTACTATGCCTCTTTCAAAATCTGGACTGGAGGGTACATAGATGTCATGGATGGTCAAGTGGTTCTCCAGCTGCACAGCCACTACTTTCTCAATCACCTTCCCTAAAAGGGAAGATTAGAGATTGATCTATAGTTTGCATGGCAGTCTGGGTCCAAAGAAGCTTTCTTTAAGAGGTGTTACCACCGCCTCCTTCAGGGAGCTAGAAACTCACCTGTTTCCAAGGAGCACTAGACTATCCATGCTAGGACCGAACGATGGAATCAATATAACCAAAATCAGGAAGTTGGTCCTGGATCCAAACTACAGCACGTAGGGTGAGCACCCTGGACAATCTGCATGACATCCTTGAACTCTGATCTGTCAAAGGTACTCCAGGAAAGCTGAGAAGTAGTGGCCTCGAGAGGATCTACAGCAACGCCTATAGAGTGTGTGGGTTGAGTACTGCCCAGATGTCAGCCACCTTAGATGCAAAAGAATTGAGCAAGTTCATCACACTCTATTTGCAAAAGGCTTTTTCAACTTGTAGACAGGCTGGGTTGTACAGTCTGTCTGCCGTTCAAAAAGCTGAGCTCAAGATTCTGAGTGGCTACAATCTCCCGGACAGGAACTCTGCCTTCTTACGGGTGATTGCAGATTGATTGACTTGATAATGATCCATCAATCTAAGGTGGTCTGCATAAAGGCAGATTTCCAGCAACAACCTCTAACCTTCTTCCTAATCACCACATCTCCCTTAAAGTCCCGTCAAACCATGGGGACTGAGGGGTGAAGGAGAGGAGGACGAACATGGACAGGAGCAGTGACATCCAGGGCCACCGAAATGGTCGAGTTATAGGCCACCACAAGGGTCTCGGTCACTGCTTGCCATTGGGAGGACAATAGGTCGAGTACCACTGCCAGGCCTTCAGAGCTTATACCTTGTAAAAGGCGATGCTTGACCATCTCCACAGGGTAGGCCTCACAAAGGGGCGCTAAACTAAACTCCATGGTGTAGTGATCGAACCATCCAACTGGTTCCACACCCAAATCAGAGCCTCGATCCCCAGGAGGAAGACTAGGTCAAGAGAGGTGACCATGTTTATGGGTAGCAGTGGTAATTATCTGTGGAGGCCCAAGATTTAATCAACTGGAGAAGTGTTGTCCAAACTGCGAGAGTTAGTCGTCGACCCAGGCGTTGAAGTCGCTCAGGACCATCAGCCTGGTGACTCAAACACCATGTCAATGACAAAATCCATGACTTCCTGAAGGAACAGCTTCTCATCTCTGGGTGACTGATAGATGAGGGTTATCCTACAACCTACACCTCCTACCACGGTACCTCAAATGACTCAGCCTCCTCAACTGGTACATTCTGCAGCTGCTCAGAAAATTACCCCTAGTTTAGAGAGGCTGAGGGTTCTGGGCAGAATCTGATGGGGCACAGGAGGTTACAGGCGACATAGAGTATATTGGGAGAATAGACTGCTGTATACGCAGGATGAAGGACAGAGGGAGGCATGATGGGCAGGCAGCTTGTCATTCCCAGGTGTACTATGAGCGGTTGCTCAAGAGTGCTTATGATATCCCCATGTCTGGACAGCTTGGGAATCATGCGACCTGCAGTGATTGGCCCAGAATTTCTATTGGCCCACCTCACCCAGCAGGTGAAGGAATATTGCAGGTCTTGTCACCGGTACCAAGAAATAGAAAGGCGGGTAGTAAAACCCAAGCCACCCTAATTCCCTTGCCCATAGTGGAAGAACCATTCACCCTGTGACATCATTTCCTGCTGCCGAGATACTATCTCCCCACTTTCCCATTTGCAGGTTATATCTGCTGCCACTAGAGGACTCAGGCTCTCTCTCCATATCTTACGTGCCCTGATAGCTCCAGTGCCCCCCTTGCTGGTCCTCCACACCTATCTACAGCATCTCTCCTTTCCTCTACTTGGCCCCCACCTTCCTTGCGCTTCTCCGCCACCTGTCTGTCCTGTCACCACTACTTCTCCGGACCCTACCCCAGCCCACAAGTACTGACCACTGGGAGTCGCTACCGAGCTCTTTATTTTCAGGCCCAACCTCTGCCTGCCCGGCACTCAGACCCTGAATTCTTTGACTCCCATCCAGGTTCTATTCCTAATACCCTGGCAAGTATCGAACCTGGTAACGTCTCATCCCAGAGGGGTGTTGCTACCACTGGAACCAAAGTGGCACTAACGGTCACAGGCTAGCTTCTTCCACTTCTTTCTTCCATTACCATTTCTTGCTCTCCAGCACTATGCTTGCTACACACCATTGGACCTGCTTCATGCTCAGCATGTGTCTGTTGCCACTGTCTTACCATCTATCACAGTGCGATTGCCACATGTCAGTATGTTGCTCCTCTCTGTGCACTGATACTGCACCCCCATGTATCCTAGCCTGCTTTCTGCTCCTTGGCACCACTGGTGCTTCTGCCCTCCTTGCCCACCCGCAGCTTCCTCCAAGCTCCCACCTCTAATGCACAGAGTCTTATCATTCTTGCTTTCCCATCCTGTCGACCCTGCCCACCCCTGTATTCTGAAACTCCCCTCTCGTGTCTGTAGAAATACCTTTTCACCACCGCCTTGCCAGGGTGTTAGTTATGCTACTCCCTCCTGTCAGGTAACATTCACCCTAACTGGCCCGGTTTACAACAACTCTGCTATTTGCCCCCTGGACTCTGTGTGGTCTCAATGAATATCTGTAGCCTCCTGAAAAAATTTGACTCACTACAATGCTTGGTCACATCTCTTAATCCAGATGTCATCTCCTGGTTGAGACCTGGCTGACAAAATCCACTCCAGACTCTTCAGTCTCCCTCCCCAGATTCTCCCTCTTCTGGGCTGGCCGGGCTGGAAGCGGGGTGGTGGCTGTGCCATTTACATTAAAGAATCTCACTGGACTTGCCCTACCAGCACCTGTCCTTGATTCCGGGGCTCAGGCGTAACCTGAAACTGACCCTGACCCGTTAAAGGGCCCACTCTATCTAACTATTGCATACATACCTCTAAGACCAAATGCTGGCAATAGCCTCCCTTATGAGTACCTTTCTCTCACCCCACCCTCGGACCAAATACTAGTGGGCGACTTAAACATCAATTGGCTCAGCCCTTCTTCCTCATCTGCCCGTGACTCCTTTGCTGCAGTCGATATGACTCAACTCGTTACCCACCCACTGGGACTAACTCTAAGAGGCACTAGTACCCCTACTCGATGTGGTACTCTCCAATCGCCTAATAGGATCCTCAATGTCCAAGTCCTTCCTGATTGCTTAGCGATCACTCCCATACTTTTTCGCTGGACGTCCAGTTTCCAAACCATTAGCTCAGTCCATACTTTGACGATGCCCTGAAACCAGGTGGTCTGAAGAAACTCAAGTAACTCCTGTCCCAAATTGATTGGTCTCCTATACAGTTTGCCCTGACATTGATACAGCCCTAACCTTCTTTATCCAAGCGTTCAATAAAAGCCCTCGATATCTTTGCCCCACTGACAGCCCGCCGTTCCTAAGTTCAAAATGCTCCCTAGGTAACCCCAGTCCTGATCCAACAACTCAAACATAGGAATAACCTATGGTACCGTGCTATTGAAACAGGCGGTCCACCGATGAGCAGGTGTATGCTGCTGCCAGAAACAGGTGCACCTGGGCTGTCAGAAAGGCCAAGGCTAATCATTATCAGTCCTTTTACTCCTCCTGAATGCTAGATCCTTCTGGGATAATATCAAACAGTTAAATGGAGACACGCCCCCACCCTCCCAGATCAATATCAATGGCACTAGCTCCTCTGACCCAGCCTTTATAGCTAACTGCCTCAATACCTCCTTCACGGATCTTAGCCCTATCCTCCCTACCGATTTTTTCAACCTCCCGATGCCTGCCACTGACATTACATGCCCTGTACTCACCTCGCCGTGTCTCTGCCCAAGAACTCAGACCTCACCTAGTCAGTGCCCTTAGGAGTACAGCACGGCAGTGACACCCTAGATCCATGTATCCTTTGACAGGTCTTAGACCTGGTCCTTACCCGATCACCAGCCTCCTCAATAGATCTCTCTCTGCCTGGGGCATTTCAGTCTGTCTGGAAAATCACCACAGTCACCCCATTCTTAAAGGTGGAGACAGGTCTTTGGCCAGAAACTACCGCCTATCTCCATTCTCTCTCCTCTCCAAAGCCCTGGAAAGGTGGTGGCCTCTCAAATTACTGACTACCTCACCAACTACAACGCTTTCTGCCCTGAACAGCATGGTTTCCTGCTGGCCATAGTACCAGTACTGCCCTCCTAGAGTTTTCCAATTTTCTCCACTCCTCCCTAGACATGGGATCTCTGGCTGGTGCTGTGTTCATAGACCTATAAAGCTTTCAACACCGTCTCCCACCCCTCCTTCTGGATGCCCTAGTCTCTCTCTGGTTTTGCCACTGGACCTGTCTCCTGGTGTGCCAGCTATCTGTCAGCCAGCTCACAGCGTGTTAAAATTAGCGGACTCACTCTGACAGCTGTCCCATCCGCTCTGGTGTTCCCCAGGGCTCCATTCTGGGACCCCATTTTCTCCCTTTATCTTAACACCCTACCAGGTTCCTGTACTGGAAACATATTACTGTATGCAGATGACGCTATCATCTTTGCCACTGATCGTAATCCCTATCACTTCCAGGACTCTGCAGAGATCCTTTAATGAAACCGAGGGTTGGTTTAAGGAACATAGACTGGTGATAAATCTTAAAAACAAAACCACGATCTTCGCCACCCACAAAACAAGTCCTGCAACTTCAAACTTCTCATACATTCTGAGTCCAAGTTCCCGCTTGAGCAAGTCTACTCCTATAAGTACCTTGGAATCCATTTTGACCCCACCTCTCCTTCCATGGCCACATATCAGCTCTTGCCACAGCTGCAAATATCCGACTAGGCATCTTACACCAGTTTAAAAACTGTGTCCCCCAAGACCCTCTGACTACTTGAGTCGCCTCATCCATCCTGTCACTAGTGGACTATGAGCTGTCGGTGTATGGTGCTGCCGATCAGACCGTGCTCCCACGAAATTTGTGCTATTCTAAACAAGGCCTGTAGGTTAATTTCTGGGGCACCTAGGTTAACCAGACACCGTCAGCTATACATCAAAGCCTTGTTGCTTGATCTGGATGAACGCCTTAGATATCAGACCTGTATCATAACAAAAACCCTCCTTGGACTATCCCCACTGGGTCTGACAGCCACCATCCGCCTTTCAAAACAGCTAGTTCATACTGTCACCACTGGCAAATCCACCCTATCCATTCCCAGGGCCAGAACTTCACACCGGTCAAAGAGCCTACGGTTACAGGGCCCCCTCCTGGTTCAACAAACTGCCCCCTTCCATCTCTGATGCCCCATCGATATCCTGTTTCAAACGTCCCTCACGGAATCACCTACTTAATACTCGAGTTGTAATTGTTTCTAGTCTTAGCCTTACTCAATCGTTATGACAAAGCTACCTGTTAAGCTGCTTATAGACTGCCTAAACTTTATTATTGTATGCATCATTCCTGCTTGTACCAACCTGTTGTATTTCCCCATTTTGTACTCATTATTATTTGTAACTTACTGTTGTGCTGTGTTATGCTTCCTGTGATAAGGTACCTTATGTAATGAGCCTCTGCTCAAAGGTTTTTTCCAAACTGCTGTTCAAATAAAATAAGTAAATAAATTTAAAACATTTTTAGCAGATGCATCTTTATCGGTTTTACATTGAGAATGTCAGAAAACAAGAAGAAAACTGGTGATCCCGGTTTCAAATCATGTATTGAATGTGGTGGCAAGCATTCTTTTCATGTTGCCTGCCTGGGCATGAATATTTAAAAGCAGAATGAAATCTGCAATACATGTCCTGTAAAACTAGTGAAAATGTCTGGATAAGGCTAAAGAAAACTTTCACCACCTAAAGGTCCCTTGAGCTCTGGACCAGCCTGACACCCTAAATTACTGTGGGTGAAACCACAACTACTGTAACTGCTACCTCTGAGATGGGTATACAAGCAGTTCTTAAGAGCTTGCTGAACAGCTGACTTCGGTCCCTCAAGAAATAAAAAAACTAAGCACAGAACCCAATGCTGGGCAGCATTCGGGGACTTCTGTGCCTGCTAAAAAGCCTGCCAACTTCTGCAGGAATAGCACAGGCCTTTAAAGTCACTCAGGGCAGGCTTACAAGCGTTGTCTGACTCTCAGCAGCAAACCCCTGCATAGCAGTCTGTCTCTCTGCTCAGTCTTCCTATTATTTAAGAGGAAGAATATGGTGATTATGATGAAACAGAGAAAGGGGAACCTATTGAACCTTAGATTTCCTAAACAGAAGTTTGGCTCTCCCACAGAGCATCTGAGATTATTCCTCCCACTTCACATTTAGAGAAGAATGGTGGATGCTTTAGACATCACCACCTGTGAAGTGACTGAGGATGAGGAGGAGGCTAAATACTTGGAAATGATGGTGCTGACACCCACTAAAAGCTTCACCTTCCTATAAATAAATTCTTCAAGAAAGATACTTTAAAAGATTTTACAAACTCAAGCTCTGATCCCCTCTTGAAAAGAGGCTGGATAAAAATATCAGCTGGTACTTCCGGTGACGTCACCCAGATGGTAGCAGCCTAGAGAAATGAGCTCAGTCTCTCCAGCGGTTTAAAACTCTTTTCTACCTCTTTTGGACGAAGAAAGTGCTGAGATTATCAATCGGAAGCTGTGTTAATGTCAGCTAAACAAAGCAAGTCGAAAAGGTTGAGGCAAGACCAGAAAAATAGCAAATTAAAACAACTTACTCTCATAAGGGCACAGAAGGCCTAGCAACCATGTCGACTATATAAACAAGGAAGCACGGTCTCCCCTCGGTGTCATCGATCGATTTTGAGGAGGAAGAATCTCAACCTGAAGTACCAATGAAATAGCTGTAGCCAAAATTCTTAATCGGTGCAAAAATCGAAACATCGATAAGCGGATTTGAAGATGGAAGTCAAAAATATAAACAAAAAGGTTGAAGGGTAGAACGCATGAAAACCCAGACTACAGAGAGACAAGACGAACGGACAGGCTGATTATACATCTGCACAGGGAAAGACAAATGCATGCTAGGCTGGAAGATTCGGAAACAGAGCAAGGTGAAACAATTCAGAATATATGGGATCAGAGAGGGAGGAAGAGGCTATCCAGGCTGTAGACTTTATTCAACATGTCCTGAGATAACTAATAACTATACCTCAGACTTCTCCCTCACAATTGAAAGGGCCCATAGAGCACTGGGGCCCAGCCGACAGATGAAAAGGCCAGACCCTGGTCTTGGGTGGTGAGAATGCTGAACTTTCAAGAAAAGGATTACATATTAAAAGAAGCATGGAGACTTAAAAATCTTACTTTTGCAGGGGACAAGTGTTTCTAGACCAAAGATTTCTCGACCAGAACTCAATATCGCGAAACCAAATTCAAGCAGTTATTAAGGAGCTAAAGGAAAAACACCAAATCAGAGCTCAGATTAACTACCCAGCAAAACTGAAAGTGTTTACGGTCTCGCTCAAAATATACCCGACTTTGGTAGATGCGATCCCATTCCTGAAGGACAAAGAAATAGTGATTCCAAATTTAGATGGTGACCTGTTGGAGCAGAAACTAATCGAAGGAGCATGGAGTCTGGTTAATCGGAGGAAAGAAGAGGAGCCTAGCAGGGTCGTGGCCTAAATATTTAATGCCAGATCTCACGAGGATGCTAATGCGATAGACAGTCAAAAGTCAGAGAAACGAAAGGAAGGGTGAGAGGGACATTGGTGAAGGAGAGAGAGTTAAAAGATTCGGAGAGAAAATCAAAAGAGATGGTCTGAAAACTGGGGAAGGAGAAACCGGACTGGAGAGCTATTTTTGGGGGTTTAAACGAACATTGGTCATTCATATAAGAGACTTCAAGTGGCTTTATTTTTTTCCTTAGCAAAGACTGCAGAATGGTACGAGGTAAAGGATGATCAGAAGACTGAAGTGCTGGGGAGGGCTGGACCTGGGCTGCTGCTAACCCATTCCTGGCTGGTACACAATATTAGCTGGGAGTGGTTACACTGGGTGATGCTGCTGTTTCTCTAACCAGCTAAGAAGCGAGTCCTGGGAAGGGATAAGCAGGGCAGTGGCTGGAGCCCACCCATACAAGCTACTGGGAATTTGCTGACAGTAGTCGGGAGACGGCAGTCACACCTAGGAAGCATAAGAAAGGGATTGACTTAAGAAGGGAGGCAAGCTCTGGAAGCAGCTGCCATGATGTTGAAAAGTTTGGGAAAGCTGAGATATATTAATCATTGGTTACTTAATGGTTTAATAAGTTTATTTGTAAATGCAGGATGGGGGTTCCACAGGGGATTTACAATGGAGGTTGAAAGAGATGGAAAGGATATTTCACAATAATGGTTAATCTCAAGATAACAACATATAATGTGAAAGGAATACACGCCTATTAGCGAACAAAAATTTTAGCTGAATTAGGCGATTGGGATGTGATGTGGCTCTTATTCAAGAAACACACCTAAGGAAGCAGAGGTTTGAAACTGGAGACGGACAAGGGTGAGAGAAGTTTATGCCTCGCCAAGTGGTGATGGGAGGAAAGGGAGTGGCAATCCTAGTGAAAAGGTGCCCCTCATAGTTAACCAGATAGATACAGAAAATGAGGGGATTTGTCAGAATATCTGGCACTGTATTGGATGTCCTTTCCATGTCGTCAGCCTCTATGCTCCAAATATCAAAGGCGGCAGTTTTTAAAGAATTATTGACAAATTGGTAAGATTACCTCAAGGACGAATATTGATAGGGGGGACTTTATTAGTGTGTATTATGTCCCTTTTATAGATAGATTGTCAGGCTGTCCCAGACAAGTAGGGAAGTGTCTAAATGGCTTAAGTGGATGATAAAAAGCCTAAGTTTGGTGGATGTGTGGCCATCTGCTCACCCAGGACAAGAGATTATACATATTATTCATCAGTTCAGAGATCATATTCTTGGATTGATTTATTGCTCCTCCAAAAGACATGTATGTATATGGTGGTAGCTGGAGCCAATTCATTTGATCACCAACTCGGACCATGCACCAGTTGAGATGGTTCTTATAATAGAGAAGGAGAGACACCTGATTTGGAGACTGAATGTCTCCTTTGGCTGGTAAATCCACAGTTAAGAGGATAGAAGATAGACTTAGCGAATCTTTTATGCAAAGGAAATGAAAGCTGTCAACCTACAATTAGATGGGACACAGCGAAAGTGGTAGTTAAGGGAGAACTGATAAGTATTGCAGCCAGAAACAAAAAATTGGCCAATCTCACTCAGGAAAGACTTCTAGGAGGTTCATCAGAGGAAAGAGAACACAAACAGGATCCAAAGGATGGGGAGAGATTAAAACAATTGGAATTAGCTAAAAAGGAATTAAGTGAATACGAAGAAAACAGGCAGAGAAATGGATCAGATGGCTGGGATACAAATATTCAGAGGTGGGGCACAAGGCAGCTCACTGTCCTGGCGGTAAAGGCTAAAACAGCAGGAGGCAACCGAGCGATTAAAGTATTATAATAGATGAGAAACAGAAGAGAGAAGGAGTAAACCAGTGGATATAGCACAGGCCTTAGGAACTACTATCAGTCATTATATACAGAGTCAATAATCTCAGAACAGATGGAGGAAGAGGTGGATCATTTTCTTAAGGATCTTGAACTGCAAAACTAAGCAGAGAAGAGAGGATGGAGTTAGGAGCTAAAATTACTCAGACAGAAGTAATGCAGGTAATTAAGGACTGAAACAAGGAAAGCACCTGGGCCAGATGGGTTTAGCAGTGAACTTTACATAAAATGCTGTGGGACTATTGCTCCTATCTTGACAGAGGTCTTTAATAACTGCTTGAAGAGCAGTCCTCCCCAACATGGTACTCGGCATCATTACGGTCATTCCAAAGAAGGAAGCTAAGGGATAGGTATGCCTCCTACAGACCCATCTCCTTCTCAATCAGGACTGCAAAATTCTGACCAAAGTCTTGGCTAATAGGTTGCAGAAGGTAATTTCCAATTAATCCACACGGATCAAACAGGTTTTATCCCAGGGAGACATCTAGCAGATAACATCCGGAGATTGTTGAATGTCATCACAGGGCTAGAGAATTTAAAGACCAGGATTGGCCATTTTTCTGATGCGGAAAAGCATTTGACAGCTTAAACTGGCAGTTCCTGGTCATGGTCTTGAGGAGGATGGGTCTGGGGATGAGTTTGAAATGGATAAAGTTACTGTATAGTAGACCCACGGCAAGGGTGAAGGTAAATGGGGTAGTTTCCACGCAGCTCCAGATACAAAGAGGGACTAGACAGGGGTGCCCCTTGTCTCCGTTATTATTCGCAATCAGTATTGGAACCTTTGGCTCAAGCTTATGGGAGACATCCTAGAATAACAGGTATTACGGTAGAAGGGGTAGTAAATAAAATATCACTTTATGGATGACGCACTAGTTTATGTGTCAAACCCCAAACAAGCATACCCCATCTTTTAACCTTGATACAGAAATTTGGCAGATGTCAGGATATAAAATAAACCAAGAGAAAACAGAAGTGAGAATAATTTCGGGAGTATGGGATCAAGATCTAAAAGAGTATACCATTTAAGTACACTAAAAGGCCAATAAGATATTTAGGAATTAAAATCCCATATGATATGAAGGATTTGTATAAAATAAATCATGGAAATTAAAAGCACAAATCCAGAAGGATTTTGGGAGGTGGAAATATTACCGCTTGGGGCTTACTCAAAAAATAGACACGGTCAGGATGAACATCTTACCTCGGTGGTTGTTTCTCTTCAGTACCATTCTGATAGACATACCCAGTAAAGATTGAGAGGACTTAGAGAAAGAATTAGCTAAGTTTATCTGGGTGGGAAAAAGCCTCAAATCAGGCAACAATTGTTGTCAATACCCAGAAAAGAAGGGGGATGCCACATTTACTTAACTTACTCTGTGCAGCCCAAATGGTGCTGCTCTGAAACTCTTGATACAGGACAAACCCCCGGACTGGGTGGAAATGGAAAGGAGGGCCCATTTGAGCTGTGCAGGTTCTCCCATGGACTATAAGGGACACAAACCTGACCGAGGTCAGGAATTGTTGGACGAGACAAACTCTCAGAGTCTGGCTTCAGATCAGACAGAGGTGGGGAAGGACAGCTCTGCATGGCAGAAAATCCAGTTGGAATATATACCAGCTAGTAGGCATGAAGGATTTTATCTCTGGAGAGCTGGGTCAGGAAAGGTATACTACAGCTGCCCCAGATAGTGGAGGGACAGTGGTGAAGTCTTTCCTGAGTTTGCAGCAAGAATTTCAGTTGTCTCAGAAGGAATTATTCAAATATTTCCAATGTAGAAATATAATACTGGAGGAAGTTGGAGTAGCTGAGGTGACATGCCCCTAATGGAGGAGATAGCGCTGATACAAAACAAAATGTTGTTGAAGGATACAAAAAGGATAGTAGCTCAAATGTATGCTTTGTTACATCAAGGGAGGGCAGGAATACAGAATAAACATACAAGCAAAATGGGAAAAGGAGCTAGGTTATGGATTCAACCAGAAAGATGGGAAAGGATCTGGGAGGGCATACAGAGAACAACCAGTCTACAAAACTAGAGAGAATTTAGATGGAAAGTAAATGTTAGATTTTTCAGAGTTCCAACATTAACTAAACATTACGGGAGACAGAATTTGATAGATGCTGGAGAGGTTATGGGGAACAGGCTTACACTTTCATATAGTCTGGCAATGTCCAGTATTAATAAAATACTTGGCAGACATAAAGGAAATTCTAATGAGAATGTTTGATTTGCACCTGCTCCTTCGGTTTGAAAATCTGGTCTTGGACCTTCCCCAGTAGATCTGGCCGAAGGGACTACAAATATATGTTCTACATCTGTGTGGCGGCAGCAACTAAGGCAATTACACAGAGATGGCTTACGCGGTCCTCCATCAGTGGAGATTTGGAAACATAACATGGAAAGGATTAACCAATTAGAAACTATTGGAGCAAAAGTGCAATTAAGACGGAAAGGTTTAATGCCAGATGGTTACCCTATTATAAATGTATTCAAGAAACCACAAAGGACGGTATTAGAGCAATACTTAACATAGAAAGGGATATTAGGTGAACAGAAACGGAGACAGGAAGAGGTAGGATATTAAAATAGAGGCAAACGAGTAAGAGGTGAACTGGAGGGTGGAAGAAATGGGGGGTATTCCGAAGGTGGGTTGGAGAAAAATGAATCGCCTGGGACACATCCTGCATAATGTTATGAAAATGGAAGGTAAAGATTAGTACTTAGATAAAAGGTATCTTTAAGACACATAAGATGGAATATGAGAAGTACAGACATGGTATAAAATAGGGTAATCTCAAAGGATATAGTGTTGAAATGGAGTGAGAGAAAGGGGAAGCAACAAAGAAAGAACACAGAGGAAGAAGATAGACTAAAGGAAGGGAATGAAATCTTGGAACTTAGGGATAATATAGAATGGATCAAGGAAGGAAACGGATAGGAAGAAATTAGATACAGTATTAGGGTTCGGGAAGATATAAAATTGTCATGATGATAAAGAGAATTGCTATACTTTGTTTCACTATTGTCTTCAGAACAAAGAATATACCTATCTGTATCTGACAAAAGATATACCATGTCTATGATATCTAAAAATAAAAGACAAGTTAAAAATATCAGCTGGACAGGGAGGGAGAAGAATTTGTATTCTCCCACCCCTGTCCACCAGAGTGGTATCATGGCAGCCTATGACAAGACAAAAGTGCCACTGGCATCCCATCCTTCTGACAAGAATTTCAGAAAAATTGACAGCATGGCTAAAAAAAAAAAAGGATATGTATCAGCTTCCTTGGCCATCAGGCAGGCAACTTTCAAGCCTATGCTGCTCAATACAAAAGTCACTATGGCAGTTTGTCCTTGCTATGGCAGTCAAGGCCTAAACTCCCGCCAGATGATCTAACTGAAACAGCTAAATTTGGTTTGGAAGCAGCCAAATACCAGTTTCAAATAGCTGTTGACTCAAATGACACTGCTGCCAGATGGATGGCAAATACAGTGTACAGAAGAGGTTTGCCTGGCTGTGAGCCACAAACCTCACTCAGGATACCCAAACCAAGGCCATGGATTTCCAGTTGACAGTAATTCTCTTTGGAGAAAAGACAGAGGCTTACATGAAAAAGGTGAATAAATACAAAACCACCTCCAGAAGCAGTTCTGCAAAGAAAGGGCTTCCCCATCCATTAAAACCTGTGGAAGGGGAGGCAGAGGCAGATCATTTCACAGCAAGCCCTTTTATCAGGCTATAGCTGTGCCTCAGTATCAGCAGTACCCACAGCAGGGTACTTCAAG
Organism: Neoceratodus forsteri; assembly: GCA_016271365.2. Taxonomy (NCBI): domain Eukaryota; kingdom Metazoa; phylum Chordata; order Ceratodontiformes; family Ceratodontidae; genus Neoceratodus; species Neoceratodus forsteri. The sequence continues at coordinate 982,960,679 of CM057455.1, forward strand.
GACAGGGGCATAAGGGTTCCAGGTATGGTTCCTAGTCCCAGGCCCAGCCTCAAACAAAGCAGACACCCTGTTGTGTCTCCCCATGCCACCTCCCCTACCTGTAGGAGCAGACTGACTCACTTTTTCCAGTCTTGGCAAACAATCACCACAGGCAAGTGGGTCCTGGATGTAGTGAGCCAGGATTGTCTCTGAGTTTTAAATTCCTTCCAGCATTAAAACAAAAGTTTTCAAATCATGCACAAATGTAGAGGGAAAACTCCTGGAAAAAGAGGTTCAAAACCTGTTACTGTCAAAGGCAGTGGAACCTGTCCTAGTACAACAAAAGGAAGGTTTTTTACTCAAGGTACTTCCTTACCATAAATAAAATGGGACTTAGACTTCAGGGTGCTAAAACAGGCATCTGACAAAGCTAAAGTTCAGAATGGTGACTTTGGCATTGATTCTGCACAACGCTCCAAAAGAGGACTGGCTGGCATCACTGGCCCTAAAAGACACCTATTTCCACATCCCCATAAGGAAGTCTGTAGTGTAACATTTTACTGACATATAACTTTTACTTAAGTGTAACCTACAATAATACCTAATCAAATGTCTTGTAGTGACCTTATAATTTCATAACAGTTTATATTTCACAACATTGAACATCAGATGTCCTATAATGAACCTTGACAGGATAGTGTGCCCTTATTAAGATAGTAGACACCTGTTCAGGGAGGTGTACACAAAGAACCTTCTATAAGTGTAGTCAGCACTTATGAGATTGTGTAAGAAATATAGTAAACACCTTTGATGTTGTGTAAGAAATGCAGTCATACCTATGGTTTGAGATAAGTTCACCACACCCTAAGATTAATATGTTATGTTGTTATATGATTGGCTTATAAGGGGTGTTGGTATTATTTAAGTTAAGAAATCTTTATATAAGCACTGTATGTAAATGGAATGAGCTAGCACCAAACAAGAAGCAAGAATACATGTATCTGAACTGATGAAACTCGCAATAAAATAAACCAAAGGGAAACAATCACTCTGTGTGGCTTGACTTATTTGAGGATAGAAAACACAACGCAATCCTTACAAAGTCTCACAGAAAATACTTCAGGTTCAGACTCCCATCAGGTCACGACCAGTTTTAACCCTGCTTTTTTGGGTCTCACTTCAGCCTCCAAGGATTGTTAAAGTGTTTGGCAGTGGTTGTGTCACACCTTGAAGACAAGGTGTCACAGTTTTCCCATACCTAGACGACTGGCTGGTGGTTGGAAAATCACCCAGTAAGTGAGGGAGCATCTGCAACTCACCCAGGGGCTCCTGGAGTCTCTAGGGTTCCTGATAAATCTAAAAAGTCTGTCCTTCAGCCTGCTCAGGCACTGCAGTTCATAGGAGCAGAGCTAAATACCCTGCACGGCAGGGCATACCTGCCTCTTGACAGGGCAAGAAGTATTCCACTGATAGCAGGCTCATTCAGCCTGAACAAACCAAAAACTGCAGACAGTTTCTTCAGCTACTGGGTCACATGGCAGCTGTCATTGGCACAGCCCTAGAATCCAGGTTCCAGATGAGGGACATTTAATTTCACTTCAGGGCACACTGGTGTCAGAGAAAGGACTCTCTCAAAACTAATTCCAGTAACAAAACATTGTTACAGGCCCTCCAATGATGGAAAGAGGAAACCAACCTAAGGGAAGGGGTTACTTTTCAACAAGAGTCCCCATCAGTTGTTCTGACAACAGATGCATCTCTACTAAGGTGGGCGCCATCTGGGGTTCACACCACCCAAGGCACATGGTCAAGTGAGTCACTCCTACACATAAACCTGTGGGAGCTAAGAGCAGTGTTACTGGCACTAAAGGCTTTCACACAACTAGTACAGGGAAAGGTGGTACAGGTTAGAACAGACAATACCACCACAATGTACTACATAAACAAACAGGGAGGAACAAGGTCAAGTCCTCCCTGCACGGAAATCATGAAAATATGGAGTCTAGCATACTCTATGGAGGTTTCTCTGCAGGCTATTCATCTGCCAGGCAAGGACAACACCTTGGCAGATACCCTGAGTCAAATCAACCAGGCCCATCACAAATGGGCCTTGAACAATCAGGAGGTGCAAGTGATCTTCAGGAGGTGGGGCACCACAGAGGTACACTTGTTTGCGTCACACCAGAGCCATCACCTGTCACAGTACTATTGCAGACCACCAGACTGGGGAACAATCCTGGATACTGTGGCTCTAAATTGATCAGGGAAGCAACTGTATGCTTTTCCTTTCTTCCTTCCTTCTGGTGTACAGAGCATTGCTCAAGCTCAGGTCCCAGTCAGCAACAATGATCTTGATAGCACCAGACTGGGCCAGGCAGCCATGGTACTCTCGGCTACTCTCCATGTCTGTGGCCGAACCAATACACCTTCCTCAGAGGCACACCTACTAACCTCCAACCAGAGGAGGCTTCTGTACCCAAACCTTAAGTCACTCAGGCTCAAAGCATGGCTCTTGAGAACCTAGAATTTGTAGGCTTGCATCTTTCTGAAAGTGTCTTGGACATTTTAAGGGGTTACAGGAAGTCCTACACTAAGAAAACCTATGCTGCTAAATGAAAAAGGTTTTCTATTTGGTGTTCAACCAGAGAGTGATAACCAGCACAGGCTGGTGTCCTAGCTGTGCTAGATTATCTTACCTATTTGCATTCACTGGGCTTGCAGTCCAGTACCTTAAAGAGTCCACCTGGCTGCAGCATCTGCTTAAATTTCAGTTGGACAGAATGTTTCTCTGACCTCAGACCCTATCTTTAAAATGTTCCTTAAAGGCCTGGCCCATTTGTACCCCTCACAGGGAACCGGAGCCAGCATGGGACCCAAATGTGTGTATAGCTAGGCTTATGGGTCCCCTTTGAGCCTATGTCTTCAGCTCATTTGAAATATGTCACATGAAAACTGTTTTCCTTGTAGTAATGAATTCTGCCAGAAGAATCAGTGAGTTACAGTCTCTCTGGATTGAACAGGACTACATTTCATTCCACAGAGACATAGTGGTCCTGAGAGGAAACAGGAAGTTTCTTCCTAAAGTGGTTTCTGATTTTCATTTGAACCAAACCATTACCTTACCTTACCTGTCTTCTTCACCGAACACTCTAGTTCTGGTGAAAGAAGACTCATAGTCTGGACGTTCACAAGCTCTTAGTTACTACCTGACAGCCACTAAAGTCCATAGGCAGGACAGAAAACAGCTGTTCCTGACCTATGAGGATGAGGGAAAGGGTAACCCTGCATCAAAAGGTCCATTTCTCACTGGATAGTACAGTGTATCCAGTTTTGTTACCGAGGCTGGAAAGGAGCCCCAACAGGGTTGAGAGCCCATTCCACAAGGCACAGCTGCTACCATAGCGGCTTCCAGGGATGTTCCCATGGTGGACATCTGTAAAGCAGCTACCTGGACAACAGTACACACCTTACAAAGCATTACAGTCTGGACATTCAGTCCAGAGGTGATGCCAGATTTGCACAGCAGTTCTGCTGAGTCTGTTTCAAAGTAGGTTCTGTGCCCACCTCAAAGGTACTGTTTAGTAGTCTGCAGAAAATTAGGAATACCTGAGTATTACTGGGGTTAGAAGAAAAAATACTTACCATAGTAATCTTGTTTCTTCCCAGTGATACTCAGATATTCATAACTTCCCACCCTGCCCCTTCTAGAACCAGTAGTCTCTGCACTCCTAAAAACACTGTGTTCAGGGTATCTGTGCCACCCTCTGCACATATGTTATAATTGTGTTCAGTATTGTTGTTCCTCCTTTTCAGGTGATTCTGACATTCAGGGGTATTCTTTCACATGTTATGCCCTCCAGTTGGAGGCCTTTTGGATGTTAAGGGAGTTCTTACTATAATTATTATGATTAATATTGCTATTATTATTATTACACTTAGTCCTTGTGGGCCTGTCTTTCCAGGCTTCCAGGAAATCTGAGGGGTTTAGAACTAAGGTAGTTAGTAGAAGGTAGCATTTGAAAATGTGGTTCATGTGAAAGATTCCATCATTTGCATATGTTCCATCTCTCCAGGCAGTTATGTCTTAAAGGAACACTGCAGAAAGTTATGAATACCTGAGTATCACTCTGAAGAAACAAGATTATTATGGTAAGTAATTTTTTCTTATCCCCTAAAATACTTGAATGTTTCAAACATATCCCCATCCCTCCTCTTCTCCAGCATGTACCTATTCAGCTCATTCAGCCTGTACTAGTAGACCTTGCCTCCATCCCTCGTAACATTTTTGTTGCCCTCTGTTGCACACCTTCCAGTAAATTAATATAACTCTTCAGATACGGCTGCCAGTACTGCACACAGTACTTCAAGTGCGGCCTGACCAAAGATCTGTAGAGGGCAGGATCACCTCCCTATGTCTGGATGAGAAACCCCTTGTGAAACAGCCCAGCATCCTGTTCGCCTTAACTGCTGCTTTCCTGCATTGGGCTGAGTTGTTCATGCTCCCTGTTACCAACATCCCTAAGTCCTTCTCTTCCTCAGTGATCCCAGCCTCACCCCTCCCAACCAGAAGTCCCTCCTGGGCTTTTTGCCCCGAAGTGCATAACCTTGCACTTTTCACATTGAATCCCAGCTGCCACTTCTCTGAGCATACCTCCAATTTGGTTAGGTCCCTTGTAGTTGTTTCCATCCATCCTCTTCCTCCACCACTGACCCCATTTTGGTATCCTCTGTGAATAGACTAACCCTGCTCCCAACTCAGTGTGCAGTATCTCAGATAAAGAGCCCAAATATGGGGCTAAGCCAGGGGGTATCAAGGGACATGTCTAATGTGGAGGTGGGAACGAGGATCCATGACCTGGCTGAGTTTCTGGGCAGCTGCAAGAAAGTGTAATAAACAAAAATAAAAGCCCAAATAGCACCAGCACCGAGCCCTGTGGCACACCGCTGTTACTGGTCTAGGTGTCACGAGCTCCCCCACTATGACCTGTTGCAGCCTGCCCTGCAGCCAGTTCCTTATCCAGTTTGTCAACTTTTTCCCCACCTCTGTAGCAGTCAGCTTCCCCAGCCTCCCATGAGGCATTGAATCGAAGGCCTTGTTGAAGTCCAACTACAGGACATCTACAGCATGACCCATATCCAGCTCTCTTGTTACCCAGTCATAATATTTTATTAGATTGGTCTGACAAGACCTCCTCGAGATGAACCCATGCTGCCACCCATCCTGGAGGTCATTACCTCGAGGAATGACACCAGCCTCTCCTTCAGTATTGTCTCCATAAGTTCACCCACTATGGAGTGAGACTGACAGGCTGATAATTTCCTGGCTTGTCCCTAGGGCCACTCTTAGGTATAGGCACCACATGAGCCACCCTCTAGTCCTGAGGCACCCATCCCGTGTCCAGGGAGGTGCTGAATAGGTCCACCAGTGGCTTGGCCCAACCCCACCATCTCCTCAACACCCTGGGATGGATGCCATCAGGATCTGGTGCCTTGTCCACCCTTAATGCCTTCAGACCCTCTAGCACTCTACTCCCTCATCATGCTGTCCATCATCTCCTCCCCTCCCACCCACACCCTCCCAGTCCATGGTGGTACTGGACCATCCTTCTCCTTTGTGAAAATGGAGCAAAAGTATTCTTTTAGTACTTCTGCTTGTTCCTCTCCCTTTCCACCCACTCCTCCCCACTTTATCTTCATTATATGGTCTCTGTACTTCCTCTTTTCCTGACATATCTAAAAGTCCTTCTCCTCCCTTGATGCCCTGCGCTAACCTCAGCTCCCTGGAGACCTTGGCTGCTCTGACTCACTTGGTCACCTCCTTGTACCAACTCACATAAGCCTCCCTGTCCTCATCCTTCCTTGTTCTCCTTAACTTCTGGTACACAGCTCTCTTCGTCTTCACCTCCTCCAACACTTCTCTGTTCAGCCAGCATGGTTTCCTGGCTCTGCACTTCTTGCTCTTAGCCCTTCTCCATTTAATCGAAACATGCCCTCTGTTCTAACCCTGTTGATGCCCTTTAAGTACTTGAAGGTCTCAATCATATCACCCCTTTCCTTCTCTCCTCCAATGAGTACATGTTGAGGTCCGTCAACCTATCCTCATAAGGCTTCCTCCATACCTCTGATCATTTTAGATGCCCTCCGCTGTACCCCTCCAGTAACCTGGCGTCCTTCTTTAAGTATGGGTTCCAGAACTGTACACAGTACTCCAAGTGTGGACTCACAAGTGACCTGTACAGTGGCAGAATGACTTCCTCCCTCCTAGGGGTGATTCCTCTAGCAATGCACCCCAGCATTCTATTGGCTTTTGCAGCTGCTTTCCTACATTGAGACAAGTGGTTCATATTGTTTGTGACCATTACCCCCAAATCCTTTTCCTCCTCAGAGACGAACAGCTGAACCCCTCCCAGATGGTAACTGTATCCAGGATTCCTCGCTCCAAAGTGCATGACCTTGCACTTCTTAGCATTGAAGCCCAGCTGCCAAGTGTCCGACCACTGCTCAAGCCTTCCAAATCTTCTTGTAGGCCTTTTCCTCCCTCTACCTCATCCACAACTGCCCCTATCTTGGTATCATCCACAAATAGACTGATTCTTCTCTTAATTCCAACTGCTGTATCGGCTGTGAAGATGTTAAACAGCACCGGCACCAGCACTGAACCCTGTGTGACCCCACTGGTGACTGCCCTATGAGTTGAGAGTCCCCCACAATCACCCTCTGATGTCTGTCCCCCAACCAGTTACCAACCCATTTAACCAGTTTCTCCCCTGCTCCCAGGTTCCTCAATTTACTAGTTAGTCTGCCGTGCGGTACCGAGTCAAAGGCCTTGCTGAAATCCAGATACAGGACATCTATGGCCCAACTGGTGCCTAGTTCTTTGTCACCCAGTCAAAGAAGTGAACCAGGTTTGTTTGACGTGATCTCCGGAGATGAACTCATGCTGTTTGTCGTCCATAAGACCGCTCACCTCCAAGAAGGTCACCAACCTTTCCTTTCGATTATTTCCATGAGCTTACCCACAATGGATGTCTGACTGACTGGTCTATTGTTACCAGGCTCATCCTTGGGACTGCTCTTGTGCATGGGTACCACATTTGCCATCCTCCGGTCCTGAGGCATGCACTCCATCTGCAGGGAGGTATTGAACAAGTCTGCCAGAGGGCCTCCAGAACCTCAGCCAACTCCCTCAGGACTCTAGGGTGCAGCCCATCCGGCCCTGGAGCTTTGTCCATATTCAGTGACTCAAGGCCCTCAAGCACTCTGCTCACAGGATCTCCCATTCGTTATCCTATCTCCTCCCATGCCAGTGTTACCTTGCCCCTATGGTATTGGCCCATCTCTGTCTCTCTCTCTCTCTCCCCAGGTAAAACTAAGCAGAAGTACTCATTGAGCACCCTGCCTGTTCAACCCCTTCTGTACCCACCCTCCATCTTTCTTTATTCTGCTGATTTGCTCCTTGCAGTTCCTCTTCAAACAACACGAAGTCTTGCTTCATTCTGACTATATGCAGTTAGCCCCAGCACTTGAACTGCTCAGGAGAGGAAAGGGTTAACTCTATGTCGGGCATAGACCGTTGAGCTCAGCGTGGTTTTCAAACCTCTGTCCCAGGTACTCTCAGTGTAACTGTCAGATTCTTTACTCCGCCTAACTGAGAAGTCGCCCGGAGATCCTCCCTTCGCTTTGGTTCGGTTCAAGTAAAAATCGGTCGGTTTTATCAACCGCTTATTTTTCAGTATTCAGATGTCTGTCTATGGTACAGTAAGTGTATTTAGTAGGTAGTTTAGAGTTTTGTGGGTAGAAATTGTTTTTGTTCGTTTCTTTCCGGTAGGTACGGTTGGGAGTCGAGCAAATTCTGTATTGGTTTTCTTTGTAATTTTTCTACCTTTGTATTTGGTTCCTGTACCTATTGGATCCTAAAAACACAACATTTTCTCATTTTTTTAACCGACCCGTGACACGATTGGAACCAATAGGTTTGTAGTTGCTTGGCTTAAATGCTGGTAAGGGTAACATTATTTTTAGGCATGTCTGAGAAAACCCCAAGAAAACCTGTCCCACTGGGTTTCAGCACTGCACCGAGTGTGGGAGGCCTTTGCTAAGGCTGATCCCCACCTCATCTGTGCTTATTGTCTGGGGTTTGACCACCTCAAAGAAGACTGCCAATTTGCAAAAACTTTCCAAAAGCCACTTTAGATAAACGTTTAGTAGGCTGAAGGAAGAGAGACAGAAGAAATCCACTGACCGGATGGCCAGCCCAGTTCGGTTCTCACTGAACCTGAGGGGTGCCCACTGACCAAGGCGTCTCCTCGGCAAGGAGAGCCGATTCTGCTGAATCGGTTCTGTCTAAGAGAAAGCACAAGTCAGCCGGTTTGGATCCCGGTTCCCATGTTCTGACTGCTGATGAAATAGCTAAAGTGACTGCTATTGTACAGTCGTTTGCCCGGTTCTGACTGGACTGACACCGACACCTAAAAACGATCGGTTCAGTCAGAAGTTTCTGCTTCTGAATATGAACCTGAAGCTTTTTATGAGAGTGATTGGGAAGGAGAAGAAGATTATGAAGAAGAAGATTATGAAGGCCTAGATGAGCCAGTAGAGCCTGACATCTCCCCAGACAAGCCTTCTAATGTGTCTCCTCCCAGACTTTCTGAGTCCCCTCCCTTTCTTGTTCTACAAGAAAGTGGTTGATACTCATCAGCTTCCTGTGAAAGAGGCTGAACAGGATCAAGAGGAACCTGACTATGTTGAGATAATGGATGTCCCAAAGTCCAAAGGGTGTCTATCCTCTGCATAAATTCCTGGGGAAACAGACACAAAATATTCTTCAGTTTCCAGCATCCATACCCCATGTGGATAAAAATATGGATAGGAGGTATACCTTGTCAGGTCCTGGGATGGAATTCCTTACAAATCATTGCAGCCATGTTGGGGTAGTGCAAGCTACAGTCTGTGACAGCAAACATCCCCTGGCATCTCACACTTCAGATAAGGATTCCAGGAAAGTGGATGCCATGGCAAAGAAACAGTATTTGGCATCCTCTTTGGGGTCAGGCAAGCTAATTACATGGCATATACAGCCAAATACCAGAAATCTATGTGGGATACGGTTCTGGAGCTGGTTAAGAATGCCTTCCCAGCTGGCTAAGGAGCCGGAGCAGGTGGCTGTGGATGGTACTGAGGCATCAAAGGTCCAGCTTCATGCTGCTGTTGACTCAAATGATGTACATTCTAGGGTTATGGCTATCTGTCTCCCTGAGAAGATTTGCTTGGCTCAGGTGTACCAGTCTATCACAGGATACCCAGACCAAGGCCATGGATTTTTCCTGTAACATGTAATTCTCTGCTTCGAGAGCAAACAGAGGCTTACATGAAAAGATGGATGAATACAGGACCACCTACAGGAGTGCTGCAGCCAAGGAAAAGCAGGTCAGTCCTCAGAGGCAGCAATCTAGGGCTGGCAGGGGCAGACCTTTTCATAGGCCTTTTACCAAGCCCAGGCCTCCTCCTCTTTCCAGCAGAGGGTTTCTTTAGGGAAGAGGCAGAAGGGGATGGCCAGGACTCCATCCTCCACTCAGTCTAAGCCCCCTGCCAAACAGACACCATGATGTGTCAGTCAGGGTCTCCTCCTCAGTTCCAGTAGGCAGGTTGGCTCACTATTTCCAGGACTGGAAGTCTATTACCTCAGACAAATGGGTCCTGGAAGTTGTGAGCCAGGGACTTGCTCTCAGTTTCAAAAGGTTCCCACAATGAGAGCAGTCTTTCAGTCCTCCCTCCTTGGAGACAAAGGCCTTAGAGGCAGATGTCTCTTCTCTACTACTTCTGCAAGCAGTAGAGAAGGTACCTCTTTATCACAGGGAAAAGGACTGTATTCCAGATGCTTTCTACCCAAAAAACAGGGAGTGGCAACCCATCCTAGATCTAAGATACCTAAACAAACATATACTAAAGCCAAAGTTCAAAATGGTGACTCTGGAATAATTCTTCCTCTCTGAGACCAGGAGACTGGCTAGCCTCCTGGATCTCAAGGATGCCTATTTCTACATACCTATCAGACATTCCCACAGAAAGTACCTCAGGTTCGAGTTGCCCTCAGGTCACTACCAGATCAGAGCAATGCTTTTCTGCCTAACACCTGCTCCAAGGGTGTTCACCAAGTGTCTGGCAGTGGTGACCTTTCTTGGAGACAAAGCATCTTGCTCAGACTAAGCCAAGTCAGCTCTAGAGGTCACTCAAAAGCTTCTGGATTCCTTAGGATTCATCCTAAATCTAGAAAAGTCTGTCCTGGAACCAGCCCACCTTCTCACATTTATAGGGTGGAACTGGACACTGTCCAGGTAAAGGCCTTTCTTCCCCTTTCAAGGGTTCAGTCCCTCATCACCCTGGCTTCTCTTTTATCCCTAGTGTCTCAGCCAGCCAGGCACTTCTTACAGTTGCTTAGGCACATGGCAGCTTCCACTGCTGTAGTGCAAGGGCAAGATTTCAAATGAGAGATATTCAATTTCATCTGAAATCCTTTTGGTCTCAGAAAAAGACCCCTTTCCAAGTTAGTTCCAGTGTCTCAAACTCTAGTTCAGGCTCTCCAGTGGTGGCTGGAGGAGGACAATCTAAGACAAGGTGTCCCTTCCTCAGTCAGGCTCCAACAGTGATTCTCACCACAGATGCTTCCCTACTGGGATGGGGAGCCCATCTGCACCAGCCTACTGCTCAGGAACATGGTCTCATCAGGAGTCTCTCCTGCACATAAATCTTCTCGAACTCAGGGCTGTCTTTCTAGCACTTCAAACATTTTGGAACACAATTCAGGGAAAGTGGTGCAGATCAGGACAGACAACACCACAACCAAGTGCTACATCAACAAGCAGGCGGGCACTCGGTCCTTGGCCTTGTGTACTAAAGCCATGAAAATATGGTCACTAGCTTATTCCTTCAGGTTTCTCTGATAGCTGTGCATCTCCCAGGGAAGGACAATGCACTGGCAGATGCCCTCAGCAGGATTTCTCAAGGTCACCACAAATGGACCCTGAATCCTCCAGTTCTTTAGGTCATTTTCAAGAGGTGGGGCACTCCAAAGATAGACCTCTTTGCAACCCGGACAATCATCAGCTTCTCCTATTCTGCTGCAGACCCCTTTTGGGGTCTGTTCCTCAAGATGCTCTCCTGTTTGATTGGACAAGCAGGTTTCTGTATGCTTTTCCTCCTTTTCTCTGATATTCAGAGTTCTGGTCAAGATCAGATCTCATCCTTGCGCTGTGATTCTAGTGGCTCCAGACTGGGCCAGGCAGCCTTGGTACCCCCTACTATTGTCAATGTCAGTGACAATTCCACTTTGTCTTCCCAGACAGTACACTTCCTCACCTCCTCACAGAGGAGGATACTGTATCCCAACCTTCAGACTCTCAGACTCAAAGCTTGGCTCTCGAGGAGCTAGAATATGCAAGCCTGCATCTTTCTCAATCAGTCTTGCACATTCTTAAGGTTAGTAGGAAACCTTCCACTAGAAAACTTACAATTCCAAATGAAAGAGATTTGGTTTCTGGTGTTCTCAGAGGCATATTCAGCCAGATTCAGCTGATATTGACACTGCTTTGGACTATTTAGTGCATCTTAACAGTTTAGGCCTCAGGCCTACTACCTCAAAATGCATTTAGAGCTATCCCTGCTTTCCTTTCAGCTGGAAAGGGCCCTTTCCTAGCCTCCCATCCAGTTTTCAAGAAATTTTTCAAAGGTCTGGTTCATATCAATCCCCCTTTAGGGACCCTACTCCTGTTTTGGATCTGAATATCTATATTGCACAGCTTATGCAGACCCCTTTGAACCATTATCTTCAGCTGAGCTGAAATACTTGACTTGGAAAACTGTGTTCCTGGTAGCCATTACATCTGCTAGGAGAATCATTGAATTACAGGCCTTATCAGTGGAACCTGATTTCATTTCATTTCACAGGGATAAGGTGGTCCTTCAACAAACAGAAAGTTCCTTCCCAAGATGTTATCAGACTTTCATTTGAACCAGTCTATGTCATTGCCTGTATTTTTCACTGACCTTTCTTCCTCTGGGGAGGAAGACTGCATATTCTTGATGTAAAGAGGGCCCTTAGGCTCATAGAAATGACTGTTCACAGCTGTTTCTCACTTATAGAGAAGTGGGAAAAGGTAAACCTGCCACTAAAGAGAACTATTGCCAGGTGGATTGTCTCCTGTATCTAGTTCTGCTATTCAAAATTGGGGAAAGAGCCACCCTCAGGCCTGAGGGCTCACTCCACCAGAAGTACAGCTGCTTCCGGTCGCAGCAGCTAGAGACATACCCTTAGTGGGAATCTGTAAAGCAGCCACCTGGAAAACTGTTCACATATTTACCAAGCATTATTCTGTTGACATTCAGTCAAGAAATGATGCAAGGTTTGGCACAGCAGTGCTGCAGAGCTTGTTCCATATTGGTTCTGTAACTCCCTCCTCCAAGGGAGTACTACTTGGTAGTCTGCATATAGTCAGAATACAGCAAGACTTATGTTGTTTGAAGAAAAATTACTCACCATAGTAATGTTGTTTCTTCTAATGGAGTCTTGCTGTATTCTGACCTCCCCGCCTCCCTCCTAGAACCTAGTTGCTTTGGGATGGGTTGGCAGTGCAGTGCTGCACCCCAGAGGTCTACCTGGATCACCTCTTCTTTTAGGATGGGTTATTTTGTTGTTATGATTTTAAATATATATTGTTAAGTTTACTACCTGCTTGGATTCTTTTTGGGGTTCTCAACTTGAGTCTTTTGGACCCTAACAATCTGTTTATTGCCTTTGGCAAAAATTTCTAAAACGATTTCTATTTAATAATTAGTTAGCATAGTGCTCGTAAGAATCTGACAGTTACACTGAGGAGTACCTGGGACAAAGGTTTGGAAACTGAGCTCGAGCTCAATGTTCTATGCCCTGGTATAGAGTTAACCCTTTCCTCTCTGGAGCAGTTCAAGTGCTGGGGCTAACTTCATATAGTCAGAATACAGCAAGACTCCATTAGAAGAAACAACATTACTATGGTGAGTAATTTTTTCTTCTCCCTTATGTACTTGAAGAAGGCCTTGTCCCCCTCCTCAATCCCCTCTACTAGCCTTAGTTCCTTTGAAGCCTTGGCAGCCCTCACAGCCCTGCTCACCTTCCTGGTTTTCCTTCTCTACTCCTCTAAGCTTCTCTATTTTGGACCTCTTCCATCTTCTGAAGGCCGCCTTTTCTTCCTCACCCTTATCTGCACCTCCTTTGACCACCAACATGGCTTCTTGGTCCCTGCCTTCTTACTGTGTTTCTTTGTGCAGGTGTCTGTGGCTGCTAACAGGCCTTCCTTCAGGATGACCCATTTCTGGATGGTATCCATGTCAGGGGTGATGCTAGCCAAATGCCCCTTAGGATGTCAGCCATCCTGCAGAAGTCAGCCCTTTGAAGTCCACTGTCTTGGTTTTTGTAGATGTCCCTCCCTACCCATATCCAGGAGAATCACACTGTTCGGTGGTCGCTGTCTGCTAGGGGGTCCTCAGGGTAGTCTCCATTGATCAGCACAAGATCCAAGATGTTCCCTCCTTGTTGGTTCTTCCACCATTTGTGACAGGAATACATCCTGAAAGGCTTTCAGAATGACCTGCTCCTAGCGCTTGTTATAGATATGGTTTTCCAATCCACCCCTGGTAGATTGAAATCCCCAACCACCACAGTGCCACCCCTTCCACAGTGTTTCCATAACTGATCTGCCAGTTCTCTATCAATGGGCTATTGTCTCTTCAGTTTGTGCCTTTCGCTCCTTACTGGTTTTCCTGCTTCCTCTGTTTCCTATACAACTCCCTATCCTTCTCCTCTGAATCTCCATATACCTTCTGAATGCTATCCTTTAGTCAGCATTTTTCAGTCACTTTTTGAGAGCCATAGCAGTCTCTTTTCCTTGCTTGCCCAGTTGTTTGATGCAGAGGTTTGTTGCTTTTACTATGCTCACTTTTAGCTTCACCCACTGTTCCTCAACCCTACCCAGGCTGTCCCCATTGGCAGGTCATCCCTAAGGTATTCACTCATTTTTATAAACTCCTGCCCTCTGAAGTCCAGGATCCAAGCCCTTGTGTGGTTCAGTTCTGCAGCTGTCTTTATACTGAACCACACTGTAAAGTGATCACTGGTCTTCAGGTGGTCTCCCACTTTGACTTTTGCAATACTATCCCTGTTAGTGAGTACCAGGTCCAGTATTGCCCCATCACATGTGGGTTCACTGACTAGTTGCCTGAGGAATGCCCACTGCAGAGAATCCAGGATATCCTTGCTTCTAGCTGAAACTGCTACTGGAGGCTCCAATCTATGCCTGGCAGGTTGAAGTCCCCTACCAGCAGCACCTCCCCGTTTTCTGCCATCTTGCCAGTGACTTCCACCAGTACCATATCTAATTCCTCCTCCTGTGCTGGAGGTCTGTACATCACTCCAGTGCAAATAGTGGCTCCATTCCTATCTCCAGAGTGACCCCCACAGTACCTCTGCCTCAGCTAGGATCCATTGGTATGACTCAGTGGTGAAGATATTCCTAGAAGATCAAGAATTACAGTGAGTATGTAATTTCCATATCTTCCTGGACCTTATCTTCACCATTGATTCACACTGCTGGGTTCAAGCTGAAAGTGCTGGGACCCTGCAGGAACCAGAAATCTTCAGGAGGGCGATCCAAGGTAGGTCACAGCGCATGGCACTGCAAGACTAGCTCACGCTACATAGCCTATCTTGGCAATGGCCTCAACTGCCTCAGTTCCTTTTTTTCCCCGCCGCTGAGTGCTCTTCAGTGACGACGCCGCTGGCCCACCTGGAGTCAGATCTTCACATCTATACGACAACAGCGTTAGTTTGTTCAACCTTTAACTAGTATTTATTTTTCTGTTAAAGAAAGAAAGAGAGAGGAGAAGTTTTTTTTGTCACTTCTTCTCAGCCCTACTGAGCAATGGCCTTGACCAAGGATGGTGATGGTAGGGAGTCTCATTTTGAGTGCTGCTGTGGCAGCGGGCTGTGTCTGTCTCCCCTCCGGGGGGTCCGACCACAGGCAGTCCTGTGTTCAGGAGGGAGGACAGTCTTCCCATAAACACAAAAAGAAGCAGACCCATTCCTGATCTAGGTCAAGGACCACACCATTTGACCTCTGATTTTCCTGTTCCCATTGGAAGGGAAAAATGGTTGTGCTCGAGGTCATCCTTTGGTATATCTGCTAAGAGATCTTCTACATCAGGAAACAGAAGGCCTTCTCCAGCACCATCAGTCTCTCCATAACTTCTGTTCTCGGTTGTTCCAGGTCTTGGGCTCGAGTCCTCTTTTCCTCTTGTGGGGACTCCAATGGGCAGTTTCACCACTGGGCAGTTCTTATGGAACAGTGGGTACAGTGTCTGACTTAACTGCCCTCCTGCAGATCTGGTGCTGGGGCCTTGGGTCTCAGGCTCCTTGGGATTGCAGTTGGAGCATTCGAGCCAGGAAAGTGCTTGGCTCCACCAGCAGATCCAGATCCCATGATGGGGATCAGTACAGGTACCTTCTCCAGTCACTTTGGTGCTGCCTGGTCCTTCTAGGACTTTGCAGTGCTGCTTCTGCTGCCAGCTCTGTTAGGGCTGGTGCCAGTTCAGGGACCAACTCCTTTGAACCCCATGCTGGGTCCCATGCCAGCTCCTTTGGGTCTGGCCCTGGGTCCAGTGCCGACCCTGGTTCTGGTTCTGGTGTCACCTATGTATCCAACTCCAAGGCCTGGGTGAGGCCTTACAAAGTACACTCCTCTTCCAGTTCCTTCTTCTGAGGTAGATTTGAAGGACGAGACTGACCCCAATCACATTCCCTCTGAGGGCGGTGATGATGATGCTTTTACAGCTTGGAGAGCCAACCTCTAACTCTACTTCTGTCCCTCAGGAGAACCCTCTTTTCAGACCTTATTGAGAAATATGCAGGCTACCTAGCCCTTGAGACATCGGACCTCATCCTAGGTAAGTGACTGCGCTTCAAGTGGCTTCATGTTCCTAACATCCCACTTAACCTAATGCCTCCTGTTCATCCAGCCTTTGAGACCCTTTCAGAGGAGATGTGGGTAGACCTGCTTCCATTCCTTCTGTCTGTAAGACGATAGACTGTCACGTATATTCCTAAGGACAGACCAATTTTGGCTTCCCAGCCTATTGCAGATAAAATTGTTATCCTTGCAGAAAATGATTAGGTCATCCTTCATCAAGAGGTTATGGCACACCCTATTAATAAGGAATCATGTAAGACTGATACTATGGGGAAAAGGGCTTTTCAAGCAGCCACTCTGCACGTGGAATAGCCAGTTACCAAGGCCATTTCTCTCAGTATGAGAATGCCATCTGGACCTCCCTTAAGTCTCTGGCCAATCCTTAAAAGAGTTACATTCTAAACCAAACATTCTTCAGACAGTCATTCATGGTATAGAGTCCAACAGTCATCAATTAAAAGTGGCCATGAATGCATATGACACTGCTTCTCATGCTGCTGCTGCCAGAATCTGCATAAGAAGACATTCCTGGCTGTGTACCTCAGGATTTTCCACTGACACTCAGCAGCAGGTTATGACTGTCCCCATCCATGGCACTGACTTGTTCAGCCAGCAGGTAGCACCATCTCTGGAGGCCTCTAAAGACTAGAATTACCATAAAATCTGCCAGACCAGCTCCTTCACATCCTCAAAGAGGAAGAGGCCATCAGTTCTTTCGTAACAGGCAGTATTTTCATGGAAGAGTGTGACAGGGTTGAATAACCTTGTCCCATTTGTTATGCAGAAAGAGTTGGATGCAAGGGTCTTTTATATCCTTCTTTTCTGTCTCTTGTCTGCCTGGTTATGCAACAAAATTTTCTTGTGAGACCTAGGAACTGATCACTCTGACTGTTTCGCAGTTCTCCACCTCTCACTATCTCTCTGCCTTCTTTGCTATTTCTGTCTTTTCTTCCACTTGTATATCTGCAGGTATAAAAATATATGTGAATCTTCATGTGGAAATGTCACTGATACTGGGATCCCTTTGTTTAAAACTGTATATAGTTATACTGTTGAAATAATTGCAAAAAGCTATTTGGAACTGAAGGGTTAACCTGAGATGCAGTTTTTAAGTCCTTTGCAGAGTTAACAAGAGGTCAGTTCTGGGACACCATGTACTGTTTTGCTGCACCTGCAAGGAATGGAACTGACAAGAACATTCTGTAAATTTACAAGAACATTCTAGAGAAGCAGGCTCTCTTAACGAGTTCCCAGATAAAGACTTATAAAAGAGCAGCAATGCTTTTGCTAGAGAGACAAGGAGACTGAGAGACTGAAACTTGGAATTAAGAGATACCCTCAGAAGAAGGACTTAGTTTTCTGTTTGTACTGCCTTTGTAAATAGTTATGCTGAACCATTTTATTTATTATTTTGTTGTTATTGAGAAAAATAAAACACTATTTGCTAATTTTGAAACTGCTCCTGGTTTTCTATGCTTCCTGACCTGTGCCTTGATGACAGATGGTGTCAGCCTAGTGGGATGTACGCTCGTGTATACTCTAAGCCAGGAGTTTTGTGTGTTGGTACTAGACCTGGTACCAGGGAAGCATAGAAGAAAGGCATGGATCCTGCAGCAGCAAGTCCAGGAGTGATTACTAGAAGAATGGCAGCCAAACTAGAAGCAGAAACAAAGTCCAAGCTGAGATTGTACAGCTAGTACCAGTTATGGAAAAAGAACAGGCAGTGACAGAACCTGAAAGCCTGGCTGCCTTTTTCAAATGGTGGACTATACAACAAAAGAGACAAAAAGTAGAGAAATTAAGAGATACAGTGATAGGAGCAGCAAAGAAGAGATGGGATGACTGGAGCAGTGATGGATGGATGCCTTGCAAGCAATCAAAGCTGGAGGTTCTGGCACAGGTCCAGCAGAGCAACAAAACACCAACAGCTTAAAATACCTTAAACTTACAAAGTTGTATCCCTCGGATGATATCAAGCATACCTGAAACTTTTGAAAGGTTGCCACAGCCTGCCAGTGGCCAAAACAACAATGGACAGTAAGGCTGATACCTTACCTGACTAGGAAAGCCCAACTTGCCTACAGCAATATGGACACTGCACAGTCAGAAAACTATGACCTGGTGAAAAAGATATCCTTAAAAGATATAACATCTCAGGAGAGACCAACAGGCAGAGATTTTGGCTCTAAGTACAACTCAGTCAACAATCCTTGAGAAGCCTTCACCCAACTCTTTATGAAATGGCTCCAACCAGAGGGCAAAACAGTCCCACAGATCATCAACACATTTGCAATGGAGCAATTCATCAACATCCTGCCTACAGATGTGCAGCTTGGGGTGAAAGAACACTGACCAGAAAGGGGAAAAGGCTGTTTCTTGGGCTGATGACTACCAGATGGCCAGACAGATGCCACAGCAGCGAGGTAACAGCCAAGCACTGGTAAGACCCTCTTTTCCTATTTAAACTCTAAGTCTGATAAGAACTGTGGTGGGGAACAAATGTACACACAAAGACTTTATTTGCTATAACTGTAATAAGCTAGGTCATATTGCAAGAAATTGCTTTAGTAAGAAGAGTGACACTGGAGCAGATTTGCCTTAGCAAATTAGGGCAAGCACTTAACAGATATGAAGGTGGAGCTGAGACTGTGAAGGGACTTACAGATTTGGGAAGCAGAGAACCCTAGTTTATATTGAAGTGCTGGGAAAGCAATGCCCAAAAGGACCAGGTTCTGGTGTCATCTGCATCCACAGGGACATTTGATACTTGCCCACCAGCCAAGCAACTCTGACTATTAATGGGGTGTCGTACCAATTGAAAGTGGGGTAGTACCTAAGTTACCTGTACTTGTGATTATTGGAAATGACTTTCCAAGATTTACTGAGTTAATCAAAGAGGGAGTAAATCCTGATGTTTCAGCAGCTGTGGTGACGAGCTCAGGCAAAGAAAATTTCAGATGGTGAGGACTCTTTTCCTTTCACTGATTTTGATTCAGACTTGTTTGTGCACAGCTCCAAGATCTGGAAGTCCAGGAAAGAAAGATGACACCTGAAGAAACAGTGGCAACAAAAACTTATGGACATATAGGGTTAACATATGAAAATGCTGAAACTAAACTGATCACTGATTGTGATTTTCTTTCAGAACAAGCTAAGTGTTTCTCTCCAGGGTTTTTTAAGCAGCTGGGGTGAAACCAAAACAGGTGAACCTATATTTAAAAATGTAATGGGCTACTGAACAGAGTTTGGGTTAAACCCAGAAACATAGAAAGTGATGGCAGAAGGGGACCGCAAGGTCCATCTAGTCCAGGTGTCTGCAACCTTTTCTGGTCCGGGAGCCACATGTCCACCTGCCATGACAGAGCTGATCACCAGAGAGCCTTATGAGTGCATGCATAGCAGATGTCTTTTGTAATGCTTAATTTTACCTAAAATTATCTCATCTCTGTTGATGAAACCAAAATCACTAAGTCTTCTAGAAATATTACACTCATGTACTATTTCTCTCTTCTTTGTTGGATGTGACATTTTATCATAAGCTGTATAGCTGATTCACTGGTACCAGTGCCATGTTAAGAATAAGAAAACTTTAAAAAAATACACTATTTCTTGCAGTTTTATGACCCATGTCTTGACTCAGTCCTTCCATCTTGACAATCTCCTATCCCACCCAAGGAACTACCGTCTTCCTCACATTCCAGCCACTGCACATCATCCTGAAGTAACTGTGGTTGCCCCTCCACCTCACATTCATTGAGACAACTGATATGGGGCTAGATCCCAACTGATGTGGGGATAACCCAACAAAGCATATAGAATGTTCAGCATTTGTTAAGTGACAAGGAAGAATAATAAAATAATTGGCTGGACAATCCTGTGAGGTAGATGGTAAGACTTCATCTTGCTGGCCGATCCTATTACATTTTCCTACCTTTGTCTCAACTCTCTCCCTCCCACTTGGGGCACAAATGTCTTGGGCAAGTGTGGCTGGGCATGGCCATCCACAAGCCTAACCTGTTTACATAAACACACCTAACTTGATGTCTAGTACCTCTGCATCAAAGTATAGGCATCACAAGCCCTGCTGACATTTGGCAACATGTCCAGCACTGCGCATCCCTGCCAACATGATCCCTCCCTTGGGCTACCAGGAAGCACATGTAGAGCCAGGACAGGAAGCATCCAAACTGGATTCTTATGAACATTACTACTTAATAAGCTATGTTTTGATACCAACTTAGGTCACCAAATTGGTGAACAGTAATCCTTACCACTATGCCATCAAGCAGTTCTTCAGTAAGCTTTTAAAGTTTGCTGGCTCACCTCGTACTGGCCAAGATCTACAACACAGATGGGAACATTGATACAGACTTAAAATATGGGGGCACTGCAGAGTCAATAGCCTCCCTATATAACTATTCTTGATTACCTCTAACTGCCCCAGCATCATGTACATTAGTGTGTACGTGATGTTCATATACACGACCTTTAAAAGGTGTCCCTACATAAATAAATTGCCAAAACCTACATTCAGTGTCCTATATCATTTTATTATGGAGCACAGTCACAGTGATGCTGAGAACCATAAATGCTGGACCTTTGAGGGTAAGAAGCTACTAAGCTGCATGAACACAACAAAGAGCCACATGCGGCTCCTGAGCCTCACGTTGCAGACCTTTGATCTAGTCTGTCCAAGAACCTACCTGGTACTATTCCCCCTTTGCCTTCCTGTATGCTACCTTTATAGCTATCCCATGCATTCTTGAACTCACCATTTGGCCCCCACTACCTTCTTGGGTAGGCTATTCCATGGGTCCACCACCCTCTCTGTAAAGAAGAACTTTCTTGTATTATGTCTGAACCTCCCTCCCTTCAGCCTCATGTCATGCCCTCTCATTCTCCCACTCTCTTTGAATTGGAAAAGCTCCTGAACAGTAACCTTATTTATACCACTTATATATTTAAAAGTCTCAATCATGTCACCCTCTCCTCCTCTGTTCTAGGGAGTACATGTTGAGTTCCCTCAGCCTGTCCTGGTATGCCATATGGTGCAGTCCCTGAATTATTTTCATAGCCCTCCTCTTCACTGTCTTGATTCTATGTCCTTTTGAGGTGCTGTCTCCAGTACTGTATGCAGTACTCCAAGTGGAGGTGCACCAGTGCCCTGTAGAGTGGTAACACCACCTTCCTCCTGCAAGTCGTGATTCCCTCCCTATGCAGACCAGCATGCCACTTGCCTTTAGTGCTGCCTTCTCAAACTGTTTACCCACTTTCAAGTCTTCTCTATAATGACCCCTAGGTCCCTCTTCTGGCTGGTGGAGGCTAGCTTCTCCTCCCAGGTAGTAATCCTCTTTGGGATTGTTTCTGCCTAAGTGCTTGACTTTGCATTTTTGATGTTGAATTTCAGCTGCCATGTTTCTGACCATGGCTCCACATTCTTCAAGTCTGAAGTCATACTCCTCACACCCTCAGGGAGTCCACTCTGTTGCCAATTTTAGTGTCATCAGAAAATATATACTTTTACCTTCCAGCCAATTTGCAGTGTCTGCTATGAACACATTGAAGAGTAGAGGACCTAGTACCAAACCCTGTGGTACACCGCTGGTCATCTCTCTCTCAGCTGAAAATGCCCCATTTACCTGAACCCTCTTTGTTCTTCCACTCAGCCAGCTACTCACCTACTTAACCACCTCCCTGCCCACCCCCATGTGGTCCAGCTTCTTACCAGCCTTCTGTGTGGAACAGTTGAAGGCTTTGTTGAAGTCCAGATAGACATTTACTGCCACTTCCTGATCTATATCCTTGTAACCCAGTTGAAGAAGTCAACCAGGTTAGTTTGGCAAGACTTACCTGCCTGAACCCATGCTGTTTTGGGTCTTGCTGCCCACTGGATTCGAGTTAGCCAGCCTTGGAGTGGGTCCCAAGATGACAGTCTGGGTTCAGAATTGGCTGGAGAATAGGACTCAGAGAGTAATAGTAAATGGAGTCCACTCTGAAGAAAGGGGGTTACTAATGGGTACCGAGGGTTCAGATAGACCAGTCCTCTTCAATGTCTTTATAAGGAACATTGCAGAGGGACTGGAAGGAAAAGTATGTCTCTTTGCAGATGACACAAAGATCTGCAACAGAGTTGATGCACAAGGTGGGGTGGAAAGGATGAGAAAGGACTTGGCAAGGTTAGAGGAATGGTCAAATGTATGGCAGCTCAGATTCAATGCTAAGAAGTGCAGGTAATGCACCTGGGAAACAAAACCCAGGGAAGAGTACACAATGGGGGTGAGATACTAACAACAAAATGGAAAGGGACCTGGGGTAGTCATATCAGATGACCTAAAGGTGGGCAAGCAATCTGTGAGGGCCGCAAGGAGGTTGGGGGATACTGGGATGCATAGGAGAGGCATCACCAGTAGAAAACAGGAAGTTATTATTCCTCTGTACAGACAGCTGGTGAGACCCATCTGGAGTACTGCATGCAGTTCTGGAGACCCAATTCTGCAAAGACATAGACAGGGTGGAGGCTGTCCAGAGGAGGGCAACTAAATGGTGCAGGGTCTGCACCGGAAGACATATGAAGAGAGACTTAAGGAGCTTAATATGTATAGCCTCGAGGAAAGGAGGGAGAGAGGGACATGATAGAAACTTTCAAGTACCTCAAGGGAATCAACAAAGTCCAAGAGGGTAGCATCTTTCAAAAAGTGGTGTGCAAGAACAAGGGGCACAATTTGAAGATGGGCGGCTCAGAGGTAATTTAAGGAAGTATTTTTTCACAGAGAGGGTTGTGGATGCATGGAACGGCCTTCTGGAGGAGGTTGTGGAGTCAAAAACAGTGGTGGAATTCAAGCATGCATGGGACAGTCATAAGGCAATTCTAGGGGTGGGGGTAGGAAGAAGTAGGCTGCTGGTTAACTAGGATCTGCAGCTTATCCATTAGGTAGGAAATGGGCACACTGGGTGGGCCAAGCGGTCCTTATCTGCCATCAGATTCTATGTTTCTATGTTGCTATCTATTGCAGTTCTTGTGCTGAGTGTCAGAAAGTCACCCCAGTGATTAAAAAGACAAGGTGCCCTGGTGTCCCTATCCTTGATAGATGTGCATTTTGAGAGAATTACAATGGATGTGGCTGGCCCTTAAGCAAAAGTAAAAAGTGTAATCGATTCATTTTGGTAGTATGACTATGCTACTCGATACCCAGAAGCAGTTCCAAGCGTACTGTGGCAGCAGAGCTTGCCAAAATTTTAAGCAGGGTGGGCACACCTAAAGAGATTATTACTGATCAGGGTAGTAATTCTGGTGCTGCATTACTGAAGGAGCTGTACCGACTACTAGATATCACTGCCATAAGAACCTCCCTTATCACCTTCAGACAGACGGTCTTGTTGAGCATTTTATTCAACCCTAAAATGCATGTTAAAAAGGTTTGTAAAAGGAGAAGGGAAAGACTGGAACCAGTACTTACCTTACCTGATAGCTTTTGGCACAGAACAGTAAGAGGAAGGAGGTGCTGTTAGAACTTCACTACTCTACTGGGACTAAAGAACTAGAACTCTACTACTGGGACCTTCAATTTTGTCCTGTCGCTAATCGACTATGGGCTGCCCATCTATGCTGCTGCCGACAACACTGTGCTTGCAAGAATCCAGCTCTCTATAAACAAGGCCTGCAGGCTAATGCTGGGAGCCGCTAGGTGCACCCATACATGCCTGCTGTACTCCACCACCAACTTGCTCAACCTTGAAGAAAGACTCCGCTCCAAACCTGCCTTCTTGTAAAAAACACCCTGCAGGGCTCTCCTTGGGTCACCACATCCTCGCAGCGTGCCTCCCCTCAGTCTCCACCCACAGCACTGTCAAAACCTCCCTTATTGTCCCCAGGGTAAGGACTCTATGGCCCAGAGATCCTTTTGCTATCGGGCTCCCTCCTGATTCAATTCTCTCCCAGCCAACATAGTGGACTCCACTAAGCTTGGTCCTTTCAAGGTCTCCTCAGAAGCCATCTGACAAGCACTCACTGCTGCAACTGCACATAATCCCCCACCCCTTACCTTCACCCCAAGGCTGGGTCTGCCCTGTCTACTTTTGCTGTATATACCTGGATCTCAGGCAACTTCTGCTGACTATTGTAATAAAATATTTCTGGTTGCTACCTGACGTGGTACTGTGTACCTATAGTATGACTACTGTGATCTATCTATTATCAAGTGTGTACCACCAGTGAATGCCTTTAACGCTGGTTGCTTTTTGATCTAAGTGTTATGTACTGTACTGTTTTGTTTCCTGCGATATATTGCTGTCTTGACGAGGTGCATTTGTAAATGAGTCTATGACTCAAAGGTTTGTAAACTGATGATCTAATAAATAAATAAACAAATGTGCAGTTATGCATCTGGGGAAACAAAATAAGCTGTTTAAATACAGGTTGGGAGGAAAGGGAACTTAGGGTGGTTCATGACGAGAGAGATTTGGGTATAAGGGTCAATAATGAACTTAATTTTGGAATGCAGTGCAGTCAGGTGGCAAAAAGCAAGTAGTATATAATTTGTATACACAAACACATTAATAGTAGAGATAAAGCGGTTTTAATTCCCTGTACACCTCCTTGGTGCGCCCTATGGAGTATTGTGTACAATGTTGGGCACCAGGCTATAAGAATGATATAAAGGCCCTGGAGAGGGTCCAGAGGAGGGCCAGCAAAAGGATTAGGAAGTTCAGGTCAGAGTTATGAACAGAGATTACAAAACTTAGAAATGTATTCCTTGGAATTTCGCAGATTGAGGGAGATATGTGCCTGATATTTTGGGCTCTTAAGAATGTACAATTAAGGGAGCAGTTAGGCCTGGAGTTGAAGAAGCAGTCACATAACACCAGAGCTCATCCCTTTCAGTTGCATAAAGATAAGTTTAATACTAAAAGGAGACAATATTGGTTTAATATAAGAGTGACGGGCATCTGAAAAGCTCTCCCTAATGAGGTGGTGGCTAGTTTGACTATGAATGTTTTTAAAATAAAGCTTGATTCATATTTAATAGGTAAGGGTATTTGGGGTTACTCTTAAATTAATTTGGTGAGCTATATGGACGACATCTTCTATGCTCAGACACAACCTATGAAACCTATATGCTGCTCTGGCGGAGTGTTGTTCCTCTATGGAGGCACCTGCAGTGGAGACCAAGGAGGATGCTGGGAACTCACACAGAGGAAACCCACAGGAGGGTGGCATGGGACCCCACAGGGAAAGAAAACAACCTCTAGTGGGGACTCCATTGCTAGGAGGGTAGAACTGGGGGAGAAAGGGAGAGGGAAGAGGTGCCTGCCTGGCGCCATGGCTTCTGGGACAGGAGCGAATCCTCAGATCACAGGAGTAGCTGGATGGGGAAGGGAGCTGATGTCATTGGGACAAATGACCTGGCTGGGAAAGGATTAGAGCAGTGCAGGAGCAGTTTGTGGAGTAGTTAGGGCCTTAGACAAGTAGCACAAACAGTAATGTTCTCGGACGTGCTGTCTGTCTATGGCATGGGTGAGTCTAGGTGCTCTGCACCATGGGATTCAAGCAATGGTTGAAAAGCTGGTGCAGAGCTCAGGGTTTTGGCTTCATTGGGGACTGGGGGTCCACCTGGAGGATGCAGGCCTATACTGGCGCGATGGTCTGCATCTGTCCAGGAGGGGAACCAGGATCCTAAGTGACAGGTTTAAATGCTTCATTGGCAAGCATTTAAACTAGGCAATGGGGGAGGCACTGAGAAGGAGCAGGGAAATTCTAGCCCCCCAAAAAAAATCAAGGTAGTTAGTGAGGTAAACACCAAGATAGAGAAGATGATAGGGAGAAGTTCAGGGTAAATGGAGAAAAGGCAATGACAGTAAGGACAGGGATGGGGCAAAAGGGGTGAGGCCATCAAAAATGGAAGGTAATGAGTACCAATGCCCATAGTCTAGGTAACAAGCTCCCTGAACTGGTGGCCTTGATGGAAGAGGGATGCCTGGATATCGTGGCAGTCACAGAAACATGGTACACAGAGAACCGTGATTGGGATGTCAACATATCAAGGTACACAATCTACAGGAAGGACAGGGAGGGTAGAAGAGAAGGAGGAGTAGCTCTCTGTGTAAGGGAAGGATCAAAGCAATGGAATAAAAGGGTAAACAGGGAGGAGAGGAGGCACTGTGGGTCACCCTGAGACTAGAAATGGCACCACAGTCCACACAGGGGTTGTATACAGACCCCCATCTCAGGAAGAGGAAATGGACAATTACATGATAGAAGGCATCCTTAGGATGACAGAGAAAGGGAAGATATTGTTGATGGAGGATCTGAATATGCCAGATGTTAACTGGAGCACCTTGCTGCAGCCACATCCAAGAGCAGGGCCATTATCAATGCCCTACAAGGGGCATGCCTCAGACAACTAGTGTTGGAACCCACTCAGGAGGGAGCAATCTTAGACCTGGTACTCTCAAATGGGATGTAGAGAGGATCTCCTATCTTGAAGTGGGTAGCCATCTGGGAACAAGTGCCCACTAAACAGTGTGGTTCATGATAAACTCAGCTGCAGAGTCAAGCCATACAAAAGTGAGGATACTGGACTTCAAGATGGCTGACTTTGTTAAATGGGAGAGTGCCTCAGAAAAGCACTAGCAAACAGGCAAGGAGGAGGGATGGAGCAACAATGGGGATACATCAAAACTGCCATCACAGAGGCAACAAATCTTTGTGTGAAGCAAATGAACAAATCAAAACAATAGAAAAACACTATGGTTAATGGCCAGCCCACTGGCACAGCAGTTGAATTTCCATCTGCGACGCTGGCAACCCAGGTTCGGAGTGGACTCGGGTCGCTGGAGGGCCAGCCGAGAGGAGTAGACTTGAGCGCCCCACGCTGGCTCGCCTCTGTGGGGAGGGTGGGAATCAGCCCGCATATGCTGACCCCTGGTGGAGGCCAAAGACTTAGCACTATGTTGGGTTCCTCAGGGTCTGATTGGCCTTGGATGAAGGTCGGAGGTTCAACACAGATTGGGGGTTCAACACACCTCAGAGGCAGCCAGGAGGACATCGCAGATGTTGGTGATTGCACCTTGATGTCAACGGAACTCACTATGTCCACAAGAAATGCAGAAAATGCCTTCCAGCTCTGAAGGAGATGGAGCCCTGGAGCTTGCCCTCAATGTGCTGCCACTTGCTTGACCACCCTCCAACTGATGATACCAGAAAGTTCGGGTGCTTCTGTGGCTCCATGGGTGAAGAGGGCAATCAGGTAAGGTGGACAGCAGAGGAATGACTCTAGGGTTCCTGAGGAAGTCGGAGCCAGGAGGATGTGGGAAAAAGAAATTTAAAAACCCCACTATGATTATCAAAAGAGGTGGTGGGGAAGGTTAGGGAGAAAAAGATAGCATTCAGGAAGTATAAGGAAACACAGAAGGAGAGGACAGAGAACTGTACCAGTTAAAGCAGAAGGAAGCAGGAAAGGTAGTCAGAATACAGCAAAGGCTCAAACCGAGGAAAAGATAGCCAACTCAGTTAAGAAGGGGATAAAACCTTTTATAAGTACATTAGAGAGACAAGAAAGACAAAGGGAGGGATAGTGAGGCTGAATAAAGGGAGGGTGGGTGGGCAGAGAGAGACAGTGAAAAGCAGGGATACTGAAACGAATACTTCGCCAGTATTCACAAAGAAGAGGAGGGAAGGTACCTAATTCAATTAGTAGAAGCACTCTGGATGGGGGGTCAATACCAGTCCTTTCACAGAAGAAAGGGTTCTGAAAGAACTCCTAAAACTGAAGGTGGAAAGCAATGGGGCCTGATGGGATTCACCCCCAGAATTCTAAAAGAACTAAGGGAGAACTAGTGACACCACTGACTACCCTTTTAACAAATCATGGGAGGATGGTGTGGTACCTGACTACTGGAGGAGGGCGATGTGATTCCCCTTCACAAAAGTGGGGCAAGACAGAGGCAGGAAACTACAGACCTGTCAGTTTGACCTCAGTGGTAGGTAAAATGATGGAATCACTTCTGAAGGAAAGAATTGTTGAGTGCCTAGAGGGCAGTGGGGCAGGACCCAAGGCAGCATGGATTCACAGCGGACGCTCATGTCAGACAAATCTAATTGATTTCTTGACTGGTGACCAAAGTAGTAGACCCGGGAGGGCTGTGGACATGGCCTACCTAGACTCTAGCAAGGCATTTGACACAGTCCCACACAAAGATTAATAAACAAATTAGCCAGCCTTGGAGTGGGTCCCAGGGTGGTAACCTGGGTAAAACATTGGCTGGACAACAGGGCACAGAAGGTAATAGTAAACAGAGTCCACTCTGAAGAAAGAGTTACTAGTGGGTTACCATAGGGTTTAGTATTGGGTCCGGTCCTTTTTAATGTCTTTATAAATGACATTGCAGAGGACTTGAAGGAAAAGTATGCCTCTTTGCTGATGACACAGAGATCTTCAACAGGGTTGATACACAAGAGGGTGGAAAGGATGAGAAGGGATTTAGCAAGGTTGGAAGAATGGTCAGAAGTATGGCAGCTTAGAGTCAATGCAAAGAAGTGCAGAGTAATGCACCTGGGAAACAAAAACCCCAGGGGGTAGTAACAACAACAAAAATGGAAAGGGACCGGGAGTAGTCATATCAGATGACCTAAAGGTTAGCAAGCAATGTGAGAAGGCAGTAGGGTTAGCTGGGGGGATGCTGGGATGTATAGGGAGAGGAATCACCAGTAGAAAACAGGAAGTTGTTATCCCTCTGTACAGACAGTTGGTGAAACCACATGTGGAGTACTGGGTGCAGTTCAGGAGACCCCATCTCCACAAGGACATAGACAGGATGGAGGCATTCAAGAGGAGGGCAACTAAAATGGTGCAAGGTCTGCAACAGAAGCCATACAAAGGAGCTTAATATATATATACCCATGAGGAAAGGAGGAGGTGGGGACATGATAGAAACTTTTAAGTACCTCCAGGACATCAACAAAGTCCAAGAGGGTAGCATTTTGAGAAAGAGATGTGCAAGAACAAGGGGTCACAATTTGAGGATAGAGGGGGATGGCTCAGGGCAATGTGAGGAAGTATTTTTTCACAGAAAGGGTGGTGGATGCATGGAATGGCCTTCCTAAAGAGGTCATAGGGTTAAAAACAGTGAAGGATTGAAGAATGCATGGGACAGACATAAGGAAATTATTGTGGGGGTAGGAAGAAATAGGCTGTTGGTTAACCAGGATCTGCAGCTTATCCAGTAGGTAGGGAAATGGGCAGACTAGGTGAGCCAAGCGGTCCTTATCTGCTGTCAAAG
Organism: Neoceratodus forsteri; assembly: GCA_016271365.2. Taxonomy (NCBI): domain Eukaryota; kingdom Metazoa; phylum Chordata; order Ceratodontiformes; family Ceratodontidae; genus Neoceratodus; species Neoceratodus forsteri. The sequence continues at coordinate 982,989,931 of CM057455.1, forward strand.
TCTATGTTTCTATGTTTTGCTTTTTGCTTACAGAGAAGTGCCACAGGCCTCAACAGGGTTTTCACCATTTGAAATGCTGTATGGTAGACAACCTAGAGGGCCACTAGATGTAAAAAAGAAAATGGGAAGATAACCCCATCAGAAACAACCTATTACATCTTATATGTGTGCCCTGAGAAAGAAGCTGGCAATATATGTTGAAATCACCCATAGTAATCAGGAAGAGGCCCAAAACCAGCAGATGTATTATGACCATGTGGTAAAAAGAAAAAGTTTTTGAGCCAGGTGAAAAGGTCTTGCTACTGTTACCCACTACAGAAAATAAACTGTTAATGAAGTGACAAGGGCCTTATAAAGTGCTTAGACATACTTAACATAGAAACATAGAATTTGATGGCAGATAAGGACCTTGGCCCACCCAGTCTGCCCATTTCCCTACCTAATGGATAAGCTGCAGATCCTAGTTAACCAGCAGCCTACTTGGCACAGTTAACTATGAAATTGAGACCCCTGATAGGAAAAACCTATTAAGATATGCCACGTAAACCTCTTGAAGAAATGGGTTGAAAAAACACCAAAGGCTGCTTTGCTAGTTTTACCAGAAACTAATAAAGAAGATATTGATGTAGCTTATGACAGAATGAAACAAACTGCAACTGCTGATGCTGTAAAAGTGAATGTTTCCTTAACCTCCAAACCAACCACAGAAATTTTAACTTGCTAAGGACATTTAACAGTACTTTTACCACAGTACCAGACCAAGCAAAGGGTCGAGCACGTAATGGTGACAAGGAATGCTCACCCTATTAGACAAAAGACATACAGATTACCAGAGTTAAGAGCTGATATGGTTAAGGAAATATAAAAATGAAAGAACTGGGTATCATAGAAGAGTCAAGAAGTGCTTGGTCATTATCAATGGTGATTGTAAACAAAAAGAAGGAGTGTAAGAATATGCCTTGATTTTAGGAAACTTAAGTGTCAGAATTTGATAGTTTTCCTATGCCTAGAATAGATGATTTGGTGGACAGACTGGAGAGTGCCAAGTATATCAGTACCCTCAATCTCACTAAGGGTTACTGGCAAATCCCCATCTAAAGAATCCAGAGACAAACCGCATTCGCAACTCCTATAGGATTCTATCAGTTCACCACCACGTCGCTTGGTTTATATGGTGCACCTGCTACAGCTCAGCGGTACATGGATGTAATTTTATCCCTCACACTGGTTATTGTTCTACGCACCTGGATGATGTTCATGGTGTACAGTCCAGACTGAAAAGTCACCTGAACACCTACGAGTAGTTATCCAATTGATCAAAAAGGCAGGTCTAACAATTAATCCTACCAAGTGCACTGGACATGCAGGAAACTAAATATTTCAGCTATGTTTTGGGAAATAGAGAAGTCAAGCCAGAGGTTTCCAAGATAGAAGCTGTAGCTAACAGCCCTGTCCCCAAAACCAAGAAACATATCAGGTCATTTTTAAGGGTGGCTGGTTATTATCAGAGATTTGTTCCCAGCTTTGCTGAGTTAGCTACTCCTCACTGAAGTCACAAAGAAAAGGTTCCTGAATAATGTGAAATGGACCCCACAGTGTGACAAGGCTTTTCAGGCCATTAAGGCTGCATTATGTTCCACCCCTGTTTTAAGAAGCCCAGACTTTGAGAAACTATTTCTGTTACAGACAGATGCATCAGAGGTAGACATAGGTGCAGTCTTGACTCAGCATATACAGTAGATAGGAAAGAACATCCTATTCTATACCTAAGTAGGAAACAGCACAACGAGAGAAAAGGTACTCCACCATTGAAAAGGAATGCCTTGTGCAGCAAAGTGGGCCATGCAGTCCCTTAAGTTTTACTTACTAGAGCTGACTTTGTACTTGTAACAGATCACAATCCTCTGGCTTAACCAAATGAAGGATAAAAATTCTAGAATCACATGGTGGTACCTGGCACTACAGCCATTTAAATTTAAAGTGATGCACAAATCTAGGAAAGAGAATGTCAATGCTGATTTTGTGTCAAGACATGGATCAGGAATTGAGAATTCTGAAGGTTGAAAACAAAATGCGTGGATTTAAACTTCTGTTTGCAATTCTACATATGCACTGTACTGTAAACATTATAAGCTAATGTTAGAAAAGAAGTAAAAGAAAGTTTTGGAAACTTGTTTTCTGAAACAGGTTCCCTCTAAAGGGTGTATGTGTGAGACACGGTTGAATAAGGCCCTGTCCCATTTGTTATGCAGAAAGAGTCAGGCACAAGGATCTGTTCTGTCCTACTTTTCTGTCTGTCTGCCTGTTTTTGAGCAACCAAATTTTCTTAGAGACCTAGGAACTGATCATTCCGACGGTTTTGCAATTCTCTGCCTCTTGCTATCTCTGCCTCCCTTGCATATCTGTGGGTATAAAATATATGTGAATCTACATGTGAAAATGTCACTAATACTGGGATCCCTTTGTTTATATAGTTATATTGCTGAAATGATTGCAAAACACTGTTTGGAACTTAAGGGTTAACCTGAGATGCAATTTTTAAGCCCTTTGTAGAGAGTTGTCAACAAAAGGTCAGTTCTGGGACACAATGTACTGTTTTGCGGCACCTGCAAGGAACAAAACTGACAAGAATATTCTGTGAGAAGCAGGCTGTCTCAACGAGTTCCCAGACAAAGACTTATAAAAGAGTACAAATGCTTTTGCTAGAGACAAGGAGAGTGAGAGGCTGAAACTTAGAATTAAGAGATACCCTCAGAAGGACTTAATTTTCTCTTTGTACTGCCTTTGTAAATAGTTATTCTGAATAATTTACATTTTTTATTTGCTGTTATTGAGAAAAATAAATGCTGTTTGCGAATTTTGAAACTGCTCCTGGTTTTCGTTTGCTTCCTGACCTGTGCCTTGACAACAAAGAGGCAGAGGATCCCACCTAAGCACCAGTCTCCTCAGCTGTAAAAGAAAACACAGCAGAATGCAAAAGGCCCTGAAAGTGCCTAGTGCCCCCTCTGAGTCTCCTGCCCTAGCCCTGCCTCAGCTGCCCAAGGTGGACCTTTTTTCTCCAGGAAGAGGTGGCATCTAACTCATTTTTATAGCTACTTGAAGTCTGTCACCACAGACAAGTGGGTTTTAAGGATCATTGTGGAGGATACCCAGAGGCAGCACTCTCTTTCGGCTACAAAATAGACCTTCTTACTTCAGAGATAGCTGGCCTTCTGAGAAACAGGGCAGTGGAAGTACTACCTCCAGTGGAATGCAACCCAGGCTTCTTCCCCATTACTTTCTAGTTCCAAAAAGACAGGCGGTATGCACCCCATCCTAGACCTCAGAAAACTGAACAAGTTTCTGTACCACAGGAAGTTCAAGATGGTCTCCATAGGACTCTTCTACCACTTCTCAAGCCACAGGACTGATTGCCATCCCTGGACATGCAAGACACCTATCAGCACATTCCATCACACCCAAGCTATCACAAGTTCCTACGCTTTATGGCCTTGGGTCAACACTATCAATTCAGAGTCCCTGCCCTTTTGGCTTTTCTTGGCGCCTCGAGTCTTTACAAGTGCTTCACAGTTCTCGAAGCACACTTGGCTTCGGGCCTCAGATCTTTCCCTACCTGGATGATTGGCTCTCTAGTAAGTCCATCAAGGCAGGAACAGAAAAAGGCAGTGACCACAGCAGCCCAGTTCCTGACCCCCATGGGGTAATGCTGAACCTGGAAGTCACAGCTTCAGCCTTTGCAGCAGCTCCTCTCATAAGATCCTCTTGGACACTACCAAGGTAAGGGCCTTCCTCCCAGAGGACCAAAGGAATGCCATCCTTCATATGGCACATTTCATCATGGAGAACAACCCCGTGTGGGCTCAGTCTATGCAGTGCATGTTAGGCCTCATGGCCTCATCAGTCTTCATAGTGCCTTTGGCATGTGCATGAGGACCACTCAGTGGTTGCTCAGTACACAGTGGTCTCCAACAACGCATCCTTAGTCTCAACCCATCAAGGTGACGATGCTCTGCATCAGTTACTTGCAGGATGTACACAGGAGGATAACCTTTTTCAAGGTCTTCCCTTCACTTCACCAGAGTCACAGATAACTCTCACCACAGATGCATCCCTCCTCGGGTGGGAGATCACTATCAATTCAGGGCCATCACATCCAGGGAGTCTGGACTTATGGAATCTCATATCCATATCAGTGTTCTGAGATGAGTGCAGTCCTTTGTGCCTTCGAGCTTTGGTGGACTCGTTGTCACAAGGTAATCCTTCTGCAGATGGACAACAAGGCGATGATGTATTACATCAACAAGCGGAGCACCTCCTACCCACTTTGCAAGGAAGCTATGGGAGTATGGAAGTAGTGTCTGGACCAGAATGCTCTGGTTCAAGCAGTTTACCTGCCAGACTCAGAACAATCTGGCAGACCAACTCAGTTGGACAAAGCGGATCCTCATGAGTGGTCATTAGCACCAGACATTGTGTAGTCTCTGTTCAACAAGTGGGTACTCCAGACCTGGACCTTTGCGTCCCCTCAACACAAAACTGCTTCAGTTCTACCAGAAATCCAGAAACTAGTGTTTTTGTCAGGATGCATTCAGACTGCAGTGGACAAATCGCTTTCTGTACTCATTTCCTCCTCTTCCACTAGTTCAGAGAGTGCTGCTCAGGCTGGAAGCCCTCAGGGTGAAATGATTCTGATCGCCCCATTTTGCCAGGGCAGATTTGGTTTCCTTTGATCAACAAGTTATCAGTGGCCCCTCCGAGACCTCTACCTCTATGGACAGCTCTCTTGACACAGGGATCCCTAGTCCATCAATCTCGCTCTCCTTCATCTTCTTGCTTGGCTCCTCAGGAGATAAAGGTTAGCAGATTTAAGGTCTCTCAGAGGGTCTCTGAGGTTCTCCTGGCTGCCCGTAAGCCCTGAACCAGAAAGACTAACAGCCAAATGGAGGTGGTTCTCTGAATGTTGCGCCAAGTCCTGTATGGATCCATTCTGATGTCCACCAGATACAGTTTTGGAGTATTTACTGGATCTCTCTGATACAGGTCTACCATACTCCTCTGTAAAGGTTCACCTTTGTGCTGTCTTGGCCTATCATGAACCAGTCCAGAACCTTACTTTAGCTCAGCTGCCTGTATTTAAAAGATTCTTAGAAGGCATCCTGCACACAAGGACCCCAGTACAGAAACCTGTGGCTCCTGGGATATCAACCTTGTGCTAGCATGCTTACTTGAAGCCTTTGAACCCCTGGTTACTTGTGACCTCAAATTTTTACTTGAAAATGGCATTTTGGTGGCCATCACCTTTGCCTGTAGGGTCTCTGAGATATGTGCTTTGATCACAGACCTTCCTTATACAGTCTTCCATAAAGACAAAGGTGATACTCGCACACACCCCAAGTTTTTGCCTAAAGTGATGTCGGAGTTGCATTGAAACCAACACTTGGTGCTGCCCACTACTTTCTAACTTTCAGAATGAGGGAGAGCGCTCCTCACTCTCTGAATGTTAAAGAGCCCTCAGGTTCTACATCATTAGAACTAAGGACATCCATCAGTCCAAGCAGCTCTTTGTCAGACCAACTTGGTCAGCCGGCTATGATCAAATGCATTTCTGCTTGGATAGTGGCCTACCTTCGCCACTGCTACTCTATGGCACAGGTCAAATCAGAAGGCCAAGTTCATGCTCACTCCACCAGAGCAGTTGCAACGTCTTTGGCAGAAATCCGATCTGTCCCCATTGCCGATATTTGCATACTGGCTACTTGGAGCTCAGTGCATACTTTCATTAAGCACTATGCTCTAGATGACCATGCCAGACAGCATGCTTCCTTTGGCAGGGACCATCCTTAATGAACTTCTGTCCTGAGTGAGCTCTGTCTCCTACCACCCTGATGGGGGATTTTATCTGAGTTTGGTACTCTAACCCAGCAGTGTGACTCAATGGTGATGATAAGGTCCAGGAAGATAAGAAAATCTTACTTGAGGTGGGAGGTCCTGCAGCAGGCTACACCATAAGGACTATGCCACCAGGCACTAGGACCCATGGAAAAAATCTTAGCTAGCAGTACCCAGCGAGGACCGCCCCTGATGTTGGACTGCCTCCGACATCCGCCAATGGTATAAAAGGCGGGCAGAATAGCGCAGTGGTCTCAGGCTCTGAGCTGCAAATCTGGTGACATCCAGCAGACCAGACCTGGGGTTTGAATCCCACAGCTTCCACTTGCATACTGTGTGATCCTGAGCAAGTCACTTAACCTCCTTGTGCTCCCAGGTCGCTCCTGTAAAAAGCTTTCAGCTTAGTGTGATATACCTGGTTAAACAACTAAATTAAAAAAAAAGGCGGTCCCGGCCACACCCAGTTGTTTTCCACTGTCGACCGTTCACATCGGTTCTACAGACGCCTACTGCCATTTTCACTAACTTTTCAACAAAGTTTTGTTATTGTTTAATTGCTAATCAGTGCATGTCTTCTCTGTCATCCTTCAGTCAGTGACCAAATCCAAGTGCACATACAGGAAGCAGATGCTGGCCTGAGATGGTCACTCATCCTGCCTCATCTGCCTAGGGCCCGACCACAATGCCGACTCTTGCCTGCACTGCCTGAAGTTTCCAACCACGGACTCGCGTTCCTCGTCTGAAGATGTTGAAGACCTACCTTCTAGAACAGCAGCTGGCCACCATGCAAAAGACCCCATCAGGCCTAGGATCTCCTTCTTGGGTCAGAGACTTCTCACAAATCTATGGAGAAAAGTCTGGTGGAAACACCATCATCACGAGAAGAACAGGACCTGCTTGGACCCCGATCCAGGTCGCTGCATAAAAAACCAGTAAGCTCCAGTCCTTCTTCCTGCGGGAGGTCAGACTCTGCCCCCACCAACCCAAGTTTCCTCTAGGTTGCCGGCCTTGAAACCCCTGGTGTTGGTGTGTAAGTCAGGTGATGTTTCCTCGGGGCAAGGGTCTTGGCCCCCTCCCTTAGTCTTAGACCCTACAGCCACGCCTCAGGTCTAAGTCCAGAGTTCTGCCATTAAAGGGGTGGGCAACAGCTTCCCTGCTGCCCACCAGACAAAAGGCTTCCTCCTCCTTGTCAGATTGTGCAGCTGTACCTGGCGTCATGAAGTGGCATTTAGAACTGGAGTCTCACCCTGGCATCGCCCTCCGAAGCATCGGGCATCAGACTCGGCTCAACCCGATGCAGCTGCCAGCCAAGGAGATGCCTCCCTGACATCTGACTCGTTGACAATGCAGTCAGGCGTCAGGTCGACCAGTCGACCTGCCATCAGCTCTGGCGTCACCCCAGGACCAGACACCAGAGAAACCTAAGTCACCAGAGCATACGTTGGCTCCTGAAAAGCCTGATGACAGGTCAGAGATGCTAGGCCCATTGGCCCCAGCCATGGTCTCTCTGGCGAAGTCAAGGACCTTTTCAGTTCCTGGTGGGACACAGTCAGGAAAGGCATCATCCCCAAGGAACCTCAGGTTCCCACGCTGCAACCTCTCTCCGTAGACTCCCCACAGTGGCCCCCTCACCACCTCCCCCAAGGACAGATCTTCTGCTCAGTCAGATGACAGGTCTTCCAAATGGCACAGTCATCATTCGAGATCATCCTCCAGGCATTACAGGAGGGCACCAGAATTCACACTCTAGATCTCCCTCGGGGTCATCCAACTCAAATTCTTCTGCCTCCCCCAGATCCTCAGGGGAGTTTTCCTCTCCTCCCCACCACCCTGACCCTCCAGGGATTTGCCCCTCCTCTGGATGATCCCACATTCTTGGACATGATGCATCACATCCAGTTTTGAATCCGTGAGGAAACTGAGGATCTTGATCCAGAGAGAAGAGGCTGGCTCATTTCTTGGGTATGAATGAGCCCAAACCTTTAGTCATTCCACCATGGTAGCTCTCTTTCAGGATGCTACCAGGCTAGCCTGGAAGCACCCTCGACAGCCTCCGCTATATCTAAGAAAGCAGACAGGCTGTATCGTACTCCGATGAATGAGCCATTCCTTGGTGAACAGCCCAAGGTGGACTTCGGTCATGCTGATGGCTGCCACAGCAGGACCAAACAACCCCAACACATAAGCTCCCAGCCACTGGACAAGGAATCCAAATGGCTGGATCAGTTTAGCAGGAAGGTCTGCCTATTGGTCACCTGCACCATTCGTTCGCTCAACTTTTTGGTGCACATGGTACAGTACCAGAAATCTCTCTGGAACAAGGCCATTGAGCTGACAAAAGACAACCCGATTCAATCACAAAATGAAGCTCCTGGATGTGCTTCAGTCTGGTCTGGACATGGGGAAGCACATCTTAAGGTCATCCTACAATTCGGTGGACACGGCAGCCACTACAGGGGTTTGCATGCGGAGGTACTCTTGGCTCGGGTTTCTGGATTTAGGCAGGACCTTCACGGTGCCATCATTGATGCCCCATTCCATGGGTCCATGCTTTTCAGTCCAGACATTGAGAAAATTATCTTGGACCTCCAGGACTCGGGTAAGGCCATCTAGTCTGTGCATCAGTTGTACAGATCTAATCAGACCCCTGGCAGATGTCGACAGTTTCATTGCTGGGGGACAGAAGCCTGAAGGACAGCAGCAGAGCCAACTTTCACTGTAAGCTCCCTCTCAACCCAGTGGAGCACAGGGACCTTGAAACACCAAATTTTCCCAGGTCTCCCTGCCCACCCTGGACTTCCATGCCTGACTCCTTGCCTGATCCCTCACCCTTGCTGGGTCAAGGCAGAGGTAGTGGGAGTTGGTTCTTGCTTTACTTCGAAGGGTGGGATACCATCACTACCCGATCGTGGTCCTCCAGTTGATAGAGTGGTGTCATGCGCTTGAATTCCTGCAGATTCTCCTGGGCAATCCCCAGTCCAAATGACTTACTCCCCTCCCATTCCGAGCTCATTTGGGAGGAGATACAGTTCCTGCTAGACAAGAATGCAATAGAACCTGTTCCAGACCCACAGTGGGGAAAGGGTTCTACTCCCGTTTCTTCTTGGTTCCCAAGAAGACAGGGACCTGTGCCCAATTCTGGACCCGAGTCTCCTGAACAATTACACAGTACAAGAGGTTCAGGATGAACACTTGCTGGGCATTCTTCCCATGTTGCATCAAGGGGACTGATTTGCTCCCTGGACATGCAAGATGGCTACCTCCATATTCTGGTGCTTCCAGCTCACAGGAGGTTCCTGAGGTTCTCCTTTCAGGGAAGGCATTTCCAGTTTTGGGCCTTGCCCTTGACCTTTCTCAGCACTGCACATGTTCACGAAATGCCTACGGTGGTGGCAGCAGCCCTAAGGAGGCAGGGACACTTTGTTTATCCCTACCGCATGACGATTGGGTTCTGACTGCTACTACAAGGGATCATCTTCTGGCAGCTTTAGAGGACACCTTCAGCCTGTTCAGCTCCTGGGGATCACCCTAAACATGGTCAAGTCATTCCTGAAGTCATGTCAGAGGTTACAATACATAGGGCAATCCTGAGCATGGGGAGACGAAAGGCCTTCCTCCCACCAAACAGGACAGTACACCTTCACTCTTTGACCCACAAAGTTTCAGCTGCTTGCTAGGTCCCAGCGCAGACCATGCTTCAGCTTCTGGGCCATATGGCTGTGGCCATAGTGACCATTCCATTAGCATGCCTGTTTATGAGGGTCCCTCGGTGGACCCTCAGATTACAATGGGATCAGAGGAGGACAATCTTGACCAGCCAGTCTTGATCTCAAAGCAGTGGTAAAGACTCTCTCATGGTGGCTGTCTCCCAGAATCTGGAGTTTGGAGTCCTCTTTAGAGAAGCCCTTCACAGGTTCTCACAACTGATGCCTCAGACCTAGGTTGAGAGCTCATTTTCAGAATCATCAGACACAAGGTGCATGGTCTTCTTTGGAACTGACTCTCCACATCAATATTCTGCAGATGAGGAAGTTCTATCGCTGTACATCGTTCTCACAGACCTCCGTCCAGGTCCCTGTTGGCTGAGACGGACAACATGTCAGTCATTACTATATCAACAAGCAGGGGAACTCACTCCTATCCTCTTTGTCGGGTGGCCATGAGAGTGTGGTTCTGGGCCCTAGACCATGACCTATCAGCTCACCGTCAGTCCATGTCCAGGGTTCAAAACACCTTGGCTGATGCCTTAAGCTGGTCTCGGTTGAGGACTCATGAATGAGAACTCCTGCAGTCTGTAGCGGATGACCTCTTCCAAAGACGGGTCATCCAGAACTGGACCTCTTTACGTCTGTGTGCAATGCAAAACTGCCCAGTTTCTGTTCACTTGATCACAGGCCTGGTGTTTTCTGGTGAGATGCATTGTCCCTCTGTTGGACAGGGAGATTTCTGTGTGCCTTCCCTCCTTTCCTCTTCTGCAAAGAGTCCTGCTCAAACTTCTAGCAGAAGGAGCAGAGATGATTCTCATAGCTCCACTTTGGCCTCACCAGATATGGTTCCCAGTACTGCAGCAGCTGACAGGGGACCTCCAATCCCCTGCCCTTGTCCTCCTGCTTACTGTCACAAAAGTGGGGCAGGCTGATTCACCCTGACCTCCGGTCCCTACATCTGCATGCCTGGCACCTGCAGTCATAGCCACTTCCCATTTGGAGCATCTCCCAGGTGGCCAAGGTCTTGGTGGCAGCCAGAGAACCTTCCACTAGGGCTACCTATGCCACAGTCACCATTTCCAGCCCATCTGCCCAATGATCTGAACAAGTTCCTGTGCCTTGAGCAAGCTCACCATCTACAACTGTGGCTACCTGCACAGTCAGTCACCAGTCACCATTTCCAGCCTGTCTGCCCAAAGATCTGAACAAGTTCCTGTGCCTTGAGCAAGCTCGCCATCTACAACTGTGGCTTCCTGCATAGCCAGCCACAGTCACCATTTCAGCCCATCTGCCCAAAGATCTGAACAAGTTAGGCTCCTGCCCTATTGAAAGGCTCCAAAGCCGCTGCTCCATTGGTGCACTCGGCTGCTTTCAGACACTAATTGGACATTTCGGCACTGGGAACAGCTCTTTATAGGACTGCACTAACTTCTGTACTTAACTGCTGCTCATTTCTAAATTGGTCTTGTCCTCTTACTTGATTTTCGGCCCACCCACCCCGACCTCTATTAAATACACTAAAACTCTGCCCCATCTACCTACTTCCACCCATTGGCTTCTTTGTGTTAGTAAACCTCCAACCTCTCGTCTGTCACCATGTTTCTATTTCCACCAGAAGTCACTCCTTCCAAGTTCCATTATGGCCTGTCTCCATCTATTCAAACCATTTCCTTCCGCGTGGTTATTTCTTCCCCTATCCAGGCACCCTCCTGCTCTCGTCCCCAAACAACCCCTCCTTTCCTTTAACCAGGCCCCCATGCCTTCAGTATTTTACCTTGCCCATCATGAAAAACAATCCTGCTAGTCTCATGGACCAGGCATCTTTATAAGTCACCTTTCCTCTGTCCCTCTATTCGAGCTAGGCTATGTTTGCTCCTCTTGCCAAGTGACATTGCACTGAACCCCGGCCCCACACACAAATGGCAAGCAAAATCTCTTTACCTTGTGCCCTTACTGGTCAAACTTAAAAGGGCTCAAGATTACCCATATGAAAGTGCAAAGCATCAGGCATAAAATGGCTGAACTGGAGGCCTGGGCTCTTCACTACAAGCCAGATGTCCTCTGTATTACCAAAACCTGGTTAAAACCTTCAATCCTAACACATGAGGTCTCACTACCCAGCTTCTCCTCTTTTAGGCAGGATCGACCTACCAAGTGAGGTGGGGGTGAACTGATATACACCAAGACTGAGCTGGATGTTAGTGAGCTTAATGATATATGGTTCAACCTTAATATTGAGCAGTTATTTATCTCAATTACATTGTTGGAGTCTTCGCCTAACTGTAGGACGTGTTTACCTGCCCCCAGGACTGCTTCAGCACCCTTTTCAGATCTTCTCTCCTGTCTCGACTCTCTCCCTCTAATGATACTGTACTCTGTGGTGATTTCAATATTGATTGGACAAGACCAAATTATGCCCAGTATCTAGATGCTCTCTCATGGATGCCAAACTTGAGCAACTAATTGGTCATCTAACCAGGCTTAATCAAAATCTGGAAACCACAGTCTTCTGGATTGGATGCTCACCAACAAGAAGTCCCTTATCAAAATTGCAGGGATACTTCCTGATGCACTCAGTGACCACTATCCCACTTTCTGTGTTTGGAAAAACAACTTCCTCACACACCACCTAAACTTATTAAGTCAAGGGATCTATCTAATTTCAACCGCATGGCTTTTTGGCAAAGCCTGGCTTCTGTTGATTGGTCCCCATCCCTCCTTCCTAATATAAATCAGGCCCTGGAATACCTCATTTACCACCTGTATTGCAATCCTAACTCCCATGCCCCTACAAACTGAGGCATGCCAAAGGTAATTATTTCCCTGGCTCTCTTAGGACCTGAGGCATCTAATGCGCTCCAGGGTCAAAGCCTGGAATCATTTAAGAAATCTGGTCTACCATCAGACGGGATTATCTACCGCTAACTAAGGAATACATGCAAGGCCAAAACTAACAAATCAAAGAGGGACTATATGCTTTTGATACAAGGTTCAAGTCTCTCAACCCCAAAAGTTTTGTACTCAAATAAATGCCCTTCTCAAGAGCAACAGGAGGAAGCACTCCCCATGCCATGAATCTGAATGGCAACTTAACACATTCACCTCTGGAGATAGCCTCCAGTTTTAATCATTTCTTCACTGACCTAGGAGTGTACAAAGCGGGTTTACCAACTTCCCACTCTGCTCCACTCCACTTGCGTCAGAAACCTCCTCATCCACTCTTCCACTTAAAACTCACCTCAACTATGGAAGTCCTCAACTCCTCTTGGGCCTCAACCTGATAGTTCTCAGGATTTGACTCTGGCACCTAAATTCCTCAAATTGAAGCCCCCGCTTGCTTGGCCAATTGCACAGTTAATTAACAGATCCTTTCTATCCTCAACAAATGGAAAACCGCAGTCGTTGTCCCAGTTCATAAAACCAGCCCAACAAACCTACTGGGGAACTAGTGATCTATATATATCCTTTGTCCTATCACCAAGATACAGAAAAGAATTATATACAACCAAATCTACTCTTTTCTCGAGCAAACCAGTGCCCTCACCAAACACCAACGTGGCTTTTGAAAATCACAGGGACTGAATCCGCCCTTCTGGTCACCTCAGATTTATATCAGGCCATGGATCTTGGACAGGCCACAGGGGCTGTCTTTATTGACCTTATGAAGGACTTTGATCTAGCTAATCACCCTCCTCCTCTCAAAGCTCCACTGTCTCGGCCTTGATTCCACCTCTCTGACCTGGTTCTCTAACTACTTATCTGGTAGGTCACATGTGTGTTAAATGGTCTGGTGTTCATTCCTCTATCTCCTATCACTGATGTGGTCCCTCAAGGGTCAATCCTTGGGCCTCCTATTCTTCATTTTCATCAGTGAGCTGCCTATGAACTGTGGTGGGGCCTCGGTCCAGCTATATGCAGACGATGCCATTCTATATAGGTCTAACACTGATGTCTCCTCCATTAAGACTGACCTTCAATATGATTTCCAGAAGCTAGAGTACTGGTTGAAGGAGAATCTGTTGGTCCTGAATTCAGAAAACTAAAACCATGCTGTTCCACCATACCTACTTCAATATAACATCACATCCCCTCTGGTAATCCACCTCCTCTGGTGAGCCACTAGAAGAAGTGAGCTCCTTCAAATACTTGGGACTGACTCTGGATGTACATCTATCCTTGAATCACACACAACAAGCGTCATCAAGTTAATGAACCAAAAACTTGATCTGTTATTCCACATTGCCCCATCTCTCTCCCTATGCTCGAAAGACTATTGCCTCAACTACTCTTCTCCTGGATAACTTCTCTGTTACCCTATCACTCACTCCAGCCAGGACCCCTACCCAGGTGAAACTTAAATAGACCTATCACAGATGTTGTCCAATGTTGTATCTGCACAATGTTCTATTGTCTTGCCCTCCTGCAACAAGGTGCCTTTGTAAATGAGTCCCTGACTCAAGGTTGTAAATCTGACTTGTTCAAATAAATAAATAAATAATAGGAAAGAAGATACACATAATACAGTACATCCTAACTAACCTAACTAGACATACAATACAGCAATGGCTAACTAATGAAATCACAATAGTCAGGGTAGGGACTGTAGGTCAGGCAGATCTACATGTATACCATATGCTGTCTAAGTGTAGGATTATAGGGATGGCCTGGGCCAACATTGGGGAGGTTTGAGCAGCAGATGGAGTCTGGACAGCACACCCTCCTCACTTTAGAGGGTCCCATGTACCCACAGCCCTGGCAGAGGGTTCTGGTCACTCAGGACCATTCTGCCCAGCCTTCAACCCTCAGCATCCTCCCCTTCTCCCAGGTCTTTCGGTGGGACCTCTCACTTGGGAGCAATATAAGGCAATGGTTAATGCTTTCCATCTATTTCAGGGCCATGGATGAGGCGGTGTTTGCATCTCCTCTTCCTGCACTGTTGTTCCTATATGGAGCCCTTCCACTTCATCAGCTTCCTCTTCCAAGGAAGAGTACTCCCCTGCACCGGTCTTCTGATGCTGACTTCACAGAGTATCAGTGATTCCTGGTGACAGTATTGGAGGAGCTCAATCTGTCCCCATCAGCTCAACACAATCCTGCATGTGCAAGGATGGTGTTCCTTGGGAGTACAGCCGAATCTGTGATCCTCCATGGCCTCAGCCCTTTATGAAAGAGTCGCACAGTGCCTGGCAGTTCCCAGCTTCCACTTCCCCAGCACCTGGGGACTGCTAGTGCAGGTACTGCATTCCCTCAGGTCTCCAGGGTCTGTGCCCACCACTCAGGGCTTGGGTGGCTGGACACCCTTCTGGGTGTCTGCATTTAACGAGGACCATCCTCCAGGCGGACTCTCCAGACTTTGACCACTATGGCAGGAGAGTTTTGTTATCTATAGCTGCTCATCAGGTACACATTGGTGGCCTATGAAAGGCACCTGTGGGCTTCATTAGGACAAATCCTGGTGACCATGCCCTAATAGCAAGACAGCCAGGTGGGCCATCACCATTTCCATGAGGGGCCTGGAGCTCGTGAGACACCAGGCATGGACATCTTATGATGCCAATGTGGTAGCCTCCAGGATTGTGGGATCTGCGGTCTGCATTAGGTGGACAGCATGGCACTCCTCTCCGGTTGTCACCCTTGGCCTGGCATGGGGTGACTGCCTTGCCATTCCGAGGGCCTGGCTTTCTCCCACAGGGCCAGGACAGAACTATCGGGCGCCCTCACTCTCCGCAGGTCAGGAGACTCATCCTTGCTCTGAACAGTAATGGGTCTGGCCAGACCCGGGATGACCCCTCTCCTCTCATGAACCCCCATAAGGGTTGAAGACTATCTAGCCTTCAGGTGCCGTTACAACTTTGTGGTGCTGGTACTCACCACCAGTAATGAATGGTGAAGACTGATACAGTTAAGATATGAAAATTACATATCTACTATAATTCTTGATCTTACTGTATATCTTTACCGTTCTTCATTGCTTCCACCCATCATCCCCTCTTGGGCCTCAGTTTCTGGGCAGTGTCTGCTCCATGCTTGCCTCCCCAATTGAGATCAGTTGTGGGCGAAGCCCGCTGTTCCTCTCAGGCTCTGCCACTTCTTGGAAGCATCAGGGGCCCTCACAGGGGAGGGCAAGTAGGACTCTTGCCCTCTTATTCTTTGGCTCCCTGGGGTCCTCTTGCAGTTGAAGGTCCCTCAAGATCTCTCCTTCTGGGAGTCCTTCCTTTGGCTTCCTTAGCTGGATACCTTCCATCCAGTAAGGGCCTCTGCTGACACTAGGTACTCGGGACCTCTCTTCTCCATTGAGTGTTTCCAACTTCTTACCTCCTTGCAAGGGACCCTCAGCTGGGTCTCTTGCCAATCACTGATTCCCTCGGACTCCCAGGTGTTGGGATCCTCATTGCGGTCTCCTGCTCTTGTTATATCACCTCCCCAGTGGTGTTAAATATAGAATTTTACCCTCTTACATCCTGGGATAGCCCTGGGTGCCATAGTGAACTTTGGCTCAAAGCTGGGCTCTTCAAGCTTCCAACTGAGGGAGAAGAAGTGGTTGGGGATCATGAGTCTCATCCTGGTAGACCTAGGGTTACCTCCTAGTCTGTCAGTGATTATCACCTGTCAGATTCTCTTGCTGGTGGGGTTTTGTCCCCACCTCCAGAAAATCAGTTCTGGATTCAACTGCCTCACCATAGGCTCTCTCCAAGTAAAAAAAAATTATGCAAGAGGGTGAAGGACATAGGAGTTAAGCTTTCCCTCTTGGTCTGCAGGGAATTCTGGAACATGTTGACTAGATGCTCATCCTCCTTCTGCCTCCTTTCTCCCCGTCCCTCCTTTTCTTCTTCTTCTTGTTCTTGTTCTTCTTCTCCTCCTCCTCTTCCTTCTTCCCTTTCTCTTCTCTTCTTCCTTTTCTTCATATCTCCTCCTCTCAGCCTGCCCAGAGGTGGGGTCCATCCTCACACCTGCTAGTCTCCAACCTCTATTTTCTAGGTCAGTTTATTCCTTTTCAGTTTATAGCCTTTCCTTTTCCTGTCCCTTGGTCTCCCTTGCCCCACCCTCCTCCTTGTTTTCTGTTTATCTGTTTCCTCTCTGGTGGGCAGAACTGAGGTAGTGGAGGACGGCGTCGATATTGCAACCCATAAGTGCCATGAAATGTGTCAGCCTCAAGAGTGGCGCAATCCTCGACGTTGTCCCTCCTACTAGGAGGAAAAAGCTTTAAAGCTAAAAGCTTCCCATGGGGTCTTTGTGCCTCTGGCATAGTACCTGCCAATGATGAATGATGAAGATGTACGGTAAGATCAAGAATAACGGTAGGTATGTAATTTTCAGTTCTGCAGTAGGGTTTAGCTCGGGGTCAGCGCCAGTTTGGTGAGGGAAGAGACCATCTACTGGACCTGCTGCTGACCCTGTGTCTGGTGCTGGAGGCAGTATGAGCCACTGCCAGGGTTCCAGTGGTGGCCTGATGGCTCATTTCTCCATGGAATTGACTGACGTTATTGCTTGTGAGGATCAGGGCTGTCCTGTAGGACATGTATGGCTCCATTCTCCTCACCTGGGATTCTCCCCAAAGGGCACAGTCTGGGAAGGATCTCTGAGACTGGTAGTTCCACTCAGGTGAGTTTGCTAGGTCCTAAGCCCAGGAGGTCTCCTGAGCACTCCACAGCCCTGGCAGAGAACCTGAGTCTCTGCCTTCCTACATCCCCTCAGGTCCTCTTCCCTCTCCTTGCACTGCTGGGTATTATGGGTCTTCTTGGGCCCATGACCCGGCATCTATATGGAAAAACAGCTGGTGTCTCCACCAGTATCACCAGCTGTCTGACCGGGCCCAGCTCAGGCCTATGGCCCTAGCACCTCTGTTCTCTGAACCTAGCTCCTACTCTCCTACTTCCTCCTTTGAGGAAGAGGATTTTCCATCCCCATGTCTGCAGATGCTGAATATACTACATACCAGTGGTTCCCCACGAATATGCTGAACAGCTGAATGTGGGATCTTTGTAGGTTGCAGTCCTACTAGCTTGTTGCTGAGATTCCTTGGGATTTCAGTGATGACTCTTTTGTTATCTCTCCTTGGCCTTGGGCCTTTGAGGAGAGCATCCAGGAATGTCTGGCTCCATCCTTTCTCCCATTCTCTAGTCCCAAAGGATGTCCGGCACAGGTATTGTGCTCCTGTATGGTCTGTGGGGCTGTACCTCACCCACCTTGGGGATTTTGGTACTGCAGACTCTTACAGCCTAAACACCCAGTGTGACCATCCTTCTGAGGTCAGTTCTATAGAGGTAGATGCCTGGGAGGGAGGCTTTTCACCACGGCATGCACCATCATGTGCATTGCTGCACACCAGGCACTTAAGGCAGCTTACAAAAAGTGTTTATGGATGAAGCTAGGTCAGGCCCTAGCTTCGATGTTTGATTGTGAGTCAACTCGGTGAGCTATTTGTCTTTCTGCCCAGGACCTGGAGCTGGTAAGGCAACAATCAAGGGCATCTTATGATGCCAGTGGGGTGAAGCTTTCAGGTTGGTAGAAATAGCAGTCTGCATTTGGCGGATGACATGGCTTCGCTTTCCAGTTGGCACCTCTGGCCCAACGTAGGGTGCTCAACTCACATTTCCAGGATACTTTTTTTTTTTCTCAGGGTCAGGTGACAGTTGTCGAGGCACCCTCCTGCTCCCAAATCCACTGGAGCCTCTTCCTGCCCCTGACCTGTCTCAATTCTGCCAGACCAGTAAGGGCCCCTGTCCTCAGGTGGTTCTTCCCGCACAGTGGACTGAGGATATCTTCCTTTAGGGTGAGCCAACTCTCACCCATTTTGGGGAAAGCATCATATTGTGACCTATTAGTGTGAATGAATTGTGAAGACTGATTCTTGGAAGATACGAAATTCATCTTACTCACCATTATTCTTGATTTTCCAAAATATCTTCACCATTCATTCACATGCCCACCCACTATCCCCCACTTAGGTAGAGCCAGGGCTTTTGGGAGCTCACCCTGCTGTGCATCAACACACTGACATCCTTTTTGAATTTCCTCTCAGGAGCTGCTTTTTCCCATCTTGAGGTGAAACTTCAGTTTCTTTTCACAAAGACAAAATTGGGATGTGGGTCCCAGGGCCAGTTCTAGGATGTACTGGGCCCTGGTGCAAGACTTTGTAGTGGGTCCCCATCCACAGGCCCCAAGGTGCCCCCATCACGTTCTCCCAAGCCACCAAAAATATTGCTGCTGTTATTCCATTTTGTGAACTTAAAGGTGTACTCGTGGATTTTGCTGCAGCAAATGTTTCAATTGCATCAGGAAAATTTACTTGTCTTGCAAGTCCATTTTCAATGGAAAATACACCCAATGCAGACAATCTCTCTTGTGACATTGTGGAGCACAGGTAATTCTTTATCAAGGACAATTTACTGAAGGAATGCTCAGCACTGGCAACTGTAATTGGAATTTGTAAGCAGTACTTGCAGTCCAATTTGGGTGTTTGGAAATCCTCTGCTCAGGGTTTTCTTTACCAGGTAATGCAACACTTCAAACGGAGATTTTACATCATCCAGTAACAGACGAGCAGGCAAGGTAATTTCTCTAGACATGTCTGAACCATCTATGTCCCCAAGAAATCGGGCCAGCTCATTGCATGATACTTGTAGGGTTTTCATCATGTTCACATGTTTTTATGTTGAACAGGAAACCAAAAAGTGACTGAAAGTCATGGAGAAATTGGAATCACTCATCAATTTCCATCAGCACTTTATCCAATAGCCAACTAAAAACTGACTTCAAAGCTTTCTTGGCCAGTTAAGGCATCTGCAACAAGCTCTCCTGGCATGCGTTTCCAACGTCTGGTGCGTTTTTCTGGAAAAGTCAGTTCGATGTCCATGGTTTGGGCTAGCAGCTTTGCTTCCTCTAATACCCTCCTGAATCCTTGTCTTCGATAGTCAGACAGTTGTTCCTTGATTGCTGAAACCACATCTATGGCATTTGAAAGATTTAAAGCAGGTGACTGTAAAATCACTGTCACCCATTGATGGCACCAAGCACTTCATTCCGCACAAGTAAAGATACAATAAATGGAAATGATTCCAGTGTTTTCACAAGGCCTGAGTGTCAGACAGGGTTTCCTGTCACAGTTTCCAGTTTCTGATACTTCCAGCAAAGAATCCAATAATTCAGGCCGTTGTTCACAGACTGCCTTTGCAGCATCAACACAGGCACTCCATTGGGTCTCTGAAAGTGGCTTGAGGGTATATTGTTTCACGTGTTTGACGAGGATGTCCCAACATTTGGTGGACCCAGAGAAGATTCTGTAAACCCGCTGTAGTACCCCAAAGAAATTCTTTGCTTCAAGGATTGATTCCACTGCATGTTCTAACACAAGGTTCCAATTATGTGGACAGCAAGGCATGTACAGTGCACGTTCATTCACCTGTTGTATTCTTGCTTGAACTCCTCAATGGATACCTCTCATGTTAGCCACGTTATCGTAGCACTGGCCCCTGCAGTCTTCAATTTTAATGCCATGTTTAGTAAGCCGATTTTTTTTATACTTGCTGTTTATACTCCTCCCTGCCCCTAGACTCTGCCACCTCAGGAGTCACTAATTGCATCTGCCCCAGCCTCGTCCTACCCTGCACCACGGTTTCCCTCCATGTAGCCTCAGATTGCTCCCACGCGGGCGGCACAGGGATGGGGCGCCTACACCTCTGAACCATCTTGATTTTGTCAGGGCACTGGACCGGGACAGGCAGGTGGGCTATGGGGTCTCGCGCTAGAGTGCTCCATCTTCCAGGAGCCTAGAGGGCAATTTTTCTGGTACTCCTGTGTGTTGGCATGTCACATCAAGGCCCTCCCTGCCGATGTCCGCGTACATTTCCTCGTTGTGAGACAGGGACTTGCTCGCCCTGGCCTCCGCCAGAGGAGCAGTCAAGCTCCGACCCTTAGGGTTCCCTCCCTCCCAGGAGAGGAGGCTGTCCTCCAGACGCTCAATCCTCTCCTTCCCTGCCAGCCCCGGCGGTCCGGGCTCGTTCCCGAACCCGGTCACCGTGTTAGTAAGTCGATTTAGCAATAATTCAGCCAAAGCCTCTCCTGTTGTATTTTCAACATGAGAAACTCCAGGAAGCTCTCCCGCATTCAGTTTGATCACCATTGATTTCAACCTAATGAATCATTAGTGATAACTGCTCCTTATGAGAAATATCTGGAGTGCAATCCATCAGCACACTATAGTGCTGAGCAATGTGTATCTTGTCCCTAATCTTACTAGTCACAGCTTCAGCTAACATCTGCATAAGTTTGTTCTGGCTATCTTTGCTTAAATAATGAACATTTGTTCTCGCTGAACACATTCCAAGTGATCAGCCATAATATGGCAATACCTGGACAACAGTTCCAACAATTTCAAAAATTACCATTGTTGTCCACGTACAGATGGTCTACTGAATCCGAAAGGCTAAGTTTGGCCTGCTAAATATAAAACACAGTCCAAAATTCTACAAAGCACAGCATGCCATCGTTCCTTTTCCTTATCCAGCTTTTCTTGCAAACTCCTGTCTATTGTAGCCTGTTTCTGTAACCCTAACTCTAAATGGTTCCACTTGTAGAAATTCTCCTATGTGATGGGCATGCTTCATGCTGACTCAGCCTTGTGATAACTTTTGCCAGTTGGAGAAACCTTGTGTAAACACGCCCTATCCTCACCAAAAGCTTACAGCAGAAACAAAATACAGCATTAGCAGACTTGGAGTAAATTAACCAAGGCCTGTGAATTTTGAGGATCCACTTTATGCTCATAGTTTGCTGAAGTAAACCGGTGACCAGCTGTTTAGAGGACACTAATTCAGTTTCCTTCAGCTGCAGGGGTTTATGCCGCACAATTTCAACCCTGAGGCGCTCTGACTCTGTAGTAAAACTTTCAGGTCAGGTAGCTGGGTCGTAAAATTATACATGAAAGGTGGTTGACTGGGTTCAGGGTTTATGTCACAACCTGATTCCAGTTCAATATGTTGTATTTCTTCTTGCTGTACATTTCTTTCATCATGTATTTCTTCTAGGCCTAGCTGTACATTTCTTTCATGTATTTCTTCTAGCTGTACATTTTTTCTGAGTCAGAGTAAGATTCATGGTTCCCTGACTCCGAGTCGTCTCCCTGGCCCTCTACTACTGCCTCTACTGCTATTTTTTCATGTGATGAGATTGATGGTTCTTGCTCACTTGTGGTGCTTTCACCAGATGCGGTCACTGTTGTCGAGTTGCTGCTGGTGGACAACTAACCATTTACAAAATATTTTGTTAGCATTTTCTGCTTCTTTCTGACTCAACTCTTGCTGTCTTTTTGTTCTTTACATTTTGCAGAACCAGACTTGTAACTTTGGTAGTGCTACAGCATTTGACATCTTTATTTTTTCTTTCCTTTTCTTTCTGTTATGAATGGTTTGTCTTGCTAGCTAAGCTATGTTTTTTTTATGAATGCAAAATTTACTTTTGACTACTACTTTAAGTTCAATACTATCTATGAGCTGCAGGTGGTTCACTTAACACTAGCAGACAATTGTGAAAAAATGTATAGATGTGCTCCCTGAGTCCTATCCTTGCAGTCGCTAGCCTAAGTTTGAAGCAGGCTAGCAGTGAGTGAAAAACAGAGCCAGTCCAGAGAATGTACTGCTCTTCTCTGCAAAATAAAGTATTTTTGCAAAATAATCTGGATGTGTTGTCCTTCTTTCTTGTCAGAAATTAAAGATTAAAGTAGACTATTCCTCTCTGAGTGGAAAAAAACAAAACGTTATTTTATTTTCCACTACAAGTCAAGTTTACACACGCACACTGAAGGAATATCTATAACTGGATCACATCAGACAGAGAGACAGCATTGTCTGAACTCTGAAACTACTAGCCAGGGAATATCTTGTTATTTTAATGTCAAAACAGAAACTCCTACAGTAGAACTAGGCTAAATGCTAGCTGCTGGCTTACTTTAAGGAAGACTAGGCACTGGCCGAGCAGCAGAGCCAGAGAATAACTTTTATTTTAATGCCAAAAACAGAAACCCCTACAGTGGAACTAGGCTAAATGCTAGCTGCTGGCTTACTTTAAGGAAGACTAGGCAGGCTGCAGCAGCAGAGCCAGAGAATAACTTGTTATTTTAATGCCAAAACAGAAACCCCTACAGTGGAACTGGGCTAAATGCTAGCTGGTGGCTTCACTTTAAGGAAGACTAGGCATGTTCCACTGGCAGGCCGCAGCAGCAGAGCCAAAGAATATCTTGTAGTAGGCTGGCTAGAATGCTTACTGCTGGCTTACTTTGAAGAAGACTAAAATAAACAAACAAAGGACTAGGCTGCAGCAGCAGCAGCAGCAGAGCCAAACAGTGACTCCAGTCTCCTACTAGTTTATGCTTCCTTAAGATTGAGACAGCAGAGCCAGAGATTAGAATATATATATATTTTGCCAATTTGCCAAACAGTGACTCCTAAGTACTCGTGTCTACTAGTGTATGTATGGTATTTATTATTATTTATTATTATGATTAATTTCTATAATCAGCCTCGAAGCAAAGCAGTGAGATTTTATTTGTGTTGCACTGTCTTGTACAGTGACTGACTACAGTAACTCACTCACTGTCACTGATGAATGATGATCATTCAGTCCCTAACCTGCCTGCCTAAGACAAGTTCTTCTCCTAATGTTTACAGAGACACAGTATACTACAGTTGTAGCCCCTCAGAGTTCTTTTACTTCTTCTCCCTGTCCCTGACTCCTAATCTGCCTGTTCTTTTCTAAAATATTATATTTTCTTTCCAGTCTAGAGAAGAGAAACCACAGCAGTCAGCAGTGTCCTTGCCCCCGGCACTACTGGATTTCAATTCAACTTTCTCTCCCCAGGGCAGCAGCCGCTGGCCGGCACCACCCGCTGGCCTGGGGCCTAGGCAGCCACAGTACTCACTCCTTCCTGATCGCTGCCTAGCCCTAACACTAGCTAGCTAACGTTGTCCTCTATTCAAGCTCAGCCCCAAGTGTGTATTTAAATTTTTTTTTTATTGTGTGTCTAGTTTACAGACAAGTTTTTCTATTCAACAGAAGCAGAAAGCACTGAAGCACTCAATCTGATGTCCTCTCCACCAGTTCGTTCGCCGCCAGTGTAGGATTTCTCGAGAGATGCATGCTTGAACTGTAACTACGTACATTTTCAGCTCACACCTGCCCACAACACACAATATATTAATATTAATTAAAATGATGCAGTCTTTGAGCTGAGTGAGCAGCACCAGCAAAGCAGAACAGCCACCCACGGCATCAGCAAGGGAGGCGGGAGCAGGGAGGAGCTGCGGGCACTGAGCAGCAGTGCCAGCCAGTGTTGGGGCACCCGAGTGAGCTGAGCAAACAGACCAATGAGAATGACTGAGCCACTCAGCCGCCGGTTGCTGACTCGCGGTGCAGGTCAGTCGGAGTGATGAACGAGACTAGAGAATGGAGCCTGCCAGGGCAGCATGGAGGAGGAGCTGACTCAGCCGAAGAGGAACTGTCAAGCAACAGACACAGCAGAAGCAAGGACTTGAGAATGATGGATGGGATGCCTGGAGTGTCGAGGAGGAGGCGCCGCTGACTGCTGAGCGGATAATACACAGCAGCCTACACTACCACTGCAGGTACGACCCGAGGAGGTGCGCTTGGAGGAATGGATGACACAAGCATTTTGCAGCAGGGAGGAGGAGGGATTTAATTTTAAATGTCCAGCCACAGCAACACACACATTGACTGACTCTACTATGGAAGGGACTGCGGCGGGTCTCAAGCAGGGGAGGCCAGGTGGCAGGCAGGAGGCAGCAGGCTGATTGCTCCGTTTGTGAGCAGTTTAAAAGTAAAAAAAAACATATATTAATTTTTGACTTAAGGAGCCATGGGCCCGCTGGCGCTCTGGGCCTGGTGCAGTGGCATCCCTTGCACTCCTAGCGCGGCCCTGGTGGGTCCCATACCCTCTCCCTGGAAAAAATCCTTGGGCTATATTTTTCTATTCTTTTCTCTTAAATGCTGCTTCCTATTCCTACTAAGGGTCTCTCTTAGGGTATATCCCTATTGCTTCTGTTGTAGCATTGGCTCCACCTTGTCCATACCTCTTAGCTTCTGCCATATGGCAGTATCTGGCACTGGGACAATATACAGCTGTTTCCTGTATTGCAAGAAGAGATAGGTGCAGTAGGAGTTTCTGTGATATACTCCTTAGCCTGTTGGGCTGTGTGCATATGTTCCATGCTGTAACTGGGTAATAAAATTACCTTTCTCAGGTTCTTACTGGAGCGGCACAAAGGAAGAGACAACAGACAAGTGGTGCATGTGTAATAAATGTAATTTATGACAGGTAAATGATAATACAGGCTTACTACCAACAGTGAATACACTGGGAGAGCTTCCAGTTTCCTTACTATGTAGGTGCAGTCTCTAGTCTCAGGAAGCTACATGCTACAAGGGATCTTATACCCCAATAATAACCATGGTTACTAATGTAGAAGATGCATAAAAAGTATATAATTGGACAGTAGCAGGTGACATAAGTAAACATCCTAACATAAGAAGTTGTTAGCTTGCAAAAGATAGCATGAACAATGGGATCTCTATAAGTCTCCAAGGTCACTTGCAGTTACAGTGATGCACAAGCCCTAAAGGTGGCACTATTGCCTTATTTATGATTATACAGTAAAATATAATGGAAGCATCTCCCAGGACTAAGATACATTGGTAAAACATAAAGGAGCATAATATGCATTAGTTAAATACAGTAGAACACAGATTCTGACACTTCTGCTTATACGATGTGTCTCTGCCCTAAAGTTAGTACATGTACCTACATATGTGTTACTGTCCGTGAGGTGGGGGTACACTCAGGGGGCTGGACCATGGATAACATTCCCCTCATTGCCTCAGAAGGGCAACAGTCCTAGGAAAGTAGTGGGATGGAGCTAAAAAGTCGTTTACAAGCCCGACGCAAGGACTTTGTAAAGGAATTCGAGTTGCTCTCGGTGTTGTCTTAGTGTACGTCACAGACAGCAAGGGTGAGTATCAGAAAAGCAATCAAAAATGCTTGTATGATAAAAAAGCTTTAAAAATCAGTTCTAACCAAGTATTGCATAGAGCAGTGCTCAAATCACCATCATGAATAAGATCATTAAGAGCATCACCAGCCTTAGAAATATCATTGTTAATATAAATCACATGCAAATCTTTTTGTCAAAGGGTCAATGTGCATGTTAAACATGGGCAAATATTGAGACAAGACAAGCAAGTATTGTGGATGGTATCAATAACATCTGGTTCAGGAGAGGAACAGGAGTGATCACAGTGTGACTAATCACTGTTTTCTGCTGTGAGTAAAACAAAATTAGGAGCTGAAATAGCACAGGATTTTGACCATAAGCAAAAGATTTATGATTTGTCACTACACAATACTGCCCATCGGAATTGTAAGTCACTCTTACAGTTGGTACCCTCCATTGCTGTAGACGTATACGACAAGAAAAGGACTGGTTGTGAGCTGGGAAGTAAAGCGACTGTACCCTTCCAGGTAGCTTCGAATGTATGCTGTTTCGGCAGCAGGCACTGAAGATGCAGCTCTTGGTGAATCAGATTCATCATCCTCATCAACATCAGTTAGATTGGACGGCAATTCATCACCCAAGGAGAAGGACCAGTTCAGATGTTCGGTGAGTACCCACACAGGTTTCACAATATCAGAGATGTCACAGTGACACAAGTAGTAGTAGTATCCTTCTTGGCGCAACAGTTTGTGTGGGAAGCCACCCAACTTGGAGCACAGAATAGTAAACCAATAAGGAGGAAAGATCAGTTCTTTCATGATAGATGTTATCATGCATGTGTCCAATGGAATTTATTGCAGCCAACTTGTCAAAGACAGAGGTTTCAGAATCAAAGCGTGGTAGTGACACAGTAAAGGTGATAAACATATCATGTATTGAACAAGTCTTAGTAAAGTAGCAAGGTGCTTGATTTGGATATCATGAGACATATCCAAGGTTTCTAGCTGTGGACTTAGAAATGTTAACAAAATTTGCTAAACAAATAGTAATGCAACCATTGGATTTGCAATGAGGACAATACCATTTACCCATTAGTCTATGATGGATAAGATCTGAATGCATCCTGTTTCCAAGTCCCTGAAGAGATTGTTAACAGTGGCAATTATATAAGAACCATAAGTGGAGCATAAATTGCTTGTCTACCTCATTATTTTGAAAAATCAGTTCATTAATCTTATTCTTAGTATCATTGAACCCTTTGGCAATTTCCTGCATGTTGTATACTACAAAACGTTCTTCCTTACTTAAGCTATCTACACCATGTAACAGTAGGGGTAGGATATCATTCTTAACAACTTGTTGAAAATGAAGTGTTTGTGCCTTAAAAGCAGCTATATCTGCTCTATTCACGATAGACATGCCTGAGCCAAAAGGTCAGAAATGTTGCCTGCTGCACCAGTAACATCTGCAGTGTCATGCCTAGTGCGTTGTCTAGCTTTAGCATTAGGTGCAGGTCTAAAAACTCCTACATGATCAGTGGTATGGGGGCCACTAACTGGATCATTGGTGCATGTTTGATAAGCAGCTGCAATATCTGTAAACATCATACTATAAAATGTAAAAGTATTGGTCATGTGACAGAGACCAATCTCAGCCATATTTCAATGTGTAAGATTGAAAATAACTGGGACATGCATAAATTGTACATTATTAATCAGGGCACCTGGAAGGGAATTGGCGGTCAAACAACTAGGAGGACCTTCCTCCTGGGGTGGGCAGTCAGTTATTTCTTCTTGAGTGGGTGGGACTACAGAAAGAAATAGGGCTTCAGTAGGTACATAGTTATGAAGGCAGAAAGCATGTGACTCCTCAGAGGTGAGGCAGTCACACCAGGCAGGATCAATAAGAGCAGTAAGGTTATAATGACCAGTATGTCAGGAGAAGTCTGTCAAATGGAAAGTGTACCATTCTGTGAAAATGTCAGTATTGGGCCGTCTGTGGAATGTACCTTTGGATAGGTGAGCTACAGGTAGTGTATAGCCATTAAGATCAGTTTCCCACTGGATAGAGAGTGAGGACCTGTCTGGAGCTACTACCAAGGCATTAAGATAAGTGTCTGAGCCTTCCTTAACAGTAATCATTTTGTCGGACACATTAATATGAACTCCCATGGGGGCAGAGTGTTCAAGTTTGCTAAGAAAATGTTCTATATGTTGTTTGTGTACAGTCAACAGGGGTTTGTTCTGAGATTCAGTCAAAGAATGTAGTCCCACCAGGATGAGGGGGGCAAGATAGCCATCTTGCCAATGTCCCTGAAAGAAAACCGAAAAGGATTAAGTGAGGGTAATATTCCACCCTAAGTGGGTTAGGAAAAGTAAGTTTAGTCACCTTTGTACAGCTTGAGCTGATTAGCATGGAACCACTTGTCGGTTTTGCTGTTTAACTTGGACCGGTAGACAACAGGACTGAGTTTGTTGACAATGGGTTATGGGCCTTCCATTTACTGGCAAATTAATGAGTTGGTTGTCTGTATTGGAGAAGCATATCTTGGTCTCCAACTTGCCAGCTGACTTCTTTGACATGCTTATCAAAATGAGCTTTGGCTTGTTGTTGAGCCTTACCCATTTGATTGGCAGTGAACAGGTGTGTCTTCATGATGTCGTCATGAAGTTTCTCGATGATACTTGTCTACAGATAATCTATCTGCAGTAGGGGTATGGAGATCAATCAACAAGGTGCTCAAGTAAAGCTGGACCGTCGGCGCAGTGGTTGGATTTCCGTCTGCGACAGCGGCGGCCGGGTTCATGAGCGGACTTGGGTGGCCGGGAGGACCAACCAGGAGGAGAAGGATGGAGCATCCTGGGACAGCTCTCCTTCTCTGGGGGAGGTGGGATTCACACGGCGCATGCTGGCTCCTGGCAGAGGCTGGGAGCACAGCAGTGATGCCAGGCTCAGTGTTCAAGGGGAGTGACAGGCGGGTGCATCTTGGACGTCGGGCGCCACTCCCACAGAAAACCAGGAAAACAAAAATGCTTCCTGGTTGACGGATGATGTCTCTCTGCCCTCCATGCATCGATCCCACAACCGACACACCTCAGCAGTACCCGGGCCAATAAAGTAGTAGCACTGGTGGCCTGCTGGTGCCTTCCCCCTCAGAGGAGGGACCGTCCAGTGAAAGGATAGACCGGGTTCGGGGGACCGCCATATAAGGTTAGTAGCCGGGAGTGGGGAGGCGGTCAGGCAGGTGGGAGGGGCAATGAGACCCGAAGGTGGGCAGCCAGGAAAAGGGAGCGCAAAAAAAAAAACAGGTGCTCAGGTAATCCTGGCTCTACCCATCATAACCTCATAGTGTGTGCATTGGGTAGTTGCTGTGCAGGAGTTCCCTGATTGCCATCAAGAGTAGTGGCAAGAGGGAATCCTAATCCTTGGGATTATCAATGATGAATCTGCATAACATCTGTTTATTTTTATTTATTTATTGAATTTTGTTAACTGGGTAAGCCCACTGAGACAAGACATTCCCTTTTTCAGGGCGACCCACAGAGTGCAATACAATTGACAGTGCAGCAATTGATACAAACAGATGTCCAGGATACATTCATACAATGAGTGGCACATCAGTAGATATAGTAAACAAGTACACAACTATGAGCAGCGATACACAGGTTAGCAAGGGTAACAAAATACAACACAGTGATCAATAGTAGTACTGTCCTCTTACAAATTTGCTTTTATTTCACAAGGTGTCAGGGAGACAAAGGTGCAGGGGCAGGACTGGGAGTAAGTTCTTAGGAGTAAGAAGAGTTGGAGTAAACAAGCTTACCAAAAGCAGGAGCAATTAGGCACAGCAAGGTGTCTAAGCAGAGCTGATTGAAACTGAGAAAAGGAGGAGCAGACCAGGATTGGTGGAGGCAGAGATTCCAGTAGGACACTGTTGAGTAGGCAAAGGATCTACGGGCCGAGGAGAGTCTCAGATTAAGTGCAGATAGCATGGGCAGAGAGGCTGACTGTAGGGCACGCTGGGGAGTTTCATGGGACTATCTCAGATAAGCAAGGGGAGTGAAGTGATGGACAAACTTGTGTAGTAAGGTCAGCGAGGCGTAGTGAAGTTTGAACTCAAGGGTAACCAACCCAAGGTAGTCAGTACATTGCAGTGGTGATGCCTTGCATGGATCCCACGGCAAACCTACCCGCTCTATGATATACCTGTGAAAGGTGGGATGGAATAGATGAAGATGCAGAAGCAGCAGCGGAGCACCATACAAGAGGAAGGCAAGAGTGGCATAAGCTGTCTTGTGGCATGAGGTCAATGAGAGGTATGGGCAGATTCTGTAAAGTACTCCAAGCTTCTGGTTGAGGGTTTTGGTAAGGAAACTACATGAACGTCCAGTGAGAGGAGGGGTCCAAGGTGATACCCAAATATCTGAATGACTGAACAGGTTCTAGTGCAACTCCAGATCATGACTGAATTGCCAGAAGATGGCATGCATGATATGTTGAGTTGTGAAAGAGCATGCATTTGTTTTTGGCATTTAGGACCAGTTGCTTTGTGAATAAACCACTCCTCGAGGGTGAGGAAGTCAGTTGCAAGTGTTTAGTTTAGCCACCCAGAGTGAGAAGAGGAAATGGTAGATGATTGCATCATCTGCATAGAGATGGACTGTGGCACCACCACAGTTATTAGGGAGTTCATTAATAAATAAGGAAAACAGCAAGGGCCCCAGGGTCCCAGGGTACCCGCTGGAGATGGGTCGTGCCTCTGACAAGGAGCCTTCCCATTTGACATGCTGAGTACGGCCAAAGAGGTAGCTTTGGGTCCAAGACAGAGCATTAGCATCAAGACCAAGAATGTGTAGTTGATGCAGGAGCAGTTCATGGTTGACCGGTCAAAGTCTTGGTCAAGTCCACGACTATCGCACCTGTGACAAGACCAACATCCATAGCATAATATATGTCAGAGAGACCTTAATCAGAGCAGTGGTGGTGCTGTAATTTTTCCTAAATCCATGCTGGTTCTAAAAAATTCTATATCTACCCAAGGAAAAGGGGCTTGGCAGTTCTGTACCTTCCAAGGTACTGGATCACCCGCAGATGAAAATAGTGTTAATGTGGCAACACCGAAATTCATATCCCACTGGAAAATATAGAAGTGGGTCTAGTGAAAGACCCTCCTGCAAGCTGTTGTTTTAATAAACAACCGCAAAGCCCGACTAGGTGTTCAAAAAGTGGGGGATGGAAGCTGCCTTGGAAGGTTGGAGGAGAGGAACTAATAGAGGGGCACAATGCAACATATGTGGAAATATAAGTGGTGGGCCTGGGATATGGTTTATCCCAGCAACTCATGACTCCTGGTTTAGGACTCAGGCGAACAGGGATTCCATTCTCCTTGGCAGATCATGAAGGGGTCACCAATCCCATTTGAAGCCACACAGGCCCTATTCGACTTGACCCCAAGAGACAGATTTAAATACTACCAAGTGAAAACTGGGTGTATGCAGAGCTAAATAAATTGGCAACAATAGGACCTACGGACAGTCCTCCACCTCCCTTTGAAAAAATATGGGCCTCACAGATGGGAAGGGGCCATCACACTACTATATTCTAACTACATTATAGACCAAGGTATAGTACTAAAGGAACTAAAGGTAAATGGGAAGAATAACTAGGAGAGAGTATAGAAGACAATGAGTGGAAAAGGAGTTGGAGGGAGGTGTGTGTGGTACCACTAGCTTGCCCTCTTGGTGGGAGTTTAGGTGGAAAACTAGAATAAGATATTTCATTGTACCTAAGGTACAGGCCAGATTTACATCTGGAGGTAATCCTGCCTGCTGGAGGAGTGTGGAGAATCCCATGGGACATGCCACATTTTCTGGCAATGCCCAGGCATAAGAAACTACTGGATGGACCTTATAAAACATCTGAAAGCAATCTTTATGGATGTCATAAACATAGGCCCAAAGCAAATAATGTTGGAATTGATCCCAAAACATTAAAGGGATGTGAGCCAGGTACCTTTAGCGCATTTTGTGTGTGGCAGCAAATAAAGCCCTAACTAGACTTTGGTGGCAGAAAAAAAGCCCCACTATAAAAGAATGGGTGGACCTAGTCACTTCAATACAAGAGATGGAAGGATTACCTTTGCGTTCCATCATAGGCCCAGTTTCTGAACAGATGGTCTAGATGGGAATTATCAGTAGCAAATATAACATAAAAGAGTATCTATGTTTCCTCTTGGTTGGGATTGACTCTGGGAAATTAGAGTGGTAGAGGAGTGAGGAGAAGTGGAAGTCAGTGAAAGAAATTTGGTGCTGATAAAAGTAAAATAGGAAGGTTGAAGCAGAGCAGTGGACAGCAAGCTTTTATTTTCTTTCCTTTCTTTTAAGGTTAAAGGTATTTAAGTTATAGTAAATCTGAATTAAGTTAATATTTTAGATATATATTAAATTAAATAAAACAACACCATAAACAACCTGGAAATGAAGTTAAAACTAATAATAATATTAATGGAATAACTGCACAACTGAAATGTTGATGAAAAAAAACTGCTGTAAAATACAATCAATGTAAACATGAAAGCGATTGTAACTGAACACTGGACAAACTGTATTGGTGAAAACAAAATAAAGTATAAAAAATTAATCCATGCTGGGAGGGAGATAGGAGTTGGTAGTGGTCAATGTAGTTTTGGAGGTGGTCGTACAGAATCTGCTCTTATATATTAGTAAGGGGACAGAGTATTGATACGGGACAGATGTTTCCACAACCCCATTGGAGCCACCTTTGTACAGGAACAACCACTGCCACCTTCCATTTATCAGATGCGGTGCAGGTAAGGAAGGACCTATTAAAGAGGTCACGGATGGGATGGGCTAATGCATCTGCTCCAAGTTTGAGGAATCTTGGTTCTAGAGTGTCGTGCCCAAGTGAGCTGTCTACCTTCAGATTCATAAGTAGATGGAAACTTCATTGAGTGTAGCCAGTTTCCAGGTGGAAAGAGGGACGGCCCAGATGTGATCAGCACCCACATGGTTCTGTGGGAATATAGCAGAGGAGCTAGAGAATTGAGAGGTATATTGTTACAGATCTGTGAAGAATTCATTAAAACAGGCTGCAGTGGAGGAGTTTGCATGAGCTGTTCCCTGTGCCTCAATGGAGCTGGGGACATCAGTGGTGTTACCCTTTAAGAGTGAGTTGACCTGCCGGCCCAGTGGCGCTGAGGGCTGAGGCACTGGATGCCTACCTCTCACCATGCTGGTGACCTTTGTTGGGGGTATGAACACGGGCCGCTGGAGGCCTCGGGCTAGTAGGAGTGGGTGAAAGGCAACTCTCCTCTCCGGGTGGTGGGGTTGCATCCCTTGGCCTTGGTCTGCCTCCTGGTGGAGGCCATGCTGCAACACAAGTCAGAGGGTGCAATGGCGATGAGACCAATGGGTGGGTGGAAGGGCTGTTGCGGGGCTGTAGGCGCATGCTCGCCTCAACACACATCATCTCTCTCCTGGGGCCTTGGGTAATGGGGAGAAAACGAGGAGAAAACACCTGGCAGGCAGGATGATGCCCGACCCTCCCACAAGCACTGCTCCCGGCCGGGCATAAAATGCCCAGTAATTCCAGGTGTCAGAGCTGGGGGACCAGTTGGGCTGAATGGGACATGCCAGTGGCAAAATAGTGACATGATAAAAAAAAGAGTGAGTTGACCTGCCTCCAGAATTCTTTGGGTTACTTACGTGCTCAGTTTTCAGTCTCTTAAAATGGCAGCTTAGCTTTTGAATGGAATTTTTGCAGCTATTTCTTAATTGTCTGTACAGTTGCCAGTCAGTAGGTAGGCCACTGTGTTTGTAAGCCTCCAGGCTCTATCACGAGGACATGAGCTGACGTAGCTCCTGGGTGAGCCAGGGCTTGGATACACTTATATTCTGCAGTTCTTCATTGGCACAAGAGTCTATGATGTCCGTGAGTTTTGACACAAAGTCGTCCAATGCTGAATTAATATCGGGAGGGTATTTATGGGTCCCCAGTCAGTGCTACAGATAGTGTCCATGAAGGAGTCGGGGTCAAATTTGGACACATCATGTGTCTTAATGATTTTAGAATTGGGGCAGTGGGGTAGTTGTTGCACAGATGCACAGTGTTGGGGAGTGGTCACTTATACTGTCAGAGAACACTAGCTGATTTTATCTTGGATGGACAGTTGGTGACACCCAGTCAGGAGGGTATGGTTGCCCAATCTTGTGTCGATGCCAGTTGGTTCACTATAACTTGAACCAGATTAGGGTCTGCTAGGGATGCAGTCAGTTTGGACATTTTAGTACTCAACGAGTTGATATTAAAGTCACCTCTGATAACAATATCTAGCGTGACGTGGGAGGCTCGCACAGGAGGCAATGAAGGAGTTTAGGCAGGATGCACACCTTGGGGCAGGTATACACAGTCCACAAGCAGTTTCTTGACTAACCCAGGGTGACAGAAAGGAATATTGATTCTGCCCCTTCTGGGGCTGGGAAAACATTGCAATTTGTGTAGCATCAAGACCATCTCTCACATACATGATGACACCCCAGCCTTTTTTTCCCCAGGCGATCTGACTTGAACATTTGTAACCAAGTATGGCAACCTCATGCGGTCTGATGCTTGGTCTAGCCAGGTCTCTGAGATACCCAGAATGTCAGGATTATGACTACTGACCCAGGCTTCTAGTTCAGGCATTTTAGGACTAAGATTGGGCTCGATATCGCCAGCTAGTGCTAGCAAGAGAAGAGGTAGCAACCAGGTCTTAGGTGTAGAGAACAGGTGGTCTCTTATGTTCTTAGCCTTATTAGAGCAGATGCTTGTACTTCTGGAGAGACATAGCCCAATGTAGGCAACACCCCTATTTCGGCAGGCAGGGGACAAGGTAAGGCTTGAACACTGTATGAATAAGTGAAGGGTGTTGGGGTGGGACTGAAGTATGATGCACTAGGTGTTTTAAGGCCACTAATATAAGGTAATCAGCATAGAGAGAAGCAGGAAGCAGAGGGGAGATGGGATTAATGGTATGCTATACTGCTGTAGCAGTCAGGGCTATGGCAATTATTGCAGCAGGTAATGAGATGACAAGAATAGGGAAAATTATGGGATTTGTCACAGTAAAAAGTACAGAGAGCTGGTTTGAGCAAGTCACGTAGGGCCAAGAGATGATAGCTAAAAACAACGGGGGAGGAGGTGGAGCTAGGACCATGCAGCCAAGTTCAGACATCCAATGCAATCTCTCTTACCTAGGAAGGAGGAGCCTTAGTGGATTTAATAGGCGTCAGGGCCGGGGAGGTGGGCGGGAGAAGATTCTGCCGTACTGTAAAGATGCAGGTCAGGCCACAGTAAGGAAAAAAATTAAAAATCCATTTTGAATGGGCGCCAAACCCAGCAAGAAGCAGAAGCTAGATGGCATCCAGTAGGAGCCTGCCACAGGTGAGCAGCCAATCAGAAATGCTACATACAAGTCATGCTTCTCAGGGCTTGTGACTGGCACTCTGTGGTAGATGGAGTTGAGCGGGTGTCCTGAGATGTGCGGCTGGTGGGATTCAAGCGGGCCGCCGCCGTGGAGCACCTTGTTGGTGGGCGGTGCACCTGGAGAGAGAGAGAGTGAGAGAAGAACTGGGGTCAGAGTTATAGAAATAGAGAGCAGCTAGGAGAAAGAGTCAGGGGATGGGTAGAGGATTTAACAAAGGGCGTGGGAGTATGTGAGAAAAGGGGAGGAAAGGCGCAGGCAGAGGTGGAGAGGTGGAGGGGTGGGGCAGGAGTAATGTCCTTGGTGAAGAGAAAGGTTAAAATCAATAGTTAGGCAGGTCTTGGGGAGGGAGTAGAGAACTAGAAGGCAAGGGATAGAGTTACAGAGGCAAAATTAGCCGTGGGGCTCATGGTCAGAGAGCTAGCTGAAAGGACACAGAGTCAGAAGGCAGAGAGGGTGCTTAGGAATAGGAGGCAGTTTAAACTTAGCGGCTCTAAAATGCAGACTTTAACAGCAGCTATAAACATAGGGTATCACTACACACAAACTCTACATAACATGCTGAAACTGGCTTAGTGGCATTGAGGGTTGAGGAGCTGGAAGCCACACCTCGCACTGCCGGTGACCTGGGTTCAGGAGTGAGCTCAGGCCATCAGGGGTCGGTGGGGTAGGAGAGGATTGAGCATCCATGGGACTGCTCTCCTCTCCTGGGGAAGTACTGGGATTGTCCTGCACAAGTAGCAGCACCCAGTGGAGACTGGGTGCACTACATGATGCAGGATTTTGCTGGAAGATGTTGGGCAGTCACCCTCTGGATGTGTATGGGAATGCATGTAGCAGGCTAGGCAGGCATTGCACAACCCACATCTGGGGGAAAGTAGGACAAACTCCTCCCTCCTCTGGTAGGTGAAGACAGGCCCTGTGGCAATGGCCCCACATCCACCGCTGGGCATCAGGACGCCTTGATTCCGTTCCTCCCTGTGTCAGCAGCCCATCAATACTATAGAAAGGGTGCCAGTGAGGAGATTGGTCTTCCCCAGTGGATTCAGGACCCGGGGGGTTCTGGGCCAGCTGCACAGGGAAGGGGGGTGGGACCACTAAGCTAACGAGTGGACCACGCTTCACACAGGACGGGCAGAGCCAGAGACTGAGCGACCATGCCAGAGAAAGGCCAGAGGTAGGAGGAGTGCAGAAGAGAGTCAAAAAAGAAATGCTGAAACTGAGGGCAATCAGGTTGCTTGAAATAATCAAAGGAAAAAATACTAATATTCAAACTAAAATTTAGACAATTCTAGCATAAGATGTAGCAGCTAAAATTAAATTTGCCATACTGTAAAGATGCAGTTCAGGCCACATTAAGGAAAAAAAATAAAAGTCCGTTTTGAATCAGGTGCCAAACCCTGCAAAAGCAGATGCTAAGATAGCATCCAATAGAGAACCTGCCTTGGGCGAGGCAACCAATCAGAATGCTGCATACAAGCCATGCTTCCGGGGCTTGTGGCTGGCATCCTTAGTGAATGAGAGTCAGGTGGCTGTCCTGAGAGATGTGGTGGTAGGGAATCGAGCTGGGCTGCATAGCGTGGAGCACCCTGTCGGTGCGCCTGGTGAATGTAGTCGGGCGGGTGTCCTGAGAGATGCAGCAGGTGGGATTGGAGCCGGACTGCCACCATGGATCGCCCTGTTGGTGGGTGATGCGCCTTGGTGAATAGAGTCAGGCAGGTGTCCTGAGAGATGTGTGGCAGGCAGGATTCAAGCCGGGCCACTGCTGTGGAAGTGCCCTGTTGGTGGGCGGTGCACAGCAGTAAATAGAGTCAGGCGGGTGTCCTCAGAGATGTGCAGCCGATGGGATTCAACCGGGACACACTGATGGAGTGCCCTGTTGGTGGGCAGTGCACTTGGTGAATGAAGTCAAGTGGGTGTCCTGAGAGATGTGCGGCCAGCAGGATCTCGGAGCTGACCGCTGCTGTGGAGTGCCCTGTTCACTTTCTACTTGGCCTGAGGATTGAGGGGATGGTAAGGGATATGGAATTTCTAATCTACTCCAAGCATTTGGAGTGTCTGCTTCATCAGCTCAGCTGTAAAACTGGTTCCCTGATCTGAGTCTACCTTTAGGGGCAGACCCCACCTGGAGAACAATTGATCCACCAGGATCTTGACAGTTGTCTTTGCCATGTTATTCTTAGTGGAAATGCTTCTACCCACTTAGAAAACAAATCTGTGACAACAGGTGCATACTTGTTGTCCTTGCTGGAACTAGTCTAGGGACCAATGAAATTGATTTGTATCACATTTCATGGTCCAGTCTGCCTTATGGCAACAATCTGCTTTTCTTTTCACGAGCGTGGGTTATTTGGGGCACACTATGCAGTTGTCCACATAGTGCTCTACATATTTGGCCATGCTGGGCCACCAGACAACAGTTTTATCTCTGGAGGGTATTGTCTGCCACCTGGTGTCCATCAGTGGGAGTATCATGAACCATATAGATGAATTTGACTTGCAGAAATTGTGGTGCAACCTACAGTTTGTCACCTGTATCCTCTTTCCAATACCAGATGAGCTTCTGATCCTACCAGACAAGTGTATGTTGTTTGAGTGTCTTTATATGGACTACCAACAGGTAGTGGTTGTTCAGTTCCTTTGTCCAGGAATTTAAACACATCTTTTAGTTCTGGGTCAGATTTCTGTGCAGCAGAAAGGTCCAGTGGAGGTCCTGGTACTGGTTTCTGCTTAGTGTTGGCACCTAAGAAAATAACTGCCACAGCTACTGGTTGAGTCATTGTCCATGCCCCCGAGTGCCTGCTTTGGCAAGTGAGTCTGCTTGGTCATTGAATTCATTGTAAGGGTCAGATTTAGAGTGAGCCCTTACCTTTTGGATGTACAGTTTATGAGTAGACTGCTGTGTCAGGGTGTGTATATACACAAACAGATCCCTGTACTTGACAGGTGTGCCATCAAAAGATGTAAATTATTTTTCTCCCAGAATGGTAGAAACTCAGTAAGGGAGGAGCAGACCCAGTTTGAGTCTGCAAAGATGATGGCATCCTTGTCACTGTGCGGCATGACCTCCAAAGCACAGGCCACAGCTGCCAATTTGGTATACTGTGAGGGAGATAGTGCACTTCCTAGAAATGCACCTGAAATCACCATTTTGTCTATTATGAGCACTCCAAACCCTGCTACCTGTTCTCCATCCACATAGGAGGCAGAGCCATCTATAAAGACACGATACATGGTGGTATCCACTAATATATTTGGTGTAGCTGGTGGGAATGGTCCCTGCTCAGGTAAGTCAGGAGGTTAGAGGACTCAGTCATTGGGCTTACTCTGTAGAGTAGGCCATGAGCCAAGATGGATGGCATTTTGCAGGTAGTACTTTGATGTCCCTGTCCTGCAAAAGCAAAGACCAGTGGGTGAGTCTGGTGTTGGAGACTGAACCATCTTTTACTTTGTCTGGAACCAAAAGTTAGTTTGGGTGTGGCAGGTATGCAAGACAATAGGAGCATACCCAAGGATGTACATAAAATGTTTGACATAGAAACATAGACTTCAGCGGCAGATATGGGCAGCTTGTCCCACCTAGTCTGCTCAGCGGTCCTTATCTGCCATCAAAGTTGGTGGATACCACCAAGTCAAAGCCAGTACGTTGTCAAAAGTGTTCTTTCAGAGACTGTATTTCTCTCTACTGGAGACAGCATCTGAGATGCATAGGCAATGGGCCTGAAGTACCCATTGTACTTCTGGGCCAGCACTGCAGACATGGCCACATCAGAGATGGCAGTTTCCAAATGGAATGGGAGATTTGGGTTAGGATTGATGAGAGCTGGAGCTGAGGCTAAGGTGCACTTAAGCTGTGTTACAGCTTCAGTGTGAGTGGGGCCCCATGTCCATGGGACATCCTTTTCAGAAGCTCAAACAAGGGAGCAGCCTTCAAGGCAAAATCAGGGATAAAATCCTGGAGTAGTTTACTATTCCTAAAAAGCGTCTTGAGTGGCGCACGCTACTAGGGAGTGGCTGATCTTGCAAGCCCTGGATCTTTTGACAGCTGGGCTCTGCCTTGGTCTGTGATGCATAGGCCAAGGAAGACAACCTCTTTTCACACAGTTGTGCCTTAGAGGGGTTGCACTTGAGGCCTGCTCTCCTGAGGAGAGACAAAGTCCGTCTAGAAGGACCAAATGATCTTCTTTGTGGTGGTTGCTAGGAGCAAGTCATCCACATACTGCAGGAGATACTGGGAGTGAAGAACCTCATGGGGCATCCATCATGTGGAGATGGAAGATGGAAGAGGGAAGGATGTTGTGAAAGCCCTTGAAAGGCAGGTCCAGGTGTACTGGCACCCATCAATGGTGAAAGCAAATTTGTATTGTTTTTCTGTGCTAATGGGAGTGACCAAAACCCATTAGAAATATCAAGAGCTGTGAACCCTTTTGTCAGGTGCCAACAGCTTGAGCACATCAGGTGCTGATGCTGCTGTTGGGGTGCAGCGGGGGTAACTTAATTAAGCTTCCTGTAATCAATTATGAGTCTCCAAGCTCCATTTGGCTTTTTACAGGCCAAATAGGTGAACTGGAAGTGGAGACACAGGTCCTAATCACTCCTTGCTGTAGCAGTTATTGGATGGACTCCTTCAGTGATGGCAAAGGCTTCAGCAGGGAATGGATACTGCTTCTGCCTCACATGGTTAGGCCCTGTGATCTCAATGGTAGTGTACATCTTACCACAATTGGTGCTTGTCAGTGGCAAACACTTCAAGATGTTTTGCAGTAAGAGTGAAAGTTCAGAAAACAAGTCATGACTTTTGAACAAAATCATGATGTCATACTCCTTGTTGTTAAGGGAGATGGCTGCCATCACATGTGAATCTAGTATGGTGACAGCATGACATTGTCCTTTGATCTGGAGAAGTAGCCTGTTGGCTAGATCTACTACACAGCCGTTCAGTGCTAAGAAGTCGATTCCCAGTATGCTGGGGTGATGACGTAATACCATGAGGTCAAAGACAAAATCAGTTTTGAGGTGGCCTATCACCACAAGTAGAGGAACTGGTTGGTAGGTGTGAGCTGGGTCTACACCCTGGGCACTAGTCTTCTAGCTGGTAGACCAGTCAGATGAGACTGGGTCCTCATCATGGAGGACCGACAAGGCTGCTCCGGCATCCAGAAGCATGGTAAGGTGGCAGCCCTGACCGTGGCCTTACGCAAGACCGTCTGGCTTGTGTCAACAATCAAGTCACCACAATCCAGAGTGGGGCTTGTAACTGTCAATTTGCATTTTCAGAATTGTAATCATCATCCTGTTCCTGGAATCTGAGGCCTGCGGATCTCTCTGGGCCTCCTGTATGTCTTGCACAGGATACAAATGTACCTGTGACATCACAGGCATGACAGCAGCCTGCGCAGATGTTTCCTCCTTGGTTATCACATCAGCCTGGCCAGTAGCCACTGCCACAAAGGATTCTTCCTTGGCTATTCATTTGCTCAGTAACTGAAGGCAGGAAGGACTCCCTGACTGCATGGCTGTCCAGCAGCCGGAGTGAGGACTGCTACAGTTCATGTAGACTTAGCTGCTCTTTCAGCATGGATCTTCTCCAGCAACTTGTGGAGGGTCTCGTTCTCTTTAAGACTGCGATAGCTAGGACCATTGTGGTTCTGGCCATTCTGTTGCCATTTGGATTTTCCAATTGCTTTTGTCTCTGTTTCTGTTGTTTTATAGAGCTTACTTCGAGAGGGTTCCTGCAGTAGGTCATCAGGACCACATGGAAACTTTTCCAGCAGTGTACGTGATGGACATCAGCATCACCCTATATATTGGACGGTCCCTACTTCTGCCTTTCAGTTCTTTCACCGTCAACCACCGCTAGTACCTCACAATGTTCTCCAGCTTTGTCGATTGTCATTTTCTTGTTTGCATTATTATTTCCAGTCCAAATTCGGCACTTTATGTCTTCTCATCACCACCTCAAAAGGCAAAGAACTGCACCAAGTGTGGGGTGCAAATTCCCCACAAAGACAGCCATTGTCTCTGCCTCTTTTGTTTATGCCGGATTATGACACCACGGCCTGTCCTGACTGACGGCTTTTTCAACCAGGCCACTCACAAACGATGACAGCAGGCACTGGGCCCATCTCCGTAAGTCTAGAATGGCTTCTCTTGAGGAGAAGAAGATACAAAATTTGGGACTCTGCTTCTTCCCTTCAGACAAACATAAGAAGAAAAAAGAACAAGAGAGACAGAAAAGGAGCACCATGAGGACTGGGACTGATCCTCAGCTAGCAGTCTTTGACCAGCAAAGCCCTTTCCCCACTGCCCACCCTCGTGGTGACCCAGACAACTTCAGGACAACCTTCTGTACGGCCGTCTTTCAACCAATCTCCACTGGTAAGTCGCCCACTGGCTCCTCTGGCGAATGCCCAATACTTGCTGGTAAGTCAGACCAAGGCTCCTCCGGGCCCGCCCGCTGCTGATAAGTCGGACTCTGCCCAAAATCAGCCAGTTGTCTGCTCAGCTCGACTGATAAGCCGGTTGAGGTACCACCGCCCACCACCCGGTCGCTGTTTTGCCCGTAAGCTGGTCGTCTCTGATGACCACTCGGCATTGCTCTCCCATCGGGGCTCACGCTGTCTCACCCGACATCCGGCAGAGCGTATTGACTCTTCTGAGTCAGCCTCCCCCAGGCCTTGTCCGGCGGAGACTTCCTCTCCATGTCCCCAGTGGTTTCCCCTGCCCTGCAGCCTATGCCTGGGACAGAGGAGGAAGGACACCTAAGTGGTTCTCTCTTCACCACTTCTTAGCGGTTTCTCAGATCCCTCGGGGATCCTCATCCTTATCAGCTACTCTGACATCAGGCCACCTTCTGTCTGCTGCTCCTCCTTAACGTCAACAGCACCGTCAGGTACCTTATGTCAGCTCCTCTATCAGGGCCCATTGATAGGCCTCTCATGCAGGGTCTGACATCTGTGGGTCTAACGTCGGCTAACCCATGTCACGGGCACCAATGTTTATTCCATTTTTGTCGGCTACCCTGACGACAGCTATCCCAGAGTCAACTATCATGATGTTGGGTATTTATCCTGGCCCATCCAGGCCTCTTGGCCAAGACCTACCATCTGGCATTTCTCTGGACATCAGGCATTCCTTCCTTCACCATCGGCCTGTCGATGCCCCATTATT
This sequence comes from Neoceratodus forsteri, assembly GCA_016271365.2. Taxonomy (NCBI): domain Eukaryota; kingdom Metazoa; phylum Chordata; order Ceratodontiformes; family Ceratodontidae; genus Neoceratodus; species Neoceratodus forsteri. The sequence continues at coordinate 983,032,179 of CM057455.1, forward strand.
CGTAGTGCTATTTCCTGGGTGCCAACAGGGTTACCCACATTATCAAGGATACCCCTCCTCAATTTTGGGTTTGGGAGCTCATTTTTATTCACCTCCAGCAAACCCCTCCTCTACAAACAGACTTCCCATCATTGATTCAGTCATGGTGGAAGGACATGAAGTCCCAGATTTTTCAGATTTGGAGCATAGGCTTCCTAGTCCAGTGGTAGTGCCCTGACTCCTGCATCCCTGCCCTCAGAATTCAGTGCATGTCTCAGGTACACCTCAGGATATCCCTCTACCAGACTTTGAGTGTCCAGAGGGAGGAGGCCCCCGACTCTGATGCTGATACATCCGAGTCCTCCTCTGAAGAGCTTTCCTCACCACCTAGGGCAAAGAGTCTTCTAAGTCCCTCTGGAGGACTCTTCTTTATGGAACTCATCCATAATCCAGCAGGTGAGCAGTTGGAATGCAGAGATCTGACCCTATCATGAGCGCTTGGCAGAGCATCTAGATTTAGAGCTGCCTTCCTATTCCAATTCCTCCTTGGATGACTCCACATGAGGACCTCACATCCACTGTCTGAAAATTGCCATACTCCATTCCTGCTGTCCCTAAAACAGCAGACAGGATATACCACTCTCCCAAGGTGTTCCCTTTCTGGACTCTTACCCCAAGGCAGATTCAATAGTTATTACTGCCGCTCATGACACTTAGTAACCCCAAGCACATGAGCATCCTCCCTGGACAAGGAGTCCAGACAACTGAAACAGTTTGGCAAAAGGTCTACTCATCGGTCACTTGTGCCCTGCACTCCTTGAACTATGTGGCACATATGGTGTCTTTCAAAAGGCCACATTAGCTAAGATAGAGGACAAGATTTCCTCCTAGAGGATTCTGACCTTAAGGCAGAGATTGCTGAAGATATCCATCTCTTGAAGATTTTGTGCAGACATGCTCTCAGGGCCACCTACGATTCAGTGGACATGGTGGCCCTCCTGGCTACTGCCACTAGCCTCAGGAGGAATGCTTGGCTGCATATTTTGGAGTCTTCGACAGATGTGCAACAGCCATTCAGGACGCTCCCTTTAGAGGATTGGTCCTTTTCGGTGGGGACACGTAAGACTTGATTATGGGCCTCCAGGATGGTGGTCAAGCCCTTAGATTGGTCCGCTCTATGTATGGGGCCAGTACCCCAGGCAGCCTTTCTGCACCAGTTTAAGCGCCAAGGGAAGCGAGCGGTCCCTAAGAAACAGAACAAAAAGGTGAGCCACCGCTCTTCCTTTTCCTCTCCACTGGCTGCCAAAACCCAGAGACCAGCAGGAGGGCCTTTGCCCCCCACCCCTCTGCATCCTGACTCGCCTAGCCTTCCCTCCCACCACTTCAAAGTGTGGAGTCAGTGGGGAAGATTCACCTTCATGTCCAGGAGTGGAAGGACATCACCTCAACGCATGGGTCCTACAGTTCATTTCTCGAGGGCACATGCTAGAGTTCCTGGAGATTCCTCCAGACTCTCCTCCCAGTCATTCATACTACTCCTGCACCAAGCCTCGTTGATCGAGGAGGAGATCAGGACTCTGGAGCAAAGGCAGCAATGACCCATGCCAGTTGCCCAGAGAAGGAAGGTTACTCCCACTTCTTCCTGGTCCCAAAGAAGATGGGTGACCTCAGACCAATCCTGGACCTCAGCAGTCTGAACCTCTTAGTCGAGTACAAGAGGTTCCGCATGCTGACCGTTCAGAGCCTCCTGCCCTTTCTGCAGCAGAATCACTGCCTCTGTGCTCTGGACATACAGGACGCCTACCTGCATATCCCGATTTTCCCTGGCCACCGCTGATTCCTGTGGTTTTATTTCCAGGGGAGCACTTCAATTCACAGCCCTCCTTTGGCCTGTCCTCCCACCCAGGTTTTTTCCAAGTGCCTAGCGGTGGTGGCAGTGGCCTCCCGCCAGGGTATAGTGATGTTCCCCTACCTGGATGATTGGCTACTTTCAGCTCCATCCAGAAACAGCCTTCTGGACTCCCTCTTGGTTGCCCTGGACCTCTTTTCCCAACTGGGATCACAGTTAATCCTGAATCATAAGGAGCCTTATTTGATTTTCCACAAGGACGGGTGGTTCTACGTACCAATCCTAAGTTTCTTTCCAAGGTGATTTCCAGTTCACTTTAAACCAGGCGGTTGAACTCCCAGTTTATTACCCTGTCCGTTCGAATAGGGAGGACCTCCTTCACACTTGGATGTTCATAGAATCCTCAGATGCTACATTCACGTGACTAAGGGTCCAGAAAATCTGATCAGCTTTTTGTCTCCTTTGCTCCTAAATCCGTCGGATTGGCAGTTTCTATACAGTGCCTTTCTAAATGGCTAGGTAACTGCATTCGCTTCTGTTACCAGAAGTACAACAAACCTCTTCGGGTAGGTTAGAGGTCACTCCTCGAGCATTCCAGAATGTTTCTGCAGCAGAGATCTGTGCAGCAGCAACCTGGAGTTCCATCCATATCTTCAAAGCATTACAGTCTGGACATTGCCTCTAGGCGTGGGGCTGGGTTCGGCCTTGCCTGTCTTGCAGAGCCTACTGTCTTAGGCTGGTCCTGTACTGTCTTTCTGTTGCTCCTCCTCTCATGACTGACTGAGTCTCTCTACAAGTGACTGCTTGGGATTCAGTCCCATATGTAATGACCTACTGCAGGAACCTCTCGATGAATAGTACAGTTACATAAGAACTTACTGTAACAGTGAATCTTCGAGAGAGGTTCCTGCAATAGGTCAACTTTTCCTCTCTTCTTGCCCCAGTTTTCATTTCTTTCAGCCATGTTGAACTGGGCTCCAGGATTTCATTCTTTCTCCTATCTCATCCTCCTTGGATCTCCAGCAGGAAAACTTGAAGGTGGGCGTGGGGATCACCCACTATATAGGGTCATGCTGGCGTCCGTCACATGATGTCGGGTGGGGATCCCTGCCAGACACTGCTGAAAAAGTTTGCCATGTGGTCCCGATGCCAGAGGGCACAGTCCTATATGTAATGACCTACTGCAGGAACCTCTCTGAAGATCCACTGTTATGGTAAGTTCTTACATAACTGTACTTTCTAACCCCAGTAATACTCAGGTATTCATAACTGTATGCAGTCTTCTCCTAAGTAGAACTGCCCAGAGAGAATTTGGAACATATGCAAATGAAAGAATCTTTACATAAGCCACTTTTCAGATGCTGCCTTATACTAACTGCCTTAGTTCTAAACCCTTCTGATTTCTGTCTCTGCCTGATAAGTCTAGATGCTCAGAGATTCTCCTCTTCATCACCTTGTTTGCGTGAGAAACCTTACAGAATATGATAAGTATTCTTGAACATTTTTTTGCTGCCTTTACTTTTGTAATTTTAAGTAAACCTGTAGTTTTAGTGTTTAAATTGTAAGTTTTATTGCTTACATTCAAACTGTCTTTTAAAATGAAAAAGAAAACAGGTGATCCTGGTTTCAAACTCTGTATTCTGTGTGGTGAAATTATGTTAAGCTCCTTTTGTCTACCATCTGGACATGAACATTAAAAGCAGAGTGAAATCTGCATTTCATGTCCTGTAATAACTATTGAAAATGCCTGGAGTATGGCTAAAAAAAAAAAAGAAAAGGAAAAGGAAAACTTTCACCATCTAAGGGTCCCTCCAGCTCTGACCAGCTGACACCTAAATTACTATGGGTGAAACCACAACAACTAATGTAAACTGCTACCCCTGAGATGGGTACACAAGCAGTTCTTGAGAGGCTTGCTGAACTGGCTGACTACCTGGTTCCTCTAAGAAATCAAATAAACTAAGCACACAGAACCCCTGCTAGACAGTGTATGGGGACTTCTGTGCCTGCTAGAAAAGCCAGTGATTGTGTAGTTTGTCAGACCAGCGGTGGAGCTGCGCTAATCGTAACTGACAATGAGCAAAGCGTCGTATTGCGTACCCTACGTGCAGAGATAGCCCGAACTAGAGGGGAGGTGCGGGGCACAGCCCCTGATGAAAGGTTAAGTACATTGATTAAGTCTGCTATTATGTTTGTTTTACACTTTTCATGATAATTTATTTTATTTGTGGTGGTTGTGTCGGTTGGATCAGTTGACATGCATGTCTCTTTACGTAAGTGTTATGCTGAGCTTACATTTACAGCAGAAAGCAGTGTGAGATTCCCCGTAGCTTTTGTGCTAATCACACCCTGATGGTCGACCTTCTACACAATCGCCAGAAAGCTGGCTAGTTTCTGCAGATTGTTACCTATGGTGAAGCCCATGAGGTACAGTCTCTCAGGCTTACTGTATCACTAAAGCAGTGGTTCTCAAATGGAGGAGGCCAGCCTCCCAAGGAGGCCCCAAATTGTTCCAGGGGAGGCCCAGTCAAGTCTGAGAATGTACAGTATTTAAATGTTATGTTTTGGCTGTTTTGTATGAAAGGATAAAACAAATTAATACATATGGATAATTGCAGGTGAGATTCTTTACTGATGCACGATTTGTGACGGAAGTCCCCATTGAGCCAAAGCTTGTTTATAGGTGTGTATTTATAAGTAAATTAATGCCTGGAGGAGACATGCTGAGTCAAGGCTTGTTTCTACAATAGGTATTTGTATGCAAATTAGTGACTTGGAAAGGCACACTGAGTCAAGGTTGGTTTCTATAGTAGGTATTTATATGTAAATTAGTGACTGGGAAAAGCACAGTGATCCGATGCATATTTTCAGGTGTGACCTGAGGTAAGGGTACAGGAAGTTGCTTATCAATAGGGTAAGAGAGGGAGAGATGAAGTAGTTAGGTTGGTTGTTCCAGACAGAGAGAAGCAGAGTAACAAGGATCCAAGAGTCAGAAAAAAGGGTGACAAGTATAACCTGGGTGCTGGGTCAGGGGTGAGCAATAAAGCTGAATAAAAAGAGAATATACTTAGTCAACTTTATTAGTTTCACTTTATTCCTGGTGTACTGTGCAAAGTAGAGTTTTTTTTCTGTGGGGAGGCCCAGGATTTTTTCCAAATTTGAGGAGGCTCAAAATCTTTTCATGGCTTGGAGGAGGCTCACTATCACAAAGTGCAGAACTGATGCACTAAAGGGATTAATTCCACTGAAATGGTATTTACTGCAGTAACTTTACTGCAGAATGTTAGTAGCACTGTGCTTCATTCTGGTGGTTTTTCACTGTGAATGAAGGTGTGAAAATTAAACTTTCCTTAAAAAAGTGTGAAGATATGCCTGAATGGCTTAAGAAAACACTTTTAGGCTTACAAGTGCTGTCTACTTCTCAGCAGCAGACCTCTGCATAGCAGCTTGTCTCTCTGATCAGTCTTCCCATTATCTGGAGGAAGACTGGTGATTTCATGGAATGTTTGGAGTTTTACCAAAAAAAGATTATCCCTCACTCTTCACATTTGTGAGAAATGATTGGCTGACACCCACTAAAAGCTTCCCTTGCTGTGAATAAATTCATTGGGAAGACACTTTAAAGGTTTACAAATTCTAGCTGTTCCTCCCCTTGAAAAGAGGATGTATATGAAACACATTTTGGGTGAGATGTGAAAATGGCAGCTGTACTGCTCATAAGGAAGTGTAATAAAATGGCAATGTTGAAAATCTGGAGTGCAAATATTAAAATTTGCAAACTAGTAGCGTGTGTAGGAACTGCTTAAATGTGCTCCTAAAACAGTCATTTTGGGGAATTTTTTCACCAATTTCAACATAGCCATTTAAGACCTCTGCTCATGATCAATGTCACTGTGATTTTCTTAATCTGTCCCAAACATTGATTGCACACACGACTGCGCCATTGTGCACTACATGCAGGGAAACGCATTAATGCATATGTTAAAAATGACAGCTGTACTGCTCATAAGGAGGTGTGGTAAAATGGCAATGTTGAAAATCCAGAGTGCAAATACTAAAAATTGTGAACTTATGAGCATGCGTGAGGAACTGCGCAACACATGCTCAGTAAAACAGTCATTTTAGGAATTTTTTCACCAAATTTGCAATATAGGCTTTTTGAGAGCCCACCTTATGAACAGTGACACTGTCAATTTGTTAATCAGTCCTGAAAGGTGATTTCATGCAGGGATTGCAAAATCACCCTTCGGGCCCAATTAACGCCATGACAGTTTCAGAATTTATGAGGAGGGATCCCAAAACCCCATGTTGAAAATTTGGTGCCAATTCAAAAATGCCTGAGATATGCATTAATGTTGAAAAACCCTATTTATTGCATTATGCAGCTTACCGGCATTTCCTCAGTTCGCAGTCGGCTTTGAAGAGTACAGACGTGTTCCTGGTCCACCCAAGATCATTACGCCAGACTTCAAGGTAGGTATGGGGGTGAGGGTGTGTGGGGAGGTAGGGTTCGACAGAGGGTGGCACTGTGGCAGGGCTAATTTCATTGAGGGAACTATTTTTTAGGTTGAGCGGATCGAAAAGGTCCTGACCCTTATTATCAGGATCAGAATCCAGGCCAAAGTCCTGATTAGTTCTGATTTGAATCAGAACCTTTTGTAAATGTGACAAAAACTGCAAATCTACTATATAATTGCATAAAACAACACTGACATTTGTGACACAGACATAAAATTGTAGTCAGCATTTCAGGATATAAAACTGAGTTTATAGTACTGATGTGCTGGTCAGTTGAATATGGCAGTCATGCAGTTGACCTCTGTCTGTTCCTTGTCTCAGAGTCAGTAGTACTAGTGCTGCAGCTGTAAACTGATAACTGACCTGTCTGGCCTCAAAGGAGGAATCCCATTCCCATTTAGTAGCACACACTATACAATAGACATATCATAGAAACACAGAAACATATAATTTGACGGCAGATAAGGACTGCTTGGCCCACCAATCTGCCCATTTCCTCACCTATTGGATAAGCTGCTGGTTTTAGCTAACCAACAGCCCACTTCCTCCAACAGATATCAGTTTGGTATTGTTGCTCCAGCTCCTTCTCAGCTCCTTCTCTGCTCCACTGAGAGTCATGCACTTATTTTCTATGGCATGGGATCCTCTCCACCCACCCACCCAAATTGATGACACATTTCTTAGAATGACAGAGAAAGGGTGATACTATTGATGGGAGACCTGAATATGCCAGATGTTAACTGGAGCACATTTGCTGCAGCCACATCCAAAGAGCAGGGCCATTCTTGATGCCCTACAGGTGGCAGGCATTAGACAGCTAGTTTCGGAACCCACTCGTGAGGGAGCAATCTTAGACCTCGTACTCTCAAGCGGGGCAGTAAGAGGATCTCAGATCTAGAAGTGGGTTGCCATCTGGGGACAAGTGACCATCAAACAGTGTGGTTCACGTTAAACTCAGCTACAGAGTCAAGCCATACAAAAGTGAGGGTACTGGACTTAGGAGAGCTGACTTAGCAAGATGGGAGAGGCCTCAGAAAAGCACTAGCAAACAGGCTAGAAGGAGGTGTGGAGCAACAATGGGAATCATCAAAACTGCCATCACAGAGGCAACAAGCCTTTGTGTGAAGCAATAAACAAATCAAAACGAAAGAAAAGCCACTATGGTTCTCAAAAGAGGTGGCTGTGAAAGTCAGGAAGAAAAAGATAGCATTCCGGAAGTATAAGGAAACACAGAAGGAGCAGGACAGAGAGCTGTACCAGTTAAGGCAGAAGGAAGCAGGGAGGGAAGTCAGAATAGCAAAGGCCCAAACTGAGGAAAAGATAGCCAACTCAGTTAAGAAGAGGATAAAACCTTTTATAGGTACATCTGCGGCGTGAAAGACAAAGGAGGGATAGTGAGGCTGAATAGAATGAACGGTGGGTGGGCAGAGGGACAGTGAAAAGCAAGGATACTGAATGAATATTTCTGCTCAGTATTTACAAAGAGGAGGGGAGTGCCTAATCCAATTAACAGAAGCACTCTTGATAGGGGGTTGATCCCAGTCCTTTCACAGAAGAAAGGGTTCTGCAAGAACTCCTAAAACTGAAGGTGGACAAAGCAATGGGTCCTGATGGAATCCGCCCAGAATTCTAAAAAGAATTAAGGAGGAACTAGTGAAACCACTGGCTACTCTTTTAATAAATCATGGGAGGATGGTGTGGTACCCAAGGACTGGAGGAAGGCGGATGTGATTCCCTTCACAAAAGTGGGACCAAGACAGAGGCAGGAACTACAGACCTGTCAGTCTGACCTCTGTGGTAGGAAAGTGATGGAGTCACTTCTGAAGGAAAGAATAGTTGAGTACCTAGAGGCCAGTGGAGCACAGGACCCAAGGCATGGATTCACAGCGGGAAGGTCATGTCAGACAGATCTAATAGATTTCTTTGACTGGGTGACCAAAGTAGTAGACCAGGGAGGGCTGTGGACATGGCCTACCTAGACTTTAGCAAGGCATTTGACCAGTCCCACAAAAGATTAATAGTCAAATTAACCAGCCTGGGAGTGGGTCCCAGGGTGGTAGCCTGATAAAACATTGGCTGCAGACAGGACACAGAAGGTAATTGTAAATGAGTCCACTCTGAAGAAAGAGAGGTTACTAGTGGGGTACCAGGGGTTCAGTATTGGGTCCAGTCCTTTTTAATGTCTTCATCAGTGACATTGCAGAGGGACTGGAAGGAAAAGTATGCCTTTTGCAGATGACACAAGATCTGCAACAGGGTTGATACACAGGGAGGCGTGGAAAGGATGAAAAGGACTTGGCAAGGTTGGAGGAATGGTCAGAAGTATGGCAGCTAAGTTCAATGCAAAGAAGTGCAAAATAATGCACCTGGAAAACAAGAACCCGGGGAAGAATACACAATGGGTGGAGAGGTAGTAACAACAACAAAAAGGAAAGGGACCTGGGGTAATTATATCAGATGACCTTAAGGTTGGCAAGCAATGTGAGAAGGCAGTAGGGAGGGCTGGGGGTATACTGGGATGTATAGGGAGGCATCAGCAGCAGAAAACAGGAAGTTGTTATCCTCTGTACAGACAGTTGGTGAGACCCCATCTGGAGTACTGTGTCCAGTTCTGGAGACCCCATCTCCACAAGGACATAGACAGGATAGAGGTAGTCCAGAGGAGGGCAACTAAAATGGCAGGGTCTGCAAGAGAAGCCGTATGAGGAGAGACTAAAGGAGCTATCATGTATACCCTTGAGGAAAGAAGGGAGAGGGGGACATGATAGAAACTTTTAAGTACCTCAGTGGAATCAACAAAGTCCAAGAGGGTAGCATCTTTCAGAAAAAGAGACTTGCAAGAACAAGGGGACACAATTTAAAGATAGAAGGGAGGCGGTTCAAGGGCAATATGAGGAAGTATTATTTCACAGGGAGGGTAATGGATGCATGGAACAGCCTTTCTGAGGAGGTTGTGGGGTCTAAAACTGTGGGAGAATTCAAGAATGCATGGGACAGACATAAGGCAATTCTTGTGGGTAGGAAGAAATAGGCTGTTGGTTAACTAGGATCTACAGCCTATCCTGTAGAGTAGGAAATGGGCAGACTAGATGTGCCAAGTGGTTCTTATCTGCCGTCAAAGTCTATGTTTCTATGTTTCTAACAAAAAATATCTGCATGTCCTTAGGAATCCGGAGACCTAGTTACTGTGTTGAAAGGGGTGTGGCTGTGAGGTTGAGCCTTTACTAAGTGGGCAGAGACCTACATTCAAGTAATCCAGAAATGCAAAAATTAGACAAGTCCATTACTACGTGACTGAAAAATGTGTTCCATCATGTTCAGCCAATCCAGAAATTAGGACATACTGAAAACATTCTGCCATCAGTCTCAACTACAGGCAGTCCAGAAATTACGCAAGTCCATGAGGACATGCTGTAAAAAGTGTGCCATCTGGTTCAGGCAGTCCAAAAATTATACAAGTCCATGAGGACATGCTCGAAAAGTGTGCCATCTGGTTCAGGAAGTCCAAAAATTACACAAGTCTGTGAGGGCATGCTGCGAAAGTATGTGCCATCTGGTTCAGAAGTCCAAAAATTACACAAGTTTGTGAGGGCATGCTGCGAAAAGTGTGCCATCTGGTTCAAGCAGTCCAAAAATTACACAAGTCTGTGAGGGCATGCTGCGAAAAGTGTGCCATCTGGTTCAGGCAGTCCAAAATTACACAAGTCTGTGAGGGCATGCTGTGAAAGTGTGCCATCTGGTTCAAGAAGTCCAAAATTACACAAGTCCATGAGGACATGCTGCAAAAAGTGTGCCATCTGGTTCAGGAAGTCCAAAAATTAGACAAGTCCATGAGGACATGCTGCAAAAAGTGTGCCATCAGGTTCAGGCAATTCAATAATTAGCAAAGCACGTGGAAGACATGTCGAAAACATTGTGCCATAAGTCACAACTTCAGGTGGTCCAAAATTTAAAGAAGTCTATTAGGACAAAATGTGAAATGTGTGCCATCAGGTTCAGGCAATCCAAAAATTAGCAAAGTCTGTTAGAACATGCTGAAAACATTGTGCCATCAGGTACAACAATTGTGCAGGCCACATATGGGCTTCTAATCCAGGAATCACTCATTATGATTAAACTTAATGCAGTCAGCCTCCTGTGTTGAACTGCCCGAGAAATGGAATTCTCAAGTGGCTCATGCCACTTTCAAACTGCTGCCCTAGCAACTGCTGCACTCTGAGTGCTTCAGATTCTTTACTCCGCTTGCCTAGTAAGGACGTCCCGGAGAGCTCTCCTTGAACTGTCTTTAGAATAAAGTTTATCTGTGGATAAGTACTCATTTTAGTTTAAATTTAAAATTGCTGCCTTAGAAACATTGTTTAGTATAGTTTAGTAGTATTATAGTAGTTTTTGTCTCTATTCATGGTTCCCTCACAGTTCCTTGGAACCGAGGGTTCTGCGATCTGTTTGGGAGTTTTTACCTCAGTTTTCTTTATTTTATATATTTAGCGATTGGTTCCTTGAACGCTTTATTTTTTAAATGACTGAAATTATCGGTTCCTTTTCATTCAGGAACCAAATAGCGATCGGTTCCAGGAACCGCTAGCGGTTGTTATTTTAAAGATCCTCCGGTTCCGAGGTGCTTTAAATAATGGTTTATTGTAAGTAATAATTTTGTCTATCAACATCAGAGGTCCATTTAGATAAACTTAAAAAGCGTACAGGACCCATGGGTTTTAAATGTTGTGAGTCTTGTGGGCAGCTTATAGCAAAAGCAAATAGACACTCTCTGTGTATTTCTTGTTTTGGTACAAGTCATATATTTGCCAATTGTGATATATTGCAAGACCTTTTGCCCTAAAACATTAAAGAAAAGGTCAAAATTTTAGAAGATATGGCTTCTGCTTCTGCTGCTGGTATGGATAATTCTGCTTCTTCCTCTTCCCATAAAAAGGATGGAGGTAAAGCCAAGGATCCTGACAAGTATTCAGATAAATCTGAACAAGATAAAACAAAAGGCTTTGGAAACAAGCTCTGAACCTGTTCCATTAAAGAAAAAGTGTAAAGAAAAACATGTCGCTCTGCGCTTCGGCCGAGAAGGCTAGGAGCTCCCAGCAGACAGGCATATTATGCCCTTGGTTGAGGACATTGCTAGCACTTCAAGTGCTATAAGTCCTACAGGGTGCAATCCCAGTTCCTACACCGACTAAACCGGTTCCTTCTATAGTCCCAGCATGGCAAGAACTGCTGCAAGTGTTTGGGGAGGAGGAGGAGGAGGAGGATGACTTGCAAGGGAAACTATAGATCCAGAGGTCTCCCTGAGCAAGAATTTGGGTCCCTCCTAGGAGTCCTGAGGAATACTCCTCCCACTATGCTTTTGTTAAGAGCATGGTGGAAACCTGAACCTTCCCTCAGGAAACAGAAGAGGATATGGAGGAGACAGATTTTCTGGAGATGATGGGTTAACCCCAACAAAATGTCTGCTTCTGCCCATGCATAAATCTTTAAAAAGGCTGCAGTGCAGATTTTAAAAATCCAACCTCTATCCCTGGTGTGGATAAGAAAGCTGACAAGAAATATCAGCTGGACAGAACTACAGCTGATTTTCTGTTTACTCATCCTGATCCTGAGGGAGTAGAACAAGCTGCTGCCTGTGGCAAGGCCAGGATCCCATTGGCTATCCATCCATCACACAAAGATTCAAGAAAAATGGGTGCTATGGGAAACAAAAGGTACATGGCTACCTCTCTCTGTTAGTTAGGCAAGCCAGTTACATGGCATATTCAGTGCAGTACCAAAAGCTCTATGAAACACTGTTCTAGCTTTGGCTGATAAGGTCATGTGAGTGACTGTGGACTTACAGGATACTACAAGGGCTGCACTTGATGCTACCAAGTACCAATTTCATATGGCAGTGGATGACAGTGATACTGCATCCAGGTTAATTGCTTTGTCTGTTTCACTCAGGAGATTTGTGTGGCTTAGAACCACCAACCTGACTTTAGACACCCAGGCCAAAACAATGGATTTCCCCTGTAGAACAAGTCATTGCTTGGGGATGAAACAGAGGCATACATGAAGAAGGTGGAGGAATATAAATCCATCTGTCAGAGAGAATAGGCCCTCCACCTCTTATAGACCCAGAGTAGGGGTTTTACCCCAAACCCTTCTTTCAGGCTCAGGCCTCTCAGCCTCAGCAGCAGGCCAGAGGTTATTTTAGAGGAAGGGACAGGAGAGCAGAGTGGCTCCTGAACCACAGGTTCAGGCACAGCCCACACAGAACCCCTGAAGGGCTAGTGCAGGTCACATCCCTATTGCAGGACCACCAGTGGGTGGCATACTGGCTCATTACCTTCACGCTTGGCATTCCATCACCACAGACAAGTGGGTGTTGGAGGTAGTGAGAATGGGCCTGGCACTCAGTTTCAAATCATTTCCAAAGCTGAGAACAAGAACCTTTGCTCAACAACAGCTGCAGACAGAATTCTGCTGTAGGCAGAGGTAAAGCATCTGCTAGCAATCAAAGCAGTAGGGGTAGTGCCTCTAACAAAGCAGGGCAAAGGTTTTATTCCAGGTACTTCCTCATAAGGAAGAAAACAGGGGATTAGCAACCTATTTTGGATCTAAGACTTCTGAACAAGGTCATCTTGAAACAGGTTCCGAATGGTCACTCTTGCAATAATCATTCCCTCATTGCAAAGGGAGACTGGCTAGCCTCCTAGATCTAAGGGATGCTTATTTTCACATTCCCATCAGACCATCTCACAGAAAATTCTTGAGATTCAGACTGGTTTCAGGCCACTACCAGTTTGCAGCTCTCCTTTTGGACTAACCCGGACCAAGGGTTTTACAAAGTGTCTATCAGTGGTGGTAGAGTTTCATAGAAAACAGTAACAGTCTTTCCTACCTGGACGACTGGTTAATAGTAGGACAGTCTATACAGCATGCAGTGCAGTCACTGGCACTAGAAAATCTGCTCTGGAGTCCCTGGGATTTCTGATAAATGAAGAGAAATCTCAGCAGGTACCAGTTCAGGTGCTGGAGTTTATTGGAGCAGAACTAAACATCAGACAGGGCAGAGCCTTCCTGCCACAAGACAGGGTGGCAAGCATTCTGCAGATTGCAAAATCCTTTGTGTCTGGGAGATCCAAATCAGCCAGAGAATTTCTCAGGCTACTGGGCCACATGGCATCTGCCACTGCAGTGGTAATGGGCTCCAGGTTTCAAATAGAGATATTCAGTTCCATCTCAGGCAGTATTGGTCTCAAAGGACAGATCCTATGTCCAAACTGGTTCCAGTCACAAAAAGCTTAGTCCAGGCTTTACAATGGTGGCTGGATGAGCACAACCTCAGGGTGGGTGTACCTTTTATATCTGAACAACCCTCAGTAATCCTCACAACAGATGCCTCTCTGCTAGGTTGGGGGCACACATGTTAGAACACACAGCAAGTGGCACGTGGTCCCTCCAAGAGTCTCTTTTGCACATAAATCTCTTGAGCTCATGGCTTTTACCTGGCTCTAAAAACATTTGCTCCTAACCTACAAAACAAGGGTGCAAGTTAGAGCAGACACCACCACAACCATGTATTACATCAACAAGCAAGGAGGTACCAGGTCAGATCTGCTGTGCACAGAAGCAATGAGACTATGATCCTGGTATACTCCATGGGAGTATCCCTGTCAGCCATACACCTTCCAGGGAAAGACAATGTGCTGGTAGACTCTCTAAGCAGGATAAGTATAGACACCATGAGTGGTGTCTGAATACCCAGGTACTCTGTACAATTTTCAGGAAATGGGGCATTCCAGAGGTGGATCTCTTTGCCTCCGAGAAAACCACCAACTTCCAATGTACTGTTGCAGGCCTCCTCTAAGGGGTACAATTCCCTGGATGCCATGGCCCTGGATTGGACAGGAAAGTTCCTGTACACATTCCCTCCTTTCCTTTGATCTTCAGGACCCTACTGAAATTGAAGTCCCAACCAACAAAATGATACTGGTGGCTCCGGATTGGGTGAGACAGCACTAGCACTCTCCTACTGTCTCTGTCAGAGGTTTCTCAATCCACCTGCCCAGGAGGCACAACCTGTTAACCTCCTCTCAGGGCAGAATTCTGTACCCCAACCTCAAATCACCGAGGCTCAAGGTGTGGCTCTTGAGGACTTAGAATTTGCTAACCTAAACCTATCAGAGCAGGTGCTGATAGTGCTTATGAGTTCCAGGAAGCCTTCTACTAAGAAAACATATTCCTCTAAGTGGAAAAGATTTACTATATGGTGTACAGATAAGGAGTGAGCCCTTTCAGGTCTGTTTGGCTATTCTTCTAGATTACCTTACACATTTACATTCTTAGGTCTGAAGCCTTTACACCTCAAGGTCCACTTAGCTTCAGTCTCTGCTTACCTGTCAGTTGGTAAGGAGAGGTCTGTAGCTTCTCATCCAGTATTTAGAAAATATTTTAAAGGTCTTAATCTTCTACACCCTCCCCAAGGGAACGGTTCCAGCCTGGAATCTAAATGTTTGCATTACTAAACTCATGGATGCACCATTCGAACCTATGACATCGCGTAGATTTGAAGTATGTCACTTGGAAAATGTTTTTGCCTGGTTGCCATTACTTCAGCCAGAAGGATCAGTGAATTACAAGCCCTGTGCACAGATGTGGACTACATCTCATTCCACAGGGACAAGGTGGTCCTTCGGACTAACAAAAATTCTTTCCCAAGGTGGTATTAGATTTTCACTTGAATCAGTCTATCACTCTACCTGTCTTCTTTATAGACAACTCCAGTTCTCCAGAAAGGAGACTCCATTCCCTTGATGTCAAAAAGGCACTTAGCCACTACATTGACAGAACCAAGTCCTACAGGACAAGTCAATCACAGCTCTTTCTCACATATGATGAAGTTGGTAAGGGCAGAGCTGCAAAAAACGATACAATTGCTCGCTGGATAGTGGCATGTATACAGTTTTGTTATAGTAAGGTGGGTAAACTGGTACCTCTGGGCCTGAGAGCACACTCCACCAGGACACAGCTGCTTCAGTGGCAGCTTCAAGAGAAATTCCATTACTGGAAATCTGTAAAGCAGCTACATGGAAAATGGTACACCCTTCACAAAGCATTACAGCCTGGACTTGCAATCCAGAGGTGATGTTAGGTTTGTACAGCAGTACTGCAGAGCCTGTTTCGAAAATAGGTTCTCTGCCCAACCTCTAAAGGTACTGCTTGGTAGTCTGCAATAAGTTTAATCATAATGAGTGATTCCTGGGGTTAGAAGAAAAATGACTCACCATAGTAATCTTGTTTCTTCAAAGGCTCACTCATTATGATTAAAGACCCTCTACCTCCTCTACTAGAACCTATAAGAATCGCTCTGCATCCCTGCATTAGGGATTTTCTTTTCTTATATATTGATTAAGACGAGACTCACTTTGTTTAACCAGTTATGGTGTCCAAGTGGTCTTAAAGTTTCTTAGGTTTGTTGGTTAAGGCTGTTTTGACCTGAAAGGGCAAAATGTTATTTTAATGTTGTTAATTTTTAGCTAGTGGGTCTTTTACCCAGTTAGGCTCCGTAAGAATCTGAAGCATCAGTTGCTAGGGCAGCAGTTTGAAAGTGGCATTAGCCACTTGAGAAATTCCATAATTGCATAAAATTCCATTTCTCCCGGCAGTTCAACACAGGAGGCTGACTGCATTAAGTTTAATCATAATAATGAGTGATCCCTTTGAAGAAACTAGATTACTATGGTGAGTAATTTTTCTTATTTGAGTATTAATTTATTTTCTGAAGAAACTGAGATTTTCTACTCTTCAAAGTAATCATCTTTGAGGTCACTGCGAAATGTATTTACTTCCTCTGGGTCATAGTTGTAACCAGTCAATGGAAGGTTTACTTTTAAGATATTAACTTCTCAACATTTTCTGGTAGTAGCCTAGATCGTGTATCTGTTACCACATTTCCTGCACAGCTAAAGTCGCTCTGAAAATACACTGGTTGGAGGACAGACCATATACTTCAGGATACCGCTTTAAGTGCAGGCCATACTGGCTCCTTGCTGCCAGTACTCAATAGGATCTTCATTCCATTCCAGTACCTTTTCTGCTAAATAACAGTCAACCATGGCCTGGGCAGAAGCAGTGACATATGGCGAAGGAAGGATGATTTTCCAGGTGACAGCATAAGCGACCCCAAAGATGACTGCTGGGTGTAGAATGAATGGCAGCAGCTGACTGTTTGTAGCCCTGACTGAGAAGAGAGAGCTGTGAAGGTGCAGGAGGAATGGATGAGAGGCTGCATCTATTGTCATTTTTTTTTCGAAACAAATCAACTTAGATAATTTTTTCTCTCTGCATTTTGGAACACACTTGGGTCATACTGTGAGAGGTGTTTCATCTTGTACCATGGGTCTATACTGTTGCAATAATGTAATGTTCTGCCGTGAGCATTTCACAAGTTTCTCATCATCTATGACTTTTTAATCATTCTATGTACTATGTCTTTTTATTCTGGGTAACAACTGGCAAGTCCCTTTCAGTTGCACTAGACTCTGCCATCTGAAACTGGCTTATTGTACCTTCAACTCATCCCTGATTGCATTCAGCTAAAATCTAAGAGTCTTGATCAGTGGGATTATTTGGCTGAGTGTGGTACTATTGGAACTCACATCCCCAGTAATTTCCTCACAGGGTTGCAGGCTCTTGATGAGAAGTTCTAAAACAGCCCACTGCTGAGGATTAATGTACACATTAGCATCCCTATACTGTTCTCTAGTGTATACTGTCTTACAGCCCTTTTTGCTCCAGCAGTCGTTGGAACTGTAAAGGTAGAGCTCCACCTCGTTGCAGCATCTGGATGAGTGTATTAGGAGGCAGTCCATGCTCTTCTTGTATGGCCCAAAGACATTGGTGCTTTGTAGGAATGGCTGAAATGTGTGCATATTTGTTTGCCACAAATGTGAGAGCCTTTATATCTCTGTCCTCTTCCATAAATGCATGCACAATCAAATTTAGGCAGTGTGCAAAACATCGAATGTGGACAAGCCACAATTAGATAATGCTTTCTTTATGTTTGAACCATTGTCAGACACAATAAAACCTACAGAAAGCCCTTGTGATGCCAGCCAGTACTGTATCTCTCTACTGAGCTCATCCAGGATGTTTGGTAGCTGTGATCCTGCAAGATATACTGGATGCGAAGGGAAGCCAGTTTCAGAGGGAATTGTTAGTGTCACTACAGGAGTAAATGATACCCAATGTGCAGTCAGTGAGCGTAAATGGTTCTGGCTGGCAGCTTGTTCATATGTCAGTAGTCAGATGGACAACCCCAGCAACTGCATCTTTTGAAGCATTTTCAGTTTAGCACTTACTAAATCATACATCTGTGGTATTGCAACAGTGAGAAATATTTCCTGGATGGTATACTGTATCGTGGTGACAGGTGATTCAAAAGCCTTTTGAATCCTACATGCTCCACAATTCTGTAAGACTGTAAGTCCAGTGCTATCATCTCTGAAATTAGTTATGGTATAGCGATTGCCTCAGGATGAGTACACTGGTGCCAAGCTTACATTCAATTGTTTCTGAGGGTGAGCTGTCTTCCAGCTGTTGAAGTTTTCAGATGGCCAACATTAGAGTGCTGGATGATGATAATAAGGGCAAAGGGACTGTTTGTAGTACTTATTCTAGAAGACTGAGAAAGAGTTAACAGTACAAATGAAGCAGCATGGCTGCTGCTATCACTTGATATAACAGGTGCAGGTGTAGTCTGACTTAACTCTGCATGTTGTCTTCTTTCTCTCTGACCAAAAAATCACACCTGAGATGTAATGGGTGACATCTACTCTAAATGTCTTTTAATGCTGGGGTACCCAAAGCACCTTTTTGCTCCCTCTGCTGATGGTCTTTTTACATATAAAACACTGCTCGTAACTCATTATTAGCAGCCAGAGAAAATAAGACCACACATAAGATGTCACCTTTTTTGTTTTATTACCAGGCATACTATACTGTCCTCCTTTTCACTTCCACTATGTTGTTTTCTCAACACTGGGATACTGCTCATCATGGAATTTTCTGTCTCACCATTATCATCATCCAACAGCTCCTCTAGGCCAGTAACAGAACCTAAATCTGAATGCACTGCCCCCTCATCCTGTTTCTCTTGCACCTGCACCACACTGTTTTAGTACTTATTCACAATAGTACATGTCATCCACATTCATCCTGCGTCATGCAACTGCCACCTCTACCTCATTTTGGCGTTCCATTTGTTTCTGCTTTTCTCCTTCCTTGTCTACAGCCTCCATTTCAGAATCATTACTCTCATCAGGCTAGATTTCTCCACCTCTGTTTCATTTAAATCTGTACTGATACTACGGTACACATAGGTACCATATCTTGGCTTGCCACTCCTTGTGGTGCCGACTACTCCTTGTTTTAATTAAGGTAGTTTGGCCTTCCTGTCTGTTTGGACAGCACTGTGGAAGAACCACTACTGCTACTGGATGAGGTCCCAGCAACTGGTCTTTTACCAGTTAGACTGTGCAGTGTTGTCTGTGCCATATGTTTCCCATATCTTTCCCCATTTTGGTTGCCGCTCACCCTGTCTGGTGAACATTTCCAGTTTTTTAATTATACACAAAATGCTTTTTCCACTATATGTTTTCTTTTAGGCCTCTCAGTTGTTCCCAAGTTCTTCAACCCACTAATACAGGCTCAACCTCACAGCCATTGTTCCCTTCTACCACAATAGTTAGTTTATTTTTTAAATGGCACACACAACTGTTTTGCCTATAGATATTATCTTTTATTTAGTCCTTTCAGTTGTTTTCACTCTCTGTACAGTTTCGCCTCACAGCCACATGCCACTTTCCAGCATAATAGCTAGTTTTTTTTTTTATTAGAAATATTCTGGACTGTTGCAATACCGCAGATGTATGTAGTCTACTCAGTTGTTCCCAAGTACCTCTACACACTCAGTATAGGCCGGCCTCACAGCCACAGTCACACTCCCCCTTCCACAATTGTAGATGGATATTTTTTTAATGAGACAAAATGCTTTTTCCTTTACATATATATATTTTTTAATTTGACAATGAGCCCACAACAATGGTATGAGCAGTAAACCGTGTAATATATTCACACACACAACAGCAGCTGGTAGTGGTCTTACACAGGCAAACTGGCAAGTGTGAGATGCAACTACTGTACAGTATACACTACAGAAAGGTTTTTATTTTTTTTTTTATAAATGCCTCCCAGGAAAGACAAAGTACAGTACTCCAATCACTTCAGACACACAGGAGAATGGTGGGGGAGACTAAAACTAACTGATTCGGACTGTTCTCTTTTTTAATTAAGGTACCTTGCCTGCTGCAGGTTTTAGGATTTAAATGAAGCAAAAAGCAATGGCACTTGAAAAGAAACACAAGAGAGAGATAGACTCAGGCACTAGGTGAGCAGCAATGAGCACTCAAAACTTTCAGAGTTACAACCTGCCAAGTTGATGGTGAATGAGCTGCTTTTTTCTCTCTCCTGTTCCCGTTTGTTCTTTTCTAGTTAGCCTGCTTGTTGTTTTATTTAATACAATTCTAGCCCTTGTACTAGTTTGTAGGCTTTAAGACAAGTTGACAATCATGAAAAAGCAGAGCAGACAAGAGCTTGATATTGATAACCACGAGAAGATAAGTGTAAGTGACAAGCATTCAAAGCTTCCCAGGCCCCAACTGGCAGGTTGATCGTTTTTGTGTGTGTATCTTTTATATCCTCTTTTTCTCATTTTAGTTATTATTCAGTGTTTCATTTTTAAACATAAGTAAGTCACTAGCTGGATGCCTTTGCTGAAGGTAAACTGAGTCTGAGACCAGATAATACAAAATAAAGAAAGCTCAAAACTCGTCTCTAAGTCTGTATATCTTTCATACAATCAGCCATTGCCTGAGTAATTAGTGCCACACACAGCCTTATATATCACCTCTATGCCACCCTGACCAACATACAGCTAATCAGGTGGTAGAGGTATGTCCACTAACATGTGAGTCTGTGTGTGCAAAGCTATAATCACTTTAAAGGAGATGGTTTTTAAAGCCATGCATGCATTGCATTTGGAACAAAGTCCCACTTAGAAATAAAACACTATTGGTGCTTGTTGACAGTTAACTAGGTAGATGTTTTGCTTATTAATTAATGTAGGTTCTGGTCATTTTTTTTTTTTTTACCATCAGCGTTTTCCATTTACCTATTGTGATTTGCAACAGTGATCTTATTTCTGTTGAACAGCGGTAGCGATTACCAAATGTTTGCAATGCCAGAGGTTTTTTTTCTGATTATACAGAATTTCAATGTGAAACCTTATGTTTTGCCTAAGTGTCTACTGTCTAGTGGTCCCAACTCCGGCCCGATCACGGTCCAGAATAAAGAACCCCCAGATTCCAGCAATATTCCAGTCCCCAAATATATAAAAATAAAAATAATTTCCTAATTTCCTGGTGTCTAGTGGACCTGCTCCCCAGCCTGATCACGGGCTTCATTAAAATAAAATATTCCTGGTGGTCAGTGGATCTGCTCCTCAGCCGATCGCGGGCTTCATTAAAATAAAATATTCCTGGTGGTCCAGTGGATCTGCTCCCCAGCGATCGCTTAGGCTTCATTAAAATAAAATATTCCTGGTGGTCCAGTGGACCTGCTCCCCAATCGATTAAGGGCTTCATTAAAATAAATTATTCCCTGGTGGTCCAGTGGACCTGCTCCCTACTTGATCGCAGGCTTCATTACAATAAAAATATTCCTGGTGGTTCCAGTGGACCTGCTCCCAGCCGATCGTGGGCTTCATTAAAATAAATTATTCCTGGTGGTCCAGTGGACCTGCTCCAAAAGCTTAATCAGCAGGCTTCATTACACAACAATAATGCCCGACAGGGTGGGGGTATTAGGCAATACTGGACCGCCCAGGAGTGTAATGAGGCCTGACGCCATAGGGTAAAGTATTTCCACATCCCCATAAGCACAGAAAGTACTCCAGATTCAGACCCCCATTAGGTCATTCTATAACAGTGTGCACAGTGGTTGTAGCACTTCAAAGACAATGTCACAATTCGGGGACTGTGTAGTACAATGCGGTCTGCATGCCCATTAGCCCTCACAGGGACCAATGGTGTGCAACTATACTGTACACTGTCAGTCGACAAGCGGCCAGGCAGCTTGCGGGTGGGGAGCTGTCTTCCTCCGCTGACCAGGAGGAGAGGGTGGCGGGTCTAAGTGGGCGGGTGGGGAGGGGTACCGCTGGACCACCAGGGTTTATTTTGTTCGGAGCCCGCGATCGGGGCTGGGGTCGGTCACTGGACCACCAGGAATGTTAATGAAGCCGTGGTGGCTGGGGCAAATCACTGAGACCACCAGGGAACAATTGAGTTAATGAACCCTGCGACGATGAACAGGCTGCATGCCACTCGACTGGAATATTTTATTGTAATAAGCCAGCGATCGCAGGGGAGCAGGTCCACTGGACCGCAGGGAACAATTTGTTTAATGAAACCGCGATTGGGCTGGGGAGGTGGTCCACATTCTTGAATTCCCCACAGCATTTTACTTTTTATGCTGTATTCATTGCTTTGCTGTATTTAACTGTGCTGTGCTCTTTATTTTTATTTTTTGTAAAATAGCCAATTGCAGCAGATGGACTGGACTAGGTACAATTAAGAGTCAGCCCTTATTGATCCGGATCTGTCAGACCACATTGGATCGGGGGTTCTGATTTTCCAGGTCGGTCCACACATCCCTAGTTTTTGTTTACAGGTTTTATTTTTTAGGAAGACTGACGAGGACATTTGCCATGCTGAGGTGGGCTCCCAGCGTGGCACCTGGAAAGCTTTTTGGGGGTGTGGAGCCAGCGGAGTTAGGGTACCCTGTATTGGCCATACAGTGTGCGTGGGGGAGCAGATGAGCACGCAATGTGCGTGCGTGCGTGGAGGGGGCACTGCTCACTGAGCGGAGCTCTCCCTTTCAACTGTATGGCACTGCATTTTCAACTGCTGTCATAGACAGCTGCAGCATTATTGGAGAACTGCGGCCGTGCCTGCAAACACACTGACTGAATTGGAAGGCGGGTGCCACACCTCCGAAAACTTGGATGATGGCACTATGTTTCTTGCACAAGCATGCAAGCAAACATAAAATGGATGAATACACCACAGTAAGCTACTTTTGTTGTATCAGACTAGGGCTGTTCTTCAGTATCAGCAACACCTACAGCCAGGGTATTCCAGACACCACAGACAAGTGATCATGGATGTAGTAATCAGGGATTGTCTCTGGGTTCAATCCCTTCCAAAAAAAAAAAAAAATTTTCAATCCATCTGCAGATGTAGAAAAGAAAATGTCAAGAAAAGAGGTTCAGAACCTTTTACTGTCAAAGACAGAGGAGTCTGTCTTGGTATAGCAAAAGGTACTACAAAAAGGATGGGGTAGTAACCTGTCTTAGAGGTACTAAGCAGGCATCTGACAAAACCAAAGTTCAAAATGGTGCTTTTGGGACTGATTCTGCCAACACTCCTACTGTAAGAAGGTGAAGGTTTGGCATCAGTGGACAAAAGTATTTCCACATCCCCATAAGCACAGAAAGTATAGATTCAGACCCCCATTAGGTCATTCTATAACAGTGTGCACAGTGGTTGTAGCACTTTCAAAGACAAAGGTGTCACAAGTTCTTCCTATATCTAGAGGATTGGCTGTGGTTGTAAAGTCACCCCAGCAAGTGGATCTGCAACTCACCTAGGGGCTCATGGGAGTCTCTAGTTTTCTGATAAATCTAGAGGCAGTTTGTGTCTCACCCTGCTTGGGCACTACAGTTCGTAGGAGCAGGCGTAATGCCCTGTGAAACAGGACCTGCTTGCCTACAAGCAGGGCAAGAAGTATACCGCTGATAGTGATTTCATTCTCCTGGATGAAATGAATAAATAAATTAAAAAAAACAAACCGCAGAACAGTTTCTTCAGCTACTGCACATGGCGCAGTCTTGGAATCCAGGTTACAAGTTACTGTTCAGTTTCACCTTAGGATTCACTAGTGGTGTCAGAGAAAGGACCCTCTGTCATAACCGATTTTACAGGTCTCAATGGAGAAAAAACTAAACCAATCTAATGGAAGGTTTATTTTCAGCAAAAGCTCCATCAGTTGTCTGATAACAGAGACATTTTGACTTGAGTGTGGCCCCACCTGAAGTTCACACCTCCCATGCTTTATAAACCTGCTGGGGTTAGAGTAATGTTACTGGCACTAAAGATTTTACTATAACTGCTACAAGGAGGGGTACAGGTCCACAGTACCACC
Organism: Neoceratodus forsteri; assembly: GCA_016271365.2. Lineage (NCBI taxonomy): Eukaryota > Metazoa > Chordata > Ceratodontiformes > Ceratodontidae > Neoceratodus > Neoceratodus forsteri. The sequence continues at coordinate 983,055,832 of CM057455.1, forward strand.
ACAGTGTATAACATAAACATTTGAGGAGGGACAAGGTTAAGCCCTCCTGCACAGGATTCATGAAAATATGGGATCTATCATGCTCAATGGGCCCTTTCAGGATATTCATCTGCCACTGCCAGGTAAGGACAGTACCTTGTCAGATACATCAACTCAAATCAGCCAGCCCCATCATGAATGGGCCTTAAACAGTCAGGTAGTGCAAGTTATCTTCAGGAGGTGGGCCACCACAGAGGTTGACTTGTTCGCATCCCACCACAACCACAACCTGTCACAGTACTATGACAGACAGCCAGATCTAGGAATAATTCCCCTGGATGCTCTGGCTTTGAGTTAGCAAGGAAAGCAAGTGCATCTTTCTTTCTTTCTTTCTTTCTTTCTTTCTTTCTTTCTTTCTTTCTTTCTTTCTTTCTTTCTTTCTTTCTTTCTTTCTTTCTTTCTTTCTTCCTTCCTTCCGGTATACAGAGCAATTTTCTCAAGCTCAGGTCCCAGTCACCATCAATAATCTTGATAGCACTAGAATGGGCCAGACAGACATGTCTCTCTCTCTCTCTGCTAGCCTCCATGCTGGGCCCAAACCAATACACCTTCCCTCATAGGCACAATCTGATGACCTTCTATCAGAAGGCTCCTGTATCAAACCTCTGATCACTCACATTCAGGGCATGGCTCTTGAGTACCTTTAATATAATATGCAGGTTTACATCTTTCTAAAAGTGTCTTAAGCATGTGATGTGGTTACAGAAGCTTTCCACTAAGAAAATCTAAGCTTCAGAATGGGAAAAAGGCCTTTGCCAGTGTAGTATGCAAGCCATAACTGTTGGTGTTAGGCCACAGGGCTTTCCTTTAGATTCTGCTTAACCTTGTAGGCTAGCGATCTCCCATGACACCTGGGGAGTTGGCGGCGATGAGGGCCACAGTGTTGTCATCATAGACAAGGGTGTCGGAGTTGCATACAGTCTCTGGGAGTTTGGCCCAGAGGGTAGGTTCGATCATCTGTCACAAGACTTGAACCTGGTACTCAGGTTGAGAGAAAGCTTCCAGAAGGGCGCACCTTCTCCAAATGGCAACTTAGATTGTCAGTCAGACCCATCTGTCCAATACTTTGGGCAATTTGCAAGACAGAGTGTGCGACTTGCAAGGGATTGGACGTATGAGGAGTCACATTCAACTCAATCGTTCCATGACACTGTGAAGTGCAGTGTCCACTGCCGCATCAGTGACTGCCCTGTATGTGTGATCCTGTATGACAGTTTCTTTGAACATTCTGTCAGTTTGGTCCTGGATGGCTCTCCTTTGGTCCTCTGGTACTGTAATGTTACTGAGTGCCTCTTGGATTAGGTCTTTAACCTGCGCGCGTCTCCCATGTTGGGGCGGGCGAGGAAGATGCATTATGGAATACAGGCCCTCTGCCTGTGTCATAGAGACCGCCATCTTGGTGATGTATGTGGCTTCCACCATGTTTGTGTAGACATGGCGATGCAGAGTGCGTGCCAGCGTAGGTGCCATCTTGTGAATGGATGGCGAGTTACACCACCATAGGGGTTGGACTTGCATGTGACGTGGCATGCCTGCGTCATCAAAGTCTGAGTCATCATCGCGGATGACACAATCTCAGTGGGTGTATACTGAAACCCGTTCTTGGCCTTAACATGGCCAGAAGAGCGTCCATTGATGGCAACTCGCCATCTTTTCTCCCAGTTCCTATGACAAACTCTTGCAGTGCCCTGCTCAATGCATCTCAACTTCACGCTGCAACACTCTGTACATGGCACCCAATTCGATGTTTTCCTAAGTTCTCACTCCAACTCACGATTCACTCTCTGATACTCCTGTTTCAACTCAGCATTCTCCTCTCTCAAACCCTCATTCATATCACTCAAAATATCATTCAACTACGCTGTTTCTTATCACATTTCAACTTTTCCAGTCATCTCTTAACATGCAAATTTCTCTTGAGCAGTACAGTGCAACAGTCTGTTGTTCGCATCTCGAGTGACTGTGTCTCCTCCGCTAGTATCTGTTTCTTTTTCTGTAAGTCCAATGCCTGCAAGCCCATCTCTTTTTAGAGTGGTGTTTTGCAGTTCAAGGGAAGCACACTTTGCTGTGAGACTCTCAACAGCGGTATGTAGAGCCGCAACCAAAAGACCTTTAAGGTTGTATTTTTGGCTGTTTGTTTGGTCAGATATTAACAGCAATATTTTTCTGTAGATTTTGCATCCAGTGCAAAATCTGCCCATCCATCATGGGATGCGAGGTAGTTTGAGACATCGAATCTCAGTTCTGTGCAAAGATCAGACATGACAAATAAGGGTAGACAAACAAACAAAGACAGTTGGAAAAACTGGACAAAATCCTTGGTGCCATCACCAACTGCTTTCCGGTCTCGGTGGGTGAACAGTGATACCAAAGGCGGTCGTTGTCACTCACAGAGGGTGTAGAGAGGTCTGGTGTGGGTCTGCCATGCCCCAGATCAAGATGGAGTGTGTCCATCACAATCGCTACCATTGTAAGCACGAGTAGATCCAAGTAGGTGAGATTCGCAGTACACTACTCGACATTCAAAATTAATTGAATGGAATCTTCACTTTGTACCTTCAACCTGCGAAGTCACCAAATGTAACTGGGTAATAAAATTACCTTTCTCAGGTTCTTGTTGGAACAGCACAGAGAAAGAGACAACAGACAAGTGGTGCATGTGTAATAAATGTAATTTATGACAGGTAAATGATAATACAGGCTTACTACCAACAGTAAATACATTGGGAGGCTTCCAGTTTTCCTTACCTCACGTAGGCACAGTCTCTAGTCTCAGAGAAGCTACATGCTACAAGGGTCTTATACCCCAACAACCATAGTTACTACTGAAGAAGATACATAAAAAGTATATAACTGGACAGCAGCAGGTGGCATGACTAAACATCCTAACTAACATAAGAAGTTACTTAGCTTGCAAAGATAGCATGAACAATGGGATCTCTATAAGTCTCAAGGTCACTTGCAGTTACAGTGATGCACAAACACTAAAGGTGGCACTGTTGCCTATCTTATATTATACAGTAAAAATATAGTGGAAAGCATCTCCCAGGACTAAGATCGTTGGTAAAACATAATGGAGCACAATATGCATTAGTAAAATACAGTAGAACACAGATCCTGATACTTATGCTTATGCGATAAGTGTCTCTTCCCTCTGGTTAGTACATGTACCTACATATGAGTTGCTGTCTGTGAGGTGGTGGTACAATCAGGGTGCTGGACCATGGATAACAATGTTTACCCATTGAATTCACAGTCTTCCAGGAATAAATCTTCACTATTGATTCACAATAATTGCTTCTGAGCCGGAGGCACTAGGACCCTACAGGAGCCAGAACTTTCAGGATAACTGGCGCCATGGCAAACACGCACGCATGCATAGTGCTTCAAGGGGAGCTTGTGGCACAGACTTACCTTGGCACCAGCTCTCAACCACCTCAGTTTGTTTTCCCACCCTCGAGTGCACTTGAGTGATGGCGTACGCTCACTTGCCAGGAGTTAGAATTTCACTTCTACATGACAGCAGCATTCAGTTCTTCTCAGTTTTTAGTTTTTGAAGTTAAGATTTTTTTTAACTTTATTTTTAGATTATATGTAATACCATATAGCATATATCACAGTAGGATACAGGCATTGAACATCACAACCATATACAGGTCATTATTCAATAAAAATAATCAGTGGTAACGTTCAGTCTATAGTGGTGACTAACAACTTTGAGCAACAAAGGAGGTTGTTCTCTGGCTAGACAATAATGTAGGATATAACTCTCACCCATTACATATCAGTAAAAACTATTTACCATTATTTCTGCCCCACATAAGATTCTAAATTAGGGTGGAGGGCTGAGTAATCCTAAAGAGAGGACAAAAGACTTGAGAAAGAAAGCCTTGGCTCAATTAAGTTGCTTCACATCCCTATCACTAATGTCAGTCCAACTAGTTTACTACAGTAAACTACAGAACAGGACCTGTACACTTCTAGACTGGTACTAACTAATCGTCCAGAGCACATCTCCAAAGCAACAGTCCTCCCAGACTCCTTAAGTGATCATTCCCCTATATTGTGTATCTGGACCAACAAATACACCAACTCCCCCAAAACTATTAACAGGAGAATGCTGACACCTGGTCATCTTGCGTCCTTAAAACACTCCTTCCGTGAACATGACTGGTTACCAATTGATATAGCCCCCGACATAGACACAGCACTTGAATACTTTATTACCTGTTTTCAACTCAGCCTCGATGTTCATGCTCTGTTCAAGAAGCGTAAGATCAAGGGTGTCAATAACCCATGGATGACACTAGGCCTCCTTACACAAATGAAATCTTGAGACCAGCTCTGGTATCGTGCTAAGGCTACTGGCACCCAGACTGATATCCAGGCCTACGAAACAGCAAGGAATGCATTGCCAGAGCAATCCGCCATGAGAAGGCTAACTATTACAGACGCCTTAGCCAGCACCTGGAATGACGGTGTAAATTCTGGCATAACCTTGCTGAAGTGACTGGAAAGGATCCAAAACAACACCCACAATGTTGAACATAGATGGTACCATCACTCTTGACCATGTAATCATTGCCAACGCATTTAACACCACTTTGCTGACCTTAGTCATGTGCTACCCCTAACTTTTTGATCCCACCACAGTCAACCCAGCTCCTGTTAGTTCAAGTTTGCCACCAGGGCACCCTCCTTTCCATTTCAAAGCAATCCCGGAAAGCCTAGCTAAAAAACACATTCTTAAAGTGCTTGGAAAGTCTAGGGTCAGTGGCGATTCACTGGATATGAAACTTTAGCCCTCACCATTGACAAAGTCCTGCTCCCACTAACCAAAATCTTCAACCATTCCCTCATGCTCTCCCAGTTCCCCAAAAGTGGAAACTGGCAGTGGTGACTCCAGTCCATAAAGTGGTGATAAGACTCTCACGAACAACTACAGGCCTATATCCATCCTCCCTCCTCTATCCAAAGCCTTGGAATGGATAGTGGCTGATCAGCTCAAGAGTACCTTGTAAATACAGCCTGCAATGTTCCCAGCAGCATGGCTTCCACAAAGGGCACAGCACTACCACGGCACTCCCTCAAATTCACCACACATATCCATCATGCACTTGATCAGGGCCAGTTGGTCAGCACCTCTTTAGTGACCTGACTAAGGCATTTGACACTGTCAATCATTCCTTTCTCCTCAAACAATTATCCCTCCTTGGTCTTTCAAGTGAAACTACCCTCTGGTTTCAAAGCTACCTCAGTAACTGGACCCAACAGGTTAGGATTGGTGAATTCCTCTCATCATCCCTACCAATCCACTCTGGAGTACCCAAGGTTCTATCCTGGGTCCCTTGTTACTCAGTATATTCCTGAACAATCTCCTGCCTCCTGCCATGACAGAATGTTACTGTATGCAGATGATGCAGTAATCTTCACTTGCCACACGACCCCACCTCCCTTCAGTCTCAACTACAGAAAAGTTTCACAGAAGAAAGACTGGTTTTGCTCATAAACTCATTCTTAACCACAAAAAACTAAACAATGTTGTTCCATGGAACCCACAACAAGTACAAGGACCATGAACTCATAATTAACAACCACCAGGCGTCACTCTTGAGCAGGTGGATATGTTTAAATATCTGGGCCTGACCCTTGACTGCTCCCTCTTGTATACCAAACACATTGACAATATTGCTAAAACTGTGAACTCCCATATAGGGCTACTATACAAGCACAAACATTGCCCTAACGGCTGAAGCCTTGAACCTCGCTATCCAGAGCTTTGTTATCTCAACTATTGACTACGGGCTTGTTATCTATGGATCCGCTACTGATACTGCACTCAGGCGCATAGCTGTAGCCCTTAATAAGCATGTAGACTCCTTATTTCAGCTGCCCGCCTTTCTCACCACGTGTGACATTTACGAGCAGGCTAACTGGCTCCAGCTATCCGGCAGGCTAAAGTACCAGACCTGCATCCTAGTTAAGAAGACATCACTGGGCCTTATACCCCTGGAGTCCAATCAATATTGACCCCACAGTGTGTCCGCCCCCTAACTAGAAGATCGGATGGTCTAACCTTTACAATACTTTGCTGTCGGACCTCTCAAGCTCAGCGTTCTTACCTTGTCAGAGCCTCCACCTGGTTCAACTTGCTATCTACAGAAATCTCCAACATTGCCACGATTGGTGCTTTAAGTGTGAACTGCATCAACACCTCATGGCTAGTGCCTTCTGTGATTGCTTCTTATAATCCCCTCAGGCATATTACCCTCAAGCATCCCTCCTCACTGCCTCAGCTCCTCCTCCTCTCTCCTACCCCCTCATTACTGGGTATAGGATGAATGTGTCTCCTTTTCTTTTCTTCCCCTTTCCTCCTCCCTTGCTGTTTCCCATCTACCACATACCCAATGCAATGCCCTCCCCATTTCTCCCTCCTCCCTCTCTCTGTCTCCTATACCACCCCTCACCACCACTCTTTCTCTTTTCCCACTAACCCACTCCTAACAAAGCTTCACTGGGCCGCCTATGACTTGTACTGTATAATTAACTTCATAACACAATTCCTTGACAATGCCTTTGGCTGCTATTATTGTAACCTTATTTGTATTTTTTCTTTATAAGTTCCATTGTAATGATCATGTTATGTTTTGTACCTTATTGCCCTTATTGCCTTGACGTGGAACCTTTTGTAAAGAGCCCTCGGCTCAAACGTGTCATCCGAAATACAAACAAATAAAATAAAAAGAAACTAACTTATAGGGAGACAGGCTGTTAAAGAAGAGATCACAAGAAGTTCACAAATTGAGAGGGTAACATAACCGCTATAAATGAAATGTCCTCAATAGGCACAAAAAGTTATGTTAAGACAATAATTTAGGAGCTACCAACATGGCATGCCCAATTCTATTTATCAACAGTGGTAGTAAACTCAGTCAAAAACAATTGTTTAAAGGAAAAGTTATTTTCTTTCCTGGGTATTTAGGCACAGAAGGAAATGTCATTCAAGGACACCTCAAGACCAGTCATTAGTATCCGATTCCAGAATCTGCGTCTGAAACAGTTCTCTGTTGAGTTGCCATCGGTTGACCCTCGATTAGCTTAGTAGCTAAGGCAGCAGCTGCTTCAGGATCAGTGAGTATATGGGTCCGACCATCATGTTTAATGTGAAGCCTCGCAGGAGACAGAAGCTGGGCCTCAATGCCATTCTCAAGAAGAAGCTTCTTTGTGGTTTGTAGTGTCTTTTATGTTTGCTCTCGTGCATGCGCAAAAATATTTCGTGACAGCTTAGGAAGCGGGGTTTGGAGGTGTGGCACTGTGGCGTAATGCCCCCACTGCCTTTGAGGCTTGGGCCACTTTCTCCAATGCAGTGGCACACTGCTGCTGACACTAGTTCAGCCAGCATGCCACCAACTTGGAATGAATTCGCCTCTGCAATGAGGAGCAACCCATCATTGCAGGCGGTGCCTGCCTGGTGTAACATTTCAACTAACATGGCAGGCTCTCACCATCTGCCTCAGAGTCCCCATCTAAGCTGACTCAGGGGTTCCCAATGCCCCTGTTGGCATGCCCCTCCTCCCCAGTTCATTTGCCGATGGGATAGCCCAATCCCCATCAGCATAATGTCCCCATTGTTCTGTGCTGGGAGGTGCCCAATCCTTGGCTCATGGCCCCTCCCATCCAGCACACTGTATGGCCAACAGGGCTCAGTCCCCCAACAAACACTCAGGTGGCACTCTGGGAGCCCACCCCAGTGTGCCAAAGTGTCCTGTGTTGTCTTTTTTTAAATCCTGTAAAAAAGAAACTGTCCTCGTTGAGACCCATGCCCCCTTCCCCAAACCGCACTCACCCTCTCGTACCCACCTCCCACCCCTTACCCCATACTTACCTCTGGAGCCCAGCGTGATGATCTCTGGTGGACCGGGAACATGTCTGTATGCTTCAAAGCCGACCATGAACTGAAGAAATGCGGTAAGCGTATAATGGCATAAATGTTTTTCAACTTTGGTGCATATCTTGGCTATTTTTGCAAAGTGTGGCACCAAATTTTCAACATGGGGTTCTTGGGACCCCACCTCATGAATTCAGTCACTGTCATCTCATTATTCTGTCCCGAAAGGTGATTTCGCGGTCACTGTGCAGATCCACCTTGGGACCAATTAATGAAACAACAGTGTCACTGTTCATAGAGTGGGCTCTCAAAAACCTATGTTGCAAATTTAATGAAAAAATTCAAAAATGACTACGTTGCCCAGTTTCTACATGATCGTAACTTTGCGAATTTGTAATATTTTCACTTCAGATTTTCAACATTGCCATTTTTCCCACCTCATTATGAATAGTGCAGCTGTCATTTTTCACATCCTAGCCAAAATGTGTTTGCACTTCCGGCACAGAATAGTCGCGATCGCCATGGGGAATCAGTGTTTGGGACAGATTAAGAAAATCACAGTGATACTGTTCATGAGCAGAGCTCCTAAAATGCCTATGCTGAAGATTTGGTGACCAGCGTCCATAAAATGACTGTGTTACAGAGTGTCGTTGCGCGGTTTCCATACACCCTCGTAACTTCACAAATGTATAATATCACTCCAGATTTTCGGCATTGGCATTTTAACACCTCATATGTACAGTACAGCTGTAATTTTTATATCCTGCCCAAAATATGCATTTGCACATCTGACACACAATGGCACGGTCGTTGTGGGAAATCAATGTTCTGGACAGATTAAGAAATTCATAGTGACAGTGGTCATGAGCAGAGGTCACAAAATCCCTATGTTGAACATTTGGTGAAATAATTCCATGAAATGACTGCAGTACTGAGCATGTGTTGTGCAGTTTCCGTCGCTTGGAACTTGAGCATTTTATTATTTTCACTACAGATTTTCAACATTGTTATCTCTTTGCACCTCCCTATAAATGGTACAGCTGTCATTCTTCACATCCTGATCTGTGTTTCGACATCTGGCACAGAATGGCACGCCACTGTGGGAACTCAATATTCGGCACACATTAACAAAATCACACTGCCACTGTTAATGAGAAGAGGTCCCAAATGCTTTCATGAGGTGGGGGTCACAAAAATGCCATGTTGAAAATTTGTAGTGGAAATACCAACAAACGCCTGGGGTGTTTGGGTTTCTAACCATAATGTCCCACCCTGTACAGACTGACAGGCATCAGGGGTGTGCATTTGGATCACTGACTGTAATGCTCACTCCATTCTACCCCACCCTCACCCTGAAACCGTTGACAGGCATCGAGGTGTGCCTTGGACTCTTCGACCCCAGACTTCACCCCATTCTCCTATACTGCACCCAATTCAGTGTATGTCCTTATGAAATGGGGTGACTGTGAAGTTGACCACCCTAAAGCACACCTCAACACTTGTCAGTGTCTACAAGGATAGGGTGAGGTGAAATACCGTGAGCATTATGGACAATGACCCAGAGGCACACCCCAATGCCTGTACATCTCTGCAGGGTGGAGGTGGGGTTGATGGAGTTCAATACTTCACTGCCACCCCTGTTCTGCATCTGTCTAACTCCTGCACGTCCAATGCTAATATCAGCAACCAAATATTCGGCATTGACAAATGCTTGTTTCTTGTCTGGGACTGCGATGAAATGTCTGGGAAAAAGGTGATTTTGCTGCCTTCCCAGATCAGATCCCTCTTTGCCTAGCAGCACAGAGTAAAGGAATGTGACTGTCTGAGCTGAGACATGGTGACAATAGCAGTTACAGGATGTGCATTCCCTGAGCCCTTTCTTGAGCGCATGGGAATGGCGAAGGCTTTAATCACTGTAGTCCCGGAGTTGGCCAGCAATAAGGTTAGGTCTGAAAAATCAATCTGTTTATGGTTGGTAGAATTTCTGTAACAGAGGAAAAGCTCGGAGGAAACCCCACTATCGCACATTTGGCTGCATCTGGGCATTTTCTAAAGCTTAAGTTTTGGCCCTCAGGTAAGTTAGATCTTGCACAAAGGCTGCATTTTTAGTATGTTGAGTGACTCTCTCAGATTTAAGATCCTGAATACCATTTTCATTGGCTCCACCTTTTCATTGAGATCTTTAAATCGGGCTTCCACGTGCTAATCTGTGATTGGTTTCCTCTCCATTCTCCTGTATTTTGTGGAGAAGTGCCATTATTTGAGGATTTGGGGCTTCACTCATCTTTTGCTCCGTTGAGGGAAGATGGCCCTTGTCCTGCTCCCTTGATACCTCTGGCGTAAAAGAAAGGCATCTATGTGATGCGGGCGTGTTTGTGATCCTTTTGGACCCATAGTAAAGTCAGTGGACCTTCTGAAACAGGATACAGTTATTTTAGGTCACCCATCTGCCCGAGATAAGTAGATTTTATACCTCTAACTACCATCGTGTCAGGAGATAAAAATTAAGCAGCCGCCATTTGTTGGGTGCTCATGACCAGAATTTGTTATTTTTGTGTCAGTGTACTGAATTTACAAAATGTTTCTCTCAGTCTCTCATAGCCCTGTAGAGTCAACAGTCGTGACCATGAACAATGATGGTTGGAGTCTCCTCTGGCAAGCTGGGTTGTGACCAGTCCACTTCCCCTTTGGGGAGAGCTTTGACAATGGGTGGTCCTGTGCTCAGAAGGAGGACAGTGCTCCCGGAGTACAAAAGGAAGTGGGCCTATTCCTGATCCTTGTCAGGGTTGACGTGCCACTCTGCCTCAAATTCTTCCTCTTCCTGTATTAAGGGAAGAGGTGGTACTGCTCGAGGTCACCCTCCTTGAGGTCTGCCATGAGGTCCTCTATGTCCCACAGCAGAAGGTACTCACCAGCACCGTTGACATCACTGGAGGCTTCTGTTCATGGGAGGTTGAGTCTCTGGCCTGGAGTCCCTCCCTGTCTATTAGTGGGGACTCTGGTGGGCAGTTCCACTACTGGGCAGCTCTTATGGAGCAGTGGGTGTAGCGTCTGTCTTGTTTGACTCTGCATGAGTAACAGATCCCTGGCCCCTCAGGGCTGGTGGCACTAGAGCTGCAGGCAGGGCCTTCAAGTCTGGTACAGCGTTTGGCTCTGACAATAGCCCCAAGGTCCTTGTCAGTAACTGTGCGCTAACTCCTTTCCACTGGCACCCCATTCAGTGTCACTGCGATGGGACTGGCCACAGTGCATTGCTGGTCACCTCAGTGCCAGCTGGATCATCAACACTGGGGTCAGTACTAGGTTTTGGCCTCTCAAGGCCTTTCCAGGCACAGGCCTTGGCTCCAGCATCAACGCCACCCTCGGTGCCAGAAGACATCATTCATTTCTGGCCATGGCGCTGCCTCTGATGCTGGCTCCTCATAAGTTGGGGCTGGTGTTGCCAGTGTTACTTAGGCCTTGTTCTGCATTAGGGAACTTGTGATCCACTCCCTACCTGATCCTCCTTCTGGGGGTAATGGTAGGAGATGACTCTGACTCAGACTCATTATTTCTGGATTTCTGGCCGGCAGTGACAATGACTCTTTATATAACCTGGACCAGTGGCATCATCACGCTGATTTTGGGAGGCTGAGCCCCCAATGTAAGTTAAAGCCCCTAATCATTTTCCCCACTGAAGAAACTTTGCCCATGTCCGGCTCCTGACTGAATAAAATAATTAAGTTGTGGCGTTTCACAGTGCCACCACTTGAGGCGCAGTTTGTTTTTCTCTGTTGGAGTTCCTGAGCGCTTGTTGAGTGCTCAGGAAGTACAACGGAGAAAACAGTAGTCGAGACTTTTGAATAGCACGCTGGCAGCGGGACTGATGGCTGCTGTGCTGATGGCTGCTGCTGATGAAATCAGCAGATCAGGTGCAGTGCACGGAGCCGTCGGAACCACTTCACATGAGAATTTTCCACAGAGAGACTACACATATTATAGCTTGGGGCAGAGAACTGGGAACAATTGAGTGACTGGCAGGTTAGTGGGACTACGAAGAGGACTCCGATAGGAGGATTTTGTTTATTAATCAATGAGTGGTGGGATGGGTTCACGGTTGTCGCATAGTTCAGCACAAGAGGTGGGTCAGATGGTGGGTAGGGCATCTCTGCCTTGCACAGTAGGAGAGGACAACTTCCTTAAACACTTAGTGCCAGCCAGAGACTGATTGACAGCAGGGGGCTGGTGACTGCCTCTACAGCCTGCCAGGCCAACAACATTGCTCTTACTTGCACACTGCACAGCTGCCAATTAACATGGCAAGATGGTGTATTTTCTCTTTTCTGACACACAGTACAGACTACTACTACTCCAAAGGCTGTGCAGCAAGATATTGATGCTGTTGTTGTCAGAGGCTGTCACTGACAGAGGTTGCAGTTGTGCTATTGTGTTCCATGATATACTGATAAAGTAAAGGCTATACATTAGAGAACTTGAGCTGCTCTGAAATAAATAAAGATTATTTTTACCTACAGAGTTGGTTGAAGACAGCAGACAAGCAGCCACGGGGTTGGGGGGGTTGGGATGGTTTGTATTGTGTTGTGAGGGGTAACTTCAAGCTCACTCACTCAGACAGACAGCCTGTGGTGACACTATTTAAAATATGTTTTTACTGTCAGTAGTGTGCCTGTACCCTGTCTGGTGATAGATAAATCAAAGGCTCTGCAGTCTCCAGCTCCAAAGAAATAACATCACTTTTTTGAGGAGGGGATTTTGTTGTGGGTTAAGGGGTTTAAAATTAAGGCTTTCACCAGAAAATAGCTACAATTGAGAGGCTAGAGCTCAGAAAAAATAACAGCACTTCACCTTTTCCTAATCACCTTACACTCTAAGACAGGGGTTTGTGTTGTGGCTTTGTGGCAACTTAAGGTTAGCCTGTGTTACAAACTACTGCCTAAGTATAACCCTTGTTTTTTGTTTTATACAGAGTGAGCTAGGGCAGGCAAGCAGGTTGTGAGCTAAGCTATTATCAGTCTGATTTAGTTTTTGCTTCAAAAACTTTTTTGTCAGTAGTACTTTGGAAGCTGGCATAGATTTTGGCCCTGAGCCCTGCTTTGTGTTAGGCTCAGTTCTGTCTGATAAAGGCATTTTCTGACAGCATACTCATTACTTGCTCTGGGGTCCTGTAACATTCCCAGCAGATCTGCTGAGATAATGGTGTCTCTCTTTCCGTTGTTCTCACTGGTCCAGTAACCAAATTTTGCACATGTACCATTTAATAGATGTCATGATAACCAGGCTTCTCAAACATATATTTCGCCATTAAAATATAGGAAAAGCCACCATTTGAAACTAAAAATCTCAAAATTTTCCATGAGGCCTGCCCCGAACCCCCTAGCTTTGCTAGGATTTTGACTAGGGGCATTAGCCCCCTCAACTCTCTCCTGGTGCGCCCTGACCTGGACTCTTCAGACCCAGGCCCTCCTTCTGTTCCTCAGGAGTATTTGACTTTCCAGGCTTGGTTAACAAATATGCACTCTGCAGTTGATTTTGAGCCTTCAGCTATTGATCCAGGTAAACGTTTTTTGTCTACAGTGGTTAAACATCTCTGCCATGCCAGTCAGTTTAGTTCCCCTATTCCTCCAGCATTTGAAACCCTACTGGATGCAGTTTAGAGCAGGTCTGCTTCTGTTCCATCTGTCTATAGGCAGAGAGAAGTACACTGCCCCTAAGGACAGACTAGTGTATATGTCTCAGCCTATAGCTGATGCTATTGTTATTCTTCCTGAGAATGATAAAGCCATTCTGCCTTAGGAGGTCACTGCACATCCCATTAACAAGATAGACACATGGGTTAACGAGCATTTACTGCTGCTACCCTGGGCATGAGAATTACAAGCTACAAGGGCATTTTTCCAAATACTGAATGTACCCTTTGGACCTCACTTAAGTCTTCATGAGTCCTTGCCTGACTCTGAGACTAAACAAAAGATCTTGTAAACTGTTACTCATGGCATTGACTCTAACAGTCATCAACTTAAAGCAACTATGGATGTCTTTGACACTGCTTCTCGCTCCGCTGCTGTGGGCATTTGTATCCAGAGCACTTCTGGCTTCTTACTACAGATTTTCATAAGATGTCCAACAGCAGATTGTGAATGTTCCATTTGATGGCACTTACCTGTTTGGACAGCAGGTGGAGAAGTCTCTTGAAGCCACTCAGAAAACTAGAATGGCTATAAAGACTTCTAGGCCAGCCCCTGCTAATCCTTAGAGAGCGAAAGGACAATGTTTCTTACAGAACAGGCAGTCCTTTCAAGGAAAAGGTAGAGGAGCTCAAAACAAATCTCAGCCTCCCCAACCACAAAGAAGGTGCAGCTGGAAACACAGGTGCTAAAAGCACCTAGTGCTACCCTCCGAGCTCTGGCCTTGGTCCTCCCTCAGCTCAGAGGCAGTATAGCTCAGTAGTTTAAGGCTCTGAGCTGCAAATCTAGTGACATCCAGCAGACCAGACCTGGGTTTGAATTCCACAGCTTCCACTTGCATACTGTGTGACCCTGAGCAAGTCACTTAACTTCCTGTGCTCCCAGGTCACACCTGTAAAAAGCTTTCGACTTAGTGTGCTACTCCTGGTTAAACAACTTAAAAAAAAAAAAGCTGCTCAAGGGGACCTCTTCTTTCCAGTAGGAGGGCACCTGACCCAGTTGCCTTCAATTGAAGTCCATCATGACAGATAAATGAGTCCTCAGGATCATCCGAGAGGGTACTCCTTGAACTTCACAGAAATCTCTCCAGACTATCTGCCCAGAAGACAGCGCCTCTTGTCCACTCATATGTCAGGTTTCTAGTACAGGAGATCATGAGCCTTTTTGAGCAACAGGGCAGCGGAGGTAGTGCCAGAGTCATAGCACAACACAAGCTTCTACTTCCACTACTTCCTCGTACCAAAGAAATCAGGAGGCATGCACCCCATTCTCGACCTCAGAAATTTGAACAAATTCATGTATCGAGAGAAATTCAAGATGGTTTATCTGGGATCTCTGCTTCCCTTCCTGAAGCCTGAGGACTGGTTAGCCTCCCTAGATATGCAGGATGCCTATCAGCATATTTTAGTGCACCCCAGATACCACAGATACCTCCAATTCATTGTGCTGGAACAACATTATCACTTCTGGCCTATCCTTGATGCCCTGAGTCTTTACAAAATGCTGTGCCATACTTGTAGCACACCTGAGAAACTAGAACTCAAGTTTAACCTCTATCTGGATGAATGACTGATAGCCAGTTCATTCAAGCAAGAAATGGAACTAGCAGTCGCCAAGCCTCTCACTTCCTTACCTCCATAGGAGTTCTGCTGAACCTGAAGTCAGCTTCAGCCTTCTCAGCAACTCCTGCTCATAGAAGCTTCTGGATACTACCAAGGTCCAGGCCTTTCTTCAAGAGCGGGAGGCAGGCAATCCTACAGATGGCATACTACATAATGGAGTGCAAAATCTGCACAAAAATAGTGCATGCTGGGTCTGATAGCCCTCTCAGTGTGTACAGTGCCCTGGCATGACTACACATGAGAATGACTCTGGATGCTCAGTACACAGCGGTCACAAGCACCACATCCTCAAACTCACCCCATTCAGGTGACAATCCCCTGGTTCAGACACTTGCATGGGGACAGAGGAGGACAGCCTCCTCCAGGGCTTTCCCTTTTCCCAGCTGGAGCCTTAGGTGACTATCACCATGGATGCCTCCATAATGGGATGAGGCACCCACGGTCAGGGTCTCCAAAGACAGGTTGTCTGGGACCCATCAGAGACTCATCTCCACATCAGTGTGTTGGAGATGAGAGCCATTTTGTATGATCTGAGAGCCCTAGTGGACCTAGTCAGCTAGAAAGCAGTCTTTGAGACAGACAACAAGTCTATCATATACTACGTCAACAAATAAGGGAGACCACACTCGTACCCTCTCTGTAGGAAGGTAGTGAATGTGAGGAATGGTGCTGGAGCAGGACACCCTACTCCAAGCAGTTTACCTGCCAGAGTACAAAATGCTCTAGCAGATTGACTCAACCAAATAGAGGCTGATCTCACAAATGATCACTAGCTCCAGACATCATGAGATCATTGTTCAACAAATGGGAAATACCAGATGTGGACCTTTTGCATCCCCTGCACTTAATGCCAAACTTCCTCATTTCTGCTGCAGAAATTCAGGACATAAGCATTTTCTGTCAAGATGCATTCAGACTGCAAATGCAAAATCTATTTCTGTATGCATTTCCTCAACTCCCTCTGGAGCGAAGCTTCTGCTCAAACTAGATATGCAAAGGGCAAGATGATTCTAATTGCCCCTTTCTGGCCTTGACCGATATAGTTTCCTCTGTTGAACAGACTATCAGTCTTCACTGTTGGAGTTCTGGCGGAGGATCAGGACCTTGTGGGAACTTTTTTTTTTTACAAGGGAGGGTCGACAACATAGCGGTGTTGCCTCGAGGCCGCACTGTGTGGCGCTAGTGGGTTGGGCAGTAACTGACACCTCCTCCATCCCAGTTCTGCTTCTCCGCCATCAAGTGAACAAGATCTAGTGTGTGGAGCATGAATTTTCTCTGCATCATCGGGTAAGTCCATCACACAGACCATCCTAGTTCTGCTAAGCTTAGTTCTCAGCGCCCGTCAACTGGTAAGATCTTTCCTTTTATTTTGATGGCGCTTGAGTACTGTTTTTGGTTGTTGTTTTCCATCCAGTCATGTCTCATTTGGGGGACAAGGAAAAGACTTCAAAATGGGCCTCCAATGTGGCGGTGTCTCTGCAGCCAGCTTTACTCCATTTTGGACAAGCATGACCAATGCTTGACCTGCTTGAGCCCAAACCATGATATGGACCATTCGACACCTGTTTCTCCATGGATCATCAAGTTCTGGAAGTCTGGCGTTCAACATCAGGTGTATACCGCCGACTTTCGGGTGACTGGCATGCACCAGGGATGCCAAATTCAGGTCTCTTGACCCTTCCTCCAGATCCCCTCCTGGTTCTATACGGACCACAAAGGAGGGCTTCCACTCTTCAAGCCTCACCATGGCGGAAGCCCCTCTTATGGTGCAGGAGGCCCAGTCCGATTCCTCCAGGAGTTGGGGTGGAGGCACCATCCTGGCAGTGCCTCCTTGGAGGCAATGGCTCCTTGGCATTGCAGCCTTGGTCTTCTGGGCCTGGTTTCCTCAGCACCCGTCTGTTGGGGTCGCTTCTGATCGAGTGCCGCATGCGGTGCTGGTGATAGGGGTGGCACCTTGGGTGGTGTGGGGCTGGCTTGCGGCGTCGACTCGGATTCCAGTGCCATGCATGGCACCAGTGATCAGGGCAGCACCATGGGCAGTGCAGGGCCACCTCACAGTGAGCTTACAGTGCAGGGAACAGAGAGTCCTTGAGGTAGTCTGGATCTGTGCCTCCTCAGGGAGGATGATGATTCGGAGGTGGAGGTGGATCTGGATTGGCTTCGGATTCTTCTGAATCCTTGGACTCTTCTTCACCTAGCACGCTGGCCCAGGTCCAACCCCTCCTTTGGATCTTGCGGTTTCTGCTGGCACCAGTGTCAGAGCCACTTGCGGTGCTGACTGATCTTCTGGTGCGGGTTGGCTCGGAGGGTCCTCCAGAGTTGGTGAAACTTCTGACCTTGGGAGGTGAACCCCTTGCTTTGAGTGCCCAGGCTGGACCCACTTCTGGACCTGCTAGGGCATCTGAAGCAGGGAGGGTGCTTTCTTGGCTGCCATCTCTTTGGAGTCGGCAGGTGGGGTTGAGCTGCCTCGGTTGACCTTGAGGAGGTCCCTGTCTGAGTTGAGGGTTGAGGAGGCAGTGTCAGAGGCAGAGCTCTTTTCTTGTAGCCTGCAAGGGTTTGGGTAGGAGTCACAGCACTGGCCCTGTCTTCTCCCTTGAGGTCTCCTGGGAGAGATCTTATCTTTTGAGGCTAGGGGCCGCCTTCTGGACCCATGCAGCCCTGGTTGCCTGGCAGGGGAATCATTTTTAGGGCTCAGTCCCAACCATTCCAGCCCAGTTGTCGGCTGCTGACTACATCGGCCGATGGATCCTCCCAAGCTGTTGGGTCACCTATTCGGTCTCCCAACCCTGGCAGAGGTCGCCCTCTTCCTCAGAGGTGTTTGGTCCCTCTTCCTCTGCCAACCCCTCCCTCCCTCTCTCCCAGGTCACTCTGTTCCTATGGGACTCTTGACCTGGGAACAGTTCAGAGCTATGGCTACCCTATTCCTGCCTACAGCAGGTCTATAAACAAACAGGTGCTTCACCATTCTCCTGGGCAGCTGGTGCCTGACTCCCCAGGCTCATCGGCTTCCTTGTCTTCTTTGCTTGAGGAGAGGATCCTTCCATCCACCTTTCCTCAGATGCTGAGCCAGACCAGTTATCAGCATTTCCTTTGGGGTTAGTTGATGAGCTCCTCATCACCAGACTGCAAGTCACAATCCTGAGTGGATGGCGCCACGCCTTTTAGGTGAATTCATTGCGGCCAGCCTGGTGGTTCCTGCCTGGCCCTCCCCTTTAGGGAGGCATCGTACCACACTTGTAGGCATCCTTCAGTCCCCTCACCAGCCCCGATGGACTGCCAGCACAGGTACTGCAGCACCCCTAGGGTCTCCAGGAGTGTTTTCACCCCCCTTCAGGCATGATGATCCTGGACACTTCTTCTGGGCATAGGCGCCCAAGGCGTGACTGGCCCACAGAGTCAGACTCTGCAGAGTTTGACTTTTGGGGAGAGAGTGTTTTTCATCAGCATGTCTCTCTCAGCACATCAGGCCCATCATGCTGCCTGTAACAGGCACTTATGGTCCTTGCTAGGACAAATCCTAGCATCTTTGCCTGATTCAGAGGCAACCAGACAAGCAGTTGCCCTCTCCACATGTGGCCTGGACCTTGTGAGGCACCAAGCAAGGGCATCGTAGTGACACCAATGAGGTGGCGTCCAGGCTAGCGGGGACAGTAATCTGTAGAAGGCAGATGGCATGGCTTCATCTATCCCGTTTATCACCCGTGGCCCGGCATAGGATGACTGCCTCCTCTTTCCAGGAACCCACCTTTTTCCCCGCAGGAGTGAGGCGGGACTGCAGGGGCGACTTCCTTCTCCAAGCCACAAGGAGACCCACCTCATCCAGACCAGTCCCAGGCCTAATTGGGCCTGCAGGTTCTCCCCTCCTGTGTCTCTCCCACAGGAGGCTGAGAACTTCCTTCCCTCATGGAGGTACCAGGTCCCCTGCAGGCTTGGTAATCACCAACTAGTGATGAATGGTGAAGATTGACACAGATACGATATGAAAATTACATACCTACCATCTTTCTTGATCTTTCTGTGTATCTTCACCATTCATCACTTATCTCGTCCTCCCTTCCTCTTGGGCCTCAGTCTCTGTGTGATGCCTCCTCCCTGTTTGTCTCTCTAAGTTGAGTTGAGGCCTTTGTGGTCCACTGGTCCTCCTTCTGGTACCTGTTGGCTCCACTCCTCTTCTGGGAGTCAGGGTTGTCTTGGGAAAGACAAGCAGGGCCACACCTCCTTTTTTCTTTATGAGAGCTCACCAGGGCCTCTTTATTACTCTGACAGGGTTTCCTTCTAGTTTGGTCTGAACCACTCTTGGGTTCGACCTCTTGTGATCTCAAACCTTGGGGATCCTCTTCGGGCAGTGGTTGGAGGGGCCTGATGATCCCTATCCTATCCCTATCTATCCTATCCCTATCCTCTCCAGGAGCTATGACTCCCTTCTCTTTCTAACCAATAAATCAAGCGGTCTCTCCTTGCAGGTTCCCTTCTGGAAGGTAAAAATCATGGCCTCTAAGATGATCCCTAATAGTATCGTCCTCTCCACCCTTGGAGGTGGGACACCTCTAAACCTCTGTGGGGAATTTGGTTCTGTCAGGAGGACCATTCAGCGGGGTGGGTCCTGTCCCCACCTCAGAACTCTCTCAAGACAGGAGGAGGAGACACTGGCCTCCAGCTCATCTTGGACTTGGGGAGGGCACTTTGGAATTGGTGCCTTGTCTTACCAATGCCTTCTGGACTTTTCAAGTCAGCCATCTCCTCTAGATAATCCTTAAGACTTGAGAGTTTTTCTTCTGCTCCTGCTTTGGAGGAAGAAATGTAACACAAAACAGTAGGTGTCATTTCCTTGGTCCACGGGGAGCCTTCTGGACCCCTGTGAATGAGGTACAGTATCTTCTTTCTCCTGCCTTGCTTGCCCAGAGGTTGGGGCCCCTGTCCCAGACCCCTAGGTTTCCTCTCTTCTGTCTTCTTGATTGGCATTATCCTTTCCTTTCCTGTCCCTCAGACTCCCTTGCCCTGCCCTCTCTTTTCTTTCCTAACTGTCTCTACAGTGTGCAGAACTGAAATAGAGGAGGTCAGCGTCAGTTACTAGCCAACCTGTGAGCGCCATGCAGTCGTCGGCCTCGAGGAAGCACCATCATGGCATTGACTCCTCCCCTTGCAAAAAAAAAAAAAATGCTCCCCGCAGGTCCAGATCCTCCAGCTAGAACCCCACCAGTGTTGAATGGTGAAGATACACAGAAAGATCAAGAATTACGGTAGGTATGTAATTTTCATATCCTGCCACTCAGGATGGACTTAATGACTCAGGGTAACCTGGTCCATTCCAAACTGTGCTTCCTTCACCTTGATGCCTGACTCCTGAAGAGAGAAGTGAGTAGGTACAAAATATCTCAGAGGGTCTCGAAATACTTTTGGCTGCCGTAAATCTTTCACCAAGAAAACTTACATAGCCAAGTGGAAAAGATTTTCCATCTGGTGATCCAAAACTGACATGGACCTTTTGGTGCCCATCTGACAAGGTTCTGGAGAATTTGCTAGACCTCTCTGATGCTGGCTTGCAGTATTCAAAAGCAAAGAGTACACATGTGCTATATATCTGCATGTGACAGGGAGATCCTGCCACGATTTGAGGACCGACCTTTTCTTAAATTTGTTGCAACAGTTCTTCTGTTTCTTAGCCTAAGCTATCCTTTACAATTTCTAGTCCATAAGGTTAACCACCTATGGGCACCCCTCCCTTTCTTGACTATACTACAGTGTCCTCTTTAATTTTCCTTTTCCCTCTCAGGTCCTTGTACAGGAGGTTATTGTGGTGACCTCCAAGCTGATGTAAAACAACAGTCTGTGTTCCTCATTGTTGGATTTAGTATGCAATAACACTATGTCATAAAATACCTTAATGTATATGCCTTATGTGTATGAAACCTGTAAATATTTATTTATTTAGTTTTTGTTGACTGGGTGGGTGCCATAGACACAAAGCGACTATTTTCAGCGCTGAGCTGAAAATGAAAATACCACTGCACTAGGTGTTTTGATAAAGGTAAAACGTTACTAGGTGACTCTATTATAAAAATTAAGTTACGGGTAGAGATATCAGAAAACCCCATTTGGTATTTAAAAGCGCTTGTAAATTACAGATTGTTTGAGAGGCCCTTTGGTATCATGCATTCCTAATTTAAGCTGAACCAGCCTAAACTTTCATGGTGATTTGAAATATATATATATATATATATATATATCCCATGATACTTTGCAATATGGGGTATGTGTGATGTTCGTTTCTTTGAAACTTAGCTTTATTGTCAGTGCCCTTTGAAGTAACCTTGCTTCAGTGCTTCTGCACTGAGGTTCTTGTCTTTAGCTTGTTTTGGGATTTTCTTTTTGAGCTCCTCATCACCCAAACACACAAGACCAACATAGGGATTAAAATAATTTTCACTAAAGAGTCAATCACTGGGTCTGTAGGTGCTGACTAAGTGCAGAAGAAGGACATGCACAGTCTGTTGCTACAAACTGGTGTATTGAAAAAGGATATGCCATTGCTTAAGATTATCCCTTGTGTTATAAATAAACATCACACAGATATTGTGTGTTGAACCTGAAGATCTTCTTCAGAGCATATCTCTTGCAGCAGGTAATATATATATTATATATATACTTATACACTTAGGTTATTGCCAGGATGCTCTTCTGCAACAAGGATTTCCCAGCAGTCTTTACGTAGGGCCGCCCACAGAGTGACCTCATCACTGTGTGACTGTATAGAAGTGGGTGGCCCCAGGCATTCTCAGTTAATTTTTGCCGTATTCAGCCCCTGCAGCAGTTTCCTCTTCCCAATGCATGCAGTTCTTCATCGATGAGACCTCGACCTAGAAATGGTGTTTTCTCACCGTTCCCACCTTCATCAATGATTATCCTTCTTCATCAACAAAACCTACCTACTTTGTCATCAACAATGTTTGTGAATAACAACTATTTTTCCTCCAGCAAGATGTGGAGCAGTACTCCTCATCTTCCTCAGAGTTGCTGTCATCGGCGGCCACTGTTACCAGTGCACACGTCGACAGGGCACCATAAACATCATCTTGATGTGGAGCAATACTCCTCATCTTTCTCAAAGTTGCTCTCACTGACTGACACTGTTTTCCAGTGTCCACCATCGATGGGACACCATTACATCAGCTAGATGTGGAGCAATACTCCTCATCTTCCTCATGGTTGCTCGTTGGCGGCCACTGTTACCCGTGCACACCATCAAAGTGGCACCATACCATCATCTTGATGTCAAGCAATACTCCCCATCTTCCTTTACAGTTGCTCTCATCGACAGCCACTTTTCACCATTGATAGGACACCACTACATCTTGTTGGGTCAGCAGGCCTGGCTTGCATCATTGAGACCGGCTGAATGAAAATGCTGGTCCAGTATTGGCTTCAGCTACTCCAGCTGGGTACTCAGTGATACACTGCCCAAGGATAGATTGTAGGGGCAGGGGTATAGCCATCTGTTTTAGATCAGAACTGGACCTTACGGAGGTACCAGTAGGGATCACCAACACTTTTGAAAGTATCGTGGAGTGCGGGTGTAGGGTGCAGATTACTTCTCATCTACTGTAAACCAGGAGATGGGAAAGCTTCTGCAGGACGCCACGGACTTCATTGTCGATATGGTATTGGGATCTCCAGATGGTTGATTCTGGGGATTTCAATGCCTGGTCAATGATGATCTCTCACAGTTTGGTCAGGACTTCTTCCAACTGATGTGTTTGTTGGGTCTTACACAGGTTGTTACCTCTGCAACTCACATTGGTGGTCATTCATTGGACTTGATGTTCCTCCTGGGGATGGGGATATCCAACTTGATGGTGGAGCCAGTCAGATGGTCTGACCGTCACACCATGGGGTTCAGTTTCATGAACTCCATAATAGGCCTGCCCCTATGGAGATGGTCGGTACCAGCCCTTTGGGGGTGTGACCCCAGAAGGTCTAATGGTGGTACTGGATCTATTGGGTATTCAAGTGAATGCATGGATCCCAGGAATCTAGTACTTGCCTATAACAGGGCAGTGACAGAGGCCCTGGATTCCATAACTCCTGTTCATGTTAGCCCACTCACTCTTAGCCCAAGGTCCCGTGATTTGATGGGACCTTGAAGGAACAGAATAGGGTGGGGCAAAGGCTAGAGAGGGGCTGGTGGAAATCGGGCCTGGAGTGTGACAGACTTAGATTGATGGACCACTATACAGCCTATCAATTGGCAATCACCTGTAAAAGCCAGAATTCTTGTCCAGGGAGACTGCTGCTCAGAACCGACCTGTTCAGCTCTTCCAGACTGCGGACAGATTGTGCAATCCAGTCTGTCTCCAGCCTGATAGAGTCTTTTCACAAGAGAAGTGTGATGAGTTTGCTCAGTTCTTCCAAATCACCTTCAAGGTTGGGTTACTGGCCTATAAAGCCCTACATGATCAGGGACCCAGCTACTTGCAAGATCTGCTTTGCCTTACCACCCTCTCCATCTCTCTGATCCACCAATGAGGGATTGTTAGAGATTCCCAGGGTTCGTTTGAAATCATCGTGGGCCCAATCTTTTGATTTTGTGGCCCCAGCCCTGTGGAATTCTCTACCTAGTTTGTATGAGAGTGCATGACCATCCAGAGTTTTAAAATAGCTAAAAAACCCATTTGTTTAGTTTAGCCTATCCTGAATCTGGTTGAAACTGATGGTTAGTGCGGTATATTTACACTTATTTTAGCTGCCTCTGATTTGATTAATTTTATATTTATTGCTGAAGTTTTCAATATTTGGTGTTACAGTGGTTTTAATTGTGATGTTTGTTTTATTTTAATGTACAAGCACCTTGGTTTTAGAAAAGGCGCTTTTATAAAGAAATCAATCAATTAGCTAGATGTGGAGCGTCGCCTCATTTTACTCATGCTTGCTCTAGTTGACAGCCACTGTTACCAGTGCACACACGTCGACAGGACTCTATAACATCATCTTGATGGGGAGCAATACTCCTCATCTTCTTCATAGTTACTTTCACTGTCGATGATGCCCCACAAAGATACCTTCCCAAATCGACAATGTTTACACCATCAATTCAAGCGTTGATCGCACTCATCAACGCCACTATTTCCAGTACACCATCGATAGTGCTCTATAACATGAAGAAGCCAGAAGGAAGGAAACATATTCAATTCAGTGCTTTACAGTAACTGGTAATTGCTATTTTCTTTTAAACTTAGATTGTAGACTTTTAGTGACACTGTACTTTCTTTGTTGTCTTTACTTAGAATTGTTTTGGGCTGTTGAAAATTTAAAATGTAGTGGTGGTGTATTTCTTTGCTGTCTTTAATTGCTGCAGATTTTGCCCTCCTTTCCCACAACTCTTAATTATATGCCCTGTTAAATCTGATTGACAGGAGCTAAACACAGGGTATAGTAAGGGGTGTGAGTAGGAGAGCATAAAGTGAAAGCCCACTCTCAACACGACAAGTGTTTTGATTCATTTATTTATTTCTTGGTTTATTTTCTTTTTTAAAAGAAATGTATCTCAGGATCAGTGGCAGGATTTTTAGGACAGTAAACTAATAAAGAGGAACTAGGAGAGCTTCAGTAGCAGACAAGTAGTGGAATAGCAGTATAATTGCAGCGTAATGTGGGGAGTGGTGCAATGCAGTGGCTGTGGGGCAGCCATATTCAGGCAGACCTTCTGTACACTGAGGTGCTACCTATCTGCATGCATCTCTGGACTGCAGGATGAGGTAGCCAGACTCAGAGTGGAAGTAAACTGGGTCAGGAGTACCATCACCCTATCCAGAGACCACCCAGTCAAATGCAACTGCCTCAAAGGATGCCGAGAATGAGGAGCACTTGGATGACAGTGGGCTCAGGGAGGTTAAAGGTCAGGCAGAGGCACATCCCAGATCCTATTCCACCAAGAACTCATATGCCACACTGGCAAACGGGGACAACCAAATAGAGGTACCCAGAGAAGTGGAAGGAAGGATGGGAGGTTAGCCAAGGAAGTGACCTCAGTGGGGAAAGCAGTGGACCCCAGAGGAGGAGGAAGTGAATCCTGGTGGGGACTCCATCATAAGAGGGATCCAGCTAGGAACACAGGAGGGAGGAGAGGAGGTGAGGTGCCTACCAGGTGCCACGGCATGGAGGGATGGAAGGAAGATCCTGGGGATCACTGGGAAGGCAAGGCGGAGAGTGAGCTGGATGTCATTATCCACCTAGGTACTAATGACCTGGCAAATGGGGAGCCAAAGGAAGTTCAGGAAGAGTTTAGGAAATTGGGAGGGGTCTCAAGCAAGTAGCTACTTCTGTCACTTTCTCAAGTACTACCTGTGAGAGGTAAGGAGAGCATGGGGTGCATGCCCAGGAACTTTAACTCATGGTTGAAGAACTGGTGCTGTGAGGAAGGGATTTGGATTCATTGGTGACTGGGAACCCACCTGGAGAGATGGAGGTTTGTTCAAGCCTGACGGCCTGCATCCATCCTGGAGGAATCAAGCACTCAGTGATAAGTTTAATGCTACATTGACAAGCATTTAAACTAGCAAAGGGATGCAGGCTCGGCTCCCAAGCCTGGGTCGCTGGCGTGGTGTGAGGTGTGGCATTCAGCGCCTCAACCCTCAGCACCACTGGGCGGTCTGCAGATGCTTTTGATATCTCATCTCTAGGTCTCCTTGTAAGTGGTGAATGTTTGGCTGGCATCACACAAACTTTCTACCAGATGAACCTACTATTAAAATGGTAATGTTTTTCCATATGGACTGCTTCAAACAACATGAAGTCTTGCTGTATTCTGACAAAATGCAGTATTCCCCAGCATTGGAACTGCCCGGAGAACTAAGAGTTAACTCTATGCCAGGGCATAGACGCTGAGCTAGTGCTCGGTTCAAACCACTACCTGCTGCATTTCAAACCAAACCGTCAGATTCTTTACTCCGCCTGACTGAACAGTCGCTCGGAGAGATTCTCCATCACTTGGTTTTGGTACAGTAAGTCGTCGGTTCAAACCCGATGAGCTTTATTTTATTTTCGGTTCAGATTACTCCTGCTGTGGTTGTGAGTATATTGTATTTTCTGTGTGGAAATTGTACAAAAAAAAAAGTTTAGTGTGAGAGAAGTTGTGGGTAGTTTAGTCAGTTAGTTGAACTGATTACCCTACTTTCTGTTGTTTTGCCCTTTAGGTTTGAGGTTCGGTGCTGATCGGTTCTAAAAACTGCATTTTGTTTTTTCGTACCGTAACACAGTTAGGAACGATCGGTTTAGTCTTGCCTGGCCTGAAGCCGTGTAAAGGGCACGCTTTTCTTGGTACTATGGCTCAGTCTGAGAAACCCAGAAAAAACGGGGCACACTTGGGTTTCAACACTGCAGTGTGTGGGAGGCATTTGCTAAGGCCGGACCCCACACCACCTGTGTGTATTGTCTGGGGTTTGACCACCTCAATTCAGACAGCCAGATTTGTAAAATTTTCTCAAATCCACCTTGGATAAGAGATTGGGTAGGCTGCGGGAAAAGGAGGCCAGAAAATCCACTGAGCCGGATGGCCAGCCGGTTCGGTTTCCACTGAACCAGAGGAAACTCCTCTGACCAGGGCCAGACTTCCTTGGGCAAAGAGAGCGATCCCAAGCAGCTGGTTCAGATCCAGAACCATCACGTCCAACCACGAAGAAATAGCCAGAGTGTTAGTATAGTGGAATCGCTCCGTTCGGTTCTGACTGATCTGGCACAGCAAACCAGGCATTGGATCGTCGGTTCCACAGTTCGATTACTCCCTGAAGATTTCTATGAACGGTTTGGGAGGGATGAGGATTTTGACTATGAAGGTGAGGACGTCGGTGATGAAGGTCTGGATGAGCCTAATGAACCAGACATCTCCCCAGACAGACCTTATGGTTTTTCCTCCTAGGCTTTCTGAGTCCCTTCCCATTTTCTGTTTTACAGAAAAGTGTCTGAGACCCTCCAGCTCCCTTTGGGTGAGACTGTAGAGGAGTCAGAGGAGCCTGACTTTGTGGAGATAATGGATATTTCAGAGTCAAAGATTGTCTATTCCTCCATAAGTCTTTTGGGAAACAGACACACAAACTGTTGAAGACTCTAATTCCCTACCTCCAGTGGACAAGAGAATGGACAGGAGGTATTTGTTGTCTGGCTCTGATTCAGAGTTCCTTTACCAGCAATGCAGCCATGTTGGGGTAGTGCAGGCTGCAGCCTGTGACAAGGCTGGCATACCTTTGACTTCACACCTGACAAGGACTCCAGGAAGATAGATGCATGGCCAAAAAACAGTACTTGGCATATTCTCTGGGACCCAGGCAGGTGAATTACACGGCCTATGCAGCCAGGTAGCAAAAATCCAGGTGGGATACAGTGTTGGAACTGGCGACAAGTTTCCCCCAGCTAGCCAAGGAGCTGGAGGAGGTAGCTGCTGATGGGATTGCGGCATTGAAGATACAGTTTCATGCTGCTGTGGACTCAAATGATGTTTCATCATGAGTCATGGCTACATCTGTGGCTTTTGGAGGATGGCTTGGCTCAGGTGTACTAGTCTCATGGGATACCCAGGCTAAGGCCATGGATTTTTCTGTTTT
Source organism: Neoceratodus forsteri (assembly GCA_016271365.2). Taxonomy (NCBI): domain Eukaryota; kingdom Metazoa; phylum Chordata; order Ceratodontiformes; family Ceratodontidae; genus Neoceratodus; species Neoceratodus forsteri. Next base: position 983,083,658 of record CM057455.1, read on the forward strand.
AGGTAATTCTCTATTTGGGAAGCAGACAGAGAACTACATGAAAATGATGGATGAGTACAGGACCACCTATAGGAGTGCTCAAGCTAAGGAAAAGCAATCAACTCCTCAGAGGCAGCAGTCTAGGGGCAGGGGCAGGCCTTTTCATAGGCGTTTCTGCCAAGCACAGGCATCTTCTTCCTTTTCTCAAAGGGGTTCTTCAGAGGAGAGGCAGAAGGGGATAAGCAGAGCTGCATCCACTCCTCAGCCTAAGGCCCCTGCCAAGCAGACACCCTGATGGGCCTACCGGGTCAACTCTCCTATCCTGTAGGGGCAGGCTGGCTTACTACTTCCAGGCCTGGAAGTCTGTAACCTCAGACAAGTGGGTCCTGGAGGTAGTAAGCCAGGGACTGGTCCTCAGCTTCAAGTTTCAAAGCTGAGGATCAGGTCTTTTCCACCTGCAAACAGCTCGAAACCGTTGCCCTAGAGGCAGAGGTTTCCTCTCTGTTGCTGTCAGAGCCATAGAGAGAGTTCCTACATCCCTCAGGGGCAAGGTCTGTACTCTAGGTACTTCCTTACCCCAAAACAGACAGGGGAGTGGTGGCCCATCCTAGACCTAAGATACTTAAACAAGCATTTACTGAAACCAAAGTTCAAAATGGCAACTCTAGGAAAGATTCTTCCCTCTCTGAGACCAGGAGACTGGCTAGCCTCCCTGGATCTCAAGGATGCCTACTTCAGGAGACTTCGGTTGGGCTTCCAAGCAGCATGGCAGTGTAAAGCAGAGCTCCGCTCGCCCCCGCTAATCTTCCGATTTGATGCTTTCAATGACAAACAATTTAAAATAAACAAGAACTAGATATGGGGACATATGTAAGGAGCATTGCAAAGAAGAAAAATATAAAATTGAATAACTATGGGCAGCAGTGAGCAGAATTAAATCGAGCAGCAATGTGGCCCAGGGAGCCCTCTGACTCGGAACACTCTCAAGCACCAGCAGAATGGCAGAACCAAGCGACCACCAAATAATAAAAGCGAGAAACAAGCATAAAGTTAGATACTATATACAAGGAGCTATTATCGTTTTGTGCAGAAATTAAAGATCTTTACAGAGAGCTTCACAGAGACATAATGAGCCTGGAGCAACAGCTGATGCATCAGAGAGACGGATAACAGCAGTGGAGAACAGAGTAGAAGACATGGAGAATACAATTCAACCCTTACAAGATCAATGTGTACAACTGCAAGAAAAACAAGATATGGAGAATAGAGCTCACAGAAAGAACCTAAGATTATCTTGCATCCCTGAAGGCTCAGAAGGTCAGGACATTACTGAGTTTACTATTGCTTTGCTCAAAACAGCTCTTGAATTGCCTCAGATATTCAATTAACTTTAGAGAGAGTTCACCGTCGCTGGGCCCGGCCTACAGATCCGAATGCTAGGCCTCGATCTATTATTATGCGCTTTCTTAGCTCACGCAGTCAAGGAGACAGTCTTTTTTTTTTTTTTTTTTATTTCATCTTTATCCTCCTTACTGCCTCAGTGCCCCCTCCTTCCGTCCGCTCATGTCCCCCGGTACCTCACCTTCAGGGATCTGCCCCTAGAGTGCCCAACCTCCTCTCCTCTGCACATCGGGTCTGTCCTATCGGTGGTCGGGCGGACTTAGGGCGGACTTCATCGAGGGCTGCGGAGGGTATTTCCGGTTTTCTCCTGACGTCCCGCTCCCCAGGGCGCTTGCGCTAAGGGGCGTCGTCCCGAGTGGTGGCGTGCTACGCGCAGACCCTCATCGCCCGAGGCGTCCCCCCTCCCGACTCCGACAAAGCGGGCCGCCTCCACCCTTCCCTCTGCGGTGCTTCCACGGCTATGGAGAGGTGAAGCGCGATGCACGCTCTTTGGTAGCCACCCCTGAGGAGGAGAGAGCATCCGTTGGGACGCTCCAATCCCCTCCTCCCGGCTCGACCCGGCGGCCAGTCCGTTCCGAACCCGGTCGCGGCGTGGTGCAGTGTGGCGTCTAGCGCCTCAACCCTCAGCGCCACCGGGCGGCTCAGAAGACAGTCTTAACAGCAGCATGGCGAAGGGCAAGGTCTTTTACGGGTAAACTCGCTTCTATGTTAACGACTACGCCCACAAACTATGTAATCGCAGAGCATATGCGGACATTTTACCAGCTTTGAAGGAGGCAGCCATTAGATTCACAACACTGTACCCAGCTAGACTTGTGGTGCAACTTTCATCGGAAGGAAGGAATTTCATACTGTGGAGGAGGCCAGAGAGGAGCTCCTTAAAGTGGGAATTCAAATAAAACAAAATCCACACTAGGATTACAGAAAACTGATCCACTGTGCTGGCATACGGTGAATCTGGGCAGAACACAAAATGGCAGAGAAGTAACAAAGAGGGGAACATTTCTAATTGTTTAGCAACTTTTGCCAATCGGCAAGGGAAGAACCTGACTGACAGAAGCTGAAGCTTGGCTTGTGATTTCTCGATGGTCCTCTGGCTAGAGGTCCCTGAAAGCTTATGACTGATGAGAGGGACTGGGAATTCAGTTGTCTGAACTGGGATCTTTATAAGACGATGACTCTCTCACACGATGTTGGACAGAGAAAAGGAATGCTTAATAATTTTACCTGCAGAAAATTTTGCTATAACAAAGAAACATGTAAAACATTTGGTTTAGCTGTTAGAACTGGCCCTGTGTATTGCTTTGAAGGGGCAACGGATATAACTTTAAAGAGCAGATTATAGTGCTCTGCTTGATTTGTTTTAGGAAAACTGATATAAGGGTCTAGAAAAGTTGCCCTAGTTGTATACCACAGAATTTATTTAATTATAAAATAAACAATTTAAATTATGGGGAGGGAGCATCTCCAGACGTTACAGGAAGCCATTTCAAACCAAAGACAGACAGGCAGGGTATTTTGAGTTAACATTTGGATTTTATTTAGCTTGTCTACATATTTCTCTTTATTTTCATTTGGGGAGCAGGATATCCCCAGGAGGCCTGGGCATTTGGTGTTACCAGATATCCTCCGTGACCCCAGACTATCAGGAGGCACACTTCAGGAGTATTTTTTAAACTCCCTAACGTGGAAGTCAATTTTATTTTGAATACAGTGTATGTACATAGTTTTCAAGACAAAGGTCAGACATATACAGATAATTTGTTTCAGAGTTCAAAAGGTTTGATAAGATGCAGCAGGAGATGTTTAAGAATAATTTAATAATAATAATAATAATAATAATAAAATAATTAATAATAATAATAAAATTTATTTAGTTAAGTGCCTTTCAAATATTTCGCGCATTACAACACATCATGACATCAACACATCAGTACATACAATAAAACAATACAGCCATTATAAAATATTTAAAATAAACAAATTACAATACAGCAGGAATACCCGAATCCATAAAATGACTTTAGAGCCTTTTAAAACTATCCACCATTGTACTTTCTCGAGCTGAGGGCAGAGAATTCCAGAGGTGGGGCATAAAACCAAAGGCATGGGCTCCAGAGGACTTCAAATTCACCCTCGGTATCTCCAGCAACCCCTCGTCAGCTGGTGAGAACTGTCTCAGAGGGTGTAAGGCACCAGAAGCTCTTTCAAGTAGTCGGGACCTAACCCATGTAGGGCTTTGTAGGTCAATAGACCCACTTTAAAAGTGATCCGCCACTGTATTGGCAGCCAGTGCAGAGTGCGCAGCACTGGGGTAATGTGGGACCTTCTAGACACCCCAGTCAACAAACGTGCTGCTGCATTCTACACTAGCTGCAAGTGGCAGATAATGACCCCAGCAAGCCCTAGATACAGAGAGTTACAGTAATCAAGACGAGATGTCACAAAGGCGTGGACCAAAACCGGCAAATCACCTGGTGGAACCAGGTGCCTAATTGGAGATGTTTCTAAGATGAAAAATGAAGTCTTGACAACTGATAACCGAAGGTCAGGCCAGTGTCAAGCTCCACACCCAGGTTACGCACCCATTCAGAGGTAGGGATCTGGTCTACCCCAAGAACTAATCCAGAGGGGACCCGCCTCAAACCTCAACCCTCAAGCACTGGGTCCACCACCATAACCTCAGTCTTTCCCGGTTCAACTTCAAACCACTGGTATTCATCCAGTCTTGGATATGTGTGAGGCAGTTATTCAGCACCGAGATAGCTCTAACCTGGTCAGGTGCAAAGACAGGTAGAGCTGGGTATCATCAGCATAGCAGTGAAACCTCAGCTCATGCTATCTTACAATGTCTCCGAGGGTAGCATATATATTGTGAATAACATGGGGAAAGCACCAAACCCTGAGGTGGTCTCCCACAAGGCAGAGAGAAAGCCCGGATGAATATAAACCGGAAACCACTCTGTGTTCTCCCTGGAGGTAGGATGAAACCATCTGAGGACCACACCTGAAAGCCCACAAATGGACCTCAGGCATTCGAGCAAAACCCCATGATCCACAGTATCAAAAGCTGATGATAGATCAAGGAGAACCAGAATAGAGCGGTGTCTCTGATCTCTCCCATCAGAAGATCATTGAGCACCCGAACCAGAGCAGTCTCGGTGCTATGCCTCTTACAAAACCAGACTGAGAGGCTCGAGATAAACTATGGATGGTCAAATGGTTATCGAGTTGAGCTGCCACAACTTTTCAATAACCTTCCCCACAAAGGGAGGTTAGAAATAGTGGTAGTTAGCTGGTAGTCGCTCGGGTTCAGGAAGTTTCAGAAGGGGAGTCACCATCCCTTCCTTCAGAGGGCTAGGAAAACTCCCCTGCTCCAAAGAACACCGAATAATCTGAGCAAGGACCGGCCGATAAGTTCACTACATCCTCTAATCAAGGAAGTAGGACCCGGATCCAAACTACAGCATGTTGGGCGATCTCACGGACAATCCTCATAGTGTCTACGAAGTCTGGAAGATTAAAGGAACTCCAGGAAACTCCGGGCTCTACGACAACACACTGATCAACTGCAACAACCTTGGAGTGTGGTCAGGACACTGCCTCCGAATATCTTCCACCTTATTTGCAAAGAATCGAGCAGTCTCCTCGCAGTCATTCTGCATAAAACTCGGCGGACCTGCCGACAGACTGGGTTGCACAGTCTGTCAACAGTTCTGAAGAGCTGAGCGGTCGATTGATGACAGAAATTTCCTGACAGGAATTCTGCCCTTCACGGAAATTTCTGTTTGGTAGAGCTTATAATGCTCTAGCAAAATAAGATGGTCGCCCTCCGAGGCAGTCTTCCTCCACCGACGCCCAACCTACACCCCAACCTCCGAGAATTCCTCTCAGCGCCCATCAAACCACAAGGCCGGGAGTGCGTGGAAGGGGCTAATACAGGTTGGTGCAATCTGGTCAGGGCAGCCGAGATGGCCCCATTATAGGCCACCACCAGCCGCTTGGGATCAGAGCACAATTCATCAAACAACGAGAGGTCAATAACTGCCATCAGGTCTTCAGGGACAACGTCCAATGAGTGATACTTGACCAACTCACGAGGCCGACCTACCAGGGCTCAAAATTGAATCCAACTGAGTAATGATCAGACCAACCGACTGGTTCCACCACCAAATCGGATGCCTCAATCCCCAGGAGGAAAACCAGATCAAGAGAGTGACCTCCTTGTGAGTAGCTGTGAAACAACCTGGCCGAAATAAGTGATGTCTCACCTGGAGGAAATGTTGACCAAAAAGCGAGGATTCATCGTCGATCTACGCGCGAAACTGCCCAGCACCATCAATCTGGGCGATTCCAAAGCCATGTCAGCGCAAATCTGCTATTTCCTGCAGGAAAAGTTTCATCCCCGGTGGACGGTAGATGAGAGCAATCCTGCACCCCACACCAGCTACCACAGTACACTCAAATGATCTGGTCTCCTCAACTGGAACACCAGTTAGGCCCATTCGGTCTTAAAACAGACCGCCACCCCCCACAATCCAATCTCGGGCGATGTATAACCGAGAACCCGTGGGAACAGCAGCCTCTAAAAATAGGTCCGCGATTCCCATCCAACCAGGTCTTGAATGCAAGCCAGATCTGCCCTAGCAACAAAGTTTGCGATAAGAGCAGTCTTATTGCAGACAGATCTGGCATTGCACAACAACGCCTGAGTTGGACGAGGTTGACGAATTGTCCCAACCACTTGCCCTCTAAGAAAAGAGGTGCCCTTGGGTATGGAGACCAGAATGGGATTACCACGCCCAGAACCCATTTCGCCCCAGGGCATCTTCGAGGCCTAACCACCCCTATGGGAGAGCACCGCCACCCGCTGTCCACAACCCCGACACCCCCTGCCTCCCTCCCCTTCGCATAATCCCCAAAGCCCGGCAACAATTTAGATGGGAAAGGCATAAAATGTTTCAAAAAGTGACAATCAGAAGGATGGCTCTAGGGGGAACATCAGTATGGTGATCCCCAAGAATTAGATTATTAAGACGGGACAACAGGAGAGAATATGTTTCATAAGGGAATAAGATGGCTACTCAGATAGTAAAAGCACTCGCTAATATAAATGGGCTTAACAACCCCATTAAAAGGGCCAGACTGTTCCAATATACCAAGAAACACCCTAGTGATTTTTATTATCTCCAGGAAACACATTTAACAGACACCGAGCACGAAAAATTGAACTGGGGGGGCAGGTTTTTGGTATATGTATCATCCTTTCCTAAAGGGAAATGACGAGGAGCCATTTTAATACCCAGGACCTCTCTTTTCATTTAGAAACACAGTGTGTAGATTCAGAGGAAGGTATGTAATCTTAAAGGTACCCTTTATGGGACAAAGGTCACGTTAGTGAACGTGTATTTTCCCCTCTTACATCTGTTTGTGTTTTAAAGATTTTTGCAAAGCTCCTAGACACTATGCAGTGATGTCTTATTATAGAGGGATATCAATTTAACTTTGACACCTCGGTTGGACCTCTGCACCTTCCAAATATAGGCTAACATCAGCTCAAAGATTATTTATCTCTCAACTTGGAGCATTGGGTCTAATCGATATATGGAGACATCTTTATCCTCTTCTGGGGATATGCATTTTCTCCCTAGACACAACTCTTACTCAAGACTGGACTACTTTTTCATTTAAAAGAACATTTGGACTGCTTACAGGATTTAACTTCGTCTTTCGGATAAGATGTTAAACCGAGGTCCTATCTGCCTGGATTGGTGGTAGTTCAGATGGATGTTAAAGATCCCATGGCACTTATCGAAAGAGTAGGGAATTTTATTGAAAAATTTGGACTTCATTACAAAAGGAACAATATCCTATACACTGAAAACTAAATCAGGAACATCAAGAAACACAGTTAACAAAAATAAACAACAAAAATAGTCAAAGGAAATATTAGACAATCAATCAATAGACCAAAGATCACAATTATGCCATAAAGGAGAAATTGTAGTCCTGCAAGAACCTTAAAATCATGCAATTTAACGAAATGTATAGCAGTTCTAATATTGTCAGTTATTTCTTGTAAAGAAATCACTTTCTGATGCAAGACCAACATGCATCTGGCCTGCCATAGATAATATCGGATCAAAACCAAAACAATATACAGAGTATCAGCATGATATTTTTACATAAAGCAATATGTGTACAAAACATAATCTGTTCATAAGATAAATGTTGCAGTAAAGGTTCGGACCACATACCTGCCAACAAAGTCCAAAAGCAAGGCAAAAGGGTAGTCTAAAAATAAATGCTGTTGGGTTTCCAGAATACCCTGACAGAGATCCCTGGGGCAATATCGAGCATTCAATGCTTTATGCTTATGATTACCCTTGACACTTAACCTGCCATAATTACCCAACCATACCATATCCCAAACATAAGGGGTAAACGGGATTACGGAGTTACTGGAGGATCCAAGCAAAATGACCAGGGGACAGAAGGGAAAGCCACCTCCTCCTGAGTCTCCTCCTCCAAACCCCGTCATAAAGCACATGACGAGACAGGACACAAAATCCTGTGGAAAACCCAGGACAATGCCACCTTAAGAGCTTCCTTCCCATACGGTGGAACTTTCTGAAATCGAGACATCGAACCCTTCTTCCTGAATCCCAGTTTGAAAGACAGGGTAACAACCACTGCATCAAAATGGTTTCCTAACCACCTCCCCGCTTCAAAGCTTTCCCAAAATTATAGCTAAAACAAACTATAAAAAAGCAACTGGGTGAATCATGCCTACCCTCCCTCACTTAATGGTCTATAGGTCACACTCGCTTCACTGGGTTTAGACGGACCCCAAAACCCTTGAAAAAAACATATAGTCTGGTAAAAGGATAGGGGAAACACATAACAAAGATACAAAAAATAGGAATCACCAAAGTTTTAAGCAAAACCACCCCTTTTTTCTTACCAGTCTGATACTGTTTCCACCCAGAAATAAGACTTTCTGCCCTCCCTAGGGCAACCTGCCAGTTATGAGAGTGCATATCTCCAGTCCCCAAAAATACCTAAATATTTGAAAGGAGCAACAGAAATTGGAATCCCCGTATAGGTACCAGCAGGCAGAAGAATGAGGTGACCAATGGAACCCCAACACTTTTCCCAAAATTAATACAAGATCCAGAAACTGAGGAATATGTCCAAGAACCTGTACCAAAGCCGCCTCAGTATGGATGTCCACTGTCAAAACCAAATCATCAGCATAAGCTAAAATTTTATGGGTTCAGAAGGAGGGACCCCCATAGCCCCAAATTTGAGGACAAAGAAAAATTAGCCATATCAAAATATCGATACAAAATTGTAAAGAATAGGACTTAAGGGCACCCTGCCGAACCCCACGTACAATCGTCACAGGCTTCCCTAACCAGCCATTCACAGTAGGAATGATTGTGGCCCCAGCATATAAAGTCTTAAGCCAATTAAGAAACCTAACAGGAATCCCAAAGGCCCCAACACTGAGAACAAGAAACCCGGAGACCCTATCAAAGGCCTCTCTCCTGGTCCAAACCCAAAACCCAGCCAGTAACTGCCCCCTCTCACCCAGGGCAAATAATTCCCTCAAGAAAACCAGATTATCATGTTGGCATCTACCAAGAATGCCACACGCCTGAGCAGGACTTATAAGATCAGCACTTGAGCAATCTGGCTAATAAAATTTTAGCCAGGATTTTATAATCCACATTCAGTAAACTCAGTGGTCTCCAATTATTCAAATCAGCCACATCCTTTTTAAAATTAAGATCAAAATGGTTTTCTTCATAGACTTTGTAAAGGAGGCTGTGGATAACATATCATGAAACAACAACGTTAAGGCCGAACAAGATCATTCATAAAGGTTTTATAAAATGGGCAGTAAGGCCATCTGATCCAGTGCCGAATTCAAATTTAAACTTCCTATGGCCTGAGCCACTTCGAGGCAACAATATCTGCAGATATACCCTGCTCATCAGGAGAGGCGGAGGGAGATGCAGAGAGTACAAAAGGAATCTGCAGACTCACACACCGGGATGCTACCCAACATAGTTAAGAACATGTTGTTCCACAACAGTAACTAAAGCTCTGGAGCCATAACTAATTCACTCGAGGGGAATCAGAAAGACCTAATAAATTTAGAATCCACTCATCCTTTACAGGCCTTATAAGGTCCAACCCCTTTGGTCACCCGAGTCCCAAATCTAGCCTCCTGTCCCAAAGAACTAGCCTGATCATGTTGCAAGTTTTTCATTTGTGTACAAACCACAGCAATTTGATCACTGTAGTCATGCTGTGTGGTATCAGATAAATAAATCAAATGTTGCAACTGCTGCCGCAATGCCAAATACTATAAGTATTGAGCAGTCTGATTTGCAGCAGCCTTCCCTGAAAGACATGCCTCCATCTTAATTTAGAATCTTCCCACCACTCACACGCATCCTCATAGAGATCAGCTACGAGACCTGAGCAGCCCATTCCCTCTGCCACAATTTCAGAATATTAGGATCCTCCAAGAGGGAGTCATTAAACCTCCATCTGTTTTTCCTACACCGTGGAGCAGTGTCCCAAGAAGAAGACACCCTGAGGGCAGCATGGTCCAAAATTCCACACCCACCGCCTGACAAGAAAGAATCTTCAAACTTTAGACAAGAACACAAAATCAATACGTGTTCACAAAGGTCCCTTAAAAAGGTAAACCCACCCATCTCATGACAAAACCTATAAGCATCCACAAGTTGGGCTGTGGTGATAGTTTCCTTCAAAGCAATAGAATCACAAAATAATTTGGGGGTTTACAACCCTCTATCCCTTTGGTGTAAACCACAATTAAAATCACCTACCCATAAAAGTAACCTGGAGGTATGCAAAGGGCCTCACCAAATGAAAAAGGGACACCCGCTGTGCTTTGGTCTGGGAGCATAAACAACAATTATCCAAAATCTCTCCGAGGAGGAAGTAAAACAATAACAACGCTCACCGGTAGTATATCTACCAACTTGGAAACATGTAAATCAGGGTTCGAAAACAAAATACCAATACCATCATATTTATCAGTACTGATGACCAAAAGGAAGGACCAAGGGTCCAAGCCCGAAGCCTATTGTAGTTCTTGATGTGATTTTAATCTAGTATCCACTAGACAAACAATATCACACCTGAAATCTTGCATAGTCAAGAGCACACCCCAAGCTTTCTATGACCTTTGATACTATTCACATTTAAAGAACAGACTGAGAAAAGAAGCCATTTAAGTGCCAATGGGTGATTTACTCCCTCGACTTTGTGAGTCAGTTTAGCAATAGGATCCAACTCCTACCTCCCTCAGTGTCCATATAGGATCGAATAGAGGAGGTATCCGTGTCTTCCCCAGTCTTTATCAGACAGTTCTGCGGCCAATACCGCAAATTTATTACCAGACTGCCAAGTATGGACTCTTGCCTCCTTGCCCCAACCAGCAACAGCCAGACCTTTCCTGGTCCGCTTATGAGGATTTGTACAAAACCAGAAGTGTCTAGGTCAGAGGCAGACTGCGGGGGATCACACTATCAACCACAACCGGCTCCTCTTCCATGACATGAACCACTGGGACAGGGGTGGAATTTCAACAGAAGGCTGAGCCTGCAACAGAGGCGAGCCGACCGGATTATCCTGGACTACAACCCCTCTGGCCTCCTGTTCAACCCCTCAGGTGCAGAGGAAAGCAAACTGACTTTCAAATCCCTGGCAGCAACAAGCTTAGCTTGCATTTGCTGTGCCATAGTAATCAGACCTTAAGTGTGAAGGACAATCCTCCCTATGATGCGACGGCCTGAGGCAGCGCCCATAGGCATGTCCCGTACTCACAGAGGTTACCTTTAAACAGATTCAAACATGCACTGGAATTATGTCCAAATTCAAAACAGTGACTACACTTTACAGTATCGCAGGCAGAACTAAGGTGAACACGGGAACCACATTTAAAACAAGATTTAGGCTGCCCCACATAAAAAATGAGACCTTTATCTTTCCCAGATAAAAGAAACTAGGTAAATGACTAGGCCCAGCATTGGTAGAATACAACTTCACTCGAACTCTCCATCCTCCATCCCAGATTTATTCACTGTCTATTGTTGAGCACCTCACACCGTTGTTTTAACCAAAATAAAATATCCTCCACATTGACCCCTTCATTTTTAAACATAATAGTAATATTCCTGATGGTGGGCTTAGTCAAGGGAATAGCTTGAAAGGGGACCAAGTGAGAAAAGCTTGACAGGCGCATACTGTGCCCAAAACCTATCCAGGCTGGAAACTTGCTTAAAACTGACATCATAATTATGATTACCCAAACTAATAAGGGCAAAGATTTCGGAGGAAAAAAACTTCATAGAGCCCTTAAGTAAAGTTTTAGCCACATAAACCCTATTAGGGGTTCCACTAGCCCTCTCTTATATAACAACGGACGCCATTATGCCTAGATGCGGTTCTCCTTAGTGGAAAATAAATCAGCTAGTTTAAAACCAACTGACGAACAAGGTAATCTTCCACAGAATCTAGCAATAAAGGCCGGCCCCAGCTGAAGAGGGACCTCAGGCTCAGGGGTGCATTAGTGGAAGGAGCAGGAGAAAGAGCTACTTTATGCAGAGTAGATAAATGATCAACAACAGGAGAACCTGAAACAATAGAAACATCCCTAAATCAGAGCAGTCTGTAATACATCAGTCTGCACACCTGAAACACTACCCTCTGTCAGGCCACAACCAGAAAGCGGCACCCGGGAGCGTGGAGCTCAATTCAGGGTCAGTGGCCACAGATGCAGCTTCTTTGTAGCATCTTCAAATAAGTGGGATCCTGGGAGTCTGGAGTCCAATTACCCCCATCTCTGTTCCCAACCAGCACTCTTCAAAGTCGCCTCAGGAGACCAAGAAGCCCCTGGCTACAATCCATGGATACATTAGGAAGTCACATAGTAGATAATTGCTCAAAGGGGCCAAAGTCCCCTCATTTACTCCAGCCAGGTGATTTTGAAGCTGAAAAAGAAACACATCCATAGCCAAATTCAAAGGGACTGATGTCTCAGGACGACTTCTGGGAGGCTTACCTCGCATTTTACCAAGTCCACACCTCTGTTTGCCAGATTGCACCGGAGGTTGTCCAAAGTAACAAGCGGGGCTGTGGGCACGCCGAGGAGCACTCGGAAGACTGCCAGCCCCAAAACAAACCTCCATGATGCGGAAGTAACAGGAAACAGTGCTGAACCATCAGTGTCAGCAGGGGCTTAGGCAACTGCACGGCCCCAACACTAAGAAGCCCTTGATGCCTGAGGGAGCACTGCAAGCTCCTCGTCCAACAATATTATTTCATGTACCAAAGCAGGCGCTTTACTAATAAAGCGTAACGGTTACCATTTTCTTCTGAAGAACAAGCTGCTCCTTGCCGCCCAGCAAGAGCCCCAACACTCGGCACATCAGCCTCGATTATTGTCGCCGCACTGACAGCAGCCACAACACATTCCTCATCCATGGCCCCAAAGTTGCAAGGCGAGAGAGGAGGCCTCTCCCGCATGCTCGACATCCATCTCCTCCGAAGGTACTGCACACTGGCCATCCTGCAGCCAGTAGCAAAGGCTCCCCTACAGTGAGTAGAATTTCCCGTGTCTTGGCCAAATTTCCATCATTCACTAAAATACCACCAACAGCTTAATCTGGTTCAAGGTCAGTTGGCATTCATCTGTATCCCTTCCCCGGGTTGTGCCTGAAAATAGGCAGAATTTGTCTAGTGCACTTACTCGGTCAACAAAAACTAAAAAAACAACAAAAAAACTATAGGTCCTAGATTTCTTTCTGATCATTCTCCCTATTTTTGAGGCTAGATTTTAAAATACCAAGGAAATCCACTGGGTGGCACTTGAATACATCTTTTCTTAAGGATAAAGCTTTAGGGACAGCTTTAACTCAAAAATAGCTCAGGTTATTGCAGAGAATTCATCCCAGGAGACATCCAACACAATAGTTTGGGATACTGTGAAGGTTGTGATCAGGGGAGTTAATTGCATATTCAGCATACAAGAAGAGATATTGGGAACCACGATATGGTAAACTACATGAAAAACTAAGGGAAATGAAAACAAAGTTTATTCCTATTGCCACAGAAGACCAAACCCAGATTAATCAGACAAAGGCTGAGCTCCAGAAACTTTTACACAAAAACACAACAAGCTTATTTTACTTGAAAACATATAGGTAAGAGGGAGGGCCAAAAGGCAAGAAATTTAGCCCGGAGGCTTAGGGACATAGGACAGCCACAATCATAACACATTTAGTGGATCCAGAGAGAAAACAAGAGCTCTTAACTCACAGCAGATACTGCAACTGTTCCAGAAATATTATAGACAGCTATATGAGAAACCACAAGGTCCAGAATTTAACAAAGTTGAGGAATTTTTACCCCTTACATTAAGAAAGCTAACTAAGGAAATGGAAACCAGATTAAAAGCCCCTATCAGATCAGAGGAATTCAGACATGCCATAAAAGAAAGTAAATCATTAAAACCCTGGCCCAGATGGATTTCCATCCGAGTGGTACAAGAATTTTAGTAAACAACTGACTCCTTTACTACTAAACACCTTTTAGAATTCAACAGGAGGGTTCCCTCCTCCATCATGGGATTACACTAATATTTCACCTATCTTAAAAGTAGGTAAACCAGCAGATTTAACTACCTCATGTAACCCCTGGCAAATGGGAGTTCCCAAAAGTCTTCCGTGGTTTGCTTGAATGCCCAAGCCTGAATGGTGTTTGGCATTTAAGCCGTTTATCTGTGAGTGCTTTTAGAGCCTCTGGTACTGTCTAAGAGCTGTCTGCTTGCAGACATAATTAGTTTGTATGGGGGACTGTGTGTTTTCCTGCTTGAGTCTCGCTCAAGTTACTGCCAATCGCACCGCTTTCTGCCATCGCTAAGTGGGCAGAAGGAGCACTTCAAAGATGTAATTGTTTGTTTGTAACCTGTTAGAGTAATAATGAAAATGCAGTTTGATTTAACCTGCTTTCTTGTAGCAAGGACAGTGCAGAGTAGCTCCCTCATGTTGATTCTGAACTGTTGAATTGGACCAATCATGGTGGGGATCCTTTAAAATGGAGCCTGCTCTGGGCGAATCAGAACTTGGACTCTCCTCTGGAGCCTGCTGTAAGGGGATTGTAAGGCAGTGACTCTGGGAAATGTAGTTTTGACTTCAGTGCCTTTTTTCCACCAACAGGGGAGTTTACTGTGAGTGACAGCCAAACCAGCCAACTGAACTGGGAGGAACTCAAAGAAATGCCTGGCTCTGTCTACTGGAAAGATCAGATCAGTTTGGGCTGTGAAGAGACAGGAGCTGTGTGCTTCTTCGGTGTGTAGTTTTAGCGCAGGGAATCATGTGTAAGGCTCTAAGTTTTGGTCTGTGTTTGTGCAAGCACCTGTTCGGACTGAAACTGACCTGTGAGGAGAATCAAGGAGATCTGAAGAGCAGAAACCAGGCTCACCCTGTAGAAGACTGGAAAATTGCTGAATCGCGCCGATCTGTCAGGAACTGCATCTGCTGTGTGTTCTCCCAGGTATTGTGCAGTAATTGCTATCGGGATAGAGAAGCAGCCTGCCTGGTATAGTACTTTCCTTTTACATATAAATGTGTAGTGCTTGTGGGAATCGCGTTTCAAATCCCTGTACAGTGAATTGAGTGCATGAAGCTGGAAGTAAACCCCAGCTTAATCCAGACTACATCCATTTGCTCTAAACTGCAGTGGGGTCCAGTCACAAGGACCTTGTCCACAGGGTCTGCTCCTCCTGGCAATCCAGGACAATCTGCCTGCCATCCAGTTCCCAGCATTGAGTTTGTGAGTACAAAGCAGAGTAGCTCCTGCCATCTGTTCATCGAATTGAGAGTGTGTCATCTAATTGTTGTTTTTTTTCATTTCTTCACGAACTGAGCCAACCGGCTCGATTACAATTTGGGTATTGTGCCTGTGTTTTTCCATCACAGGGCCCCAAGCAGCTGCAACCGATCCTGGCTAGCCCCCATTCTGGGTACGCAGAAAGTGACAATTTGGGACTTTGAATATATGACAGTACTGTGATTATTAATGTGTTTAACCTAATTAACCTGATTTCCCTTCCTTGTTACAGCTCCTTAAATAAATCCGATCTGTTGTTTTCAGCAAAGTCACACTGGCTGAGGTATTCGTTTATGTTAAAGTATTGTACTGTGGTTTTGCACTGTATCATCTTGTTTTGAAGGGTCCCCAGGGTCCAGTCGATGGAGCCAGTCCTGGGGTAAGTGTACATTGTGAAGATATTCCTGATCGTTGTGTGGGCCACTGTGGAAGAAATGAGGATTACAGTGTCCCAGAGGGCTGTGACCAAGTTAGTTTAACTACTGCAAACCCCTGACCTCTGGGTGGAGGCACCCGCCATTGGACCTAGGCCCCTCAACCTGTTAGTATTTAAGCAGGCAGGGTAGTAGCCCTTGGGATAAGCGCCACCTAGGGTTACACTCATATAGGCCAATATCCATACTAAACATGGACTACAAGTTATTTATGTCCGTATGGGCACATAGACTAGAGGAAATGTTACCATATTTGATTAATTCAGATCAATCTGGGTTTATTCAAGCCAGAGAAACTACAGATAATATACACAGAACAATCCATTTGTTGGACCATTTAAATCAGAGACAGATACAGGCAGTGTTGCTCAGCCTTGACGCAGACAAGGTGTTTTATCACGTCAGTTGGCTCTTTTATGGGAAACTTTACTAAGTTTGGATTCCCTGGGGAATTCTCTAGCATGATACAGAGAATTTATGCCTCTCCGAAGGCATATGTTAAAATGAATGGACAGTTATCATCAGTGTTACAGCTGGGAAGGGAACTAGGCAGGGTTGCCCACTTTCCTTACTGTTTGCCATGTACATTGAGCCATTGGCTGAAGCCATAAGGCAACATCCTAATATTCAGGGGTTCCTTTAGGAGGAAGGGATTTTACCATATCATTATATGCAGATGACATATTACTAACACTCCTAGAACCTGAAAAGTCCCTTCCTGCTACCCTACAATTGATAGATAAGTTTTCAGAAATAGCCAGATACAAAATACATACACAAAAACAGAGTTATTATCTTTAAATTTCACCCTGCAGTCTCTGAAGAACCAGATCCTTCTGAAATGGAGAAATAATAAGATTAAATTTGGGTGTAAATATTCCCCAGAAACTGGAACATTTGGAACTGTTTAATTTAGAGCCCTATCGATAGAGATAGAGAATTTAGTTGGAATTGGACACACCAGGTATTATCTTTTCAGCTCTAATACAAGCTATTCGGATGACCTTGTTTCCTAAGATATTATATTATTTCCAGACTTTACGATTATTCCATCACAATTCTACTAGCATCCTGGGCTAGAATTTTCAAAGGTTTGTATGGGCTGGGCAGCAGCCAAGGGTCAGAATGGTCTCTGTTACAGTTACCAGTGGCAAGAGGGTTGTAATCTTCCAAACCTTAGAGATTACCGTAAAGGCAGTAACATGTAAAATAGTGATGACATGACTGAACCTTCAGGTAGAGAAACCATGGAAATTTATTGAATTTATACTAAATGATCTTGTAAACATTATCCCTATTATATTTGCCCCAAATTCTTATCCACAGTTACAAAACTTCACATTTGGAACCTGTTATATGTTAAAGGCTTGGTATGAGCTAAGGGCATCTACTACATTAAGTGAAGTTTCTGGTTATTTTAAACTAATCGGTAGAGAAAGTGTGTCTTTGGATATGGGTGCTGTTCGGGCCCATCAAGAATGGCAGAAAAAAAGGTTTGCTTTGTTATATCGATATCTGGATGTAAATGGAGTACTGCCTTTGCCACACTACAGGCAAAATATCAATTCCCCATACACAATTATAGATATTTACAGATTGAACATTTATACAGAAAGAATTAACATTAAATACTCTGCCCTCTCTCATACCTATGTTGATGTCACTTTTAAGGGATGCTATAGAAGGCAGGGAACTAGTGAGAGGGCCAGGTGTAACAGAGCACACCATCAAGGAGGAGGGGCAGTACAATATAAAAGAACTGTGCTGCCTAAACCCAGAACAGGTATGCCATTTGCATCTATCATCTGAGAGACTGATTATTTCTTCTGCTGTTTCGTTTTGCTGGACTGTGAGACTGAGACCTAAAGGAGCGTGCTGCTGCCTGTTGGGGATTCGAACTGTGTGCCTGATATCTGTTAAAACTGTGAGCACTTTGTATAACCTCATTTCTTCTGTGCCTTACTCCCTTTGACCCTGCATTCCTGTGCTCTAGATGAGAGGGGCCAGGTGTAATGGAGCACACTTCATCAAGGAGGAGGGGCAATACAATATAAAAGAACCGCGCTGCCTGATGCGCTTAATGTATTAATGAAAGCATGAGTGGCGCGACACCACTCGTATTAGAAATTTTATTAGTAACAATAGGAGCAAATTTGAGTAGTATTTGCTGAAATTTACTTAGAAATTTAGGGTTAATCTAACTGGAAGCTAAATATTTTTATGTGAGTCTGGGTAGGTTATTTGTTTCATTTAATGTTAATTTTATACTGAGTTTTATTATTTGTTTTATTTTTCTATTCTTTATTTAATTTATTTAATATATTCTGGGTGGGTTGCTTATATGCTAAGTTTTATATAGTATTTATTAAGTGGATTACCTGAGATTTCCTCTACCTTATAGGATTATCCCTGATATAATGAGGTAGTTGCTCATTATTTTATTATAATTAAAGTTTGATTAACAGGGTGGTTTAAATTTTCACAATGTTGATGTTATGGTGGGGAATTGTTCTGGTAGGGTGCCAGTTTTTAGTATGTGAAAATTCTGCTCAGAATAGAAAATCCTTTGTAGAATGTCCATACTTGACAATAGAGTATAGGGGAACTATGATGGGAGAGAAATGTTCTAATTGGGTGGCAAGGGGACATTCATGCCTCTTTATTGAATATCCATATTGAGACAACTTTGATCAAATGGGTGTATATGGGTAGTGAACTTCTATGTGTCTGGAGACATAATGCTGTTTTAGAAAGTGCCAAATCTAGAAATTGTTTAGTGAAGGGAAATGTTTATATTTTAAAATGTCTAGAATGGGTAAATGGTTTGTAATTATAGGGTTAATGTTAAGTGGGATGTTCAATTAAATCCTGGGCCTGTTGCTGATTTGAATCATGATTATACATTTGAAATGTTGCATGAAAAAGGATTGAAAATTGTGCATATTAATATTTGTAGTTTGCTTAAGAAAATTGAGTATCTAAGAGAGTGGGTGGTTTATTATAAGCCTGATATTTTAATAATTACTGAATCATGGCTGCATACAAAATTCAAGATAATGATATAGCCCTGGAAAATTTCTATATATAGAAAAGACAGATCCAAAGAGGAAGTGGAGTATTAGTTTATGTTAAAAATTGAATTGATGTTAAGGAATTGCAAGATTTGTATAATTGGACTGATTCAGAATTGTTACCATTAGAATTAAAGCTACCTTATTCTAAACCCATCTTATTGATTGGCATTTACCATCCACCTAAAAGCAGCTTAATGGTCTTCTCTGAAATACAGGATGTACTGAAGAATTATCAAAATTCACATGAAATTTTGATAATTGGGGATTTAAATGTTGATTGGAAATATAGATGCCCATCATAGTCTAATTGATATGGCTACTACATTGAATTTGGTGCAACTGATAAAAGATGTTACTAGGTTAAATGCAGTAAATCCCAGTAATTCAACTATGTTAGATCTTATTTTCACTACAAATCCAGAAAAGTTTATAAAGAGTGGGGTGTTACCAGACTCAATGTCAGATCATCAGATAATTTTCTGTATTAGAAATCAGAAATCTAGAAAGACATCTAAGAATGTTGTACAAATTAGAGTCTTTAAACAGTTTGATTATGTTCAATTTATGCAGAATTAGAAAATTATAACTGGGAGAGACTAGAACTAATTCCCAGTGTGGGGATGCGTGGGATATGTTTCAAAAGGATTTAATACAAATTTGCAATAAACATGCTCCTATAAAACTAGGTTGATAAAATCAAACAAAGCGCCATGGTATGATTCAGATTTGTTTAAAATTAAAAGAACTAGAGATAAGGCATGAAACAAGCTAAATTAGCAAAGAAAGACCAGGACTGGCATAAATATAGGCAATTAAGAAATTTATATACAAAGGAAATTAGAAAGGCTAGATTGGCCTATTGTAAAAAAAATTGTCTAAAGAAATGATGGAAAACTCAAGAGTATTTTGGAACACAATAAATATGCTGCATAAGGACTTAGCTTGGGATATCCTAATCATTTCCTAATTAATGGTAATAAGATGGATTTGGAAAACAAGGTGGTTAATGAGTTTAATACCTTTTACAAATATGGGTATAATGAATTACAATTGGGTGGAGGAGATGTAAATCAGGTTCTACAGAGAAATTCCAGGTAAATGATACAGATAGAGTTTATGTACAATCTGGTATACAAGCTGAGTTTAAGTTTACTTCTATTACTAGAGGAGATGTTAGGGATTTATTATTTCAAATTAATACTAATGAAGCAGAAGGTATGGATGGTATCCCTACTATCTTATTAAAGTATGCAGCCCCTATTATTGATTTACCCTTAGCAAACTTATTTAATATGTCTCTTCTCTGTGGAGTTACCTCATACTTGAAGACTGCCAAGATTGTGCCAATTTATAAGACAGGATCTAGGTTATTATGAAAATGATAGACCAATTTCTCTTTTACCAACAATTTCTAAAATTTTGGAGAAAATAGTTGCAAAACAATTACAGGTATATCTGAAAGATAATGAAATCCTTAACAGTTATCAATCCGACTTTAGACCGAACATGGAACAAACACTGCCCTTATAAAGGTTACAGGAGATATAATGGAGAGCATGGACAGGGGATGCCAGTAGGAGCAATTTTGTTGACCTTTCTAAGGCCTTTGACACGCTGGACCATGGCATCCTCCTGTCAGACTAAAAACCTGTGGTATGTCTGAGTCGGTTATAAATTGGTTTCAAATTATCTTGACTCAAGATTGCAGCAAGTGACTATTAGAGAGTGGTCATCTGATCTGAAATTGATTGTGTCAGGAGTCCCACAAGGATCCATTTTGGGTCCTATACTATATAATTTATATATGAATGATTTGGGGTTTGAACAACCAAAGCTACAATACCATCTTTATGCTTGATGATACAGTTGTATATTTTGCTGATACATCAGTGAGAACTATTCAAATAGTATTACTACAGGCTTTTGATCAGTTACAGGAATTTTGCTTAGATCTAAATTGGTTTTGAATGAAAAAAATCTCAGGTAATGGTGTTTCATAGGGGTTACGGGTCTAAAACTGAATATGAAGGGTTACAAATTAAAACATTTTCAGGAAGAATCTTGCAACAAGTTGTTAGTTATAAATATCTGGGGTGTATTTAGACACAAAATTTAAATGGGACAGTCATATAGATAGTACCTTGACTAAAGTTGGTAAGTGCTTGGGGTCATTATATAGAGTAAGAAATAATATGTCTTTGGAAATTAGAAAATTAGTTGTAATCTGTTGTTGTACTACCCATATTGGAGTATGGTAATTTGATATATATGGAGGCTTCTAAAGAGCAACTATATAAGCTTGATGTTATGTATAATAAATTAATTAGATTTATACTGAAGCTGCAAAGAGGGCACATAGAGTAGATATGTATAAAGAATTAGACTGGCATACTTTGTCTCAAAGGTGGGCTCTTAGTACAATTATGTTAATGTTAAAATGTATCTCAGGAAAAGTCCCTAAATATATGGCTGAGTCCATTAAAATAAAAGACCTATTGAGGGTCTGCGCCTGCTAATTACTTGACTGTGCAGTCCCAAGTCGTAGAACGCTTGGGGGAATAAGCATTTTTAATACTGGACCTTCTATATGGAATAAATTGCCTGGGAAGCTTAGACCCCTTGAGGAAATTTCCAGTTGCACCAAATTAAACAATGGCTTATCGAAATATTAGTTATGATGAGAAATAGTTTGAATCTTAGGATGGTAGATTGTAATTTGTATTAAATGTATACTGTGAATTAATTATTGTTTTTGTATGTTCTTCTTGTCCTAGTTTGTTTTATGATTTGGAATTGTGTTATATTTATTGATGTATAATTATAGTGAATATATGTTTTCCTTCGTTATATATTGTTAACTTATAAGAGTAACTGGAAATGACACCTGGATCTCACTGTAAAGGAGCTTTGGCTCAGTGGAGATATCCTTATTCATTTTTGTATGAATAAACATTTTTACTACTGCTACTACTACTACTACTTTTATTACTACTACTACTTACAAATTCATTTAATTGGACAAATAAATAAAACAATAAGAGACTTTTTGAAGGAGTCCACTGAGGATATCTTGGGGAGATGGAATAGAGAATTAGGGACTCAGATAACTTATCAGAAATGGTTGGAACCTATTCCTCACTCGATGAGAGTATCACAGTCATCATACTGGTCAGAATATATATGGAAATGTTGTAGTAGATATTTTATACCCCTGACAAAATTGCTAAATTTGTATCTATGAGGCATGGCCTTTGTTGGAAGAGTGTGGAGAAAAATGGCAAATATAACACATATTTTTTTGTCCTGTCGAGAAAGTTACCCAATACTGGTTAGATATAGAAAGAGCATACAGAATATTGTGGGACCAGAAATTCAATTATCCAATCAGATGATTCTGCTTTACATTGGGGAAGACGGAAAAGTTCCACCAAGTAGAAGTAAATTATACTTGTACCTGGCAGCAGCTAAAAGATTATAACTCATCTATGGCGAACAGCTAAAGTACCCACCTCTCTCATTGGCATTCATTGATGACTGAGATATATTATCTAGAGAGAATAGTAGCTTCTAGAGCCGGAAGGATGTCACAATTTGAGTTCCAGTGGAGGCCATGTGTTTTCTTTATCTCGCCTCTGGATGAAGCACTTGTTCCCTGATACAGCTATTTGAAAGTAATCAATTTTTGTAGGATATGAATTTTGATCTAGTGTCATTTGATATATAACAGAATGATGTTGTAGAAACATGAATTGCCATCCTGAAGAACATTCCATGTATTGTAAGACAAAAGAGCAATACTGTATAGATGAACTATTGCTGTCATATATATAACTATATAAAAACAATAAAAAGAAAGAATATTAAAAAAAGGATGCCTACTTCCACATCCGTATCAGGTGCTCCCACAGAAAGTATCTCAGGTTCGAATTGCCCTCAGGCCATTATCAGTTCAAGGCAATGCCTTCCATTTCTTATCAGCTCAGGGTGTTTACAAAATGCCTAGCACCATTAGTAGCCTTCCTCAGAAGGCAAAACATTCCATATTTTCCATATCTGGACGACTGGCTCGTGGTGGGACAGTCTCCAGACTAGACAGATCAAGCTTGCAAGTCATTCAGCACTTGCTCACCTCCTAGGATTTCTCCTCAGACTCCCAAAATCAGTTCTGGAACCTGTTCAGCTCCTCACTTTCATAGGAGTGGAACTAGATACTGTTCAGGCAAAGGCTTTTCTCCCTCTGGCAAGAGTAAAGGCCATTGCAGATCTAGCTTCTTCCTTTTGCCTCGGGTCTCTCAGCCAGCAAGGCATTTTCTTCAGCTTTGGGTCACATGGCAGCCTACAGCATTGGTACAAGGTGCCAGGTTTCAGATGAGAGACATTCAGTTCTACTTAAGGGCTTATTGGTCACAGAAAAAGGATTCCCTGACCAAGCTGGTTCCAGTTACTCAGAATTTTGATCCAGGCTCTCCAGTGGTGGTTGGATCAAAGCAACCTAAGGCAAGGTGTCCCTTCATCTCCCAATCCCACTCACTCATTCTGACCACAGATGCCTCTCTCCTGGGCTGGGGTGCTCATCTGGAAGACCTCACAGTTCAGGGGTTGTGGTCTCCTCAGGAGTCCCTGCTTCACATCAATCTTCTGGAGATCAGGGCTGATTACCTGGCTCTATTAGTCTTCTCAGAATCAATTCAGAACAAGGTGTTTCAGGTCAGGACAGACAACACCACCACCATGTGGTACATCAACAAGCAGGAGGCACTCGGTCTATGGCCTGTGTATGGAGGCCATGAAATTGTGGTCTCTAGCTTATTCTCTGGAGACAACCCTAGTAGCAATCCACCTTCTGGGGAAGGACAATCTGATAGCAGATGCATCGAGAGGATTTCTCAGGGCCATCACGAATGGTCCCTGGATCCTCTAGTCTTGAAAGAGAGTTTCTCAAAATGGGGCACCCCTCAGATAGACCTCTTTGCAACCCCAGACAATCACCAACTTCCCTCTTTTGTTGCAGACACCCAGTCTTGGGCACAGTCCCTCTGGATGCCCTACTTCTGGATTGGAAGGGAAATTTCTGTATGCCTTTCCTCCCTTTCCTCTGGTATTCAAAGTTCTGGTCAAAATAAGGTCACAGTCTTGCAAAGTGATTCTGATTGCTCCAGATTGGGCCAGACAGCCTTGGTATCCTCTGTCTCATCCTACTTGGGTGATGTTATGCAACGCCAGGTCTATTAAAAACAAAACTGCCATAATAGCTGATTTTGTTGGATCATCTGACCTAGGCGTGCATCACCAAGATTACTGGTTGGATGAGAATGCTGGCCAGTTTTAGCATCAGCAATTCCGGCTGGGTACTTGTTGATACACTGCCCTAGGATGAATGGTGAGAATTGTTGCCATCTGTTTTAGATCGAACTGGGCCTAATGGAGGTGCCAATGGAACTACCCTCCTTTGAATGTATCATGGGCGAGGGTGGGGTACAGGATACTTCTCGCTCACCGTCCACCAGGTGATGGGAATGTTTTCCTGTGGAAGTCGCAGACTTCATTATCGACCTGACATTGGGATCCCCAGATGGTTAGTTTTGGGGATTTCAATGCATGGGTTGACAATGAACTCTCGTAGTTTGGTCGGGGACTTCCGCCAGTTAATGATTTCACTGGGCTTCACATGGTTATTTCCTCTCGACCCATATTGGTGGTCACTCATTGGACTTGGTGTTCCTACTGGGGATGGAGATATCCGATTTGGTGGTGGAACCAGTTGGGTGGTCTGACCATTATACCATTGGGTTCAGTTTCGAGGCCACCCTGGTGAGCCAGCCCCTATGGAGATGGTCCGGTACCGCCCTTTGAGGGGTGTTTCCCAGATGGCCTGATGGCAGTACTGGACCTATTGGGTTTACGAGTGATTGCATGGATCCAGGGGACCTGGTACTTGCCTATAATAAGGTGGTGATAGGGCCCTGGATTCCATTGCTCCTGTTCGTGTTCATCCCTCACTCTTCGCCCCAGGTCTCCTTGGTTTGATGAGACTCTGAGGGAGTTGAGGAGAGTTGGATGAAGGCTAGAGAGGTGCTGTCGGAGGTCGGGTCTGGATTGTGACAAACTTAGTTTGATGGACCATTATGTGGTCTATCAATCAGCAATTCTCGTAAGAAGGCAAAATTCTGTCCAGAGATTGCTGCTGCACAGAATCAACCAGCTCAGCTTTTCTGGACTGTGGACAGATTGTGCAATCCAATCTGTCTTCAGCCTGGAAGTGCTTTTCTCAAGAACGGTGTGAGGCATTTGCTCAATTCTTTTCAGATAAGGTTGCCACAATCAGGTGTGATATCCGCTGACCCTCCCTAATGGGAGCTGTGATGGTCGGCAGTAGATGTCGGACACCCAGTTTGTGGGGTTTGACATCAGCCTTCCCACAATCAGTGACATTGTGATGGTCATCCAGTTATTGCATCCGACCAACTGTAGTCTGGACCCGGGCCCCATGTCTCTTAGTGGGCTGTGTGGATAAAATCGGTCTGGTCCTGCTGAGACAGTCTGGAGGTCTTTGGAGAGGGATTTTTCCTAATCCTCTGTAGGAGGCCGTGGTTCGGACTCTTCTTAAGAAGTCCTCCTCAGACCCGGATTGTCTGGCTAACTACAGGCCCATCTCTAACCTGCCCTTTGTGGGTAAGGTTATTGAGAAGGTGGTCATGTCACAGCTGGATGATCATTTGACCAGCCACAATGTCTATGATTCTTTCCAATCCGGATTTAGGAAGAGACATAGTACTGAGACAGCTCTTGTCCGGGTACTAAATGACCTCCTAATAGCGAAGATTGAAGGACCCATTCCATCTTGGTCCTTCTTGACGTCTCTGCAGCATTTGACACCGTGGACCATGTGTGTTATTGAGCTCTGCAGTTTATCTGTTGGCTGTCTGGTACAATCCTCAGTTGGTTTCGATCTTTCCTCGAGGCTAGGACTCAGAGGGTGGTGTCTGTGATTTTCTCCTCGGCATCATTCCCCTATCCTGTGGGGTGCCGAGGGCTCCATTTTGGCGTCCATGTTGTTTGTGGTGTACATGCTGCCATTGGCAGTGATTGTTAGGCAGTACGGCTTGTTTTCACTGCTATGCAGATGATACTCAGATGCACATGTCCTTTGTGCCCGGCCAAGATGCTGCCATTCAGGCTTTAACAACTGTCTTGCCAAAATCCAGGATTGGATGAATTTGAGTTGGCTGTGGTTGAACCCAGAGAATTCTGAGGTGTTGGTTGTGGACCCAGGTCGCTGAAATGTGGGTTTGTTGGTGGGATCACCTTCAGGTTTAATGCTTGGGGTGTTCAACTAACTACCTCAGACCAGGTGCAGAACCTGAGCATTGTGTTTGATGACTGACACTAAAGTCTCAGATGTGGCAGTTGTCAAAGCCTCTTTTACCATCTGAGGAATATCGCCTGGGTGAAGCACCTGGTTCCTTCTGACAATCTTCCAGCTTTGGTCACACCTTCGTTACCTCCCACTTTGACTACTGCAACGCCCTTTACCTTGGGTTACCAGAGGTTGATATCTGCCACTTGCAGCTGGTGCAGAATGTGGCAGCTGAGGCTATTGACTGGTTCCTCTAGGACCAGTCATATAACGCCTGTGCCCGTGTGGTCTGCACTAGCTGCCAATATGCTGGCAGATCACCTTCAAGGTCAGTTTGCTGACCTATGAGGCCCCAAGGATCAGGGACCTGGTTACCTGAAAGATCTCCTTCATCCCTACTGTCCCTCCGCCTCTCCGATCCACTAACGAGGGTTGCTAGAGATTCCCATGGTTCGTTTAAAGACATCTGGGGCCAGATCTTTTAGTTTATGGCCCCAACCCTGTACGAATTCTCTCCACCTCGTCAGGTGCGAAGATTGTCTGACCGTCCAAAGCTTTAAGGGAGCATTAAAAACATTTCTTTTAGCCTTGCAAATAATGATTTTAATGTTGTTGCCGTGGATTTTATTTATGGTTTTAAATTATTTATTGATTTATTTTATCATGTTATGTACAGGCGCCTTGGTTTTGGAAAGGCTTTTTATAAATAAAGTTTGAATTGAATTGAATTGAATATTGTCGCTGACAATCCATCCTCCTCTGGTTCTCCCCAGAGTCACAATCTGTTAACCTCCTCTCGGGAGAGTTTAGTGCCCAAACCTTCGGCCTCAACCTCAGGGCCTGGCTCTTGAAGAGCTAGAATTTGCTAGGTATGAATTTGTCCCAAGAGGTTCTGGATATTCTTAATGCCCAGGAAAACTGCTACTAGCAAGTAAAATCTTACAATTCCAAATGGAAGAGATTTTCCATTTGGTGTTCAGATAAGCATATTTCTCCAACCACTGCTGACCTGTCTGCAGTCCTTGACTATATAGTTCACCTTAACAGTTTAGGTCTTAGGCCAACTACCCTCAAGGTTCATTTGGCTGTTGTTTCTGTGTTCCTGTCAGTAGGGAGCCTTCCTAACTGGCATCTCACCTTTATTCTGTACATTCTTTAAAGGGCTTACCCATACTAACCCTCCCTTTAAAGAGCCCATTCCTGTTTGGGATCTTAATATCTGTATTGCTTAACTGATGCAGCCACCTTTGAGCCCTTGGCATCAGCAGAGCTTAAGTACCTGACTTGAAAGGCTGTGTTTTGGTAGCCACCACCTCTGCCAGACGATCAGTGAGTTGCAGGCCCTTTCAGTGGAACCTGACTTTATCTCATTTCACAGGAACAAGGTGGTCCTCAGAACTAATCGAGGGAATGTTGCATCTTCAGCCCCAGTCAGACATCCTACTCCATAGTGGAGCCCTTAATCTTCCTTCTGGACAATTTACTTTGACCAAGTGCGACCTTTGTTTTCTTTCATGAAAACTCCATTTATTATGGCGGTGACTTCTGCCACACATATTTCTAAACTTCAAACTCTGGGGTACACATAACCTTACCTTTTTTCCACAAAAACAGTATTTCCTTACGCATCAACCCCTTCTTTTTACCCGACTGTGGTTTCGGAACATACCTGAGCTACCTGTTATTACCCGAACATTCCAATCTGGGGTATCACTTTTACACACTTTCAGTGCACACAGGGTGCTCAGATGCTACTGCACAAAATATTATGCTACTTGGAATGACAACACAATTTTATGTCTCCTTCGCACGATCTAGGGAAAGGCTCCTGTTCCAAATCAAACCCTTTCCACATGGCTGGCTAATTGCATTACGTTCTAACAAGCACAACAAACAACTACCTGACCCTGTCCATGTGCACTCTATGAGAGCCATAGCTGCTACAGCTGCTTGCTTTATGGGAGTGTCCATTACAAATATATGTAAACAACCATATGGTCCACAATCCATACCTTCACGATAATAGCCTCCTACCACACCAGCCTTCACCATGCAGTGGATCCTTTATCATACTCATCCACCTTTGATATTACTTGGGAGTCATCCCAAGTGTATTGCCTGCTGCAAGAGATATGCTCAAGAAGATGGTACGGTGCGTGCACTGTAATGGTAGAACTTCAGAAAGTCTCTTGCAGCAGGATGTATTCCCTCCCGCTTTCCCTTCCTTCTCGAAGAGAACAAACTTTTACATCCACACATTAAGTAAGAGAAAAGTCCTAGGCTGGTTCCCCCAGTTTGCATATCAGCGAGCTGAAGCCTGCAAGGAACTGAGGATGCCTGGGGCCACCCACTCTTATATAGTCACACAGGTGATGAGGTCCTCTGTGGGTGGCCCATAGGCAAAGACTGCTGGGAAAGCCTGCCGTGCAGAAGAGCATCCTCTGGCGGTGAAGTACGCCAACTGTACTTCTGTGTGTCTGGTCCATCTGTTATCCCACAACCCCTTCCACACTGCAAACCATGAGCCTGTCAGTACCCCTACCTGACTCAGCTGCCACATTTTAAGAGGGCCTCTAGGGCATTTTACATACAAGGGCCCCCATCCAGAAGCCAGTAGCTGCTGAGGTATCAACCTTGTGTTGGACATGCTCAACTGCAAGCCCTTTGAGCCTCTAGTGACGGTGAGCTAAAGTTCTTAACTTGAAAGCAGCTTTATAGTTGCCATCACTTTGGATTGCAGAGTTTCTGAAATTCATACCTTGGTCTGAATCCCCCATACACTGTTTTCCAAAAGGATAAAGGTGGTTATCAGCATGCACCCTAACTTCCTACTGAAAATGGTGCCTGAGTTCCATCTGAACCGCCTTCAGTGCTACCTACCTACTTTACCATTTCTAGAATGAAGGAGAATGCATTCTCCATTCTCTGGATGTTAGAAAAGTCCTAAAGTTTTACTTGGACAGAACTAAGGACTTCAGACAATCCAGGCACTCTTTGTCTCCTTTGTATGCCAGTACAGTGACAAGCCTGTTACGGTCAAGTGCATTTCTGCCTGGATTGTCAGCTGTCTATGCCACTGCTGCACCATGGTGCAGGTCAAGCTGGAAGGTCAGGTAACTGCCTACTCCTCCAGAGCAGTTGCCACATCCCTGCCAGAGATTCGCTGTGTACCTATTAGTGATATTTGCAGAGTTGCAACCTGGAGCATAGTACACTTTGTTAAGCACTATACCCTGGATGTCCATGCCAGGCAACATGCCTCCTTGTTAGACTATCCTGGATGGATTTCTGTCCTGGGTGAGCCTCAGCTCCCACCGCCCTCGTCTGGGAGACATTGTCTGAGCTTAGTATTCTGACCCATTAGTGTGAAGAAATGGTGAAGACTGATTCCTGAAGATAAGAAAATTACGTACTCACTTTAATTCTTGATCTTCTAGGATATCTTTCAGCAATGATCTGCATGCCCACTCGCCAATCATCAGGCACATTGCAATCTGTTTGTTGCCCTTCACCCCTGTTCTGAAGACTTGTGTCACTGGTTTGTTGACCCTTCTTACATGGGTCATCTGGGCTGTCTTATCATACTTACAAAGTTCAAAGGAATAACGAAAATAAATGTTTTAGAGAGGCAGATTTTAATGGTATGCGAGGAAATTCCGTGCTGAACTGGGTTGAGGAGCTGGAATCAGAATCTGTAGAGGATATGTGGAATGCCCTTATAAAGAAATTGAACCAGCCAGTAAATAAATAGCAGGAAGAAAAACAAACACAATAACAAAGGAAGAATTTTGGTTTAATAGGAAGGTAACTAAACTAATGAACAAAAGAAAAGAGTATATAAGAAAGCAAAACGGGAAGACTAAGGTGGAATAGGTAAAGTAAAGAAGGATAGCTCTGGAATGTAAAAAGTATATAAGGAAGGCCAAATGGGACTATGACCTGAGCCTAGTCAAAAAGTTAAGGATAATTACAAATCCTTGTATATCCCATATAACCACACAAGAGGAGGTAGTGTGCAGGTTGGCCCTTGTTAATAACAAAGGAGAACTAATATTAGATAATAAAGACATATCAGGTATGTTAAATCAGTACTTGTGTCAATTTTAACACCAAGATGGACATGGCTGGGCTGGCCAGGTGGTGCTGAGGGTTGAGGCACTGGATGCTACACCTCATGCTTCGCCAGCGACCTGAGTTCAGGAGCGGGCTCGGTGCCATGGGTCAGTAGGGCAGGGAGAGGATTGAGTGTCCTGTAGACTGCTTTGTTATCTTGGGGAGGATTACAGGGTTGTCCGGCATCCCAGAAACCCCGGTGGAGATGGGGCACTGCAGAATGTGGACAAAAAGACTTGGGGAGCATGGCAGGCTGCAGCAGGTTACCATGCACCATGGCATCATTGTCGCCATGCTCGGAGGAGGAGAAAACAGAACAAGGAAAACAAGCATCACTGTGGGGTAGGTGGACGGCACCTGGCCCCATGCTCACCGCCAGATCTCACCCACCTGGCCTTCTAGTTCCTCCACCCAGGCCCTCACCTGCAGCTTGGCCAGTCTATAACAGAGTGCCCGAAGAGGAGAGGTGGCCCCACCCTGGAGGGGTCAGCTGGGGTACTGGCTGCAGGAGGAGGGAGAGAGAGAGGCTCAGGATGGGGAGACCTCAGGTGGGCAGGATCAGGCAAGGATGCCTGAGAGAGGCCCACAGGCTGTGACCAGAGGAAAAAGACATTAAAAAAAAGATGGACTTGTAGTTTGGGGAGGTCAACTCTGGGATCCACCATTGATTATAAATGTAGAGGACATGAGGAGCAGATCAGATGTCTTGATCACAGCAAATCTCCTGGGCCTGATGGTCTGCATCCAATGGTCATGAGTGAGCTGGCTGGAGAATTGGCAGGACCTGTAACTAAGATTTTCCAGTAATCACTAAATTCTGGGCAAGACTGTAGTTAGTAGCTGGAGAAAGGCAACCATGGTTCCCATTTATAAGAGGAACGCAGGAATAAGTGTGGTAATTACAGGCCTATAAGTTTGACATCTGTTTTGGGTAAAGTCCTGGAGGGAATCCTAAAGGAAGGGACTGAGGAACATCTTAGAAGTATGGAAGCATGTGATGAGTTACAGCATGCGTTTACCACTGGCAGGTCCTGCCAGACAAACCTACTTCAGTTTTATGAAGGGTGATTAGAACACTTGATGGTAGATTGCCTGTTGGCGTGGTCTTTTTGGACTTCAGCAAGGCATCTGATAAGAGTGCCGCACAAAGAACTTATTGGGGCCTTGCAAATCTAGGATTAGAAGCATCATGGAGGGGTCAATTCATGGCTCACATGCAGGAGACAGCAAGTCAACTTGAGAGGGTGTAGGTCAGACTGAGCAGAGGTGATGAGCAGTGTGCCACAGGGCTCTGTGTCTGGACCCTGCCTCTTCAATATTAACATGACATCTGTGAGGTGTAGAGAAGGGGTCTGGTTGTTGAAATTTGTTGATGACACTAAATTGGGATCCATGGTACTGTTATCCATGGTCCAGCACCCTGATTTTACCCCTACCTTGCAGAAAGCAACCTATATGTAGGTATACCTGTATGTACTAACTTTAGGGGTGAAGACACATATTATGCTTTATTATGTTCACTGATATATATTTTAGCTATGAGAGATGCTTTTCACTCTATTTTACAGTATTTTTTATAAGTAAAGGCAACAGTGCCATCTTTAATAATTGTACTGCTGTTATGACCTTGGACTTACAGAAGCCCTATTGTATTACACTATCTTGTGCAAGCTTAGCAACTTCTTATATTAGTTAGATGGTTACTTAGGCCACCTGATTTTGGCCAATTATATACTTTTATGCAGCCTGGGAGTGGGTCCCAAGATGGTAGCCTGGGTAGGGTGAGAACGGAGAACAGGACACAGAGGGTAATAATAAACTGAGTCCACTGAAGAAAGGGGTTACTAGTGGGGTACCACAGGGTTCAGTACTAGGACCGGGTCCTCTTCAATGTCTTTATAAGTGACATTGCAGAGGGACTGGAAGGAAAGTATGTCTCGTGCAGACGACACAAAGATCTGCAACAGAGTTGATACAAGGTGGGGTGGAAAGGATGAGAAGGACTTGGCAAAGTTGGAGGAATGGTCAAATGTATGGCAGCTTAGATTTAATGCTAAGAAGTGCAAAGTAATGCATCTGGGAAACAAAAATCCAGGGAAGAGTACACAATGGGGTGAGATACTAA
This sequence comes from Neoceratodus forsteri, assembly GCA_016271365.2. Lineage (NCBI taxonomy): Eukaryota > Metazoa > Chordata > Ceratodontiformes > Ceratodontidae > Neoceratodus > Neoceratodus forsteri. Next base: position 983,116,076 of record CM057455.1, read on the forward strand.
CAACAACAAAAATGGAAAGGACCTGAGGGCAGTCATATCAGATGACCTAAAGGTGGGCAAGCAATGTTAAAGGGCAGTAAGAAGGACTGGGGGATACTGGGATGCATAGGAAAGGCATCACCAGTAGAAAACAGGAAGTTGTTATCCCTCTGTACAGACAGCTGGTGAGACCCCATCTGAGTACTGCATCCAGTTCTGGAGACCCAATCTCCGCAAAGTCCAGAGGAGCAACTAAAGGTGCAAGTTCTGCACGGAAGACATATGAAGAGAGACTTAAGGAGCTTAATATGTAGCCCTCGAGGAAAGGAGGAGAGAGGGACATGATAAACGTTCAAGTACCTCAAGGAATCAACAGAGTCCAAGAAGGGTAGCATCTTTCAGAAAAGAGTATGCAAGAACAAGGGGCACAATTTTAAGATAGAGGGATGGCGCTCAGAGGTAATGTAAAGAGTATTTTTCACAGAGAGGGTTGTGGGTGCATGGAACAGCTTTCCGGAGGAGGTTGTGGAGTCAAAACAGTGGTGGAATTCAAGAATGCATGGGACAGTCATAAGGCAGTTCAGGGGCTGTGGGTAGGAAGAAATAGGCTGCTGGTTAACTAGGATCTGCAGCTTATCCATTAGGTAGGAAATGGGCAGACTGGGTGGGCCAAGCAGTCCTTATCTGCCATCAGATTCTATGTTTCTATGTTTCTTTAGTAGTTGCTATGACAATTATCGGGTATAAGACCCTTTGTAGCATGTAACTTTCTGAGAAGAGAGACTGCGTTACCTAGGTAAGGAAAACTGGTATTTCCCAGTGATCACACTGGTAGTAAGCCTGTATTACTAATCTGTAATAAATTCCATTTATTACATGAGTATCACTTATCTGTTGTCTCTTCCTGTTGTGCCGCTCCACCAAGAATCTGAGGAGGTAATTTATTACCAAGTTACAGTACAGAGCACCAATGATATAGAAAAGTTGCACTTGGAACTGAGAAGGCTAGAGCAGTGGGCAGTGGGGCATAAACTGGTGTTTAATTTGGACAAATGTGCTATTACGTACTTGGGAAAATCAAATGCTCAGGCACAGTATGCTACTGGAGACCGATATTTAAGAGAAACATCAGAGGAAAGACTTGGGGCGGGGTGGTGGTAATAACTAGGGACCTTAAGCTGAATAAGAACTGTCATGCTATGGCCAAAAAGACTTGAGGTATACTGGGATGTAGCAAGGTACATTGTGAGTAGGGACAAGAGGGTGCTGATGCCACTGTATACCTCTCTGGTACAGCCTCACCTGGAGTACTGTGCACTTTTACATCTCCTTGTGCCAAAGCAGATATTTCACTACTGGACGGAGTGCACGGATTAGCTACTAGGATGATTAAGTCGGTCAGACATAAGAGTTACAGAGATAGACTAGAAGCTCTGGGGTTATATTCACTTGAGTATAGACGTTTGAGAGGACATGTGTTTGGTCTTTAGAACCTGCACACACAATGACTTGTGGGACTGACTAGGACTAGAACTTAAGTCCAGTTGCCATACCACAAGCTCACATGAACTCCAAGTAATTATACTGCAACAGGAAAAGAGCAGCATGGTTCACCCAGAAGGTGTGGGACTTATGGAATTGACTTCCTCTGGGGGTAGTGGGCAGTGCAGATATGACTGCTTTTAAAAGGGATTATGGGGGTGCTGTGGAGCACACTCGCTGAAAATACATGCTTACTCTCAGCTCCACATTCCTATGACTTTAATTTTAAAATACTCATTACTTTGACAAAACTTGGAATTATCTCTACAGATTCTATCAGCTTGCCTAAAAGGAGCATTTTGATATCGATTTTACTATCGGGTGTACAACTAAAGGTGGAAGAGGAGGCGGCTCTAAAACTTAGCAGCTTGTGGAACAGCCAGCTCAAACATCATCGTCGGGCCTGCAGGAATCTGCTGAACCACCTTGGCAGTCTTTAACGTTGTCCATGCGGCCATAGATGGAAAATGGCTGATATTCTTAAATGACCCAGGGACCAAGCCATTAAAACTGAGTCCGCCACCAAAACTGCCTCTTCCACAGAGACACAAGCAAATAAAGCATTCTAACCCCAGTAATGCTCAGGATATTCATAACTTTGTGCAGTCAGCCTGGTGGGTTGGACTGCCCAGAGAGATGGAACACATGCAAATGATGGAATTCTTTGCACATGAGCATCTTTCAAATACCGCCTCTACCAACTGTAGTATTCTAAACCCTTCAGATTTTTCTCCGCCTGAAAGTCTGGTCGCTCGGAGTCTATGTCGCCTCTTTCACGTGAAGAAAGATAAAAAATCATCAAACCATAAGTATATTTAATTTCTTTTCTGCCTCTACTGATTGTCAGTTTAGATCTAATTTATTATTAAAGTAGTTGTTTTCTTGGTTCCTCGTGGTTCGGCATAACCGTGAGGGATCCGAATTAGTTTAGCTTAAATTGGGTTCTCTGACTAAAGAACCTATATAATTATCGCTAAATTTTGGTCCTTACAAACTTTATTTGTAACCATTTTATCGGTTACAGAACCGCTGAACTGGTTCATATTTCATCTCCCTATCAGTTCTGGGACCAACCGCAAAAAAAAAAAATGTTAAAAGCTGTTTAAATAACCGCAACAGTATCTATTATTTAGCGGTTGGTGTTTTTCCTCTTGCTTTTCACCATGGCAGAGAAACCTAAGAAGAGAACCGGGATCCCGGGTTTAAAAACTGTTTAAAGTGTGGAGATGTGTTTGCTAAGGCAGACAAGCACAGCTTATGTGTAGCTTGTCTGGGTTTCAAATCTGGACCAGGAATGAGATATGTAAAACTTTTCCAGATAAAACTGTGGAAAAGTAACTTGAATGGCTCAATAAAAAGTTTCTTAGGGGTCCCTCAGTCTCTGACCAGCTGACACCCCAGTCTGTTGTGGCTGAACCCACAAGTGCTATTACCCCTGCCCCTGATACGGGCGAAAAGGGGCAAAAGAGGAAAAGAACCGCCTGACTCTCTGGTTCCTCAAAGAAAACAAAGAAACTTAAACATGCAGAACCCTCTCCTGTTAACCCAGGGACTTCTACAGAGGTGTCTGTAATGCCTTCAGCTCAGAAGATTGCTCAGGCATTCAAAATTATTCAGGCTCTGCAGAGCATCATCCTCAGCCTCCTGCCCCTCACAGGGTCCCCAGGTTGCTAGTACTGTGTTGCCCTGCACCGGAGCAACTATATTTTGAAGAGGATGACTAGCCTTATGAGGAGGATGAACCTATCCTCCAGAGGTGTCCACTGAGCAGGATTTTGGCTCACCTCCCAGGGTATCTGAGGATTTTTCCTCCCATTTTTCCTTTGTAAGGAAAATGGCAGATGCCTTAGATATCGCCACAACAGAGCAAGTGGAGGATGAAATTGAGTACCTTAATATGATGGGTTTAACACCCACAAAGGCCCTCTTCCTCCCAGTATATAATTTTAAGAAGGATGCTATGAAGCTCCTGCAGACCCCTAATTCTATTCCTCCAATCGACAGGAGAATAGACAAAAGTACCAGTTGGATAGGGAGGAGCTGACTTCCTCTTCTCTCATCCTGACCATCAAGGGGTAATACAATAGGCAGCCTGTGATAAAGCTTAAGTCCCTCTGTCCTCCACCCACTGGACAAGGACTCCAGAAAATTGGACAGTATGGCCAAAAAGGCTATTTGTCAGCCTCACTGGCCATGAGACAGGCTACTTTCCAAGCTTATGCTGCCCAGTATCAGAAATCCCTGTGGCAGTCAGTACTGGCAATGTCACAAAGCCACCTCACCCTTGTCAGATGACCTGGCTGAAACTGCCAGGTTTAGGCTAGAGGTGGCTAAGTACCAGTTCCAAATGGCTGCTGATTCGAATGTTACTGCAGCCAGGTGGATGGCTAACACAGTGGCTCAGAGGAGGTTTTCTTGGCTTAGGGCTACAAACCTCACTCAGGATACCAATCAAAGGCCTTGGATTTTCCATTAGAAGGAAATTCTCTTTTGGGGAATCCACGGGCTCTATGAAAACGGTGGATGAATATAAGACTACTTATAGAAGTAACTCTGCCAGAGACAGAGCTTCTTCATCCACCAGGCTCTATGGAAGGGGGGTCTCTCTTACATGACAAGACCTTTTTCCAGCCAGTAGCCTTGCCCCAATACCAGCAGTACCCAACAGGGCTACTCTAGGGGTAGGGGTAGAAGGGGCTCTAGGCAAGGGTCTCAGGCATAACCTCAACCCCAGCCTAAACAGAACCCCTGAGATGCAGGCTGCCTCCTCCCTACCTGTCGGAGGCAGATTGTCCCATTTCCTCCACCTTTGGTCAACCATCACCACAGACAAGTGGGTGTTGGAGGTAGTGGGCAAAGGTTTGTCTCTGGACTTCAAATTTCTTCTCAAAAATTCCAGGGTTTCATCTCTCCTCCTCTAGCACAAACTTCAGTGCTAGAGGCAGAGGTTCAGAAGTTGCTACAGCTCAGAGCAGTGGAACCAGTTCCTACAACCCTGAGAGGAAGAGGTTTTACTCCAGATACTTCCTAACAACAAAGAAAAATGGGAGTGGCGTTTTGGATCTCAGAGCTTTAAACAAGCTCCTGAAAAGAGTCAAAGTTCAAGATGGTAACTTTGGCTCGGATTCTGCCAACAATCCAAAAGGAGACTGGCTGGCATCTCTGGACTTACAAGATGCCTATTTCCACATCCCCATAAAAGAATCTTTCAGGAAATATCTCAGATTCAGACTCATCTGGTCATTATCAGTTTGCAACCCTTCCTTCGGCCTTTCCTCAGCACCAAGGGTGTTTACAAAATGACTAGCAGCTGTGGTGGCATTTCTTGAAGACAGGGAGTGACTGTTTTCCCATATCTGGATGACTGGCTGGTGGTGGGAAAATCACCAGAACAAGTCAGAACCTCTCTAAAGCTCACACAGGATCTTTGGAGTCCTTGGGTTTCATGATAAACCAAAAATCTGTCTTAACCCCTACACAGACTTTACAGTTCATAGGGGCAGAGATCAGTACTCTACTGGCCAGTGCCTTTTGCCACTGGACAGGGTACAAAGCCTTCAGGACATAGCAAATTCCTTCAAGTTGTACAGGCAAAAATAGCCAGGCAATTCCTGCAGCTCTTGGTCATATGGCTGCATCCACAGGCACAGTGCAGGGTTCCAGGTTTCACATGAAAGACATCCAGTTTCATCTCAGGAATCATTGAGTCAGAAAAAGACCCTTTTCAAAACTCATTCCAGTGACAAGGCCTCTGTTATAAGCCCTTTTGTGGTGGAAAAGGAATCCAACCTAAGGCAAGGAGTCCCTTTTCAGAAGGAGGATCCTTCACTAGTCCTCATGACAGATGCATCTCTTCTGGGCTGGGGCACCCATCTGGGGAGCACACAACTCAGGGTACCTGGACAGAAGCAGAGTTCCTCCAGCATATAAACTTGCTGGAACTCAGAGCAGTATTCCTGTCACTAAAATGTTTCTCTACACTGGTGATGGGCAAGGTGGTACAGGTCAGAACAGACAATATGACCACTATGTACTACATAAACAAGCAGGAGGCACCAGATCAGGTCCCCTATGCACAGAAGCCATGAAAATTTGGACTCTGGCATATTCTCTAAAGGTGTCCCTGCAAGCAATCCATCTGCCAGGAAAGGATAATACCTTGGCAGACACACTGAGTCGAATCAATCAGTCCCATCATGAATGGACACTGAACAAGCAGGTGGTGCAGGTAATTTTCAGGAGGTGGGGCATTCCAGAGATAGACTTGTTTGCATCCCACCAGAACCACCAGTTGCCTCAGTATGCTGCAGACCACCAGCCCAGGGCACAATCCCTCTGGATGCCCTGGTACTGGACTGGTCAGGCAAGTTTCTTTATGCATTTCCCTTTTCCTCTGGTTTTCAGAGTACTACTGAAGCTCAGATCCTCTCAGCTTCTCTGATCTTGATAGCTCCAGATTGGCCCAGGCAGCAATGGTACCGCCTTCGCTCTCCATGTCAGTGAGCAAACCAATAAGTTTGCCTTTCAGGCACAATCTCTGACCCCAATCAGGAACATTGTTGTACCCAAATCTCAAGTCCCTCCACATCAAGGCATGGCTCTTGAGGAATTAGAGTATGCAGACTTCAACCTTTCTGAAGCTGTATTAACGATCTTGAAAGGTTATAGGAAGCCCTCCACTAAGAAAATGTATTCTGCTAAGTGGAAAAGATTTTCTTTTGGTGCTCTGGTAGGAATTTCGCCCCAAATGACCAGGGAGTCTCAGTGGTCTTGGATTATCTGACTCACTTACATTCACAAGGTCTACAACCCAGTTCTCTAAGGGTTCATCTTGCAGTAGTGTCTGCATATCTTTCTGCTAGGACAAAGGTGTCAGTAGCATCAGATCTCATTTTCGAAAGATTTTTTAAAGGACTGATACATTTGCATCCTCCTCACAGGGCACCAGTGCCGCTTGGGATCTTAACATATGAATAGCTAGATTAATGAGGGCTCCTTTGAGTCCATGGCTACTGCCCATTCAAAGTATGTTACCTGGAAAACAGTTTTTCTGGTAGCAATTACCTCAGCAAGAAGAATCAGCGAGCTTCAGGCTCTCTGTGTTGACCAGGACCACATCTCCTTTCACAGAGATAAGGCAGTCCTCAGAACAAACAGACAATTCCTTCCCAAGGTCGTTTCAGACTTTCATCTGAACCAGTCAATCACTCTGTCAGTCTTTTCACAGACCATACAAGCTCTGGTGAAAGAAGACTCCACAGTCTGGATGTGAAAAGAGCACTCAACTATTACATGACAGTACTAAGGGCCATAGGTAAGACAAAAACAACTTTTCCTTACATATGGGGATGTCGGAATGGGCAAACCAGCCTCAAAAGATCCATTTCTCGATGGATTGTCTAGTGTATTCAATTCTGTTACACTAGAGCAGGTAGGAGTCCCCAGCTGGGCTGAGGGCACACTTCGACAAGAGGAACAGCTGCCAGTCTTGCAGCTGCTAGGGAGGTTCCATTATTGGATATCTGTAAAGCAGTTACTTGGAAATCAGTACACACCTTTACAAAGCATTACAACTTGATAGTTTTGTCCAGAAGTGATGACAGATTTGCACAGCAGTCCTGCAAAGTCTGTTTCCAAAATAAGTTCTGTGCCCACCTCCAGGAGAACTGCTTGGTAGTCTGCACAAAGTTATGAATATCATGAGCATTACTGGGGTTAGAAAAACAATTACTTACCATAGTAATCTTTCTTTCCAGTGATGCTCAGATATTCATAACTCCTCCCATCTTCCCCTTCCAGAACTTCAGCCTCTGCATTCCGCATGCTAGTGCCACATAGCCATACCCTTCTGGGTACACTTCTCTATACCAGATAGATTTTAACAGTTTTCTGTCTCTCTTAATAGTTTTCTCATACTGTCTGGTGAACACCATTGTTATTTGATGTAGTTCCTCCTTTGGAGGTTTTGGGTAAATTGTTTTTATTAGGGTAATCCTAAAAAAGTTTTCATTAATTAGCTGTTAGATTTTTCATAATGCCTGACTTCCAGGCTTCTTACAAATCTGAAGGGTTTAGAACACTACAGTTGGTAGAGGCAGTATTTGAAAGATGCTCACGTGCAAAGAATTCCATCATTTGCATGTGTTCCATCTCTCCGGCAGTCCAACCCACCAGGCTGACTGCACAAAGTTATGAATATCTGAGCATCACTAGGAAGAAAGATTACGATGGTAAGTAATTTTTTCTTATCGGCTACCACTAAACTCATTCAGGAGAATGACCAGCTCCGTTATTGCCTGGAAGCCATCAAAAATGCACAGAGGGCCGTGAATCTTCACCTGGTCAGACTCCCGGAGTAGTGTAGAGGCCGACTTGGTGGGCTTTTGAGAGAGTGGTTGCCTACAGCTCTACAACTGCCACTGTTACAGGCACTGACTCTCCGATCTTACAAGCCCATCAAATTTCTCCCAGAGCAGCAGCAGCTCAATCAGGCACTGACTCTCCAATCTTACAAGCCCATTAAGTTTCTTCCAGAGCAGCAGCAGCTCAATCAGAGCTTCCAAGGTCAGTCCTAATGGTTACCATGAGTCACGTTCAGGACACCTATTTATAAGCAGCACCAAATGCCCCAAACCTTACCTTTAATGGTAAGACTCTCCATCTCTTCCCGATCTATCATTCACAACCAGAAGCTGATGCAAAAGTTTGATGTCTTTGCAGCTTGGGCGTTGTGCACTCCTTCCTGATGCCAGCTCACCTCCATAAACATTATGGAGGCCAAACCTTTCAGTATACTGATCCAAATGAAGTGGGTAAGAAGGTGGAAGCCCTAGAAAGGGAGTTTGCTGCTGCCCCAATTCTTCCAGAGGATGATTCGGATGATGATGCACCATGAGTGGAGAAACACTTTTTTCATTTTTCTTTCTTAGCCCTTTGCCTAGTTTGAACACTAATATTTATTATAAAGGCATTGAAGGCTCTATGTGAACTGGGATGGGGTGATTGTGCTTACTGTTGATTTTCAAATAGTTCATTGTTAGGCAAAAGTTTGAATGTGAGTAAAGATTGCTATAAAGGTTTATCAATATGTGTTTTCTGCCTCGTGTAATTTTGATATCCAGTGACTATGGTTTTCTATACAGATTTTACAGGTTCCCTACGTTTTGTTTCAAGTTTTGAGAACCTGTTTCTAGTCTCTACAGCTGATAAGTTTCAAGTTTTATTATTTGATGTTTTATTAAGAAATGCTTACTAACCCTTGAGGTTGGTTTATTATAAGGGTCGGTGAGAGCTGTGGAGTTGGGACAGAGTGCTGCCATTATGACTGAATGTCTGACATGCTTGGAGTGGGATCATATCAATTTATAGTTGAATCTAACATTATTGGGATGCCTTTTTCTTTGAATGATCGCCTCATTCTTGCAGTGCAGCTATTGTGGACAATTATTTTGGACTTTGTGGTAATACCCCACCTCCTTACAACAGTCTCCTAGGCTACCTTTTTTTCTATAGTCCATTGGATGGCTCCTTAAACTTAGCTCTGTATGCCTGGTAGGCAGTATTTACTGTATGTTGTTTTATCTTTTTAAAACAATAAAATATGCTGGCCTGGTGGCGCTGAGGGTTGAGGCGCTGGACGCCACCAGCGACCCGGATTCGGGAAAGGCCCCGGTGGCTGGGGGTCAGTGGGGGCAGGAAGAGACTGAGCATCCGGATGACAGCTCTCTCTTCCTGGGGTGGGGTTAGGGATGAGGGTTGCTCAGCAGCGCCCTCTGGGGAGGCTGTTAGGGTGAGCGAATGTAGCATCCAGGGGTGTACGCCAGGGGTGGAGCTACAGCCCAAGAAACGTACAAATAGAAAAAAACCTCACCACTGATAGGCGAAGGTGCCTTCCCTCCGCATTCCACACTCCTGTAGTTGTGCCTGAAGTCCTCTCCGCTTTCCTCCCTCTCAGCCTGGTGTCTCAACCCTAATAGAAAAGCGCCCTGGGCAGGGGCAGCCCTTCCTGGAGTAGACCTGGGGGGGCATGCCCAGTGCTGGGGAGTAGCAGAGGAGGACACAGTAGAGACCACGAGAGCAGTAGAGAGTGTGGCAAGGTAGGGTCGCTAGAGAGTTCAGTGGTGGGAGAAAACAGAGTTTGAAAAATAATAAAACAAATATAAGTAAAAAAGGGATTAGACAGTTACTGTATTTCACATGCTGTATGGCTATTCCTTTTGAGTTAAGGGCGAGCTGCACATGGGTTGTTGCCTGATTTGGCTTGAAAACTCCTACTGAATCCTATGCCCTTAAGATAAGTGTGTAAGTGCTAGTTAGGTTATGTTGCACTTTCCTGGTGAAAACGGTACTGAAGCGGTTAATGTCTGGTGCCGAGGTAAGCCTATGCTACGAGCTCCCCTCACAACCAACTCAGTGAAGAAGATGGATAAAACCTTTATAGGTACATCAGGAACAAAGGAAGACCAAGGGAGGGATAGCAAGGCTTAATAAAGGGGGAGGGGTGGGCAGAGGGTGACTGAAAAGGCAGAGATACTGAACAAATACTTTTGCTCAGTATTCACAAAAGAAGAAGATGGGAGGTACCTAAAACCAAACAATAAAAGCACTCTGGACAGAGGGGTCGATATCAGTCCATTCACAGAAGAAAGAGTCATGAAGCAACTCCTAAAACTCAAAGCGGACAAAGCAATGGGACCTGATGGATTCACCCTAGAATTCTAAAAGAATGAAGGAGAGACCTAGTGAAACCACTGACTTCCCTTTTAACAGATCTTGGGAGGATGGTATGTTACCTGAGGACTGGAGAAGGGTGGATGTGATTCCTCTTCACAAATGTGGCAGCAAGGCAAAGGCAGGAAACTACAGACCCATTAGCTTGACCTCAGTGGTAGGGAAAATGATGGAATCACTTGAAAGAAAGAATTGTTGAGTACCTAGAGGTCAGCAGGGCACAGGACCCAAGGCAGCATGGATTTATAGCAGGAAGGTCATGTCAGATGAATCTAATGGATTTCTTTGACTGGGTAACTGAGTAGTAGACCAGGGAGGGGCTATGGATATGGCCTACCTAGACATTAGCAAGACATTTGACACAGTCTAACACAAAAGACTAATAAACAAGTTAGTCAGCCTGGAGTGGGTCCCAGGGTGGTAGCCTGGGTAACAAGCTGGCTGGACACAGGACACAGAGGGTAATAGTAAATGGAGTACACATTGAAGAAAGGGGGTTACTAGTGGGGTACCACAGGGTTCAGTATTGGGACCAGTCCTCTTTATAGCAGACATTGTAGAGGTCTGAAAGAAAAGTATGCCTCTTTGCAGATGACAAAAAGATCTGCAACAGGGTTCATACACAAGGGGGGTGCAAAGGATGAGAAGGGACTTGACAAGATTGGAGGAATGGTCTAAAATATGCAGCTTAGATTCAATGCAGAAAGTGCAAAGTAATGCACCTCTGAAACAAAAACCAGGGAAGAGTACACAGTGTGGGAGGTGCTAACAATAACACATATGGAAAGGGACCTGGGAGCATGACCTTAACGTAGGTAAGCAATGTGAGAAGGCAGTAAGGAGTGCTGAGGGATACAAGGATGTATATGGAGAGGCATCACCAGTAGAAAACAGGAAGTTGTCATCCCTCTGTACAGACAGCTGTGAGACCCCATCTGGAGTACTCGTACAGTTCTAGATACCCCATCTCCACAGGGACATAGACAAGATAGAGGCAGCCCAGAGGAGGGCAACAAAATGGTTCAGGGTCTGCAACAGAAGCCATATGAAGAGAGACTAAAAGTGCTTAATATGTATACCCTTGAGGACAGGAGGGAGAGGACATGATAGAAACTTTCAAGTACCTCAAGGAATCAACAAAGTCCAAGACAGGAGCATCTTTCAGAAAAGAGATGTGCAAGAACAAGGGGCACAATTTGAAGATCGAGGAGGGATGGCTCAGGGGTAACATGGAGAAGTATTTTTTCACAGAGAGGGTGGTGGACGCATGGAACCACCTTCCTGAGGAGGTTGTGGGTCAAAACAGTGGGGGGATTCAAGAATGCATGGGACAGACATAAGGGCAATTATAGTGAGGGGTAGGAGGAAGTATTTTTTTTTTTTTTTTTAATGAATCTTTTCCTCCGTCGCAGCCCATGAGAGGCCCCTCTTGGGCATCCTGATCTGTTCCTGCCCACCTGATATCCTCCTATCCCAAGCCTCCTCTCCACCCCTCCCTGCAGCCAGTACCCCGGCTTGACCCCCTCTGGGGTGGGGCCACCCCTCCTCTTTGGGTGCTCTTAGAAGCTGGCCAAGCTGTAGGTGGAGGGCTCGGTGGAGGAACTGGAAGTCTGGGTAGGTAGATCCGGCAGTGGGTATGGGGATCAGGTGCCATCACCTACCCTGCAGAGCTGGTGTTTTCCTGTTCTGGAGAATGCCCTCCTCCCGAGCATGGCGTGCAATGATGCCGTGGCGCAAGGCAACCTTGCAAGTGTCACCACACTCACCCCAAGTCCTTGTTGATCCTAGGTACTACAGTTCCCCCGATCTCCATTGGCAGCCGCTGGGATGCCAGACATCCCAAAGCCCTCCTCCCAGGAGAGGAGAGGAGAGGAGAGCAGTCCAGCAGATGCTCGATCCTATCCCTCCCCTCCCTCCCCACCCCCCGAACTCGCCTCCTCCCAAACTCAGGTTGCCAGCTGACTCGAGGTGTGGCACCCAGTGCCTCAACCCTCAGTGCCACTGGGCGGGCAGGAAGTAGGTTGTTGGGTAACTGTAATCTGCAGTTTATCCAACAGGTAGGAAATGGGCAGACTAGGTGAGCCAAGCAGTCCTTATCTGCTGTCAGAGTCTATGTTTCTATGGCGCCATGCATGCACACAGCTTGCCTTGGTGCCAGCCCTCCTGAAAGTTCTGGCTCCTGCAGGGTCCTAGCGCTCCACCTCAGAATCCATTATTGTGAATCAATGATGAAGATATTCGTAAAAGATCAAGAATTACGATGAGTACATAATTTTCATTTATTCACCTTCTCATGCTCACATTTCTCGTATCCAATATCTTATTTTTCTTCACTCCTTTTGGAGTGCAAGAAGATAGTATTTGGCTGTGCTCCCAGACTCTGTCTGATCACATCTGCCTTTGCTCCTCTTGAGGAGTTTTAGGTTCTTACCCTACTAAATTCTTTATCATCTTGGGAGTAAAATACTTTTTTAATCATATAATTATTTCTATTCCTGCAGCCCAACCTGCCTACATTCAGCCACTGTCATCATCCCGATCAGCCTGCAGTCTCACTCACATACCGGCTGGCACAGCACTGTACCAGAGAGGGACCCCCATGCCCCTTGTGTTGGGTCAGGAACCAATACCACAGTGCGATTCCACAACAGGCCTCCTGGTTTGCTGAAGTGCGGCTATCAAGCTGCCTTGATCGTCTGCCATTTTTCCTCCTGTTTTTTCCCCTGAGAAGTGCGGACGCAGTAGTGATGTCGGGGCACAACGTGCCAACATCTGCCGTGACTACTCCCCACATGTATCCCCGCCCTGTAGTGCCCTGATTTCCATTGGGGCCACTGCAGCATGTGTGGATGCCCCAGTCCCTCCCTAGGAAAAGAGAGCAGTCCCTCGATGCTCAGTCCTTTCTCTCCCCAGCCAAACCCCGATGGCCCGGCTCATTCCCAAACCCAGGTCACCGTCGTGGAGTGAGGTATGGCGTCCAGCACCTTAACCTCAGCGCCACTGGGCTGGCCAGTACTAAGACTTTTCAATTAAGTTGGCATTCTGCCATCTTAACTACACAGAGGTTCCTTGTGCCTCTGTGTACCAGCCAAAGCTATATGCCAAGGCTGCTTCCTTCTCTTTCTCCACCTTCCTGTCCAAGTGGCTGAAATAGGCTCTGGCTATTATAGTCATTACCCATTTGCCACCTTTAGGCCCAACCCTTTGTTTCATTAAATTGGTATTCAGGTTTTATTATATTGTTGTTTTATATCCTACATCCTTTTCCTATCCCTTTGGCTAGGATCCTTTAGCCTCTATGTTTCTCTCCCACTTGTTTCATTTCTGTGGCAAACAGAACTGAGGAAGAGAGGGGCTGGTGTCAATACCGGCTGGCTCATGTGCACGACGTCAGTACGCTGGCCTTGTGAGTGGTGCCAGTACTGTCAGTTCCCTTCCTAAGCTGCAAAAGACTTTGCTCCTGTGGGGTCTTAGTGCCTCAGGCTTAGACCCATTAGTAAGAATGAATGGTGAGGATATTCTGGAAGATCAGCAGTTATGGTGGTTCTCAGTATGCAGTTTTGATTTCTGTCCAGACCCAAGTGCTGAGCCTGCCGCTAGGACTAAAGCTCCCTGAGGGGATTGTGTGACTCCACCTCTTCACTGGGGTTTCCTCCCACGGGCACCGACCTGGTCGTTCCTCTTCTGTAGGTCAACCTTGTCCAGGTGGTCCTGCCAGGCCGTTTCCTGGAGTGAAGTCCCTGAGCGTCCCACAGCCCAGGCATAGGCCTGGGAACCTCTGGCTCCTGTTTCCTTTTGGACCTTTGCCACTTCTACCTGAACTCCCTGGGATCATGGGCTCTGGTACCAGTCAACCTGGAGTGAGCAACGAAAGGGTGGCTGGATCCTGTACCAATACCACAGACATGCTGACCAAGTAAGTGGTCTACTAAGAAATATAGGATATTCTTGTCTCAGAACAGGACAATCAGGAGCTTAAAGGGCACACAGGCAGAAAGTAAGGAGAGAGAGAAAAAACAGAGAAAGAGTAAGGATTGCAAACAGTTAAGGGGCCAGAAATAAGACATGATTGGAGTGGTGCAGTGCAGTGGCTGTGGAGCAGCAGTCTTCCGGGAGATGTTCTGGAGGATGCGGTGTTGTCCCATCTGCAGGCACTCTCTGGGCTGAGGAGGAGGTTGCTCATCTCCAGGCTGAGCTGGCCAGGATTTGTGGGACCTCCTCTTCCATCCAGGGACCACCAGTGCCACTGCCGTTGCCTCAGAGGTTGCCAAGAAAGAGGAGCGGTTGGACCACAGTGGGCTCAGGAAGGGTGAGAGTGGTGGAACAGAGCACATCCCTCCAGTTGTACCTCTCCACCCCTATGCCATTCTGGCAAAGTGTGGTTCCTCTATGGAGGCACCTACAGTGGAGACCAAGGAGGATGCTGGGAACCTCACAAAGGAGACCCACAGGAGGGTGGCAGGGGACCCTGCAGGGAAGGAAACAACTCCTGGTGGGGACCCATGTCAGGAAGGTAGAACTGGGCAAGGAAGGGAGGGAGGTAAGGTGCCTGCCTGGCACCATGGCTTGGAGGGACAGGAGAGCGAATCCTCAGGATTGCGGAGCAGCTGCACAGGGAGGGAGCTGGATGTCATTGTCCACCTAGGGACAAATGACCTAGCTTAAGAAAGGGATTAGAGAAGTGCAGGAAGAGTTTGTGGAATTGGGGAGGGTCTTAGTCAAGTAGCACGCACAGTAACCTTTCGGAGGTGCTACCCATCTATGGCATAGGAGAGGCTAGGGTGTTCCATACCATGGGATTCAATCAGTGGTTGAAAACTGTGTGGAGCTCAGGGATTTGGCTTCATTGGGGACTGGGGTCCACCTGGAGGATGCAAGCCTATACTGGCATGATGGGCTGCATCTGTCCGGGAGGGAACCAGGAACCTAGATGATAGGTTTAAATGCTTCATTGGCAAGCTTTTAAACTAGCCAAGGGGAGGCACTGGAAAGGAGCAGGAAAATCCTAGCCCCCAAACAATCACGGTAGTAAGTGTGGCAAACACCAACATGGAGGTGTCGATAGGGAGAAGGGCAGGGTAAATGGAGAAAGTGACAAAGGCAAGAAGGACAGGGATGGGGCAAAGGGGTTAAGGCCATCAGGAAATGGAGGGTAATGAGTACCAATGCCCATAGTCTGGGCAACAAGCTCCTGAACTGGTGGCCTTAATGGAAGAGGGATGCCTGGATATTGTAGCAGTCCACAGAAACATGGTACACAGAGAACCATGACTGGGATGTTAACATACCAGGGTACATAACTTACAGGAGAGACAGGCAGGGAAGAAGAGGGGAGGAGTAGCTCTCTATGTAAAGGAAGGGATAAAAGCAACTGAACAAAAGAGTAAACAGGAAGGAGAGGAGGCACTGTGGGTCACCTTGGAGACTGGAAAGGCACCACAATCCGCACAGGGGTTGTGTACAGACCCTATGTCAGGGGAAGAAATGGACAAGGATATGATGGAAGGCATTCTTAGAATGGCAGAGAAAGGAGATACTGTTGATGGGAGACCTGAATATGCCAGATGTTAACTGGAGCACATTTGCTGCAGCCACATCCAAGAGCAGGGCCATTCTTGGCGTCCTACAGGTGGCAGGCATTAGACAGCTAGTTTGGAACCCACTCGTGAGGGAGCAATCTTAGACCTCGTACTCTCAAACGGGGGCAGTGAGAGGATCTCAGATCTAGAAGTGGGTTGCCATCTGGGGACAAGTGACCATCAAACAGTGTGGTTCACGTTAAACTCAGCTACAGAGTCAAGCCATACAAAAGTGAGGGTACTGGACTTTAGGAGGCTGACTTTGGCAAGATGGGAGAATGCCTCGAAAAGCACTAGCAAACAGGCTAGAAGGAGGTGTGGAGCAACAATGGGGAATTATCAAAACTGCCATCACAGAGGCAACAAGCCTTGTGTGAAGCAAATAAACAAATCAAACGAAAGAAAAAGCCACTATGGTTCTCAAGAGAGGTGGCTGTGAAAGTCAGGAAGAAAAAGATAGCATTCCAGAAGTATAAGGAAACACAGAAGGAGCAGGACAGAGCTGTACCAGTTAAGGCAGAAAGAAGCAGGAGGGAAGTCAGAATAGCAAAGGCCCAAACTGAGGAAAGATAGCCAACTCAGTTAAGAAGGGGATAAAACCTTATAGGTACATCAGCTAGCGTAGAAAGACAAGGGAGGGATAGTGAGGCTGAATAGAATGAACGGTGGGTGGGCAGAGGGACAGTGAAAAGCAGGAATACTGAACGACTATTTCTGCTCAGTATTCACAAAAAGGAGGGGAAGTGCCTAATCCAATTAACAGAAGCACTCTTGATAGGGGGTCGATCCCAGTCCTTTCACAGAAGAAAGGGTTCTGCAAGAACTCCTAAAACTGAAGGTGGAAAAGCAATGGGTCCTGATGGAATTCACCCCAGAATTCTAAAAGAATTAAGGAAGGAACTAGTGAAACCACTGGCTACTCTTTTAATAAATCATGGGAGGATGGTGTGGTACCGAGGACTGAGGAAGGCGGATGTGATTCCCCTTCACAAAAGTGGGACCAAGACAGAGGTAGGAAACTACAGACCTGTCAGTCTGACCTCTGTGGTAGGGAAAGTGATGGAGTCACTTCTGAAGGAAAGAATAATTGAGTACCTAGAGGTCAGTGGAGCACAGGATCCAAGGCAGCATGGGTTCACAGCGGGAAGGTCATGTCAGACGAATCTAATAGATTTCTTTGACTGGGTGACCAAAGTAGTAGACCAGGGAGGGGCTGTGGACATGGCCTACCTAGACTTTAGCAAGGCATTTGACACAGTCCCACAAAAAGATTATTAGTCAAATTAACCAGCCTGGGAGTGGGTCCCAGGGTGGTAGCCTAGGTAAAACATTGGCTGGACAACAGGACACAGAAGGTAATTGTAAATGGAGTCACTCTGAAGAAAGGGCGGTTACCAGTGGGCACACTTTAGGGTTCATATTAGGTCCAGTCCTTTTAATGTCTTCATCAGTGACATTGCAAGAGGGACTGGAAGGAAAAGTATGCCTTTTGCAGGTGACACAAAGATCTGCAACAGGGTTGATACACAAGGAGGCGTGGAAAGGATGAAAAGGGACTTGGCAAGGTTCGAGGAATGGTCAAACGATGGCAGCTAGGATTCAATGCAAAAAGTGCAAATAATGCACCTGGGAAACAAGAACCCAGGGAAGAATACACAATGGGTGGGGAGGTAGTAACAACAACAAAACAGGAAAGGGACCTGGGGTAATCATATCAGATGACCTTAAGGTTAGCAAGCAATGTGAGAAGGCAGTAGGAGGGCCGGGGTATACTGGGATGTATAGAGAGGCATCAGCAGCAGAAAACAGGAAGTTGTTATCCTCTGTACAGACAGTTGGTGAGACCCCATCTGGAATACTGTGTCCAGTTCTGAGACCCCATCTCGGCAAGGACATTGACAGGATAGAGGCAGTCAGAGAGCAACTAAAATGGTGCAGGGTCTGCAAGAGAAGCCGTATGAGGAGAGACTAAAGGAGCTTATATGTATACCCTTGAGGAAAGAAGGAGAGGGGGGACATGATAGAAACTTTCAAGTACCTCAAGGAAATCAACAAAGTCCAAGAGGGTAGCATCTTTCAGAAAAGAGACTTGCAAGAACAAGGGACACAATTTAAAGATAGAAGGAGGGCGGTTCAGGGGCAATGTGAGGAAGTATTATTTCACAGAGAGGGTAGTGGATGCATGGAACAGCCTTCCTGAGAAGTTGTGAGGGTTAAAACTGTGGGAGAATTCAAGAATGCATGGGACAGACATAAGGCAATTCTTGTGGGGGCAGGAAGATATAGGCTGTTGGTTAACTAGGATCTGCGGCCTATCCTGTAGGTAGGGAAATGGGCAGACTAGATGAGCCTAGCGGTCCTTATCTGCCATCAAAGTCTATGTTTCTATGTTTCTATGGTTCAGTTTCAACCCGCACCCAGACACCACCCCTTCTGCATCCAGTGCCTCCTGTCCATCAGTATCTGCCTCTGAGGGCATGTAATTATCCCTGCATATGTCTTCGGCCTCTGAGTACTCCTGTACAAGAGATTCTGATGGACATGTTGTGTGCACTGGATGTGGGCACTACTGGTAGTGCCAATACTGTGTCCTTGCAGCTGGGACTCCTAGGAGAATTCAACAATACATTCTGCCTTTCCTCAATGGCCTAGACCTTTGAAGAGAGTTCAAGGGCAGTCTGAGGCTTTCCTTCTCATGCCTTCCAGCTCTAAGGGACATCCAGCTATGGTACAGTACATGTGCATGTTCTGCAGGGCAGTGCCTCATTCCACTTCAGGGATTGGGATCCTGCAGACCCCAACAGATCCTCTGTGCCCACTGCAGGGCAGTGCCTCATTCCACTTCAGGGATTGGGATCCTGCAGACCCCGACAGATCCTCTGTGCCCAGTGTGTGACTGACCCCCGAGGCTGACTCTGCTCATGCAGATGCCCACAGAAGGAAGGTGTTTATCTTGGCTCGCACTATGATGTGCACTGCAACACATAAGGAACATCAGGCAGCCTACAACAATCACCTGTGAGCACAGTTAAGTCAGCTTCTAGCTGTCATGCCACACACAGAGTTAGTCGAGCAAGCCATCTAACTTTCTGCCAAGGGCTTGGAGTGGGTGAGGCACCAGTTAAGGGTATCATACAATGCCATTGATATGGCCTCCATACTAGGGAACTGCAGTCTGCATGCGGTGGATGGTGTGGCTTCACCTTTCATGACCGGCACCTCTGGCCCAGCAAAGATGTTTAACTCTGTCCTTTCCAGGGCTCATTTTTTTCTTGCAGGGTCAAGCTAGCGTTGTCAGGGTGCTCTCATGCTCCTGTGCCACAGGAACCTCTACCTTGACCAATCTCGGATCTCGCCAGACCTGTAAGGAGCCCTGCCTCAAATATTCTTTCCCATTTAGAGGGATGAGGTGTGTCTATCTTCAGGCTGAGCCAGCTCCTCCCATTTTGGGAAGCTGGTTCTTGGAAGATATGAAAATTACGTTCTTAATGTAATTATCTTTTTTTTTTTTTGGAACTTAAATTTTTATTGGTTTTCCATTTTCCATTACATCTTACAATCAGTCTCCTGACAGGGTATACAGAAAAGAAATACATTCGTCTTGGAATTAAAATCACTTTGACAGGACAGTATGTAAAGCCTATAACAAAACTTTCCTTCTTAGTGCCATCTTAGTTTTATAACATCTTGTATTCAAATTTTGCAGGCTGGACCGAGTAGAGAAGATTCAACCAAGGGGTAGATAAAATACCACCCTTTTCATACCTCTCACCGTTCCTAAATGCATAACACCCTTCCTTCTTCCTCCCGACTGGTGACTTCCAGCCCTTTTCCCATCAGAATCTTCATCCTGAGTTATTGTGCGCATCGAAACCCTTCTTAGTCCTGTAACTTGCCTGTAACCTTCCACCTCTTTTTAAAAAAAAGAGATTTGTAATATCGATTATTAATCGAATCCATTTTATCAATTTCTTAAAGAAAAGAAAAAGAAAAAAAAAAAAAAAACCACCCACCCTCTTTTTAAATTTGTGTGTGTGTGGGGGTCCTACAGGCTGGTTTAGAATTTATCAAGATCTAATAATTCTCGGACTGTTTGTATCTGTCACCTGAGTTGGGTAAGGTTGGGCATCTAGGGTGTAGGGCCTTCTTGGGGCCTTCTTCCTTCAACTAACATAATTTATTTCTCCGGCTCATTTTAACAGGAGCTGGTCTAGTACTGAGTGCCGTTCTTAATTTCTACATATTCATAGAATGGGAGCCATCTTGAATTAAATTTGTCTGTTTGCAACCTTAGTATAGCCGTAAGGGCTTCCATTTTCTTAATATTGATCACATTTGACCACCATTTTGAATATGTTACCTTTTCATGAAGAGCCACCTTTAGCTTGATAGCTGGTGGCTGCTGCTAAATATGTAGAATAGATACCTTTCGGCTTTAGTCTTAACCCCCAGGGGGTAGTCCCAGGACCACATGGGGAAAATCTGGTGAGCCATCCAATTGCAGTATTTCTTTTTATGGCTAGGTTACCTCTCCCCAGAATTCCTCAATTCTAGGGCAACTCCAGAAGATGTGATATTGAGAGCCTTTATCCATACATCCCCTCCAACATTTATTGGTTTGGGAGGCACCAAGCTTAACTGAAATATCAGGGGTGATAAAGTACCTTGCCGAAATTTTCCATCTAAACTCTCTCCATACTGGTGAATTAGTTGTTTTATGCACACCTTGCCATATAAGTAACCATTCTTTGTCCGAAATCTGACCATCGTATTCTGCCTGCCATTTGCTTTCTAGAGCTTGAACCTGCAAGGCCCTGAACCTTCCTGTAGAGTTTGTTGTATGTATGAAATAAGTTTTCTAGAGTCCCTTTTTGGCTTCTCTGATATATGCATTTCAACGGTGGGGCTGAATCACTCTGTATAGCACCAATCCCAACCATGTACTAGTTATGAAGTGTCTGCATTGAAGGTATCTGAAAAAATCCTTTTGGGGAGTCCGAATTCTTCTTGGAGCAGTGAAAAGTTTTCACCTCCTATTCACCATCTGGTGTAAGTATTGGAGCCCTCTGCCTGACCATCTACTCCAGCAAGCGTCTTTGTGCGTCGCTGGGAATGTGGTAAATACTTCAGTGGAATGTATTTACAGGCAGGGAGAATATCTCCACCATTGTCTAACCCTAAGCCAAATTTTAAGGGTATTTCTAGTCCAGATATTACTTAGATTTTTAAGGTCTGAGACCTTAACTGTCCAAGGTAGATACCTCAGAGGAATCCAGGGGTGCTCTTTCCTCCAGTCCATACCACCCCCTCCTTTCTCCAGTGTCAGCATTTTCAGTACTGGGACTATCTGTGCTGCCAAGTAATATTTTAGTAGATCTGGTACTCCCAGTCCTCCTTTATCTTTAGTCTCTGTTAGTATGCTCCACTTCTTGCGTGGACGACGTCCGGCCCAAATGAATCTAGATAACTTTTTCTTAGTTCTCGCCATTCCCCTCTGTCTATGAGAATAGGCAGCGTCGAGAATAAAAACATGAATCTAGGTAAGATGTTCATCTTGATAGTCTCAACCCTGTTCATAAAACTAAGGGTATCTACCTCTGAGAAGACTTGGTTTGCTGGCCAAGGCACCTAGCTTCACCTGAGCTCTTTCCTTCTAAGACTGCTTGAAAGGCAGAGTAGAAAACTTACCAGAGCAAGGGAAAAGGATTAAGACTTAGTTTGGCTAAGCAGATTTACTGTGTGGTGGTGTTTTATTTTTTACTCACAGGGATGGCTACTGTTTGTTGCTAACATTTCATTGCTTTATTTTCTCTGATTCAAATTGTTGTTGCTGGTATACCTTCTTCTGCATTATTACAAGGTGTGCCTACAGGTGTGTGCTAACAGATTACTCCTGTAATCTTCTGATTCAGATTGTCTTTTGCAAGGTATATCTTCTGTTACTGCTTTATTTTTCTCTGGAGCAAAGTGTTTCTTACAGCGTATATCTTCTCTGAAATTACTGTATTACAGGTGGAGCTTACATTTTTGTAACTTTTTTATCATTGGGCTAAGCAAAATTACTGTTTGACACTGTGTTTTATTTTATTCTTGTTTGCTGAAAAGGTTTGTTGTCTCAGAGGTGTTTCAGTCTCCTTCTCACATTGAAGGAGCTAATTGCTTTCCTCCCACAGCTCTTCCAAAGGATTAGGTGTGTATGTAGAGGTGGAGCTAGCAAACTGTCAGTAATTTCCAACAGAAAGAAGGGTTAAAAAGTCAGGTTAGTTGATATCTTGAGGTAGAAGACTTGGTTTGCTGGCCAAGGCACCTAGCTTCACCTGAGCTCTTTCCTTCTAAGACTGCTTGAAAGGCAGAGTAGAGAAACTTACCAGAGCAAGGAAAAGGATTAAGACTTAGTTTGGCTAAGCAGATTTACTGTGTGGTGGTGTTTTTATTTTTACTCAAGGGATGGCTACTGTTTGTTGCTAACATTTCATTGCTTTATTTTCTCTGATTCAAATTGTTGTTGCTGGTATACCTTCTTCTGCATTATTACAAGGTGTGCCTACAGGTGTGTGCTAACAGATTACTCCTGTAATCTTCTGATTCAAATTGTCTTTTGCAAGGTATATCTTCTGTTACTGCTTTATTTTTCTCTGAGCAAAGTGTTTCTTACAGCGTATATCTTCTCTGAAATTATTACAGGTGGTGCTTTACAGGTTTACAGTTTTGTCTAACATTAGGATAAGCTTTCAGGGTTACTGCATTTGTTGTTGACTGTTTCTGCTCTTACCTCCTTGTTCTTTCGTCCGTGGTTCTTCTTTTTTAGGCAGGGAAGAGCCCAGCCACCCACCCCACCCCATCCCCAACCACCCCACGCTACACTCCTTTTATAGGGTACCACAGTTGTGACATTTCCTGTGGCAGAGCAGGAAGGGCGGATCAGTGGGCCTCCACAAGGTGATCTCATTTACAGGGCACTAGTAATTTAACTTGTTATAACAAGTTAAACAAAGCACAATTAAACCATTACTTGCATTTTTTTTTTTTTTTTTTTCTTCTAATTACTCTGACTAGGTTACAAACCCAGCAACTTATTTGGAATGGATTTCATTAACTGCAGGTACTGTGGAACAATTTTCAGAAGGACAGTCTTACAGGATTTAGGACACTGTCCTACATGCTGGGCCTTTGGAGATCTTAGGGCTCAGCTCCAAGCAGCATGGGCAGAGTTGCACGCCTCAAATTTCATATTGAAGAGGAAATACATTATAAGAACCACCCGCCATTTCCCCAGCATCCAACAGAAAACCTCGACAAGAGAGGGTAGTTGGTCCAGGAGGTTGGCAGGTGGTTAGGAGGAGCAAATCAGGTGCCCCATCACTCTCTGTTCTCCAACACATTACCTCCAAAACCATATAAACACTACAACAGGTATCTGCCTCTATCTCTGAAATCAAATAAAGGGCAGAAGACACTGCGAGCAGGACACTGTAGGCACAGGAGCTAGCACAACAAAACTCACCCAAATCAGGAACCAAAACAAAACAAGCACAAAGAAAATCCAAAAACTTCTGATCATAGGAGACTCCATGATTCGAGGAGTTGATACCCATCTCCAGCCAGGGTGATGGTCAGATGTCTCCAGGTACATCAGCATGGAGAGACACTGACCGCATTGCTAAAATTGTTCACAAAGCAGGAGAAAACATTGATGTCCTAGTACACATAGGGACTAATGATTCGCCAGCCAGTCAGTTGTGGAGACCAAGGAACACCTGACAGACTGGGTGACAAACTATCATCTATTTCGTCGGCATCTCCTTCTCTGAGATCCTGCCAGTCAGGAGAGGGGAGCAGATGGACGGAAGGTCAGAAAGGAGATAGGGAGCTAAACACGTGGCTCAAGGGCTGGTGCCAGGAAAAGGACACAGATTTGTAGGGAACTGGCAACAGTTCTGGGAGCGAAAGTTCTTTAAATTTGATGGACTGCATCTGACTAAAGGGGAGTCAGTGCATTGGGGCAGAAGTTTGACGCTTTGCAGAATATTTAAACTAGCAAATGGGGAGAGGGGTGCAGCACCCATACGTCGAATGGAAGAACACCCTCCCCCTCAGCTAGTGGTCAAACAGAATTCAGCATGTTTGCCATTCATTTGCATCACCAGGTAAGAAAAAGGTTTGTCTCCCCATACGATGCACAGGATAATGCCAAACTTCACCCAACAACTAACACACAAAATCTGGCCAATCGAAAATCATGTACACAAATGCTCACAGCCTGGAGAATAAGATCCCAGACCTGCAGGCAATAATGTCAAAGGCTAAACTGACATAGTAGCAATTAGTGAGACGTGGTTTACCAGTAACCACATTGGGAGACTTCAGTACCTGGCTATGTATTGTTCAGAAGAGACCGAGGTGCAAAAGGGGGAGGAGTGGCCCTGTATGTTAATGAAAATATCAAAGCTACAGAAATTCAGAATACACATAAGGAGCCAGAAGAACTGTGGGTCACCCTGGAAACAGGAAATGGGACAGCCATAAGAACTGGGTTGTCTACAGGCTCCTGCAGACCAGAGGGAGGACATAGACACATTACTGTTAGAAGATATACAAAACATGACAGCTAAAGGGAGGTTCTGATAATGGGAGACTTCAACATGCCGGATACAGATTGGTCAATACCAGCAGGAACATCTGCCAGAACTAGACTCATAGTGGATTCCTGCAGGAGGGCCTCAAACAACTGGTACAGCAACCCACAAGAGACAGGGCTATCCTAGGTCTAGTACTGACTAACAAGAAGGGATCACAGATCTCCAGGTAGAAGGTCACCTGGGGCCAGTGGTCATCACATGGTATGGTTCAATTGACTACTACATCTAAATCATCCCATTCCAAGGCAAAAGATGGGACTTCAGAGGAGCTGACTTGGATAAGATGGCCAACAGAGTTAAGCTAGCCCTGGCAAAAAAAACACAGGTGAGGGGTACAGGCAAAGTGGGCAAGCATTAAGGATGCAATACTTGAAGCAACATCCCATTGTGTTAGACAGAAAGGAAGTGCAAAGAAGAAGAAACCACTTTGGTTCTCAAATACAGTAGCAGAAAAGGTCAGAGCCAAAAGGCTGGCCTTCAGGAAATATAAGGGAGCACAGCGGGATGAAGATAGAGGCATACCAAACTGCCCTAAGGGAAGCAGGTAAGGCAGTAAGGCAGGCAAAATCCCAAACTGAGGAAACACTAGCATGAACAGTAAAAGAAGGTGACAAGACTTTCTATAGATACATTAGTGAAAGGAGAAAGTCCAGAGGGGTATTGCTAAGCTTAATGGAGAAAAGGGAGCATGTGAGGAGGAGGACCCTGTAAGGCATCTATCCTAAATAGATACTTTTGCTCAGTATTTACTGAAGAAGAAGGTAGGGCAGGGCCCACAGCTCAGCATCATGGACACAGGGGAGGAGGTGAGCACTACTCCCTTCACAAAGAAAGGTCTACAAGAGCTTTCTAAGCTCAGGGTGGATAAGGCAATGGGACCTGATGGCATACATCCCAGGGTACTTTAAGGAGCTAAAGGAGGAACTAGCAGAGCCATTAGCAGAATTGTTTAGTGAGTCTCTGAGCACAGGAGAGGTCCCAGAAGACTGGAGAGGGCTCATGTGATCCCGCCTCCACAAGAGTGGTAGCAGGGAGGAGGCGGGAAACCACAGACCGGTCAGTCTTACCTCAGTAGTGGGCAAGATTATGGAGGCACTTCAAGGAAAGGATAGTGCAACACCTGGAATCCATAGGGGCACAGGATCCAAGACAGCATGGGCTTACAAAGGAAGGTCCTGTCAAACTAATCTCATAGATTTCTTTGACTGGGTAACCAGAGTGGTGGACCAAGGGAGCAGTTGATGTCGTCTACCTTGACTTCAGCAAAGCTTTTGACACTGTTCCACATAGAAGATTGATAAATAAGCTGGGTAGGCTCGGTTGGGTCAAGTTGGTCAACTGGGTGGCAAACTGGTTGAGGGCAGAAAACAGAGAGTGGTGGTAAATGGTATACAGTCAGAGAGATGCAAGTCACAAGTGGGTACCTCAGGGATCAGTCCTGGGGCCAGTCCTCTTCAACATCTTCATTAGTGACCTTGCAGATGGACTAGAGGTAAGGCTTGTCTGTTTGCAGATGACACCAAGATCTGCAACAGAGTAGATGATCCAGATGAGTGGGCAGAATGAGAAGAGATCTGGATAAACTAGCAGAATGGTCAGAAGAGTGGCAACTGGGATTTAATGCAAAGAAGTGCAAATCATGCACATAGGAAGAGAAACCCTGAAGCCACCTATAGGCTGGGAGGAGTTGCTAGCAGTCACAAAGGAAGAAAGAGACTTGGGCATCATCATCACTGATGACCTAAAATCATCAAGCAGACCTCTAAAGCAGTAGGTAAGGCTAGGGGGTGTAGGGTGTATTAGTGGGGTATCACAAGTCGTAGAGGAGGTAATAATCCTCTGTACAAGACACTGGTTAGCCCCATCTGGAGTACTGCGTGCAGTATTGAGCCACACCTTCACAAGGACATTAACCAAATTGAGGCAGTCAGAAGGGCAACCAAAATGGTGCAGGGACTGCATCAGAAGAACATATGAGGACAGATTAACGGGCTCAATATGTATACCCTTGAGCAAAGGAGGAGAGAGGTGACATGATCGAGGCATTCAAACACCTTAGGGGCATAAACAAGGTGAAAGAGTCTAACATGTTTAAATATAAGAAAAATAGCAGGACAAGAGGACACAGCATGAGATTAGAGGAGGCCGATTAAGGGGAATGTGATTCTTTCACAGAAAGGGTGGTGGATGCATGGAATGGCTTACCACAAGAAGTGGTGGCTATGAATACAGTGCAGAGCTTCAAACAGGCATGGGATAGGCATAAGGGCAATACAAATGACTATGAATAGATAGGCCACCGACAGAGCAAAGTCGATGGCACATTTATAAAGTAGAAAAAAATGGGCAGACTGGATGGGCCTTGCGGTCCTTATCTGCCGTCAACTTCTATGTTTCTATGTTTCTATGTTCTGCCATCTCTGTAAATCTCGAATACTCTTTCTTTTAGTACTTGATGATTATAAGAGTATAATTTATTTAGGTCTACTGGAATTGTTATACAAATATTTAATTCTATCCTTAACCCACTTAAAGGGTAAGATTTCTTAATTCTTTATTTTGGCGGTCCACCCAGGCTCAGACTCTCGTTTTTCTATGTTCACTTTAAAACCTGAAATCTGACCAAATCTGTCTAATAGCCGAACACTCTTTAAGAACTGAGGTGGCTGGGTCTCCAAGTACAGCACTGTATCGTCTGCATATGATGAGATCTTACTTTCCGTATTATTTATTACTATCCCTTTATGTCTGAACTTTCACGGATAGCCTGGGCCAGCGGTTCCATGGTTGAAGACAAACAACAAAAGGGACAGAGGCACCTCTGTCTTGTTCCCTTTATATCAAATCGTTCTGAGCACATGCCATTGACTCTGACCTGGGCTGTTGGGTTCTGATAACATATGCTTACCCACCTGAAAGTTTCCTCCCACCCCATTCTGGACATTACCTCCTGCATATACACCCAGTTCACCCTGTCAAACGCCTTTTCAGCATCTAGAAAATCACCACTGGGTTTTGTGTTGCTGGGTGTCTCTGCGAGACAATGTTCAGGAGTTTCCTGACATTATCCTGTAAGTGCCTGTAGGGTATGAACCTGCTTGATCAGGGTGAACGAGGAGCTCCACACACTGCTGCAGTCTCGAAGCCAGTATGCGGTTAGAATTTTAGGTCCTGATTGAGGAGTGAGATGGGCCTGTAGGAAGAGCACTGAGATCTGGGTTTTCGGTTTTGGAATAACTGTAACCAGGGCCTCTTGCCATGATTTTGGGAGTGCCCCCTCATCTAGACTAGCATTATATCCGCACCAGTCGGTACTAACATCTTGCTAAATAGTTTGTACCATTCTGCTGGCAATCCGTCAGTCCCAGCATCTTACCAGTTGGAGGTCTAGATAGCCTTAAAGGTTTCTTGCTCTGTAATTGTAGCCAAAAGTACCTCTTGTATCTTTACGGAAGGGTTGTGCAACTTTATAGAGTTCAGAAAGGTTAAAGTTTCTGATCTGACTCTCATCTCCGCCCTGCTCTCCGTGTAAAGCTCTTTGTAAAATGCCCTAAACTGGGAGGCTATCTCTACTGTTTTTGACCCAGACCTTATCTTTGTTTATATATCTCTTATTGCTGAAATATGTCTATCAGCCTGCCTCTTCGGAGGCGGAAGGCCAACAGTCTCAAAGCCCTCCTCCCGTCTCGTGATATTTTTGATTACAGAACCTAAGGAGGCCCTCAGCTCTTCTATTCTCTATTACTTGCAGCTCATGTCTGGCTTGATTCAAATCCTTCAATATTTGTTTCGACCCTGTATTTTTCTTATGCATTGCTTCTAGATTTAAAATGTTATTCTTAGGGTCTTTTTCTTATTTTTGCTTGTTTTATCTTGGCTGAGGCATAACTAATTATTTGTCCTCTTACCACCGCCTTAAGAGTGTCCCACCATAGCATTGGTGAGCATTCCTCTACAGGTGAATCTTGTTCCAAGTTTGAAATTGTCTTATGTATAAGTTTTTAAAGGGTTCTTCATTTAACAGGATACATTTAGTCTCCAAAGGGAGTTTTGTTCTCTTGGCCTAAGGTGAGGTTCACCGAAATTGGGCTATGATCTGATAGAGTAATAGAGTGTATCTTAGACTGTCTAAATATGTGTAGATCAGTTTTGAGTGTGAGGAAAAAGTCTATTCATGAATACGAGTTTTGTGCCCCGAGAAAAAGTGTAATCTCTTTCCCCTACATGTTGCTCTCTCCATATATCTACCATACCCAATTCCGACATCAAAGCTTTGAGGTTTTCTACTGCTGTTCTACTAGTGCTTAGATTGCCCGACGAGAGGTCTAGCTGTGGTGAAAGTACCATGTTGAAATCGCCCCAATTAATATCTGCCCTGGGAGGCTAGCCACCTTGCTGAAAACTTCTCCTAAGCACTCTGCTCCTTCATTTGGGGCATATATATTGACTAAGTGCAGTATTTTGTTATGCATTGTACATGCTCCGCCTCTGACATACCTACCCTGAACCCTTCTTCTGTTGAGTCAATCTTTAAGGGCTGTTGCGCCTAATAAGTATCGCCACCCTGCCTTTTTACTTTTAGGGTGTGAGGCAGCCATGACCTGATCCACCCATCTCCTTCTAAGCTTGGAGTGCTCTATTTGTGAGAGGTGTGTCTCCTGTAGAAAAGCCACATCACAACCCAGAAGCTGAAGTTCGACAGTAACCTAGACCTTTTAACTGGGGAGTTAACTCCTTTTACATTGTATGAAATAATGTTTAGCTGAGACATCTGGTACTTGGGGTGCTTCCGCTGTGTGCCATTGGCCCGACCTACCCTGTCCATGTGTTCTCCATCCAGCCTGCAAAACCTTAAAACTAAATACGGAAATTACCAAAACTTTAAAACATAAAAAGTTATATTCAAACTTAGTACCTAATTTCGGTACTATCAAAACAAACAACATTTGAACTATATACACAATACTGATGTTGTTTTCAAAGCTTCCATGTGAAGCCCACGGACAAAACTGTGGGGGTCTATTCCACCAAGTAGTGCCCCCTACAGCTGGGGCAAGAGGTATAGGTGGGCTCCCAGGGAAACCCCCGACACCCTTTTGACCCGTCACTTCGAGATCGCACTGAAGTTATGTGAGTTTAGTTTCAGATTCTCTTCGAAGAGTTCCTTATCCCGCCACCTTTTCTTTGAATTCTGACCTTCTCCCTAACCCTGTTGGCTCCTACTCTTTCTCTCCTCCTAGACTCCGCATGCAGTTCCCTATACTACTTAACTGGTTTCTTCCTGATGGCTTCTCTATCCATTAAAGTCCATGCCCTTCCAGCAAGTCAGGCAGTGTAATAGGTCTCTTGTTTATCCCAAACTTCTAATTCCCGAATTTGCCTGGGCCTTCTTTTACATTATATGCCCTTCTTCTTAGTCTCTCTCCCTTTCTACCACGGGTACCTCCTTTTGAGGCCAGACCTATTTCCAAATTCTGCCTGTTTGGCTTTTCCAGTGATCAGAAATGTGTCTCTGTCCCTTCTCATATTCTGCTCTGTTTCAAACTGCTGCAGAGGTCCCTACGCTCATTTCGTTAACCACTTTCCCCCCACCCCGCTGGATGGAACTGGTCATATATGTGTTTATCACTCCGATTTTATTAGTATTCCCTACTATTTTTCCTCCCTCAACTTGCCGCACTGTTGTGTCTGCACCTCATTCCCCCATTTTGTCGTCCCTTATTTCCTCCGTTAGGCTGCCCTTTATTGATTTCCTGCGTACCTCCCCTTCCCAATACATTTTATGGGGGGCTGAGCACTCCATAGTTCTCGTCATACCTCTACCGTTGTGGAGTCACCCATTCCCTTCCCAACCCTCGCCCACTTGCCCCGATCCATCCCTTCACAGAGTATTTCCCATCTTTAGCTATGCTCTGTCTTACCTTAAGGGAGCTCTTCAGTGTCATCCAAGGACACATCCCCAACTTGCGTCGTTTTGTATTAATGAGAACACTTATTCATATCTATCTGTCCCGAATGTAGCTTCCGTTTTAAAGAGACCTGTCTTTTGTTTGTCCATGGAAGGTAGGGAGTTTATATATGGCCTGTCCCTCTTTCATTAAATCTGTTCATATCAATCTGTGTGTCTAGTCAGTAAATCCATGATGCATCGGGTCTTCTTACTCAAGTCCTTTATCCTGACTTCATTTTCCTGTAGATAGAGCCGGTCCTTTGTCTCCCTGCAGCGAAGTTTTGTTCTGGTTATCAAGTCTAGAATGCCCGAGGCAGCCTCATATGGATAGGAACCTGGATTTGCCCTCTTTCTCCCTCTGGGATTCGAAACTCTGGTCCACACCTCCACTTTTAATTTATTCTCTAACTTCTGCATTTCCAAGCCGGAACATGTATCTCTAAGTTTTGGAGGATTTGCTGCTTCCACCAGATCAGGAAAGACTTTAACTCCTGTATCCAAATGTATTTTAATTCTGGCAGGAAATAACATTTGAGCCTTTATGCCTTTCTTAAGCTTTAATTCTCTGATAACCCCTCTGACCATTTGTCTCTGGTTGCAATGCTGGCAAATCTTGGTCAAAAAATTGGTGCACCTTCATATCTGAGATCCCTATGTCACCATGCTCTTGTAGTATCCAGTCTTTGCTTTGGAAGAAAACCATTCGGACAATTATAGAATGCGGTCTAGCTGTTGGATCTTGGGGTTTGGTGACAAGGGATCGATAGGCACGATCAATGTCCATTTTAATGTCTGAGGAGAGAGAGCACTGCACGAATATATGTAGCACAAGGTCAGCCGTTGAGGAGAATCCTCTTCCGCATCTTCTGGCACTCTGTGAATTCGGAGTTATTTGTTCGAGATCTGTTCTCATGATCTTCTAATTTACGTTGGTTTCTCTGTCTCTCTGCAGCAATAATAGAAGAAGTCTGTCTGACCGCTCCTCCGTTTCCGAGATCGTGGTAAGATTTGATGCATTCAGAATCACCTTTTGTTTAAAATCTGTACTTCTTTCTTAAGGTCTGTAAAGATGAATCGATTCTGGTGACTGTAGAGAGGATTTGTTGTAGTGTTTTTGCATCGTTTCTGAATCGGCATTTCTATGGTCTCAGGCTCTCCAGAGGATTCAGAGGCTGCACGCCTGCGGTGTGACTGGGCGAGAGCCCTCCATATCCTCATCCAGTACTAGTTGCTTTAATTTTAACAGGCTACTTGGCGATTTAGCGCTTTATTTCGCTGTTGCTTGCCTGCCATCTTATTGCCCAAACAAGGGAACCGTCACCATGTACCTTGGGTTGTAGTTATGGCGGGAATTTTACTTCTTAAATCAGGCGGAGCGGAGCTGCCAGAGTTAGCTTGCAGTCATCTCCGTGACGTCACTGAAGTCCTTAATGTAATTATCGATCTTCCAGAAACAATTTTCTCCATTGATCCATACTTATGAGTCTAGACCTGGAGCTTACTTCGACCCTGCAGGAGCTTTTCTACTTATAGGAAGGGAGTAGCGTCAGCTACTGATATTACCGCTCACCTCACACTGCCAATAACCATACGCTGGCTCCTCACACATCTCAGTTCTGATCTTCCAAGAATCAGTCTTCACCATTCATTCACAGCAATGGTTCTCAGACCAAAGGCTCAAGGACTTTGCAGGAGCAAAGTCTTTTGCAGCTAGGGAACTGATGCTGGCTATTGGCACCACCCGCAGGGCCAACATACTGATGTTGTGTTGTGAGCCAGCCAGTAATCGATACTGTCCACTTCATTTCCCATTTCTGTTTTTCCCACCATAGATGATTCACCATGGGAGCAGCTAAAGTCTGAAACTCCATCAGCACTCGAAGCCTCAATTCCACACCACTTTTTCTCTACTTTTTTATTATGTTTTATTAAATTTTGCACTAAACCAGCAGATACAAAAATATCATAATAGCTCTCAGAGGTATCTTACATAAAAAGTAAATAATTATACATATTTCAGTACCCAGATTTGAAGAGCCTATTAATTATGTGTCAATGGCTCAGTAGGTAGCACATTCGCCTCCGAGGCCAGGAGAGCAGAGGGTTCAGTTCCACATCTGGCACTTGGGTTAATATCCCAGTAGTGACACTGTAGTGCAAGCATGAGAGGGTGCTGCACTTCTGAGGCCGCTTTCGGATGAGATGTTAAACCAAGGTCCCATCTGCCTGGATTGGTGGTAGTTCAGGTGGATGTTAAAGATCCCATGGCACTTGCTAAAAGAGTAGAGGAATTTCCCAGTGTCCTGGCCAAATTTCTCTCATTCACTAAAAATACCACCAACAGCTTAATCTGGTTCAAGGTCAGCTGGCATTCATTTGTATCCCCTCCCCTGGTTGTGCCTGAAAATAAGCATGGTTTGTCTAGTGCACTTACCGGTCAACAAAAACTAAATAAATAAATGATACAACATATGGGGTATTTCAGTTCTAAATATATAAGTCCACATACTGTAGTTGCAAATATGCTCACCAAGCCATGACTTGTGGACACTAAACAAATAGTAACTTAAAGATAAACAGTGATAGTGACCATTCTACAGTCACTATGTCCACTTATCCCAGTATGAGCAAAAATAAAAGTTGTTTACACAGCATCAACCTGCAAAATACCATTCTCACATCGATCAAATTAAATTAACCAGAAAGCTTCTCAAGCTTGTGGTCATACCGAACTAAGCACTTCAGTTTAAACGAAAGTCCCACCACATAGAAAATATAACATCCTTGCTCCCAAAAGTCCAAGAGTCTAGGGGTTGAAATGAAAACTTTGTTAACTGAATATTAGCGTCATCGTAAATCCACCCTCACTATGGGAATAATCACCATACACTGGAACAATTTACAGGAAAATCTGAAGACTGACACTCTTTTAACTTGTAAACATGAGTCCACAGCCTCTACCCTTACCAGAAACGAAGATTAAACAACAACATTAACAGCAACTGTAGTGTAAGGCCTCATAACCCAGTCTGGCATCATTGTAAAATTAACTGAACCTTTTAACAAAGGCATTCATGCACCTTATGCCTCTGCCTCAGAGTCCGCATCTTCTAGGATCTTCTCAGGCACTGCTGCTCTAAATTGTTACTGTTTTATCAACTCTCTTCCATGCTTTACTCGGATCAGAAAATTGGCAAGTTTTGCCTCTGTAGGTAATCCTGAGCTGTGCTGGAGGCGACACCAAGGGCTCGCAACTGCTGGTGCAATGAATCAAACTGTTTTCTTTGGGTTTGAGTGGCAACGACCTGTCTGGAAAAGCTGCACATCCATACCATCCAGCTGTAATGGATGATTCCTCCTGGCCCATTGTAAAATCCAGTCCCGAACTTCCATCCCGGTAGTAACAATCAAGACTGTTGGGAGGCTTCTTGATTTAACTGGCCCTAAAGTTCACTCGATAGACCCTGATAATGTCCTGCAGCTCCACTCCACTCTCCTCGACCAAAGCTCCGGACAACCAGGTCTGAATGAAGGTAAGAAGGTCATCTTTCTCAACACCTTCCAGCAATCCAATCAGCCGCAAATTCATAGCCCGTAATCCATTTCGAGCATTTCCAATCAATTGCAAAGACAGGAGTTCTCTGTTGTAAGCTGGGCCACAGTAAGCTTGTGTCTGCATAAAGTGATCCTCTGCATCTTTTGCAGTAGTCATTCAAACAACATGAAGTCTTGCTGTATTCTGACAATCTGCAGTTAGCGCCAGCCTTTAAACTGCCCTGGAGAGTATAGGGTTAATTTTCTATGCAGTGCATAGAGCGTTGAGCTCGAGCTTGGTTGAGATCTCTGTCTGCAGCACTTTGAAACTCAACCATCAGATTCTTTACTCTGCTCACTGAACAGTCGCTCTGGAGATTTCTCCTTCAGCTCGGTTCAAAGTGTCGGTTAAAGTGTCGGTTTAATCCGAAATTATTTCCGCATTGTCAGTTCAGGCTCTGTCTGTGGTACCATTGAGTACTTAGATAGTTTTCTGTTTTACTTTGTGGAAATTTTGAAATTGTTCGATCGGTTCAGCTGAACTGAACCAATAGTTGAATTTCTTGTACATTTCTTTGGTGTGTGGTTACGGTCCTATCGGTTTGAAAAAAATGTGTTTTAAGCGTTTTTTCCCAATACCTATGTGACAGGTTAGGAACCAATAAAGGAGTCTTGCCTGACAGTTGTCGAAAAAGGGTAAGTTTGTAAGGTTGGTCATGTCTGAGGAACCCAAGAAAAAGCGGACCCACTGGGTTTCAACACTGCAGTGGTGTGGGAGGTCTTTGCTAAGGTCGATCCCCACACCACCTATGTTTATTGTCTGGGGTTTGAACACCTCGATACAGACTTCCAAATCTGTAAAACTTTCCTAAGTCTACCCTGGAGAAAAGATTAGGTAGACTTAGGAAAAGGAGGCCCGAAGTCCGTTGACCGGATGGCCAGCCGGTTCGGTTCCGACCGAACCAG
Organism: Neoceratodus forsteri; assembly: GCA_016271365.2. Lineage (NCBI taxonomy): Eukaryota > Metazoa > Chordata > Ceratodontiformes > Ceratodontidae > Neoceratodus > Neoceratodus forsteri. The sequence continues at coordinate 983,150,995 of CM057455.1, forward strand.
AAGGAGTGCCTCTGACCAGGGCGATACTTCTTCTGCAAGAGGAGAGCCGATCCTGAAGGATTGGTTCCTACGTAAAAGGAAATCTAAAGACAAGTCAGCCGGTTCGGATCCGGAGGTTCATGTTGCACCGCTGATGAGAATGTCCGAGCGATTCGGATTGTTGAATCGCTTCACCCGTACCCCAATCAGGCCTGCTAGCTAGGGGTTCGGGTTTGGTCAGTTCCACGGTTCAGGATTATGTCCCTGAAGATTTTTATGAACCAGAATTTGAGGAGAAGGAGGATGATGAGTATGATGGAGCAGAAAGTCTGGATGTGCCCATTGAACCGGACATCTCCCCAGACAGATCTTGGTGTTTCCTCCAAGGCTCTCTGAGTCCCCTTCCCACTATCTATTCTACAGGAAAGTGGCAGAAACTCTCCAGCTCCCTATGGAGAAAGCCACAGAGGATCAAGAGGAGCCTGATTTTGTCGAAATGATGGACATCCCAGAGTCCAGGAAGCCGTCTATTCCTCTGCACAAATCATTCGGAAACAGACACAACAAATGTTAAAGTTTCCTAATTCTGTACCTCCTGTTGATAGAAGAAAGGACAAAGAGTATACTTTATCAGGCTCAGACACAGAGTTTTTCTACCAGCAATGCAGCCATGTTGGGGGTCGTGCAGGCTGGAGCCTGTGACAGGGCTAATGTTCCTTGGCCTCACCCCCAGACAAAGACTCAGGAGGATGGATGCCTTGGCAAAGAAGCAATACATGGCATCTTCTTTGCTACTCAGGCAGGCTAATTGTATGGGCTATACAGCCAGGTACCAGAAGTCCAGATGGGACACTGTACTGGCACTGGCTAAACAGGCCTCCCCCAGCTGGCCAATGAGCTGGAGGAGGTGGCTGCGGATAGGATTGAGGCATCTAAAGTACAGTTTCATACTGCTGTGGACTCCAATGATATGTCATCAAGAGTCATGGCTACATCTGTGGCTCTTGGGAGAAAGGCTTGGCTCAGATGTACTAACCTCTCACAGGATACCCAGGCTAAGGCCATGGATTTCCCTGTGGAAGGTAATTTCTGTTTGGGCGCAGACAGAGAATTACATGAAGAAGATGGAGGAATATAGGACCACTTATAGGAGTGCACAGGCCAAGGAGAGGCAAGCAACTCCTCATAGGCAGCAACCTAGGGGCAGGGGCAGGCCTTTTCATAGGCTTTTCTACCAAGCACAGGCCTCTCCTCCCTTTTCTCAGAGGGTTCTTCAGAGGAGAGGCAGAAGGAGGATGAGCAGGGCTGCATCCACTCCTCAGCCTAAGGCCCCTGCCAAGCAGACACCTGATTGGCCTGCCCGGTCGACTCTCCTATCCTGTGGGCAGGCTGGCTTACTTCATCCAGGACTGGTGTCTGTTACTTCAGACAAGGGGGTCCTGGAGTAGTAAGCCAGGGAGTGTTTCTCAGCTTCAAAAATGTCTGAAGATGAGAGCCAGATCTTTGCCACCTGCAGGTCTCTCCGAAACCCTTGCCCTAGAGGCAGAGGTTTCATCTCTTCTGGCCATAAGAGAGAGAGTTCCTACCCTACACTGGGGCAAAGGTCTATACTCCAGGTACCTCCTTACCCCAAAAAGACAGAGGAGTGGCAACCCATCCTAGATTTAAGATACCTGAACAAACATCTTTTAAAACCAAGGTTCAAGATGGTGACTCTGGAAATAATTCTTCCCTCTCTAAGGCCAGGGACTGGCTAGTCTCCTGGACCTCAAAGATGCATACTTTCACATCCCCATCAGGTGCTGCCACAGAAAGTACCTCAGGCTCAAGTTGCCCTCAGGCCATTACCAGTTCAAAGCAATGCCCTTTGGCTAACATCAGCTCCAAGGGTTTCACAAAGTGCCTGGCAGTAGTAGTAGCCTTTTAAGAAGGCAAATGATTTCCATTTTCCATATCTGGACGACTGGCTCCTAGTGGGTCAGTGTCCAGACCAAAGTCAAGATCAGACCTGCAAGTGACCCAGCAAGTGCTCACTTCCTGGGATTTCTTCTCAACCTCCCCAAGTCAGTTCTCGAACCGTGCAGCTTCTTACCTTTATAGGGGCAGAGCTAGATACTGTCAAAGCAAGAGCCTTTCTTCCCTGGAAAGGGCAAGAGTTCTTGTAGAACTGGCTTCTTCCTTCAGCCTTCAGGTATCCTGACCAGCAAGGCATTTCTTTCAACTCTTGGGCTACATGGCAGCTTCTACAGTGGTGGTCCAGGGCAAGATTCCAGATGAGGGACATTCACTTCCATCTGAGGGCCTTTTGGTCCCAAAAGAAAGGATCCTCTTACCAAACTGATTCTAGTGACTCAGACACTGATCCAAGCTCTTCAATGGTGGCAGGATCAGGACAATTTAAGGCAAGGGGTCCCATTTGTTACTCAGTCTCATTCGGTGGTCCTTACCACGGATACTTCCTTTTGGGGTGGGGAGCCCATCTGGGGCTCTCACAGCCCAGGGACTGTGGTCCCCTCAGGAATCCTTCTTCATATCAATCTCCTGGAACTCAGAGCAGTTTTCTGGCCCTGCAAGCTTTCTCTCAGTCAGTGCAGAACAAGGTGGTTCAGGTCAGAACAGACAACACCACCACCATGTGGTACATCAACAAGCAGGAGGCACTCGGTCCATGGCCTTGCGCATGGAAGCCATGAAATCGTGGTCCCTGGCTTACTCCCTGCAGACCTCTCTGATAGCAGACCACCTTCCAGGGAAGGACAATGTGCTAGCAGATGCACTGAGTAGGATTCCCAGGGCCATCATGAATGGTCCCTGGACCCTCTGGTGTTAAAAGCAATTTTCTCAAGGTGGGGCACTCCAGAGATAGATCTCTTTGCAGCCCCAGACAATCACCAACTTCCTGTTTTGTTGCAGACTCCCAGTCTTGGGGTCAGTCCTCTGGATGCTCTGATGTTGAACTGAGAAGGAAATTTCTATGCCTTCCCTCCTTTCCTCTACTGTTCAAGTTCTGGTCAAAGTGAGGTCACAACTTTGCAAAGTGATTCTGATTGCTCCAGATTGGGCCAGGCAGCCTGGTACCCCTCTTACTGGCCCTAGCAGTTCATCTTCCCTGTCTCTTCCAGGAATTACAACCTATTAACCTCCTCTCAGGGAAGATTTGGTACCCCAATCTTCGGTCCCTCAATCTCAAGGCATGGCTCTTGAACAGCTACAGTTTGCAGATTTGCATCTGTCCCAAGGGGTTCTGGATATTCTCAAAGCCTCTTGAAAGCCTGCCACCAGAAAGACTTATGACTCCAAATGGAAAAGATTCAGCATTTAGTGTTCCAAGAAGCATTTATCCCTAGACACTGCTGATTTGCCTACAGTTGTGGATTATATGCCATCTTAATGGTCTAGGCCTCAAACCAGCTACTCTCAAGGTACACTTGTCAGCTGTTTCTGTTTTTCTGTCAGTGGGAAAGCCTTCTCACTGTCATCTCACCCTATATTCTGTAAGTTTTCAGGGATTGCTTCATACCAATCCTCCTTTAGAGGTCCTGCCCTGCCTGGGACTTAAATGTTTGCATTGCTCAACTTATGCAACCCCATTTGAGCCTTTGTCCTCAGCAGAGCTTAAGTACTTGACTTGGAAACTGTGTTTTGGTAGCCATTACCTCTGCCAGGCGTATCAGTGAATTGCAAGCCCTGTCAGTGGAACTTAATTTTATCTCCTTCCATAGAGATAAAGTGGTCCTTAGAACCAATAGGAGGTTCTTGCCCAAAGTGGTTTCAGACTTCCATTTGAATCAGTCCATGTCTCTCCCTGTTTTCTTCACTGATCATTCTTCCTCAGGGGAGAGGAGGCTACACAGTTTAGATGGTGAAAGAGCCCTTAGCTACAACATAGAGCATACCAAGGGTCACATGTTTGATTCCCTCAGTTGTTCCTCACTTATGGGGAAATGGGAAAGGCAAACCTGCCACCAAAGAACTATTGCCAGGTGGATCATTTCTTGTATACAATTCTGCTATGAGAAACTGGGAAAAATTCCACCCTTAGGCCTGAGGGCTCATTCCACAGGAGGTACAGCTGCTTCCCTGGCTGCTGCCAGGGATATCCCTCTGTTAGAAATTTGTCAAGCAGCCACCTGGAAAACAGTCCATACCTTTATCAAGCATTATTCTCTGGATATCCAGGCTAGGAGTGATGCTCGGTTTGGCTGACATTACTTCAGAGCTGATTCCCAAAGTAGGTTCTGTCCCTCCTCCATGGAGGTACTGTTGTAGTCTGCAGATTGCCAGAATACAGCAAGACTTCATGTTGTTTGAAGAAAAATTACTCACCTTAGTAATTGTGTTTCTTCTAATGGAGTCTTGCTGTATTCTGACCTCCTCCTGCCTCCCCTCTCAGAACCTGTTTTGGAAAGCATGTAGGCAGGTGCAGTGTTGTACCCCAGGGTGTCTTCAGCACACCCTCCTTTTACTTAGGTTCTTATAGTATAATCTTTATTTTGGATAGGTTTTTGGTTTTGGGTTTCCTGACTTGAGTCTTCCTTTGGGAATCCAAAACTTTTGGTTCTTCAGTTGGCTAGTTAAAATATTTTACAATTTCCACATAGTGAGTCTTTGCTCATAACAATCTGATGGTTGGGTTTCAAGTGCTGCAGACAGAAGCCTCAACCGAGCTCAAACTCAACATTCTATGCACTGTATGAAAATTAACCCTCTACTCTCGGGGCAGTTTAAAGGCTGGGGCTAACTGCAGATTGTCAGAATACAGCAAGACTCCATTAGAAGAAACACAATTACTAAGGTGAGTAATTTTCTTTTAAAGACATTAAAATGATGGCCACTACACATATTGATTTGGCTTCCAGATTTTGAAAGTAGTGGCCAAACTGACCACCTACTCACAACTGCTTTGTCCCACCTGCCCAGAAGCAGGTTGGGAGATTGCAGGCACTCAGGGAACACAAGATTGACTTATACTTTATTTATTAAAAAGAGACAGAGAAATACAAGCGCAATAGAAGATGTTGAGAACAGAGCATGGAGAAATAATTTTACAATACATGTACTTCTGAGCAGATGCATCAGGATTCGTGGACCTCATAGAAACATAGAATTTGATGACAGATAAGGACACGCAGCCTAGTCTGCCCATTTTCCTACCTAACAGATAAGCTGCAGATCCTTGTTAACCAACAGCTTACTTCCTCCTACCCCCCAACTAGGACTGCCTTATGTCTGTCCCATGCATTCTTGAATTCCCCACTGTTCTTGACTCCACAACCTCCTCAGGGAGGCTGTTCCATGCATCCACAACCCTCTCTGTGAAAAATACTTCCTCACATTACCTCTGAGCCGTTCCCTCTCTATCTTCAAACTGTGTCCTCTTGTACTTGCACATCTCTTTTTCTGAAAGATGCTACCCTTTGAACTTTGTTGATTCCCTTGAGGTGCTGGAAAGTTTCTATCATGTCCCTCTCTCCTTCTTTCCTCAAGGGTATACACATTAAGCTGCTTTAGTTTTTCTTCAGATGTCTTCGGTGCAAACCCTGCACCATTTGGTTTCCCTCTCTGGACAGCCTCCACTCTGTCTATGTCTTTGCAGACATGGGGTCTCAGAACTGCACATAATACTCCAGATGGGATCTCACCAACTGTTTGTACAGAGGGATAACGGCTTCCTGTTTTCTACTACTGATGCCTCTCTGTATGCATCCCAGTATCTCCCAGCCTTCCTTACTGCCTTCTCACATTGCTTGCCCACCTTTAGGTCATCTGATATGGTTACCCCAGGTCTTTTCCATTTTACTGTTGCCAGTATCTCACCCCCATTGTGTACTCTTCCCTGGGTTTTGTTTCCTAGGTGCATTACCTTGCACTTCGTTGCATTGAATCCAAGCTGCCATACATTTGACCATTCCTCCAACCTTGCCAAGTCCTTCTCATCCTTTCCCTCCATCTGTGTATCAACCCTGTTGCAGACCTTTGTGTCGTCTGCAAAGAGACATACTTTTCCTTCCAGTTCCTCTGCAATGTCACTTATAAAGACATTAAAAGGACCAGTCACAGTACTGAACCCTGAGGTACCCACTAGTAACCCTCCTTTCTTCAAAATGTAATGGCTTCAAGGCACAGGGCCCTCAAACTTTCTATGATTCTTTCTGCTTCTCCACCCTGCACACTGCTACTCGGGTACCAAGGGGCAACATAGTTGATCCAGGTCTCCCAGTCATCCTCTCCCTGGGGGTGGGGAGGGTGCCGAGAAGATTCTCAGCCTTGGTAGGAGTCGTGACTAATGGCAGGTACAGATAGGGGCCAGCACTGGCACAGAGAGGGGCAGTAAAGGTGCTGGAGTGGGAGGGTGTTGGGAAAATAACACCCCAGGTGGCAGGAACAGTTTAGTCCTCTACAGTTTTCCCTTCCTCCAGCAACAACAGCAAATTTCTCCTCAAAGTCTCAGATAATGGTGGGAGCTCATCTTCCCCAGGGTTTGTACTGTCTTTTGTCATCACTCTCAGGTGGCTGGGACCCCTTCTGAGGCAATAGTCTGTGGCACTTTAGAGCCGCTCACGAGGTCACTACACTGTACCAAGGCTATGAAAGTTTGGGCAATCAAATCAGCCTGTCGACCCACCACCACTGGGTTTTAAACATTCAACTTTGGAGAGTGCTCCTCTACAGTGTCCTTGCTGGTACCCAGGGGATATCCAGTATAAGCAGAGCATTTTGAGGGTCGATCTCCTGCCCAGTACACCACCCCACCAACTGGTATACAGCCATTTCTACTGGGGTAGCCATTGATCTTTAACAATAATTCGTAATTTTGGGCCACTAGAGGCACAAAATCCCAGTGGTGAGCCTCAAGATGTAACCCCTAGGTGGCGCTATCCCAAGGGCTACTACCCCTCCTGCTTGGCTAGTAGCAGGTTAAGGGGCCTGATTTCTGAAATGGGTGCCTCCACCCAGAGGTCAGGGTTGGTAGTGGTCAAGCCAACATGGGCACACCCACTGGGACACTATAACCCCTTTCCTTACTAGTGACCAGAACAATACACAATAATCACTTTCACAATACCCTGATACACCACACAAGTACCCACACTGTTTGCACTTACCACCAGGGCTTTTCCTCTGGCCTGACCCTGGGGACCTCCTGTAAAGCAAAAGTTATACACTGCAAGTAACAGCAGTACAGTACTCTTGCACAAACTGGAACCACAGTCAGGCTAAATGCAAAAGAGTTAGATCTGATTTATTTAAGGGACTTAAACAAGGGAGGGGTTATCAGGTTAATTTGCTTAAAGGCTGTATCAGTCAAACAGTTATGCATGCACTTCAGGGTCCATAAACAGTCACACATTCTGGGTACCCAGATGGAGAATGGTGGGCTAGCCAGGAACGTTGCAGCTGGTTGGGGCCCTGTGATGGAAGAAAACATGCACACACACACTAATTGTAATCCGGGCGGAGGCTCAGTTTGTGAAAAGCAACCAGACAATCAGATGACACACTTTTAGATTAGGCTGTTGTTGCAGGGAGCTACCCTGATGATTATTCACGGTACCCAAGACTGGACACAGGCTGGATGAAATGTGAGACTGCAGGTGGTTGATCTGGAGTGCCAGGAGGCAGGGGCCCACACAATTCTCTGAGGCATCACTCCTGTTCAAGCGTGGAGCAGGGGCTGATCCCCAGGCAGGTCTCTCGTTGATGGCTTTTTCTGTGCAGTGGGTAGTCTGGCTGGGCCAGTATGGCAAGGCCCAGGTCAAATGGAGACAAATTCGAATACAGTCCATTTTGGGCTGGATACAGCTTCCAACAAGCCGAACACAGTGGGGAACCAATTCACAACCCACTAACAACTCACAGCACATTTACATGTAAGGAAATTCTACTGTACCAGGCAAACCACTCTCCGGTCCACGATCACAAAGTCTCTGCACAACCGAGGATTCAAAAGCAGGTGGAAATCCTGACAGGCCGATCGCATTCAGCAAAATCTTCAGTCTTCTTCAGGTTGATCCTGGTTACAACTCAGTGGCTTACTCGTTCTCACAAACTTGGATTCAGTCCGAATTGATTCTCTTCTCCCTCTCAGGGGCAGCAGGCAGGCATGCAGGCCAAAACTCAGGCCTTTCCACAGAGACTGTGTCGAACTGTTGCTTCTTCAGCTCCTGACTTAGATCTGACTCAAACTGCAGCAAGCCTGGGAATTTCCCCAAGATCCAAAAAGGTTCGGTTGGCTGATTCATCTGTCAGTCACAACAGGAGCTCCTCCTTCAGGTGCAAAAGGCACCAAAGCCCAAAACTACAATTCCTACAGATTTTGACTCAGACAGCTCTTGTAGTCCGGCTCCATTCTAGGTCCCACCAGTACTGATTGGTACAATTCGCAGTCCTGGGCCAAGTGGTGGGATAAACAAAACAGTCCTTGCTGCAAAGAAGGCAGGTTAGACAAACTACATTATCATTATCACTCTAAATGATTTTCAGCAAATAGTTATATCTTTCAACAGATCTTCCTCTCAGATTACTTATGACTGCAATCCAGACAGCTCTTAAAGAGACAGTACACAGAGGCTATACAGGCACTCTCTTGCAATCACATTTAAACTGCTAAAAGCATGGGACACCAGCCTGGCAGTGAGAATTTAGGCAAGCTCAAGGGAGACTTTTTGTAACCCCCATTTGTAGAGGGGTTACACAGATATGTATTGGGTGGCCTAGGTCTCTAAGATGGCTGCAATATCTACCTCTCCCTCTACCATCATTGCCTGGAACTCTGCCACCTTGTTTGCTAAGCTCCTTGCATTCAAAGGGTACTACAGTTCATCTTGTGCCTCTCATCTCCGTCTCTCTCCCCTTCCACTTTTATCTTGGTAACATCCCTCATTCTTCTCCTCCCTCTCTTGGGGGAGAGGCCTTCAATCTCCCTGGAAGGTGCCTGCTCCTGCTATCAGCCTCAGCCCTCTCCCCTCCTCAGTTTAAATCTATGTTGTTTTTAATGTACTTCTCCAGCTCCTGTCCCAATGCCCTTGTACTCTTGATGCTGAGATGCAGCCTATCCTTGGCATAAAGCCCTTATTGTTCCATGTCTCTCCCACTCCTTACTACCCCATACCCCATTTCTGCACACCACCACTTCAGCCACCCATTAAACTCCTGTATTCTTAGCTTCCTCCAGTAGCTTCTTCCTAGGTACTGGGAGTACCTTGGAGAACGTCACTAAGCTTCCCACCCAACTGCAGATACCTCCACTTCTCTGAACCTCTCTGTACTTATTCCACTGTACTGCCCTCTAGGTCATTTGTTCCTAGGTGCTCAATGATATGAGGCTTCCCTCTGACCTTCCTCACACATTTCTGAATGCACTGCTCTACTCTCCCTGCTGTCATACCTGGCATACACTCTACCCAGGTTTGTCTCTTCCTTGCTCCTTACTTCCCATCTCACCCCCTGAACATAGAACCCCTAATACAAGTACTCACTCCCCATCCTTGCACTTCCCCCATGGTTTGCCCTCCTACAAGCCCCTTTTCCTCAGTGTCCTCTCCTTCCATACTGCCTTCCCTCCTCCTTCTCCTTCAATTGCACCTCCACCTGCTCTCCTCCTCCATCCCTTCTGTGCTCGCTCCTTCACAACCCCTCTCCCTCCCTCGTGTATCTCTCCCTGCCCCCTGCATTGCGACTCCCTTCCCCCAAACATGTTTTGGTCTTTCTCCCACTTTATTTAGTGTGTTGGTGCCAAGTCAACCTGCTTCCTGCCACTCCCCACTTCTACTCCTCAGTCTTCCCTCTCACCTTGTACCTTGTATTTCCTTCCTCCTGGTCCCGTGACTCTTGTTCTATGGTGCCTTCCCCAACCTCCTGCTCTGTTTCATCAGCCAGTGCTGTGTATCTGTTTGTTTTCTCCAACCTCCTGCCCCAGCCCTCCCTGTAATCTCTTCCTGCCTCTGCTTCCCCCCTGAACCTCTTTTCTACTTCCTTTCTGTCTGCCCATGTTTCCCTACCACCTGCCAACACCCCTTTTGGCACTTCTAGGACCCTGTGGACTTGGTCACCCTGGCCAAGTGCCCCTTCTGGCCCTTGGCAGACTGGTCTATCCTGCAATGGAGCCCTTCCTGCCCCTCTGCCCCATCTCCTCCTCACCCTCTCATTCCTGTCTCCTCCCCAGTTCCCATCTCAACCTCTCTATCTCCAGCATAAACTGTTTGAACAGCCTACACTGGACATCCCCACCTTCCACCAGGTTCCCAGAAACAGTGCTGCCCCACCCATTGCAGCTTACAACCCTCTCTGCCTCCCAGTGCCTCAACCCCAGTCATCCATATCTCTCTACTCTTCCTCCATTTATCCAGCTGCCTCCTTGCCCTGGCCTCCACATCTTCCCTGTATTCCCTAGGCTCTAAATATTTCACAGATCTTTACAATTGCAACATATTACTTAAGAACTGTAAATCTGCATTTTGTCAAAACATTGTCCCCAGAATAGCCCTTACCTCAAAACAGAAAATGCACAGCCATTACATTTGCATCAGTATTTCTTTAAGACTTTAAACCAGATTTTACCCCTTTAAATTACTCCACCTCTTGTCCCTTCCTAATAGGTGGAACCACTACTGGAGTGGTCCACTTGTCTGTTTAATAGTGGTGGCAGTGAGGGGTGGGAGAAAACAGGCCACAAGTCCTCCTCCCAGTACAAACTATCTGGACCAAACTACAAGCTAACCAAACTGCAAGAATAAATACTTCCCTATAGTCCTCAAGAACTCCCTCTAGCTCCTGCTTCTTCCAGCTCCAAATGCATTTGATCACGATTTTTCACCGGCCCTGCAAGCAAAAGACAAGAAGCATGGTTAACTGACAAACAGCTCTGGGAAAAGAAAATATTAGAGCCCAAGTTAATTACCTGACCAGACTCAAAGTATTTACAGAGACTGGGGTGCAGGTCTTTGAAAAATGTAACGGCAGCAGCTCCCTACTTGAAGAAGTGGGGCACTGACTGCCAAATACTGAAATGGTGGAACTGGACTTACAGTTGCAATGGTCGGTGTGGGAACTAGCAGGGAAGGGAGAAAGATTCAGACTGGATGATGATGACTTGCCTCAACACATCAAAACAGACATAATCAGCATTTTAGGGCATCATAAGACTGGCGCAGATGCACAGACAGTTGAAGGATCAAATCAAAACTGAGATATGAACAATTAATCTGCGGCAATAAAAACTGTTCACAGTCCTGTTGTACTGTAAAGTGGATGAAGTACCATATTATCATGCAAGTACTGACTGATAACCATTTGAAATACAAAGTTGTGTATCCGACTTACTGGGAATGCTGGTTTTCTTTTATTGCATAAGCTATGTTTTCTGGGAGCTTTCCTGATGTTTTATATGCAAATTGGATGGATGCCTCATTTTTATTTAACAAGAGAATGGTTGCAGGAGCCTGGGGTTCAGCTTAGCAGAGGAGGTACTCATTCCCACTTAAATACAATGGCTGGCAGTATATTACCTAAACCATTGCCTGTGGGTGGGGGTGGCTTTGGGACTGGGCATTCCACTGCTAACATGGTCTCTGAGGTATGGTGGTAAGTAGGAGGATGTGACTGCATTGCTTAACTTTGTGCAGGTGGGGGAGGTGGGCTGGCTGGACACCTCTAAGCTTGCAGTCATGTGAGTTGCAACATACCTTTTTTTGTTCTGATCCCCATCTTCAGACCCCACTCCACCTGCTGCCCCCATACCAGGCTTGCCCCTGGCAGGGTTGCCTGGAGATCCCTCCCAATGGACACTGTTGGCAAGCCCCAGCTTACATCCCAGGGTGGGGCCACAGGAGTGTGAGCCCTGGCAGCGTCGAGGACAGTGGACTGCAGTGGACTACAACAGAGCAGGTCATCATGCTGGGGAGTCGGCTTTTGCAATGCTTTGCTCCCTGGGGTCAGGGATGTGCAATGATGTCCAGCGTCCATCTGCCCTCTAACATGATGGTGCCTCCGCCAGAAGTTTATGGGTGCCAGGCTCTTACTCCCCAGAGAGGAGAGCAGTCCCAGGACCTCGATCCTTCTCCTCTGGCCTTCCTTGAGCTCCCGGTCTGTTCCTGAACCTGGGTTGTCGGCGTCACAAATGGAAGTCCAACTGCTGTGTCGGTGGGCCAGCAGTTGCAACATACTCAAAGATAAATCTTTAGCACCACTGTTTGGAGTAATTTCGAGACCACAGAGGTACAATATTTTAGCTCATTTGGGGTGGGGGTCCTGGTTTCCCTGGGGCAGCTGACCCAACCACAAACCTTCAGTCCACTCACAGCAAAACTTACTGGAGATACATTAACTTTATTAATCATGTGGTGTGGAAACCACTTAAGGGATGATGTTGTTCCAGTAGGTCTTCTCTCCCTCTCAAGCTGACAAAATGTCTGGCTGCTGTGAAGCATGAGCGGATTCACTGAGGTAATGAAGCTCTGGTCCAAGCCCGGGATGGTGGTGTGCACTGGTCGGTGGGGCTGCTTCTTTTATTTAGGTGTTAACAGAAATGTCAAATAGTAGGGTGGGGCACCTCCTGGTGGGCAGGCCTGGAGGGCATCATGCAGAATAATGGTTCTTGTGATACTACAACTGGTTCCACTCCTATCTTGTGGGTAGGTCTGTCAGTCAGTCAAAATTGGCAACACCATATCCCTCCTTCCCCATCAATACTAGCGTCCCACAAGGGTCAGTCCTTGGCTCTATACTTTTCTCAATCTTCCTCAACGATCTCCCTGCTGTCTGCTCCTCCACATCCATTCACATGTATGCAACACTGTTCTCTTTGTCTCAGGTGCTTCCCCTCTGTTCTTGCGACCAGTCTACAGCTTGAGTTTGATAAAGTCCAACTCTGGTTTCGCACTAAGCCAACTTTCCCTCAATGCCAGAAAGATGGTCTGTATGACCTCTGGCACCAGACAAAGGCTCTATAGGCTTAATGTTACTCCCTCCTTCCATACCCTCGATGAGATCATGCTCCAAGGATGTCACCTCCTTCAGATATGTAGAACTCTGGCTTGACGTCGCCCTGACTTCTGTTGACATGTGGATGCCATTCACAAAAACTTTATCCCAAACTCGGCACCTTATTCAGGTACCATGGGTGTATCCTTATCAGCCCACCATGAATTAGTCCAGAAAATGATTATGATTCTCCCTATCTTCAGCTATGGTGACTTAGTCTACAGCTCAGCTCCTAAGTCTACTCTCACCATACGGACATATTTTCCTCCTTCTGCGGTTTGCTCTCGACTATCCACACAGTACCCACCACTGCGACCTCTACATCCCTCTCCTCCCCTCTTGAATCTAGGCGTATCGCCCACTGCACTTCTCTTATCGGGAGGTTCTGGTTTGGATCTCTCCCTTCTACCTTTCCTCTGTTCTTTCAACCCCTCCCCTATTTCCTCCAAAACTTTGATGACTGAACCCTAGCTGTTCTTGTGAGTCATCCCATGAAGTCAGTCTGCTTTCTCCTACTGCTTCTCTAAACTTTGGAACTCCTCCCTCACTATTCATTCTGCCACTACTCCTCGGTTGCTCTTCTCTCTCCTATGAAACTTTACCTCACCCTCCTGTAACTGTGTCTGATCACCTCCCTTGACTCCTATGTTTGTAATTTTTTTCTTTCCTTAAACATAGAAACATAGACTTTGTGACGAATGGACGCTTGGCCCACCTAGTCTGCTCATTTCCCTACCTTGAGGATAAGCTGCAGATCCTATTTAACCAACAGCCTATTTCTTCCTACCCCCACAAAATTTGTCTTATGTCTGTCCCATGCATTCTTGAATTCTCCCACAGTTTTAGACCCCAAACCTCCTCAGGAAGGCTGTTCCATGCATCCACATCCCTCTCTGTGAAAATATCTTCCTCCACATTGCCCCTAGACGTCCCCCTCTATCTTCAAATTGTGCCCCTTGTTCTTGCACATCTCTTTTCCTGAAAGATGTTACTTTCTTGGACTTTGTTGATTCCACTGAAGTACTTAAACATTTCTATCATGTCCCCTCTCTCTCCTTTCCTCAAGGGTATACATATTAAGCTCCTTTAGTCTCTCCTTTGCGGCTTCTCTTGCAGACCCTGCACCATTTAGTTGCCCTCCTCTGGACTGCCTCTATCCTGTCTATGTCCTTGCAGAGATGGGGTCTCCAGAACTGGACACAGTACTCCAGATGGGTCTCACTAACTGTCTGTACAGAGGGATAACAACTTTCTGTTTTCTGCTGGTGATGCCTCTCCTATACATCCCAGTATACCCCCAGCCCGCCCTACTGCCTTCTCACATTGCTTGCTAACCTTAAGGTCATCTGATATGATTACCCCCAGGTCCCTTTCCTTTTTGTTGTTGTTACTACCCCCCATTGTGTAATTTTCCCTCGTTCTTGTTTCCCAGGTGCATTATTTTGCACTTCTTTGCATTGAATCCTAGCTGCCATACTTCTGACCATTCCTCCAACCTTGCCAAGTCCCTTCTCATCCTTTCCATGCCTCCTTGTGTATCAACCCTGTTGCAGATCTTTGTGTCGTCTGCAAAGGCATACTTTCCTTCAGTCCCTCTGCGATGTCACTTCTAAAGACATTAAAAGGACTGGACCCAGTACTGAACCCTGCGGTGCCCCACTAGTAACCCCTCTTTCTTCAAGTGGACTCCATTTACAATTACCTTCTGTGTCCTGTTGTCCAGCCAATGTTTTCCCAGGTTACCACCTGGGACCCACTCCTAGGCTGGTTAATTTGACTATTAATCTTTTGTGTGGGACTGTGTCAAATGCCTTGCTAAAGTCTAGGTAGGCCATGTCCACAGCCCCTCCCTGAAACTACTACTTTGGTCACCCAGTCAAAGAAATCTATTAGATTCATCTGACATGACCTTCCCACTGTAAACCCATGCTGTCTTGGGTCCTGTGTCCCACTGGCATCTAGGTACTAAACAATTCTTTCCTTCAAAGTGACTCCATCACTTTCCCTACCAAGAGGTCAAACTAACAGGTCTGTAGTTTCCTGTCTCTGTCTTGGTCCCACTTTGTTGAAGGGGAATCACATCCACCTTCCTCCAGTCCTCGGGTACCACACCATCCTACCATGATTTATTAAAAAGAGTAGCCAGTGGTTTCACTAGTTCACCCTTAATTCTTTTTAGAATTAGGGGTGAATTCCATCAGGCCCCATTGCTTTGTCCACCTTCAGTTTTAGGAGTTCTTGCAGAACCCTTTCTTCTGTGAAAGGACTGGGATCGACCCCCTATCAGAGTGCTTCTGTTAATTGGATTAGACACTTCCCCCTCCTCTTTTGTGAATACTGAGCAGAAATATTTGTTGGTATCCCTGCTTTTCACTGTCCCCTCTGCCCACCCCCGTTCATTCTGTTCAACCTACTATCTCTCCTTTGTCTTTCTCGCTCAGCTGATGTACCTATAAAGATTTTATCCCCTTCTCAACTGGGTTGGCTATCTTTTCCTTAGTTTGGGCCTTTGTTATTCTGACTTCCCTCCTGCTTCCTTCTGCCTTAGGTGGTACAGCTCTCTGTCATGCTCCTTCTGTATTTCCTTATACTTCCAGAATGCTATCTTTTCTCCTGACTTTCCCAGCCACCTCTTTTGAGAATCATATGGCTTTTTCTTTCATTTAGATTTGTTTATTTTGCTTCACACAAAAGGCTTGTTGCCTCTGTGAAGGCAGTTTTGATGATTCCCATTGTTGCTCCACCCTCCTTCTAGTCTGTTTGCTAGTGCTTTTCTGAGGCACTCTCCCATCTTGCCAAAGTCAGCCCTCCTGAAGTGCAGTACCCTCACTTTTGTATGGCTTGACTCTGTAGCTGAGTTTAACGTGAACCACACTGTTTGATGGTCACTTGTTCCCAGATGGCAACCCACTTCTAGATCTGAGATCCTCTCACTGCCCCCATTTGAGAGTTTGAGATTGCTCCCTCATGAGTGGGTTCCAAACTAGCTGTCTGAAGCCTGCCACCTGTAGGGCATCGGAGATGGCCCTGCTCTTGGATGTGGCTGCAGCAAATGTGCTCAGTTAACATCTGGCATATTCAGGTCTCCCATCAACAGTATCTCCCCTTTCTCTGCCATCCTAAGAATGCCTTCTATCATATCCTTGTCCATTCCCTCCCCTGACATGGGGGTCTGTACACAACCTCTGTGTGGATTGTGGTGCCCTTTCCAGTCTCCAAGGTGACCCACAGTGCCTCTTCTCCTCCCTGTTTACTCTTTTGTTCAGTTGCTTTTATCCCTTCCTTTACATGAGAGCTACTCCTCCCCTCTTCTCCCCTGCCTGTCTGTCCTGTAGGTTTGTACCCTGGTATGTTAACATCCCAGTCATGGTCCTCTGTGTACCATGTTTCTGTGACTGCTACGATATCCAGGCATCCCTCTTCCATCAAGGCCACCAGCTCTGGGGCGTGTTGCCCAGACTATGGGCATTGGTACTCCCTACCCTCCATTTCCTGATGGTCTTACTCCTTTTGCCCCATCCCTGTCCTTCTTGCTTTGTCATTTCCCCATTTACCCTGCCCTTCTCCTATCGACACCTCTATGTTGGTGTTTATCACACTTACTACTGTGATTTTTGGGGGCTAGGATTTCCTGCTCCTTTCTAGTGCCCCCCTTGGCTAATTTAAATGCTTGCCAATAAAGCATGTAAACCTATCACCTAGGATCCTGGTTCCCCTCCTGGACAGATGCAGCCCATCATGCCAGTATTGGCTTGCATCACTCCAAGGTGGACCCCCAGTCCCCAGTGAAGCCAAATCCCTGAGCTCCGCACCAGTTTTTAACCACTGATTGAATCCCATGGTGTGGAACACCCTAGCCTCTCCTATGCCATAGATGGGCAGCACCGCTGAGAAGGTTACCGTAAGTGTGCTACTTGTCTAAGTCTCTCCCCAATTCCACAAACTCTTCCTGCACTTCTCTAATCCCTTTCTTAGCCAGGTCATTTGTCCCTAGGTGGACAATGACATCCAGCTCCCTCCTGTGCAGCTGCTCAGCAATTCTGAGGATTCGCTCCCTCTCCCTCCCTCTCCTCCAAGCCATGGCGTCAGGCAGGCACCTTACCTCCTCTCCTTCCACTCCCAGTTCTACCTTCCTAACAATGGAGTCCCCACCAGGAGTTGTTTCCTTCCCCATGGGGTCCCATGCCACCCTCCTGTGGGTCTCCTCTGTGGAGGTTCCCAGCATCCCCTTGGTCTCCACTGTGGGTGCCTCCATAGAGGTACTACACTTTGCCAGAATGGCATAAAATTTTGGAGAGGTACAGCTGGAGGGATGCCTCTGTTCTACCACCCTCACCCTCCCTGAGCCCACTGTGGTCCAACTGCTCCTCTTTCTTGGTAACCTCTTAGGCAGCGGCAGTGCCACTGGTGGTCTCTGGATGGAGAGGAGGTCCCACAAATCCTGACCAACTCAGCCTGGGATGAGCAACCTTCTCTCTCAGCCCAGAGAGGTGCCTGCAGATGGGACAACACTGCATCCTCCAGAACGTCTCCCGGAGACTGCTGCTCCACAGCCACTGCACTGCCCACTCCCATCATGTCTTATTTCTGGCCCCTTAACTGTTTTAGAATCCCTTACTCTTTCCTCTGTTTTCTCTTCTCTCTCTACTTACTTCCTGCCTGTTTGCCCTTTAAGCTCCTGATTGTCCTGTTCTGAGACAAGAATATCCTATATTTCTCAGTAGACCCTTTACTTGCTCAGAGGCAGACCTTCAGCAGCTAGAGGGGGCCGGAGAGCTAGTCTTGCCCTTCTGGGATGGTGGGTCTTTGGTGGCTCTGTGATCACTCACTTCCTGCTCCCAAACAGGAAGTTTCTGTTGTCAGTCAAATCCTGTGCCTATAAAAATAGAACTAGCTTTGGGTGGCAGGGTGGAGGGAGGAAGGAGGCAATATAGTCCCAGTAGAAGTCCAGTCACACAGCAGTCCTTCCTCCTGGTGTCTTCTGCCAAGCTACTAGCAGAATCTTTCTAAGGCAGTCTTTAAATTAGCTTCCTTCTAGCTAAGACACCCCTCTACTTACTAGATCTTTCTACAAGTAATTTAAACTGCACAGATATCAAGCCCTTTCAATCACTTGAGATTTACACCTAGATAACTGTTCAGATAACCATTTAATTCCGTTAACTCAGACAAACATACACATTTTTTTTTGCTTTGTTTGTTAGTCTGTTTTTACCCTAAATTAAGGTCCAAGTACAAGAGTTCTACTTCTTTAGTCCCAGTAGAAGTCCAGTCACACAGCAGTCCTTCCTGCTGGTGTCTTCTGTAAACTACTAGCAGAATCTTTCTAAGGCAGTCTTTAAATTTAGCTTCCTTCTAGCTAAGTCCTCCCCCTACTTACTAGATCTTTCTACAAGTAATACCTCACTTTTGGTCCAGTTAATTTTGTGGCCTGATAAAGAGCCATATTATTGCAAAACAGAGTGTACCTTAGGGAGGTCCTCGGCCGGACACTGGAGATACAGGAGGAGGTCGTTAGCATACATTGCCAATTTATGTTCATGCTCATTAATCCCAAATCCCCTGATCTCTGTGTTTTTTCATATATGGTCCCTGCTAATGGCTCCAGGGATAAAATGTACAGTAGGGGAGAGAGGCAACCCTGCCTAGTACCCCATCCAAGAGTGAATTTTGGGGATAGATGGCCATTCACTATTACTTGAGCAGAGGGTTCCGTGTATAAGGTTTTATCCAGGATATGAAATGTGGACTAGAACCCCATCTTCTCCAGAACCATAAAGAAGTACCCCACTCCACCTGGTCAAAGGCCTTCTCTCGTCCAGCGCTAAGACAGCAAGCCCGTGTTTGTGTTTGGACTTCCCCAGTGATGAATTATATTTAGGGTTCTGTGAATATTATATTTTCCTGTCTGCCCTTCACAAAGCCAGTTTGATCATGATGAATTATCTCTTGCAACAGGGGTCAAGTCTAGTGGCTAAAGCCTTAGCCAACACTTTATAGTCAGCTGTTAGAAGTGAGATGGGCCTATAGGGCACACCAGGTCGGATCTTTACCAGGCTTAGGAGAATAGTTATTGTGGCCAACTGGTGGAGGGAGCCTTCCGGATGTCAGGCTCTCAGACAGCATATCTCCCAGTGGTTCCAGCAGCAAATCATGGAAATATTTAAGAAAATCTACTGGAATCTCATCAGGTCCTAGGGCTCTCCCACCCCGTAAAATTTAATAGCCTTACTAACCTCTGCCTCGGTCAGTGGAGAGTCAAGATCATTGGCCTGCAACTCAGTAAGTGAACACAAGTCTGCCTTATCAAGGAATGAGTGCATTTCCTCAGGTGATGGTGATACCTTGGAAGCATAAAGCTGTTTATAATAATCCCCAAAACCCGACCCACCCCATCTGGATCCTCCACCAGCATCCCAGCAGCATCATGGATCCGGTACACTGCCCTTTCCCCATCCTTCTTACACAGTTGCTAGGCCATCAATTTCCGGCACGGTCACCATTAAAATACTGACCTGCACTGGGATAATAAGATAGCTCTTTCTAGTCAGGCACCACACACAGCATTATATTTCCATTTTAACTGCTGCACTGCGCCAGAGCACCCGGCTGGGGGTTTTCTTATGTGTTTGCTCACAGGCTCCATCTGAAGCCTTAGGGCCTCAATATCTCTATCAGTGGCCTGGGCCCTATTTGCTGCAAATTATATAGTTTGGCCTCGAATGTAGGCCTTCAATGCTTCCCATCTAGTAGTATGAGAGGTATCCCTTTTTATTAAAACTTAAAAATTCTCTGATACTTTCTTTCATATGGTCGATGTAGTCTGATCTTTCAATAACAATGGGTCTAATCTCCAGAGTCTATTCCCAGGGTAACTCCCCAGGGACAATTCCACTGTAAGGGATGTATGGTCTGAAACTAGAATAGGGAGGTAGCTCGCTTTTAAATTCCAGGAGGAGAGTAGGACCAGTCAGGACGTGATCTATTCTGGCATAAAATCTATATGCATGAGAATAGAAACTATAGTCTCTGAAAGGGGTGTAGATATCAGCCATGCATCCACTAGTCCAACCTCCTCCTCCTCCATTACCCCAGGGCTCTCGCATTTTAGAGATTGGTGTAGGCTTAGTATTAGATCTATCTAGGATCACATCCTGCACACAGTTGTAATCCTTCCAACACCCAGAGCCCGACCACACACCAATTCAAAGAGAGTTTTGGAAAACTGAGGGTCATCTATATTGGGAGCGTATGCTGAACCCAAATTAAGAATACCTCCCCTGGAAATATAACCCTGGCCAGGGCATATCTTCTGGCCAGATTCACCTGATACTCCAGCACCTTAGCCTCGATCCCGCGGCAACCATATGGCAACACCCCTAGCCTTAGTTGAGAAGTTAGCGAAACCAGGCTCCCTCCCATAAAGTTTGTTTTGAAGCCTCCACCCATGACATATGGGTCTCTTTGCAATAGGACCACTTGCCATTTAGCTCTTTTCACTTCAGCCAGCAATTTCCTTCGTTTCATCACTATTTTAACCCATTGACATTCAAGTAGCCACTCTTAGTACTCCAGCCATTTGATATGTTGTGAAAAATGCCACTTAGATCGTTTTAACCACCACCGTACATTCCTAACACAAACAATAAGATTGAATCATCATCGTTATCGCATTTATCTCCTAGTCTTGTTTTAATATTAGCTTCCCAAACCCCTTCTCCCAAGGTAGCATTGGGCCCACTACCAAAGCCATGGTAAGGATATCTGTGATTGACCACACTGGAGACTAGCCCACACAGCAAAACAGGCCAACACCCGAGTTGACATGGTTGCACAAATCTTCCATGCGCCCTGCTCCCTTTCTGACCCCAATCCTAAACACCAAGAAGTAAACCCACAAATTTATATACAATGAAAACCTCCTTCCCAGATTGTCCTGCAAACATTTGGCGAACATTAAAAATTTAATCAGGTTAGCAGTGCACTCCTTGAAACCCTTCAACCTGCTTAGGAGTGCTTAATTAACAGCATAAACATCTGAACAACTAATTCTTAATGAAGGAATTATCAGTTATAGTGCTCACATAGACTGAGCCCCTGTCCCAACCCCCTCCTCCACCACCACCACCACCACGGGCCCCATAATGTCTGAAACAATTGCAACAAACAAAAGAAAAAAGAGAGAGTTCCTTATCTCAGTGCAGCGTTGATCATGTATGCAAAACATTTTAGGGTTGCCAGTGTATGTTGGTGCCCGCTGATACCTGATCCCTAGATCAGGGATAAGAGTATATATGTTCAAGTTCCAGAGCATTCCGCCAGAGCTTGAACCAAGTAAATACAGAAAACAACACCTGGCTCCTGAGCATTATCCCGCCCTCGGATTTATCAGGTAATCTCTCTCTGTCGATCAGCAACAAGGCCATGCCAAATGAGGAGAGGAGCCAGAGCAAAGCGCTGCCATCCATGGAAACAGTGGTCCAGTGCAGCACCATTCCTTCAGAGATCAACAGGTGGGAATTAACATAATTACAAGGCTGGATCTAAGACTTCAGTGATCATCTTGCTCCTTAGGATGTGATGTACTCCCTCCTGCACCATTCTTAACAACGCATCCATCCATTTCATAGCTTCTTTGGAACATGTGAAAATCTGAGAGGCTCCACCAGGTCGATCCACTTTTAACTTAGGTGGTATAAGAATGCAAATGTCCAGCCCATTTATATAGGCACCCTTGATTTCACTGAATCTTTGCCTTCTTTGCTGCAAATCGTTGCTGTAATCCTGGAACACAAAAACCTTAGTATTCCCCAGCACAATCGGGCCTTTCTCCCTTGCTTTATGTAGTATAGCCTCCTTGGCCACAAATCTTACGTATTTTATCAGACAATGCCTGGGGCGAGTTCACAGTTTTGAGCCCACTCTATGCACACACTCAATTTCACAATTTTGCAACTCACATGGGAGTTTCAGGTGTTCAACAAGCCATGCGTGTATCAGTCTCTCCAGGTCATTCCCCTCAGTCCCTCTGGGAGACCTATTATCTGAAGGTTGGAATGACGAGATTGATTCTCTTGGACTCTTCTAACAGACCAACCCGGTTCTCTAACTTGGCAATCTGATTAGTATGAGTAGCCAAAGTTTCCAAAGCCTAGTTACCACTAATTGCATATCACGAAATTTGCGATGTGATGTTGTCGAAACCGACCTTCATGTCATGCTGCATAAGGGCCAAAGTTGCTGGTACTGGGGCAAAGTTTCTCTAACTCAGTGGTGCTCTTCTATGATCATAGTTGGATCCCTGAGTGCTGGTCATAATTTTTAGGCCGCAGCGTTATTGGTCTTGATTGCTCATGTGTGTGTTAAAATGCAGCTTAGATTGTTTATTTTGCTCCTCATTGATGCCATCAAACTCGCCAATCTTCCACGAAAGTTGTTCCAATTTACTGGTGGATAATCCTACTTAATGCAAGTGTAACCCCTAGGTGGTGCTATCCCAAGGGCTACTACCCTGCCTGCTTGGCTACTAACAGGTTGAGGGGCCTAGGTCAATGACGGGTGCCTCCACCCAGAGGTCAGGGTTTGCAGTAATTAAAATAACTTGGTCACAGCCCTCTGGGACACTGAGACCCTTTTATTCCTACTAGTAGCCACAATACACCATGAGTATCTTCACTAGTTACACTTACCCCAGGACTGGCTCTGTCCACTTGACTCTGAGGGGCCCCCTGTAAAACAAGATGATGCAATACAATAGCCACAGTACAATACTTTAACATAAACAAACACTACAGTCAGTGTAACTTTGCTGAAACAAACAGATCTGATTTATTTAAGGAACTGTAACAAGGAAAGGGAAATCAGGTTAATTAGGTTAGACACATTAATAATCACAGTACTATGCACATATTCAGAGTCTCAAAATGTCACTTCCACTGGGTACCCAGGATGGGGGTGCTAGCCAGGATCGGTGCAGCTGGTTGGGGCCCTGTGATGGAAAAACACTTGCACAATACCCAATTGTAATCCGGAGCCAGATGGCTCAGTTCAGTGAAGAAATGAAACAGCAACAATTAAATGACACACTTGCAGTCTGATAAACAGATGGCGAGGAGCTACCCTGATTTGTACTCACAGACTTGATGCTAAAACTGGATGGAAGGCAGACTGTCCTGGATTGCCAGGAGGAACAGAACATGTGGACAAGGTCCTGGTGACTGGACCCACTGTAGTTTATAAGCGAGCGGATGTAGTCCGAATTAAGTTGGGTTTACATCCAGCTTCATGCATTTAATTCACTGTACAGGGATTTGAAATAGTGATTCCCCACAAGCACTACGCATTTATATGAAAAAGGAAAGTACTTTACCAGGCAGACTGCTCCTTGATCCTACCGCAATTACTGCAAAATACCCGGAGCACACACAGCAGCTTCAGTTCCTGACAGACCAAGCGCAATTCAACAATTTCTCCAGTCTTCTACAGGGTGAGCCTGGTTTCTACTCTTCAGATCTCCTTCCTTCTCCTCAGAAGTCGGGTTCAGTCCGATTTGGGCGTTTGCAACGGCTGCAGACGAAGCTCAGGGCCTCACACATGCTTCCACACGAAACTATACACCCAGAAGCACAGAGCTCCTTGTTTCTTCACTGCCACAACTGATCTAATCTCTCCAGTCTCAGAGCAGTGCATTTCCTTTAGCTCCACACTATTCTGTTGGCTGGTCCGGCTGTCACTCACAATAAACTCCCTGTTGGTGGAAAAAGGCACCAAGGTCAAAACTACATTTCCCAGAGTCACTGCCCATACAATCCTCTTGTGGCTGGCTTCAATTAAGAGTCCAAGTTCTGGTTGGTCCACACAAACTCCATTTTAGAGGCCCCTTGCACTGTTTGGATCTATTCAGTAGTTCAGATCCAAAATGGAGGGAAAACACACAGAGTCCCAGCTGCAAGAAAGGCAGGTTAGACAAACCACATTTCCATTAATACTCTAAATGATTTCTGGCAAACTGTTACATCTTTGAAAAGTGCTACTCTGCCCACTTAGCTGGCCAGAAAATGGAACAATTTGTCAGCAGTTCGAAGGACTCAAGTAGGGAAACACACACAGACCTCCATCAAATTAATTATGTCTGCAGGCAGACATCTCTTAAAGACAGTACCAGAGGCTCTAAAAGCACTCACAGATAAACAGCTTAGGCATCAAACACCATTCAGGCTTGGAGCATTCAACAAGCTCCTGGAAGACTTTGGGAACCCCCATTTGCAGGGGTTACACCATAATGCTGAATGCCTGCAGAAGCTTGGCTAAGCTACGTCCACCATAGTCAGCTTCAGGCCACTCCCCAATTTGGAATTTAATTTGTAACCCAGTCCTGTAGTTCCAATTAAACCTAAGCAACTTTCCTGCTCTGGTGCTAGTGGTTGGAGTCATAGCTTCTCCAGTTCGTGTCACCTGTGGCGCTCATGCTCTTCACGGTCTGCCTCTTGCTGTTCACATTCAGCTTCTCGCTGTTCTCCTCCCTTCTCCTCTGCAGTTCATTTCTCTAGCTCTGCTTCTTGCTGTTCTCGCTCCGCCTCACGCTGTTCTCGTTCAGCCTTCCTCTGGAACTCCAGCTCCATTCTGCACAACTTAATCTGCAGCCTGGATTGCTTCTGGCTCCAAAATGCTGGTGACCTTTCCCTGCTGCTGTGGCCCTTCACATGCACTGGCCCTGCTGTCCTCTCTTGGGATCTGGATGCTGCACTGGCCACTGGCCCTCCATGCCCAAGGTTTGGTCCTTTACAATCACAGTCTGTGACTCGATACTCTGGGTATCTGCTGCCATCAGGGCATCTGTGAGGTTCTGCTTATTGGCTTTCCTCTCATACTGGACTCCTCTGTCCTGTCACAACTGCCTCAAGTAGTCTGCAGTGTACCCGCTGTAGTTGGAAAGCCATCTTCTTCCCTAACTACGGCTAGTCTGACTTGCACTTGGGAAAAAAATACAACAGGTAGGAACTTTGACTGTAAGCAAAATAATATAGTTCTGTTTTCTTTTTAAAAAAAATCATTGCCTTATTTTGTAAGTGAGCTGTACAGTATTAGGCTGACACACTAAACAGTTTAAGCTTGTGGTACCAAATTTTTTACCACTGCCAACCAACTCTGTCACAAACACACTCTGCAGGTCAGGCCCTCTGCTCCACAGTACCAACCTCAGAGTGCAATAGTGTGAACAGGTAACAGACAGAGTAACCCTCCTGTCTGCTTTTAGGTCTGAATCACCTTTAGTCTCAAGTTCTGGGGATTCAAACTGTGAACCTTATGCTAGCATACACAAATGTACAGGCTCAGATAATATTCTCTTGGGGATGCAATATATCTTTCACCTAAGTGCACCTAACCAGGTATTCAGAATGAACCTTTTTAACTCTGTAAGAGACCTTAGGTATATTTTTACCTTTTACTCAAGCTCAGTAACACCATCAAGCTGTTGAACAATTGTCAGACTTAACCATCTTTACGTGACATGCAAAAAGAGCTGGCAGACACCCAGGCAGTCTTTCAAAGAAAAGGTACTTTACTAAAGATGATAACAAATATGAAAATGTAACACAGAACAGTATATCAAACAGCTCACAATCACATAAAAGAACAAGGAAAATTACAAAGCAAAACTCCTACCACAATACATTTAGACCTTTGCTGTCTAAGATATTACCTCTGGAAGTGCTTAAGTTAGATCAAAGAACTGTTTTTCTCTTGGAGTCCCAAAATAATATGACACTCATTTCAGACACAAGTATCAGTTTACACTGTGTCTCCACCCCTTCTGTGAGTCACCTAGCTGCTCCTTTTAGAATATAAAATTCCAAACATGATTTTCTAGCAGGAGGTATATTAAATAATGTCACATCAGAAGGAAAAGCACTTCCTAAATATGACTCCTTAATTAAACATTTCCTCTTTGATCTTGTGTGGTTCCTGTTCCCCAAGGCAGATCAAAGGTTTTACAACTTTAACACCATGTTGGTATCAATGGCCTGTTCCTCTTAAAACGTCATAAACGTTTATTGGGCTCATCCTCTGGCAGACTCATAAAGTTACATTTGGTTTTCAACTTCAAAGCAGCAACAGGCGTAAAAATAATAAAATGCCCTCTGGAAGGAAGGTAATTAACTGACTGGTTCCTCGTCAGTTTACATATCCTATAGCTTCACTGAAACCTGGGGGTGGAGCACCCATGGAGCCTGGGCTGTCTTATGTGAGACAATCACAAACTATATTTTATTTTACAAATATCATACAATAATCATAACCAGCTGGCCAAGTGTCACAGTCCCCAAACTCTATTCAGGGTTTTCTTGAGTACCTGTTCTGGAAAGCATAGCGAATCCCTTACTGCTTGTTTGGGGTCACTTTTGGATAGGATCCCCCACTGGAGTAAGTCCAATTTGGCCTCCGCAGCTGTGTTGTATGTGATAGGTCCATTGGGAAACTGAACGACCAGTTTTGCTGGGTAGGAGTGCGAAATCTCAAGTTTTGGCTCTGAGGGAGGGAATAAGGAGAGTATTCCTGTCTCATGCGCTGGCAGATGCATAATCATTGTCAAAGATAATGTGTTGTTCTCTAACATCACCTTCTGTTTGCACCAAGCTTTTAGAAGCAGCTGATCCTTTTGATAAAATTAGCAAAATGCATGACAAATGATCTGGATCTGGCCTCTGGCTTGAAGGCCAGGGACCCAGCGCCCTGTGTGCCTTTCAATGTCAATTTGGAAGTCTGGGCCCAAATCTAGAACTAGGTGTAGCAGGTAGTCTGCGAATGCCACCAGGTTATTCCCTCCTCCCCTCAGATCCGTATACCCAGATATTTTTCATCTTCCCGGTTCTCTGTATCTTCTAGTCTCATCGATGTATAAAGTTGTTCCTCGGCCAGTTAATGAACCACTTGCTCCAAAACCAAAATTGTGTTTGCATTTTCAGTGATGTGAGCATCTGCCTCTGTGGCCCAAGATTGCAGCTCGGTTAAGTCTGTGCGGTTTATTTTAATCGTCCCTCATTTCAAACAAAACTCTAATATCGCTGACAGGATCGCCTCTGAGTTTGAAATGTCTGGCATTGGCTTTTCTTGTCCCGCTTTCCCATTTGCTGTTCAACAGAGGAGGACTGTGAAAGGCAGCATCAGAGTTCAGCAGGCCGCTCTCCTTGTCCTCAGGTAGGTCTCTCAGGAGCTGGTAATGGTTGGTCATAACTTGCCATGCTCCAAGTGGACGTCTTGATTTTATCTCTAGTTCTCCTTCCAGTGTCAATGATTGAATAGGTGGGTTTTAGAGATGAAATAACGCAAATTTTGGGAAGGAAAAGCCTGGTTTTCTGTGGTGGGTGAGAGCTCAAGTCCCTGTGTGCTTTACCACCATGTCTCCACGGAAGTCCCAAGTTGGCTGTATTTTTGATAGGCGGCAGAGGAGGAGACAGCTTTTGGGCTTTCCAAGCTAGGTCTCAAGTTCTTAGGCTGTCAAGGATATCGGATGTGACCCAGGGAGGTGGGAACCATGGACTCTAATGCATCTATAGGAGCATATCTATTCCAGATGTTAAGGAATGTAGTGAAGGCGTTGGGAAGTTGAGAGGAATGGCTTGGCCAGATTGATGGTCACCCTGAGGGTCCTGAAAAAGCGAGGTGTGTTCCAGGGTAAGCAGAAGGAGCTCCTTAGATGGGGCCTCTAGGAGCCAATCGTCCAGGTAGGGAAAACATAGAATCCCTGGCACCAGAAGGCAGCTGCTACCACTGCCAAGCACTTGGTAAAACCCTGGGGCTGAGGACTAGCCAAAAGTGGGAGCTTGGAATTGGAAGTGAGCTCCTGGAAGTGAAAGAGTAGAAAGCACCTGGGAGATGCACATATCTTGATATGAAGGTACAGTCAAACCCCATTTATCTGAACTGCCTGGGGACATCTGATCGGTTCGGATAAGCGGGAGGTCGGATAATCAAGAGGTGACTCACGAAGTTAGCTGTCTGCCAAACTTCCAAACCGCACTGGTGCCTTGCTGTACTGTACTGCTCCTCTACAGTACTGCATTTTTAAAAGGTACTGAAGTTTCAATTTTAGGGCAGTAGGTGGCACCAAAGATACGATGAAAATTGCAGGCACAGTACAGGATAAGCCAATAATGAACCTGCACCATCAGACTACTGCCACTAGAAAAGCTGGCAGATTCTGACTTACTGTGTGGAAATAGAGTGTCTGTGGAATGCTTTTGCCTTCAGAGTGAAGGAGAAGGTGGATTGTGGACAGTGGAACCTCAGAGCAGTGTAATTATGGCATCAGAGACTGGTGCTGCTGAGAAGTGCAGTACAAAGAGATGCAGTCAGACACGGAGAGATGTGGACAGTGAGCGGAATCTGAGAACTGAATTTTCTGAAAAGAGAGAAAGCGGGCAACAGAAAATGACAAGAATCACTGACAAAGTTTAGAATAATTTGGGGTTCTGCTGTACAATACAACTCCATTCTCTTATTCCACTTGTCTCTTTTCACTTTTCGGCAGTACCACTCACCGATTCCAGAGTGCATACAGGCGACCTTACAAAATCTTGTGAAACAAAGCTGTTTACTCTCTAAGCTAAGCTGTTGATCATTCCCATTGTAATTCCCATTGTGAATGCAGGGAGCTGCGATCACGTATTAAGTAGTGAGAACAGCATCCATCAATTTCAATGTGAACAATGGAGGACAAGCTGCCAGTTAGCTAGATAGAGAGGTTAGGTAAATAAATTCGGATAAATGGGGTTGGACTGTATGTCCGGGAAGAAATCAAGTCCCTCTGATGTACAGTAACAGGGAGAAATTGAGTTTGCTGTGGTCCAGGACTGGCCTGAGGTCTCCTGTGCACTTGGAGACCAGGAAGAAATTAGGGTAGTACCCTGTCCCTGTTGAGAGATGGTGATTGGTTCTACAGTCTGCTTTCAAAGAAGGGTGTGGATTTCCTCCCAGAGCAGGGGTACATGATGGGATGGGTAGTAGGACAGGGATGGGGAGTGGTCTGGAGGTCATTCCAGGAACTCCAGAGAATGACCGTTTGATTAACTGAAGTACCCAGCTGTCTGATGTGATCTTCCTCCACTTGGGCAGGTGGAGGGAGAAACGACCCCTACCACCACCTCCTGCCCTGCCTGAGGGAGGGGTTAGGGAAGGAGTCATGGGGGGCGCAGGCGCAGGGGGCCACTGTTCACCCTCTGGGGGATTTTGCTAGCGGGCTGGCTGGGGTAGGCAAGGCAGGGCTGTAGTCTTGCATTTCCTGGGTTCTAGCCAGCTGTCAGGCTTAGAGCAGCGTAGACTTCGAGGGCAGATAAGGACCGCTTGGCCCACCCAGTCTGACCATTTCTATACCTATTGGGTAAGCTGCAGATCCTAGTTAATCAACAGCCTACCTCTTCCTAACCCCACCAGAATTGCCTTATGTCTGTCCCATGCATTCTTGAATCCCCCTCCACTGTTTTTGATCCTGACCTCCTCAGAAAGGCCGTCCCATGTGTCCACCACCCTCTCTGTGAAAAAATACTTGAGTCCCTTGAGGTACTTAAACATTTCTATTATGTCCCTCTCTACCTCCTTTCCTCGAGGGTATACTGTACATATTAAGCTCCTTTAGTCTCCCTCTATCTCTTAAGTATATCTTCTGGTGAAGATCCTGCACCATTTCGTTACCCTCATCTGGACAGCCTCCACCCTGTCTATGTCTTTGCAGAGATGGGGTCCCAGAACTTCCGCAGTACCCCAGAGGGTCTCACCAACTGTCTGTACAGAGGGATAACAACTTCCTGTTTTCTGCTGGTGATGCCTCTTCCTATACATTCCAATATTCCCCAGCCCTCCTTGCTGCCTTCTCACATTGCTTGCCCACCTTTAGGTCATCGGATATAACTATCCCCAGGTCCCTTTCCATTTTGTTGTTGTTAGTATCTCACCCCCATTGTGTACTCTTCCCTGGGTTTTGTTTTCTAGGTGCATTACTTTACACTTCTTTGCATGGAATCTAAGCTGCCATACATTCGACCATTCCTCCAACCTTGCCAAGTCCTTCAAACAACATGAAGTCTTGCTGTATTCTGACAAGTGCAGTTAGACCCAGCCTTCAAACTGCCCCAGAGAACAATGGGTTAACTTTTCTATGCAGGGCATAGAATGTTCATCTTGAGCTCAGTTGATGTCCCTGTCTGTTGTAATTCGAACTGCAACCATCAGATTCTTTACTCCGCCTCAATAAACAGTCTTTCCGGGAGATTTCTCCTGCAGCTCGGTTCAAGTCGGTTGAAGTGTTGGTTTTGGTCAGTTTTCTACTGAAATTTTGTTCCGCATAGTCGTTCAAGTCTCTGTCTGTGGTACCATGAGTACTAGATAGGTTTTGTTCTGTTTTCTGTGTGGAACTTGTAAAAGTGTAGATCGGTTCGGCTGATCCGATCATTAAAGTAAATTTTGTATTTTACTTTAGTGTGTGGTTACCGGTCCGTATCAGTTCTAAAAACACGGGTTTCAGTATGTTCAGTGACACGGTCAGGAACCAATAGGAGAGTCTTGCCTGGCAGTTGCGAAAAAGGGTAAGTTTGGTTAGGTTGGCCATGTCTGAGAAACCCAAGAAAAAAGCGGGCCCACTGGGTTTCAACATTGCAATGTATGTGGGAGGTCTTTGCTAGGCCGATCCCACACACCTGTGTTTATTGTCTGGGGTTTGACCACCTCAATTCAGACTGCCAAATTTGTAAAATGTTCCCAAATCTACCCTTGAAAGAGATTAGGTAGACTGAGGGAAGGGAGGCCGAGAAGTCTGCTGACCTGGATGGCCAGGCTGGTTTGGTTCCGACCGAACCAGAAGGAGTGCCCTCTGACCAGGCGATACTTCTTGGGCAAAGGAGAGCGATTCTGAGGAATTGGTTCGGACAAAAGAAAACACAAAGACAAATCGACCCGGTTGGATCAGAATTTCATACTCCGACCACTGAGGAAATAGCCAAGCGATTCGTATTGTGGAATCGCTTCACTGGTTCCGACTGATCCGGCACCTTTTGGCAGGGGCTTGGTTTGGTCAGTTCTCCCAGTTCAAGATTATATCCTGGAAGAATTTTATGAACGGAGTTTGAGGAGGAGAGAGGAGTTGGAAGATGAATATGGTGATGGTGAAAGTCTGGATGTGCCTATTGACCGGACATCTCCCCATACAGATCTTCAGGTGTTTCTCCTCCTAGGCTTTCTAGGTCCCCTTGGCGCTTCATATTTTACAGAAAAGTGGCTGACACCCTCCAGCTTCCTGTGGAGGGCAGTGGAGAATCAGGAGGAGCCTAACAATACAGAGATGACGGACATCCCAGAGTCAGGAGACTGTCTGTCCCCTCCACAAATCTTTTGGGAAACAGACACAAAAATTCTTAAGTTTCCCAATTTCATACCTCCTGTGGATGGAAGAATGTACAAGATGTATACTCTTTCAGACTCAGATACGGAGTTCCTTTATCAGCAATGCAGCAATGTTGGGGTTGTACAGGCTGCTGCCTGTGATAAAACAAGCATTCCTTGGCATCACACCCCAGACAAGAACTCCAGGAAGATTGATGCCATGGCAAGAAGGAGTACATGGCATCTTCCTTGGGACTCAGACAGGCGAATTATATGGCCTATACAGCCAGGTACCAGAAGTCCAGGTGGGACACTGTACTGGCACTGGCTAAACAGGCTTCCCCCAGCTTGCCAAGGCTGGAAAAGGTGGCTGCAGATGGGATTGAGGCATCAAAGTTCAGTTTCATGCTGCTGTGGACTCCAGTGATGTATCATCAAGAGTCATGGCTACATCTGTGGCTCTTCTGAGAATGGCTTGGCTCAGATGTACTAGCCTCTCACAGGATACCCAGGCTAAGGCCATGGATTTTCCTGTAGTGGGTAATTCTCTGTTTGGAGAGCAGATGAGGAATACATGAAGAAAATGGATGAATAGAGGACCACTTACAGGGTGCTCAGGCCAAGGAAAGGCAGGCAACTCTTCAAGGCAGCAGTCTAGGGGCAGGGGCAGGCCTTTTCAAAGGCCTTTTACCAACACAGGCCTCTTCTTCCTTTTCTCAGAGGGAGTTCTTCAGAGGAGAGGCAGAAGGGGGATGAGCAGGCCTGCATTCAACCCTCAGCCTAAAGCCCCAGCCAAGCAGACACCCTGATGGTTCTGCCGGGTCGACTCTTCTATCCCAGTAGGTGGCAGGCTGGCTTACTTTGTCCAGGACTGGATGTCTGTTACATCAGACTAGTGGGTCCTGGAAGTAGTAAGCCAGGGACTGGTTCTCAGCTTCAAAAATTTCCAAAGATGAGAGCCAGATCTTTTCCACCTGCAAATCTCTCAGAAACCCTTGCCCTAGAGACAGAGGTTTCTACTCTCCTAGTTCTAACAGCTATACAGAGGTACCTACCCTACACTGGGGCAAGAACTGTACTCCAGGTACTTCCTGACCCCCAAAAAAGGAGGTGGTGATCCATCCTGGACTTAAGATATCTGAACAAACATCTTTGTCACAGGGTGCTCCCTGTGATGAGTACAGGCTCTAATATTCTTCCAAGTACCCCCAAAGAGATAACATGCTTAGGTATAAAGTACCAGATGCTGAATAGTGAAGGCATTTAAGTGAAATGTAGAAACATATAATATATACATGGATATATTAAAAGGTATTGCTTCCATAAAAGTGGAATAAGTGCCCAGTGGGACAGACACAATATGTTTTAAGAGTTGTCTGTTTCACAGCTTTGCAGGACCCTTTCAAAAATAGCCTGTTAGGTCTTTAGTTTTTCTAGCATTATCTGTTAGATTTGGTTGAGCAGATAGCCTGTTATACAGAAATGTAATGAACAAGCAAAATTATTAGCGTTCCCTTTCCCTTTTCATTTCGTTACCTTATGCTGCATTTTGGGAGCATTTGTTTAGTTAATAGAAGAGAATTACCAATTTGCTCTACTTTATTTTAGTAAGAAGGAAACTATTGTTTGGTTCAGGCAGGAGTTCTGCAGTTTTGAAATCCCGCCCTTCCCGAACAGTCATATTGTAGTATACCAAAGCTTTGCTTTGGTTAGCATGACTATTCACATGATTGTGCAGCTCCTTGCGATCAATGCGCACCCTTGTGCGACCGGCGCTTCCATCTTCTTTTTAAATACATTTTGTCTCTTTGTAGGAGACTGAGCCCTTTGAGCTAATTCGTTTGCAAGTGTAGCTGCTGAGTTAGAGAAAACCCTTATTGTTACTTAGAAAGATCTCCTGGGAAAGCGTCAGCTGCCGAGTTGTAACTTATAGACGGCTTGGCAAATCCCTCTGAAGCTGTCTTTATTTTGTTTGTTTCATTATTAGACTGTATTCGCAGTCTTTCCTCGAAAATAAGGTGCTGCCCTGTGAAAAGCAAGTATGAACTTGTTAAACTGTCTGTGTTCCAGATGGCTTGATATTACCAAGTACATAGAAAACCTTAAGAAAGATTTTCATTTGCAGCTCGGTTCATGCCACTAATAAGCCAAAGAAAAGAGTTTTACTTTTCAAATTAATAGTTGCAGAGGAGGAGAGAACCTGAATAAAATAACAAGCATTTATCAATGCGAGCGTTAGCTGCAATATTTGCAATGATGATTGGCATTATACAGGCTCCCCAGTAGTTGTATCCATGTCCCTTCAGCACCCATGTCCCAACTCCTCTTGCATCAGATTTACATTTCAACCTCATACATCTTAATCGTCTGTCTTAGGAACTAATAAGCCAGTCGTTGTCAGGTTCACGAGCCTGTGTAGGAACTGCGCAATGCACTCTGATAAACACAGTCATTTTGTGGATTTTCTCACCAAATTTTCAACATAGGCATTTTGGGACTCTGCTCATGAACAGTCTCACTGTGATTTTCTTAATCTGTCCCGAGCAGTTAATTCCCCACAGCGCCATTGTGTGCTGCATGTTGAAACACATTTAGGCCAGTGTGGAAAAATGACAGCTGCACTGTTCATCAGGAGGTGTGACAAAATGCCAATGTCAAAATCTGAGTGCAAATATTACAGATTGTCATAGTTAGGAGTGCGGCGTGGGAACTGTGCAATGCACGCTTGTAACACTGTCATGTCTTGGAATTTTTCACCAAATTTTCAACTTAGTCATTTTGTGACCTCCACTCATGAAAAGTGTTACTGTGGTTTTCATAATCTGCCCTGCACATTGATTTCCCACATCAACAGTGCCATTGTGTGCCACATGGCGAAAACACTATTTGGCTGGGATGTAAAATGACAGCTGCGCTGTTCATGAGGAGGTGTGAAAAATGGCAATGCTGAAAATCTGGAATTAAAATTTTACAAATTTGTGAAAGTTACGAGTGTGCGTGGAAACTGCTGGCAGCGCTCATAACACAGCCATTTGTTTGAATTTTTTCATCAGATTTGCAGCATAGACTTGTTGGGACCCCATCTCATGAACAGTGACACTGTTGTTTTGTTAATCTGTCCCAAAAGTGATTCCGTGCAGTGACCACAAAAATCACCCTTCGGGACGAATAACGACATGACAGTGACTGAATTCAAGAGGTGGGGTCCCAAGAACACCATGCTGAAAATTCGGTGTCAAAATTCATGAAAATGGCTGAGATATGCACATAATTTAAAAACACCCATTCATGGCATTATACAGCTTACCAGCATTTCTTAAGTTCACGGTTGGCTTTGAAGAGTGCAGACATGTTCCGGTCCACCAAAGATCATCTTGCCCAGCTCAGAGGTAAGTATGGGGTGAGGTGTGTGTGGGAAGGTGGGGTGTGCAGAGGGTGGGTGTGGGTTGGGGAGGGGCAGTGGACTCAATGGGGACTGTTTTCTGGTTTTATAGGTACAGAACGGCAAAGAACAAGCACTTGTCAATGCCAAATGTCGTCTTGCTGGCATTGGTATTAGTAGTGCAGGAGGTAGAGGGATGCACAATAGGACTGGCAGTGAAGAATGGAATGGATGACCACCCACCCACCCTGCAGAGACGACAGGCATGGAGGTGTGGCTTTGGATTGTCAGCCATAAAGCTCATGCCATTTCACCTCACCTACCCTGCAGACTCCAACAAGTGTTGTGTTGTGCCTTGGGATCATGGGGCCTTACGCTCACCGCATTCCATAAGGAAATATATTGAGATGGGTGCAGTATAGGAGAATGGGGTGAACTTTGGGGCTGAAGAGTCTAAAGGCACCGCTTGATGCCTGTCACTGTGCAGAGGGTGGGTGTGGGTTGGTGGAGGTGGCGCCGTGGACAATGAGGGACTGTTTTCTTGTTTTGCAAATACAAAGAAAATAAAAACTTCAGGGAAGATTTTCTGTTTTCAGGGCACCTGGTTTTTAGGGGGACTGAATTGACCGGGATTGGGCACCCATTGGCAAAGAAGCCTATCTGTGTTTGGGGGCATGATGCTGAGGGGAATTAGGCACCCCTCTCAGCAGACAAATAAAACTACTGGGACATTATGCTGATGGGGACTGGGCTCCCCATTGGCAAACAAATTGAGCTGTGGAGGGGCATGCTGACAGAGGTTGGGCACCCCGAACTCAGCACTCTAGGGATTGTGAGAGGCATATGGTGAGAGTTGTCACCATGTTTATTCAAATGTTTCACCTAGGGCACATAATGGAAGCGTGTGAGATCTGTTGCTGCAATGACGACCCTCTCTCTCATTACAGCAGAAGATTTCTTTCAAGTTGTTGGCACACTTTTCAAGTGCTGTCATAGACTGCTCCCAGCTGCTTTGGGAAACTATCATCACCTTTGTAATGCCTGCACCAAAGCCATCAGCTTGCCAAGTCTGGAATTTTGCATCCATACTCCAGAACAACATTAATCATCCCGTCAAGTTCTGGAAGGTTATTCATTGTTTTCTCCCTCCAACCCACTCTCCCTCCCTGTTCTTAAGGTTGATAACTTGATCTCGGACCCTTCTACTGTTACCTCTTACTTTAAAGAGCTAGTGCACTGCATAAAAGTAATACTAGTTTTTAAAAGCAGTTAAGTATTACTTTTCATATCTGAAATACTTTTCTTTTCCCTTTTGTTAGTTAGACGATTGTTTGCCTGATGTTAGTAGGTGTTATGTGTGGGACAGCACTCTGTCTGGCAGCTGACTTATCTGTCTATTCCCCACTACATCATCAGCATTGTGGATGCAAAGACTAACATCACTGCTGCTTAGGAACAACAAGTCAGTAACTGCCAGGTCAGTCATTTGTGGTGTCACTGTCAGTGAGATCACAATGCTGGTGATGTATTGGGTGAATAGAGAGACATATGGTAGCTACCCAGCAAGAGCTGTTCACAAACAGCACACTTGGACCTGGTGGCAAGTAATGGAATGTGGGCTACCAGGTAGCATGACTGGGACATGACCATACCAGGATATGCAGTATCCAGGAAGGTGGGGAGGGTGACATTATATATAAGGCAGTGTATAAGGCTATGGAGACCAGGCTGCTTAATGGTCCGAGGTAGAGCATTGTGCTCCAGTGCTGGTGACTTGTGTTTGGGAGTAGACACTAGAGCAGGGCAGGTGATCCGGGTAGCAGAGAGTGTGGCCATGTAGCTATGCTTTCAGTCCAGAGGGTATCACAGCACCAGATTCTGCAGCACTAGTAGCTTGCATGCAGTACTGTAGGTATGGTCTCACCAGGGACCTGTACAGGGTAAATGACCTCCCACTCTTGGAAGTAATCCCCTTGCTATGCAACCTAGCATCCTGTTTGCCTTCGCTGCTATCTTCCTGCTCTGATCAGAGTGGTTAATTTCCCCAGTTACCAGCACTCTCAGATCTTTCTCCTTGGATTTTGTTAACAGGACACCCTCCAGCCAGTAATTGTGTCCTGGGTTCTTACCTCCTAAATCGTAAGACTGACTCTGAATACCTACTATGTGTTGGCATGTAGCAATATGCTTGATATTTCTGCTAAACTCTACTATGAGAGCTATCTCCAACATTTTGAATTGTATTCATTAAAATCAACGTTGTGCCATGTTGCTGTCTCTTTTCTCTCTGTCTCTCTCTGTCTCTCTCTCTCCTTTTCACTCTTGTTCTCTCTCTCTCTCTCTGTCTTTCTTTGATGTATGCAGTACCTGTGTGTGTGTGTGTTTGTGTGTGTGTGTGTGTGTGTGTGTGTGTGTGTTTTTCCCAGTATAGTCCTGTACCAATGGATAGAAATAAAGTCGTCTTCGTTTCCCTTGTTTGTCTAATTCCACCCGCTTCTTTCAGACATATAAATCTTGCAGATCAAGTGTGATGGTACAGTATACACCAGTTAGAAAAAGAGACCCGTGGACATCTACACTGGTATCTTATCACAGATTGCTTAATGTCTTGTTTGGTGATTAGACCAGAAACTATAGCTTGCTTTGTAAAAAGATGTTTGAAACATAGAAACATAGAAATTGACGGCAGATAAGGACCATAGGCCCATCCAGTCTGCCCATTTCTTTTCTACCTTATAAATGTGCCATTGGCCTTTGCTCTGTCAGTGGTCTATCTATTCATACTCATCTGTATTGCTCCCTTATGCCTATCCATGCCTGTTTGAAGCCCTGCACTGTATTCATAGCCACCACTTCCTGAGGTAGGCCATTCCATGCATACACCACCCTTTCTGTGAAAAAGTATTTCCTCACATTCCCCTTAATCGGCCTCCTCTAATCTCATGCTGTGTCCTGTTGTCCTGCTATTTTCTTATATTTAAACAAGTTAGACTCTTTCACCTTGTTAATGCCCTTAAGGTGTTTGAATGTCTCGATCATATCACCTCTCTCCCTCCTTTGCTCAAGGGTATACATATTGAGCTCAGTTAATCTGTCCTCATATGTCTTCTGATACAGTCCCTGCACCATTTTGGTTGTCCTTCTCTGGGCTGCCTCAATTTGGTTAATGTCCTTGTGAAAGTGTGGCCTCCAGTACTGCAGTACTCCAGATGAGGCCTAACCAGTGTCTTGTAAAGAGGATTATTACCTCTCTCTTCGACTTGTGACACCCCTACTTATACACCCCTAACGTCCCCTAGCCTTACCTACTGCTTTAGAGGTCTGCTTGGATGATTTCAGGTCATCAGTGATGATGATGCCCAAGTCTCTTTCTTCCTTTGTGACTGCAGCAACTCCCTCCCAGCCTATAGGTGGCTTCAGGTTTCTCTTCCCTATGTGCATGATCTTGCACTTCTTGCATTAAATCCCAGTTGCCACTCTTCTGACCATTTTGCTAGTTTATCCAGATCTCTTCTCATTCTGCCCAACCCATCTGGATCATCTACTCTGTTGCAGATCTTGGTGTCAACAGACAAGCCTTACCCTCTAGTCCATCTGCAAGGTCACTAATGAAGATATTGAAGAGGACTGGCCCCAGGACTGATCCCTGAGGTACCTCACTTGTGACTTGCATCTCTTCTGACTGTATACCATTTACCACCACACTCTGTTTTCTGCCCGTCAACCAGTTTACCACCAGTTGACTAACTTCCGACCACCGAGCCTACCCAGCTTATTTATCAATCTTCTATGTGGAACAGTGTCAAAAGCTTTGCTGAAGTCAAGGTAGGTGACATCAACTGCTCCCCTTGGTCCACCATCTGGTTACCCAGTCAAAGAAATCTATCAGATTAGTTTGACAGGACCTTCCTTTTGTAAACCCATGCTGTCTTGGATCCTGTGCCCTATGGATTCCAGGTGTTGCACTATCCTTTCCTTAAGAGTGCCTCCATAATCTTGCCCACTACTGAGGTAAGACTGAGCTGGTCTGTAGTTCCCTGCCTCCTCCCTGCTACCACTTTTGTGGGCGGGATCACAAGAGCCCTTTTCCAGTCTTCTGGGACCTCTCCTGTGCTCAGAGACTCACTAAACAGTTCTGCTAATGGCTCTGCTAGTTCCACCCTTAGCTCCTTAAGTACCCTGGGATGTATGCCATCAGGTCCCATTGCCTTATCCACCCTGAGCTTAGCGAGCTCTTGGTAGGACCCTTTCTTTTGTGAGGGAGTAGTGCTCACCTCCTCCCCCTGTGTCCATGGTGCTGAGCTGTGGGCCCTGCCCTACCTTCTCTTGGTAAATACTGAGCAAAGTATCTATTTAGGATAGATGCTTTTACGGGTCATCCTCCTCACATGTTCCCTTTTCTCCATTGAGCTTAGCAATACCCCTCTGGACTTTTCCTTTCACTGATGTATCTATAGAAAGTCTTGTCACCTACTTTTACTGTTTGTGCTAGTGTTTCCTCAGTTTGGGACTTTGCCTGCCTTACTGCCTTACCTGCTTCCCTTAGGGCAGTTTGGTATGCCTCCCTATCTTCATCCGCTGTGTTCCTTATATTTCCTGAAGGCCAGCCTTTTGGCTCTGACCTTTTCTGCTACTGTATTTAAGAACCAAAGT
Source organism: Neoceratodus forsteri (assembly GCA_016271365.2). Taxonomy (NCBI): domain Eukaryota; kingdom Metazoa; phylum Chordata; order Ceratodontiformes; family Ceratodontidae; genus Neoceratodus; species Neoceratodus forsteri. The sequence continues at coordinate 983,190,365 of CM057455.1, forward strand.
GGTTTCCTTCTTCTTTGCACTTCCTTTTCTGTCTAACACAATGGGATGTTGCTTCAAGTATTGCATCATAATGTTTGCTCACTTTGCCTGTATCCCTCACCTGTGTTTCTTTTTGCCAGGGCTAGCTTAACTCTGTTGGCCATCTTATCAAAGTCAGCTCCTCTGAAGTCCCATATCTTTGCCTTGGAATGGGATGATTTAGATGTAGTAGCCAAATTGAACCATACCATGTGATGGTCACTTGGCTGCATAGAGCGAGCAATCTGTTAATAAGGCCATTAGAATTAAATGCAGACATGGATCTACACAGTATGCACTGTATCGAGCAAGTTGCGGTGTCATTTTTTTTCTACTGGCATAAACTCAGTCTGTTCAGTTCTCTTGCTTGGATAGTATCCCATTATGTACATGCAAACCACTGCAAAGTGATAATTGCTGCTGCCTGGTTATTTTCTGTGCACTTTACTCATGTGTTAGGAGGATATGAGACACCACCCATTTGATCACTCTGTAGCAAAGAATGAGGTGTGTAGTAGAAAAGGAAAGGAAGAAAGTTGAGAAATGTGGTTTTATATACAGCGGCTTGGACAGTTTTCTAACAAAATGTCATGGCTCATATGCAGTATATGGGTCCCAAAACAGTGTACAAGATTTCACCTATTGACAGTGGCCCTTACATACAATTAGTAGTGGGGTAGATATAATATCCTGCTCGTGGTGGGAGGGGCTTAGGGGCTTTGCTGCCCAAAACTAAATGATCGGATGTATGTGTAGGAGGAGGGTTCGGGGGTGACATAGCCCCTGATCTGTGGAAATCTCATCCACCATTTTGACGGGACCCATAAACTGCACCAACTCCAATGTCACTTTGAATATTGCTTGTTAGGATCACTGATGACCTTTTCATATGGTCCCCATCCGAAAATATTGATTCAAAGAGACACAAGAGTTTGTCATCTGGCCTTAGCTTATAATTTGCCAAAGGGTGCAACAATTACTCACAGTTCAATGAATGTCATGCAGAGGCACTCTCTCTCTGTAAAGGTGCTTCAATTTAATTAGACATTAAGAGCTGCTGACACCTCAAGCAAAACTTTACAGAACATAATATTTAGGTACAATTCAACTTGCATTCTAAATATATTCTATAGATTTCTCCTCCTCATCTTTTATTACTGAGGAACTTTGCATACATCACATGATCTTTATCTGCTAGGGTTCATCTGCTTCTAAAGCTTGCTCTGTACTTCAAGTCATAATCCCTGTTGTGACATCACAATCTGTTGCCATGGCAGTAACTGTGATGCCACAAGCAGTGAATATGACCTCGGGTGGGAGAAAGTAACAGGAATATATGAACTCTTCAAGAACAGAGATCCTGTTTTCATGCAAATGACCTCAGTAATAAATAAGGGAAGAAACATACAGAACTAATGTGAAATATAAACTAAGCTGTGTCTAAATATGTTTTGTTTGCATTATCCTGAAGGCGTCAAGTCGTCAACTGCTCTTTAACACTGAATACAAACACAGGAGAGGGAATGTGGTACCTCCTTCCAGGCTGTAGTAAGTGTGACAGAGACTCAGGAAGGCCATACTGTGCATAGTGTCACCAAAGTTGGGAGTAAGAAAAAGGGCTACACTTTCCACTGGCAAAGTATTATTTAAAACTATATAAACAAGCATTTGCCAATGCGAATGTTTGCTTGCTGGTATTGGCATTGGTAGTGCAGGAGTGACAGATGCATAATAGGAATGGCAGTGAGATATTGTAGTAATGCCAACTGCCTCCCCACCTTGCCACCTTGCAAAGAGTGAGGGTGTTGGGGTGTGTGCCTTAGTGTCACGGGCTGTAACAATGATGGCAGACAGTTTCAGGTGTTCATAGGTGCGGGAGACAGTAACAACTGAGGGGTGGAGGGTGGGAAGAGGTACTTATGAGGGAAAAAGGACAGTTTGTAGAGTAGGGCTTGCCATAAAGCATAGGAATGCAGAGGTATGATAAAGATAGTAATGTTAAGAAATTATACCATATAGCCATATTTATTGCAGTATATGGTGAACATACAAATATATGTATGTGTCAGCAGAAGCAGATCACCTGGCCTATCTAAGTCTGCTTCAGTGTGCAGGTATAGTAAGAGATCAGCTGTCAATCCATTCCCTCAATACCTGCATGTGAAAACTGAACTCCAAGTTCAGAGTATAGTAGTATAAGTGCCACTCAATTCAATTTAGTATATGCGTCAGTGAATGGGCGCACCCATAACACAGTCAGACTCAGTCGTTATTGACAGTATTTACTTGCTAAAATGAATCACATGCAAATTTTATCCAGTTTATTTTCAGCCCATAATTAAGGCTTCAGAGTTATACTCATCAATCTGTCATCAAAGTGCAAAGTTGCTAGGGTGTAGTGTTGCTCTGTTACTATTCAAGGCATAGTGTTCGATAATGCTAAAATTGCTGGAGAATTAACTAAATTGCCAAATACACAAATAAATAGTTTACATTTGATGCAGTATAGCACAGTGGTTTAAGGCTCTGAGCAGCAAATTTGGAGACCTGGATTTGAATCCCCAGCCCCCACTTGCATACTGTGTGACCCTGAGCAAAGTCCGTAACTTCCCGTGCTCCCAGGTCACACCAGGAAACAAGTTTTCAGTTTAGTGTGTCTCTCCTGGTTAAAGAATTGGGGGGCATTTTTGTTTTCTTTTCAATCAATCACATACAATTTAATGTAGAACTGAAGCATGACATTTAAAATGCAAGAAATACTGAACATTGGATCAATCGCTTTATTTTCATCATGTATTACTTCTGGCTGTCATTGTGCTTAGTTTTTCTTTTGCTGTCAAGCTCGATAAATATGAATTTGAAGCCTTAATTATGGGCTGCAAATGAATTGAATCGATTGCATGTGACTCATTTTAGCGAGTAAATAGTGTCAATAATGAGTGCAAATCTGACTCTGTTAAGCGAGCCCATTCAGTGGTGAATGTTAGTAAATTAAATGGAATTGAGTAGCAGTTATACTATGATACTGTGAATTTGGAGTTTAGCATTTGTTTTAGAATTAGGACCAATAGAATTAACATAACTGCTTGTTTAATGGATTGATATGGCATGGTACTGCATTTTTGTAAGAGGCTATATTGAATGGGATGTCTTGTTATGCATATATATATTGTTGTATACAGATTGTAAACCTAAAGTGTGCAACAATGCAATCATACATATATAACAGGGCATAGGTTCTTGAATTGCATATGCTGTGAATACATTTAATGTGAACAGTCTATTATTTTAGAACTTGAGCAATGTTTAAATTTATTTGCAATAGAAATGTTTAACATATAAATGAAACAGAAGCTGTAATGGCCACTTTGTTGATAAATTTAGCTGCATTTAAGTGATTAAGGTAGTTGTTAAATTTTAGGATTTTCTAATTATGTTGCACATGCAGTTTGAGTACTGAAGAATGAAGGGATATGGAATAGAACCCCCTCAGGAAGCACATGGCGGTGGCCTGAGGGTTTAGTAGTGTGGATAGTGCCTAGGTGCCTGGACTCAGGCAGGGCATATGTATGGTGGGAGACCGTGCCTTTGTATTACATTGAATTGGTGTAAGCACTGTATTGCTATTTCTAGTTAAGTTCTGGAAAATAAATCCTTTTGCATTATTTAAAGTACTATGGAAAGTTTTTTTCTGTTTTTCCCCTACCATTTGACCACCCATGAATTTGCTCACCAATAACACAGTTGGAAGCAGTATTTATTAATAAAGAGCAGTGAAGCTGAAACTGTTTTTGTGGTTGAGCAGCCCTGATTTAGGTAGCGGCTTTCCTTTTTCTTTCTGGATTTCTAAGTTTGTAAATAGGGTTTGAGAACAGTGCTGTACTTTGATGTGTCTTATCTGTAGAATTGTTATTGCTATAGAGCACTTTGTAGCATTGAAAAGCAGCAGAAAGTGATACTTTGTACATTTTATGACATGCTATCAGACAGGCAGTCTATGGCTACAGTGTGTCTATCTCCTGTTGGATCTCTTGAGGTCTGCATTTGAAACACAGCAGGTCTCTCTGTCTTAGCCTAGTGCGAGAACATGAATAGCATTAGTAAGTCAGAAAGACATGACAATCACAGAAGTGCTGCCATGTACTGCTATGGTGTTGATTAATGTATTTTATATGTATTAAACAATGTATTGAAGGAGATATACAATGACAGTGTGGAGTGGTGCAACGTTAGTAGGACAGATATGTGTTCGCACAGGACATCGTGACAGTAGAGAAGTAAGACAATTAGCAACCGTCATATTATCAGACTATATTGTGGCTTATATGTTTCTCAGCCTCATTATTGTGAATACACAATGTGTGTATGCATGAACATATGAAGAGCTGGTAAAGCTAACGGACTGTTTCTGCCACTGGTAAACTACAGGTATCCTACTGTGTTTTAAGTAATGCAAAAATGACTTCATTGTAATTTTCATGTCTTGACTCTTTTTGTCTATTAACATAAGAAAACAATGGCATAGTAGTAGAAAGAAAATTAAAGAATATAAAGCATGCCTAATATGAGTTGTTTGCACAGTTCTGACAATGGCCACTTTGAAGGTCCAAATGAAATAGGAGGCAATATAGCATAGTGGTTAAGGGCAGTGAGCTGAAAACCTGGAGAGGTCGGTTTGAATCCATTAGCTCTTTCTTGCATGCTGTGTGACCTTGAGCAAGTCCTTAACTTCCTTGTGCTGTCAGGTTGCATCTGGAACCAAGTTCTGGTTTGGTGTGCCTTTTCTGGTCAAACAATTCCCCAAATTGAACTTTATAAATGTCAGGACCCTGGTTGTTAAATACCAAGTCTATTTATCAGATGAAACCCATTGTGGTCCTAGGTCATTATTGTATGTACCCAAATGTGCCGCACTGAGCATAGTAGTTTGCAAGTAGTGGAATAGCTAGACTGCTATGGGGGTCTGGGCATTTACTGTAATTGAGTCAGTTAACTGTGATGTAATGAAGCTGTTATTTGCAGTCTGTCATGTCATTGTAAAAAACACACAGAAAAAAAATTTGCTACCATAAACTGTGAAATCCTCAACTGCTTTGTTAAGTGTGCATCACTGACCTAATAGGGAAGGGACAGTAAGATAATCTCTATTGTAAACTTCAGGTCCTTCAGAAAGAAATGCATTGAACTGTTCTCTGTTTCTCTCTCTCTCTCTCTCTCTCTCTCTCTCTCTCTCAGCCCCTAGCAACATGATGGGGAGAGAGAGTGTGAGAGAGAGAGAGAAGAAAGATCACCATAGTAGTAACAAGTCAGTCCCACAGATCTCGTCTTGTTATGCTTTAGTAGCTTTTTAATGGTACTGTGATACTGTTTGTATCTTGTTGAAACTTCTCAACAAAATTAACTGCAAAAAGTACTGTCTCATATATATATTCTATATGTATTTTAACTTAGTGCTAAACACACACAACCTCATATATACACATATACATGCACAGTTTAATGTTTGAACATATTGTTAAATACAATTTATGAAGCTTATACTTTACTCTGTAAAAATATATTGAAAGACCACTTCAATGACAAAACAATGCTTCTTTTTAAAACAGCAATCAAAAATAAAGTGACATACATTGGATATGGGAATGCTGATTTAGAGGTGTTCAATTTCACTGTTCTAAATATTTTTTCAGTAGTTAATGTGGGACAGTCGGCAGGGATATCTGCAGCAAAATGAAAAAATTATGTTGGACAATGAGGCGCTGTGATCAAATATCCCTTAGGTTATAAACAAGTATTTTGGAGTTGAGTATTTGTTCTGCTCAGTTTATTTTAAACAGAAATTTTAACCAAAGCCTGAAATTTATTTTACAGTATTGCTACAACTGTACATCAAGCTCTCTTTACACTACTATGTTTGTTATGCATGTACCTTCCCTCAAAATGTTTGCATTTACTATCCTCCTGTATTAAGACTTTGGTAATCCGTTGGTAAGATTAGAGTGATATAATTTTTACAGTATTGCTACAACTGTACATTTGGACCTAATTAGATTATTGTTTATTATGCACTTACCTTCCCTCAAAATGTTTGTATTTTGATGTGTACATATGTGTATCCAATGCAGCGTTTCAGTAAAAACTTTTATGGAAAAAAGCCTGGACTTGCAAATGTGTATATTTTAAACCATCGTGTTTGAATATGTTTAATCCACTGTTATGTGGAACCAAGTTCAACTATTTGCACTTGTTTTAACATTGCCAAACAAACAAAAAAATTGAATAATATCACAACATTATCAAGTGTTCAGTCACGGCATGAATTAGCGTTCTGTGTGTTCCTTTCTCTAAATTTGCATTTATTAAATTCATGAAATAGTTTAAAATAAGAAAGCCCTCTGCTTCTAATGAATTTCAATTAGCGTCATTCATTGTTTTAAACCACAGATCGAATTCAAGGCCACTGTATTACCTTGTTCTGCTTGTAGTAAGTACATTGCATTATTTATTGCAATTTATCAACTAAAATATAAAGCGAGGACAAGTGACCAAATAAACTTGATAAGAATGCCAATTGTTGTACCTATCACTCACTGACCTCTGATACCCTACTGTACAATCTTTCTTTCTTTTTTCTTTCTTTCTTTCTTTCTTCTTTGCCTGCTTTAGCATTGGAGGAATTACAATCCCGTTTGACCTCTAATTTAGGCTAGTTGGGGTGAAGGGAGTCAAAACAACAAAAATCACCTACCTATGACACGTGGAAGTCTTGCTGAGCAAAATATAAAATCCGACTGAATATGCTGAAAGGAGAAAAAAAATGAGGGGTTGTCATCTAAAGGAATTCCAGTGGGATGGTGGACAATGTATGAGAAGAGCTCTTGACTGGAAGATGGAATCTTGCTTGAATTTCCTTTAAAGGCGGAAGTTGTGCTGCTGCTGGAAAACCCTGGATTGTTTTTCTCTCTCTCTTTTGTTGAGATTGGTCTTGCTGCATTCTGTTCCACCCTTGAGCTTTTCCCCTTGTGCCTGCTTTTGCTGTGGAGTAAATCCAGTCAATTGGAACCAACAGGCGACTGGAGGCTCTATAATCACAAATTTATGGGTAGATGACGTGCCTCCTCTCTCCCACAATGGTACTGGTGACATTAACCAGAAAACTGATGGGTGGGGGAGCAAATGTAATCTTCTCCACATCCCAGGCCACTTCTGCTTGGGTTGGGGGGAAAAAGAAATAGGGGACATATGCTGTTCCCACAGTTTGGTTTCAGACCCTATAAGACATAGCAGTGTTCTCAAACCCCTTTTACGATTATTGTTACTTATACACCTAATTACCTACACAGACTTGCCTTTTGTTTCACATTGACCTTAATTTAGATTTGCCTCACTTCTCTTGTAGTAAATTTATTTAAATGTCAATGCACAATTTATGTTAACACACATTTTCTTTTACTTACTTGTTGGCATTGAAAATATTGCCCACCCCCAACACCCCATTTTTAAACTATTTTGAACTTAAGTAAACTCGAGGGCTAAAAAAAAAAAACAAAAAAAAACACTAAATGGAGATTATTAACTGATCCCTCCTGTCCCGAACTCTCCCGTCGCCATACAGGACAATGCCTAAGCGACTTCATGATCGTTGAACACTTTTATTATTTTGAAACCTGTGACTTTCCAAAAGACTGCATGTTACCACTCTTGCAACAACAAATCAACGATAGATCCACCCTCACACTCCTTTTTCTGTTTCTTCCAACAAATAATCATAAAAAAAAAATGAACACACGTGACGCTTCGGTAGAACTGAAAAAGCTTGATGTTTACTGAAAGATCTGTAGCTTTACCTTTGGCCTCAGAGCTAATAATAGCACACAATAACAGTTTTTAAAAAAAATGATCTAGCTAAAATGAGGTTTGATGGTTTTGCTTGCTAAATAGTGCTTCCCCTTAAAGACTCTGTGTGGTGAACACTATGTTGCCACCACTGATTGCAGCGGTGGTTTTCTTTGAACTTAAGACCACTGCTGTCATACACAGCTCCGCATCCATTGATGCAGGATGGCCACGCCAGCTCAACCGAGCACTGCATTGCACAGGAAAGTCACACTCAAAAGTCCTATTCTCCTAAGGCGTTCCTTGCGCATGGCACAGCCGCGAACGTAAAACTAAGATAACCTTGTTGTTAGCAACCCTTCTGAAACAGAGCTCTCTGTAGTGAGCGATTCAATAAACTAAAACTCAGTGTTTTTTGCAAAGTGTGGAAGTATACTAGCTTCTAAATGAATAAAAAGTTGCACTAACAAAACACATGTAGGAAATGAGACCAGGAGTCCCTAAATATTGCATGGTGTGCCCTTTGGCAAAAAGTAAATTTAAAGTGAGCAATATATTCTTGTTTGTCTTACCTGTTGGGCTGCATGGGTGTTCTATAGGGCTGGCAGCCCACAGTCTGTCTGCTTTTATAGAAGTTGTAATGAGAGGTGTCACTATCAAGGGAGGGCTTAGCCTTATTGAGACTAATTAACTCTATGAACATCGTTTTAGGACATCAAAGTAAGGTTATGGGATTATTTAGTACAAATACTGTTATACACTATATATACCTGATGTTTAGAAATGAAAATGCATAGTGAAAAAGGAACCTGTAGTATGTTATTTTGATTTTTTCAAAAGGGGAGGATCATCTGATTATGATGTCACTCCCCAGAAATATATAAAGATTACCACTAGGGAGTTAAGATAGGGGATGTCAGTTGGAGCTGACTGCCAGAGGTGGTGGACCTCTGAAGTATATACGTTTGCAGGGAGATAGCCTGGTGGCACTGCTGAGCAGAGCTGTGGCTCATCCTGAGTGTAGCTCATCTGTTCATTATTTTGTTGAGACTTTGAAAATGACTGAACTAACTTTATTTTCCTGATCTCTGTGAATCCTGAAGTCAACGTTTCCTGACAAAAATAAAATGATAAGTGCCTTTCCAGCACTTTTTATGCACTAAGTTTGTGGGTCTGCTTGATTTGTTATCCTGACTATCCAACCCACTACAATTGGTGTTAGAAGTGGGATACCGGCTGAATGTCCATGGTATAGTGGGGAGTTCAGTCGAGTGCCAGACTTGGCATCGCAAGATAATAGCAGACAAGTGCATGGCACCAGAAATCGGAGTGTCTGAGGGAGCCAGTGACCCGGGAGAAGCTCCACGAGATGGACGTCATCAGATGGAAGAGTTGGTGAGGCTGGTACACTGGCTTAGTGGTGAATGGCTGGAGGCAAGCCAGCACCGAAAAGAGGCTGACCAGCGCAGGAGTGAGGCAGAGTACCACTGCAGGGTACTAATGGAGGAGCCAGACTGCGAAATGCTAAAGAAGATGTGGTGAAAGCGATGGAGGACCAGGACTCGAGGGTATTGGAGGAGGTGGACCCTCTGTTGGATTTATCGTGGCATGCTGGGGATTTATTGCTTCTGGAGTTACCAATATTTCGGGCTGTTACTTGGTGGAAGATGATGATGAAGTCAGTGAGACCCCAGGTAAGACTATATCGGACGTTGTAAACTGGGGAGAAGTCTACAAGCAAGACTGAAGAAGCCATTGAGGCTGAAGGACACTGTCTTGTTCTAATACCATGAAATGTTTAATAGCATGTATAATACTGACTGGGGTAAACTGCAGGCTGAGGATCCAGAGGTAGCCATGTTAAAGCAAAATGTTATAGAGAAAGAAGGTTGCCATGTTAATGGTAATGTGGGGTCAAAGCCAGTGTGGTGGTATGAACAGAAGGAGGTGTCCTTTACCACATGCTGCCCAACCCCGCACAAAAAGTATAGATGCACAGGTTGTTGTGGTGCCTGTGGCCTACAGGCAACATGTAATAGAAGCTACACACTTCAGTCCCTGTGGGCACCTGAGCCATGGTGAGGTGTTGGCTAGACTCACTCCATTCTATTATTGCCAGGTATGTATAAGCAAGTAGCAGTTTATCTAAAGAGTTGCCATGAGTGCAACCAGACGAAGGTTCCTACTACTGCTGGAAATAGAAGGTATCAGGTTAGCAGAAATACTAAAACAGGTACTGTAAAGAAAAGGTACCAAAGGAAGGGACTACCATGAAGTGGCACTCTTGGAGAGAGGGGAGACTGCCACGTAGGCCACTCAAAGGAAGTGGTAGACTGGTACATTACTGATTGAGATTTTAGACCATGTTGAGTAGTACAAAGTAGTACAAATCCCAAAGGTTGTCTGTGGGAGAATAGGCTGGGTGTTCACAGATATACCTGTTGGGACTGTACCTGCCTGGGAATAGATTTTGGGAATTCCAGGTAATGGTGGAAGACTAAAATACTGCAATATATAGTATGTTTAATGGTTAAGGTAATAGTCACTACTGGGTGTATACCCTGAAGCAAAAATGGCATAACTCCATCCCCTTCAGGGAAAGGAAGGAAGGTGGTGCTATGCTGCCTGATTAGTATGGACCATTTCTTCTATAGATCTTCCAAAAACTTCCGTCGCGACAGTCTTGCCATTCTGTTCTTATCTATTTTCATTTTCTAATTTGATAGGCTGGCCACCTACAGACAATTTCTTATCTATTGATCTTTTCTTGTACTGCTGATCTGTTTTCCTTCTCAATGGTCCAAGAGCATGAAGGTTAACAACACTACAAAGTTTAACCATAGTGATAATAGCAGAATGTGCACACAATGGAATATGTGTTGGGTATCATGTCAGAAAAGGCTGAGAGTTATTACCCAGACAATACTAGTTGCCAGTGTTATAGGCATATTATTTTTTTAGGCACATAACTCAGTAATATGTTACCCCAGGAAAAGTTATGTATAGCATGTTGTATGCAACTGCTTGGAATGATAGCTAATTTTATGTTTAGCAGGCCTATGGGACCCTGGGTTGGAGCTCTAAGGGTGAGGGTGGGCCAGAGCTTCACCTTTCCTATATTGAAAAAGGTATGGATCTTCGGACAACCAGTAAAATGGTTGCCCTCTTAGGTGGGAGGAATGTCACAGGGTGCTCCCTGTGATGAGTACAGGCCTAATATTCTTCCAAGTACTCCCAAAGAGTTAACGTGCTTAGGTATAAAAGTACCAGATGCTGAATAGTGAAAGCATTTATGTGAAATGTAGAAACATATAATATACACATGGATATATTAAAGGGTATTACGTCCATAAAAGTGGAAGTACCTTAAGTGCCCAGTGGGGCAGACACAATATGTTTTTAGAGTTGTCTGTTTCACAGCTTTGCAGGACCCTTTCAGAAATAGCCTGTTAGGTCCTTAGTTTTCTAGCATTATCTGTTAGATTTGGTTGAGCAGATAGCCTGTTATACAGAAATATAATGAACAAGCAAAATTATTAGCGTTCCCTTTCCCTTTTCATTTCGTTACCTTATGCTGCATTTTTGGGAGCATTGGTTTGATTAATAGAAGAAGATTACCAATTTGCTCTACTTTATTTTAGTAAGAAGGAAACTATTGTTTGGTTCAGGCAAGAGTTCTGCAGTTTTGAACCCCCTTCCCTGAACAGTCGTATTGTAGTATGCAAAAGCTTTGCTTTGGTTAGCATGACTATTCGCACGATCATGCAGCTGCTTGCGATCGTGCGCCCCTCTTGTGGCTCGGCGCCTCGCATTTCTTTTAAATACATTTTGTCTCTATGTAGGAGACTGAGCCCCTTGAGCTAATTCGTTTGCAAGTGTAGCTGCTGAGTTAGGAGAAAACTCCTTATTGTTGCTTAGAAAGACCTCCTAGGAAAGTGTCAGCTGCCGAGTTGTAACCTATAATAGCAGCTTGACAAATCCCTCTGAAGCTGTCTTTATTTCGTTTGTTTCATCATTAGACTGTATTAGCAGTCTTTCCTCGAAATAAGGTGCTGCCCTGTGAAAAGTAGTATGAACTTGCTTAACTGTCTGTGTTCCAGGCGGCTGATATTACCAAGCACATAGAAACCTAAGAAAAGATTTTCATTTGCAGCTCGGTTCATGCCACTAATAAGTCAAAAGAAAAGAGTTTTACTTTTCAAATTAATAGTTGCAGAGGAGGGAGAGAACCTGAATAAAATTAAAACTAAGACAACCTTTGTTGTTAGCAACCCTCTGAAACAGAGCTCTCTGTATTGAGCGTTTCAATAAACTAAAACTCTGTGTTTTCTTTGCAAAGTGTGGAAGTATGCGGTAAGTGCCTTTCCAGCACTTTTTATGCACTAAATTTGTGGGTCTGCTTGATTTGTTATCTGACTACCTACACCCGCTGCAATCTTTTAAAGCCAAAGTTTAAGATGATGTGGGAATTATCCTTCCTTTCTAAGGCCAAGGGACTGGCTAGCCTCCCTGGACCTTAAAGATGCCTACTTTCACATTCCCATCAGGTGCTCCCACAGAAAGTACCTCAAGTTTGAGTTGCCCTCAGGCTACTATCAGTTCAGAGCAATGCCCTTTGGCTAACCTCAGCCCCAAGGGTCTTCACAAAGTGCCTGGCAGTAGTAGTGACCTTCCTAAGAAGACAAAGATTTCCATTTTTCCATATTTGGATGACTGGCTCATAGTGGGCCAGTCCCCAGACAAGTCAAGTCACACCTGCAAGTGACCCAGCAAGTGTTCACTTCTTTAGGATTTCTTCTCAACCTACAAAGTCAGTTCTCGAACCAGTGCAGCTCCTCACCTTCATAGGGGCAGAGCTGGATATGGTAAAAGCAAGAGCCTTCCTTCCCTGGAAATGGCAAGAGCTCTCATGGAGCTGGCCTCTTCATTCAGCCTTCAGGTGTCTCGACCAGCAAGGCATTTCCTTCAACTCTTGGGTCACATGGCAGCTTCTGCAGCAGTGGTCCAAGGCACAAGATTCAGGCGAGGGACATTCAGTTCCACTTAAGGGCTTTTGGTCCCAAAAAGGATTCCCTTACTAAACTAATCCCAGTGGCTTGAACTCTGATCCAAGCCCTGCAATGGTGCAGGATCAGGACAATTTGAGGAAAGGGGTTCCATTTGCCACTCAGTCTCATGCTTCCCTACTGGGCTGGGAGCCCATTTGGGACCTCACTACCCAGGGACTGTGGTCACCTCAGGAATCTCTTCTACCATCAATCTCTTGGAACTCAGGGCAGTGTTTCTGGCACTGCAAGTTTTTCGAATCAGTACAGAACAAGGTGGTTCAGGTCAGAACAGACAACACCACCAACATGTGATACATCAACATGCAAGGAGGCACTTCGGTCTACAGGCTTGTGCACAGAAGCAATTACATTGTGGTCTCTGGCCTATTCCTGCAAACCTCTCTGATAGCAGTTCACCTTCTAGGGAAGGACAATGTCCTAGCAGATGCACTGAGCAGAATATCTCAGGGCCATCATGAATGGGCCCTGGATCCTCTGTGTTGAAGGTGATTTTCTCAAGATGGGGCACTCAGACATAGATCTTTTGCAGCCCCAGATGATCACCAACTTCTTCTCTTTGTTGCAGACCCTAATCTTGGGCTCAGTCCCCTGGATGCTCTGATTCTGAACTGGGAAGGAAATTTCTGCATGCTTTCCCTCTTCCTCTCCTGTTCAAAGTGTTAGTCAAGATAAGGTCACAACCTTGCAAAGTGATTCTGATTGCTCCAGACTGGGCCAGGCAGCCATGGTATCCCTTGTTTGCAGTCCCTAGCAGTCCATCTTCCCTGTCTCTTCCCAGGAATTACAACCTGTTAACATCCTCTCAGGGAGGATTTGGTACCCCAATCTTCAGTCTCTCAATCTCAAGGTTTGGCTCTTGAAGAGTTAGAGTTTGCAGATCTGCATCTTTCCAGGGGTTCTGGATATTCTCAAGGCTTCTTGAAAGCCCTCCACCAGAAAGACTTACAACTCCAAATGGAAAGATTCAGCATTTGGTGTTCTAAGAAGAGTATTTCTCAGACACTGCTGAATTGCCTATGGTTCTGGATTATATGGTCCATCTCAATGGCCTAGGCCTCAGACCAGCTACTCTCATGGTACACTTGTCAGCTGTTTCTGCTTTCCTGTCAGTGAGGCAAGTCTTCCTCACTGTCATCCCACCCTGTATTCTGTAAGTTTTCAAGGGATTGCTTCCACCAATCCCCCTTTGAGGGATCCTGCTCCTGCTTGGGATCTTAATGTTTGCATTGCTCAGCTTATGCCCCCCTTTTGAACCTTTGTCCTCAGCAGAGCTTAAGTACTTGACTTGGAAAACTGTGTTTTGGTAGCATTACTTCTGCTAGACGTATCAGTGAATTGCAAGCCCTGTCAGTGGAACCTGATTTCATCTCTTTTCATAAGGATAAAGTGGTCCTTAGAATTAACAGAAAGTTCTTGCCCAAAGTGGTTTCAGATTTCCACCTGAATTAGTCTATGTCTCTCCTGTTTTCTTCACTGATCATTCTTCCTCGGGAGAAGAGGCTCATGAGTTTGGATGTTAAAAGAGCCCTTTGTTACTACATAGAGTGTACCAAGGGTCTCGGGTTTGACTCCTCCAGTTGTTCCTGACTTACAGAGAAGTTGAGAAGGGCAAACCTGCCACCATCTATTGCCAGGTGGATTGTGTCTTGTATACAATTCTGCTATGAAAACTGGGAAAACTCCACCCTCAGGCCTGAGGGCTCATTCCACTAGAGGTACAGATGCTTCCTGGCTGCTGCCAGGGATATTCCTATCTTAGAAATTTGTCAAGCAGCCACCTGGAAAACAGTCCATACTTTTACAAGCATTACTCTCTGGATATCCAGGCTAGGAGTGATGCTCGGTTTGTTTACAACAGTACTTCAGAGCCTATTCCCAAAGTAGGTTCTGTCCCTCCTCCATGGAGGTACTGCTTGGTAGTCTGTACTTGTCAGAATACAGCAAGACTTCATGTTGTTTGAAGAAAACATTACTCACCTTAGTAATTATGTTTCTTCTAGTGAAGTCTTGCTGTGTTCTACCTCTCCATACTCCCCTCTCAGAACCTAGATTTTTTGGGATGTGGGTGGGCAGTGACAGTGTTGGCACCTAGGGTGCCCCTTTACCTCCTCTGTTTCTCATGGGGTGAGATGTTATTTCATCTGATTGGTTTTGTGTTTGGGTTTCCTGACTTGAGTCTTCCTTTGAGAAGCCAGTTGGCTAGTAAAAATGTTACAGTTTCCACACAGAACACCTAGTGAGTTTTGCTTGTAAAGATCTGATGGTTGCAGTTGAATTACAACAGGCAGCGACATCAGCTGAGCTCGAGATGAACATTCTATGCCCTGCATGAAAAAGTTAACCATTGTTCTCGGGGCGGTTTAAAGGCTGGGGCTAACTGCACTTGTCAGAATACAGCAAGACTCCACTAGAATTAACATAATTACTAAGGTGAGTAATTTTTTCTTCTCATCCTTTCCACCCACCTTGTGTATCAACCCTGTTGCAGATCTTTGTGTCGTCTGCAAAGAGACATACTTTTCTTTCCAGTCCCTCTGCAATGTCACTCATGGACCTGACCCAGTACTGAACCCCACTAGTAACCCCTTTCTTCCTGTGGACTATGTTTACTATTACCCTCTGTGTCCTGTTGTCCAGCCAATGTTTACCAGGCTACCACCCTGGGACCCACTCCCAGGTTGGCTAACTTGTTTATTAATCTTTGTGTGGGACTGTGTCAAATACCCTGCTAAAGTCTAGGTAGCCATGTCCCAGCCCCTCCCTGGTCTACTACTTTGGTCACCCAGTCAAAGAAATCGATTAGCTTCATCTGACATTACCTTCCCACTGTGAATCCATGCTGCCTTGGGTCCTGTGCTCCACTGGTCTCTAGGTACTCAACATTTCTTTCTTACAGAAGTGATTCCATCATTTTTCCTACCACTGAGGTCAAACCGACAGGTCTGTAGTTTCCTGCCTCTGTCTTGCTCCCACTTTTGTGAAGGGAATCACATCTACCTCCTCCAGTCCTCGGGTACCACACCATCCTCCCATGATTTGTTAAAAGGGTAGTCAGTGGTGTTATTAGTTCTCCCATAATTCTTTTAGAATTCTGGGGTGAATCCCATCAGGCCCCATTGCTTTGTCCACCTTCATTTTAGGGTTCTTTAGAACCCTTTGTTCTGTGAAAGGACTGATATCGAGTCCCTATCCAGGTGCTTCTATTGACTGGATTAGATACCTCCCCTCCTCTTCATTTGGGAATACTGAGCAGAAATATTCATTCAGTCCCTCTCTGCCCACCCACCCTCCTCTTTATTCAGCCTCCTGTATCCCTCCATTTGTCTTTCTTGCACCCTGATGTACCTAAAAGGTTTTATCCCCTTCTTAACTGAGTTGGCTATCTTTTCCTCAGTTTGGGCCTTTGCTATTCTGAATGCCTTCCTCATTTCCTTCTGCTTTAACTGGTGCAGTTCTGTGTCCTGCTCCTTCTGTGTTTCCTTATACTTCCTGAATGCTATCTTTTTCTCCCTAACCTCCACCACCTCTTGTGAGAACCATAGTCTTTTTTTCTTTTGTTTTGATTTGTTTATTTGCTTCACACAAAGGCTTGTTGCCTCTGTGATGGCAGTTTTGATGTTTCCCATTCTTGCTCCACCCTTCTTCTTGCCTGTTTGCTAATGCTTTTCTGGGCACTCCCCATTTTGACTAATTAGCCCTCCTGAAGTCCAATACCTTCACTTTTGTATGAGCTTGACTCTACATCTGAGTTTATTGTGAACCACACTGTTTGATGGTCACTTGTTCCCAGATGGCTACCCACTTCTAGATCTGAGATCCTCTCTCCGTCCCCATTTGAGAGTACCAGGTCTGAATTGCTCCTCGAGTGGGTTCCAACACTAGCTGTCTGAGGCATGCCCCTGTAGGGCATTGAGAATTGCCCTGCTCTTGGATGTGGCTGCAGCAAAGGTGCACATCTGGCATATTCAGGTCCCCCATCAGCAATATCTCCCCTTTCTCTGCCATCCTAAGGATGCCTTCTATCATTCCTTGTCCATTTCCTCCCCTGAGGCGGGGGTCTGCATACAACCTCTGTGCAGACTGTGGTGCCATTCCAGTCTCCAGGGTGACCCACAGTGCCTCCTCCCTCCTGTTTACCCTTTAGTTCTATTGCTTTGATCCCTTCCCTTACATAGAGCTACTCCTCCTCCTCCTCTTCTACCCTCCCTATCCCTCCTGTAGATTGTGTGCTTTGGTATGTTGACATCCTAGTCTTGGTTCTCTGTGTACCATGTTTCTGTGACTGCCATGATATCCAGGCATCCTTCTTCCATCAAGGCCACCAGTTCCGGGAGCTTGTTACCTAGACTACGGGCATTGGTACCCATTATCCTCCATTTTTGATGGTCTTACCCTTTTCCCCATCCCTGTCCTTACTGTCTTTGTTTTCTCCATTTACCCCTGCCCTTCTCCCTCTTGACTTCTCTATCTTGGTGTTTACCTCACTAACTACCCTGATTCTTTCTTTTGGGGGGTTCTGGATTTCCCTTCTCCTTTTCAGTGCCTCCCCCTTGGCTAGTTTAAATGCTTGCCAATAAAGCATTTAAACCTATCACCTAGAATCCTGGTTCCCCTCTTGGACAGATGCAGACCATTGCGCCAGTATAGGCCTGCATCCCTCCAGGTAGACCTCCAGTCTCCAGTGAAGCCAAAACCTGAGCTCTGCACCAGTTTTTCAATTACTGGTTGAATCCCATGGTGCGGAGCACCCTAGCTTCACCGATGCCATAGACAGGCAGCACCTCTGAGAAGGCTACCGTGCATGCGCTCTGTCTAAGGCCCTCCTCAACTCCACAAACTCCTCCTGCACTGCTCTGATCCCTTTCCCAACCAAGTCATTTGTCTCTAGGTGGACAATGACATCCAGCTTTCTCCCCATGCAGCTGCTCCCTGATCCTGAGGATTCGCTCCCTGTCCTTCAAGCCTTGGCACCAGGCAGGCACCTTATCTCCCTCTCTCCTCCCTCCCCAGTTCTACCTCCTAACAATGGAGTCCACCACCAGGAGTTGTTTCCTTCCCTTTGGGATTCCCATGCCACCCTCCTGTGGGTCTTAGCATCCTCCTTGGTCTCCACTCACAGGTGCCTCCATAGAGGAACCACACTCTGGCAGAACAGCACAAGAATTGTGGAGAGTACAACTGAAGGGATGTGCCTCTGTTCCAAACCCCATAGGAACTGTGCTACTGATTAATGTAAGTTTTGTCTCTTTGTATGTTTTGTATTTTGTACTTATTTAGTGTATTTTGTATGTTGGAACCAATGATTGCTATAACAGGAGCATCTTGAAAATGGGTAAATGACCCAATGATGTATAAATGACATCCTTCCTGTATAAAATAGCAGTTTTACATACATACCACCCTCACCCTCCCTGAGCCAACTGTTGTCCAACTGCTCCTTTTCTTGGCAACTCTGAGGCAGCAGGTGGCTCTGGTGGTCCCTGGGTGGAAAGGAGGGCCTCAGATCTTGGCCAACTCAGCCTGGGATGAGAAACCACCTTCCTCAGCCCAGAGAGTGCCTGCAGATGGGACAACACTGCATTCTCAGAATGTCTCCTGGAAAATTGCTGCTCCACAGCCACTGCACCACCACTCCCATCATGTCTTATTTGTGGCTCCTTAACTGTTGCTTTGCATATTTACTCTTTCCTCTCTCTGTTTATTTTGTTACATAATTTTTTTTCCTTTTTTTTCTCCTTACTTTCCTACTGCCTCTGTGCCCTTAAAGCTCTGATCTTCCTGTTCTGGGACAGGAAATTTGTATATATTCCTCAGTAGTCTCCTCCTTACTTGCTCAGAGTCAGACCTCCAGCAGCTGGGGGTGATGGAGAGCTACTTTTCCTTCTAGGATGGTGATTCTTTTGTGCCTGTGTGATCACTCCTTCCTGCTCAAACAGGAAGTTCCTGTTGTCAGTCAAATACTTTGACTATAAAAGTAGAACCAGCTAAGGGTGGGAGGGATGGAGGCAATATAGTCAGGTAAAGTTCTAACAGCAGCTCCTTCCTTGCTGTTCTCTGCCAAAAGCTGATGACAGGTTAGGGCTCCCCTAGTGGCGTAATATGAGCTGTGCGTTATGTCGAGGGAGGTGGTACAAGCTGCACTGCAGATCTGCAACTCTCAATATAAGTAGCTTATTTGCTCCATATAGGCCCAAGATGTACATTTTTAGCAAGACTCGCCTGACGTGGGGACCGCCATCCATATCGTCTGAAAATTGGTCACCTTTACATCCTGACAAAAGGAGAGGTGATTCAAGATGAAACAGTTGTCTGAAGCACAGTAACCAGCTCAACATCTTGCCTGCAGTTCAGAGAGACCCCCCAGCATACCTATTTGTCCTAACAGTCTGGATAAAATCATTTTTGCAAATATTTTCCTGGCTATGTCTAGCAAAGATCTAGGTCTGTACATCTTAGGATCTGACCTATCCCATTTCTATAAATGGATATAACTGAGACACCCTTCCATGTATTGGGAATAGCTATTTTGAGAATGCACAGATTGAAGTAGGTGATCCAAAGTGAGGAGCCAGCAAATAAACTTCAGGGAATCCAGTCCATGTCTGGGGCTTTGTTCTTTTGAGCGATACTATTGACAAATAAACTTCTCTCAGATGAATTAAGGGAAAGTTCAACCGATTAGTTAAATTTCCCCAGAAGAGTTAACTTCATTGTTTAACTTCTGAGATTATAGCAAATACATAGTCTGCCAAAATGTTATTTTTGGTGCCACTGCAGGCATCAAACCCCGCTTCCTTGCTACCACAATCAGCAGCTCTACCGCTCAGCTATCACATTCAGACTGTTATTAGCTATAGGTTTTAAAACTCTCAAAGCCTCTAACCCCCATAACCTACTAAAATAATATCATGGTGCCACTACGAGCTTTGAACCTGCACCCTTTCTACCAGACTCAGCAGCTCTGCCACTCGGCCACCATATCTGGCCTAAAACCTCTGTCACCTCTGTGATCCCAGGCGATGGGTAAGGAAGCCCACCTTAGTTCAGAAAGCTGTGTGTGCCGCCATTGGCCCAGCACGCTCAGAGCTCTACCCGATTGGTCCTTGCCCTCTCTGCCTGGTCATGATTGGCTGCAGTGACTGCTGACTCCATGGCCAAGCTCAGGCTGCTGTTCCCATAGACTAGCATTGCGCTCTGCCACAGTTTTTGTCACGGCACCGACCTCACTATCTCCTGGTCTCCTACAGACCGGGGCTGGACTATTGTTCTGCCAGCGTAGCTGCCGGTGGTGGTAAAAAAAAAAATTTGTTTATCTGCTGATAGTGTACACTGTTTACTGCCAAATCAAGACTGTTCTATCTGTATTTTACTTCTGCTGTGCACTGCGAATCAGGACTGTATTTTTGCTGAGTTATATTTCCTGCCTAATTCTACTGCCCTCCTGTAACTCTCTGTTCCCTGCTCTCGGGCCTGAACTGCCCCCCCACTCTTCGCCTACCTGCCTAAATCCCGTTGTCTCAGCACAACACCACCCCACGGTGCCAGACCAAGTACCCTGTAACACTTGCCAGGATGCCCCCTTGCTACACGCCCACCGATTTCAGTGCTCTGCACTCACGTCACTGCTATTGTCTGCTCCCTCATCCCCCTCTCTAAAACTCTGCTCTTCTCCTCTCCTCCCAGATCCAGAGCACTGCATTCAGGCTACAACAGCCCGTTGGCAGAACCGGCGCGGCTTCCGGAACTGCCGCCTGCTCCTGCAACCTCTGGCCGCCTCCCTGATCCACAGGTGCGGGTAAGGAAGCCCACCTCAGTCCGGGAAAGCCGTGTGAGCCGCCATTGGCCCAGCATGCTCAGAGCTCTACCCGATTGGTCCTTGCCCTCTCTGCCTGGTCCTGATTGGCTGCAGCAACCGCTGACTCCGTGGCCGAGCTCAGGGCTGCTGTGCCCATAGACTAGCATTGCGCTCTGCTGCAGTTTTTGCCCCCCACCGCTTTATTAAATAGACTGCTTGCCATGCCCTGGTACAGTCCCCCCCTTCTATACACCCATTGGTCCCTGACTCTCTCTCCTCTCTCCTGCCACGCCCTCCTCTTTTCTCTTGCTTCCTCTGTCTCACATTGTAGTACATCCACCTCAGCCTTCCTCGCAGCTCCTTTCTCTCTTCCCCTTCACAAACTATGCCTTCCTTCCCTACTATCCCTGCCTCCCTCCTCCTTTTGCCCTCACCCCACTGCTCCAGCTCCCTGCATCCTGCTTTCCATCCCCCGCACAGCTATAAGCATAATCTGCTATAGCCACACTTGCACCACACTACCTGACAACTTTCTCACCCCTAGGGCTCACCACACCACATTGTACCCACACCTTCATACCAGGGTGCAGTGTGCCCTCTACCACCACAGCTCACTACGCTCTTGTTTTGCACGCACAAAACATCCACAAACAAACCCTTCTCAGTCAAGTACCACAGTTCTCCCACAGGAACTGTGCACTGTCCACCCTGAAACTCCTTCTCCTACTCCTGCTATTATCTGGAAACATTCACCCCAACCCTGGCCCTCGGCTGCCATGAACTCCACCCAAACCAAGCGCCTTGGTCTCTCTTCATTATCTGCCTGAACATCTGCAGCTTATTATCTAAATTTGATCAACTACAAGCCTTTGCAAATGCCCACCAGCCCGATATCCTGGCGGTAGTAGAAACCTGGCTCACCCCTTGGTTCCTGATCATACAATCTCCATCCCTGGCTACACTATCTTTAGGCTTGACTGAAAATCAAAATGAGGAGGGGCTGCACCTTTACCTAAAAGACAGCCTGATGGGGCACACTGCCCACACTGACCTACCAACACCAAATGCCCAGCTATTGCATATCAAAATCCTGCTTGGAGCTCAGCACAAAGCCTGCTCGGTCATCATCGTTTATATCCCCGAAAGAACAGGGACGGGCCTCCATGCAGTGCTGGAGTACATCAAATCACTCCCACCGGATCAAGTCATCACACTTGGTGACTTCAACACAAACTGGTTGGGACCTAATGCTGGCGACACCAGGGACATGGTCACAACAGCAAACCTCAACGTAGATATTGGACTCCACAACTAGAATGAACTACAAAACCAGCACCAGCACTTTACTGGACTAGATCCTGACTACTCACCCTCCCGGATCACTAGCTGCGTGACTGCCTGACTCTCTCAGTGACCATTCCCCGTCAGCTGCATCTGGTCAAACAAATTCTGGAAATGTCCACCAAAGGTCATCCTCAGCAGAATCCTACCCCATGGAAAGCTAACCCACCTAAAATCACACCTACTAAATCAAGACTGGTCCCCATCAACCTGGCACCCGATGCAAATACAGCCCTTGATCAATTCATACGCATTTTCAATGAAGCTTGTAACATCTTTGCCGCCAAAAGCGAAAATTAAACCCTCTGCAATCCTTGGCTCACGGGTTCCCTCTTAAAGAAGCTGAAACAGAGGGACCACCTCTGGGAACTAACCAGAGAAACAGGAAAACAGGCGGACATCCAAAGATTTTTCAAAAGAGCTAGAAATGATTGCATCAAATCCATACGCCAACAGAAATCTGAATATTACAAGACTGCACTCGCTGACACATGGGGAAACGCAAGAGCATTCTGGAATAACATTAAAGATGTTACCGGAAGGAGTCCAAATCACCCCTACTGCTATCGCAATAAACGGGAATACTATCCTGGACCTAAAAGTCATAGCCAACACCTTTAATGATGTCTTCACCAACCTCAGCAGCATCCTCCCCGACTTTTTCAATGACAGTGACCCCTTCTCCCACCCATCAGCCATCACCTAAAAATTGTCCCCTTTGTAGTTCAGAGCAGTAAACAAAAATACCATCAGGAAATACATTTCCAAAGCCATCAAAAACACTAGAGCAAGTGCTGACGGACTGGACCTCAAACTTCTGTCCCTCACTCTAGACGAGGTTCTGGGGCCTCTCACCAGGATCTTTAATCTCCCTCTCTCTCAGCCAATTCCCTGAGAAATGGAAGGTAGCAACTGTCACACCTATTCATAAAGGTGGTGACCGGACCTCCCATGTGAACTACCTACCTATCTCTATCCTGCCACCCCTCTAAGGCCCTAGAGCGGATAGTAGCAGACCAGCTCACTGATCTTCTGAACAAGTACAACATCCTTTGCTGGCAGCAACATGGATTTAGAAAGGACACAGCACTGCCACGGCACTTCTTGAGTTTATGGGGCCATACACACTCCCTTGATCAGGGTCGCCTAACCGGAGCTACATTCATCGACCTGTCAAAGGCTTTTGACACTGTCCACCACCGCCTCCTACTTCATCAGCTACTGAACATTGGCCTCTCTGCAGAATCGGTGAAATGGTTCAATAGCTATCTTGACAACAGGTCCCAATGTGTAAAAATATCAGGCGTGCTCTCCTACACTAAACAGGTTCACTCCAGTGTCCCCAAGGCTCCATCCTGGGCCCATTGCTGTTCAACCTGTTCCTCAACTCCCTCCCTGACTCCACCTCTCAGCAAGTCATACTCTATGCAGATGACACAGTGATTCTTGCCTCTCATCATGACCCAAGCCACCTGCAACAAACCCTTCAACATGGCTTCACCTCTGTTGAAAGCTGGTTCAAAGAACATAAGTTAATCTTTAACCAGAAAAAACGAAGACCATGATTTTCACCAGCCACCAAAACAAGCACAAACACCACCAACTTTCCTTAAACACCTACCTTGGGGACTCCCTGGAGCAGGTTGACTCCTTCAGATACCTAGGAATCACCTTAGACCCATACCTGTCCTTTGGAACCCATATAACCAATGTCGCTAAAACTGTGAATACTAGACTGGGCTTACTCTACCGGCTTCATGGCACCTGACTAAAATGCCCTCTTTGCCGCAGTTCAAAGCTCCATCATCTCCCAGATTGACTATGGTCTTGTCATCTATGGCACTGCCACTACCACTGCACTCAGAAGGATTACTACCACCCTAAACAAGGCCTGTTGACTCATCACTGGGGCTGAATGGCTCACACACACCTGTGACCTCTACTCACAAGCTAACTGGCTTCAACTTGATAATAGAATTCAGTACCAAACCTGCGTGGTTGCTAAGAAAAGACAGTTGGGAACTGCCCCTCCAGGGTCTGTTCACTCCTTCAAATGAAAACCAGCTCCAGAATTACTAGGAATCAAAGCCACAACTTTTCCGTATCCCTCGCTGCCGGGCCATTGGCCAGCGTTCATTCACTTACAGGCACCCACTTGGTTTAATGGGCTTGCCAATGATACTATCAATACCACTGGGCTAGGGCCTTCAAATCCAGGCTCGAAACACCTTGGTCGCTTCCAGCATCTGCGACTGTTGTGGATAATGTCTATGCAACACCGCTCCGCTACTGCTGTCCTATATCTAGCTCCTACATACGCCTTGCCCTAGTTTGGCCTCTGCACCATCCACTCTCCACCACCTGACAATGCCACCTTCCTGGCTGCTTCCTCCACCCCACCCTCCATATCCTTACCTATCCCCCCACCTCTCCTCTCTTCTCATTTTCTTACCTCCGCCTTTGCCTCCATTTCTATCACCCCCTCCCCTCTTGTCCTCTTCCTTTCCACTTTACCCTCTCCCTGTCTGTTCAAAATTAATTTGATATCCTTTACCCTTATTTGTGTAACAATTTTGGCTATTGTTATGTGATACCAATGTCTTGACGTGGAACCTTTGTAAAAGAGCCCTGGGCTCAGAGGTAATTGTAATCCTAGAATTGAAATAAATAAATAAATAAAGCTATCTAGGTCAGTTTTTAAATGCAGACACCTAGCTTCCTTCTGCCTAAGCCACTCCCGCTAATTCATAGTTTCTTTCTTCACCTACGTGTTTGTAAAAAAGAGAGATTTGGTAGCCATGTTAGTTCAGTCAACAACGTACAGACAAAATGCAACAAATATGTTGCAGGTGATACCTTTATTGGACTAACAAAATTATTTTTAAGACTAGCTTTCAAGAGGTGAAACTCTCTTTCTCAGGTCAAAAGTGAAAACAGCTGAGCAGTGTGACAGATATAAAGGTTGGATGTGGATTCAAGCCTAGATCTGGTAAGTTACAGATCAAAGCATTGCAGTCAAATTTGCACCTCTTACAACAGGAAGACTCATTTCACTGAAGTGTGTCTGTTGACAATATTTTGACACTAAAGAAAATGACTTAATAAAGATGTTGGTTTTTAATACACTACCAGTAATTATGTTAAAGCAGTGGTTCTGAGTTTCTTTTAAACCCTCACATCAGCACCCTCTGGCTGTTTTAACAGGTACCTTCTTAAGACAATGGTATGTATTTGCTTTATGCCTTGAGTTTTAGAAATGCTAATTAATGGTCAGTCAGAGTAAAATTAAGCAGCCTTTTCATCTTACAAGTTGTTTTCTCCAACAGACACACTCCAGTGAAAATTAGTCTTCCTGTTTGTAAGAGGTGCAAATTGACTGCAATGCTTTGATCTGTAACCTGCTAGTCTAGGTTTCGAATCCCACATCCAACCTTTATATCTGTCATACGCAGCTGTTTTTCACTTTTTGACCTGAGGAAGAGAGTTTCACCTCTCAAAAGCTAGTCTTACAAATAATTTTGTTAGTCCAATAAAAGGTATCACCTGCAACCTATTTGTTGCATTTTTTTCTACTTTCTTCACCTACCTAACTGCACAGATAACAATTCCTTCACCTAACTCAGACAACACATTGACTCTTTTTTTGTTTTACCTAAATTGAAGTTCTCAGTAGTAGAGTTCCAATTCTTAGTCCAGTAGAGTAGTAAAGTTCTAACAACAGCTCCTTCCTCTTGTTGTTCTCAGCAGCTCCTTCTCCTTGCTGTTCTCACTATCCCTCCCTTGGTCTTTCTTCACTCTCTAATGTACCTATAAAAGGTTTATCCCCTTCTTAACCAAGTTTGCTATCTTTTCCTTGGTTTGGGCCTTTGCTATTCTGAATACCTTCCCGTTTTCTTCTGCTTTAACTGGTACAGTTCTCTGTCCTGCTCCTTCTGTGTTTCCTTATACTTCCTGAATGCTATCTTTTTCTCCCTAAGCTTCCCGCCACCTCTTTTGAGAACCACTGTGTTTTTTTCCTTTGTTTTGATTTGTTTATTTGCTTCACACAAAGGCTTGTTGCCACTATGATGGCAGTTTTGATATTTCCCATTGTTTCTCCACCTCTCCTTCTTGCCCGTTTGCTAGTGCTTTCTGAGGCGCTCCTATTTTGCCAAAGTCAGCCCTCCTAAAGTCCAGTAACCTCACATTTGTATGACTTGACTCTGGCTGTGTTTATCATGAACCACACTGTTTGGTGGTTGCTTGTTCCTAGATGCTACCCATTTCTAGATCCGAGATCTAACCCCTTTGAGAGTACCAGGTCTAAGATTGCTCCCTCCTGTGTGGGTTCCAACACTAGCTGTCTGAGGCATGCCCCTGGCTTAGTGGGGAGACTGCCGATGAAAGGGCTGCTTCTGGATATGCCTGGGCTGGGTATGATAAAGGGACTGGACTGAGCTAGTGGCCTGCCCTGAGGCCTGAAGCTTAGTGAGGATGTCCTCCACATCGCTGCCGAACAGCAGGGAACCCCTGAAAGGGGCATTCAGGATGGATTGCTGCACATCCTGCACAAACCCAGAGACCCTGAGCCAAGAATACCAGTGAAGGCTGGCGCCAGTGGCTGCAGCCCTAGCCCGATGCATCCACTGCATTGTAGGTGGTTCTGAGAAGGTGGTCACCGCGTGGAGACCAGTTTGAGGTTGTCCTGCAATTCCTTCTTGGAGTCCCTCTGGGAGGAAAGGGCAACCTCCTGGACCTTGTCCCACAGGAATTCTGATATTGCAGTATGTGGCCAAGGTAGTTGAGGGCCTGGATGGCAAGAATGAAAGAAGCAAAATCAGTTTGCCAAAAGATCCAAGCAGTGGAACTACCAGTCTTGCGGCAGGGAAGTGAGGTGTGTTTCAGTCATTTGGAGCAGTCATGGTGACACTGATGACCACTGAGTCTGCCTGAGCTTGTTCCCCTAAAAAGACCTGCCCTCTGGCGCATGATAAAGCCTGTCTGCCTTACAAGACATGGCTGGGAGGAGATGGGGACAATGCCAGGCTGCCATCCTCACATTCTCATAAGCATCGATAGCGGGGTACCACCAATGGTGGGGCATCAGGCTTATATAGGTAAATGGCCAACCGCCTCACGTTCAAGGTCCTGCTCCTCAGAGTTGAAGCCCATTACTGCCTGGATGCAGCGCATGATTGCAGAAAAGGAGGAGTCATCAGTGGGGACTGTGGAACTTTTAGGAGCGGAGACCACTTCAGAAGACCCAGAGGGAGAGGGAGCCTGAAGTGTCATCTCCTTCATCTGAGCACCCTCTTCCACAAAATCAGGAGGACTAGATCTGGGTGGTATTTATCCCTTTGTCGGCCGGGTGAGTAGGGGAAGGCCAGCTAGTGTCTGGGGGAGGGGATGCCGGGGTGAGAGCGTGAGCCCTGTGGCAGGTCCTGCGATGGAGGTGGCAGGTCCAGCGTCAGTACTTGAGAATGCAAGACCCCCAAAGGAGGACACCAGGCTCTGAATACCCACCATGACTGGGGTAGGGCCTGACAGCGGTGGATAAAGGTAACCCAGGAAGCCCCTGGCATAGGGAGAGGGAAGCTAGGATAAGGGCCCATGGGAGCCAGGTGAGGGTAATACAGACCCTCGGGCATAGGCTGGTAAGGGTCTGTGGTGGAGCTGGCAACATTAGGGCCAGCAAGGGTAAGCCCTATATGGGGTAGATTTGGGGCTGTGAGCCAGTGAGAAGCCTATCTCTAGAGAGGCGCAGACTGATGTGAGGTGTTTGAAACCCTCACAACTCCCACCTCACTCAAATTATTACCCTACCGACCAGAATGAACCATAAATCAGGTAGGCACTCTATAATAGACTGGGTCCTGACCTCATCCCCTAGTAATGCAAAGCTGGCGGATCCTGGGAGATGCCTTGAGTGACCATTACCTATATTTGTCATTTGGAAGAATAATGCTATTAAAGTCCCTCCTAGATCTTTTACTACCAGAGACTACTCCAATTCCACCCTGACCAGTTCATAGGCTACCTAAATAGCACTGACTGGAACCCCATTAGACACCTACCTAACCTGGAGGAAGCTGTAAAATTTTTCCAAACCACCCTCACTAAAGTCACTGACCTCATTGCCCCATGAAAACCTATAGGGTCAAAGGTAGCTGTTATAAGTGGATCTCACCCCCTAAAGCCCTGATGTCTGCTTTCGGGACAAAGCGTGGAAAAAGTTCAGGAAATCTAAGTTTCCAGTGGACTTTGCTAGCTACAGAGCCTCAGAAACCAATGCAAACTGGCTATAAAGAAAGCCAAGAAGGAATATATCACCAATCTCAAAAAGCTAACCTGGGAAACCCTAAATACTTCTGGTCACACATTAATGAACTCCTAAAAGGAGTGTAAATCAACAACCGCCCTATCCTGGTAACGGACAAGTATCAAGAGGCGCCTCATCGCAGAGGCCCTAAATGGTTTCTTTCACAAACCTGGATGCGCATAAGGTGGGTCCCTTAGATAACAAGAACGAACCTAATAGGCACCTTCTTCCTGAACTAGACCACCCTCTGTTTCATCTGCGGTTGGTTAGGAAAGGAGGTTCTGCTCATCCTTAAATCCCTGCGGGCGAGAGGCACCGGGGTCCTGATGGGATCCAGACTCTAATCCTCAAGGAGGGCACCCCATCTTTAGCCAAGCCCCTAACCTGGCTGACAAACCGGTCCTTTATGGAGGGGTCTGTCTCTGAGCCATGGAAGCAGGCCCTAGTGATCCCCATTCACAAGGAGGGTCCACCGAGCCTATTGGGAACTACAGGCCTATCTCCTGTTGTCTCGAATAGCGAAATTACAAGAGAAGCTTGTATACTCTCAACTACACAAATATCTGGAAACACACCAGATAATCTCTTCATCGTAGCCGTCTTCAGAGCCAAGCATGGGACGGACACTGCACTAACCAAATTTTCGGCTGATATCCTGGGCAATAATGACTCAGGGTCAGCTACAGGCGCGTCTTCATGGACCTGTCTAAAGCATTTGACCTGGTAAACCACAACCTCCTTTTACAAAAATGTGTGCTCTTGGCATGGACGCACATGCCCTAGGATGGTTTGCTAATTACCTTACGGGCCGGACCCAGAGGGTCAAGTGGAAGGACTATGTCTCCCAGTCTGCACCGCTCAAAGTAGGAGTACCTCAGGGGTCAATACTTGGTCCCCTTCTCTTCACTTTGTTTATAAACCATCTGCACTTACATTGCGGAGCAGCAGCGCCATCCAATACGCTGACGATGCTGTCATTTTCCGAAGCCTCCCTAACTTAGTAGAACTGGGGAATGCCTCCAAGAGGACATTCTTCAGATGGAGGACTGGCTCACTCAGAATAAAATGGTATTATATACCAGTAAAACTAAGCGATGTTGTTGGCCTAGATCCTTGGGAACCGAGTGGTGGCCTGCTCCTTCAGCTGCAGTCCAGAGGGGTGATAAACTTGAGTGGTTACCTCATTAAATACCTAGGGCTAACCTTGGACCAAGGTTCACCCTAAAAATCATGTTGACCAACTCACCAAAGCCATACATGGAAAACTCGGTATCCTCTACAGAATAAAGGACCAGATTATCCCTGAAGCCAGAGTTGCCATCGCAACTAGCGCCCTTCTCCCAAGCTCACTTATGCGGCACCTGTTCTTCAAGGCGTGGCCTCTCACGGAACTTGGCAGGCTCCAGACCTTATACAATAAGATTGTCCGATTTGCAACATTATCACACCCTAGGACACACCACTGCAAGGCTCAATCCAAGCTCAGCTGGCCATCATTGGAAGCCCACCTCATCTACCCCACACTATGTCTCGCTTAAGCTTCTGGGGCCCTTATCTCCCCTAGTCTCAAAGGACTAGTTAGTGTCAAAACCAACCTGAGGAGTCTCTGTTCCTCAGGACAAAACCTCCCTTGTGGTCCCCAAAACAAAGACTAAAGCTGGGTCCAGGTCCTTTGCTTTTACTGCACCTTCCCACTGGTACAAACTCCCACTGGAGGTACGGGAGGCAGGGTCGAGCCCCTGCTTCCGGTCTAAGCTCACACACCTGCTCACCAGGAGCACTTGCCAATGCATAAGGAACTGACCTTATGCCACGCCCCTCCTCCCTCTCCACCTTCCGTATTGTAAATGCCATTAAGTCTTTCACAGTTATACAGTATGGAATTTGCCTTATTTGTGTTATCACTGTTAAACCATTTGGTATTTACGCAAGTTTACAGCTCTGCTTACCTACTTGTACTGTCTGTTTACCTGTATGTTATTTTACAGCTCTGCTTACCTGCTTTTACTGTTCTGTTTACCTGTATGTTATTTTTACCCTGGTCGCCTGAAAGGACCTCCGGGCCCAGTGGGCCTACCTGGTCAACAAAATTCAATAAATAAATAAATAAATGTTGGGAAATGAGTGACGGAGGGTGACAAATGTACCCCACATCCGTGAAACCCATGCCAATGGGGGACCACCGACAGGGCCACTCTGCTGTATACCAGAGAAGAGATTGGCCTAAGCAGCAGGGGCCTTGTGGTTGGAGAATCTCTGGCCCGATGTTCCTACACCAGTAACTAAGACAGTGGCGGAAGGAGGAACTACCATTTGCCCTGAGGTAGGAGGGGCATGACAGGGGCCCTGGGCCAACCCCTGAGCAGGTGGCCCTGACACAGCCATGCATGAGTGCAGCTACTATAAGCAGGGAAGATGAAGACCAGGACTGGTGCTTCTCTTTGTCCCAGTGCTTGTGCTTCCCACTAGGTTTATCCCAGGGCTTGGCCAGAGCCAACCCCGAAGACTGAGCTTGAGAGGCCGAGGTCTGGGCCTGAGTGGACAGAGATTGGGCATGGGAGGCCGGAGAAGATAACTCTTGCAGCTTGCTCCATTGAGGCAACCTTCAGCTTGAGCAAGTTCCCTTTGAGGGTCCACTGATGGTGGCATTGGATGGTAGCATTGAATCTCTAGCAGAACTCACAAGATGAGACATTGTGGTCTGGGCCTAGGCAGAAAAGGCAAGCTAAATGGACATCCTTCCTGTGAATTTGTTGCTGCAGGCTCACCTGTTCCAATGTTGACTAGGAAAGAGAAGACATAAAAAGCAGAAAAACATCGACAGATGGGGAAATAACTAAGGTGAGAAAAATAAAAAGGCATGAAATGGTGACTGAAGCAATGGCGGTTTCCTTGCAGATCTGTCGTGACTTGGTCGACACCGGAAATAACTGGTGAGGATATAGGTGCCGCTCACCTGTACAGGGTAGCTAATGTCAGAGAGTGATGTCGGAGGTGTGTGCCCCACTGGTAGACTGCTAGCTAGAAAGTTTCCACGTGGTCCCAGTGCCTGATGGCAGAGTCCTACGTGTGATGGTACTTTTCACATAGAGGGTAGTGGATGCTTGGAATGGGCTGCCGGATGAGATAGTACAGGCTAAAACTGTCTATAGTTTCAAGCATGCATGGGACAGACACAAGGAGATCCTGAGTGTGTTGGGGGACTTAAATGGGGGTCAGGGGAAACAAGGCATCACCCAGAGGAGGGTAAGGATACTCAATTGTTAGGAGTACCATGGGGCAGACTAGGTGGACCATTTTGCTCCTTATCTGCCAGCAAATGTATGTAAAGACTACGCATTGTCAAACCATGACTCTGCCTGAAGGATCTCCCAGTTCTTTAGAAAGATGCCTTCAAGGCCGCTCATCAGCGCAGCAGTTGGATTTCTGTTGATACACCAGTGACCTGGGTTCAGGAACGGACTCGGGTCACTGGAGAGCAGCCTGGGGTGAGAAGGCTTGGTCCCGTGACTGCTCGCCTTCTCCGGGGAAGGGAGGGAGGTGGCTCGCTGTCTGCTGTCCCTGGTGGAGGCCGTGAGAGCAACAACTCAAGCGAGCCCCCACCGCATAAGGGGCGTGGTGAACATCGCTTGGCCTAGACGTCCATGGCACGCCATGCCCCCGGGAGGAAAGCAGAAAAACTGCCTCCTGGTCGGCCGGATGATGGCTGCCGGCTCCTGCTGTCTCAGATCCCCAACGCCCCAGAATCCACCTCAGCAGTGCCGGGGACTGATTGAATAACATGCTGGTATCCCCTGGCGCCTTCCCCTCAGAGAAGACCCATCTGGCGAAGGTTTACACCAGGCCACCCTGGGTTGGCTGCGATCTGAGGTGAGTGGAAGGGGGTCGGGTGAGGAGGTCGGGGAGTGATGAGCAGCCGGAAAGAGAGGCAGGCCAGGGGGCAAGTAAGGTGAGGGGAAAAAAAAAGAATGATGCCTTCAACACCCTTAGCATCCATTGAGTAAGTGGTGACAAATGTAGACAGTTACTGTTACCTGCTTTCTCTCCCTCAGTAAAAGAAATGACTCCTAAGCATATCGTTCACCTCCTTCCTGGCTCTTAATAACTGCATTGCTGTAACCCACCTGTAGGAGTATTCTCTCCATTTCCTCAGCTTCCACTACAAAATCCACCTGTTGGCTGCAACTCTCTGGATTCACAGGAGTTACCTCTTAGGTATTTTAGTTATGGTACCACCATTTTCCTGTTTCTTTACCATCATATCCAGGAATGTAATTCCATTCCCACGCCAACTGACGGAAAACTTAAACCCCAGTCTCTGCTTCTCCAAATACTTCTGGAACTCAGCTCCAGATCCCACCTTTGCTACACTATAAAGCAGTCAGCAATAAACCACTTCCAAAGTTCTAGTCTCCCAAGGAAAGGATTGTGTTCAGTATAAATTACCTGGTCCTCCCAAATACCCATAGCCAAACTGGCATAACAGGACAAAAGTTTCCCCACTGCTGTGCCACTCTGCTGTACATAAAATCAATAAAATTCCAGCACGTGTTACACCCTAGGATACATTTCACCATCCCACAAATCTCAGTGAGTGGATCACCCTGACTCTGCCTCAGTTCCCAAAAATATCCATGGCCTCTAACCCATATGAAAGATATTAGTATATAAGGATTCCACATCGAGAAATGCCAAAGACTGGTGCCCCAATGTGGATATCATTAAGTGCATTTAGAATGTCACTTGTGTCCTGTAGATAGGACCTCATATTGTTGACCAATGGCAATCCAGAAACTGTGACACTGGGTTTATTAGGCCCCTACCCCAGAAATGACTGGCCTACGGGGAGGGGTTCTTGAGTTCATTGCACACTTTGGGGAGGATATAGATGACAGAACGTAGTGAATGATAGAACAGTTATGCAAGAACTTACCGTAACAGTAGATCTTCAAGGGAATATTTTTTATCAGGTCACACCTCTGGCACTACTGCTGTCAGGTGCCAGGATCACGGAAGCTTTATCCATAGCAGTCTACTAGGGGCTGCCCACTCCAACGTCATCGCCGATGTTGCTGAGATATATAAGCATTAGCAGCCCTGCTCCTTCCTCAGTCCTTTCCTCACCAAGGACCATACAAGCTAGGTCTCCCACTAGGGATACCGAGTAGAGAGAGAAGAGGTGCCCAGCTATGAAAAGGCTGGAGCAACAGAAAAGCCAGTCTGGAAACAGAGGTAGAGAGGGAATGGAGAGTTGGGTGGCATGACCTGATGAAAGAGATTCCCTCAAAGATCTACTGTTATGGTAAGGTCTTACGTAACTTATATCTTCTTACGGGATATCTCTTTCATCAGGTCACACCTCTGAAACAAGTGCCAAGCAGTGCCAGCAAGAAAAACAGTCCAGGTGGCAGGAGGCCATAGGTCTAAGAAAGAAGGCCCTCAAGCACAGCTAGGCCCAAAGCCTGCCCTCCTCCTAGAGGCAATGTCCAGACTGTAGTGCCTTATGAAAGTGTGGATAGTACTCCAAGTGGCAGCAGCACAGATGTCAGCTGCAGACACATTCCTGAAACAGGCAACTGAAGTGGTCATGCCTCTGGTGGAATGGCCATGAACCACACCAGGAAGTTCCTTACCATACTTCCTATAACAAAGTAACAGTTTGCCAACCGTCTGGACAAACACTGTTTAGAAACTGGAGCACTCTCTTTCCCAGGGTGAAGAAACAAACAACTGAGAGGACTTTCTGCAGTCCTTGGTATGGTATGTATAGTACCTGAAATTATATGCATATCTGCAGTATGGAGTAATGTATGGCCAGCCGGTGGCATAGAAGGATGAGGCGTGGTGCCTTACCTCTTACCATGCTGGTGACCCTCAGTCAGGAGCAACCTCGGCCATAGGGGGCTGGCCGGGGAGAGAGGATTAAACATCTGTAGAACAGCTCTCCTTTCTCAGGAAGGGCAGTTGGCGGTGTCCTAGCACCAACCACACCAGGCAGAGGTGTGGTGTGCTACTGCCAGGAGCCATGTGGAGGCATGGGGAGGAGACATTGGTGGACTCTCATAGATGCCTGCAGCGATCTGCCTGGGATGTCATTGCATGACTAGAAGTCTCCGGAAGTGGGGGTGGGCACAACAGAACAAGGAAAGGCCCTGCACCAGTGGTAGATGACGATGCACCTGGGACCTCACGCCCATTGCTGACTCTGCCTACCTGGGTCCCATCTTCCTATCGAACCACGCCTGGAGTCACTGGATTTTCGCCAGGGGATTACTCCAGGTAGGGTCAGCCAGGTAGGCGCCCGGAGGGGACCCTGAATGGGGAGCCTCAGGCTGGGGGGAGAAGGCCCAACAAGGGTGTCGCCTGAGAGAGTCCTCTGGGCAGTGATAAGGAGGGAAAAGAATAAAAAAAAAGTATGGAGCAATGTTTCCTGGACTGGCATGCTCTGGGAATAAACAGGCAGGTGGATTGATTGATTTAAAATAAACTCAGACACCACCTTAGGGGAAACTTAGTTAGTCAGCAAAGACACCCTGTCTTGTGGAAAATCAGATACAGCTGCTCACCCATGAGAGCCTGTAGCTCTGAAATCCTTCGAGCAGAGGTAATAGCAACTAAAAAGAAAAAATTACTGACCTGTAGTAATCTTGTTTCTTCCAGCGGAATCACTAATATTATTACTTCTTGCAGTATCCTTTAAGCCAGTACTGCCTGAGCCAAATGGAATGCTATGCTAATGATGGAATCTTAGCTCATGCATCCAATTTCAAAACTGCCCAGTGCAACTGCCTAAATTCTAAATGGAAATTACGACTTACCATAATTCTGATCTTTCTGTGTATCTTCACCATTCATCACATTTGGGTACTTGGCGGAGGTCATGACCCTGTGGGAGCTTTTGGATGGTAGTCGACACACCATCAGTGCGCCCTCGAGGTCGACGCACTGCATGGCACTCGCAGGTTGGCCGTTAGGTGTTGTTGACTCCGCCTCCCCCAGTTCTGAGTCACCGAGAGGTTAGAAAAGGGGTGGAAGGGTGCGACAAGGAAGTCCAAGGGACAGACAAAGGAAAACATATAATACTAAAGGAGAAATAAACGACTGAGAGGACAGAAGGAGTTCGATACTAAGGGGATTGGGTAGGGGTGCCAATCTCTGAAGTAGAAAGGAGGAGGAGGGAGGAGGGTTAAAGTTTTGGAAGTAAGGAAAATTGAGGGGAGACTGAGAAACATACCCTGTAACCTTGACCTGTCTCCAGTTTATATAGGAACTGTGAAGGAGAGCCAAGAGGCTAACTGCCAGAATTGCAGGCACAGAATTACTGGCAAACTCCTATAAGCAGAATCGGCTATTCTGGAAGAAAAGACAGGAAAACAGGGATATCCCCCACCCAAAGGAGATTTTGGTGCAAGAAACCTAGTTTCTTAAATTAATTGAGGTTATGTCCACAGGACAAGAAAATCAAAAGGAAATCAAGGATTGACTGGGAGAAGGGAGAAGGAAGGAAAGAAAAGGGGGCAACTGCCAGCCCCCACCCGAGGGGTGGAGCAAGCTACTGAAGAAGGAGTGCCCCCCACTCCTGACCACTCTACCTTAAAGGAAACTATCCTCTGTGCCCAGCTTACCCCACTCCTGACTCACAGAAAGGAGGGGCAAGAGAGGGCACAGAGAGGGAGGGGACCCAGAGACTGAGGCCCCAGGGGATGGAGGGTGGGATTGTGATGAATGGTGAAGATGCACAGAAAGATCAGAATTACGGTGGGTACATAATTTCCATATCTTATCTGTGTCAATCTTCACCATTCATCACCTGCTGAGTGATGCCGAGGCCTCCCCATGGGGGGTTTATAACCTAAGGGTTGATTCCTTAGCTCTCAGTGGGTGACACACCAAGAGGGAGAACCTTCATGGGTCTGGAGAGTCTGAGAGTGGGAGAGTGAGATGGGGACCCCCAGAGGGGGGAAGTTGCCCCTACTGATGCCTCACTCTACCAGAAGAGATAGGTTCTCTGGTGGGCAGAGTTAATCACCCTACACCGGCCAAGGGTGACAACCGGGAAGGACGAGCCATGCCATCTGCCTAGTGCAGATTGCTGTCCCACGACCCTGGTAGCTACCTCATTGGCATCATACGATGCTTCTTGGTGCATTGCTAGCTCCAGGCCACGTGCAGAGAGTGCAATGGCTTGTCTGGTTTTCTCCATGTCAGGCATGGAGGCTAGGAGCTGACCCAGCCTAGACCACAGGAACCTGTCATAGGTTGCATAGTGGGCCTGATGTGCTGCAATAGACAGCATCAACCGTGCGAGTAGAACATCCTCCTCCCCAAAGTCAAAATCTGAGGAGTCTTGATCTGGGGCTGGTCACGGTGAGGGGCACGAAGCCAATCAGGAGTGTCCAGTTGCGTCAATCCTGACTGAGGATAAGGCATGGAACCTGGAGACTCTAGGAGGTGGCACAATACCGCTAGCAGAGATCCCTAGGGCAGGAACTCCAGAAAAGGGTCTCTGCCAGAAAGCATAATGATGCCTCCCAAAGGGGTAGGCCAGGAGGGCACCACGAGGGTGTCCTCACTGAAATCACCCTAGAAAGGCGTCGCGAGTGCTCTGGATTGTGCTGAATGGGAGGGGTGATGTGCAGGTCCTCTAACATCCTCATTAAGGAATTGCTGATACTCAATGAGATCAGCAGCTGAAGAGATGTGGACAGATGGCTCTCTCCCCAGAAGAGGGGGATGAAGAGTCAGAAGACCTCGAAGGTTCAGAAGCTGGCTGCTCAGGGTGAGGTTGAAAACCTGTCTGTCCATAGCCCTAATGTAAGAGGGAACTGAGCAGCCTGAGCTCTGAACTGCTCCCAGGAGAGAGGCCGCTAGGACCAAGAATGCCTGGAAGCACAGGAGAATGTGGCATAGGGATGGGGCAGAGCCGACAATGGGAATCGGCTGACCTCTGCCTGGGCTAGGAGCACACCAGAGCCCTAGGGAATAAAGGAGTTCAGAAACCCACAGCCCAGTTGCACCCTGAAGAATCCCCCGTGAGGTGACCGGGGCCATGTGGTCCAGAAGGACAGTCCCCTACCTCCAAAGAAAGGGACCTCTTGAGGAAACCATAAGGAAAGGGCAGATATCCACACTACAGCTTCTCCCAGAGCCCAGGTAGGATCCAGAAAAAGGCCGCCTCACAGATCCCATGCCCTTGAGCCCTCAGAGTCCGAGAGCACCTTCCTCCTCGAGACAGCCAGCCTAGGTAGTTGGTAGCTCTGGTCGCCCCGGCAGGTTATCCAGGAGCAGCACCCTCCTCCCGAGGGTGCTCTGGATCGACCCCAAAGTTGGGCGATCCAGGCACACCACCTGAGGGGTGCCACTGCTGAGGGTCAGAGAACCTCTGAGGCCAGGTTGCAGGGCAACGGTGGCCTGCACCACTGCCTGCTGGTCAGAACCCTGACCCTGGCCCTGGCAGTCACTGGCAGTCACTGTCCGCTCCTCAAGGGGCTGACTCTGGCCTGTTGAGGACACTACCAGGGTGTCCATGCCAGCAGCCAACTCCAGAGAGCCAGATTGCCTGTCTGACTCATAGTCCAACTCCTCCTCTGAAGAGGAGGAGATCAAAGTCTATGCCAAACAGTGTTTGGATGCCTGCTGCCATCCCTACTGAACAGGGTACCAGAACCAGAGACTGCACCAGAGTCGATGCGGTGCCCCTCCGCACCATGACTGGTGCCAGAAGAGGGCACGGCCCCAGCAAGGGCAGCAGCCTCAGAGCCAGAGCCTGTCATGGCACTGTCCTGACCCATGGCCGCAGTGACATCAAGACCAGCAACAGCGCTGACAATGGTTCTGACCGCGCCTTGGCTCTGTGAACGGCACCAAGGCAGGAGACTTACGGTGCTGACTCGCTTCGACAAAGCCATGAGCGGCACCGACAGAGACAGATGCACGACGCCCCGGCAGCGCCTCGTGCCACAAACGGTGCTGAGCTCTGAACCTCCTATGGTGCTGTGTTCATGCTTGAGCCGCAAACGGCTCCAGAACTGACACACGCAGCATGCTCAACCATGGCATTGCGAACAGTGCCGGGCAAAGAAACAGTCAGGATGGTGCCGTAGTATCTCCAACGGCGCCGACAGCAACAACGGCGCTAAGCAATGGACCGACATCGACAACAATGGGCGCCATCAGGGCCCATGGTGCTGCAAATGCGTCGAGGCCCAAGACAGCGCCGACAGGCGGCATTGAGGATGGTACTGACCCAGGCCTTCTGAGCCACGGGTGCAACACTGGGAGCCTTCAGCCTCGGCGGTGATTGCCAAGGCGTGCTTGCTCCTGTCCCGGGAGTAGACTGGGCCTCCTGCACCGTGGAATGGGCCCTAGACTACAGAGGCAGAGGCCCTCCTCCTCGGTCCGTATAGAACTGGGAGGGACCTGGAGCAAAGGCTGAGAACGCAGCTTGGCCCAGCAGTGCGCACCCATCCCCTGAAAGTCGGTGGAGCTTGCCCCTCTTTCCACTCATGTTGCTCGATGACCCGGCGGTCCATGGAGAAACAGGTGTCACACAAATCCATGTCATGAAGTGGCCAAGACACACGAGGCAACAGTCATGCTGGTCGGTGACGGAGTACTTATGGCCGCAAGGGCACCATCGCATGGGGGGCCATCCCGTCTTGGAAGTCTTCTTGCCCTCTGACCTAGACATGACCTACAAGAAAGAAACACCAAACTAGACTCAACATCACAAAATAAAATAAAATAATGGAACAATCTTACCAGGCGACGTCGAGCAGGCTAACAGAACTGGCAGGAGACGGGCTGACGGCTGACGGACTCATGCACAGAGTCAACAGGGAGTCGAGAAAGGTGAAAAATTCAAACTCGCGTAGAAGAGTTAGGCCTCAAAATATTCTTCAGCAAAGCGTCCCATGAGGTGACCTCAACAGCGGGAGAAAGAAGAAGAAGTGGCGGAGGGCAGAGTTGACCACACCTAGCAAGCCAACCTGCAAAAGCCACGCAGTGCATCTTATAGAGGTGGTGCCAATTGGACCTGCCCAATTATCCAAGGTGAAGAATGGTGAAGACTGACACAGATAATATCCTCATATTTCTTAGGAGCCTGAAAAGAGGCCATAATAACCTATAAATAAAATAACAATGGAAAAAGAGGCCAAACTGGGGCAACTAGTAAACATCCACACACAGGAAGAAGATAAATGTAAAGTTATGCAATTAGGCCCAAGAAATCAGAAATTCATGTATGAATTAAATGGTACCCTGTCAGAGGAAACAACATGTGAAAATGAGCTTGGATGATCATCACAAACGATTTGTCCTTTGGCTCCCATATTAGAACTAAAGTTAAACTAGGAAACAAAATACTGGGGTGCATATTTAGAAACATCGGAGCCATAATCCACCTGTGATTGTACCTTTGTCACATCTCTTGTGAGACCACATCTTGAGTATTATTCACCACTTGTGCACCACAATACAAGAGGGGTAGTATTGATTGAGCAAGCACAGAGAAAGGTAACAAAAGAATTAGGACAGTACACTGGAAGAATTATAGTGATAAACCGAGGATCTGAACATGTACTCAATGAACTATAGAATGCTGAGGGGTGATCTATGCTTGGTATTTTGCATCTAGAGATAATTATTTATGGGAAACCATTGGCTTAACATCTCAAGTCTCTACTAAGAGTACGTAACATGGATTAAAATTAAAGGAGAAATAAGTAGAACAAATAAAAGAAAAAATGGTTCTCCCAAAGAGTGGTTGCAGCATGGAACAGCTTTCCAGAGTCTGTAGTCATGTGTAAGCTATGGTGTCCTTTAATTTATCCCTAGATCAATACATGGGTAATAGAAAATATGAGTATCACCACTGAATAAGTGGCAAGCAACAATGGGTCCTCGGACCTACCTGTTTGTATTATCCTATGAATCCTATGAAGAGAACTTTCCCTTTTGTTATTGTCAGATTTAGCTAAGAAAAAGGACCTACAAGCTATAAAACATTACAAAGAAGTACCAGTAGATGGCATACCACTCCAATTATACAAACAATCAGCTGTGGAAAGATTTTCTTTACTGATTCTGAATGGGAGGCAGGGTGGGAAGTAATAATATTAGTGGATCCCGTTGGAAGAAACAAGATTACTACAGGTGAATAATTTTTCTTCTAACCCAGAATACACTAATATTACTTCTTGCAGACTATGCAGCAGTACCTCAAGGAGGTGGGTAAAGAATATATTTAGGAAAAAGACTGCAGAACTGCTGTGCTAAGCCTGGCATCACTCCTGCACTGGGTGTCCGGGCTATAATGCTTAGTCAAAGTGTGGACTGACCTCCAGGTAGCTGCTTTATAGATTTCCACCAAAGGCACCTCTTGGGTAGCTGCAATAGTAGCAGCTGTGCCCCTTGCAGAATGGGCCCTATGCCCAATAGGGTACCTTACCAGTTTTTAATTAGCAAGACTGAATAAACTGAACTATCCATCGAGAGATATTTCTTTTGAGGAAGGTGTACCTTTACCTACCTCTCCATAGGTGAGAACAGCTGTTGCCTGTCCTGCCTATGGTCCTTGGTATGAGTCATGTAGTAGCTTAAAGCCCTTTACACCAAGGCTGTGCAGTCTACACTCCTGAGCTAGAGCGATCAGTAAAGAAAACTGGAAAGGTAATAGATTAGTTCAGATGGAAGCCAGAGACCACCTTGGGAGAAACTTCCTATTAGTTCTCAACACTACCTTGTCCCTGTGGAAGGAAACAGTCCTTTTCCACACAGAGGACCTGGAGCTCACTTTTCCTCCTAGCAGAAGTGATTGCTACCAAAAGACTACATTCCAAGTAACAAATTTAAGCTCTGCAGAGGCCATAGGCTCAAAGAGAGGAAGCATAAGCTGGGTAATGCAAATTTCAGGTCCCAGCCTGGCACTGATTCCCTGTGAGGGGAACAAACGAGAGAGTCCCTTAAAGAACCTCCTGAAGATAGGATTTGATGCTAAGGAGGTGTCCTTTCCAGCTGAAATATAAGCTGACACTGAAGCCAGGTGCACCTTTAGGGTTGAGAGCTGCAACCCTTGGGAATGCAGGTGAGTCAAATAGTCCAGCAGGGTTCGGATGCCAGCCTGAGCTGGGACTATACCCTTATCTTTCGCCATATAGAGAATCTTTTCCATTTTGAGGCATAGGTTTTCTTAGCAGGTTTCCTATACCCTCTGAGGACCTCCAGTACCCTTCAGAGAATTGCCAGCTCTGTATTCTAAGTCCTCTACATCCATACCGTGAGCCTGAGAGACCTGAGATTGGGAACATGACCTTCTCCTGAAAGGAAGTGAGTAGGTTGTACCTTTGTGGAAGGCGAATCAGTTTGGTCACTGACACAGAGAGCAGGAGGGAGTACCAAGGCTGTCTGCCCAGTCTGGGGCTACCAGAATCATTGACACTGGCTGCGACCTGAGCTTGATGAGCACCCTGAGTATCAGGGAAAAGGGGAAAGGCATAAAGATGCCTCCCTGTCCAATCCAGAATCAAGGCATCAAGGGGAACTGTTGCCTTTACAGGGGCCCCTGCAACAATACTGAGGTAAGTGATGATTTTGTGGATGCAAAAGATCTATTTCTGGGGTTCCCACCTCTGAATAAGAGCATTCACTACTTGCTTGTTCAGTGCCCATTTGTGATGGGACTGATTTGTCCTGCTCAAGGCATCTGCTAGGTATTGTCCATGCCAGGCAGATGGATCAACGATAGGAGGCGTTAGGGAGTAAGCAAGGCTCCATATCTTCATTGCCTCTGTACAGAGTGGAGTGGACCTTGTCCCTCCTTGCTTGTTGTTGTAGTACATTGTTGTGGTATTGTCTGTTCTGACTTGTACCACTGTTCTCTGTAATTGGTGTGAGAAAGCCTGAAGGGCCAGGTAAATAGCCTTTAACTCCAGCAGGTTTATGTGCCTGCACTCTCTCAGGTACCATGAATGGTGTGCTCCCCAAATGAGCACCCCACCCCTAACAGGGAAGCATCTGTTGTGAGAACCAGTGAAGGGGCATCTGCAGGAATGGAACTCCCTCTTTCAAGTGTTCCAGCACCATCCACCATTGAAGTGCCTATAGTAACACCTTTGTAACTGGTACTGGCTTTGATAGGGATTCCCACCTTTGGCTCCAGTGTGCTCTGAGGTGGAACTGAACGTCTCATCTGAAACCTGGCACCTATGACTGTGCTTGTTGCTGAAGTCGTGCCCTAACAGTTGTAGAAACTGTCTTGCTGGCTTTGGCCTGCCCAGGACAAATGAGCCTGGCAAAGCTGAATGCTTTCTGCCCTCCTGAGGAAGAAAGCCAATCCAGCTATAGTGTTTGGGTCTGTACCTATGAACTGCAGAACCTGCATAGGGGTCAGGACTGACTTTTGATGTTGAGGAGGAATCCCAGGGAATGCAACAGATCCTGGGTTACCTGAAAGTGTTCTGCTACCTGCTGGTGAGATTTTCCCATGATTAGCCAATCGTCCAGATAGGGAAACATGACACCTAGCCTTCTTAGGTGTCGACCACTACTGCCATGCACTTGGTAAAAACCTTGGTGTAGAGGTGAGGCCAAGGAAGTATTGAGAACTGATAGTGGCCTGAGGGAGTCTGAATCTCATATATTTTCTGTGTGACTCCCTTATGGGAATATGGAACTATAGCATCCTTTAGGTCTAAGGAGGCTAGCCAGTCTCCTTTTGTAGAGTTGGCAGACTCATGGCCAATGTGACCATCTTGAACCTGGGTTTTACCAGATACTTGTTTAGCAGTCTGAGGTCTAGTATAGGCCACCACTCCCCATTCTTTTTGTTGTTAGGAAGTATCCTGAATAGAACCCTTGCCTCTCTGGCTGGGGAATAGGCTCTACTGCTCTTGCTAGCAGTAAAGCCTGCACCTCCTGCTCCAGTAGTTTTCTTTCTGAGAAAGGAGCTGGTGTAAACTGCTTTGATCTTGGAGGAGGAAGGACTTGAAACGAAGGGACAGACCCTGACTCACTATTTCCAGAACCTACTTGTCTGTTATTTTCAGCCAGTATTGAAAATAATGAGTTAATCTGCCCCTACAGGAGATGGAGAGGCAACCTGGTGGGAAAAGTCAGGGATTTTGCTTTGCTTGCTGCTGGGGCTGTGCAGATTGGGATCCTCTCCTGGAACTCCTTCTACCTCTGGCTCTATAAAACCACCTTGCTGTGATGGGTATTGCTGATAGGGAACAGCCTGCACCTGAAAGAAAGGCCTCCTAAAAGGGACCTACCCCTGCCTCCCTACCATAAGAAGAAGTGGAGGTAGAGGCTCTCTTTAGTAGAATTGTTCCTGAAAATAGCCTCATACTCATCTACTTTCTTCATATGCCTCAGTCTGGGCACCAAAAGAGAGTGGCCTCGACTGGAAGTCCACAGCCTTACTTTGGGTGTCCTGGGTGAGATCAGTAGCTGTCAGCCAGGCAAATCTTCTCAGTGCTATGGTACCTGCCATCCTTCTAGCAGCTGTGTCATTCTTGTCAGCTGACATTTTGAAACTGGTACTTGGAAGCCTCAAGCCCAGTCTTGCAGTATTCAGCAACTCTGAAACCATCAGAGAGGGATTACCTCAGCATTATCCAAAATGGAATGCCAAAGAGCCTTCTGGTAGAGGGCTGCATAAGCCTGATAGCTGGACTGGTGAACTGCCAAGGATGCCGAAGGTATCCTTTTTGCTATACTGTCTATCATCCTCGAGTCCTTCTCAAGGGGTGAGAGGACAAGGGAGTTTTAGCCTTTCACTGGCAGCCTGTTGAACAATACCCTGGTGGTCAGGATGAGTAAGCAAAAACTCAGCTCCTGACCTTCAGTTGATATTTTTGTCACACTTTTTATCAGTGGGTGTGACAGTGTTAGAGACTTGAGGATTTGGACATCCTTCTTAAAGAACTTGTACACAGGCAGAAGGAGCCTTTTGTGGATGTCAGCCCCATGAACTCCACATATTGAACAACTTCTTCATCCTGGATTTCTTCTGCAGTTTGCAGATCCAGGACCTCCACCATTTTCCTAACAAAAATAAAATGGGATGAAAAGTCCTCTGTGGTTCTGAGAGGAGAGCCAAAGTCTTGTTCTGGTGAGACCTCGGGTTCAATACCTCCTCATCCTGATCATCTTCCTCACATTCCACTGTGTCAGTGGGTAAAAGAGGTATAAAATGGCAGCTTTCTCCAGCAGGAGTGACTACAGGCTGCTTAGGGGTAGTAAGCCCTGCAGCACTTGTAGTAAGGCCAGAGCCTGTGTTAGATCAGCAGGCGAAGGAGCAGGTACAGGCACCTA
Organism: Neoceratodus forsteri; assembly: GCA_016271365.2. Taxonomy (NCBI): domain Eukaryota; kingdom Metazoa; phylum Chordata; order Ceratodontiformes; family Ceratodontidae; genus Neoceratodus; species Neoceratodus forsteri. The sequence goes on from CM057455.1 coordinate 983,235,039, forward strand.
AGGGACCCCTTGAAGAGTTTAAGCGGGTTTCAGTGTACTTTGTTTTCTTTGTTTTTTGCAGGCACCGGAGAGTCATCCGGTTCATTGTTTCTGTTGCCAGAGCCTCACCCATATCAGGATGGATTTGGAGGCTCTGGAAGGAACTGCCACAGTTTTAGAAGGGTGGACTGGTTAGAGCCCATGAACGCCTCTTCTAATCTTCTTTAAGCCTCCTACATTTTTCCATTGTTTTATCAGGAAAGACTTACAAATATCACAATTTTCAGAAAAGTGCCTTGACCAAGGCAGAGCAAACATAAGTCATGTTTGTCTGCCTTGAGGCAATTTTAAAACCAGAAGGTCCTATTTTCTTTTAGGTTTATCTGACATTTTAAGAAAACAGGAACCGAACCACAAAACAGAAAAGTTTAAATAGTTGAGGTTGGTTCTTAAAGATTTGTGGTTGGTTCAACAACCAGTAAAGTCCAAAACTAACGGTTCTGATCGGATCTGGAACCGAGAAACCACTGTGGGAACCGATAAACCTCGGTACAATGCGTAAATTTATAAATAAATACAGAAATATCATCGAACCCTTAAAAAGGTTCCAATTCAAAGAAAGAATCGGTTACCCTCAGTTCACAGGAACCGCGAGGAACCGGAGAATAACGTTAAAAAAAAAACTGTGAGGTAAAAACACTAACAAACAATTACACTAGGCAGTAATGAAAGAATTAACAAAATACTCAAGGTTTTTGTTAAATGCACTTCAGGAAACGCTCTTGATTGAGAAAGATCTCCAGGGCGTCTAAACTTTGCAGCAGAGAGAAGAAATCTGAGGTTAGAATGTAGGCACACTGTTCAGTTTGAAATTGATGCATGAGCTAAAGATTCCATCATTAGCATAGCATCCCATTTGGCTCCGGGTAGTGCTGGCTTAAAGGAGCACTGCAAGAAGTAACAAGCATTTGTCAATGCTGAATGTTTGCTTGCTGGCATTGGCATTGGTGGGTGTGCCTTAGTCACAGGCATAATGGCCATGCCATTTCACCACACCTCATCCTGCAGACACCGACAAGTGTTACGGTGTGCCTTGGGTGTTTGGTCTTTTGTTCACCCCATTCCATCAGGAAATATGGTGAGATAGGTGCAGTATAGGAGAATGGGGTGAACTTTGGGGCCAAAGAGTCCAAGGCACACCTCGATGCCTCTCACTGGCTGCAGGGTGTGGGTGGGGTGGAATGGTATGAGCATTACAGGCGACAATCCCAAGTCACACCCCGGATGCCTGTCAGTCTCTACAGGGTGGGGCATTATGGTTGAAAACCCTAATGCCTCAGGTGTTGATGTGGTATTTTCCCCAAATTTTCAACATGGGTTTTTGTGACACTCACCTTATGAACAGTGGCAATATCAGTTCGTTAGCCAAAAGCCGATTGCCAAAGTGACTTCGCATTTGGCACCACAGGTGCGAGGCACATTTTGAACAGGATGTGAAAATGACAGCTGTACTGCTCATGAGGAAGTGTAAAAATGGCAATGTTGAAAATCTGCAGTGAAAATAGTAAAAAACTGGTGAAGTCAGGAGCGTGTATAGAAACCAAGTAACGTACCAATTTAATGTAATTAGTTTGGGATTTTTTTACAGCAGATAGTTAACACAGGCATTTTGGACCTCCACTCATGAACAGTGTCACTTTGATTTTCTTAATCTGTCCCGAACAGTGATTTCCCACAGCAACCACACATTTCTAAGTAGAAAGTGTGAAACACAATTTAGCCATGTTGTGAAAAATTACAGCTGTAATGTTCATATGGAAGTGGAAAATGCCAGAGGTGAAAATCTGGACTGAAAATACTACAAATTCATGAACTTACGAGGGTGCATGGAAACAGCGCAATGCTCGCTCAGTAACACAGTCATTTTATGGACTTTTGTCATCAAATTTTCAACATAGCCATTTTAAAACCTCTGCTCATGAACAGTGTCACTGTGATTTTCTTAATCTGTCCCAAACATTGATTTTGCACACCGACTGCGCCATTGTGACTACATGCGCGGAATCACATTTTGGGGAGATGTGAAAATGACAGCTGTACTGCTCATAAGGAGGTGTGGTAAATGGAAATGTTGAAAATCTGAGTGCAAATATTAAAAATTGCGAATTTATGAGTGTGTAGGAACTACGCAACGCACGCTATAAAACAGTCATTTTGGGAATTTTTTCGCCAAATTTTCAACATAGCCATTTTAAGACCTCTGCTCAGGAGCAGTGTCACTATAACTTTCTTAATCTGTCCCAAACATTGATTTTGCACACCGACTGCGCCATTGTGTTCTTTCTCAGAACATATAAATTTACAGATTGAGAGTTAGTCAGAGGCTGGGATCCCTTAGAAGGATATCAGGTTGTTTGTCTAGTGACATTAGAGCCAGATTGGTAAAACAATTACTTTTGCCTATACTGGAATATGGTTCCTTTCTCTATATGTTTTCAAACCAAAATCATTGGCCAAATTGGACCAAATGTATTATCATATGGGAAATACATAACAAGAAAGGCTCATGGGACCCACCATTGCCTAGTCTATCAGGATCTTGACTGGCTGCAACCGCAGCTAAGAGAGTACCTGTGGACTTTAGTTTGCCATCAATTGATTCATACTGAAAACTTAACGCATCCATTAAAATATTTGATTCAGTCAGAGGGAGAATTATTGTTTACTGCCAAATTGAGGAAAACATCAGTGAAGATACCCACAAACAGAATCACTAATAGAATGGGAATTATGACATTACAAAATAGTTTAGCAAAACACTGGAATAAACTGCCAATTGAATTAATCAAAATGCTGATTTTCACATGTTCAAACCTGAGGTTGCACAGTTTTCTGAAAGTTCAATGTAAATGTTTCTAGATATCATATTGTGGTCCTTTTATTTTGTTAGTATTCCCATGTTTTGTAATGTTATTTTGTTGTTGTTAATTTTGTATTGTCTGTAACTTTTAAGAAGCTACCACAGGAATTTGTTGTAAATGGGGTTTTTCCCAACAAAATTACCTGTATAAAATAAATCTTTATCAATCAATCAAATCAATCAACTGTCACTACATGTGGAAACACATTTTAGGTGAGATGTGAAAATGACAGCTGTACTGCTCATAAGGAGATGTGGTAAAATGGCAATGTTGAAAATCTGGAGTGCAAATATTAAAATTGCGAACTTACGAGTGTGCGTAGGAGTTCATACGATGCGGCACCGTAAAACAGTGTCATTTTGGGAATTTTTCCCCAAATTTTCGACATTGGGTTTTAGGGCCCACCTCATGAACTGTGACACTGTTGTTTTTGCATCAGTCCCAAAAGGTGGTTTCCATGAGTGACCACAAAATCACCTTTCAGGACTGAATAACAAAATGACAGTGCAAGATTCATGAGGTGGGGTCAGAAAACCCCATGTTGAAAATTTGGTGAAAAATTCCAAAAATGCCTGAGATATGCATCAAAGTTTAAAAACCCTATTTATTCCATTAACAGCTTACGGCATTTCTCAGTTCGTGGGTCGGTTTAGAAGAGTGTGACGTGTTCCGTCCACTGAAGATCATCACACTGACTTCGGAGGTAAGTATGGGGTGAGGGGGTGGAGGAGGCAGGGTGCGCAGAGGGTGGGAAAGGGGGGTCAAGACAGTCAGTGTGGGACCGTTCTTTCTTTCTAGGTTTCTTTTTTCTTGTAGGAAGATGACATGGACGTCACACGCTGGGGTGGGCTCCCAGTATGGCAGCTGGAAGTTTTGCGGGGCCAGCAGAGCCATGGGGATTGGGCACCCCAGTTGGACATGAGAGCTTTGCTACGCTGGGTGGGCTCCCAGCGTGGCACCTGGAAGGCTGTTTGGGGGTACTGGAGCTGACAGGGGATTGGGCACCCCGTCGGCCATACTGTGTGTGTGGGGATTACGTAGCACGCTGGGGTGGGTTCCCAGTGTGCTGCTTGTTTGGGGAGGAGCTGTCTATGACGACGTGGAGGCAATTTGCATATTGCGTCGGCAGCAGCAGTATGCAACCTGCCTACACGCTGCGGCTCATTCTTTCAACTGTATGTCACAGTATTTGAAAAACACTGTCATGAGACAGCTCTTATATTAATTGGCATAGGGGCTGTGCCTGCAAAAGGCAGCAGGGCATTGAAGTAGGGAGGCACACCTACTAATTCTCAGATGTGGCACTATGTTTCTTGCATATGCGCAAGCAAACATAATAATATTAGTGGATTCCTGGGGTTAGAATAACACTTTCCATAACTGAAAGTGTAGCTCGCAAGACATAGATGGCTCAAAAGGAGGCAGTGTTAATTTTTCTAGGACAAAATTCAGGTCCCAAGCAGGACTGGATTATGGATAGGAGGCTTCAGATGGAGAATGGTTCAGAGAAAAGTATGGGTCAAGTCTAACTGGGCTATGGCGGCCTCTAATGGGCACATGGAAGGCTGAGATAGCTGACAGATGCACCTTAACAGAGGAGTACTGAAGGCCTGCATCAGAGAGGGACAGGAGGCAGTCCAGAACCTGGTTCACCAGGTGGAAAGGGTCCAGTGATGAGAAGTGGCCCAGATGGCAAATCTCCTCCATGTCAACAAATAAGTTCCCTGGTGGATGGTTTCCTAGTAGTCTCCAGGCCATCAGCCACCTTCTGAGAGACTCCAAACCGAGCAATGGCTACATCTTAAGGAGCCAAGCATGCAGCCAAAGGGATTTGAGGTCTGGATGGACCAGGGTTCCCTGCGCCTGTGTTAACAGGTCCCTGTAAAGGGCAAGGAAAGTACAGTTATGTAAGAACTTACAGAACAGTAGATCTTCAAGAGAGGCTCTTGCAGTAGGTAATAACCTTGAGGACTGCACCCACTGGCATCAGGACCACATGGAAACTTTAGCTAGCAGTGTCTGGTGGGGACCACCCACCCGACATCACGTGACCGACGTCAGTGTAACACTAAGTGGGTGGTTCCCATGCCTGTCTTCCAGTTCTCCCTGAGACCTCCAAACAGAGTGACAGGAGAATGGAAAACAGGCTCCAGGACCCAAAATAAGCTCACAGAGGAAGAGCAGTAGAAGCTGGGGAAGGAGGGAGGGAAGGTACCTCACTGCAAGAGCCTCACTCAAAGATCTGCTGTTAAGGTAAGTTCTTACATAACTGTACTATCTTACTGAGAGGGCTCTTGCAGTAGGTAATAACCTTGAGGACTGAGTCCCAAGTAGTCTGAATCGAAGGAACTGAAACATGGAGACAGGAAAGGTCTGCAGAAAGGCAGAGTTTAGGACAGAAGGCCTTGAGGACAGCTAGACCAAAGCCAGCCCTGCACTTAGAGGCAATGTCCAGACTGTAATGCTTGGTGAAAGTGTGGATGGGCGCTCAAGTGGCCGCCACACAGATGTCTGCAGCGGACATTCCTGAAACAAGCAGTAGAAGCAGCCATGCCTTTGGTAGAATGTCCCTTACCCTCCCTGGGAGGGTTTTACCATACTTCTGGTAACAACACAATATAGTTTGCCAACCATTTAAACACTTTTGAAACTGCTGCACCTCTTTTGGGTGCAAAGGAAAAAAAGCTGATCCAATTTTCAGACAGACTTAGCACGGTTAGTGTAGTAATGCAAAATTCTGTGAACATCCAAAGTATGTAGAATTGCTCCACCTGATTGGAATACTCAGGGTAATACACCGCAGTTGAATAGACTAATTCAATGTGAACTCAGAAACCACTTTGGTAAAATGAGGATTGCTACGCAGAGCAACCTCTGTGAAAATCAAATAAGGCTGCTTACACCACAGGGCCTGAAGCTCGAAATCCTTTGAGTGGAAATAACTGCAATTAAAAAAAAGCACGTCTCCAAGATAAATAGCGATGTCACAACTGCCAGCTGGCTCAAAAGGAGGCAAGGTAAGTTTCTAAAATAAAATTTAGATTGCAAGATGGCACTGGATCACGCACCAGGAGTTTCAAGTGGAGGATGCCTTTCAGAAAGGTTTTTATTTTTTTCACATACACTTTATTTCTTTTCTAGATTTTCTCCCCACAAACCCCCTGCCCCGAGGCCACAACATACATGCGCAAAGAGGTGCATGTACACGAGGATCTGGTGGCCCTTCCACCTCCTCCGACTTTGTCGCCACCCGCACCGCCCACATGCCCACTGGACCTCCACCCGTGGGAGTGGGATCACGGATGGGTGGACGCCCACCCCTTTGAGGGAGAGCTGCGCTCAATCCCGCCTCCAACCCGAGCCGGCACCCAGGTGACCCAAAGTCATTCCTGAACCCGGTTGCTGGTGTAGTGTGAGGTAAGGTACCAGCGCTCAGCCTTCTGCGCCTACCAGGCCCTTCAGAAAGATTTTGGAGACCTCCAGCTGAGCTACAGATTTGCCCTCCACCAAAGTGTGGTAGGCAGAGATAGCAGACAGGTGAACCTTCAGCGAAGAGTAACTCAGGCCCAGGTCAGAGAGATGCAGCAAGTACTCCATGACCTGAGGAATGGCGCACAAGAAAGGGTCCCAACTGCTCAAAGTGGCCCAAGAGGCTAACACTCTCCATTTCATAAACATAGGTCATCCTCGTGGAAGGTCTTAGCCTCCACAAGGACTTAAGCCACCCTGGAGGAGACTCCAAAGCATTGAAGCAGCTATGTCAGAAGGTGCCATGTGTGAAGGTAAAGGGACTTCAGCCCTGTATGGACCAGCGTGCCCTCTGCTGAGTCAGGAGATCATGGCAGAAGGGCAGAGGAACTGGAGGTTCCACTGCAAGCTGCTGGAGAAAGGAAACCTTATCTGGCAAGGCCAATATGGGGCTATCAGAATAATGTGAGCCCTCCACTTGAAGCTTTGAACAGCACCTCTACAGAACTGTAAAGGGAGGAAAGGCATAGAAAAGCTCCCTGTCCAGCAAAGAGATAGCACGATCTCCAGAAAGCACCATGCTCATGTAGCCAGCAAAACCTGGGTAGTTTTGCACTGTATGGAAGGCAAACAGATCCAGGTCTGGATGACCCATAGGTCGGTTATATCTTCGACCACCACTTGCTTGAGCTCCCATTCATGGGCTCATACTCTGGTGTGGCTGAGGCTGTCTGCTAGGAAATTTTGCATGCCAGGAACATGAACCACTGTAGGAGGTGTATTCAATGCAGAATTGCCCAATTCCAAACCTGCATTGCCTCCTGCAGAGGGATATGAGGAGTGCCCCCTTGCTTGTTGAGGTACCAGACTATATACATATTGTCCAAATGGACTAATAGTGGGCCCCTGCACAGCAAGTGCTGGAAGGCGTGAAGAACATATAGCACTGCCTCATCTCCAATACATTTATGTGTAGGGAGAGTTCTGGGTGAGAACACAGCCCTTGAGTCCTGTGGGTGTCCAGATGAGCCCCAACCCATCCCTGAAAGCATCCATAGTCAGGGTCTGGATGGGGGACTGGAAAGGACCCCAGTAAGGTTGCTGAGATCCTGCCACCACAAGAGATCCCATTGCATCAAATTTTAGACTATGACTATGTAGTCTAGGTCATCTGACCTCTGATCCCACTGCATCCTGAGCGACACTGTGAAACACGATGAGAAGCCTGGCCAGAGGGACAGTGGGATGGCCAATGCCATAAGGCCAAGGAGCTGGAGAACTGACCTGACCAAAACCCACCTGCTGGAGGCTATCAGGCGAGCTTGCTTCTGTAAGGTTTCTGCCCTGTCCTGAGGGAGGAAAGCCATACTCTGGGCCGATTCAGCACCGCTCAATAAATTGGAGATGCTGGGAGGGACAAGTTGGGACTTGGGGTAGTTGACTGTAATCCCCACTTGCAAAAAGAGCCAGTCTAGCAGAAAGGAAAGTTCCAGCTGTTCCTCGATGGAACTGACAGAAGCCAGTTATCGAGGCAGGGAAGACATGGTGGCCCTGGTGTCTCGGCCACCACCACTACCACAAGGGACTTGGTAAAATCAGGGGTGCTGAGGACAGGCCGAAGGAGGGCCTTGAACTGATAATGTTCCCCTGAAAGGAGAACCTGAGGTAGTGTGATGGGCCTGAAAACAAGGATAGCAGGTAGGTGTCCTGCATGTCCAGGGCAAAGAGCCACTGTCCCTTGTGCAAGAAGGGCAGCAGACCTGGGAGAGGCATAGTAAACCATGTCTACTCTGTGTACCAGTTTAGAGTGCTGAGGTCCAGAATTGGAGACAAATCTCCCATCTTTTTGGCACCAGGAAGAAATGGGAGTAGTACCTTTTCCTACCTGGTTTGCTGGAACGGGCTCTATGGCTTTTTGCAGAAGGGTCTCGATTTCTTCCCTTATGAGGGATGTGCGCCTTGGATAGTAAGATACCACCAGAGGTTTTATCAGTGGTCTCCAGAAGTTCTAATGTGTGGCCTTGATGCACCAACTGAAGGATCCACAAATCTGTGGCACTGCCTCCCACCCGGAAAGTGACTGGCTAACCTTCTGTCCACTGGCTCCCAATGGAAGAGGAGGAGGAGGGGCGGGCTGTGAGTCAAGAGGTGGAGGGAGGGTTGGGGAGAGCTGCCCTGAGGTTGGCTGGAGGGGTGATCTGGCTAAAGGTGCCTGACATTTGGTTTGATGTCTGGCTGTTTGCTGCTGTCATTCACTGCTTGGTCTGGCGACGAAATGGATGTTTTGGCCTTAAACCTGGGTGGTACATAGTATGGACGGACCGTAAGGCTTTGTCCTTGTCCTGAAGGCTGGTGATTATGTCCTGGGCAGCGCCCTGAAGAGGACAGAATCCTGGAAAGGGCATCCTGAATGGCCGCCTGACATCAGGTGCCAAGCCTGACATCCATAGCCAGGAATGTCTCCTGAGGCAAACTGCCGTAGCAGTGCCCCTGGCTGAAGAATCCACCACATCATATGTCACCCTCAGTGAGTGGTGATGGGTGACCTTAGTGGATCTAATAGTGTCCACCAGAATGGTCTTGGACTGAGTCTGGCATGGCATCAATGACAGGCTCCAGTTGACGAAACAGAGACTTCTGTAGATGAGCATGTGCACCACATAATTAAGGGCACACATGACTAGTGTGGAGAGAATTTCCTCCCAAATTGGTCCAGCCACCTCAACTCCTTGTCAGGAGGGAGGTGCTCATATATCTCAGCTTGGTGGACCTGTCATGAGCTACCATAATGACCACTGTGTCTACCTTTGGGTGGACACTGAGGTGAGCCTTCCCCTGGTATCCTGTATGTCCTGTCACACTTTTTGCTACAGCAGGGATGGAGGAAGGCATCATCCAAATGGTAAGCCAGATCTTCTTGATGCTCTAACCACAGAGGTGAAAGGATAGGTGCTGTCTCCTGTATATCCAGGTGCTCAGCCAGTCTGATGCTTGGGATCCTGTGCAATAGTCTTCCATTTGTAGGCCTCAGCTATCTTTTCAGGAGGTCTGTGAACGAAGGGTTCTCCAGTGGCGATTTGGGAACTCCTTGGGCTTGGGCTCCTCTGAGAGGGAGTCTCAATACCTGAAACTGAGGAGGAGGACCCAGACTCAGATTCTGAATCAGAGGAATCTGAAGACCTGATGACAGGACGAGAAACCTCCTGAGACCTAGGAGGGATACTGTCTGACTTTCATCAGGCCCAATGTAGACTGGGCGCTGGTCCAATGGAAAGGAGGACCTGGGAGTCTGTGACCAGGTGAACCAGGGTAAAGGTCTCGCTGGTGCTGTCTGTCCAGCTCTGAGATGAGCTGTGACTTGGTCTCTGATCACCAGGACTGGAGAATGGCCCAGAAATCCACCTGTAGCTGAAGAGGAGGAGGGGCTGATAGGTTGAAACCCTGAGGAGAACCCTGGCATCGGGTCCCTGACATATGGTACCCATGCATGGAGTAACCTGGTAAGGAGTAGGTAAGCATACCCTGGCATCATAAAGCCTGAAATCAGGTAGTCTGATGGAGGGTAACCCAATGTAATGAGGTGCCGGGTAACCAGGCAGAGGGCAGCCTCGACAGAGGGCCTGATGGTGGTGCCATGGGACCCAACGGAACCCTGATGAGGACTGAAACTCCTCAGAAGGACCTGTGAGGATAGAGTCAGGTGTGGGACCAACGGTGGTAAGTCTGGCACTGACGGCTCCATCGGAAGAAATGGTGGGAGGGGTCCTGAAGGTTGCCCGGAGGTCCGACATGAGGTCCAGAGGTGACCCAGCAAAATATCACCAGACAGATGACCTTCATTCCTCATCCTCTGCTGATCTGGGAGGCGGAGGAAGCTCCAGGTAAGGAGAGGAAGGGTAATCGGTGGGAAGACCCAACCAGGAAGACTGCGTCAAGACCAGCAGCTGGGTCTCGTCCAGCTAGATGTTGTCGGGTCCCATACTGGAACCCAACATGAGCATGTCGGTCGGGGTGGTCATCAGTGGGTCCGACAACCAACCTATCGACCTTGGCCATGCGTGGACACCCAGAGTCCCTATGCTTGACTTATTAGCCCGCCAGGTGTTTGCCGGGGGCTCGAAGACCAGCTATCTGCCCGCCTAACTGCTAGACCCCACGAGAGAGATGGGCCTAAGAGGCCTAAGAGTGGTGGAGGCCTTGGACCGGCAGAGGTGTCGCGGCCACTGTGACCAGTGGTGGTGGGGAACCAAGCGCTTTCCTGGGAAGGTGGGGCAGACTTGGAAGCAGTATTTTTTTTTTTTTTGGATATGTAGTTTTAGGTTTTTCATTTCTTCCCATGACCCAGCCCCCACCTCAGAGCAGCACCGTGTGGAGGCATGCACTGCCAGCCTTGATGAGAAGGACTTGGCAGGTTGGAGGAATGGTCAGAAGTATGGCAGCTGATTCAATGTAAAGAAGTGCAAAATAATTCACCTGGGAAACAAAACCCAGAGGAAGATTACACAATGGGGGAGGTAGTAACAACAAAAATAGAAAGGGACCTGGGGTAATCATATCAGATGACCTAGGTTAACAAGCAATGTGAGAAGGCAGTAGGGAGGGCTGGGGGATACTGGGATGTATAGAGAGGCATCACCAGCAGAAAATGAAAATTACATACCTACCGTAATTGTGATCTTTCTGTGTATCTTCACCATTCATCACATATGGGTACTCGGCCGGAGGCTAGGACCCCACAGGGATTTTTTTTTGGTAGGTGGGGCTGATGCACTCGGCGCCATCCTCGAGGCTGACGTTCTACGTGGGGCTCGCGGGTTGGCCATTAGGTGCCATCAACTCCGCCTGCCTGCCAGTTCTGAATCACCGAAGAGGTGAGGAAAAGAGGGCTGGGAGGGTGGGACAAAGAGTCCAAGGGACAGAAAAAGTAAAAGATATAAAATCAAAAGAAGAAATAAACGACTGAGAGGACAGAGTGAGAGAGAGAGAACGAAAACTAGGGAGACAGGGAAGGGGCCCCAATCTCTGGAAAACAGAAAAGGTGGGAGTTAGGAAGGGTAGGAAATTTGAGATATAATTGTTTGACATGAGAAGGGACAGAAAAACAGAACACATTGGATTCTATCCTGTCTCCAGATGGTATAGGAACTGCAAGGAGTGCCAAGAGGCTTAACTGCCAGAATTCAAGGCACAAAATCACTGGCAAAGAAACTCCTTTAAGGCAGCAAACGGCTATTTTTAGAGACAGGAACAGATGTTCTACCCCTTCTCATAAGAAACAATGAGAATTTTTAGTTGGGATAAATGGGCTTGTCCAGGGACAAGAAAACTAAAATTTGGAAGAGAAAGAAGGAGGCGAGGATGAAAGACAACTACCCTCTCTCACTCAGAAGGAGTGGAAGCAGAGTACTGAAGAGGAGAGCCGCCCCATCTTGACCACTCTCCCCAAGACATACCATCCCATACTGTGCCCCAGATCACTCCCCTGACAAGACAGGAAGAGGGGAAGAAAAGGCACAGAGAGGAGGGGATCCAGAGACTGAGGCCCCAGGGGATGGTGGAGTTAGGTTGTGATGAATGGTGAAGATACACAGAAAGATCACAGTTACGGTAGGTACATAATGTTCATATCTTCAGTCTTCACCATTCATCAACATGATGAGTGTGCCCCCTGAAGGGGGCTTTCAAAACCCTAAAGGATAAAGTCCCTTAGCTCTCAGTGGGTGACACAGTAAGAGGAGAATCTTTGGGGCCTGGAGGCCCAAGAGTGGGAGAGTGAGACAGGGACCCCCTGGAGGGGAAGGAAGTGCCCCGACAAATGCTGCCTCACCCTAAGGGAAAACAGATAGGTCCTCTGGTGTGCGGAGTTAACTACCCTATGCTGGGCCAAGGGTGACAACTGGGAAAGACGCAGCCATGCGCCTGCCGGCCTAGTGCAGATCGCTGTCCCTACAACCCTGAAAGTTACCTCACTGGCATCTCTACGACACCCTTGCTTGGTGTCTTGCAGCTCCAGGCCACGTGCAGAGAGAGCAATGGCTTGTCTGGTTTGCTCTGTGTCAGGCAAAGAAGCTAGAGCTGACCTAGCCTGGACCACAAGAACCTATCATAGGCTGCATAGTGGGCCCGATGTGCAGAAATAGAAAGCAGCAACCGTGCGTGAAAGAGTCCTCCCACCCCAGAAGTCAAAATCTGAGGAGTCTTGATCTGGGGCCGGTCATGGTGAAGGGCGAAGCCCATCTGGAGTATCCAGCTGCATCAATCCAGACTGCGGATGAGGCATGGAACCTGGAGACTCGGAGGCGAGTACTGCTGGCAAAGATCCCTAGGGGTGGGGACTCCAGAGGGCCTCTGCCAGGAACACAATGATGCCTCCCTAAAGGGAGCAGGCCAGAGGGCACCACAAGGGTGTCCTCACTGAAGTCGCCCAAAAGCGTGCGCTGAGTGTTCCAGATTGCTCTGAGTGGAAGGAGAGATGCAGGTCCTCCAACATCCTCACGAGGAATCGCTGATACTCCGTGAGATCAGCAGCTGGGGAGATGTGGACAGAAGGCCTTCTCCCCAGAAGAGGGGATGAGTAGTTGGAGGACCTCAACTGTTCAGAGGGTGGCTGCTTTGGGGAGGTTGAAAAACCTGTCTGTCCATTGCCCTGACGTGAAGCGGGAAATGAGCAGCCACAGCCCTAAACTGCTCTCGAGAGAGGTCCGCTAGGACCAAGAATGCCTGGGAGTGCAGGAGAGTGCAGCAGAGGATGGGGACAGAGCCAAGAAGAGAAATGGCTGACCTCCGCCTGGGCTAGGAGCGACCAGGAGCGCCACAGGATGAAGGTGCTCCGAAGACCCACAGCCGACAGCTGAACAACCATTTTGAACTGCCTTGGCTGCGCCTGAAAGAATCTCCCCTGTGAGGTGACTGGGCTGTAAGGGTCCAGAAGGATGGTCCCCTACCTCAAAAGAAGGGGCTCTCTCAAGACAGCGAAGGGGAAGAGCGTAGATCCACACTCGCGGCTTCTTCCAGAACCCAGATGGGCCCTTGAAAAGGCCTCCATGCAGACCCCTGCACCTCGACCCCTCAGAATCTGAGAGTGCCTCCTCCTTGAGATGGTCAGCCTAGTTGACTGACAGCCCTGGTCAGCACCCGAGGAGCTATCCAAGGCACAGTACCCTCCCTCTTGTAGGTGCTCTGGTCGCCCCAAAGTTGGGCGGTCCAGGCACACCACCTGAGGGGGTACCACCACTGAGGGGGTCAGCGAATCCTCCAAGGCCGGGCTGCAGTGCAATGGGTGGCCTGCACACTGCCCGCTGGTCAGAGCCCCGATCCCAGCCTCGAAGTCACCAGCCTCCTCAGAGGGGGCTGACCGTCTGTCGAGGATACCACTAGGCTACCCACACTAGCAACTAGTTCCAAGAAGCCAGATTGCTCGTCTGACCCAGAGTCCGACTCCTCCTCCGAAGAAGTGGGGCTGAGGCCCTGTGCCAAACCGTAGGTGGACGCCTTCGCCATCCCTGCCAAACAGAGTGCCAGAAATGAAGACTGCACCTGAGCCAGTGCCAGTGCCTCCCCAGCACCACAAACGGTGGTCAAGAAAGACAGCTCCAGTCTGGACAACAGTCTCGGAGTCGGAACCTGTCACGGTGCTGTCGTGGCTCGAGGGCAGAGATGGCACCGAGATGGCTCAGACAGCGCTTTTGGTGCTGCGGATGGTGCTAACCCCGCCTCCACGGTGCCAAACGGTGCTGAGAGCAGAGATGGTGCCAAGATGGTTCCGGAAGACGCTCGGTGCCATGGACGGCACCGAGAGCAGAAAACGGCGATGACGGCCCCGACCGTGCCTTCTGAATCCCTCACTGTGCCATGCCCCTGTTCGGCACCATGAACAGCTCCAGAACTGCAAATGCGCCGAGGCGAGAAGAAGAAAAGGATGGCGCCGTAGTGACTCCCATGGTGCCGACAGCAGTATCGGTGGCGAGCGGTGCTGACAGCCACGGTGCGAATGATGGACCAGTGCCTATGGTGACACTGCAGGGCCAATGGCGCTATGAACGGTGCCGAGGCCCAAAGCGGCGCGACACAGCGGTGTCAAGGATGGCACCGACCCGGCCTTGCAAACCATGGATCCAACACGGGAGCCTTCGCCCCAATGGGGCAATGGCGGTGCCCCCGCCCCCGGTAACGGACTGGGCCTCCTGCACCAGGAGGAGCCTCGCCATGGCCAGGTTACTAGAAGCGATGCTCCCTCCTCCTCGGTCCATATAGAACCGGAGGAGACCTGGAGGAAAGGCCGAGAGAGCGTGGCTTGGCCGGCAAGTGCACACCTGACCCCTGAAAGTTGGCGAGCTCATCCCACTTTCCACGCGACGCTGTTTGATGACCCGGTGGTCCATGGAGAAGCAGGCATTGCACGAATCCATGTCATGAAGGGCCAAGACACGAAAGGCAACGGTCATGCTGGTCGGTGATGGAAAGTTTCGGCCACATGAGCACCGTCGCATGGGGGCGATTCTTCAAGTCTTCTTGCCCTCCGATCTAGACATGACCTTCAGAAAGAAAACAAACAAGACTCGACATCGCTGGAAGAGAAAAATTGGAAAGGTCTTACTGGCAACGCCAAGTGGCTAGCAGAACCGCGGAGGAGGAACCGACGGACTTGGACGTCAAAACAGTGTTATTGAATGAACTACAAGTAGGCCAAACTCAGTTTTTCAGAGAGAAGCTTCCCATGAGGTAACCTCAGCGGGAGACAAAGAACTGGCAGGCAGGCAGAGTCAAAAGCGCCATGACCAACCCAAGTGCCACATAGAATGTCCCGCCTCGAGGCCAGCGTGGCTCCACCTACCAAAAAAAAAAAAAAAAGCTCCCTCTGGGTCCCTAGCCTCCGGCTGAGTAGCCATATGTGATGAATGGTGAAGATCGACACAAATAAGATCAGGAAGTTGTTATCCCTCTGTACAGACAGTTGGTGAGACCCCATCTAGAGTACTGCATCCAGTTCTGGAGACCCCATCTCTGCAAGGAAATAGACAGGATAGAGGCAGTCCAGAGGAGGACAACTAAAATGGTGCAGGGTCTGCAAGAGAAGCCATACAAGGAGAGACTAAAGGAGCTTAATATGTATACCCTAGAGGGAGAGGGGGACATGATAGAAACTTTAATTGTGATTGGTTGGCATCCATGGCACTCCAGACATTACCTCATGGGTTACAGCCCACCTGATAGGCTAATGATGCACATGACCCAGATCAGATTTCAGGATATCCAGGTCCCAGGAACCCTGCTCTCCAGTTTTGAATTGTGCATCTGAACAGGCAAGAAGCACACCAGGGACCCCTGTCTGCTCTTCTTTCAAGGTAAGACAATTCTTTTCTATAACTTTCTAGTATGCAACTGGTTGCTAGTGCTGATATTCCTCCTGCTACAGACTCTGTGGGATTTTCTCCCCACCTTTCCTTAATATCTGGAGGAACATTGTGAATCTGTTGTGTATAGCTACAGTATTAGGACAGGGCGTTTTGCCCTGCATTGTATTCCAGCACTAAGTTAACCTTTAGCGCTGTTTTCTCCTTTTGCCCTTGTTTGCCAGTGGAGCAACGTTTTCCTGAGAAGGAAGCTTATCTCCACTTCCCACTTGCTATGGTGGATCCAGCATTGTTCATGGCCCGAGGACACTCCCGGTAGTGTGGGGCACTCCTCGGCCGTTTTTGTTCGTCTCCTCTGAGCCGTTTGCTCCTGCAGTCTATTCCTGCATGATAGGGCTTCATCGCTATCGCATGGCCGCAGTTCGCGGTACCTTCAGCCGCCTGGAACTGTTCCTACAGCCTTTGGCCCTGAGGCCTTCTTCAGAAGGCCTCACGCCGTCCCTCCACCACGCGGTCTTCCGCCATGCGGCCTGGCTTCCCCACCGAGCGTGCTTTCAGGCCTCCCTGGGCGCGCCCTCTCGCCTCTTTCAGCAGCCGCACAGAGAGTGGCAGCACCCTTCCCAGGTCCCTGCCTCTCCAGCAGCGTGGGGACTCTCCCCGACCCTCTGTTGTTTTTTTTCCTCCTCCCGCGCCCGCGACATAGGTCGGGGGAATCCCTGCATCAGGTACAAGAGCCAGCGAGCCTGCCGGTAGGGAGGGGACTCATCCCTTGGCAGGTCTAACCGCGAGTCCCAGAGGCAAGAGGCTCAGGCCTGAGGCGGGCTCTCTCAGCCACGCCTGTAGCCCAGGCCCCCGATAGCGACTGGCATTTTTCTTCCCAAACCAGCAAAATCCCAATAATTCAGGGAGGAAGGACGTTGCCCCGTGGACCCCTCTCGGGAGGAACCACCCACCCTGAATCTTATCATGGGGACATTATCCATGAGCGGTCGGCGTGAGTCCGATGCCATGTTTAAAAAAAAAAAGGAAAGGGGTCGCCAGCGGTCGACTGCCTGCTCCACCTGCTGGCAGGGGCCCTCGTAGTCTGAGGAGACGGGGGTCTTGTTTCCACAGGAAGACTCTTCCAGGGTGGCCCAGCATCAGGGCCTCCCGATTCAAAAAAAAAAAAAACAAGGAGGGAAGGTCAAGCAAGCAATGTTGGGAAGACACCACCTGGTCTACCTCAGGTCCCTCCCACAGCGACCCCAATAAGACCACCACTCTTGGCGGACCTCGGCCCCTCCCACAGCGGGCCCTGGCTCCCCAATTGGACCGAAAGCCTTGGCTTCCCATGAGCCCTGCGATAGGGGTCCTCCCACAGCACCCCATCTCCTGGCGCCCCTGTACCTTGGCTGAACCCAGAATGATTATATAAATGGAGGCAAAGGCTCAAAGTGTTTTTTCCCATGTATGGGGACGTATCCTAAGTGACCCTCTCATCTCCTTACAGATGGTCAAGGCAAAGAGTGCTCATCCTGCAACGCCACCCTCCTTCCCCAAACCCCAGGGCCACTGTGCGTGGCCTGCCTCCCAGACGCCACTACTCTCTTCAATAGAGAGGACTCCGCCAACTCCTCCACCTCCGGCACCAGCAAGTCAACTTGGGTGGACCCAGATTCCTTATTGATACAGAACCAGCAGGCGGCGGTGGCCATGATGGAGAGTCAGCAAAATTTTATGCTTAAGATTATGGAGACTGGAGGCCATCACCCAGCAGAGACCAAGACCCCCCAGCCCGGAACACCACCGGATGAGAGGGATGCCGGAAGTTCCACCCATGCGGAGGAGGTTCGCCTGTGGCACCGGCCAACGGACCTCCGAAGACGGGAGAGGGACGACGCGAAGAGGAGGAAGAAGAGGAGGAGACAGGACTCAACTCGGACACAGAGGACACAGATCCCCAGACAACTCCATCCCTGACCGCCAAATTATGTTCCTTCGATACCATACCTGGCCTCATGAAGGTCATCAAGTCTACACTGGGCCTGGCCACGAGGAACCAACGGAGGAAAAGCCGGAGTCCAACTCGATCCCATGATCCAGTTAAGACCCACAACCACAGAGACCTTCCTGGTGTGCCAGCCATTGAAGAGGTGGTTCTCTCAGAGTGGCAGTCCCCGACCCAGGAGGATGCCAAACCGTAGGAACCTAAACAGGATGTACCGGTTCAGGAGGACAAGGCTGAACTCTGGTGCAAGGCACCCATCATTGACCCTCAGGTAGCGGCCCTGAGCAAAAGGACGGTTTACTTTGCGCACTATAGCCCTCAAGGACCCCACGGACAACACGTTGAGGACATGCTCAGGAAGACTTTCAAATTGAGGTACCACAGCAAAAGCTATGACCACTGCCATCTACACTTCTGGGCCCAGATCCGCTGGCTCGAGGAGCTCCAAGAACAGACTATCCCAAAGTCGAGGAAGCAGAGCTGCTAGAATGCTCCCAGATGCAGCTAGTACCGCTGACATGGCAGTGGACTCCTGACTTCAGGCCAGGGCACGCCATCATCAACGAGCATGCAGAGCATTGTGGCTTAAGCTCTGGGATGCCGACACTGAATCAAAGACATTGCTACAAAACTTACCCCTGAAAGGAACCATGTTTTGGGGAGGGTCTACAGAACTATCTCAAACAGAAGGAGGAAGGTAGGGACCTTCTCAAGACTAAGTCAAAGCCCGCCATCTGCCCTCCTCAAGACGGAGATTTTGGCCCGGATCAAGAGTCAGAATCGTAGGGAATCGTTCCTCAGAACAATTCCTTTTGAGTAGGGGTTTCACCCCAGCCCCCGCGGCCACTCACTCCAGTCCTACCAACCCTCCTTCAGACCGCTGGGTCAAAGAGCTGGGGGTCGTGGTAGAGGCTTCAGAGGAAAGAGGACTCCCAACCACCTACTGTCGGCAGGCGGGGCAGTACCCACCGTGGGGCAGAGGCTGGCCCTATTCACCCACTGCTGGCTACACACCACCTCGACAGGTGGGTGAGAGACGTGGTGTCCAATGGTTACACCATCGACTAACCGGACTACCGGTCCACACCAGTTCGTCTCTTCTCCCATCCCGTAAAGACGCAGTCTCTCCACCAGGTCCAGCAGATTCTGATAGAACTGATCCGGAATAGGCCATCCAACCTCGTACTCGAGCTGGGAGGAGGGCATGGGCCTGTACTCCATTTTCTTCCTAGTCTCCAAGAAATCTAGGAACTAAGACCAATCCTGGACCTAAAGCTACTGAACCGTCCGCGGTAGGCCCATCTGTTCAAGATGGAGACAATCCGTCCACTACACGGAGCCTCAGGGTAGGGGACTTCATGACGTCGATCAATCTGAAAGACGCCACTCACATCCCGATCATCAGGAACCACAGGCAGTTCCTCCGTTTCCACGCCCTGGGACACCACTTCCAGATAAGGCGCCCCTTCGGCTCGTCGCCAACACCCAGAGTGTTCACCAAGGTGTCCATCACCCTGGTGGCCAGACTCAAGGAGCAGGGACTGGTGTCATTCCTTATTCGGACGACTGGCTCATCCGCTCCCGCCCACTGCGAACAGGCTCGAGCTCACACGGAACTTGCCCCTGCGGCCCTTGATGCTCACGGCTGGGTGGTGAATCAGGAAAAGAGTCACCTCCGCCCACCCAACAGATAGAGCACCTCGAGCCATCATCAACTCTCGAGGGCTGGGCAAAGCTATCACCGGCCCGAATCCAGAACATTCGAATCTGGCGCACAACCAAAATCGCCTCCCACACAACGATGGGGAAGGTGGCTCAGCTCCTAGGGTGCATGGCCTCCTGTATCGACCTCATGCCCTGGGCCAGGTGGCACATCGCCCCCTACAGAATTACACCCTGTCACTTGGGTGCCGGACGAACACAACCTTCAATGCACGTGTAATCTTACCATGCGCGGTGGCTCCCCTGCGCTGGTGGATCACCCTTGAAAACCTGAACAGAGGAGTTCTCTGAGGGGCCTCGACCGACCCCAATAGAGACGGACGTGAGCCTGTCCAGCTGGGGGCCTGCCTAGGGGATGCCTCAGCCCAGGGAACCTGGTCCCCAGAGGAGACCCACCTCTCCATCAACATCCTGGAGATGAGAGCGGTCTTCCATGCCCTACAGGCATTCGGTCACCCATTATACGGGTCACTCCGTTCTAATCAAGTCCGACAATCACGTGGACGGTGGCGTACATCATGGAAACAGGGAGGGACCAGGAGCAGGGCCTTGTCCAGAGAAACCACAAGGGTAATGGCCTGGGCACAGACCCATCTATTACACCTGAGCGCGATCCACTTAGCAGGAAAGCTAAACGTAAGGGGCGGACTGGCTCAGCAGGACAACCCATCCATCCGGGAGCGTGCACCCACCCGCTCTGTTCCAATCAATTCAGGCAGCGTGGGGACCCATCCCCAGGATCTGATGGCATCACTGGACAACGCCCAGGTCGACTCCTACTACTCCCATTTCAGAGACACCCACTCTCTGGGCACGGATGCCTTGTCTCACCCATGGACTCAGGAACAGCTTGCTTGTTCCTGCTTGCCCTCCTGCCACAGGTGCTGAACAAGATCCACGAGTCGCGACTCACCATTATCCTGGCTGGCCCCTACTGGCCCGGAGGTCTTGGTTTGCTGCGGTGCGAGAGATGTCATCAGCAGCTCCGCTACCCGTCCGACCAGACATGCTCACAGGGACCGGTGTTTCACTTCGCCTCTCCGGACCCCAAGGCTCACGGCCTGGCTCCTGAGAGGGAACGATTGACAGCAACGGGTTATCACGTGGTCGGTCATCAGCACACTGCTTCGATCCAGACGCACTCTCCACCACATCCACATACGAGAGGCAATGGGCCATCTTCTCTGAGTGGTGTCGCTCTGAGGGTTCGGTACCAGAACAGGCCGATCTACCCACTATCCTCTTGTTCCTCCAGCAAGGAGTGGACAAGGGGACTAGCGCCCGCCTCACTGAGGGTACAGCTGGCAGCTATTGGAGCAGCCAGAGGGCCTGTGGAGGACATCCTCCCAGGGCTCACCCAGACGCCGGTCCATTCCTAAGGCGGTAGAGCTCCTATGCCCAGGATCAGACCGACCATCGCCCATGGGATCTACCGCTGGTGTTGGGCTCTCTTAGGGCCCCCATGAACCACTCGCAGAGGTGGACTGTTCTGGGTTGGCCTAAGACCGCCTTCCTAGTGGCCATTTGTTCGGCCCGAAGAATCCGGGAGCTCGGCCTATCCTGCGCCGAACCGTACACCACGTTCCCCTCATGAGTCAGGGCTGACCACAGTACCGCCTTTCAACCTAAGGCCCCACCAAGTTCCACAGGGAACAACCGATCGACCTGCCTACCCTGCCCCGTGACGGTCCCCAGGGCGGGGCAGCCTCCCGATTCCCTGGACGTTGGGTCGACTCTTGCAGTCTATCTGCCCGAACCAGTCCCATCCTGCAGACGGAGAGACTCTTCGTTGTCCCAAAGGGACGGAGGAGAGGGCTCGCAGCCTCCAAGACCACTATCGCAGGGTGGCTCCATAGGGTCATACTGCAGGCCTACTCAGCCAATCAGCTGACTCCACCACAGGGATAAGGGCCCATTCCACCAGAGCGGTGGCTACATCCTGGCAGAAAGATCTTTGGTGTCCCCTGAAGATATTTGCAGAGCGCCACCTGGAGTTCCTCCATACTTTGCCAGACACTACAGGCTGGAACAGCTGCGGACTTCAGGACCACTTCGCTACCCGGTTCTATCCAGCTCATCCTTCATGACACTCAAGGCATCCATTTTTTTCCCACCCGAGTGCTAACTGCTGTTTATCTCCCATGAGGTAATCGTCTGGAGTGCCAGGATGCCAACCAATCACAATGGGTGCTTACTCACCTGGTAAAGGTGATTGTGTTGGTTGGAGCATCCATGGCACTCCAAGACCCTCCTCCGAGTGCTTGGAGTGCCATCATGGATGCTTGGAGGTCCCTACTTCCCTGAGGTTTGAGGGGGGACATCACATGCAGCAGTTAAGTTCGACTCGTCTGAAGCTAGTCTGTACCTAATAGGAAATAAACTCAGGCTTTGGCCTCGCTTATTGTCACATGTCGTAGTGGACCTCCTTCTTGATACGCCTTATCTTCTCACTGTGTGTTTTTCATACTAACTAGATTCCTTTTCAGCTATGGAAGATTCAAACTGGAGAGCAGGGGTTCCTGGGACCTGGATATCCTGAAATCTGATCTGGGTCATGTGCATCATTAGCCTATCAGGTGGGCTGTAACCCATAAGGTAATGTCTGGAGTGCCATGGATGCCAACCAACACAATCACCTTTACCAGGTGAGTAAACACCCAGTACCTCAGTGGAATCAACAAAGTCCAAGAGAGTAGCATCTTTCAGAAATAGAATGTGCAAGAACAAGGGACACAATTTAAAGATGGGGAGGTTCAGGGCAATGTGAGGAAGTACAGGACAAAGAACTTTATCAGTTAAAGCAGAAAGAGGCTGGGAAGGCAGTCAGAATAGCAAAGGCCCAAACCAAGGAAAGGATAGCCAATTCTGTTAAGAAGGGGATAAGACCTTTATAGGTACATTAGGAGCGAAGAAAGACCAAAGGAGGGATACTGAAGCTTAATAAAGGGAGGGAATGTGGTAGGGTGACAGTGAAAAAGCAGGGATACTGAACGAATATTTCTGCTCGGTATTCACAAAGGAAGAGGAGGGGAGTTACCTAAACCAAACAAGAGAAACACTGAAGACGGAAGCTCGATAATGTCCATTTAAGAAAGGGTTCTGAAAGAATCCACAAAATTGAAGGTGGACAAAGCAATGGGGCCTGATGGGGTTCACTCCAAGAATTCTAAAAGAACTAAGGGTAGAACTAGTGACACCGCTGACTACTCTGTTTAACAAATCATGGGAGGATGGGGTGGTACCGAGGACTGGAGGAGGGCAGATGTGATTCTCTCTTCACAAAGTGGAGCAAGACAGAGGCAGGAACTACAGACCAGTTAGTTTGACCTCAGTGGTAGGAAAATGATGAAATCACTTCTGAAGGAAAGAATTGTTGAGTACCTAGAGGCCAGTGGGGCACAGGACCCAAGGCAGCATGGATTCACAATGGGAAGGTCGTGTCAGATGAATCTAATAGATTTCTTTGACTGGGTTACCAAAGTAGTAGACCAGGGAGGGGCTGTGGACATGGCCTACCTAGATTTTAGCAAGGTATTTGATACAGTCCCACACAAAAGATTAATACACAAGATAGCTCAGCCTTGAGTGGGTCCCAAGGTGGTAGCCTGGATAAAAAATTGGCAGACAACAGGACTCAAGGGTAGTAGTAAAATTAAGTTAACAGTGACGAAAGGAGGGTTAATAGCGGGTACCTGAGGGTTCAGTACTGGGACCGGTCCTTTTAATGTCTTTATAAGTGACATTGCAGAGGAATTGGAAGGAAAGTATGTCTCTTTGCAGATGACACAAAGATCTGCAACAGGGTTGATACACAAGATGGAGTGGAAAGGATGAGAAGGGACTTGGCAAGGTTGGAGGAATGGTCAAATGTATGGCAGCTCAGATTCAATGCAAAGAAGTGCAAGGTAATGCACATAGAACAAAACCCTGGGGAAGCGTACACAAAGGGGGTGAGATACTGACAACAGTAAAAATAGAAAGGGACCTGGGGGTAATTATATCAGATGACCTAAAGGTGGGCAAGCAATGTGATAAGGCAGTAAGGAAGGCTGGAGGGATACTGGGATGTATAGGAAGAGGCATCAATAGTAGAAAACAGGAAGTTGTTATCCCTCTGTACAGACAGTTGGTGAGACCCCATCTGAGTATCAGTGTGCAGTTCTGGAAACCCCATCTCACGAAGACATAGACAGAGTGGAGGCTGTCCAGAGGAGGGCACAAATGTGCAGTGGTCTGCACCAGAAGACATATGAAGAAAGACTAAAGGAGCTTAATATGTATACCCTTGAGGAAAGAAGGAGAGAGGGACATGATAGAAACTTTCAAGTACCTCAAGGAATTAACAAAGTCCAAGAGGTAGTATCTTCCAGAAAAGAGATCTGCAAGAACAAGGGGCACAATTTGAAGATAGAAGGGGATGGCTCAGAGGTAATGTGAGGAAGTATTTTTCACTGAGAGGGTTGTGGATGCATGGAACAGCCTCCTGAAGAGGTTGTGGGGTCAAGAACAGTAGGGGACTTCTATAGCACGGGACAGGCATAGGGCAGTCCTAGTGGGGTAGGAGGAATTAAGCTGTTGGTTAACTAGGATCTGCAGCTTATCTGTTAGGTAGGAAAATGGGCAGACTAGGTGGCCAAGCGGTCCTATCTGCCGCAAATTCTATGTTTCTATGTATTTTTCACAGAGGGGTGGTGGACACATGGAACAGCCTTCCTGAGGAGGTTGTGGGGTCTAAAACTGTGGGAGAATTCAAGAATACATGAGATAGACACAAGGCAATTCTTGTGTTGGGTAAGAAGAAATAGGCTGTTGGTTAACTAGGATCTGCAGCTTATCCTGTAGGTAGGGAATGTGCAGACTAGGTGGGCCAAGTGGTCCTTATTCTGTCCAAAGTCTATGTTTCTCTGAACCCACCTGTGCCACCAATGCTAACCATTGGGCTTCCACCTAGTGGCAGTAGGACTACGGGCAGGCAGCCACCACCCTGGAGAGTGAGAGCTGCCTCTGGCTGCTCAATCCTGCTCCTACCCCCGCGCTGCCCTGGATGACCTGAGTCCATTCTTGAACCCAGGTCACCGCGTGGTGCGAGGTAAGGTGTCCAGCACCCTCAGCCCCCAGTGCCACAAGGCCGGTTAGCAGTAATGGTCTTCCGAGGAAGAGGGCCGCTGATCACCCGAGGGTGGCCGCGAGGAGGGGACCTATCCTGGTCCCTGTTGTTGTTCTTGTCCCTCTTCTTCTTGTGCTTGTGGAGTCTGTAGGTGAAGATGAAGCGCCTCAGCTTTTGCAGCTCTTTTTCCATCATGGCCATCTTTTTAGCAGGTGGGCCTCGAGGGTCTGCTGGCAGCGCTTCTGTGTGGCCTGGTCAAAGCTCAGGCAGTCCTCACAATCCTCAGTCTTGTGCTCTGGGCCCAAGCAGAAGAGGCAAAGAGAGGGAATCCTTGTGTGGAGCATGCATTGCAAGAATCACACTTATTTTTATGCAACCTGCTGGAAGACAGAGAAGACATGCACTCAAATCGAGATCTGAACAATAAAGAAAGAAAAGGATACTCATCCGAAAAAGGCAGTCTTACTGCAGTAACGATCTCCAGAGGTCCGGACGTGCACAAGTCAACCGTGAAAGAACTGGATGGCAGGCATGGGGACTGCCTACTATATAGTGTCATGCTGATGTTGGTCACATGACATTGGGTGGGCGGTCCCCACCAGACACTGTTAGCTAAAGTTTCATGTGGTCCTGACACCATGGGGCGAGTCCTCAAGGTTATTACCTACTGCAACAGCCCTCTCAAAGTAAGATCTGAGAGCACAGCCATATGCTGAAGTAACGGAAACCATATCTGACATGGCCAGCATGGCGCCACCAATGGCCCCTTTGTATTTGGAGCTTGATGAACACCTCTAGATCAGAGGAAGGTGGGAGGGAAGGCTACAGAAACTTCTTTCCAGTAGAAGGATGTGTCACACCAGAAAACTTCAGGCCCTAGATCTAATGAGCAAAAATGCAGCAGTTTTGCATTTGACAGGGACACAAGGTGGTCCAACTCTGGATGACACCACTTGTCTAACCGGGTTCTACAACCGAGGTTAGCAGCTCCCACTCATGCATTCTGAACTGTGACTGGCTGAAGCTGTCCACCAAGGCATTTTGGTCGCCTGGAATGATGGATGACTGACCGTTCTAGACTGTGTTCTACAGCCTAATACCAGACTCTTATCACCTTGTGGTACAGGGGTAAGAATGAGTCCCCACTTGCCTGTTGTTGTAATAGACCACACTGAGGTTGTCCGACTGCATCAGCAGGGGACCCTGAAAGAAATGGTTCTGGAAGGCTTGTAGGGCATACAGCACTGTCCACATCTCTAAGATGTTTATATGGAGGTGGGCCTCCATCACGGACCAGGTGTGCTCCCAACCCAGACCTGAGGCCTCCATGGTGAAAAACTGCTGGGGACAGGATGAGGAAGGGAACCCCTTTAGAAGGTTGCTGGGATCCATCCACCACCAAGCACCTTGCACACCGGGAGGAGATAAGGATTGGCTGATCCAGATTGTCAGTGCATTGATCCCTCTGGACCCTCATTGTCCACTGGGGACATGTGCAGGCTGGCTAAAGGTACAGTTACAATGGCTATGGCCATCAGGCCCAGCAGTCTTAAAATGCCCTGGCTGTGACATACCAGCTCTGGGGCCACGAATTGAGCCTGAGCTATTAGACATTCTCCCTGTCCTGAGGAAGGAATGCCTTCCCTGAGCAGAATCCAGAATTGCCCCTATGTACTGCAGCCACTGGGACAGAGTCAGAACAAGGTAAAAGTTATTCCCAGAGAATTTACTAACTGCAGGGTATGTTCTAGGGTCAGGAGGAGCATGACCCTGGTCTGTCTCTTCAGCAACCAATCATCCGGTACAGAAAAACATACAGGGCATTATGCCTGAGGGCGCTGCTACTGCCGCTAAGCATTTGTTGAAGACCCGTGTGCAGAGGGAAGCCAAGGGCAACAACCTGAACTGTTAGTGTTCCCCCAAGGAACTGCCTGTGTGGGGACAGACCTGATATGCAGACAGGCATCCTGCATGTCCAGGAACCATAACCAACTCCCTGTTTCAGTAGAGGGAAAAGGCCTGTCAGAGTGATCATCTGAAACTTTTGTACTAGTTGTAAGATTTAGCTCTTTGAGGCCTAGAATAGGTCCCAGATCCCTGGTGTGCTTGGGGACCAGGAAGAAATGGAAATTCGCATTACTTTCTGTAATTATTGATCTTTCCAAATATCTTCACCATTCATTACCTATGGGCCTACGGAGGTCAGGACCCTACACGGAAAGAAAAGAGTGTTGCCTCATTAAATTTTTTCTGAGTTGGAGGAGTCGACAGCGACAGCTCATCCACGCAGGCTGGCACTGTGG
The DNA here is from genome assembly GCA_016271365.2 of Neoceratodus forsteri. Taxonomy (NCBI): domain Eukaryota; kingdom Metazoa; phylum Chordata; order Ceratodontiformes; family Ceratodontidae; genus Neoceratodus; species Neoceratodus forsteri. Next base: position 983,261,879 of record CM057455.1, read on the forward strand.
GTTGACCGGTAACCAACGCCAATTCTCCCATAACTCAGTTCTTGTCTGCCAGAACAAGGTAGAAAAGGATAAGGATAGGGATAGAAAGAGGGCAAGGGTGCCTGAATGATGGGGGAATAAATATAAAGCCAACTGAAAGAAGGGGGTATAGTCAGAGGGACAAACTAATAAGGTAGGGGTGACCAGCATGCTGGGCAGCCCAAGGCTGAAGAAAAATAACAAAAATTTGATAAGGAAGAACAGAGGGAAAAGAGCTAACAGTTTCCCCTGAGGAGGATCCACTCCCCAACAGTTCCTCTCCTCCTAGATACCCAGTCCCCTGTGAGAGGACCAGACAGGTTCCTCAGACCTAAGAATTGAGGGCATATGAGATGTAGGCCCTGACGGGCCAGGAGTGCCACAAACCTAGCAGTCCCTGACCAGAGCACTGTCACAAGAACAGGAGGAGAAGGACAAAGGAGGGGAGAAGAAAGCCTTCCCAATCTTCAGGAGGGAAAAATCGTCAGAGGCCCAGATGGCTACCCTTTCTTCCAAAAGCTTCAGAGGGTTCCAAGAGAAATCCTGAAGAACCCCTCCCCACAGAATGTGTTCATACTGACATCCCTCCTGATTGTCTTCCTTCATCATCATCCTCCTTTTTGTTTTTAAAAGCCACAACCGTGACCCTACAGCCAGTTCAAGAAGGGGTCAAAATCTTGACACCACAGCCAGAGACCAAGTTAGGAAGCTAACTGGTATTACAACCACTAGATGTAGGAATTTTCTCCAGAGCATCTGGCCAGACTATAGCATCGAACAAATCGACCCTTAGTGGGATCAGACCAGCTGACATACCAATAAGGAAATCCACAGGAGTGGCAAGAAAAGGGTTTTAGAAAACCAACCCAGGAGGACTGACAGAGTCCATAACTGGAAAACAGTTTTCCTCCCAGAAAAGCTATCCCTTTCCTTGACTCTTTCCCAAATCAGGAGTAGGGAGAGAGAAATAAGGGAATGGACAGCCTCTACCCAGAGTCTGGTTACAGGAGGGTGTAGTATAAAGAATGGTGAAGATACTTGGGAAGATCATAATTATGGTAAGTATGTAATTTCCACATCTTCCCCAAATTAATCTTCACCATTCATTACCTATGGGTCCGAGAGCCAAGATAGCAAATCCTGAGGAAAAAATATTTCCCAGCCTCCTGTGGGGATAACCACAAGAGGAGGGGGCGATTACAGGCCTGGCAAGGCCCGCTGACTGGAATGGGCTGGAAAATACTCCTGAGACCCAGGAGGTGAAAGGCGCTCCTGCAGTACTTGCTGTGCCCAACAAGAAAAGAAGTGGGCCCCGGAGAGGTGAGGATATCACCCTATGCCGGGCCAAGGGTGACAATCAAGACAGGCGACGCCATGCAATCCGCTAATGCGGACCGAGTTCCCACCAGCCTGGAAGTCACTTTGTTGGTGTTGTAGACTACCCTGGAGGTGTCTTGCCAGCTCCAGGCCTTGGCGGTGAGGCGAATGGCTTGCCTGGCTCCTCACCATCAGGCAGAGCTGCTAGAACCTGTCCTAGCAGTGTCCAGATGTGCCTAGCATAGGCCACCTGGTGTGCCTGATGCCACTATCCACAGAAGGTGGCATGTGAAGAAAAACACCTCTCCCCCTCCGGTCAAACCCAGCTGAGTCAGCATCAGGGGCGGCAGACGAGAGTGAAGATGCCCAAATGGTGTCCAGGAGCCCCAGTCCTGAAGTGGGCTGGGATGGCACCTGGAGACCCCATTGCTGCACAATACCTGTGCATACATTCCAAACGGGCATGGGACACTGCCAGATGGCATGTGAAGCCTCCACAAATGACCTTGGCCAGAAAGGGATGACCAAAGCGCCAGTGCTGTATTCTCCTAGGAATGACAACATTGCACAATCCATGTTCCATCTGACAAAATGGGAAAGGTGGTGCTCCTTCATCATCTCTGCCAGGAAATGCTGGTAGGATACAGTGTCCCCATCAGCAGAGAAGTGGTGAGAGGAAACTCCTTCCTTGTTTGAGGAAGTCGAAGATGAAGAGGAGTCCAAATCAGAGCCTGGAGGTGCAAAAGTCTGAGGTCTAAAAATGACCTCAGAGATGGCCCTGAGGAAATGTTGGAAAGCCGCCACCAAAGCCCTGAACTGCTCCCAGGTGAGAGGGCCCCAGGGCCAAAGCCCAGGAAAGGAGGAAGAGCAGGCAGAGAAACCAGAGGATGGACAGCCAGGCCATGCCAGGAAGGTCCTCTGCCAGAGCTGTGGGTTTGTGTAGAGGACCCCTCTTGAAGGGAGGCTGCCAAACCACCCACCCACCCAGTGTGCCCAACTGTCAAGGGGTGGGCCAGGGGTTGCTCGGGGGACCTCCCAAGTGGGAGGTTGGAGTAGTGCAGAGTCCATTGGAGCTCCAGCCCCCAACAACTGCAGGACCCCTCTGCAAAGCAAATGAATGCAAAGACAGGTCTGCACTGCGACCCTGAACAGTTTTCTGCAGGGCTCCTGAGGAAGTCGCTACTCAGACCGGTCCTGCCAACCCTCGACTCTAGAGAGAGGCCTCTCTTGGAGGCCTAGTGGAAGAATCTGGACCGGGCGCCTTTGGGGGGGATAGCCCAGCTCCACAAGAGGTGAGGCCCTCCTGAGTATCCTCCTCATCGGGCAGGATGCAAATCACAGTAGGTCTGGGTCTGGCCAGCGAGAATTACACCAGCCCCAAAGATGACACTGGCCCATGGCAGAGGCTGGTGGCGCCGACCTGATGCTCCACCAGATCGTTGTAACCGTGGCGCCACCACCTGAAATGGCACTGGATGCAGCACTCCCACTCACAGGGACTCCGGAGGACCCAGACAGAGACCCTGGCACTGGAGACAGCGGCAGTGGGTCAGAGCAGTGAGTGCCACCCACAGCACCACCAGATGATGACGGCTTTAAAACTTCAAGAGGCCCTGGAGGCCCGAGCAGAATCCGAGGAGCACAGAACCCAGTCGGGATCATCCTGATCATCGTCCTCTAAAGCGGGGATGAGATCAGGGAAATCTCCAATGGGCCACTCCCGGAATTTGAGGCCCCCCAGCACCAAAGGAGATGTTGGAGGAGCCTGGACATGCAGCCCCCCTCACTGACCCGGAGACAGTGCCAGGAGCCAGGACAAAGACCGACCACAGCCCCATGGGGACCACCTGAGTAGAGCCCACGTAGTAGCTGTGACTCCACCTCAGGGTTCATCCGGACCTCCAAGAAGGCACTGAAGTGCGAGGGATGACCAGGCATCCCCAGAGGATGGCTGCCCCACCAACTCCCAGCTGGAACCTCTGCCCCAGCAAGCTGTGGAACGGGAGGGGGCACAGGGTGGAGTCCAGAGACCATGTTCTGGCATATGAACATACAAATCTGCCAGCAGATAAAGGCCATAAGGTCCATCTAGTCTGCTCAATGCACAGCTAGCAGCACCTATTCGACAGCTGCCCCTCCCTCCCTCCCTCCAGTGACCCTCCCTTACCCTGTCCCATCCCTTTGAAGCAGCCCACTGTATTACAGGATACCATTTCCTCTGATAATGTGTTCCAATCCGCCACCACCTCGCTGAGAAGTGTTTCCTCATTTTCCTCCTGAACCTAATCTCTGTCAATCTCAGACTGTGCCCATGGGTATCCTCTCCTTCCTCACTTGTAAAAGCCCTCCCATGTCCATCCTATTTATCCCTTCATGTATTAGAAGGTCTAAATCATGTCCCCCATCCCTCCTCTCCTCCAAGAGTACATGTTCAGCTCCTTCAGCCTACTGTCATAGCGCAATTCCCCTCTCAGATCATTTTTGTTGCCCTAAGCTGCACAGCCTCAGTAGCCCAATGTCCTTCCTCGAGGTACAGCCATGAACCGCACATAGTACTCCAGGTGTGGTCTAACAAGTGACCTGTACAGTGGCAGGATCACCTCCCTCCTCTTGGAGGATATGCCTATGGCGACACAACCCTGTATTCTGTTGGTCTTGGCAGCTGCCTTTCTGTACTGTGTGGAGTTGTTCATTGCTCCTGTTATGATTACCCCAGGGTTCTTTTCTCTTCTGTCTTGGCCAACTGAATCCCCACTATCTGGTAGTTTCTCCTTGGGTTCTTTGCTCCAAAATGCAGCACCTTGCATTTCTTAGCATTGATCTCCAGCTGCTAAGTGTCTGAGCAGGCCTCCAACTTCCATGAATCGTCCTGTAACCCCTGCCACCCTCCAGGTCATCCACTACCGCTCCATCTTGGTGTCATCTGTAAACAGATTGATCTTGCTCTTGATGCCTATCGAAATGTCTGCTAGAAGATCCCAAATACCACTGGCCCCAGTACAGATCCCTGTGGCACCCTGATTGTCACTGCCCTGGGCAATGAGAGCTCCCTCCCACCATCACCTCTGCTGTCTCCCTTGCAGCCAGTTCACTATCCATCCCACCAGCTTTGCCCCGGACCCTGTGCCTCCAGTTTACTACATAGTCTCCAATGTGGCACTGAATTGAATGCCTTGCTGAAGTCCAGATACAAGACATCCACTGCATGACCCCTGTCCAATTGCCTGGTTACCCAATTATAGTATTCCACCAGGTTAGTCTGGCAGAATCTGCCCAAGACAAACCCATGCTGCCTACTGTCCTGCAGCCCACTAGCCTCCAGGAGAAACCAGCCTCTCCTTCAAGATTGTCTCCATCAGCTTACCCACGATGGATGTGAGGCTTACTGGTCTGTAGTTCACCAGTTCATCCTTGGGGCCACTCTTGTGGAAGGGCATCACGTGTGCCATCCTCCAGTCCTGTGGTACACACCCGAGATCGAGAGGTGTTGAACAGATCTGCAAGTGTTTCAGCTAAGACATCTGCCAACTCCTTAGCACCCTGGGTGAATGCCATCCGGACCAAGTGCCTTGTCCACCCTCAGTGCCCTCAAGCCCTCAATACCCTCCCCTGTGATTTCCCTATCTGTCTCTTCACCCCTTGGAGCCGCCCCCAACTCCCTTGGGTACTGCCCCCCTTTGCATCACTGGAATACAGAGCAGAAGTACTCATTTAATATTCTGCCTATTCTACCTTAGTTTCCACCCACCCACCCACCCACCTTTTTTTTATATCGACATTCTTTACCTCCTTCCTCTGCGGAGCTGGCTGACAGGTTGTCCAGCCGCGAGGCACTCACACCGCATCTGTTGGGTGGCGTGCTCTCCTCCATGCAGGCTGGCATGCAGTATTCCCCCATGGGACCTGGATCAATACCTGGGGGTGCATCTCTCTAGGTCTGGGGGCGCGATGATACCAGCTGCCATGACTGCCGAAATTTTCCACCTGGATTTCTTCCTGGAGCTGGATGTGCAGTGGTGTCAATGCACTACATGCGAGCCTGTCACACTCCAACCCCAGCTGTACACTGTTCCCTGCAGTGCCCCTGACTTCTGCCAGTTGCTACTGCAGGCGGCGTAAACCCTTACCCACCCCAGAGGAGGAGAGCTGTCATGGGATGCTGATTCTCCCCTCCCTACTAACCCCCAATGGCCGAGTCCATTCCGAACCTGGGTGCCAACATAATGTGAGGTGTTGCATCCAGCACTTCAACCTCAGCACCACTGGTCAGCCACCACCCCTCCTTTTAATCCTCACAATGTGATCTCTGCAGTTCCTTTTCTGCCTGATGTACCTAAAGAAGCCCTTCACCCCTTCCTTAATGCCCTGGGCTAGCCTGAGTTCCCGGATGCCTTGACTGCCCTTGTCACTTCCCTTGACTCCTTTAGGTATGTCTCTCTGTCCTCCCCTCCCTGTTCTTTTATACCTTCTAAAGGCAGCTCTTTTCCTTCCTGCTTTCTCCACGATCCCCTGTTCACCCAACTAGGTTTCTTTGCCCTTCCCTCTTGATTTGGACCCTTGTACATGCCTCTACTGCCTTCCCTATCCCCTTTTTATGATCTCCCATCTCTGATTAGTGTCCATATCTGGGTTGATCCTTGCTAAACCCACTGCACAATTTCCCAAAGTCGGCCCTTCTGAAGTCTAACACCCTTGTGCGTGATTCTACTCCCTCTTTCCCCAAGTTTATCCTAAACCACACCGAGTGCCAGTGGTTCCTCCACTCTCAGCTCCCTCATGAACTCACCATTTGCCAGGGTGAGGTCAAGTGTGTTCCCTAACCTGGCTGGCTCGTTGACCATCTGTGACAGGAAGCTGTCCTGGAAAGCATCCAGAAATACTTACTTCCTCTGATTTGTTGTAGCTGGGTGCCCTAATCCACCCCTGGCAGGTTGAAGTCACCTACAATCACTGTACTGCTCTTACGTAGATCCTCCTGACTTGCCCTGCTAGTTTACTATCCAACTCCTCGGTCTGAGATGGTGGTCTGTAAACCACTCCCATCCTGAGGGTCCTATGTTTGGAGACCAGGATCTGCACCCATAATGCCTCTTGTGTTTCCTTCCTCCTCTCTTCCCTGATACATTTCAGACCTTCCCACACATACAGTGCCACCCCTCCCACCTTTTCCTTTTACCCTGTCCTTCCAAAATAGTGTATATTCTGGTACTGCCAGGTCCCAGTCATGGTAGTGGGTGGCCCATGTCTCTGTTATGGCTGCCATATCCACCTCCCCATCCGCCATGAGGCCTGTAACTCTGCAATTTTGTTCCCCAGACTCCTAGCATTCAATGCTAGCACCTCCATCCGCTCCCTTTACCCCTCTCCTGCATGCTCCCCTTCCCTGCCCCCCTCCTGGCTCCTCCTGGCTCTCCTGCCACCAGCATGGGGTAGCTCTTTGGCCTCCCAACCTGCCGGTCTTCTGCTCTTGCTACCCCTCACTAGTTTAAATTCTAATTGGTGGCCAGTACTCCTCCAGCTTCTGTTTCAGGACCCTTCTACCCTCTCCACTCAAGTGAAGCCTGTACCTGGCATACCGATCCATGCCCTCCCATGTGCTTTCCCACCCCACCAGCCCAAACCCTTTAGATGGGCACCAACCCTTAGCCATGCATTAAATTCCTCAATCCTCTGCTTCCTTGCAGTGCTTGCCCTTGGTACAAGAAGCACCTCTGAGAAAGTTGCTGCCCCCCTCCTTTTCACAAATCCGCCCCAGCTCCACGAACCTCTCCTGGACTACATCGACTGTATTGTCTGCCAGGTCATTGGTTCCTAAGTGCAGGACTATGTGAGATTTCTCCTACCCTTCCTAGCATCTTCAGAATGGACTGCCCACCCTATCTGCTGTTATGCCTGGCATGACCTCCACCTATATTCTACTATGCCTCTTCACTTTGCTCCCATCTGATCCTTTTAGAACTGAATCCCCAGCACTAGAATCCCACCCTTGTTTTCCTGTATTGCTTGCCCTATCTGTCCCTTGTCCCTTCCTGCCAGGTTATTTGTTAGCAAAGTGCAACTCCGCTGTTCCTCCTTCCTCCCCCATCTCTTCCCTGCCCCCTCCATCTCTGATCTCACCATTGTCCACTGGTTCACCCCTGCCCCTCCTCCTCCCTGATGCCTCCTTCCCTGATCTCCTCATATCCCCAACCCCTCCTCCTAGCTACAGCCCCTCTGTCCAGCTCTCTAGACCCTACCCTTATCTTTACCATCGAACCCTTGCCTTTAGTCACCCTTCCAATGCCCTGGACTGCTAGTAACCCCATCCTCCCAGCCCTGCCTATTTGGTCCTCCTGCCCCCATCTCCTCAAGTGAAGCCAGCACTGAGAACCTGTTTTGTGACTCCCTCCCCACTCCAGATCCTCTCCGTCGTGCTATTGCTCATGACTCCCCCAAAAGCTCTCTCTGTTATACTATTGAGAGGTCCGCATTTGAAACCTGCCTTGGGGCCCCTCAGTCTATTGTCCTCCACCCCACGGTGATTCTTGAGGTGGCCCTATTGATCCATAGACCCTCATCCCCTCCCCAGGCCTGGGCTGGCAGCAATATTCTGGGCCCTCCCCTGTGCCCTTGGTCCTGGAATGTCTCCCTCAATCTCTTCCTTTCATGCTACCCATCCACTGCCCTCAACTACCAAATCTCCCCCTGAGCTGCTCCAGTTGTTTATACCATACAACCCCTGTATCCTGAGTGCGATCCGCCCTCCGAAGTGGGGGTTCTTCCCAACCACGCCACACAAATAACAAGAGTAAGATAATCCATAGAAAACCAGGTATTGCAGTCGCCCATCGCATGGCGGGATCCAGAAAGGCGAAACAACAGTCATGGGGGACCAGAACGGTCATGGAGCTGCCACAGGGCACCGACGCATAGAGGCAACTCCCACGATTTGGAAATGATCTATGCCTCAACCCTGACATACTGTTGTGTGAATAAAATAATAAAATGGGGAAAATACCACAAAACTACTCAGCACCATGATAATAACAAGAAACAAAACTCTGGCACCAGTACTCATGGCATAGGACAAGAGTACAGGCCTAGGTGGACTTTGTGATGCAGTAGCTTGAAGCAGTCTTCCACAGGATCCTTCCTCGATGGCGGAAAAACAGAACTGAGTTATGAGAGAGGTCAGCGTTGGTTACTGGCCAACCCATGAACACCACATAGAATGCTGGCCTCGTAGGCAGCACCGTCCCGACATCGACTCCTCCAGGTAAGAAAAATTTAAGAGGCAGCTCTTTTTCTTTCCGTGCGGGGTCCTGACCTCCAGTAGGACCCATAGGTAATGAATGGCGAAGATTAATTTGGGGGAAGATCCAGGAGTTTTTGAGTTTCTGGGACGCCACTACCAGTTCTGAGCCCTTCCCTTCTCGGACTGTCTTCTGCACCTCGGGTGTTCATGAAGCGTATGGCAGTCGTGGCAGCAGCTCTCAGGAGGCAAGGCCACTACGTGTTTCCATACCTAGATGACTGGCTCCTCATGCACCCTCTCAGGATGCCCGCGATTCAGGATACCTGTTCCATCTTCCAATCGCTAGGCATCACCATCAACCAGGAGAAGTCGCACCTTGTTCCATCTCAGAATCTGCAGTTTATAGGCAATATCAGATTGTAGTGCCTTGTGAATGTATGAATCGTTGACCAGATTGCTGCATTGCAGATATCTAGAACGGAGGCTCCCTTAAAGCAAGCCGCAGTGGTGGCCATAACTCTAGTGGAGTGGGCTTGGACAGGTCCAGGTAAAGGCTGCTTATTTTTTGTAACAAAATGTAATACAATTTGCCAGCCAGGATGAAATAATACGTTTAGCAACTGGGAGGCCATTGCAACCGGGGCAAAAGGACGAACAGTTGAGCGTCTTTGTAATCGATTTTGTCCCATTAGTATAGTAGTGTAATATATGATGGACATCTAAAGAATGTAGTAGATGTTCACCCTGACTGGAGTAGTCAGGATAGTAGACCGAGCTTCAAGGACTGATTTAAAGTATGCTCAGAGACTACTTTAGGAAGGAAGGAAAGGTTAGTAGAGAAGGCCACCTTGTCTTTGTGGAAAAATCAAGTAAGGTTCCTTACACATTTATTTATTTATTTAGTATTTGTTGACGGGTAAGTGCACTAGACAAATTCTGCCTATTTTCAGGCATGACCGGGGAAGGGGATACAGATGAATACCAACTGACGTTGAACCAGATTAAGCTGTTGGTGGTATTTTTGTGAATGGGGAAATTTGGCCAGGACACGGGAAATTCCCTACTCTGTGTTAGGCGTTGCTGCTGTCGGTCATGGTGGCAGTTGGTGTGGACCTGGCAAAGGAGATGGACGTGGAGGAGGCAGGAGGATCATTCCACCTCCTGTTTCTCAGTGCTCTGAATGCAGTGAGGCAGGAGACCTGCGTTTGGTGTCTGGTGAAACTAGCTTTTCTTTGGAGAGGACTGAGCAGGATAAAGAAGATGATGATATCTAAAGCACCGATTGTTGGAAGTTATTGCAAAACAAAAGCTCTGTTGCCTAACCGGCCTGTATCTGACTCTGCATGCATCATGGTAAGGAAATCATAAACTTACTTGGGTGGAGAACTGTTAGGATGAAGAACTTTTACAGTGTGATTTACAAACTGCTTGTTCTACTGTTGTTACTCTTTCTATGAGCCTAATGCGGTGATTTCGGCTGTCACTTCTGCTTCTACTTTGCCGCTGACAGGCGCTCAGCTGATCCCTGAAGCTGACGCAGCAGCATTAAAAGGCTTGCATCAGTGGGAAACGCCCCAAGCCTTGTTTCAGCAGTTTAGCCTACCTCTGAAGACCTAAAGGATCCACAGACTCCCACCTGTACTGACAACTGGTTGGTTGATGCTGCGCTTTCTGCAGCTGGTTGGGAGAAATCCCCTGATGGGCGAGGATGGGTTTTCGAGTACGTCTCCATTCGGGTTCCATTACTTGCTCCGTCTTTGCATGATTCGGTTGCTGAACCTGTACCAGCGGTGAAATTGCTGCAGGAATCTACTTTGTTAAATACTCCTGTACAACCTCCTATAGCAGTTTCTAAGCCTGAAGCCCCACTGAACACTTTAAAGCCTGATAGTGCCCGAAGACCTTGGCCTCACTGTTTCATTTATCTGTGGTTCCTGCTAAATGTCACAATGCTGTGTGCATACTGTATAAGGAGTGCTTGGACACAGTACCAGATATGGTTTATATTGGGAAAACCCTCTTGAAAGACTCGCTGCGTTTCTATGCAGCAGAAATCTCATGCCCTGATACATGTCTCAGGGAGCATAGCAATGTGATGTCAGTTTCAAGACTTCTAGCAGTCTGGATAGATTTTGGAGCAAGTATAATACTTTGAAGCGCCTCCTTTATGGATCCCTTTGAGATTATCCTCTTACCAAGCCTGCAATAAAGAACATTACTGTACTTTTTGAAACAAAGGGGTGAGTGTTAAAGATCTGACTTACTGGATATATCAGCGCTGCACTGTTCTTTGACGGTCCCATTGCAATTTTTGACAGTGAACAATATTGGACAGGTGGTTGGAGATTTAAGGTCATGCACCACTCTATTGGAGATGGCCTTCAACATTTACCTAACTCTTTTTTCCTGGGTAGGGATAGGGGGATTGTTTTACGCTGGACAACCGAAGGCATGCTACAAATGTGGGTCTGAGGGCCATCTCAGCAGTGTCGTGATAAGATTTGTTGTTCTTTATGTAATGAACTAGGTCATGTTAGTTCACAGTGCCTAAATGAGCTGGTTTGTAGCCTCTGTGGAGTCAGGACACTCTTACCAGAGTTGTTCCTGGGCAGCCCATAATCGAATCCTGGGGCTGATAGTGAGGAACAGAGGCTTTTGATTGCTATTGCTCAAAGACAGCAAGCAGGGAATGTTCACACCCCCACAGTCTCCTTACGGAGCTTGTTACTTACCCTCCTCATGTAACCTTGACAGACTAACCAGTTGTGGTAGCTCCACTTTCCTCTGATCTTCCTGTTCCCTGTCAGCCTGCTGTGCCAGAAGTAGTACCTACTACTGCTACACATTTTGAAGACATGGAAGTAATGGCCCTCCATGATAAAAGTTTCCAGGAAGGGTACTTTGGCATGAAAAGATCGGCAAAAGCAGTCCCTGCTTCTAAGCTTGCAAAAACACAGGTGGTTCCTTTACATAACAAATTTCAGTCCCTCCCTCGTGAGGATAGTGATTCAGAGGGAGCCTCTGATTCTTCTTCACTTGTTTCTGTTGGAGAGGTGATTTCATGTACTGAAGAAGAGCCCTCTGTCCAGTGACCTGTTGTGCCCTCTGGCCGACCACATTGACCGACTGTCAAATATAAAACTAGACTGGAACTAGAAGTAGTGTGAAAAAGTCTTGATAGTCACTGCTTTGAACTTGTTTTGAATTTACAGGTACTTTTCTATGTCTCTCATATACACTCGATCAATGTTAACAGCATAAAGAGCCTACGGAGCGGAGCATAGTCTTTTCTGCTCTGCTTTTGCAACAGCCTGGGGTTTATTTTTCACAAGACACCAGGTTTCATACTTTATCTGACATTCAGCTTGCTACTTCAGCTTGGTATGGGACCATCTTATTGGTCCATGGGACGGACCAATGTTCTGGTGTTGGTGTATTATTTCACAGTATTTCCTTTCAGTGCATCAAGTTGTTGGATTTAGTACCTGGTAGAGCTTTATTATTGGACATTTGTTTTCAGGGGAAGTTATTCTGCTTGATTAACATTTATGCCATGCAGTCCAAAGCTGACAGGGTGACCCTTTTCAGTTAATTCATCCATTTCTTCATAAAGCTCAAACCATTGTTTGGGGGGTGGTGATTTTAACTGTGGTCTGGGAAGAGTGACAAAGGAAAGATACCAAAACATTAAAAATGTTTTGTGACTCAAACTGTTTGAATGATATTTTATGTAAGGCAGATCTCATTGATGTTTTTTTTTTCTTATTTTAATGAAGTAGTTTCTACATTTCAAAAGGCCTCAACTATGAGGATTGATTTTTCTTTCTCCCACAAAATTCTCGAATTGCAAAGGCTGCTGTAGTGGCTGTAGAATTTTCTGATCATTCTTTACTTTTACTGGATGTTGGGGTAGATATTAGGATTGAGAGAGGTTTGTGAAATGTAACTCCTCCTTATTGCATGAAGAACACTGTTCAATGCAGATTCAATATTTTCTTTCTGCCAAGAAAACTGTTTATTTTTATATGATTCACTGCTCCTGTGGTGGGAGGATGTTAAAAGAGAACTTGTTTTTGTATTGAAGGGTCTCAGTAAGAGAGGTAAGGATGATCAGTATTTGCAATATTTGCACACCAGGAAACAGTTGCAATCCTTGATTTCCTTATCCCAAGTTTCAACCCATAATTATCAACAACAAATTGCATGTCTCAAACGTACCTTGTGTACATATCAGCAAAAACTCATGGCAGCCTTACAATTTCAGACTAATTTTGGGATACATGGTAGTATGGTGACAATTTGTCCTTTTGATTCTAGTAAGCAGAGGTACAGTCACGCACATGACAGGTTTCTGGAGTTTGTCTGGTCACTTACACCAGGATCCTGACCAGCTTAATAAATTCATGCAGACTACGCTACTTTTTTTTCTGAGCATTTAGTAGACTCAGATCGATTTCATGATTTTTTCCAGGATTTGGATATTCCATCCTTTCCTGATTCCATTCAAAGGAGGTTCTGGCTGATATTGACTGCCCAAACTGTAAGAGTCTGTCCATTCTTCATCAGTAAATAAATCTCCTGGTCCTGATGGCCTTACGGCTGAGATTTACAAATTCCTTGTTAAAACTCTTTCTGATGAGTTAGCACAAGTGTTTAATTATGTACTACGGACTGCCTTACCTCTCGGATGGCACAGAGCTCTCTGGTGTACATTTATAAATCTGGAGATCGACAACTTTTGATTAATTGGCAGCCTATTTGTCTGTTAAATACGGATTTTAAACTTTTGGCTAAAATCATGAATCGAGATTATTACGTATTGCAGCCTGGGTGATTAGTCCTGCTCAGGCTTGTTCTGCTTAACATGCCAATATTCAGGACCATTTACTTCTTCTTCTTCTTCAAGAGGTTTTTGTAGACGTCATATCCTGTTTTTTATGTTCCTTAGATCAATGTAAGGCATTTGACTCTATAAGCCACGCCTATTTGTGGAAGGTGCTTCATTGTTATGGCATCCTCAGCCCTTTATTAAATGGATTCATCTTTTGTATGAGAATGCCACTGTAACCCCATAGTCAATGGATTCCAGGCTCTACCATCCTGTGAAAGAGATGTACGGCAAGGTTGTCTCCTTAGCCCGCTTCTTTATGTTTTTGTATTGATCCCTTATTGAGGAAGATTTCTGCTCATCAGGCTATTGGATCCCTACAACTTGATGCATTACCATGTCCACATAAATGTTTGGCTTATGCAGATGATCTCTGTCTTCTGCTCCCAGATGAGGTCTCTTTGGTGGCTGCATTAGAATTTAGTACACATTATTCTGCTGTGTCAGGCGCTAGTTTGAATACAGCGAAGAGTCGGTGCTTCTGTTAGGAGGACAACAGTATAATGGGAATGATTTGTTGGGATTCCAATATCTCTGCAGCCTGTTAAAATTTTGGGTTTATTTTGGGGATTTGGAGGTATTAAATTGGAAGCTGAAAATAGATTTTGGTAATGCCTTGGTGTCTAAATGGACTGGTTGGAAGATGGGTAAATTAAATGTGTTTTTTTGTTTAAGTCACAATTACTGCCCCAATTTTGTATGTGTGTAAAGTTTACCTGCCTCCCAAACAGCTGGAAGCCTCATTATATAGTTTATTTTTCGTGCTGTCTGGGGTACAAGACTCAATCCTATTAAATGAAATGTGTTATATCTACCCCGTAAATTGGGAGGTATTAATATGGTTAATCCTTTAGTGTTCTTCTATTGCTTATTTTTTTATGCTAACATTAGACCATTGTTGGTCAATCAGGACCAGGTATGGGTTCCATATTTTCATAATGTGGTTTCTACTTGGTTTCAAGATTGGGAGAGATCTCAGGTTACAGTTTTAAAATGAAATTTTGTTTTTCCACATTTTTTTATAGAAATATTTTTGAAACTGCGCATATGGCATGTTACCAGTCAGTTAGTGATTGGCCTCAGTAGGCGACAGCTCTATAATAAAATTATTGGTAAGTGTTTCACAGAATTGATTACGTTTCCTCATAGGCCATTGTGTTTCAAACAACATGAAGTCTTGCTATATTATGACATATGCAGTGAGTCCCAACCTTCGAACTGTTCCGAGGTGAAAGAGTTAACTTTCCATGCCAGGCATGGAAGCTGAGCTCGAGCTCGGTTGAAACTCTGTCTGTTGTTCTTCAAACTCAAACTGTCAGATTCTTTACTCTGCCTCACTGAACAATCGCTCCGGAGATTTCTCCTTCTGCTCGGTTCATTTTGTCGGTTAAAGTATTGTTTTCTCGGTTTTCGATCAATTTAAACCCGCAACCGGTCGGTTCAGGCTCTGTCTGTGGTATTTGTGAGTACTAGATAGGTTTACATTAATTCTCTTCTGTGTGGAACTTGTAAACTGTTTATCGGTTCGCTTTGAACCGATCAGGTTATTCAAAATATTTTATTCTGTCATTTAGAGTGTAGTTACGGTTCTTATCGGTTCTAAAAACAGATTTTCTTCGTTTTTTCACGATCCGTGACATGCTTGGGAACCGATAAGAGTGTCTTGCCTGGCGGATTGCCATAAATGGGTAAGTTTGGTTGGGACTGGCACTATATCTGAGAAACCCAAAAGAAAACTGGCCCACTGGGTTTCAACAGATTGCAGTGTGTGTGGGGAAGCCTTTGCCAAGGCTGACCCCACACCACCTGTGTTTATTGTCTTGGTTTGACCACCTCAATGCAGACTGACAGATTTGTAAAATTTTCCTGCAGCTACCCTGGAAAAGAGTTGGTAGGCCCAGGAAAGGGAGGCCAAAAAGTCCGCTGACCTGGATGGCCAGCCTGGTTCGGTTCCAAACTGGAACCAGAGGGACTGCCTCTGACCAGGGCGAGACTTCTCGGGCAAAAGGGGAGCTGACTCTGAGGGGTCGATTCCAGCAAAAGGACTAGGAAATTAGCTGGTGTGGAGCCAAAACTTTCCTCTCCAACCGCTGAAGAGATAGCCAAGCGATTCAAATTGTCTAGTCTCTTTCCCTGGTTCCGACCGAACCGGTACCATCGAAGTAGCGCCGGTTCGGCTGGTTCCACCGTTCAAGACTATGATTTAGAGGAATATTAGAACCGGAGGAGGGGGAAGAGAGAGTATGATGAGAGTGAATGTGGATTTGAAAGTCTGGATGTGCCCATTGACCCGGACATCTCCCCAGACAGACCTTCAGGAGTGTCTCCTCCTAGGCTTTCTAAGTCCCCTTCTCATTTTATGTTTTATAAAAAGTGGCTGAAACCCTCCAGCTCCCTATGGAGGAAGCTGTGGATGATCAGAGGAGCCTGACTATGTGGAAATGATGGATATCCCAGAGTCGAGGAGACTGTCTATTCCCTTGCATAAATCTTTTGGGAAACAGACTTTTAAGATTCTAAAACTCTCACACTATACCTCCTGTGGATAAGAGAATGGACAAGAGGTACACTTTGTCAGGCTCTGATACGGAGTTTCTTTCACAACAATGCAGCCATGTTAGTAGTGCAGGCTGCAGCCTGTGACAAGGCAAATATCCCTTTGGTCTCACACCCCTGGACAAGGACTCCAGGAAGATTGATGCCATGGCAAAGAAACAATACATGGCAGCATCCTTGGGACTCAGACAGGCAAATTATATGGCTTATGTTGCTAGATATCAGAAATCCAGATGGGATACTGTTATGACTCTAGCAAAACAGGTCCCTGACCAGCTTGCCAAGGAGCTGGAGCAGGTGGCTGCCGATGGTATTGAGGCATCAAGGTACAATTTCATGCTGCAGTGGACTCAAATGATGTGTCATCAAGAGTCATGGCTACATCTGTGGCGTCAGTAGAATGGCTTGGCTCAGATGTACTAGCCTGTCACAGGATACCCAGACTAAGGCCATGGATTTTCCTGTTGTGGTAATTCCCTGTTTGGGAGCAGACAGAGAATTACATGAAGAAAATGGATGAGTATAGGACCACCTATAAGAGTGCACAGGCCAAGGAAAGGCAGGCCACTCCTCAAGGCAGCATCCCAGGGCAGAGGCAGGCCTTTTCATAGGCTTTTACCAAGCCCAGGCCTCCTCTTCTGCTTATGCCCAGAGGGGGTTCTTTAGAGGGAAGAGGCAGAAGGGCCAGCAGGCCTGTTTCCACCCCTCAGCCCAAAGCCCCTGCCAAGCAGGCACCCTGATGGGGTTGCCAGGGCCGATTCTCAACTTCCTGTAGGGGCAGACTGGCTTACTTTGTCCAGGACTGGGAGTCTCTGACATCAGACAAGTGGGTCCTGGAAGTAGTAAGCCAGGGACTGGTTCTCAGCTTCAAAAGTTTCCAAAGATGAGAACCAGATCCTTTCACCTGCAAATCCACCAGAGGCACTTGCCCTAGAGGCAGAGGTATCTTCCTCCTGGCTCTCAGAGCTGTGGAAAGGTTCCACCCTACACCAGGGCAAAGGGTTGTACTCAGGTACTTCCTTATCCCAAAAAGACAGGAGAATGCGGCCCATCCTGGATCTCAGATACTTAAACAAGCACCTTTAAAACCAAAATTCAAAATGGTGACTCTGGGAATTATTCTACCCTCTC
Source organism: Neoceratodus forsteri (assembly GCA_016271365.2). Lineage (NCBI taxonomy): Eukaryota > Metazoa > Chordata > Ceratodontiformes > Ceratodontidae > Neoceratodus > Neoceratodus forsteri. The sequence continues at coordinate 983,279,023 of CM057455.1, forward strand.
TAAGGTCAGGGGACTGGCTAGCATCCCTGGACCTCAAGGATGCCTACTTCCATATTCTCATCAGAAGCTCCAATCGAAAGTACCTCAGGTTTGAGCTGCCCAGGCCATTACCAGTTCAGAGCAATGCCCTTTGGCCTCACCTCTGCTCCAAGGGTATTCACAAATGCCTGGCATTAGGGTTGCTTCTCTAAGAAGGCAAAAATTGCCATCTTCCCTTATCTGGATGACTGGCTCATAGTGGGCCAGTCCCCAGACCAAGTCAAGTTACACCTACAGATAACTCAGCAACTGCTCACCTCTCTAGGTTTCCTTCTGAATCTCTCAAAGTCAGTTCTAGAGCCTGTACAGCTTCTCACCTTCATAGGTGCAGAACTGTACACAGAGAAAGCCAGAACCTTCCTTCCTTTGGACAGGGCAAGGACCCTGGTGTCTCTGGCCTCCTCATTCACCCTGCAGGTGTCTCGACCAGCAAGGCATTTTCTACAGCTCCTGAGGCACATGGCTGCTTCTAAAGCAGTAGTGCAGGGAGCCAGATTTCAGATGAGGGACATTCAGTTCCATTTGAGAGCCTTTTGGTCTCAAAGAAAAGACCCTCTAACCAAATTGATCCCAGTGACTCGAACCCTGATCCAGGCCCTACAGTGGTGGCAGGATCAGAGCAATCTCAGACAAGGGGTTCCTTTTGTCACTCAGTCTCACTCCTTAATCCTTACTACAGATGCATCCCTCTTGGGGTGGGGAGCTCACATGGGCGACCTCACCACCCAGGGGTTGTGGTCCCCTCAGGAATCTCTGCTCCACATCAATCTGTTGGAACTCAGAGCAGTTTTCTAGCACTTCAAGCTTTTCCAACTCTGTTCAGAACAAAGTTGTACAGGTCAGAACAGACAACACCACCACAATGTGGTACATCAACAAGCAAGGGCACTCGGTCTCACGACCTTGTGCACCAAAGCAATGAAGTTGTGGTCTCTGGCTTATTCCTGAACACCTCCCTTACGGCAGTTCACCTCCCAGGCAAGGACAATGTCCTGGCAGATGCTCTCAGCAGGATTTCCCAGGGCCATCACGAATGGTCACTGGACCCCTGGTCCTGGAGGTGGTATTTGCCAGATAGGGCACCCGCAGATAGATCTTTTGCAGCCCCAGACAATCACCAACTTCCCTTTTTGCTGCAGGCCTCCAGTGTTGGGCTCAGTCCCTCTGGATGCCTTAGTTCTCAATTGGGAAGGGAAGTTTCTCTAAGTTTCCCCCTTCCTCTTCTGTTCAAAGTGCTAGTCAAAATCAGATCTCAACCCTGCAAGATGATCCTGATTGCTCCAGATTGGCCCAGACAACCCTGGTATCCACTTCTACTGTCCTTAGCAGTCCATCTTCCCTGTGTCTTCCCAGGAATCACAACCTGTTAACCTGTGCTCAGGGAGGTTTGGTACCGAACCTCAAATCTCTCAATCTGAAGGCCTGGCTCTTGAAGAGTTAGAGTTTGCTGGTTTACCTCTCCCAAGGTGTAATGGATATCCTGAAGGCTTCTAGAAAACCTTCTACCAGGGCTACTTATAATTCCAAATGGAAGAGATTTTCCATATGGTGCTCTGGAAAGCATATTTCCCCAGAATCTGCTGCTTTACCCACAGTCCTGGATTACATGGTCCACTTAAATACCTTGGGGCTGAGACCAGCTACCCTAAAAGTACATCTGGCAGCTGTGTCTGCTTTTATTTTTAGCAGATAAGCCTCTTCTCTTTCAGCTCACCCTGTATTCTCAAGTTTTTCAAGGGATTGCTTTACACCAACCCTCCATTCAGGGACCCTGCCCTGCATGGGACCTTAATGTCTGCATTGCTCAGCTTATGCAACCTCCCTTTGAGCCTTTGTCTTCAGCAGAGCTTAAGTACTTGACTTGGAAGACTGTGTTTCTGGTAGCCATCACTTCTGCCAGATGCATAAGTGAATTACAAGCTTTATCAGTGGATCCTGATTTTATATCCTTTCATAGAGATAAGGTGGTCCTCAGGACTAACAGGAAGTTCTTGCCTAAGGTGGTTTCAGATTTCCACCTTAATCAGTCTCCATCTCTTCCAGTGTACTTCACTGACCATTCCTCCTCTGGCGAGAGGAGGCTGCACAGCTAGATGTGAAGAGAGCCCTTAGTTACTACATAGAGCATACCAAGGGTCACAGGTTTGACTCCTCCAACTCTTCCTCACTTATGGTGAGGTTGGTAAGAAACCTGCCACTAAAAGATCCATTGCCAGGTGGATTGTCTCTTGTATTCAATTTTGCTATGAAAAACTGGGTAAGGTTCCTCCCTCAGGCCTGAGGCTCACTCTACCAGAGGTACAGCTGCTTCCTGTCTGCTGCCAGGGACATCCCTATTCTAGAGATATGTCAAGCAGCTACCTGGAAAACAGTTTATACTTTTACCAAGCATTACTCCTGGATATCCAGGCTAGAGTGATGCTCAGTTTAACACAGCTGTGCTTCAGAGCCTATTTCCTAAGTAGGTTCTGTCCCTCCTCCATGGAGGTACTGCTTTGTAGTCTGCATATGTCATAATATAGCAAGACTTCATGTTGTTTGAAGAAAAAAATTACTCACCTTAGTAATGTTGTTTCTTCTATTGGAGTCTTGCATATTATGACCCCCACCTGCCCTCTCAGAACCTCTGTTTTTGGGATGTGGGTGGGCAGTGCAATTTTGGCACTTAGTAGGTGCCTACCTTGTTGTTTTCACCCTCCTTTTTGGGGTGACTTGGTGTTGTGTTTTTCATTTTTGGGTCACCTGACTTGAGTCTTTGTTTTGGGACCAAAAATGTGTTCTTATGTTTAGTAGCCAGTTGGCTAGTGTGAGTTTACAGCTTCCACACAGGACCTCATTGAGTTTAGCTCATAAAGATCTGACGGTTTGAGTTTGAAGAACAACAGACAGAGTTTCAACCGAGCTCGAGCTCAGCGTTCCATGCCTGGCATGGAAAGTTAACTCTTTCACCTCCGGAGCAGTTGAAGGTTGGGACTCACTGCATATGTCATAATACAGCAAGACTCCAATAGAAGAAACAACATTACTAAGGTGAGTAATTTTTTCTTCCAGGACGTACATTTAGCCTTATTGATAGATCTTAGAATCCCGGTTCATTTATGGGATTTTCATTGGTGAAATGCCATGGAAAGTTAAGTGTCAAGGGAATTTGAAATACAAACAACAATCTGAAAAATATTGTATCAGATGGCAGTGAGAGCAAATAGAAGAAACTGTAGAACATTTATTTTTCACCTGTAAGTTTATTCGTTCCTTTTGGGTAACTTTAGCAGAGCATTGGTCTGTCCCATTATTTTCTTCTATGTCTATAGAGGTGCTTATGTATGGGATATATAGTGGCCGTTGGAATATGTTTCATCCTAGTACCTTAAATATTCTTTGTCTAGTGATTAAATGGTATATCTGGACAGCTCGCTGCGGATTTATGTTACAACAGAAGGTCACTCCTATTTCTGTTATTACCCTGAATATTACTAAGGAACTACAACGGATCTATGCTGTAGAATGTGGATTTTCTCAGTCTCTGGTGTTGGCAGCACAGTGGAGAAATATGCCATGGAATATTGACTCTAATGCTCCTGTTACATGATTGGTTTGCTTGCATTTGAATTTCTCCTTTTCCTTTTGTATTGTGTATATTTCTTTTGATGCTGTGTATATGATCCTGCATTGTTTTATTTGTTTGATTTCTTTTTCAATAAACTCCCTACTCTTTTAGAAGTGCCACGGGATCTTTAACATTCACCTGAACTACCACCAGAACAGGCAGATGGGACCTCAGTTTAACGTCTCATCCGAAGAGCGGCACCTCAGGAGTGCAGCACCCCTCATGCTGCACTACAGTGTCGTATTGGATATTAACCTAAGTGTACATTTTTTTTTTAGTTAACCAGGAGTAGCACATTAAGCTGAAAACTTTTTACAGGTGCGACCTGGGAGCAAAGGAAAGTTAAGTGACTTGCTCAGGGTCACACAGTATGCAAGTGGAAGCTGTAGAATTCAAACCCAGGTCTGGTCTGCTGGATGTCACCAGATTTGCACCTCAGAGTCTTAAACCACTGTGCTGGTATGTGGCTCGGAATCGTCCGAACAAGTGACAGCAACCAGAAATAAGGTTTTCCATGATAGAAAACAAAGGTCACAAGTGGCTGCTGGTTCAAAAGGCTCAAGGTCAATTTTTCTATCACAAAATTGAGATCCCATGGAGGTGGGTCTTCTAATAGGTTTAATATGTAACACTCCTTTCAAAAACCTCTTAGCTAGATGATGTTGGTACAGTAACCTGCCATCCAGAGGTTCATTGAAAGCGAGATGGGAGCCAAGTGGACTTTGATGGAAGAGTAACTTAAACTGGACTCAGACAGTGAGGCCAGGTAGTCCAGAACCTTCATCAGTGGACAGGAGTAAGGGTCCAAAGATTGAGAGGCTGACCATGTGGAAAAGGAACACACCTCCACGAAATAACAGCTATCCTTCAAAGTAGCTTTACCAAACTAGAGTCATGGTTTGCTAACAACAAACTCCTCTTGAACTAGAGAAAACAAAAGCAATGCACTTCACCCTACAAAGTTCAAAAAGCAGGGTGGCCCACTTACCTTACTAAGTAACAAAAGCAATGTAATCAAACAGGTTACTAACTTTAAATATCTGGAATTATTCCTAGACAACAAACTTTCTTTCAACACCCATATTGACCATGTTGAGAAAACAGCCAACATCAGACTCGGACTCCTTTACTGACACAGAAATGCTATGGCCACTGCTGGCCTCAGCTTGTCACCAAAAGCTCAATACTGTGCATCGTTGACTATGGACTATCTATAAGCGCCCACTGAAACTGCTCTCAAAGGGTTAAACTCCTGCTCAATAAAGCCTGATGACTTGTTCTATGAGCTAATCGGTATTCCCACTCTTGCAGTCTCTGCTCAACTGGCTGGCTACCATTACCTCTAAGGTCCCAGTACCAGGCATATATAGTAGGACAAAAAGCCCTCCTAAGACTGGTCCTAGAATCAACTTTGAAGCTTTTCCAATGTAACCCCAGCACTAAAACAACCTGAAGCTCTGCTAGAAAGGTATTGCATATTGCACTTACAGCGAACCTCCTTCTCCCAGAGGTCCTCTCTCTGTCGAGACACTCTCAGGATGAGCGCCCAATCCCTCCTTTTTCACCTTAAGAAACTCAGCTAATTCCAAAAGAACTCCATCGCCTCCTGGTAGAATTCCAAGAGTACAACTGCTGTGCACAATGATAGGAGTTCCGTTCCTGCCCTAGACTTCCAACCCTTACTACCCCACCTTCTTACCCCTCCCTCAGTTTACACTTCCCTAGGCTGTCCCCATGCATACAGCACTTATCAGCTTATTCTCCTCATCACTATACCTTCTCCTGTCTCCTAATAACATTGTACACTATGCCTCCTCTGTACCCATGCCAATACTCTCCATACCTCCTCCTTCCTCCCTTTTCTTTGACAAAGCTGATTTGGCTGCCAACTACAAACAACCTGCACTTAGTAACTAGACTTATAGACTAGAGATATTTCTGTAATAAAATTATTTGTATTTTAGGTTATACTCCACATTTATCTTGCTTGTAAAATAGTCTTGTCCTTGGCTACTGTGTGTTCTCATCATATGATGTAAATTTTACTGTTTTGTCTGTTCTTCTATTGACCTGGAGCCTTTGTAAAAAAAAAAAACTAGCTTGCTCAAATGTTGTAATTCGAACTGAAATAAATAAGTGTTTCCATTTGGAATTGTATGTTGCTCTTGTTGCTGGCTAACGGAGGACAAGAGAATACTGGCAACAGGAGAGGACACTTGTAGTCTAGTTATGAAAGCATCCTCAGGAGCCAAGCGTGAAGATGTAAAGCCTTCAGGTTAAAATGTAGAAGAGATCCTTGACTGAGTCAAAAGGTCTGGTCTGTTTGGCAATGGAGCGGGGTCCAATATTGACAGTTATTGGAGCTGGGGAAACCACGCCTGGCGAGGCCACATTGGGGCTATGAGTATCATTGTGGCTGGTTCTAGTTGTAGTTTCAGTAGGGTCCACTGCAGGAGAGGGACAGGAGGGAAAGCATATAAGAAGAGTCTTGTCCGTGGTTGGGACAGGGCATCTATACACCATCCTTTTATTTGGGATAATAGAAAATACCTGGGAAGACCGTAATTTACTTGGGAGGCAAACAGATCCAGCTGTGGGCGCCCCATAGGTTGAAGATTTTTGGAGCACTTGCTCGTGAAGTGTCCATTAGTGAGTTGTGGACTGGCGACTCAGCCGGTCGGCTAACTGGTTGCAATATCCTTGCAAGTGGACAGCTGTTAGCGTCAAGTGTTGCCAGATGGCTCTTGCCAAACTGCAAGGTTTCCTGGCATAGGGTGTGAAATTCATACTCCCTTGTTTGTTGAGGTAGAACACTGCTGCAGTGTTGTCTGATTGGATGAGGTAGGGCCAGAATGCCTGATGGGCTAGACAACCTGCTTGCATCTCTAGAAAATTGCCAACACCAGCAACAAGTCCCAAGGTGGTGGAGTTCACGCACGGAGGAAATGTGGTCGATCTTTAAAAAGCACCAGACCACCTTCTCCTGTGCCACTGACTGTGTAACAGCCCATGCACGATAAGCAGAGATGGGAGCCAGGTGCAACTTGAGTGTCACTGACCCAAGGCCCACCTGAGAGAGGGACCAAAAGTAATCGAATGCTAGCCACCTGACAAGCTAGAGTCAAGCCCCTTGCCCTGGCACCAAATGGAGAACCTCTTCCATTTGAAGGCATAGCATTTTGGGTCGACTTCTTCTGAAATGCACCGACCATAGAAAGGGCATCATCAGAGAAACCCAGAGCCTGGAACCCTAGTAAGCAGAACCAGGCTGTCAGGTGCGGGGATTGAAGGTCGGATGGACTATGTTTCCCTGATTGCAAGAGAGAGCAGGTCCAGGTGGAGAGGAAGACACCTCGAAGCATGTAGCTGAGGCTGAGGAGATGAGACGAGAACTGGTGATGCTAGTCTGGAACCACCAGGATCGTCCGTGCCTTGTCCCTCCTCACCTTGAGCAACACCCTGTGGATCAATGGAAATGGCGGAAGGCATAGAGATGGCCCAGGGCCTGGAGAAGGCATCCCTGTAGCATTCCCTGCTGAAGGGTTGGGTACAGTACAGCCCCAGCTTTGCATTTTGCCTGGAGGCAAACAGATCCACCAGAAGGGTGCCCCACTGGGAGAAATGAAAAGTGCATTCCTACGTAATTCTTGATCTTCTTTGCAGTCTCCACCACTCATTCACACTATTGGGATTTGTGCGGAGGCACTAGGACCCCTCGGGCAAACTTTTTGCTGGAGGGTCGGCCATCTGGAGCAGCGCGCGAGCCTAACTCATGCGGTAGCGACTGTCTCGGCGTTGACCCTCCAGCCGCCTCAGTACCTTTTACCAAGGAGGTGTAGCATAACTAACCTAGAAGGGTAGCCTAACCTAAAAACCGGACATAAGATAGTCCGTGCGACCCGTGTAAGAAGGGTCAACAAAGAAGTCTTCACGGCCTAAAGATTTGAGGAGTGAAGACCCACAAGAAAGGTGAGCTCGGGATGGAGGGTGGGCGTGTGAATGAGTGGTGAGACTCGTCCAAGAAGATCAAGAATTACGGTGAATGCGTAATTTTCATATCTTCCTGGACATAAGTCTCACCACTCATTCACTATTGGGAGAAGTACCGAGCTAATAATCCCCAGAGAGGCGGCAGGAGAGACCAAGAACTCACGTTTCTAGGACAGAAATCCATTGAGGATGGCTCTGCCAAAGGAAGAATGTCATCTGGCATGGACATCTAGTGCATAATGTTTAACAAAAGTATGCACTGAGCTCAGGTGGCCGCATTGCAGATGTCTGCAATAGAACGCGTTGCGGATTTCGCTAGGGATACGCGACCGCTCTGGTAAGTGAGCGTAAACTCTACCCTCCCAGCAACCTGCGCCATGGAATAGCAGTGGCGAAGGCACGCCACTAGCCATGATGAGATACATCTGATAGCGACAGGTTGACCCAGCAGGTCTCACTGAAGAAACGAACAGTTGCTGAGCTTTACGAAAATCTTGGTTCTATCTAGATAGAAATGCAAGGCCCTCTTAACATCAAAGAATGTGAGAACGTTCCCCTTCATTTTGGAAGTCCATAAAATAAGAGGAAGGACCAAGGTTGGTTTAGATGAAATTCTGACACAACCTTAGGGAGAAATTTAGGATGAGTCGAAGAACTACTTTGTCCTTATGGAACACAGTATCTGGAGGGTCTGTGACCAGGGCATGTATCTCAGAGACCCTGCGGGCTGAGGTAATGGCCACTAGGAAGGCAGTCTTCCAGGTGAGAAATTTTAGCTCACAGGTAGCCAGAGGTTCGAAAGGTTTCCAGTGAGCATGTCTAGCACAAGATTAATGTCCCAGGCTGCGACTGGATGTCTTGTAGGAGGTCTGGTATGCAGAATCCTCTTAAGAAATCTCTTAACCATAGGTAACTGAGCCAGAGTTAAGGAAATAGCGGGTTCATGATACGCTGAAATGGCACTAAGATGAACTTTGACTGTAAAGTACTGCAGACCGAATTTGAGAGGTCCAAAAGGTACTCCAAAACCTTATCTGGTGGACAGGAAAAGGATTCAAAGAGGACTTTGCACACCAGAGTGAAAACTTCCCACTTGGCTGTATAAGTTTTCCGAGTGGCTGGCTTCCGTGCAGCCAGAAGAATATCTGAAACTCTTTGAGAGACATTGAACTGGTTTACTTCGACCTCTTCAGGAGCAAAGCATGAAGGTGAAGTGATCTCAGGTTGGGATGGACCACGGTCCCCGAGTCAAAGGTTCATCTGAAGGGAAGTGGTCTCGGAGGAACTGCCAACATATTGTTGAGTAGTGAAACCACAGCTGCCGAGGCCAAAGGGAGCAATGAGAATCATTTTGTCCCCTGGGATTCGAACTTGAGGAGTACCCTCTGAATTAGAGGAAGAGGCGTAAAGGCGAAAAAAGCATTTTGTCCACTGCAGCCTGAGCGTATCCTGACAGAAAATGCCAGGCCCTGGATTTCTGGAGCAGAAGAGAGCAGTTTTGCGTTGAGTGGGGATGCAAAGGTCCAGGTCTGGAGTTCCCCACTCTTCAAATAGTGACTGAACTATGGTTGAGTCGAGAGACCACTCGTGAGGTCTGTCTCTGTTCTGCTGAGATGGTCTGCCAGTTTGTTCTGAACACCTGGCAGGTACACCACTGAATTAGAGCCTTGTGCTCCAAGCATCATTCCCATACACTCATTGCTTCTCTGCATAAGGGGTAAGTGAGCCGCCCTGCTTGTTGATGTAATACATCACTGCTTTGTTGTCCGTTTGAAGGAGAATGGTCTTGTGACACAGAATGTCCTTCAAGCTCGGACCGCATAAAGGGCGCTCTCATTTCTAGAAACGTTTATGTGGAGCTGGGACTCGACTTGAGTCCATGCACCTTGAGTGTGGAGAGCCTGACAGTGAGCTCCCCACCCATTAGGGATGCGTCCGTGGTAATGGAGATCTGATAGTCCAGAGGAGCAAGGGATACCCTCCAGGAGATTGCTCTCTTGAGACCACCAGGTGAGTGACCTCCTTAAAAGTTCTGTCACCTTGATGAGATAGGACTGGGAGAGTGGTTGGGGACCACTGAATACTGAGCATCCACTGGGTGGTCCTCATGTGCAGATGTGCTAGGGGTACAGTGAACACTGAGGATGCCATGAGCCTAGCATCCGTTGCATCGAGAGCTGTGACTGAGCTGTTTTCCCGATGTGACGGGCCATCTGAAGGATATCGTTCCTCCTGTCTTCTGGAAGAAAAGCCTTCACACAGGAGGTGTCCAGAAGAGTCCCTATAAAAAGGAGCCTCTGGGAGGGCTGCACTGCGATTTCTTGAGGTTGAGCAGAACTCCCATGGGCGTAGGAAGCGAGGCCATCTCCATGGCGTCCAGAGTCCCTGCCTGGAAGGGCTTGCTAGAAGCCAATTGTCCATATAAGAAACACCTGAATTCTGACCTTTCTGAGGTGCGCTCGAGAACTGCACAACATTTTGTAAAAACTTGCAGGCGAGGATAGCCCAAAGGGCAGGACTCTGAACTGATAGTGCTGTCCCAGAGCCACAAACCTCAGGAATTTGTGATGCCTCGGTGAACAGGAATGTGCTGATAATAGTCCTGCATATCTAGGGAGGCTAACCAGTCGTGTTGGTGGAGCAGAGGTAACAGGGTTCCCAGAGAAATCATTTGAATTTCTCCTTGGGAGAAATTTGTTTAGCTTTCTGAGATCTAGAATGGGCGCATTCCGCCGTACTTCTTTGGAACCAAGATAATGGGAGTAGAACCCGTGTTTCGTTGGTGCAGTGGCATCACTTCTACTGCCCTGTTGTTCAGAAGGCCCTGAATCTTGGCGGTGAGAAGGTCTGACTGAAGGGTTGACAGCCTGGGCTGTCGTTTGAGGGACGATCCGGAGGAGTCTCCACAAGATTGAGTGAATACCCTCGCAAATTATCCGAAGGACCCATTTGTCTGAGGTTATGGACTTCCACTGGTTGTAGAAGTGCATCAGGCGGCCTCCACCAGAGAGAAAAAGTCACCTCGGGCAGCTGAGATGGAACTTGGGCGGCAATTCATAAAGGTAGCTGTGCGCTTTGGGCCCTGCGCTTTCTGTTCACCTTCTTTTGAGGTTGGGCAGGTTGGTTCTTATGAAACTTCCTCTGCCTCGAAAGGACTGGCGATTATGAAACTGTGGTTTACTGGCATGCCCTCGAGAGGGGGCAGGAGGGCCGAGCCAACAATGGCTGACCTAGTCTTTGTGTAGCTTCTAGAGCTTGCTCTACCTGAGGACAAAAAGATATGCGTCAAAGGGCAATGCCATCACCTGCTGCTCTGCGTCGATTCATAAGCGCGAAGTGCGCAGCCAGGAATGACACTGGGTGCAAATACCAGCAGCCGCTGAGCGGGAAGCAGTGTCAAAAGCATCCATGGCTGCTTTAACCTGCTGGTTATTAGATTCAATACCTCTGGTAATGGTTTGAAGAAGCTCTGGCTTTGAATCCGACTCGGTAGGGCTTCAACCATCTGTTTAATAGAATGCCACAGGATATACTCATACTGAGAAAAATAGCCTTGGTAACTGGCAATCGCATACTTAGAGTAGAAGCAGCAAAGACTCTCTTACCTAAGGTGTCTATCTTGCGATTCTTTGTTAATAGGTCGAGCTGTAGTAGCTGAGAAGAAACGACCTTATCATTCTCTGCCAGGACTACAATAGGATCGCAAAGGCTTGAGATGCCAAATGGGACGATCCTTGGGGGCTGAATATTTCCTATCAATGGATTTAGTCACGAAGGGGTAAGAGCAGGATTATTCCATACCATTTGAAACAGCGTCTCGAATGAAGGCTGAATTGGAGAGTCAAATCCGTAGGGATCTCGAGGCATGAAGATATTGGAGTCTCAACCATTTCCCAGGATCGATGTCTGTATTCTGGAGAAAGTGTGGAACTCAGATTTTCAACAGAGACTTAAGGATAGGTCCTCGACCACAGGCTCTGTAGCAGTAATAGATCCTGCTTCGTCCACTTCATCACCCAACCGAAGGTCTGGGTCAGGCTCAACGTCATCTCCTGACAGTCCAGGAGGGACTGTATGGACAGGAAAGGAATGAAATTCAGAAGAGGAGGAAGAAGAAACAAGTGAAAAGAGGCCCCCAAAGAGCCGCTGGGCGCGAGGCGCCAGCACCGGAAACAACGCCCGTGAAGACCACGCGGTGCTGAAAGCAGCGCCGAGGATCAGCCCGAGCATATGCAGCACCGAGGGCAGCGCCAGAGAGCCACGATGCCGAGGTGCAGCTCGCTCCCAGACTCGAAAAACAGGTTTTGAAGGAAGAAGAGCGGGAGATAAAGGCATCGGTGTGGCCCCTGCGCCCGCAGCCACGTGGGGGAACACCTAAGCTGGTCGGCGGCACGAAGAAGGTGCAGCGTACCAAAGGTCCAACCGCCCCTACCTGGTGCGCCCAGAGAGCCCGAAGGCCCGAGCGACTGAGCCAGGTAGCCGAACCAACCTCCGAGCCCATTGCTCCATAAGAGCGGCCCACTGATGAAACTGCTCATCGAAGACCTACCTGCCGGTGAGGTGGAGACTCCGATGTCAAGCCGTCGGCTACCAGAAGCAGAGGTTGGCGACTCCGAAGGGAGAGACAGCCTTCGCCCCGATAACCGGCGTCTGGCGCGAACATATCAGAGCGACCTCGAGTGATGCCTTCTCTTTTTAGACCCGCGGGCCAAGAAGAGCTCGAGCCTAACGGTGCCGAGAGTGCGACCGCTTATTTTATGCTCCGGGGACCGCCCAACCCTCGGCATTGGACTGACCGTTGTCAGACCCTCCTCCGAGAGAAGGCGGCGGACCGGACCCAGCCCGACTGACTGAACAGCTTTCAAACGAAGTCTCCCTACCGTCATCCCGACCTGTTCATGGTGACCAAGGTAGGCTGACTCTTTATTGTATTTATTTTAAAAATAAGAATAAATTTAAGCTGATACTGTATCGAGATAATACTACAAAATAATAAAAACTGAAAACTATGCTGCTAGTTTGAAGTTTGACTCCCGACAGGTGAGTGAGCGTCGTCACTGAAGTGCACTCGATGGTGGGAAAAAAGGAACTGAGGCGGTTGGAGGGTCGGCCTTGAGATAGTCATTACCCGAGCTGGGGCTCACGGCGCCATCTCTGGCGCCAACCCTCCAACAAAAGTTTGCTCCTGATTGGTCCTAGTGCCTCGGCGCAGATCCCAATAAGCGTGAATGAGTGGTGGAGACTTATGTCCAAGAAGATCAACTGTGTACTACTTCTGGGTGGGAGACCACTCGAGCACAGAAGAAGAGAGCACGTCCCACCCTGTTTGTTGAGGTAGTACACAATCATAATGTTGTCTGTCTGGACTTGAATGACCTGACCCGGATGTGTGGAGCAACGCAGTCAGCGCCAGCTGAACTGCCCGAGCTGCAGCAGGTTGGTGTGCCACTGGGACTCCTTGGGTGTCCAAAGCCCATGAACTCTGTTTCCCCAGGTGGGCACACCAGCCCATCAAGTAGGCATCGGTCATCAGGATGACCGTCGGCTCAAAGGCGGCCAAGCGGGATACCTTCCTGCAGATGTTCCGGGACTAACCACCAATGGAAGACATGCCACATCAGCTGGGTCACAGTGACCGGCTGGTTGAAAGGCCCTTGCGCTGAGACCATTGGCGTGCATTCTCCAGCAGGCCCAACGGACCACATTGGTACATGCTGCCATGTATCCCAGGAGGCACAGGAAGTCCCAAGTAAGGTGCAACTGCACAACTTGAAATGATCAGGCAAAGGAGTAGAGAGTCTCCATCCTGCCATAGAAACATAAAGCATAGAAACATAAATTTGATGGCAGATAATGACGCTTGGCCACCTAGTCTGCCCATTTCCCCTACCTAACGGATAAGCTGCAGACCCTAGTTAACTAACAGCCTACTTCCTCCTACCCCCACTAGAATTGCCTTATGTCTGTCCCATGCATTCTTGAACTCCCCAGTTTTTGACTCTATGACCTCCTCAGGAAGGCAGTTCCATGCACCTACAACCCCTCTGTGACGAAATACTTCCCTACATTACCTCTGAGCCATCCCTCTCTATCTTCAAATTGTGCCCCTTGTTCTTGCACATCCCTTTTCTGAAAGATGCTACCCTCTTGGACTTTGATTCCTTGAGGTATTTGAACGTTTCTATCATGTCCCCACCCTCCTTTCCTCGAGGCTATACATCTTAAACTCCTTTAGTCTTTCTTCATATGTCTTCTGGTGCAGACCCTGCACCATTTTGTGTCCCTCCTTAGACAGCCTCCACTCTGTCTATATCTTTGCAGATGGGGTCTCTAGAACTGACACAGTACTCCAGATGTGGTCTTACCAACTGTCTGTACAGAGGGCCAACAACTTCCTGTTTTGTACTGGTGATGCCTCTCCTATGCATCCCAGTATCCCCAACTCTCCTTACTGTCTTCTCACATTGCTGGCCCACCAGGTCATCTGATATGACTACCCCCAGGTCCCTTTCCATTTTGTTGTTGTATCTCACCCCCCATTGTGTACTCTTAGATACATAGATACATAGTGTCGTCAGATAAGGGCCTATGGCCCACCCAGTCTGCCCATTTGAGCTTGTAAGTTCAGTTTATGTTTTCCTAGAAGTCTGTTGCCCCTTACCGCTGACCTCCAGAATTCCTTTATGTCTATCCCATGCATTCTTAAATCCGTGATTGTTTCAGCCCCACCACTCCTCTGGCAGGGTGTTCCACTTGTCCACCACCGTTATGTGAAGAAATTCTTCCTCACGTTTCCTCTGAATCACCCTCCTCCAACTTCATCCCATGCCCTCTAGTCCTGGAACATCTTTTCACTTAAAAATAGTGTATTCCTGCACCCTGTTCCTCCCTGTAAGATACTTGCATGTCTCTATCATATCCCTCTCTCCTCCTCTCCTCCAGGGAGTACATATTCAGTTCCTTCAACCTGTCCTCATAGGACTTGTGATGCAATCCATGCACCATCTTTGCTGCCCTCCTCTGAACCTTCTCTACCCTGTCTATGTCCTTATGTAGATAAGGTCTCCAGAACTGTACACTGTACTCCAGGTGGGGCCTCACTAGTGTTTTGTATAGTGGAATTATGACCTCCCTTTTCCTGCTGGTGATGCCCTGCCTATGCATCCCAGTATCCTATTTGCTTTACCTGCTGCCTTGTCACACTGTTTCCCTACCTTGAGGTCATCAGAGATGATAACCCCAAGATCCTTTTCTGCTTGGTGCATGCTATATCCTCACCCCCAACTGATATATTGTGCCAGGGTTTTAGTGCCCCATATGCATTATCTTGCACTTCTTTGCATTGAATTTCAACTGCCAAACCCTGACCATTCTTCAAGTTTCTGCAGGTCCTGTCTCATTCTGTCTACATCCTCTGGTGTGTCTACTCTGTTACAGAGCTTTGTGTCATCAGCGAACAGTGAAATTCTGCCTTCTAGGTCCTGCGCAATGTCACTGATAAAGATGTTGAATAGGACCAGTCCCAGCACTGCTCCTGTGGTACCCCACTGGTCACTCTTCCCTCTGTGGAGTGATAGCCATTTACCACCACCTTGTGTGTCCTGCCGCCCAGCCAGTTACCTACCTACCACACTACTGTCCTGCCCACACCCATATTCCCAGTTTGTGTATTAGTCTTCTATATGGCACAGTGTCAAAGGCCTTGCTGAAGTCCAGATAGGCCATGTCCAGTGCCCTCCCCGATCCACCTCCCTAGTCACCCAGTCAAAATTCAATGAGGTTGGTCTGACATGACCTCCCCTGGTGAAACCATGCTGCCTTGGGTCCTGTAGTCCATTGACAACCAGATGTTCCACCAATCACTCCTTCAGTAGTGCTTCCATGATCTTCCCCACTACTGAGGTGAGGCTGACTGGACTGTAGTTCCACTTCCTCTTTGTTCCCACTTTTAGTAAGGGGACTACATCTGCTGTCTTCCAGTCTTTGGGCACCTCCCTGTTTCCAGTGATCGGCTAAACAGGATAGCCAGAGGTTCAGCCACCACCTCTTTAGTTCTTTAGGACCCTGGGGTGCACCCCATCTGGCCCCATTGCTTTATCAACTCTTATTACTTCCAGTTCCTTCAGGACCCTTTCTCGTGTAAAGGACTTGTGTCCATTTCTGCACTTTTCTCACCCTTGTACTCCCTTCAGACCCATTACCCTCCTCTTCCGCAGTAAAGACTGAGCAGAAATACCTGTTCAATATGTCAGCTTTACTGTTGTCATCCTCCAATGTCCCCATCCTCCCCTTCAGTCTCACTATCCCTCCCTTTGCCTTTCTTTTCACTTATGTACCTGTAAAACGTTTTTCCCCTCTACCCACTGATTTTGCAATGTGTTCTTCTGTCTGAGATTTGGTTTCCCTTACTGACCTCCTGCCTCCCTTTGCTTCTCCTGGTACTTCCCATCCCCTTCTGCCTGTGTCTTTTTGTATTGCCTGAATGCAATCTTTTTGGCTTTCACTTTCTTTGCTACCTCTTTGGAAAACCATAACGGTCTCCTCTTCCTTTTGCTAACCTGCTTAATGCATAATTCTGTTGCTCTTGTAATCCCCATTTAAATACTGCCCACTGTTCCTCAACCCCTGATTCCTGCCCCATTCCCTTAATGCCTCTTTCAAGTATTTCCCCATTTTCCCAAAGTCTGCCCCTAAAATCCAGGATACATGTTTTTGTGTGGTTTGGTTCTGCTCTTTCTGTGATTTCAAACCACAATGACTGGTGGTCACTGTTCCCCAGGTGCTCCCCACTGTTACCCATCACACTGTCCCTGTTTGTGAGCACAGGTCCAGTATTGCCTTCTGCTGAGTTGGTTCCATGACCAGTTGCTTGAGAAGGCACCCTGAAGGAGTCCAGGATAAATCTGCTCCTAGTTGATGCTGCTGCGGGATGCTCCAGTCACGTCTGGAATATTGAAGTCTCTAATCAGTACTACCTCACCCTTGTCTGCCATCCTTTGGATGGCTAGCATCAACTCCCTATCTGTTTCTTCCTCCTGGGCTGGTGGTCTATAGACCACACCTGTGCTGATGGCTGGCCCCATTTTTCCTTTCAGCTTAACCCACAGTATTCTCCTCCATTTTGTTCCTCCTGGATCTCTGTGGCCCTTATGTCATTTTCACATACAGTTTACTCCTCCTCCCTTCCTACCTGCCCTGTCTCTTCTGAAAATGTTGTAGCCAGGTATGGCCATCTCCCAGTCGTGGTTATCATTTCACCAGGTTTCAGTGATGGCCACAATGTCCAGGTCTGACTGCACCATGACAGCCTCCAGATCTTCCATCTTGTTGCTAAGGCTCCTGGCATTGGCACACATGGCTTTCCATGATTTGACCTCCCTAGACTGTTTAGCTGTTCTACTCCAGCCCCTTCCTTGGTTGTTCTTTATCCCTTGTTCTCCTTGCTGTCTGCCCTTCTGTTGAATTTTCCCCATTTTCTGCTTATCTACCTCTTGGAAGCTAATCTCCATCTTTTGCACACTGCTTTGTAGAGATAGCTACTCCTCCAGTTCACTGGTTCCACTGCTAGCTGTGGGGGGTGAGCAAGTAGGTACCCACCTTGGCCTACCACCCCTTTGCTGGTTAAATGTTGTCAATGTAGCATTTAAACTTATCATTGAGTGCTTGGATTCCCTCAGGATGGATGCAGGCCGTCAGGCTCAGAAAACCTCCATCCCTCCAGGTGGGTCCCCAGTCACCAATGAATCCAAACCCTTCCTCACAGTACCAGATCTTGAACCATGAGTTAAAGTTCCTGGTGCATGCACCTATGCTCTCCTTGCCTCTCACAGGTAGTACTTCTGAGAAAGTGACAGAAGTAGCTACTTGCTTGAGACCCTCCCCAATTTCCTAAACTCTTCCTGAACTTCCTTTGGCTCCCCATTTGCCAGGTCATTAGTACCTAGGTGGATAATGACATCCAGCTCACCTTCCGTCTTGCCTTCCCAGTGATCCCCAGGATCTTTCTGCCATCTCTTCATGCCGTGGTACCTGGTAGGCACATCACCTCCCTCTCCTCCCCCTCCTGTGTTCCTAGCTAGATCCCTCTTATGATGGAGTCCCCACCAGGATTCACTTCCTCCTCCTCTGGGGTCCACTGCTCTCCCGCTGAGGTCACCTCCTTGGCTAACCTCCATATCCTTTCCTTCCACTTCTCTGGGTACCTCTATTTGGTTATCCCCGTTTGCCAGTGTGGCATATGTGTTCTTAGTGGAATAGGATCTGGGATGTGCCTCTGCCTGACCGCTCTAACCCTCCCTGAGCCCACTGTCATCCAAGTGCTCCTCGTTCTAGGCATCCTTTGAGGCAGTTGTATTGGACTGGGTGGTCTCTGGATAGGGGTGATGGTACTCCTGACCCAGTTTACTTCCACTCTGAGTCTGGCTGCCTCATCCGCAGTCCAGAGAATTGCACCAGATAGGGCAGCACCTCAGTGTCCAGAAGGTCTGCCTGAATACTGCCCACACACTGCACTGCACCACTCCCACATTATACTGAAATTATATTGCTATTCCACTACTTGTCTGTTACTGAAGC
This sequence comes from Neoceratodus forsteri, assembly GCA_016271365.2. NCBI lineage: Eukaryota > Metazoa > Chordata > Ceratodontiformes > Ceratodontidae > Neoceratodus > Neoceratodus forsteri. The sequence goes on from CM057455.1 coordinate 983,297,234, forward strand.
TCTCCTAGTTCCATTTTTATTAATTTACTGTTCTAAAAATCCTGCCACTAATCCTCAGATACTTTTCTTTAAAATAAAATAAACAAATAAATAAATAAATGAGTCAAAACACTTGTCATGCTGAGGGTGGGCTTCTTCCCCCTTATGCCCTCCTACTCACACCCCTTACTATCCCTGTGTTTTAGCTCCTGTCAATCAGATTTAACAGGGCATATAATTAAGAGTTGGGGGAAAGGGAGGGAGAGGGGAAATTCACAAGCAATTAAAGACAGCAAAGAAATACACCACCACTACGTTTTAAATTTTCAACAGCCAAAAACAACTCTAAGTAAAGACAGCAAAGAATTTACAGTATCACTAAAGCCCACAATCTAAATTTAAAAGAAAATAGCAATTACCAGTTACTGTAAAGCACTGAATTGGAATATGTTTCCTTCCCTTCTGGCTTCTTCCCTAGGTTTTTGTTTCCCAGGTGCATTGCTTTGCACTTCATTGCGTTGAATCTAAGATGCCATACATTTGACCATTCTCCAACCTTGCCAAGTCCCTTTTCATCCTTTCTACCCCACCCTGCATGTTATCAACCCTGTGGCAGATCTTTGTGTCATCTGCAGAGGCATACTTTCCCTTCCAGTCTCTCTGCAATGTCACTTATAAAGACATTAAAAAGGACCAGCCCCAGTACTAAACCCCACGGTACCTCAGTAATAACCCCTTTCTTCACTGTGGACTCCATTTACTATTACCCACTGTCCATCCAGTGTTTTACCCAGGCTACCACCCTGGGGCCCACTCCCAAGGCTGGCTAATTTGTTTAATCTTTTGTGCGGGACTGTGTCAAATGTCTTGCTAAAGTCTAGGTAGGCCACGCCCACAGCCCCTCCCTGGTCTACTACTTTGGTCATCCAGTCAAAGAAATCAATTAGATTTGTCTGACATGACCTTCCTGTTGTGAATCCATGCTGCCTTGGGTCCTGTGCCCCACTGGCCTCTAGGTACTCAATTATTTCCTTCAGAAGTGATTCCATCATTTTCCCTACCACTGAGGTCAAACTGACAGGTCTGTAGTTTCCTGCCTCTGTCTTGCTCCCACTTTTGTGAAGGGGAATCATATCCGTCCTCCTCCAGTCCTCCGGTACCACACTATCCTCCCATGATTTATTAAAAGGGTAGTCAGTGGTGTTACTAGTTCTTCCTTAGTTGTTTTAGAATTGGGGTGAATCCCATCAAGGCCCCATTGCTTTATCCCCTTCAGTTTTAAGAGTTCTTTCAGAACCCTTTCTTCTGTGAAAGGATTAATATAAACCTCCCTATCCAGAGTGCTTCTATTGACTGGATTAGGTATCTCCCCTGCTTTTCCATTGTGAATACTGGGTAGAAGTATTAGGTTCACTATCCTACTTTTTCACTGTCGCTTTCTGCCCAACCACCTTCCTTTTTATTCAACCTCAGTATCCCTGCCTTAGTGTTTCTTTGCTCCTAATGTACCTATAAAGGTTTTATCCCCTTCTTAACCGAGTTGGCTATCTTTTCCTCAGTTTGGCCCATTGCTATTCTGACTGCCTTCCTGCTTCCTTCTGCTTTAACTGGTAAGTTCTCTGTCCTGCTCCTTCTGTGTTTCCTTATACTTCCTGAATGCTATCTTTTCTCCCTCACCTTCCCGCCACTTCTTTTGAGAACCATAGTGTTTTCTTTTCGATTTGATTTATTTGCTTCACACAAAGGCTGTCTGCGAGGAAGCAACCTTAGCTCTGCAAGTCGAGCTCCGCCCCAATGAAGTGAATCACCTGTGACACGGAGTTCAGAGCCCTGTCCTGATGAACAGGAGGCCAAGGGAGACTCGGGTCTGGAGGGCCAGATCCCCGGACCTCTTGACCTCCTCCCTGGAGGGACCCACGAATAGCTAGTTGTCCAGGTAGGAGTATATTTGGACTCCTCGGTGCCTTAGGTAAGCTGCCACCACTGCTATGCATTTGGTGAAGTCTCTGGGAGCCAAGACAGGCCGAATGGTGTGGCCTGGAACTTGTAGAGGATCCTTCTGCATGGAACCAAAGGAACCGGTAGTGGGATGGACGATTGGGACATGAAAGAGCATGCCCTGAAGAGTTCTGCTTAAGAGATGGTAAGATCTGAGAGAGAGTGACCATCCTGAAAGTGCTTGGCCAGAGAAACTTGTTCAGCTCACGTAGATCTAAGATGGGGTGCCAGCCCCCATCCATTTTGGCACCAGGACATGCCTGGGGACAAACCCTGGTTGTACTAGAGGGTCCGAGACAGGAGCCATGCCCTCCCTCCAGGAGCTGGGTAATGATGTCCCAAAAGGCTGACAGGATGTCGATGGACACTATGTCCTCCCATCGAGCATGGGCTTGGCAAGGCGGGTAAGCCTTGAATTCCAGAGGCAGACCCTGACCGAACACTTGAGAACCCAACTGTCCATGGTGACAGTGGATCAGGCAGAAAGGAAGTGGCGGAGCAGGCCCCATATGGAAGGACCCAGGGTAGAGACAGGATGGGCATGGGGAGGCACCCCATCCCATCACTGGGCAGGCTTGGAGGCAGAGGAAGGATCAGCTGAGAAGCCGCTGGTACCTCAACCTCCTGGCTTCCATGGCCCCTGACTTTGGCCAGCGACATCAAGCTAAGCCTGAGCCCATTTTCCAGCCTGAGGCTGGGCTGGTTTAGCCACAGGGGCTGAGAGGGACCGAAGGGCTTCTTCTTCTTCTTCTTCTGCGATTTAGAGCCCTTGGTATCCCTCTGGGCAGAAGTCACAGAGTCCAAGGTGGCACTGGACTTTTCAATGTGGGTGAGGTGCTCCTCGACCCTGGGCCCGAACAAATCGGTGCTCAAGAGGGACATGCCAGTTTGTGCTGGGAATCCATCAGAATTTTGAGATCCTCGGCCAAGCCCTGTGGTGCATGGCAACCACGGCCACCACGGACTGAGCAGAAGAGTTGCCGATGTGCATGGCAGTCTGGAGCTGCTGCTTAGCCACTGCTAGGCCTTGACCATGGACCTGCTTGACCGTGGTCTGTAAGTCCGTTGGGAGATGAGGAAACACCTCATCAAGTGTGCCCAAAGGGCATGGGTGAAGTGGGCCATGAGGAGTGTCAAACCTGCTTGCCAAAGACCCAGAGAGTAGGCAGCAGACCTTTTTGGCCATGTGGTCCCAATTTCTCAGACTACTTGTCAGGAGCTTAACATCCCACATTGCCTGTGCACCAGAACACAGAGTCAACCCCAGACCCTCAAGGCAAGGCAAAATTTATTTAAAACGTCCAACCCGGAGGCTCTGGGCGCAGTACAAACAATAAACAAATCTTCAGAAATAGAATCATTAGATACAAAATAATTAAAACCCCAGAATAATAATAATACAACATGTAAAAATTAATAATCTAATCAGATCAGTAAATTAACCATTCAGTCCAGACATGGCTGAGCAAATAGGAGGGCCTAAGGCAGGCCCTGAATACTCTAAGTAGGGCCCCTACTTTAGAGGTAGGGGTGTTCTGTGAATCCCGAAAGGGAACTGGTAGGGACCGTGACACTTGCAGGCAAACCAGGCCATAGCATGGGACAAAGAAGCCAGATGCTGCCACAGCTCCAGTGCAGGGGCCAAGAATGGCCTCAGTGGCTGGGAAGACTTCCTCAGGGAGTTGCCTGATCGAGAATCTCAGTGAGTGGGTACAGCACCCACTTCCGGACAGGCTCCATCAGGAGACCCGTGGACTCCGAGATCAGATGGAAAGACCCCACGAAGGAAGTGAGGCCTTGCTCTGTTAAAAATCCTCATTTGACTCCATGTCCACCGGACGGAGTGCAAGGAAGAACCCTCAGACTTAGAGATTCATTAAATAAAGGTCTACCGCCAGAGTCCCTGCTGACCCTACAGGGTTGGTTGGGAGTAACGGTGACTGACAGTTGAAGAGGAGGTCCCGATGCGGGTGGACCTTCTTGGATGGAGGGGCAGACTTCAGCTGTGGTAGCGGCTCCACCAAAATGGTGGAGAGGCCAGGGAGGCCAAGTTGGCTCCTGCCAAGCAGGGAAGACTGCAGCCTCTGCGACAAAAGCCATGTAATAGTCGGGTCGAGGCCGGAATGGGCTTTACTCCAGTAAACATGAGCTGATGTCATAAGGTCTTCATAACACCGATGCAGCGTGTGTCCAGGAGCCTCTCCTCGCCTGATGAAGAGGAACAGCGGTGGCAACACTTGCCTGAATGCCGAGCATGAACATTAATGCGGTGTGGGCTGCTCAGCCGGGCTACAGGATCGGGACCATGACCTCGACTGTTGGGGCAGCAGATGGTGGGTCTCAGAGGGGCGTGTGAGAGCCAACGCCTCCTAATACGTCCCTCCCTGGGAGGTGAGAGGCAGGACCGGAGTCCTAGATAAGGAGGTATCGGCCTCATCTAGATGATAGTGGGTTGACCGGCTCAAGAAAAATCTCAGCCGGAAGATCAAACTGCGCTCTCACCACCTGGCCCAATGGGGAGACCGTGAGCCGGCGGCCTGGGCTGATCCAATATTGGAACCTCTGAGGAAGCATGGGAATATGAATATGAAACTGTGTGTTGGATTTGATGAGTAGTGTTTCATTGCTGCTGATTTTATGATACTCAGTGTATATTATTCTCTCTGTAATGTAACCTGTGCCTATTGCTTCAACCTTGTATTGTCTGCCACTGTATGGCCCGGTCGTAACTGAAAATGGTCCTTTGGATCAGCTTGCCTCTGTGATTACCAAAACATAAATAAAATAAATAAAAATCCAAGGCCTAGAGCTTGCGATCCCATGATTGATGACAAGACCTTTTCTTGGTCTCTTTCTTAGATTTAGATTTCATGCCCAAGGAGACTCTGTCCATGAGTGGGAAGGGCCTGGCACAAATCCTGAATGCCCTGAAAAGGAGGCACCTAAGGAGCGCAAAAGGCTGTAGCTGAAGAAGATTGTGCTGCAGCTTCTTCCAAATGTCAGCAAGTTGTTCGCTGGATCCTGCAGCTGCAGAGACCAACTAACGGGCCCTTGGACTTGTAACGGGTGGATCCAGATCATCCGGTCGTCCCAAAAGAAGGAGAGCATGCCAGTCTTCTAAGATGGATGGATGAAAGGTGCAGCACATGCTGCAAGCCTGGTGATTGTGCTTGTGGCACAGGCAGTGAAGCACATGGTGTGTGGATCCGTCTGAGACATTTTCTGCCCGCAGGCACATTTCTTGAATCCGGCACCAGCTTCACTTCATCCATAATGGATGATGAGAAGTCACTTGAAGACAAGACTTTTGCAAACTACAAGTTTTAATATGCAAAGGGCCTACTCAGCGAGGCGATAAGGAGGACCTTCTTCTTCAGCGGAAAAGAAGATCTGGCATCCAGGGGCAGTTACCACCCTGGTGGGTGGGAGGAGGCAGCGAAGATGTTCTGGCAGGATTTAAAGGGGAAGGAACACTGCTATAAGTGTGCATAGTACACCATATCCACATTCCTAGAAACGCTTGTTCCTATGGGGTCCTACCATCTCTGACTCTAAGCACAAAGAGTGGGGCTCTATGGAGAAGATTAATTTTTAGTAGATATGAAAATTACGTACCTTCCATAATTCTTGATCTTCCTGTGTATCTTCACCATTCATCACTGTTGGGTGTCTGTGGAGACAGACACCATGTGAAGAATTATTTTTTGGAGGAGCCAGCACCATTGGCGCTGCCTGAGGGCCACGCACTGCATGGCGCTCATGGGTTGGCCAGAAACTGCCATTGGATCCTCCTCCACCTCAGTTCTGCATGCCAGAGACAGAAGGAAAAAGTATAGTGAAAGAAGGCAGGCAAGGGGCCCAAGAGACAGCAAAAGGAGCAACTGAAAAGAATGAGCTGATGAGAGGACAGAGAAGAAAAGGGATCTGAAGGTTATGGGCGGGAGGCCCGTCCTGAACAACCAAGGAGGAAGGAAGAAAGAGAGGAAGGATAGAAAGAGGTTTTAGGCAGTGCAGGATGAGAGCGGGGGCCAGAATCCATCAGGGCAAGATCAATCAGAAGATCACCAGTGGATGATTCAAGAAGACTCCAAAATTCAAATTCTGGATGGGTAAGGCCACCCCAGCTCCAATCCCAACTCCCTAGGGGAAAATCACCTCTTTACTCCCCCTGCAGTTACCACAAGGAGAAAACAGGTTTTGGGGAAGGGAAGAAGGAACCCCTAAAAAACACACCATCCTCACCAGGAAAGTAAGAGAAAAGGCGGCAAGGGAATTATGGACAGCCCCAATACCATCCCTTCTTGAACTGGTAACGACTTATGGGATGGAGGCATCCTAAGAATAGTCCAGGATAGAGGAGGGGCCCCAGAAGACCCTAAGGGGCCTCACTAGCCCATTTCCAACATTCCCCCAAAGACCTCCCGATGGCCTGGTCGGAGATGACAGAATAACAATTGGGGGCGAGAAGGAGGCGGTATGGCTCAAGGAACTGAGGCCTTGTGAGGGAAGGTGGGAGGATTCAGTGATGAATGGTGAAGATACGGGAAGATCAAGAATTACAGTAGGTATGCAATTTCATTATTTATTGTGCTTTTGGTGACCGCCAGCCACCCAATAATTCCACCATGTCATGGACCCTCACTTCCACCTCCATATGGATCTGACCTTCCCCAATACCCCGGTTTACCCCCAGGGTGGGGCCACGGCACTGGGTCTCCATCGCAGCCGTGAGATGACGGGATAGTTGTGGAGGGCTATCCTGGAGGCTGATCAGAGCCAAGGGCTGGCATCATGGAGAGTAGCCGGATTCGATTTTCTTTCCCCTGTATGCGAGGGTGGGGTGTGCAATGATGCCAGCGTCCGTCCGCCCCTCAGAGTCAAGCTGGCCCTGGAGGATGCTCTGATACCCTGTCCTCCACCAGGGTACCTCTAGCATGGGCTGCACACGCCCTCCCCTGGAGAAGGACAGCAATCCCTGGGATGCTTCATCCTTCTCTCCCCGGCCGTCCATCCCATGACTCAGGCCCATTCCTGAACCCGGTCGTCAAGGAAATCCAACCGCCTGCGCTGATGGACCGCTCAGATATGCAATTTTCATATCTTACCTGTGTTGATCTTCATCATTCATCACTGTTAGGTGAGTACCAGAGCACCCCTGAGAGGGGCACAAGAAATCCTGAAGGAAAAACACCTCAGTTCCCAGGAAGAACAGGTGGGAGGGGACCTTCTGCTAGCCGAATAGAGCTGACCATTTGGGGATGAGGCAGGGTCCCTGAACCCTAGGGGAAGGAAGACGCCCCTGAAGTTCCATCTCACCCTGCAGGAGAACACATGGGTCCCTGGAAGGAGGAGGCCAGTAACCTGTGCCGGGCCAAAGGTGACAACCTTGAAATGCGAGCCATGCCATCCTCCTAATGCAGATCGCTGTCCCTGCAAGCCATGAAGTGACCTCACTGGCATCGTAAGATGCCCGTGACTGATGCCCTCGCCAACTCCGGCCTATAGCGGAGAGGGCTAAGGCTTGCCAGGTAGCTTCCGAATCAGGCAGCAATGCTAGAGCCTGGCCCAGCATCGCCTACAGATGCCTGTTATAGCAGCATGGTGTGCCTGATGTGAAATGATTGCCAGCATCATCCGACAGAGGAGAAAACTCTCCACCCCAGCTGATCAAACTCATGAGAGCCAGTATCAGGGAGCTGGTGCAGATCAGGTGTCTATGCCCGGACAGGGTGTCCAGACGGTGGATAAGGCAAAGAGCCTGAAACCTCGGGTCCCACAATACCATCTCCAGTAGTCCATAGGGGCTGGTTCCAGGGAGTATGGATGCTGCCAGGCACTATCTGACACCTGCTGAAAGGAAATCGGCCAGGACGGAACCACCAAATAATGCGCCCTGTATTTGCCTAAAAGGCTTATGTTGCACACTGCTATTGTCTCGTGCATAAAGAGAGATGTGCAAGTCCTGACCAGCCTCGAAAGGAAGCTGATACTGCACCTGATCAGCATCTGAGGACAGATGAACAGAAGGCTCCTCTTCTTTTGTGGAGGAAGACAAGGAGGTCGAGGAACTTGAAGAGTCAGATTCTGGCTGCAGTGGGGAACGGTTGGAAGACCTGCTCATCCATAGCCCTAACATACTGTGGGAAAGCCGCAGTCTGAGATCTGAACTGGTCCCAGGTCAAAGGTCCCAGAGGACCCATGTGGCCTGGGAGAAGGGAGCTGGTCGCAGAAGCACAGGCGAACCTGCCACCTGACGCGACGGTGTGTCTGCCAGGGCTAGAGGAATCTACATGAGAACCTGGCATAGGCGGAAAACCTCAGGTCTGTAAATTCACCGACCTAGCCTGAAAATTAAAACGGTCGGGACTTAACCCTGTGGGATGAGTTACCCTACGAGGGAACCGGGGCTGCATGGATCCGGAAGGGTGAACCCCAGCCCCACCCAAACAGACCTCCTTAGGAGAGGATGAAGGGAGGAGACCAGGCTCAGCACTATGGCTCCTCCCTGACCCCTAGAGCCAGGGATTGTGCCGATGTCCATCACCCCATTCCCTCAACCCTGTGGACTCGAGAAGCTCTCTTCCTCGTACCCTGTGTAAAGAGCCCCCAACTCAGGCGGCCCCCGAGAGAGAAGAGCTCAATCTTAATTCTAAGAGGAGGATGACACTGGAGACAGCAGCCACCCCCTCACTCAGAAACCCAATCACCACACCCGCAGCAGTGGGACCAATGACCATAACTGACCCCCAAACTGCCATCGGCTCAAGAGTCAGCAAATGCTACAGTCACCTGAGCTGCAGGAGGGGCACGTGAGGAGGCGCAAGGGTGCTGGGCTGTGGGGAACCCTCAATTCCAAATAATCAGGCCTCCAGTCCAGATCTGCCTCAGAATCGTCTGCCTCTGAGAGAGGCGATCAAGAAGAGCTCGGGCCGGTGGCCCCATGGTTCCTCCAGTCATGGTGCCACGACCTGGCCCTGCACCACTTGTGGCACTGTTGGGCGGGCTGAGGAATGCCCTGCATTGGGACTCACAGCCAAGGGCCCCAACAACGGGAAGCCTGCACCTCTGAAGAGGTGACTGCCAGAGCGGTGTTTCCTGCCTGGCCCCGAATGGGCCAGACCGGTTCCTCCTCGGCACAGCAGTAGGAATCTCCTCTATGGCAAGGCATGAAGAAGAGGAAGCCCCCTCTTCACCTGACCATGTAGGCCTGGTAAGGGACCTGGAGGAGGGCAGAGTGTCCTGCATTTGGACCAACGTGAGCGATAAGCAATTTCGAAAGTCGTATGAGTCCCGACGACTTCAATGCGCCGGTGTCTAGAACCCGATGGTCCATTGAGAAGCAGGCATCATAGGAATCCATGTTGTGATGCATCCAAGGCAGGAAAGGCAAGCGTCATACTAGTCGGTGCGGATATCTTGTCGGCCGCAGGGACACGATCCATAGAGGCCCACCTGTTTTCTTCTACCATTTCTTGTCCTGACGACCAGGCATGATGCGTATGGTAACTGAAAACAAACCAGACAAAGGACTCGATGCCGTAAATAAAAGGAAAGATCTTACTGGGATCTGGAATGGTGTCAAGTAGGCAGCAGAACTGAGGCGGAGTTGCGGTGGAGAAACAGAACGAGCTGAAGGCTTTGACGACTAGTAGGCCTCAGTACCTCGAGCAGGGGTGCTATCTCGATGGCGGAGAAGCAGAACTGAGGTGGAGGAGGACCCAATCGCCATTTCTGGCCAACCTGTCAGTGCCATGCAGTGCATCAGCCTCGTGGGCGGCACCATCACCTCCTTCAAAAAAAAATCTCCCATGGGGTGCCTGTCTCGGAAGACACCCAACAGTGATGAATGGTGAAGATTGACAGAGGTAAGATCTACCGTTACTGGGAGCTTGTGACCCGCACAGTGCAGAGGGACATCCTTTGAAATACTCCACAGTTCTGGGGTGTCATTCAGGTGCAGAAGTGATGAACTAGTTTGACGTCATGCATCAAATTCATGTTGTTACATGATGTGGAAAATGTTGGGAGTTTATAGAACGTTTCATGTTTCCCATTATCACGAATCATCTGGACAGGTGTAATGTGCAAATCAAACAATAGTATATATCCTAAAGAACTGTATTAATTATTCTGGAAAAGATTAGGATATAAAAGCAGCTCTTGTGTTACGGCAAAATGTGTTACTCAAAGTAACTCTACTGGCATATTACTGATTGAAATTATGATAGAGGCAATTGGTGCTACCTTCATATCACTTGTATACAACAAGAATATTTGGCCAGTGCTGTAATGGCATGTGAATATGTAACTCATTTTAAAGTAACAGCTACAAGAAACCTTTGCATCTGCACACCTAACAAAGGAACCTGTGAAGCCATAAAAGCTTGTGTATTACACGGTTTTCATTCAAGAGATACTGTATGTTAGTCCAATAAAAGGTATCAAACTATCTAGCAATTCTTTTATGAGTTGATATAAAAGTATTACATACGAACTTGTCAGCAGAAGGTCATATAGGTTTATCAAGTCTGTTCATTGCTGAGCCCAGAACTTATGTCAACATGAAACTCCCTTCCCGGTACTCTTACCCTCCCCTGACTCTGGCCCACACTCTTTTGAAACCCCAACCATTTTCTGGTTGACAAACTCCTTAGAGTTCATTATGTCCCACCACCATTCTCTTGTTGTGAAGATGTGTCTACTGATCTCCTCCTTGAACCTTCCACCCAATTTGTAGTGTTGTCCCCTTGGGGTCCTTATTCTCAATGAATGTAAAGAGATCCCAAGCTCAACCTTGTTTATACCTTTGAGGTCTAAAAGATTTGAATCACGTCTCACTTCCTTCTCTTCTCAGGTGAGTATATGTTTAGATTCTCTAGCCTTTCCTCGTATGAAAGATCCTGTTGACCTGGATCATCTTTGTAGCCTTTCTCTATTATATGCAGTAATGTTATTGGGATCTGTAGACAATGTATAGCTAAGAAAAGTCCTTTTGATTCATGCCTTAAGATGTTTTCAGATGAGAATTATAATTTGAACTTTTAATTATATTTAAAATAGGATATGATTCTAAACTTTTGCATGGAATAATACATGTTTAAGCAAGAAGGCATGACCAAGGGTTAGCTTACAGTCTGTTAATCACTCCTGAGGTGTATGTGGCACAAAATGAGGCCAAATGCCGTATTTCTCCTAGGGTTAATCTAACTCCTAAGAGTGCCTTGCTGCCATTATAAAGATTACTCCAGAAGAAAAATGTTAAAAGTGTACCTTCAAGATATTTTCCTCATTGAGAGGAAGATATTCAATAAAATAGTTCAGTCACCAACTGTTTAAGAATACTGGTTCAGAATCAGAATGAATCATTTCATTCATTCAGCAGTGCTAGAGGATGGAATGCTAACAGGAAGAATTCATGCACCATAGTGATCAGGCTGTGCATGGCATTGTAACAGAGGTCAATGTATGGGTCTCAGAATGCTGCCAACCAATCAGATTGCAACATTTCTGAGAACCTTTTATAATGAACAATATACAGTGCCATCATCAGGATCAAGTGCTCTCATCACAGATTTTGGTGTAATAGCTTGCAAGATACTGCAGGAAAATATAATCCAATGGCAATTACTCTAATAGGTGTAAATGGTGAAATCTCACACAAGAGCATTTGATTCTAGTGGATGATATGATATGATTCTTGTTCTGAGAGATTTTATTTGGTTTGTAATAAAATGTAAGCTGAACAGTACAATTTTGATTGCTACTGATGCAGTGCATTATTTGTATACAAGGTTTCTGAACCAAATATAACCATTATGCAAATAAGTAATATTACAGATGCATCCAAATAAATAAGTTAAAACCCATAATATTCCTGATAAGTCAATTCACTCAAATCCATGTCCAAATAATTTTCTTTTACCATATATAATTCTTAAGCTTCAATGTTTCTTACACGAGCAGGTCGGATTACACTGGTGAGTTCAAAAACTTTATTGACCTATTACCTGATTAGAATATGCCAGATGAGAACCGATATTGTACAGAAAGTTGTAGATTTGTACATAGAAAACTTTACATAACTGTACCATATACATTTGTCCATCTTTCAGAATAATTTCTACACCCACTGTGACGAGGAATGCTTATAACTCTCATTGCCATATTTTCCACCATCATAGCACAATTCACAGTATTTGATATATCTCAACAGAATGTAGCCATCCCAAGCCAAAACTGTCATTGATATATTTAACAATGAATTTTGTACATATACATTGAAACCAACATCAGCCAAGGAGACAGTTTTGCCAAAAAGCGGAAACATCCCAGGTATGTTAGCAGTGATTTAAGTTCCCGTCTTTAAAGGATCAGCTTTAAATTGCCCCTTTTATACAAAAGCCTCAACTCAATTTTTTACAGGTAGTAGTATTCCATAGTGTACATTTGTTTTCTAGTTCAATTCAAATTATCCTAGCTCCTTTCAATAAGAATCAGTAACTCTACTCTTCAGACTACAATACAGTTTGTGAGAAAAATTTAAAATTCCCACAGCAGGAAAAAAGATACCCCAGTGCATACAAAAATCAATAAAATTATGGGACTTCAGAAAATCGATAACATAAAATATAGAAATAAAATCATGTAGGAAGATCTATATAGTGTTTTTATATTACAGACCTGCATTTCTGTACAACTGTTTTCACAGAAGTTACTGATATCTTTGATAACCTCTTACTGTGCAAAAAGGTCATTTCAAAATATTACAGACACTGCTGCGGATATTTATCAATATTAGTTATAATTTATCCATTCTTCTCTTTCTAGAGACATCACAATAAGCACTTCCTTCAAAATACACACCTTTGTAGCTTCCAGAAGCATAACCCCGCTAAAGAATTAAATATTTATTTTGTAGATTATTTATTCTTCTGTAAAATGTTGGTAATCCTGTTGACTAGATGAGGGTGATAATGCCCATGTTGAAGTATGAGCATTGTTCAGTACTGGCTTTATGCTCAGCACAAGCCAGGGACGAGTATTCAGTACCATTAATCCTTCAGAAAATTGCAAGGAAATTCAGTGCAGCAAGCTTGGAATACAGGCCAGAGCATCCATGGCATACCCTCGGTATAGGTGAAAGCTGCCAAGTACAAAAGAACCGTTTAAAGAGGATCCAGACAGAGCGTACAATTTACAACCTGAGCCTACTGCTCCTATAAGGAAGCTGAGGGTTATTGATTCCTTTATAACGACAACTCCATCTGTAAGTGCTAGTGCTACTGCTTCTTTTCTCCATGGTCTTGGTCTGGTGGATGAGTTATTTTGAAGACAGTCCCAATGCGAAGATAGAACTTACGTAGAACAACTCGCAGTCCGGAATGAGATCAAACTGCATAATGTCACAAAAAGGGATAGTACCGAGAAGCATGGGCCTTGAACTGAAAAAAGAAAAGTTGTTTAATCATAGTTGGAATACTTCATAATCTTAAAACTCTAGTCATGTCACAGAAACTGCAGTTACGTAAGAACTTACGTAACAGTAGATCTTGAGAGAGGTTCCTGCAGTAGGTGTGAAGACCTACTGCAGAACCCTCTCGAAGTAAGATCATCAGTTTGGGAGTACAAAGCAACCTTCATCCATAAAACATACAGTGTATGCAGGCAGTAAATAGTTCAAGTTCTGCATGAAGTAGTAGAAGAAACAAACTTTACGTGTTCTGATAAGCTATTAACACTGCATGTTTAACAATTAAATTCTAACATGAAGCACAAGTCTGTAAGGAGACATGCTGTTATCCCTCACCTCATTATCAGGAGTAAAAACAAGACTGGTATGTGGTTAATAATGTTGCATATAATCGACTGTTTAAGGCAGCAGTTCATGTTGCAACAACTATGATACACTTCTGCCTTTTGTTCCACTTTGGATTGCCCCTTTTCCTCTATCTTGTACGATGTCCTTTTCTCTCCACTTTTAATCTGCTTTTGCATTTTTGAAAGATTTAAAATAATCACAGGAGCTCCTCTAAATATGCTACCCACATTTTCAACAGTATTTTCAGATGGTTCTGAAATACAGGTTACTCACCTGTAACAGGAGTTCTAGGAATGGTATATGTTGTTCATCCACACTTATTGGCAGGTCCCTTGCCGCTTTAAATCTTGCTGGAAGGTCTTCAAGCTGGCTCCTCCCACCCACCCGGTGGTAAATCTCTCGGCTCTGCCCCATGATACCAGATCTAGCCCGCTGGAAGCAAGGTTGTGCGTCGAAGCCGGGGCCGAGGGTGGGTCGTGGATGAACAACATATACCATTCCTAGAACTCCTGTTACAGGTGAGTAACCCTGTATTTCTAGGGACATGGATATGTTGTTCATCCACACTTTTTGGCAGACTCCTAGCAGTTCTCTGGGAGGAGGTAGGCAGAGGCACACAACCCCTAATTAGGTATAAAGACTGGAGAAGCAGGCCACGACCAATATCCGGCATGACCCAAGGTCTATGTGGAAGGGAAAAGCGGTATAGCCTACTTCCAGGTAGAAGCCCTGCGGATATCCTGGGCAGGAGTATCCTAGGAAACAGCCACGATGCAGCGGAAGGGTGGGTAAAATGGGCACTTATCCCTCTGGGAGGCTCCATACCCGCCCACCTATAGCGGAGACCTATGCAGGAGGTGACCCACCCGCTCGTCGTCGCTGGCTGCAGGTCTGCCAGGTGCGGCTTCAGCGTAGATGAGAAACAGCTGGCGAACCTCTCCCAAACTTCAGCCCTACGCTCCCTGGGTGGCGGCGTTAAATAGGTCCCAATGGATCCTATATCTCGGCCTCCAGCGTGAATGGATGAACCCCGGCAGAGACAATACCCGGTTAGGGAAAGACTCTGCCACCGTCTACGGAAGGAACTTGGTGGGGCTAGGACAACCTAGTCCCTGTGGAAGACCAGATAGGGAGATTCAAAGGGCGCCTGAACTCTCCCTCCTTCTGGATGGCAGGTAGCCCCAAGAAGGTGTTCTTCCACAACAGGTGGGGAACTCGCACCTGTGCAAGGTTGAACGGCTTGCCCGTGAGCTAAGCCCATACCAGTGAAGATCCCACAGAATGGGGATACTCTCCCCAAAGGGAGGTGTGATCAAGGCCTAGAAAAGTGCCAGACCACCTTTTCTGCGCCACCGACTGCCTCCGGCCCACGCCTGGAAGACAGGGGTGACCAACAGAAGCACCTAGAGCATCGTCGGCGAAGCCCTAGTTCAAAGAACGGACTGCAGATGGTCCAGAATGCTCGCCCAGGGAGGAGAGGGCCCAGGCCCTATCCCATCATCAAATGGAGAACTCTACCAATTGAAGGCAAACATGTTTGGCTGACTTCAGCAGGACACCTCGAGCGTCAAGGACCTTGCCAGAAGGACCCAAGGCCTGGCCCCTAGCCACTGAGGGACCAGGCCTGCCAGTCTGGGGTTGAGGTCCAAAGAAAAGACCTTCCCCTGAAAGAGAGAGACCAGGACCGGGCGGGCTGGAAGCCGCGTCAGGAGCCTGGGGCTGAGACTGAGGAAGCTGGATACCAGAGCTGGCAATCCAGTCTGGGGCTACCAGCATCACCTGCACCTAGTCCCTCCTTGCCTTGCCCGTGGGTCAAGGGAAATGGGAGAGAGGCAGGAAAGGCCTGGGGTCTGTGGCCTCGGCATCCCCTACAGCAAACCTCGCTGAGGGGCGGGCATGAAACAGTCTCGGCCTCGTATTCTCCCTGGAGGGAAGGAGGGAGAAGATCCTGTGCTACCTCTGGCAGGGAGACCACTCGTGAGCGCAGCCTATGTCCAGCTTAGGGCATCAGCCAGGGTGCTGGAGGCTCCTGCCATCAAATGGCTGGAAACCGCCTCGGCTGCGTGAAAAACAATGCGGAGAGAACACTCCTTACGCCGAGGTAAGGGCTCGACCGAACCTGGCAGGTTGGGTAGCACATTGGTACGTGGTGTTGTCCGCTTGGACTTAAACCACTAGACCCCGCACAAACGGAGCAAGTGGTGCAAGCTAAGCGGACCGCCTGGCTCCAGCGGGTAGAAAAGACATCGGGACTCTCGAGAGGACCAGAAGCGGCACTCTGTATTCCCTAGATGGGCACCCCACCCATCCGAGAAGCATCGGTCGGAGAAGACCGTCGACTCAGGGCGGACGAACAGGATGTTCTCCTGCAGGAGCTGGAACGGTCCGAGGGGGAGCGCCCTAACTCCTGGGCTGTAGTCATGAACTGGTCCAAGGCACTGTGACCGCTGGCTGGCCAGTCCCCACTAGGGGAATGCATGAACCAGCGGGTCCAACAGACCACGCTGGAGCCGGCCGCCATGGGCCCAGGAGGTGCAGGAGGTCGGCAGGCGCAATTGCCCAGTCAGACCTGACCAGGTAAGGGAGGAAGAACCTCAGCCCTGTCTGCCAGGAGCCGAGCTCGGACTCAAGAGTCGAGCCTCTTCCGGCAGCATCACCGCTAAGACGCAGTTCCAACGTGGCCCGGTAAAGGGAGACCAGTCTGAGCCTGGAAGGGTTGTAATCAGGCCGCCATCTGGGTGGGGTTACGCCCGGACCCCTCAATGCCGCAGAAAGCTGCTGAGCAGAGAGCGAAGGGCCTGGCCAGGAACTGTGAGAGATCCCCGCTTAGGAAAGGGAGGAGTCTCCCAAAGAACGGACAGAACGAGGATAATACGCCCTGGAGGCCCAGGAAAGAAGCCACACGCCTCGAACCAGGCGCCTCGGGCCGGAAAAGCAAATGGGCAATCGCCACTGCGGAGAAGAAAAGATTGGAGTTTCAGAAAACTTCCAACTGATTTGAAGACCGAAATTTCCAGGAACTGGTCAGAACCAGAGCACTAAGGGAGGGAACCTGAGCTTCCAAGCGGTAAGGAAGATCTGGCGTCATGGGCGGAGCCGAGAGTTTTACTACCGGGTGAGTGGGAGGAGCCAGCTTGAAGACCTTCCGCAAGATTTAGCGGCAAGGAACCTGCAATAAGTGTGGATGAACAACATATCCATGTCCCTAGAACACCCATTTTTAACCTCTTCTTGTGGCATGACCCAGCATGCAATAGACACTGCACTCCTTAACCTTATGGGATACTGAGGACATCAGGATAAACTCCAAGCCACGTAACTAACTATGGCTGAAACATAATGAATATAAAACTAAATATGAATAAAAAAACTAAATATGTCTCTATACAAATAAATTTAGAAACAAAATGAACAAAGAGATTAACATCAGAGATGGGAAAGAACTGCATTATAAAATTAATAAATTTTTTCCCCAATAATAAAGAAACATTCATGAAAATGCTCACACCATAATGCAGGTCAGCCCTGATTAGGCTTTCTGTCTAAAATAAAATTTTCATCTTAAGGCATGGTGCACTATTTTAAGTTTATCTAGCTAATCCTCCGTCCTTCCTGCTGGCATTTCATTACAACTGCAGCTTTCAGTGCGTTCGAGAACTTCCACGGCTGATGTCTTAGCCGGGGGTTCAGCTGCAGGAAAGTGTAAAGTGTTGCTCAATATACAGAGCTATTATTGCTCTGGTTTGGTTTCATGTTCCCCATGTCACACTGAAACCAAGCACAGACTGTCCAGTCGCTGGACTTTGTATCAATGGTGAAATGGGGAATTTTAAAGACCAAACTGGAACTAATAATAACTCTGTATATTGAGCAACACTATACTTCTCTAGCAGCTGTCCTCAAATCTGATGTCAGCTGTGGAAGGTTCTAAGATGCTCTGGTGGCACTTGTAATGAAATGCTAGTGGAGGGATCAGAACCAACCAGATAAACTTAAAATACCAGCATGCCTTCAAGCAAAATTTTTATTTTAGGCAGAAAATCTAATCGGGACTGCCCCACACCATACTGTGGGACGTTTTCAGTGGACATTTCCTTTTAACTGGTGCTTCTGTACCACCCTTTCTAGATTTAGTTAGCAGACCAATCTACATCTAAGCCCCAATGTTGGTGGGCATGACTAAGGTACTCCCACATTTGGAGAAAATTTAACCGTATCTAGGCGAAAATTATATTAAGCTCGCTTGGATCCTTGCAAACAACCACAGTAATCGGATCAGCTTTGCCTCTCTCAGGACCTGCTGAGGCAGGGCAACTTTGTAATGGAAATAAGGACTGAATGCAGGATTCCTAATTCCTGACTCTTTACTGGACGTAAACAGGATCAGATTCATTTCATTCACAAAACTTATTCTGGTCCAGAGACCTATTAATGCTCTGCTACATTGGGAATTACAGTAACCATTTCAGCCCATTACTGCATAGACAGCCTGAAGCTACTATCATGGCAGTGAAGCAACCTATACCATTCTCCCAGATTCTCTCTGCACCTAATTTCTGTCAAGCACCATGCACTTTGGGGGCAACTTATACCCAGATACTTCACTCCAAACATGCCCCACTTAATGAACCATTCAACAAGTATGTGGGCCACTAACTTCATGGCATGACACATAGCATGTTCAGGTGACACCTGCATTACTGGCCCCACCAGACTGACTTTCCTCCTGAACAGGAAATCCTGATACCCCAACATAAAAGTCGGGAAGCATAATCCAGAGTTCTGCACACTGCAGCACCCTGCAGCTGGCTCCAACCTCTTCCCCTGGACCACCCAGCCAGAATGACCACAAGAGCCTAAAACACTTTTAGGGTGACTACACTCCACTTTCTCAGAGACCTCCTCTTACTTCATAAATCTGTAGCTGCAGCTCTATCTCCATTCCCTTGCTCATCTTCTCCAAAGATGAAGTGGCTGACTTGTAGATCTTTCTCCCCTCCTGTACAGGCCCATCCACTCTTCTGTGGAATCTGCATCAGGCCTGAAGGCTAACAGATAGTAGTTCTTGAAGAGGTACCCTCCAGGTTCTCTCACCCTCTTGAGGATAACCTAAACTGTCCCGATGACCTAGAGCTCCACAGGTTAGAATCCTACCACTTCCTGGGCCAGGGCAAATCCTGAGCACCTGAGGTCTGTCAGCTGTAATGGAGACTCCCTTGCAAGCAAGGTGTGTACATCTCCTGTCACCCCAGACACTGAAGCTGGCAAGGCACTCGCATCCCCAGGTTGGGTTGGGTATGCAGCAGGCAACTGTATGCCCTAGCCTGTACAAAGCCAGCGCCATGGTGAACATCTCATGTGCTCACCCTTTAGGGCACCTCTGACACCCAGCATACAAGCCACGCCTGCAAGACCCCACCCCACCAGCACCCCTGCATGGGACACTGAATGGACCCTTTGCCCATGTCCATGGACACCCAGTGCAAGGGCACCAGGGACATAATGCCACCTTCCCTAAAAGGGATCACCGCCTCACTTCTCCCTCTCTGACCTCCCTAACCTTGAATCCCTGGGGAACAACTAACTTTCCCACCTAAGGGGCCCCATATATAACTGTACTATGCTCTTCCTACAGCCACTGATGCCAAAGGGCAATGCCAAGGCACCGACCCTCTAATAAGAACACTGGGGACAACCCTGCCCCCTGCCATAGAGGAAGGGTTGTTCAAATTTAAATAAGAATTCTGTATTTACTGGATACTTACCCTTTCATCACTTATTTTAAGAACTTTAGTTAAGAACAGAAGTAGGAGATTAGTCCAAGCCTCCTGTGACTTTCTGATGTGAGAGTAAGGAAATAGCTTAGGGTCTCACTACATGTACTGTGAAGAAAAACAAAAACATACTGTTTAAGAGACAAGCCTTACAGTACTAAATCAAAGTATTAGTGGTACTAAAATACACTTAAATAGTAACATATTTTTTAGCTGTTTCATTTTTCTGCAATTTTATTTTAGTTAAAAATAATGCAGTGCCATTTAGTCAAAACATGTGCATGTGTGAGTTGGTTGTCACAAAATGCAGACTTTTATGACAGACATCAAATGCCTCTGATGTCGGTACCACCTCTACACCAAGGTGAGTCCAACTGGCTCCAATGTTGGTACCAATGTTGTCCTTTATGTCATGTCAAGATGTAGACATGGAGACAGGCTTAAAAGGGTCTCTGTACTGAGCCCAAACAAGACCTCATTCAAGTTCTCCTCTTTACTTATGGGTAGCCCCATTCTAGACCCTGTTCTACTGCATCCTCCAGCCACTGCCTGTCAGCCAGAACACTGCTGTCATACTACAATCACTCACATAGAAAGACAAATTTATATCAGACGTATCACAATTTCTCTTTCTGTTAGCTCGATGTTATCACTGTGTAATCTTTACACATGGCATATCTGCTCCCCAACCAAGGATCACTTATACAGCTATAGTTTTCATTAATTTTATTTTATTAATGCAATAATTGTGTATGAAAATACCTGTTTTTGCAGAAATCTTCTAAGCTCAAATGTTGTAATTAACAGTTTGCTGGGGGGTCTGTCTGTCTGGGGAGGGAACAGGGGTTAAAACAGGTGAGCGTCTCTGTGTCTGGCGTGTTGGAGCACGTGACTATCAAACAGCAAATAGGCTACTTGTGCAGACTGGGATCTTCAACCCCTAAGTCTGGACTGTTCTTTTGGGAGCTGCTGTGGCAGAGAACAGGGCTGACCTCTGCCACATGCAATAGTTGTGCAAGTAAAATAGATTACTCACCTATAAACGTAGTTCTTGGGATGGTACATGGTTCACATCCACATGATGGCAGTTCTCCCATAAGAGCTGATTCACTGGAACGTCTTCAAGTAAAGCTCCTCACACCACCCAGGTGGTATATCCTGGGCCTCCCTCGTGATGTCTGCTCCTCGTGACGCTGGAAGCAGGGATCCACATGCCACTTGCCAGGAAGGTTGGGTGGTTGGTGTGAATGTGAACCATATACCACTCCTAGAAATGAAAATTATGTACTCACTGTAATTCTTGATCTTCTAGGAATATCTCGACCATTGATTCACACCAATGAGTTCTGAGTTGAGGCACTATGACCCTGTGGGTACCAGAACTTTTCAGGTGGGCTGGTGCCAAGGCAAGCTGTCGCATCCGTGATGCTGCGAGGGAGGTCATGGCAATGGCCTACCTCAGCACCAGCCCTCAACCACCTCAGTACCTTTTCACTGGCGAGGTGCAGCATTACCCAACACTTATGCACTTAACCTAAGGGCATAAAACAGCCCTGGTGACCTATGTAAGAAGGGTCAACAAACCAGTAACCCAGCTGTCTTCACAGCACAGCAAGAACAAGGGTGAAACCAACAAACAGAGTGAAAGAGCCCAGGGATGGTGGGTGGTAGTGGAATCAATGGTGAAAATATTCTAGAAGATCAAAAATTATGGTGAGTATGTAATTTTCTTAACTTCCACGAATCAATCTTCACCATTGATTAAAACCAATAGGTTAGAGTACCAAACTCAGACAAAAGTCCCCCAGGCCAGGGCTGTAGGAGCCAAGGCTCACTCAGGACAAAAGTCCATTGAGGATGGTCCTGTCAATGGAGGTGTGCTGCCTGGCATGGACATACAGGGCACAGTGCTTGATGAAGGTGTGCACTGTGCTCCAAGTTGCAGCTCTTCAAATATCACCAATAGAGACAGAGTGATTCTCTGCCAGGGACATGGCACCACTGTGGTGGAGTGGACACAAAGCTGGCCTTCCAACTTGATCTGCACCATAGCATAGCAGTGACGAAGGCAACTGATAATCCAAACAGAAATACATTTGACTGTAAGAGGCTGTCCCACCGACTAGGATGAAAGGAGTCAAAGAGCTGTTTAGACTGCATGAAGTCCTTAGATCTGTCTAGGTAAGACCTGTAGGGCTCTCCTGACATCCAGAGAATGGAGAATGCACTCTCTTCATTCTGGAAGTCAGGAAAGTATGTAGCACACAAGAAGTTGATTTAAGTGAAACTACAACACCACCTTTGGTACTTAAGAACAGTTACATAAGTACTTACCGTAACAGTAGATCTTCAACTGAATCTCTTTCATCAGGTCACACCTATGGAACTTATAGCCACCAGGCACTAGGACCACATGGAACTTTTCAGCAGCCTAGTAGGGGCTGCCCATGCCAATGTTGTACGCTGACATCCTTTATATAAGCGTGGTTGCCTCGCCTTCTCCTCAGTTCCCCCGCCGGAGACCATACTGCTAGGCCTCCCCTAGGGAACCAATAAGAGAGATAAGGTGCTCAGTTATAAGAAAGGCTGGAGCAACAAGAAAGCCAGTCTGGAGACAGACCCAGGGGAAGAAGGAGAATCGCATGACCTGATGAAAGAGATCCTCGAAGATCTACTGTTACGGTAAACTCTTCACGTAACTGTTCTATCTTCTTCAGGGATTTCTCTTTCATCAGGTCACACCTACTATGGACAAGTTCCAAGCAGTACAGGCAATGAGATAGTCTGGTGGCAGGAGGCCAAGGCCTAAGAAGAAAGCTCAAGCACAGCCAGGCTGAAGCCAGCTGTCTTCTGAAGCAATGTCCAGACAGTAGTGCTTTGTAGTGTGGACAGTATTCCAAGTGGCAGCTATACAGATTTTGGTAGTAGACACGTTTCCTGAAATAGGCAACCAAGGTGGCCATATCTTGGGTGGCGTGACCATGAACTCCAGGAAGATCCTTACTGTACTTCCTATAACAAAAAGTAATACAGTTTGCCAACCATTTGGACAAACACTGCTTAGAAAATGGAATGCCCTCTTTCCCAGGGCCAAAGAAACAAATAACAGAGAGGACTTTCTGCAGTCCTTAGTATGGTGTGTATAGTATCTGAGAATTCTGTGTACATCTATAGTATGGAACAATGCTTCCTCTGCACTGGCATGCTCTGGGTAATAAACAGGCAGGTGGATAGATTGATTTAGAGTAAACTCAGACACCATTTTGGAAAAACTTAAGGTTAGTGCACAGAGACACCCTGTATTTATGAAAATCAAATAAGGCTGCTCACACAAGAGCCTGTTGCTCTGAAATACTTTGAGCAGAAGGAATAGCAACTAAAAATAATGCTTTCCACGACGAAAGCATAGCTCACAAGATGCGGCTGGCTCAAAGGGGACAAAGTCAGCTTTCCCAGAACGAAATTCAGGTCCCAAGCCGGGCTGGAGTATGGTTAGAGGCTTCAAGTGGAGAATTCCTCACAGAAAAGTACAAGCTCATATCCAGCTGGGCCACTGTACGGCCATCAATGGGTGCATGGAAGACTGATATAGCAGACAGGTGCACTTTAGTAGAGGAATATTGGAACCCCACATCCGACTAGGACAGAAGATACTCTAGAACCTGGTTCACCGGACAAGTGAACGGGTCCAGATGATGGGAAGCAGCCCATGTAGCAAAATGCTTCCACTTCATCGAATAAGTGACCCTGGTGGAGGGCTTCCTGACGGCCACCAGGCCATCAGCCACGCTTTGAGATACCCCAAACCAAGCAATGGCTAGGTCTTGAGGAGCCATGCATGCAGGTGGAGGGACTTGAGGTCCGGATGGACCAGTGTCCGCTGTGCCTGCCGTCAACAGGTCCCTGCTGAGGGTCGGAAACTGGAGGTTCCACGGCCAATTGCTGCAGTAATGGAACCCAGATCTGACGAGGCCAGAATGGTGCCACCAGAATTGGGTGTTCCCGCCTCCATTTGGAGCTTGATGAGCACTCTTTGGACCAGAGGAAAGGAGGGAAGGCGGAGGAACTTCACTTTCCAGGAGAGGACATCAAGTCTCACCACAAAACTCTAGGCCCTGGATCTAATGAGCAGAAAAGCGGCAGTTTTGTGTTGAGTGGGGACACAAAAAGCTCCAACTCTGGACAACCCCACCTGTCGAACAGGTCTTCTACGATTGACGTCCAGCAACTTCCACTCATGCATTCTGGACTGTGATCAGCTGAGGATGTCTGCCAAGGCATTTTGGTCCCTGGAACATGGACGGCCGATGGATCTAGACTGTGATCTAGAGCCCACTACCAGACTCTAGCTGCCCCTCTGCACAGGGAGTAGGAATGAGACACCCCTTGTTTGCTGATGTAATAAACTACACTGAGGTTGTCCAACTGCACCAGCAGGGACCCAGAAAGAAATGGCTCTGTAAGGCCCGTAAGGCATACAGAACTGCCCTCATTTCTAAAACATTTATGTGGAGGTGAGCCTCTGTCAGAGATCAGGTCCCTGGGAATGAAAGGGACCCAGGTGTGCTCCCCAACCAGACCCAAGGCATCTGTGGAGAGGATCTGTTGAGGAGAAGTTATGAGATGGGGACCTCTCTTAGAAGATTGGGGATCCATCCACCACTGAAGTACTATGCGTACAGGGAGAAGACAAGAACCTGCTGATCCAGATCATCGCGCGTTGATCCAACTGGACCCGCAGGGTCCACTGGGGATCCTCATATGCAGTCTGGCCAAAGGTACAGTGACAATGGATACGGTCATCAGGCCCAACAACTGCAGGAATGTCCTGGCTGTGACGCACCGACTCTGGGCAACCAACTGTGCCTGAGCTATTAGGCATTCTGTCCTGTGTTGGGGAAGGAAGGCCTTGCCCTGGATCATGTCCAGAATAGCCCTATGTACTGCAGCCACTGGCATGGGATCAGGACAGACTTGGGCAGATTGACAGTAATCCCTAGGGCTTGGAACAACTGCCTGATACGTCCAGAGTGAGCTGCCAGAGATCCCTGGACTGGGCCTTCAGTAACCAGTCATTCAGATAATGGAAGACATACAAACCTTCGCGCCTGAGGGCTGACACTACTGCTGCTAAGCATTTGGTAAAGACCCATGGTGCAGAGGATAAGCCAAAGGGAAGATCTGGAATTGATAATGTTCCCCAGAACAGGACCTGAGGTACCGCCTGTGGGGGAGTAAACCTTGATATGTAGATAAGCATCCTGCATGTCCAGGGAGCATAACCAGTCCCCTGCCTGGGCGGAGGCAGCAGGCCTTGCAGGGTGACCATCCTGAACTTCTTTGTATTGGATATAAAAATTTAGGCCTTTGAGGTCTACAATGGGCTTCAAGTACCATGTTCATTTGGGGAACGAAGAAAACCAGGAATAGAATCCTTTGTTCCTTTGCTGCCGGGCACTGGTTCTATAGCCCTTTACGCAGCAAGGTAAGCACCTCCTCCTGGAGCACTGGAATGTGGTTAGGAGGATAACTGAGAGGAACAGGTGGACATACTGGAGGCTGTTCTAGAAGTTCTACAGCGGCCCCACTCGACTAGCTGCAGGACCCAAGCATCAGTTGTAAGGGCCCTCCACTGATCTAGATGGGGAGAAATGACTCTCGACCACCACCTCCTGGCTTGGGGCAGAAGAGGGGGTCAGGCAAGGAGTCACGCTGAAGCAGGGCCAGTGGCCAGGCTGCACTGCCACCTCTGCAGCTTTTGGCAGAGGCACCTGTGGTGGAGGAAGGAGCAGGCAAGGTGGTCTCTGCTCTGCGCATACTCTGACATCTGGTTCCTGACCCAGCCTTATGGGAGACCTTACAAAGAAGAGTATGCGGTCTGCTCCTGGTTTGGGTATGATAGAAGAGTGGACAGACTTAATGAGCTCTGCCAGAGGCCTGCAGGTCATTGATAACATGCTGCATGTCAGGGCCTAAGCTTAAAGCCCCCAAATGGGGCATTTAGAATGTTCTGCTGGACATCAGCAGCAAATTCAGAGATCCATAGCCAGTAGTGCCTTCCAAGGCAGATGCCAGTGGCAGCAGCCATGGCATCAGCCATGTCATAAATGGCCCTTAGAGAGATGCCCGCTGACATCCGCCCAGCCTGGAGAGTCTTAAGAAGTTCCTACCTCTGGGGACCCTCAGGAAGGGCCTGTGCTGCAGCTCTGCCCTTCTTCCAGAGGGTGTTTGTGTTCTTGACCATGTGAGACAAGTAACTGTCAATCCTAAGACCTAAGGTGGCAAGCAAAGGTCCTCTTGCCCCAAAGGTCAATCCTCCTAGATTGCCTGTTAGGGGGAGGGAACTAATTGCTTGGACACCTTGGGCCTATCATGAGCTGCTTTGATGACCACTGAGTCAGTTTCTGGTTGGGTAGCATAGAAGGCTTTCCCAGAGGGGCCTGATAAAGCTTATCAGCCTTCCTTGGTATGGCAGGGACCGGTTAGGGCCTGTGACAAGTCACAGTGGCAGCATCATCCAGGGCTGGTAGCAAAGGAGGGATGACCTTGGGAGAAGACTCAGGAATCTCCAGGAAACCTGCCAGGTTACTCCTGGTGATATTCTCCTCCTCAGTCTGGAACCCCATAGTAGCCCAAAGGTAAGTAGGTAGGTAAAGTTTATTTTACCCCAGGAGTCTTTTAGCATCTTAGTAACTTTAGCAGTTATCTGACTAGGTGCAGCTCCCCGAGGTGTGCCTTTAAGAGAAATTTAAATGAGCTTAAGGCCATAGCCATTCAGAAAACAAGAAGGGTAGTGAGCTGAGTGAGAGCTGCTGGAAGGCTTCAGAATTTTTCTCCACTGGACTGAGCAACACTGCCCCTAAGGTGTCTCTCAACTTTCCTTGCTGACAGTGTCAAAGTGCTTATCTGGGTAAAATGTTCCTCATATTTCTGTTTTAATAGTGTGCTGAGTGAAAGTATTACAAATGTGTTAGTGCCGTGCTAATTTTTTATTTTAAGCGCAACTGTGCTATTTTGACTTTATTTTTACGTGACTGTTCATTTTAAATGTTAAATTTATCACGGGTGCTTAATTTAGATAGTTCCTCTCTTTTCTGACCAAATTCTTGTGGGAACCGTTTAATTGGGGACAGTTGCCTTGTTTTTTACCTCAGACCTCGCGGGATTACCGTGAGGCACTCCACTGGAATTCAAATCTTAACAGTGCCTGGTGATTTCTCTCAGGATTGGAATTTGAAGAGAAACCCTTCTATATATATGTTTATACATAAAGGAACTGGACCTAGGTATCATCTGTCGCAGGGACTGTTCGAAGGGTTCAGCAGCCACCTGTGGCAGTTGACAAGTATTGTTGGGTTTTCTATTAAGATTGGCACTGTGTAGATCCCAGTTCTACAACAACGGAAAAAAAAAAGGCACAGGCAACAGACAGAGCTAATTAACTGGGGCAGGACTGGCCAGTGGCGTTTCACAGAAACCTGCACTCAGTTCAGAAGTCCAGGACTGGTTTGCTTTGCTTAAAATTGGCAAAACATAGCAGACAAACCTTTGATTATTAGGGCTGAGGACATATCAAAGGTTTCTGACTAGGGGCCATTCAAAAGTACTAAAATGTAAGGAGGTGCTGAGGAACCCTCCAGATCCCAGCCAAAAATGTAAGCTTCCAAATTACCAAGTTCCTCACATTTTAAAAATAACAGAAGTGACGAAGGAAGCAAACTTGATCAAGCCACTGATGAAGTGGCTAAAAGAAGCTCTGCCTAGACATAGATGCTCCCGTCACTCCTGGGAAAGCCAATAGCGAGACAACAGCCAGCTTAAAGCATACAGAAAAATCTGCACAGTACTCCATCTGTGCAAAATATGGAAAAAGCATGGCAACTGTTTCAGACCCTACAAAAATGTGTCCTTTCTTTACTGGGTTGTAAACACTCTTCCACAGTTCTCTTTCCCATAGACTGTGAAGGTGATTCAGTTGATGATAAATAATTTTATGATGCCCTGCCTACAGAGGCTGCTAACACTCTTCCACAGTTCTCACCACAGAGACTGAGGGTGATACAGTGGATGGTAAATATTTTATTCTGCCCTTGCTTACAGGGGCTGTCATCACTGTTCCACAGTTCTTGCCCCAGAGACTGTGAGGGTGATACAGATGATATGAGAATTTTATTAGGTGGAGCCCTATGTATCCAAGGAGGTTCTCCTCTATGCCTTCATTTATCCAAAACATACTGGACACCCTGAACCCCCTTTTCTGGAGTCCTTCCAAGGTGAGGATAGAGATAAGAAAAGAAAATATTATACGGAAATGAAAGGTTCCACCTCCTAAAAGCCCTATCTATAATAAAAATATAAATAACAATACCAATACCACTAAACTGCTTTCAAACCCCACTTCTGTGGCAGAAGTTTACAAGCGGTCTAGAAGTGTGAATAAATAAATACATAAATATATCAACTGTTTAACAATCCTAAGTGCCTGCCTGTACATCCCAACCCTGTGAGTACAGTGCATCAGGCAGCTCATGAGAAAGCTAGGGTCTCCTTGTCCTCCTTTCTCCCTGGAAATGGACTCCAGAAAATACATTTCTTAGTTAGCCACTTGAATACTTGTCAAAATTTTTGCCTGCGGCTTTTCAGCCAAAAAAAAAAGCAACACTTTCTTGAACTCTGTCCTGGGTTTTGTGCAGGAGCCAGTGGATATGGCTAACCTGCTCCGAAGCTATGTAATACCATTTCTACAGGACGACAACAACGATGCACCTCCAGAGTCACGGCCTTGCCATCTCTCTGAGGTGCTTTGTCTGGCCTAGAACTACTGGTCTACCTTCAGACTCCCAGTTTAAAGCCATGGACTTTCCTGGTGATCAAAACATACTGTTCAATTCCAGAACATCTCAAACAAGGCCCCCTGCCCCAGGAACTTCCTCCCTGAGGGCATTAGGGGCAGAGTTTTTCCCAGCCTTCTTTCAGTACAGGGCGTTGCAGTCTAA
Source organism: Neoceratodus forsteri (assembly GCA_016271365.2). Lineage (NCBI taxonomy): Eukaryota > Metazoa > Chordata > Ceratodontiformes > Ceratodontidae > Neoceratodus > Neoceratodus forsteri. Next base: position 983,325,799 of record CM057455.1, read on the forward strand.
AGCCTGACGTTAGTGTGGGCAGATCTCATGTGACCCAGGTATCTAAGCCTCTATCCCCAACACAGATGTTTCTGTTGGAATGGGAGGCAAAAACCATTCTAGCTCGAATGGTGGAGAAGGTCCTGGCCATGAAAGAAGAAAGGGCCTCTACTCCACGGAATTCCTGACATAAAAGACAACTGGGAGTGGTTCTCATCTTGATGTCAAAACCCATATTCAAGATGGTCACTCTGTTACTATTCATACAGCCCTTACAGTAGGAGATGGCTAGCCTCCCTGGTCAAAAGGGCCCCTTTTTTCCATATATTCTTAATGAGGTCACACACAAGGGCAGGTTCACTGCGGCCCTTCATCCTTCCTCAGCCCAAGAGTCGTACAAAGTGCTGGGCAGGGGCAGCAGCACACCTCAGGAATCTGGGCATCTGTAGCTACACCTAAGTTGCCGATTAGCCTGCCTAAGTCTCCTTGTCAGGTCAAGGAGTCCCTTTTTCCCCTTACAGGGCTCTCTAGCTGTAGTCTGGGGTTCCCAGGTAAATCTAAACAAAATCTCACCTGGAACCCCCAGCATCCAGGAAGGATATGCCTTCCTTCCGCAGGCAAGAATTCAAGATGACCCTCATTGGCATTTTCTTCATCCAGGGACAGCGAGACCAGCCAGCAAGCACCTGACTGGGTTTGAATCTTTAACCCTCACTGGTTCAGTATATGATCGGCCCTGAGCAAATCACGTAACTCTGACATTTCTTCAGGCTATTGAGACACATGGCTTCAGTGCCTGCAGTGGTCCCAAGGTTCAGATACAGGATGCGTCACCTGCAAGTCTCCTTGTAGCTTGCTGGTCTCAAGAAACCAACAATTTTCAAAGCTGAAAACTCAGATGGAGCAGTTCCACAGATGCCTTCCCCTGTGGTGGGAAGCGCATCTGGACAGTGCTCTCAGTAAATGGCACCTAGACTCTCCAAGAGTCACAGTTAATCTTATTTCTTTTTGGAACTCAGAGAAATCTTTCTAGTTCAAGCATTTGCTCGGTCATAAAGGAGAGACTTACAGAGTCGAACAGACACTACTGCAATAGCCAGATCAGGGTACTCTGTTCACAGGTGCTATAAAAACTGGTCTCTCGCCTTCTACCTGGGAGTCAGCCTTTCAGCGAGTCACCTCCCAGGCAAACACTACTCTGGCAGAGGCTCTAGTCGCATCAGTCAGGGCCAGAGTTAATGGACTCTGAACAAACAAGTACTAGCCACGGTATTTTAGACAGTTGGGCACCCAGAAGTGAATCTGTCTGCCTCTCCCCTCAGCTTCCAGTTTCCTCATTTCTGTTGAGGCTCCAGTCCCAGGATCGCCTTCTCTGGAGCTTTGATCCTGGTCTGGTCAGGGAGGTTCTTATATGCATTCCCCGATTCTCAAGTATTTTGAAACTCTTACAACAGCCTGCATTTAGGATTCTGGTGGCTCCTGATTTGCCCAAGCAAGCCTGGTAACCTCTCCTTCTTTCAATGGCTCAAGGCAGTCCATTCACCTACCTCCCTGCTGACCCTTCCTGAGACAGGAGTGCACTATCCAGGCATACACTCTTCCACCTCAAGGCCAGAGTCTGCATCCTCACAATACTCTTGACAGGTCCTTAGGATAAGGAGGGTGGTTAAAAAAAAAAAAATCAAACACTAAGAAAACTTAAGCAGCCAATTGTAAAGGTTTTCCCTCTGGTGCAAGAGCAAAAGATTGAATCCATTCAGTCTCAGACCCTCAGCTGCTAGACTGCCTGGTACTCTTACAGTCGTCAGGCTTGAAACCATCTTCCCACAAGTGGTGGCAATTTCGGACTACCTTTTTGGTGGGAAAAAAAAAAAAATCAGTTTTTCCCCATGTCATATTCAACAGTTTTCCAAATGCCTCTTGCACCCCAGCCTCCAATCTGGGGCCTGTTTCCTCCTCGAGCCCTAACCTTTGCACAGACAGGCTCATGAAGCCACCTTCTAGCCTATGTCCATGGCCCACATCAAGTTTGTAACTTGAAGATGGGCTTTGGGCTCAGGACAAATAGGAATTTCTGCAAAGGTGGTTTCAGAGTTCCCTTGGACCCGATCCATTACTCTGCCTGTCTTCTTGACTGAGAAATCCACCCTGGTGAGCAAAAGTTCCACAGCTTGGATGTCAAGAGCCATCTTCTACTACCTAGAGCATACTAGACAATCTAGAGACTCTTCCTCTCAGTTGTTCCCCACCTACAGCTATGCAGGCAGAGGAAGACCAGTTACTAAAAGAATCTGACCTGTGATAGGTCTCTTTGTTTAGATTCTACTACGAAAAAGCTGGTCACCAACCTCCAGTGGGGCTCACTGTATCAGGGCATGGCAGCCTCGCTTGCAGCAGCAGTGGACATTCATCTACTGGATATCTGAAAAGCAGCTACCTGGAAATCTGTACTTACCTTTGTGAATCACTACAGTTTGGATGTGCAGACCATATCTGATGCCAAATTTGGCAGAGGCGGTTCTGCAGAGGCTCTTTCCTAGTGAGTTCTCTGCCCACTTAGCACTTGGTACTACTCGGCAGTCTGCTAAGTTACTGATGCTAAAGCACTCCTAGGGTAAGAAGAAAATTACTCACTGCAGTAATCTTCTTTCTTCCAAGGGGTCCTTTAGCATCAGTAAACTCCCACCCTTCCTCCCGGTTCATCTGTTGGAGAAGGCTATTTATCACATCTCTTACCAAATTTGGGGTTTCTTATTGATGAGTTTATAACTCGTGTTCTTGTTTCTGTTTCCACTTTTGTGGACAACTGCATATTTTTTGAATCCTGTCGATTCTTTTCGAGGCATGTGCCCTCGTTTTCCTTTAAAAAATTCTGAATCCTTCAGCAGCTCTCACTCAGCTCACTACCCTTCCTGTTTTCTGATTGGCTATGGCCTAAGCTCATTTAAATTTCTCTTAAAGGCACACCTCTGGGGCAGTTGCACCTAGCTAGCTAACTGCTAAAGTTACTGATGCTAAAGGACCCCTTGGAAGAAGGAAGATTACTACGGTGAGTAATTTTTTCTTATATGGCCATACATGTGATATGTCCAACTTGCTTAAGAGGGAGATTTGGGTCAAATTAGTAGGAGATTGATCTGCTAGTAGGGAGATGCCATAACGTCATGAATTTGTCCTTAAATGGCATCAAAAATAAAGAAAAAAGTATTTAAAACTTTATATATTTCATTTTGTCAAGAATAAGCACTAAAAGAATCAACAACTAGCTGCATAAAGTTATCACTTACATTGTTCACCACTAATTTACTTTTACCTGTCTTTATCTGCCAAAAAACATGAATGGATATTTTGGACAGAATTTTACTTAAGCAGGAGATTTTGTTTCTCAGGAGGAGGAGGGAGTTCAGTCAAAAACCAGGAGTCTCCTGCAAAAGAGGAGATATCACATGTATGTATGGCGCCCAATCCCAGAGGCTCTGGATGCCACAAAATTAAAACAGGCAGGGTTAACAGTAAGATAAATAGCTCTAAAGGGTTGTACAGACAATTTAAACTAAATAAGCAGTTTTAAATAATGAATAAATAACAATATAAGTTAAGGTGTGTCAGCGTGGCTCAGTTGGTAGCACATCCACCTTTGGGCCAGAAGATTGTGGGTTCTAGTCCCATACCAGGATTGGCCTCATACCTAAATGCTGGCACCCTGTCGCCGAGGTACAGGTCAGCAAGCATAGGAAAACCAGGAGCAGTTGTAGAATTTGCAAAAGTATTTATTTGTACTAGCAGTAACATAAAAAAAATAAACTTGTTCCAGTATAACTATTTACAAAGGCAGAATAAATAGAGAAGATCCATCAGAGTTTTCCTTCAATCTCTGAGTCTTGCAAGAAATTGCAGCTTTACTTTTATAAGTCCTTGCCCCAACAAGCATCCTGTTTTTTCTAAAATGTTCTTGTATATTTCAGGCAGGTGCAGGCAGGAACACAATGTCCCAGAACTGGGCTCCTTTTCCACAGCTTCTGCAAAAGGCTTAACAATTGCATTTCAGGTTAACCCTTGAGTTCCCAATAGCTTTCTGCAATCATCTCAAACTAGAATTATATACATTTCAACAGTAACATCACATAATTTCTAAACAAAGGGATCCCAATATCAGTTATATTTCCATATAATGATTTGCATATATTTTTATACCAGCAAATATGCAAGGGAGGAAAAGACAGAACAGCAAGGGAAGACTGAGAGACAGTGAGAGGCAAATAACTGTGAGACTGTCCGGTGATCAAATCCTAGGTCTCACGAGAAAATTTGGTTGCAACCAGACAGACAAGAGACAGGAAAGGAAAGAACAGAACAGATCCCTGCATTTAAACACTTTCTCCATAACAACTGGGACAGTGTCCTACTCAACCCTGTCACACACCTGAGTGCAGTATTAGGGGTACTGTACTGTTGGGGTGTGCCTCTTTCAGATGAGACGTTAAACTGAGGTCCCTTCTACTCATGCTGATGCTGTCCTGGTGGGTGTCCAGGTGGAAGTAAAGAACCCAGGGCACTCTTCGCAGAGAGTAGGGGACATTCCGGTGTCCTGGCCAATATTCCCTTCCATAAACGGTTCATGCAATTGCACTGAACAGTTGCGTAAAACTGAGCAACTCTGTTTCTTTTGCCCCAGGACGACTGGGTGATCGGGTTTCTAAGCAGTGCCTTTTTTTGTAACCTTTATTTACAAAGCAGAGCAAGTTACAATTTCCACCATCATCACACAGTTGAGCATACATTACAGGGCATCATGACATATAGATTTCTTTCTTTCTATACTGATATACTTAGTATATTACATGGATTTAGCAGCATTACCAACGGTATATATCCATTCTTTCTAAAATAGTGGAAACCAAGCTGCTAGTGCCTCTTCCAGAGAGGGGCCCATAGCCGCTGATATTTCTCTATTTGTCCCTAACTAGGTATTGTGTTCTTTCCAGTTTCATACATTCCAGGAGGAGTTAATCCATGTTGCAATTGTAGGAGTTTCAGGTAGTCTCAACACATAGCTAGAGATCTCAGTGCCAGTACATTCCATAGTCTCCACAGATCTCTTGAATGTTTGGGTATCTCTCCCACACCTCCTGTGTTAAGTCCAAGTAAAGCTTCCACTGGATCCAATCTAGGGGAATCTGTAAGGTACCTGCTAAAATTGCTGAACTCTCTCCCAGAATCCCTGCACTCTTGGACAGGACCAAATTAAATGATAAAGGTTCCTTCATGAACTCTACATTTGGGACACAGTGGTGGATTGTCTGGATCAATTTTTGAGCCAGTATTGGGTAAAGTAGGCTCTACAAAGGACTTTGTACTGTATTGTATGAAGTCTGTTGTTAACTGAGCACTTAATGGAGTTTTTAATATATTTAACCAATCGCCTCCTATGAGAGCATCTGGAAATAAATCTGTCTCCCAATGGGCTTTAATTTTCTCTAGGGGCTTGAAGTGAGCCCAGCAACACTGCATAGCACCTCCAAGAGAGCAAAAGATTTGTCTGATGACTGTCCAACAAAAGCTCCTCCAAAGGTGATCGTGTATAGTTATTGTTTCAGGTCCTGAGTTTCTCATTTTGAATATAATTTCTTTAATCATGAAGATATAGGAAATAGTGGATGCCTTAACATTATATATTTTAATCATAGATTTGAAAGATAGGGTTCCCTTCCCTATAAAGTGGCTCAGTAAAAATAATCCTTTCTTATACCATAACTCAAGTAGTTTTCATCCCCTTTGTCAACTTACCTGTTGTTTCTAAAAGAGTCATTAATGGTATATCTGGGAGGGTGATTCATCACCCTTCAGCTGACTGTGAGCCATCTCCCAAGCCTTCCACATTGCCCTTGTGCAGGGGTTTACTAGTTTTTGAGGGAAGGAATGCCAAGCCTTCCCACCAAGGATTGGTGGTAACAAGGGAGAAAAGTGAGAGTCTCCATCTCCACCCACGCCGCCTGTCCTTATCCTCCTGGAGCAAATCCTGTATATGGGTAAGCTGGGATGCTATGTAGTAGCACCTAATATTTGGGAGACTCAGACCACATTTACTTAATGGCAATTGCATAATGTCTTTTTAATTCTTGTTTTGCCAAAGTAATTGAGTAACAGCCCTTCTAGTGCTTTACTATATTTATTGGGAACCCATAAGGGTACTGTTTGGAAAAAATAAAGATATTGAGGAACCACCAACATTGTAACTAAATTAACCCTACCTATCAGGGTCAAGGGCAAAGCCCTCCAGGAGAAGCAATCCTCCTTCACTCTATCTACTATAGCCTTCATATTTACTTTAACTAGGGTCGACAGCTTAGCAGGCAGAATGATGCCCAGGTATTTAATCTGAGAGAGGGTGTAACAGTGGTGCCAGATACTTGAATATAATTTTATTTTTCCCATAGGTAACCATTCACTTTTCCCCAGTTGATTTTATGTCCAGATAGCAGACCATAGATCTCAAATATCCTGGACAGGTAAGGGAGTGATCCCTCAGGGAAGAAAGGTAAAGTAAAATATCGTCAGCGAATAGGAAATCCAGTGGTCCTTCCCTTCCAAACAAAGCCTTTGATACCTACTTGAGTCTTTATACTTTGGGCTAGGGCCTCTACGGCTAGAACATATAATAGTGGGAAAAGGGACAACCCTGCCTTGTGCCTCTAGTAAGGGGGGGGAGGAGGTACAGTCATTTGTTAATATTTGGGCTTTAGGGGAGTGATACATGGCTTGAATCAATGTAATATCTGGGCCAAATCCAAATTTCTGTAATACTGTACTGCTAACATGAAAGGCCATTCAACCCTATCAAAGGCTTTTCAGCATTTAGGGCCAGAAGACCTCCCCGACCATTTGTGCATAATATTGACGGTTCTTCTAATGTTATATTTAGCCTGCCTCCCTTCACAAATCCACACTGGTCTGGGTGCACCAGTTGAGGAAGAAGTCCCTCCAGTCTAGAGGCCACTAGTTTATGATTTTGTAATATGAATTTAATAATGACATAGGGGCGATATGAAGAGCATTTACAGGGATCTTTTCCGGTTTGGGAAGAACTTCTATGGTTGCCAAATATTGGGTTTGGGGCAAAATACCAGACTCAGGGCTTCAGACACCATCCTTAGCATCAGGGACCCAAGACATCCCACAGTTCCTATAGAGCTCTACGGGATCCCATCAGGACCGGGCCTTCCCTTTTGCACAAATACCGCCTTTCTCAACTCCCGCTTGTCACTGGTTATCTACCATATCCCTATCTTGTATTGTTAGCCTGGATAACTCAATTAATTTTAAAAGGCCCTGGGGTCTGCTCCTGCAGGATACTCCGAGGTATACAGGTTTGAATAATAGGTTTTGAAAGAGTCACTGATTTTAATTTGGTCATATATCACTCCTGTTGGGTCCTCTATACCCATAATGGTATGTTCCGCCTTTTCTTTTAACCAGTCCAGTCAGCCACTTGCCAGATTTATCCCCTCGAAGAAACATAGAAACATAAAGTTGACGGCAGATAAGGACCCCAAGGCCCATCCAGTCTGCCCATTTCTTTTTCTACCTTATAAATGTGCCATCGGCCTTTGCTCTGTCAGTGACCTATCTATTCATAGTCATTTGTATTGCTCCCTTATGCCTATCCCATGCCTGTTTGAAGCCCTGCACTGTATTCATAGCCACCACTTCTTGTGGTAAGCTATTCCATGCATCTACCACCCTTTGTGTGAAAAATAATTTCCTCACATTTCCCCTTAATCGGCCTCCCTCTATTCTCATGCTGTGTCCTCTTGTCCTGCTATTTTTCTTATATTTAAACATGTTAGACTCTTTCACCTTGTTTATGCCCTTAAGGTGTTTAAATGTCTCGATCATATCACCTCTCTCCCTCCTTTGCTCAAGGGTATACATATTGAGCTCCGTTAATCTGTCCTCATATGTCTTCTGATGCAGTCCCTGCACCATTTGGTTGCCCTTCTCTGGACTGCCTCAATTTGGTTAATGTCCCTGTGAAGGTGTGGCCTCCAATACTGCACGAGTACTCCAGATGGGCCTAACCAATGTCTTGTACAGAGGAATTATTACCTCCCTCTACGACTTGTGATACCCCTACTAATACACCCTAACACCCCTAGCCTTACCTACTGCTTTAGGGGTCTGCTTGGATGATTTTAGGTCATCAGTGATGATGATGCCAAGTCTCTTTCTTCCTTTGTGACTGCTAGCAACTCCTCCCAGCCTATAAGTGGCTTCAGGGTTTCTCTTCCCTATGTGCATGATTTTGCACTTCTTTGCATTAAATCCCAGTTGCCACTCTTCTGACCATTTTGCTAGTTTATCCAGATCTCTTCTCATTCTGCCCACCCCATCTGGATCATCTACTCTGTTGCAGATCTTGGTGTCATCTGCAAACAGACAAGCCTTACCCTCTAGTCCATCTCGAGGTCACTAATGAAGATGTTGAATAGGACTGGCCCCAGGACTGATCCTAGGTACCCCACTTGTGACTTGCATCTCTTCTGACTGTATACCATTTACCACCACTCTCTGTTTTCTGCCAGTCAACCAGTTTGCCACCCAGTTGACCAACTTCTCTGACCCACCCAGCCTACCTAGCTTATTTATCAATCTTCTATGTGGAACAGTGTCAAAAGCTTTGCTGAAGTCAAGGTGGCGACATCAACTGCTCCCCTTGGTCCACCACTCTGGTTACCCAGTCAAGAAATCTATGAGATTAGTTTGACAGGACCTTCCTTTGTAAACCCATGCTGTCTTGGATCCTGTGCTCCTATGGATTCCAGGTGTTGCACTATCCTTTCCTAAGGAGTGCCTCCATAATCTTGCCCACTACTGAGGTAAGACTGGCGGTCTGTAGTTCCCGCCTCCTCCTGCACCACTCTTGTGGAGCGGGATCACATGAGCCCTTCTCCAGTCTTCTGGGACCTCTCCTGTGCTCAGAGACTCACTAAACAATTCTGCTAATGGCTCTGCTAGTTCCTCCTTTAGCTCCTTAAGTACCCTGGGATGTATGCCATCAGGTCCATTGCCTTATCCACCTGAGCTTAGCAAGCTCTTGTAGGACCCTTTCTTTGTGAAGGGGTAGTGCTCACCTCCCTCCCCTGTGTCCATGATGCTGGGCTGTGGGCCCTGCCCTACCTTCTCTTCAGTAAATACTGAGCAAAAGTATCTATTTAGGATAGATGCCTTTACAGGGTCCTCCTCCATGCTCCCTTTTCTCCATTAAGCTTAGTAATACCCCTCTGGACTTTCTCCTTTCACTAATGTATCTATAGAAAGTCTTGTCACCTTCTTTTACTGCTCGTGCTAGTGTTTCCTCAGTTTGGGACTTTGCCTGCCTTACTGCCTTACCTGCTTCCCTTAAGGCAGTTTGGTATGCCTCCCTATCTTCATCCGCTGTGTTCCCTTATATTTCCCTGAAGGCCAGCCTTTTAGCTCTGACCTTTTCTGCTACTGTATTTGAGAACCAAAGTAGTTTCCTTCTTCTTTTGCACTTCCTTTCTGTCTAACACAATGGGATGTTGCTTCAAGTATTGTATCCTTAATGCTTGCCCTTTGCCTGTACCTCCTCACCTGTGTTTCTTTTGCCAGGGCTAGCTTAACTCTGTTGGCCATCTTATCAAAGTCAGCTCCTCTGAAGTCCCATATTTTTGCCTTGGAATGGGATGATTTAGATGTAGTAGCCAAATTGAACCATACCATGTGATGGTCACTGGCCCCCAGGTGACCTTCTACCTGGAGATCTGTGATCCCTTCTTTGTTAGTCAGTACTAGATCTAGGATAGCCCTGTCTCTTGTGGGTTGCTGTACCAGTTGTTTGAGGCCCTCCCTGCAGGAATCCACTATGAGTCTAGTTCTGGCAGATGTTCCTGCTGGTATTGACCAATCTGTATCTGGCATGTTGAAGTCTCCCATTATCAGAACCTCCCTTTAGCTGTCATGTTTTGTATATCTTCTAACAGTAATGTGTCTATGTCCTCCCTCTGGTCTGAGGGCCTGTAGACAACCCCAGTTCTTATGGCTGTCCCATTTCCTGTTTCCAGGGTGACCCACAGTTCTTCTGGCTCCTTATGTGTATTCTGAATTTCTGTAGCTTTGATATTTTCATTAACATAGGGCCACTCCTCCCCCTTTTTGCACTCGGTCTCTTCTGAACAATACATAGCCAGGTACTGAAGTCTCCCAAGTGTGGTTACTGGTAAACCACGTCTCACTAATTGCTACTATGTCCAGTTTAGCCTCTGACATTATTGCCTGCAGGTCTGGGATCTTATTTCCCAGGCTGTGAGCATTTGTGTACATGATTTTCCATTGGCCAGATTTTGGTGTGTTAGTTGTTGGGTGAAGTTTGGCATTACCCTGTGCATCGTGTGGGGAGACAAACCTTTTTCTTACCTGGTGATGCAAATGAGCGGCAAACAGCTGAATTCCTGTTTGACCACTAGCTGAGGGGAGGGTGTTCTTCCCATTCACGATGGGGTGCTGCACCTCTCCCCATTTGCTAGTTTAAATATGAATGAATTAGATTTAGTTATTATTAAGTCCCATTCCAGTTTCCTGATTGAAAGCTGACTGAGATTACCCTTTAAGGTTTTAAGTTTAGTAATTTGTCCTGTTGATGTCGACTTCATGTTAATTCCCTCTAATAACTGTATTTCTTTTTCAAGCTCACTTTCTTGGCTATTGTCTTTTTTTTTTTTTTTAGAAAGGAAGAAGAAATTGCCTACCCTCTAACAAAAGCTTTTAAATGTCGTGACACCACATTTGTACTGGTTGCCTCAGGAGGGTTTAATTCAATAAATTCCTGCAGGTGTTGTTTAAGTTGTGCAATAAATTTTGGATCTAAAATCAATGAAAGGTCCATCCTCCACGGGTTGCACCGCCTTTTTTGTCTAGAATTATTTCTACCTTGAGGGGGCATGGTCAGAAATTATCAAAGTCCAAACTCTGCCCCTTCAGGTTTCCTATCATGGGAGATGGCAAAAAATATAATCAATTCTGGTATATAGTTAATGGGCATGCGAAAGAAGAATATTCTCTAACAGTGGATGGCAGAACCTCCATCGTCTGTCAGAGCACTGCCTCCACCATAGGCGCATCGCCACTGCACTCTGTGGAGGGCCTCTTTTCCTTCTGGAGTGGTCAATCTATGGTCCCAATACATATTCATATCCCCAAAATTAAATGCGTCATTGAATACGGGTAAAGTGGTTGCTAAATGCGTGAAAAATCAGGAAGCCATAGTTGGACCATATACTGACACCAGAGTTAGTCTCGCCCCCCAGCTTCACCACTGCTATAACTAGCAGCCCTGCTTATCTGCCACAATGGACAAAACCTCGTGTGGGAGGCCCAGTCTTATCAAATGGCAACTCCTCGAGCTTTAGAAGTGAAAGGAGCAGCTATAAGGGAACCCTCCAAGACTGACCCAGTTTTCTACCTCTTCTTTTGTGGATTGAATCTCCTGCAAGAAAATTACATCACCTTGCATCTTTTGATCTATGTCCAGATACGTTTACGTTTAACTACTGTCAGCATACCATTGGTATTCCAGGAAATAACTGTAAGATTATCCATTGATGTAACTATGTAGAAATAACCTCTGCATTGCCCACCTAGTGAGTGTTCCTTTTACATTATATTCAGCTCTGCAAACATTTTGTACAGACCCACTAAGAATCCCCCAATCTTATCAAACAATTCAAAACCACAATACTATAAAACAGATCTTGAACAGTTGTTTTCCTTCCCTCCTGTTTCCTCTCAATAACTCCGATCTGCCCTGTAAGTAGCAAAATGTAAACAACAAACTGTTAACACGATCCGCCTCCCCTCTGTCCCCAACAAAAGTCTCCACATCCACTACTTCTCGTGGAGTTAGCGACCATCTCCTGCAATAATGTGTTATTTTATTTATGTTAAACACATCGATAATTACTCTCCTCCACCGTCCCATCTAGTTACCGGGGGTGGGGTGGGGTAGAGACCCCCAAATAGGTGGTGTCTCCGGGGCTCATTTAATCGAGACAGGTTGCTCCCTCTTTGCTTCCCAAGGAAGGCCAAAACTCTCTGAGGAATGAGATAAGGCACTTCCCAGGAATATGGAGGAAACAGATTTAGCACTTATTGCTCAGTCGTCCCAATTTTAATAAAGGGAGCAAATCCTTGAGACACCCTGACCCCACCCAGGCCCTCAATCCCCCAGATAAAAACATTGGATCTTAATAACATTCCAACTGTCTATCGACTAAACATAATGATTTCAAGTTTTAAAGAAGAAGGTTAGCTTTTCCATCTAACCAACCAAACGCTTTTTTTTTAAACATATGGATTTCATTTTTTTATATATTTTTTATTGAACTTTTTCTTTTAAGTCGGAGACATTTTACAATCAAGAATTTTCTGTACTTACTTCAGTTTTGTTGTTATACAGATTTACATTTTCAAGTATGTATAGAGATCTTTTACAATTGATACAGTCTAGCATTTAGATAAACTATCATATTCTTTGTTAAAATCTAGCAGCTCTGGGGCACCATTCTAATCTCATTCTTCTCCCTATGGCCTACATGTTATAGGTAAAAATCAGGATCAACCCCTGCTTGATAAAATGACTATTTCTGCCAGAGTGTGGCGAACTTATCAGTTTGGTTAAGTTTAGTACTGATATTATCCATCTGGTATATAGATATCACTATTAAGCCTCCAATCTTGTATGGTAGGGTGTCTTTGGTCATTCATTTCTTTGTTAAGGATTTTTGCAGCCAACCAAAATGGGCAGCAGGGTTTTGTCCATGGGGGAACGATGGGTAGACAGCCATAAGTACCACTTCAGCTGTGAGCTCAATATTCTCTCAAGACTATCACTGATTTCTTTTGTATACTTATCCAGAAGGGCATCAAGTGGACATTGCCACATAATATGTGCAAGGTCTGCCATCTTAACTCACATTCCCCTCAACAGGCCCCAAATTAATGGAAGGTATTTCGTCAGACTTGCCAGTGACCTGAAAAACCTAGATCTACACTTCCATGAGTATTCTCTCCAAATATGCGATTGGGTGATTTTGACACCGCAGAGATGAAGAGGACCACTCTTCTTTAGATCCAACGAGATCTAAATCTTTGTTACAACTTGTCAATATTGAACTTGTTGATTCTTTAGTTCGATCTTGCATCATTTTATATAGGTTTCCAATTAAATGATTCCAATGTTGTCCCAAGGAATGGTCAAAAATAGTTTTAAGAGGGAGAACTGGAGGAGTCAGTTTGACCTGAATGATTCTGTTGCATAATAAATGGTTTCTGATTTGGAGGTATCTAAAATGATCAACATTTGGTAGGTTGAATTTAAGTTTTAATTCTTCAAATGATAGGATCCCATCAGGACCCAGAAATTGGAAACCTGTTCCAGTCCTAGTCTATGCCATCAAGAGAAGGTTAGGTCGTTGTGGGATGGGATGAAGAGCTCGTCCTCTGAAATGATCTTGCAGTATTCATAAATTATGTGGATTTAAATATTTAATATATGAACCAAAGAAAATGCTCTGAACTTGAGTCTGTATCAAAGTTCACTAGTACACAAGTCTCAAAATCCAACGAACTTCCAGACTGTTTATATTTAAAAGTAAGCCAAAAGTGACCAAAATACAGGCAGAGTCGGTGTGAATATGGGAAAATACCTACGATGTTAAATCCCTATTGGAATATGGGGCTCGATGTTAGTTTCCCACTTTGCACCTTCTGGAAAGAGAGTACCTTCTAGCAGTGAAATATAAACTGTTTTGCTGATTCCCTGGATCTGCACGTAGTTTCAGCTCCATATTTCTTGGAACTCCAGGGCGGCTGCTGGACATGTGAAGGCCTTTTGGTTAGATCCTGTTGGGCGAATGATCAGTCTAGCTGGGTATGCCAAGGTAAATGTGCAATTTAAGGAGTGTAGGACCTTTTAACTTCAGCAAAGGCCTGCCTTTGTATCTGCAGCTGATGAGTAATCCGGAATATGCTGACTGTGGCTTGCTGTATCAAAATCACCCCTTCTTGCAAGCAGCCTCCAGGATTTGTTGGCGATCTTGGTATCACAGAAATTTTATTATTATGTGTCTTGTCTTCTGGTCTGGAGGGTTTGGGGCTGGGGATCTGTGGGCTCTTTGGACTTCCAAAGAAACAGAGGCCAGGAGTTCAAGCGTTGTTTTCAGCCAAGTTTTCATGTACTTTGGGCAATCCTTCCCTTCAAGGCCCTCTGGTAGGCCTACGATCCGGAGATTACAGCGGCATTCACGGTTCCGTGATCGTCAATGCTCTGCTTGAGGATTCGATTTCCCATAGGGCTCTAGCCAGGTCATCTGAACACTGCCTCTGTCTGTTCTCCTGGTCTCCCACCCTGTTTTCCACTTCTTGCAGTCGCGATTCATGTATCTTCACATTTTCAGACACCGTGTTCAGCTACTTGTTGAAGGTGTTGGATCTGGCAGTTGTGTTATCGAAGCCTGCCTCCACACGAGTGCCAAGATCGTATTTTAAATCTTTGATTAATAAGCTCCAAGTTAAGGCAGGAATCTGCCATACTTGTCTGCTTTCCCGAGGTTGCACTGATTGCGAGATAGATGGTATCTGCGAATCCTCTGTGCCTGAGTTGCAAAGACTTGCTATCAGAGTGGAGTGCCCGTTTTGGTAGGCCTGAAGTTCCGGTGTCATTTTGGCTGATCTATGAGGAGTTTCCTGTTTCTTACTCTTCTTAAATGTCGTAGACATTAAGGGTCATCAATCTGTCACCCTGTATATTAGATTTTACTTTTGATGGGATAATAGAGGAGAATGCAGGAGATGAAGTGCGGAGCTCTGCCTATCACGACCATCCGCTCCCGCTAAACCCGCCCCCTCTAAGCAGTGCTTGTCCTGCATTATCTTCATATATAACAAATATGAAAACCTCTCCCACGACCTGTGAAACCCCACTCCACTAGAGGCATGGCTACCTCCACAGCATGTTTTCATGGCATCTCTGCTTCAGAGATTGCGAGGCTGCCACCTGGTCTACTGTACATACATTCTCAAAACATTACAGTCTAGACATTGCTTCTAAGAAGCGTGCTGCTTTTGGGCGGGCCTTCCTCAATGGCCTCCTGTCCTAATTTGCTGCAGTTTGCTTCTTCCTCCATAGACCTCGTAATTGCTTGGGATTCTTCCCATGTGTTATGGCCTGCTGCAAGAGATTGACTGAAAGAAGACAGTATAGTTGCATAAGAACTTACTGTACCAGCAGATCTTCAAGAGTATCTCTTGCAGCAGGCCATCTGCCACCACCATCCTCCTTGCTTCTGCTTCAGAAGGATACCTTGCTCCATCCTCAAGTGGAAGCCTTGAGTTACTTTTTGTTACTCTCCTCAGTTCCATCGAGACCTATGATTTACTTTTCATATCAGTAGTTAAGATGGAAAATAGAACTGAGGAGTATCGAGACCTCCTTTATATATGTGCAAGAGCACATCAGGTGACAGAAAGGGGAGGCCCTGGGAAAAGAGCTGCTAAGAAATCATCCGGAGGTAGTGATGCCTATGGCTTGATATCGCATGTGTTATGGCCTGCTGCAAGAGATACTCTTAAAGATCTACTGTTACGGATAGTTCTTACGTAACTGTACTATCTTCAAGAGACTCTCTTGCAGCAGGTCATGCTGCCCTCCCGCCTTCACCCTTGCTTCCAGCTTCAGAAGGGTTACTTGGTTCCAATTCTTTCTTTTAGAAAACATTGTGGGCTGCTTTCTTGTCAGATTGGATTCTCGTTTGGTCACTGAGATGTAAAAGAACCGAGGTGCTTCTGGGACCGCCACCTTTATCGTGCAGAGATACAACACATGATGCCATCGGGGAGGTCCCAGGTCGACTGCTGAGAAAGCTTATGGAGGAAATGATGCCTATGGCTGGACATTCCTGTATGTTATGACCTGCTGCAAGAGATTCTCTCGAATATCTACCATTACGGTAAGTTCTTACGCAACTGTTCTACCTTCCAAGAATCAATCTTCAACAGTTATTACCACATATGAGTCTGTTGCAGAGCACTAGGACCCACTGAGCAAAAACTTCTCTAGCTTACCGCTAGAGGCGATGTTGGTGAAGCACTGCCCACGAGGCTCACATTTGATATGGTGCTCGGATTGGCCAGTTACCAACGCCTGCCCCCTGCGCTCCTCAGTTCTGTTTTTCCCGCCATCGAGGCAACATCATGGAGCTGCAGCTTCGAGTGTATTGTAACTGTGTCACACCTCTCGCTGCTGTTTTTGCTTGGCGCCATCCCTTTTTCCAACCATTTTTGGTGTCACCTTTTTTCCTGTCTCTGTCTCATGGCACTGAGTCTTTTTTGCTGGTTTTATTATTTTCTGCTTCAGTCATATCCGACTCCCAGGGCAAAAGAAAGGATAAGAAGAAGAACAAGGATGGTCCTCCCATGCATCAGTGCCCTGTGGAGACATATGTCCATCCAGGATCGGCATGACCATTGTTGGACCGGCCTAGGAGGTGACCATGACACAGGCCACTGCAACGCCTGCTTCTCAATGGACATCTGCACCCTAGAGTTCCACGTGATGAAGTATGGTCATCTGTTCCCCACTTTTGATGCAGGCCGTGAACTCAGGACTCCAGAGTAAGGTCCTGGATATTCCCTGGGCCCCTTCCCAGTACTCATGAACTGAGGGGCCAGGCTTCATAGGTCTTCATTGTATCAATTTTCACCATTCATCAATGGTGGGTCTAGCGGGCGCTAGAACCCTGTGGAAGCTTGTAGCTTTAAGCTTTTTCAGCCTCTGAGGAGGGGCCCGGCGTCGGGGCGGCACTGCCCTTAGGGCCTACATTACAGTGGCTCGTGGGTTGGCCAGTAACAGACGCTGGACCCTCCACCACCTCAGTTCTTCTTTTCCTGGTGTCAAGGTGTACCACCCTGTGGAAGCTGAGCAGCCATTTTGTACCTCGTACACTGGAAAAGCTGAAGTTCTACAAAGTTCTGCCACTGCTACTACTTGACACCATAGGTCACCAGAAGCTGGTAACAATTTTCTTTTCTTTTATCTCGTAGTTATTTTCTATGGCACCGAGTCTGTTCTTTAGTTATTTATTTTGTTCACATGACTATGTCCAGTTCGGGCCTAGTTCGTAATCGATAGGGGGCATGCCCCTATGCATCGGGTGCCCCTGTGGCAAGCTAATGACTATAACGGACCACCACAGTCACTGTCTATCCTGCCTGGGTCCACAACATGACATGGACAACTCTGACACTTCCTTTGCCATGGACCACGGGTCCTCGAGGTGCACGTGATGAGGGTGGGTCAGGATCCTCCCAACTTCAGGGCGGCATCAGTCCTGGGACACCAACATCAGGACTTTGGGCCCTTCTCCTGGGCCTCCTCAGTACTGTATGTGGCGAGGGGAGCAGGTCTCCGCTATTTCCAGGCTCACTGAGGCGGGAGGCCTGCATGAGGGTTGGGTGGACAGTCGGCCTCGGGGGGGTCGGCTTAGCATCCTCAGGGTCTGCTGCCTCCTGGAGGTGCGGACACCCCGATTTCGCAGTTACACGTTTGGCCTGATCCAGTGGAGTCCTCAGTGCCATCTGTTGGCACCGCTTCAGCTTCTGACACCTCCCTTGGGGCCAGTGGAGCGAGGGGTGCGCTGTCCATGCTAGGTCCTGTGCTGATGCCACCTGTGGGACTGGGAGAGGAAGGGTTTTGGGGTAGCCTCTCTGGCGGTCTCCTGATCTCCTTGGAGGAGGAGGAGGATGATGATGATGATCGGGATGACCCAGGTGGCTGCCCAACTCTCAGGAGTCCTGTAGCTCTCCTAAGCTTAGCCATTTGGTCTCCAGTGTAAGGATCGGTCGCCACTCTTTCTGGGCCTGCTCTTGGGGCAGACTGCTCTGTGTCCTCTGGTGCTGCTTGCGCTAGAGAGCCTCCAGTGCTGGGGAGGGGGCGGGCGCTGAGGTCAGCGCCATGTTGAAGTCTGGCTCCAGGCTGGTTCTGGCACTGTGCGTGGTGCCAAGTTAGATTCTGGTGCCGTTGTCCAAGTCTGGAGCCAGAGTGGGTTCTGGGATAAGTTCTGGCACCATCTCTGGTTCGAGGTTGTTTTGGAGCCCTTATTTGGGTACTAGGGGCCAACTGAGGAGCAGATCCATGTCTGGGAAGGTAAGCATGGGGAGGTCGAGGCTGGCATGCAGGCACTTTTCTAAAGTTGCTGGTGGCTCTGGGAGGAGCCGCAGTGTGGACCTCACTCCTCCCTTGCTGGACCAGGTAGGGTCTGCAGGAGGTGGGGCTAGGGGCCGCCCGCAGGGACAGACTGGCTCCGATCACCCCATTGTGGGGTCTTGCCCATGGGCACCACTCTAGCCACCCTGCTTGGTTGGGTGATCTACAGTGGGTGAGCTGCACAGCCCCTTCCTCAGGAGGAGGTCCCTGCGTGTTCTCATAGCCCTAGCAGAGGTCCTGTTCTGGCTGCCAGACCTCTCCTCTGCTGTCGGATCCTCTGTCTCCTCCCCTTCTCCACCAGGGCCAATGATGTAGGAGCAGTTCAGGGTATCAGCAGCTGCTTTCCCCGGTACCTCAGAACCCTGGATGAGGCCATCTTTAGACCTGAACCTCCAGCCGCCCGGCTCTGAATTGGGCTCCTCTGCCTCCTCGCCTTCCTCCCTGAGGAGGAAGATCCTGGAGGTAATAAGCCAGCCTGCCTCTGACAGGTAGAAAGCAGATGGCCTGTGAAAACATGTCAGGTGTTTGTTTACTCTGGGGCTGAGGCTGGGGCTGAGATCCCCGCCTGGAGCCCTTCTGCCCCTACCCCTGAAGTACCCTTGCTGAGGATACTGCTGGTATTGGGGTGCAGCCAATGACTGGAAAAGGGCCTGTTATGAAAGGACCTGCCCTGCCTCTCCTCCCATAGGGCCTGGTAGATGGGGAGGCCTTCTCTTTTGCGAATTGCTCTTGAAGGTGGCTTTGTAATCATCCACCTTCTTTATGTAAGCCACCGTTTTGTTACCAAAAGGAATTACCCTCCAGGGAAATCTGTGGCCTTTGTTTGTGTGTCCTGGAGTGAGGGTTGTGGCTCTTAGCCAGGCAAACCTCCTCTGAGCCACAGTACTGACCATCCACCTAGCTGCTGTATCATTAGTATCAGCAGCCATTTGAAAACGATATTTGTCTGCCTCCAAGCCAAACCTAGCGGTTTCTGTAAGATCAGCCGACAAGGGTGATGTGGCCTTGTCTGCCATAGCAAGACAGATTGCTACAGTGACTTTGGTACTGTGCTGCATAGGCTTGAAAATTATCCTGCCTGATGGCCAAGGAAGCTGACAAGTATCCTTCTTGGCCATACTGTCAATTTTTCTGGACTCCTTTTGTGGTGAGTGAGAAGCCAGGGCACTTTGGCCTTGTCACAGGCTACTGCCTGCACCACCCGATGGTCAGGGTGGGAAAACAGAATTTTGCACCATCCCTGTTCAACTGATATTTCTTGTCCAGTCTCTTACCAAGAGGGGGACAGAGTTAGAGTCTGTAAAATCTTCAAGGCATCATTCTTGAAGAATTTATTGACTGGGAGGAGGAGCTTTTTAGTGGGGTTAGCCCCATCATCTCAAGGTAGTCCACCTCCTCCTCATTCTCTATTTCCTCACTCGTGGTGATGTCCAGGGCATCAGCCATCCTTCTCACAAAAGTGAAATGTGAAGAATAATCCTCAGTAGTTCTGGGAGGACAGCCAAAGTAATGCTTGGGGAAACCTCAGGTTCAATGGGTTCCCCTCTTCCTCCTCACACTCCCCATAAACCTCCTCTTCAAAAATGAGGATTTATTTTTATTTTATTTATTTATTTAAACAGCAGTTTGGAAAACCTTTGAGCCATAGGCTCATTTACAAAAGTACCTTGTCACAGTAAGACAAACGAAAATGCACAGTATAACAGTACAACACAGTATAACAGTAACTTAAGACATAGATACAAACAAGCTGGTACAGGTAGGATTGATGCAAACAATACCAGAGTTATGTTGTCCTTAGCAGCTTAGTAGTAAGCTTTGTCATAAATATAGATACGACTTTGACTAGTGGCAGTTACAGCTTGGGTGTTAATAAGGTGGTTACGTAAGGAAGTTTTGAAGCACGATATAGTTGGAGCTTAGGAGATGGAGGGGCAGTGTGTTGAACCGGGGCCCTAAAGCTGAAGGCTCTTTGGCCGTGAAGGTCCTAGCTCTAGGGATAACAAGAGGTTTTCCCAGAGGTCAGTATGAACTAGTGGGACAGAGCGGTATGGTGGTGGTCAATCCTGGTGGGGATAGCCCAAGGAGGGTCTTTTGTAAGGTACAGGTCAGATATTTGAGGCACTCGTCAAGATCAAGTACCAGCGCTTTTGCATACAGTAGACAGGTGTGTGTTAGCCTAGGTGCCCCAGTAATTAATCTGCAGGCCTTATTCAGAGTAGTGAGAATTTTATGGAGTGCGGTCTGATCAGCACCATACACGTCAGTCCATAGTCCACTAGGGACAGGATAGAGGAGGTGACTGCGATTCCAAGAGCCTCCGGGGAGGCAGTGTTTATACCGATGTAAGATGTCAATCGGATATTAGTGGCAGTGGCTAGGGCAGCGATGTGTCCATGGAAGGAGAGGAGGGTCAAAATGGATCCCTAGGTATTTATAGGAGCAAACTTGTTCGAATGGAAAGAGGACCCAGAGTGAATGAGGAGTTTGAAGTTGCAGGACTTGTTTTGAGTATGAGTGAAGAACATGGTTTTGTTTTTTAAGATTTATCACCAATCTATGTTCCTTGAACCAGCCCTCGGCTTGATGAAGGACTTCTGCAGCGAGTCCTGGAGGGCAATAGGGTTACAACTTGAGGCAAAGATGACTGCATCATCAGCGTACAATAGAATGTTCCCCAAGCAAGAGCATGGAAGGGTGTTAAGGTAAAGGGAGAATAGTAAGGCCCAGAATGGAGCCCTGGGGAACCCAGAAAAGATGGGACAGATGTCTGAGTAGGTCCCATTAATTGTACACGCTGTGAGCAGTCAGACAGATAACTGGTGCACCAGGAGATAGGCCCAGCAGCAAAACCAGAGAACTAAGGGCATCAAGAAGGAGGGGGTGGGAGACAGTGTCGAAAGCTTTAGAGTGGTCAATGAAGCCGCACCAGCCAGAGAACCAGTGTCTAAGGAGGTGGAGAAAGTTGGAGAACTCTAGGAGGCTGTGTTGGTACTGTGGCCAGCTCGGGAAGCCATGCTGCTCAGGACATAGGACATTGTAGGTGGAGGGTAGTCAAGAGATTTAAGGCCACCACTTTTCCAAGGCCTTGGAGAGAGAGAGAGAATGGAGATTGGCCGATGTTTCCAGCCACAGTCCTATCATCACCTTTAAAGATAGGGGTGACAGTGGCGACTTTCCAGGCAGTTGGAACCTTCCCCAGGCAAAGAGAGTGGTTGATGAGGCCGTGATCGGGTAAGGACTGTGTCTAAGACCAGCCGTGGGATACACGGATCCAGGGTGTCACTGCCTGTACTATTACTCTTGAGGGCAGTGACAAGGTGCGGCCTAAATTCTTGGGCAGAAACACGGGAGGAGAAAATAAGGGCGAGAAGATTTACGGCAGGTGCTGGGGAGGAGGTCAAAAATTTGTAGGGAGGATAGGGCTAAGGTCAGTGAATGAGGTGTTGAGGTGGTTGGCTATGAGGGCTGGGTCTGAGGGATCACGCCATTAATGTTGATCTGGGTGGGTGGAGGTGTGCACTCCATTTAACTGTTTAATGTTATCCCAGAAGGTTCTGGGTTTCCCCATGAGGCAATGAGTGAGGACCGATAGTGCTCAGACTTGGCTTTTCTGATGGCCGAGTGCACTTGTTTCAGGCGGCAGCATATAACTGCCTGTCACTGGGCCAGCCAGTCTCAATGGCACGGTGCCATAGGTTGTCCCTGTGTTTGAGTTGGTGGATCAAAGCTGGGGTTACCAGGGGCATTCTGCCTTTTAGAGCAGGCGGGTCAACATTGGGGCAAGATATCACAGGCATTATTAAAAGTTCGGTGCAAAGAAGGAGAGAACTGTGTTGATGTCAGGAGTTGCCTGTATAGGAGACCAGACAATTTGGGACAGAAGTTCCTTAAGTTTTATCAGTCCACCAGGTATTAGAGCGCCGCATGTGGACTGTGCTATGGGTTTGGGGACTGAGGATGACCAGTGGAATAGAATGGGGAGTGATCACTGAGAGAGTCTGGGAGGACTTGTACACTGGGATCCGATTGGGCGGTTGGGAGTACACATCAAGCAGTGTACTGGAGCCTCTCTTGGGTTAGTCCTGGTA
This sequence comes from Neoceratodus forsteri, assembly GCA_016271365.2. NCBI lineage: Eukaryota > Metazoa > Chordata > Ceratodontiformes > Ceratodontidae > Neoceratodus > Neoceratodus forsteri. Next base: position 983,348,146 of record CM057455.1, read on the forward strand.
GGGTGGGTAACTAGCTGCATTAGGTCTATTGCAGAAAAGGAGTCTCGGGTAGAGGAGGAGGAGGGCTGAGCCAGTTGACATTTAAGTCACCCACCAGAATTTGATCAGCGGAAGGAGGTAGTGAGGAAAGGTATTCTGTAAGAGAGGCAATGGCCTGCGTTTGGTCCCTAGAGACGCTATGCACAGTCAGATAAAGGGTCCCTTTAAAGGGTCAGGGGTTAGTTTCAGCGTAAGCACCTGGGCCCTGGAGTCAAGGATGGGAGCAGGCAGGGCTAGTCGGGGAGGGTCCTTGACATAAATAAGCGCAGCATGCCGGTCTCCAACACGGTCGGACCAGAAGAGGGTGAAACCAGGAAGGGAGACTAGGGAGTCAGGGAGGATTTCGACAGCCAAGTCTCAACCAGAGCGATGACATCAGGGTTAATTGATGTGACCAGGCATTGTAGTGAGTCAAACTTTTCAGGAGGCTACAGATATTCATGGAGACCATGCATAGGCCTGTGGTGCTAGTCGGGAGCTCCTGGGAACCGGCCAGGGTTTGGATGAATGTTCCTGACAGAGTAGTAGCATGACTAACACCTGGCTGGGAGATGGTGAGAGGTTTTCCTCACGATTGACATGGAGGAGGCTAAGGGAGCAGGGGTGGGCAGGGTGGTACAGGAAGGAAGGCAAGAATAGAAGACACCCAGATGTGCCTGAGGTGAGGAGAAAGCTGGGGGAGGCAGGAGGACCAAGACACACAGAGGTCCCAAAGGGCAGGAGAGCAGGTTCAGGAGCAAGGGAGGGAGGGTGCCAGGGCAAAGTGCGGATAGCAGATGGGTAAGTGGGCAAGTGCACTGCTAGTGGGGATAGGCACAGGCAGGCGTGAGGCAGGGCCAATACATTGTGGTGAGCAAGATCCAAGGAAGTAGTACTGTACAGGTAGGAGTAGGAAATGGCGAGGAGCATAGGTCCCTCTAGTGGCCAGCAGGTATAACCTGCAAATGGGAAAGTGGGAGATAGGTTCTGGGCAACAGGGCGTGATGTCACGGATGTGATGTCACAGGGTGGATCCTTAAATTGACAACCGCCCTGGGTGGGTGGGTGGGTGGTTGAGGCGGGCGGGGCAGGCGGCGCGAGCGCCGTGGGGCTACTACCTGCAAGCGTCAGGCGAAGAGGCTCTTTACCTCAAGGTTATCAGGCTGGAGATTCGGCTTCCTCAGCTCCTCAGGTGAGCTGCTTGTGTTGCTAGTTTGTCGAGTGCCTAGCTTGGGAGCCTGCCTGTGTACTGGAGAAAACAAAGCCTCTCATTACTATGCAGCGAGAATATGTTGTGACTTTCACAAAGGAGCTCCACTCTAAGCAAACAGGGCTATTCCAAAATGAGGTCACACTAGGACCCAGCTATCCTAATACCTTCAGTTACAAGCACAATTAGATCCAATACACAATATTAAACAAGTCTGCTCTATATTAGCTGCTTAGTATATCTGGCTTTAAGGTATAATCAGCAATTAGATCCAATACCACCATATTAAACAAGTCAGCTCTATATTAGCTGCTTGGTATATCTGGCTTTAAGGTATAATCAGCAATTAGATCCAATACCACCATATTAAACAAATCTGCTCTATATTAGCTGCTGGTATACCTGGCTTTAAGGTATAATCAGCAAGGCAACTCTAGGGCACCCAGTGAGTCCCTAGCTTTACACTTCAGCATTAGTAGCACAAAGAAAAGCAACAACAAGCCCACCCAGTGGTGAACAGAGAACAAAGTTAATAAAATATAAGTGTTCATCAGGTAGCACCCCGTGCAGGCGTCCAGACAAGAAGAGGCTCTCTTTGGCTGAGGGGCCAACCTGTCGGCTGAGGTCTGCCAGATGGCTGCTGGCCAGGAGGAAAAAAGTCCCTGCAAAGTGATTGTTCTACTTTGAAAGCCTGTCCTATATCCTGAGGAGAGGGGAGAGCCAGAGCACACACAGAAGTCCCTTTTGCTGCGTAGGGGTCTCTGTGTGCTTCAGTTTTTAGAATTTGCTTTTATGTGGGAACTGGGGAGTCAGCAGTTCAGCAGTCCTCTTAGAATTCACTTTATTACCCATGTAGAGGTGCTGAGTGTAAAACTGCAGTGGTTTCACCCATAGTAGTAGAGGGTGTTGGCTGGTCAAAGCCTGAGGGACCCTTAGGTACAGGAAGTTTTTCTTTAGCCGTTCTGCTTCATTTAAGTGATGATAGCTAAGGCAGGCAACACACAAACTGTGCTTATCTGCCTTGGCAAATACTTCCCACATTCAGAACAGCTTTAAAACCAGGTTCACGGTTTTCTTTTAGGCTTTTCAGACATTTATGGAGAAACAGATAAAAATGAAACCACTAAATCGTTTTAAAACTGAAGTAATATTTATGATTGCGGTCGGTTCTGGAACTGATAAAGGAACCGACAAGCAACCAGGAACCATGAAAAAATGAACTGAGGTTATGAGTTTAGTAGCCGATAAAGTGGTTACTAAAATAAAGGTTTTAGACAAAATTAAGTAACAGAGTTTTTAGTCAGAAAACTCTGATATCAACTTCTAATAACTCTGTTCCCACTGGTTATACCAAATCGTGAAGAACCGATAAAATACAATTTAACACTAAAACTATGGTTTAACTAGAAATACAATAAATAAAAGGCAGCAAATGAAAAGAAAATATACTTATATGTTTTATAAGTTTCTTCATGTCACAGATAGAAGTTGAGGAGAACTCCGACGTCTAGACTTGACAGTAGGAGAGTGAAATCTGAGGGGTTTAGAACTAAGGCAGTTAGTTCAAGGTAGCATTGAAAAGCTGTTCTGCACAAAAGGTTCCATCATTTGCGTGTTCCATTCTCTCTGGGCAGTTCTGTCTTAAGGGTCACTACAAAAGTTATGAATACCTGAGTACTACTGGGGTTAGAATGTGTTTTGCACACCTGGGACGTGGACTGCCGAGAGCTCCATCAGTGAGCTATGGCCCATTCCCACCTCTCACTGCTTCGTGGCAGAGTGGATATGAGTATGTTCCCCTTGTTTGCTGATACAGAACACCACTGACATGTTGTCCGTCTGGACCAGGAGGTGTCCCGGAGTAGGTCTGTTTGTAATGCCTACAGGGCATATAGGATGCCCTTATTTCCAGTACATTGGGAGTAGGTCTGTTTGTAATGCCTACAGGGCATATAGGATGCCCTTATTTCCAGTACATTGATATGTAGGGACTCCTCAACTGGGGACCATAGTCCTTGAGTCTTGCAGTTGAAAGATGTGCTCCCAGCCAGTGCCTGAGGTACCTGTTGTCTGAGTAGGCTGTATCCTCTGGAAGGTAGTACCCACAACAGATGGGATGGGTCCAGCCACCACTGGAGGCTTGCTGGATGGATCCTGAGGTGAGGCAGGCTGATTGAGATCGTCCCAGTGCTGATCCCATTGGGTTCTCAGTGTCCACTGGATCATTCTCATATGTAGTCTGGCCAAGGTACAGTGGCGATGGTGGCCACCATGTGGCCGAGAAGTCCAATGCCGTCCTAGCTGGGACCTGTCATGAAGACTGGATGTGGTGGGCAAGACCTATTAGGCGGTCCGCTCTGTCCTCCGGGAGGAAGGCTTTCCCCTAAGAGGTGTCGAGGGTGCTCCTATGAGCTGGAGCTTCTGAGTTGGCCAGGGTGATGATTTTGGCATGTTTACTGTGATTCCCAATGCCGTAAAGAGAAAAGGTATCTTCCACTGTGTGTTGAAGAGTCTCCTGTCGGGGCTGTGAGAAGCCAATCATCCAGGTATGGGAAGACATAACGACCTCTCCTCCGGAGGCTGCTGCCACCACTGCCAGGCACTTGGTGAAGACCCTTGGTACAGAGGATAGGCCGAATGGCAGTGCCCTGAATTGGAAATGCTGGCCCTTGAATTCTAATCTCAGGAACCTCCTGTGGTGTTTGGCTATCAGGATGTGTAAATACATGTCCTGCATGTCCAAGGATGAGAACCAATCTCCTTGGTGGATCATGGGAAGCAGGCCCTGAAGAGTGATCATCCAAGCACCTATATTCACAAAGGCGTTGATGTCGCTGAGGTCCAGGATGGGCCATAGATCTCCCATTTTCTTGGGTACTAGGAGGAGGTGAATAGTACCCTTGTTCCATCTGAGTGGTAGGAATTGGCTCTATTGCTCTTTTGTCCAGCAGAGTTTGGATTTAGCCTGGATAAGAACAACGTGGGACTGGAAGTAATGTGAAAAGAGTAGTCTTTCTGGGGTATTTCAGTGAATTCTATCGTGTGATCCCACTAAATCAGTTGCAGAACCCACTGGTCGGAGGTTACGCCTTCCAAACCTCTAGATAGAGAAAAGCGCTCTCCACCACTTCTCCTGCTGAATCTGTCTAGAGAGGAGGGTTCGCCAAAAAGTCAGGCGCTGGAGGGCAGAGTGGCCTGGGTGGGCTTGGCTGACTGTTGCCCTGAGTTTCCGGACACCAGGAGGAGCCCTTATGGCTGTAACCTCCTCTCTGTTGCGGTTGTTGCTGGCATCTGATTGTTGTCCTGATTTGCCATGAAAACGCTGTTTTCAAAATGGCTTCTGTCTGGACTTGTACGTAGTTTGAACTGTGCGTATAACTTTCCCAGAGTCTTGGATTCTAGTGACAATCTTTTGGATTCCTCTCTGAAAGGAACTGAGCCCTTAAAGGGGCATCCAGGATTCCTGCTTGGGACGTCTTGGGTAAAACCCAAGACCCTAATCAAAGAGTATCTCCTGAGGCATACCCTAGTAGCAGCTGCTCTAGCTGCAGTGTCTGCAGAATCATAGGCCAACCGAAGTACGTGGGTGTTGTCGAGGTGCAGGTCAGGAAGCACAGGAAAACCAGGAGCAGTTGTAAATTTGTAACAAGAGTTTTATTATTAATAGCAGTAAAATAAAAAATTTAATTGTTCAGAATAACTATTTACAATGGCTGAAGAAACATGGAAAATAGAGTCCTTCTGAGTTTTTCTTCTCAATTTCCAATCTCAGTTTCTCAGTCTCTGTCTCTCTCTTCTGCAAAACACTGCAGCTCCTTTTATAAGTCTGTGCAAGAGCTTAAGAAAATAGTATGCTTCTCACAGTGTTCTTGTCAGTTTCAACAGGTGCAGCAAAAGAACATTGTGACCCAGAACTGACCTCTTGTTTACATCTTCTGCAAAGGTTTAAACATTGCATTTCAAGGTGAACCCCAATTCCAAATATCTTTGCAATCATTTCAACAGTATAGCTATATACAGTTTTAGCTTTACAATCATTTCAACAGTATAATTATATACCATTTTAAACACAGGGATCCCAGTATCATTCATTTCCACAAAATGATTCACACACATTTTATACCAGCAGATATGCAAGGGGTGAAAAGACAGAACAGCAAGTGAGGGTAAAGAGATAGCGAGAGTCAGAGAATTGCAAGACTGTCGGGGTGATCAAGTCCTAGATCTCACAGGAAAATCTTGATTGCACAACCAGACAGAAGAGACATGAAAGGAGAGAACAGAGCAGGGCCACTGGGACAGGGCCATATACAACCCTGTCACAGTGGGTGCCTATGTCTGATCCTATGTGCATAAGCTTCTCCAGCACAGCCTTTTGGGGACAATCTGGTACATCCTGAACTAAGTCCATCCCTTGTTTTCATATGGCATTCTGGAACTGCACCATGTGGGTCAGGAAGTTCAGGGACGGACAGTGCAGGTGGCAGAAGAATACACCTGCCTGCCCATTGGGTCCAGCTGTTTGGATTCTTGGTCTGGTGGTTGTGTGCCAAGGTGTTTTGGTCTCTGGGACCTATTGTGAGCAGCTGTGATGACAGCAGTCGGCTACAAGCTGTTCACTGAGGAAGGTTCTTCTCAGGGTACCCTATAGAGGCAATCTGCATTCTTTGGGACGTCCAAGACGTGGAGGAATGCTTCTGTGCTGCCTTGGTGACGCCTTTGAAAAGTGTCCACCAGGGTTTTGGGTCTTTGATGCAGGTATTTTGCTAGTCAAGCGTCTTTGAGGTCAAGGTCCTCTGTGTCCCAGCCCATGTTCGACTGAATATGGCGCATTACCTCCATAAAGGAGGGGTCGTTAGGCAGAGACCCTGGTGTGTCCCTTGAGTTCGGCGATGGGAGGTCAGTCTCTGAGGAGGACCCAGAAGAGGACTATGATGAGTGGTCTGATGCCTCTGAGGAGGAGGAGGACCTGGAGCGTTTGCATTTACACTGTGACCCTCTGTGGAGCATGATGAGCTCCTGCTCCTAGTCTGGGAGTGATTCTTGTGGCCTGGCGACACCTGCCGGTGGGTGGAGGGTGGCCTCTTTAGGCGAGCAGCAGGTTCTTTAGGTGGAGGAGTAGGTTCCCTGGGGTTAGGCTCCTCTACCCTGCTCGTTTGGCTGGGAGAACATCAGCCTTGATAGTGTCCCACAAGGAGGCAAATAGGTCCTTGACTCCTTGACCTGTGACAGATGGAGTCTTGGCGCCTGATCTGGTGTTGGCGATTGAAGAACCTGGTGTCTGGCCCGTCGTCTGGTCCGGTGCGGAATAGACAACATCAGTATACCTTAGTGACCCTACAGGTGGCGACTGGGTTTTGGCGGGGGCCACGGTGGCATCAGGGCTTTAGGCAGGAGAGGCTGACGTTGGGCTACCTGACGGTGGATCACTGTGGTTATCGGCCGGCATTGGCAGTGTGGCTGTCGACACTGAATCCGAGGTATTTGGAGCCTTCGACTGTCTGGCACGGGCTCCTTTACTTAATGACGTGTGTCGAATGCTGAGGTCGCCGTCCGCTTTGGGACCCTGGGGCCTGGCGGTGGACAGTATCCTTAGCTGGCAGCGGTTTCTCCGTTACCTGTTTCTCTGGCATTGGCTTAAGTGCCGTTAGGCTCCTGGGGGTTGTGAGACGGACCAGCGAAGGAGTGGCCCGAACTCCTGCATCTATCCAGGGAGTCAGCTCCCAAGGAGGCCGACTTGGAGGACGCTTTCATCGGTCTGTCACTGGAGGAAGACCTGATGTTAGAATCTGAATGCCGGCCTGAGGTGGGATTTTGGCGGATCTTCAGAGGCTGAAGGGTAAGGACCCTTGCGTGGAGCTCCCTGTTGCCCTTACCTGGGCGGGTGGTTTCACTACCGTTAACCTGGTAGAAGAATGCATAGTCTTGGAGGCTGAGTCCGAACTCCCCTGGAGGCTGATCAGGAGTCGGATGACCTAGATCCCGACAGGGATCCATCTCTTCTCTCTTCCTCTTCTTCTTCTTATGGTGATGTTTCCTGATTTTTGTGAGAGGGGCCTCCTTGGCAGAGAAATCATTCTGCATAGTGGCTAACTTCTGCTCCATTAAGTAGGCCTGGAGGGTCTTCTGGTGGTGAATCCTCGTCCTGCTGTTGAAGTTTGGGCAGTGTGGACAGGCCTCTGCATCGTGGTCTGGGCCTAGACACAGCAGGTAGGCAGAGTGTTTAGCAGCACATACAGACTGGTGCTGGTTTATAGATGATGACAAGGAAGTGACATGCAGGAAAAAATAAGTAAAATAAATTCAAACTCTTTGGTAAATAAAGCGTTGAAGCGCGGTCGATCGATAACTGAAGCCGTCCATGGAGCCAATGTGCGGTCGGCGGCAGGAAAAGAACTGAGGCACTGCCCCTTTTATATCACACGGGACGCCAGGGGCGGGTCAGACATCAGGTGGTTCCCCACTGTATACTGCCTAGCCGGAATTTTTCCATGGGGTCCTGCCGCCTGACAGCTTCAGTCCTAATTGTGTTACCTGCTACAAGAGCTCCATCTCAAGTAAGATCTTTGAAATATATCGACCTGACATAATGGCAACTAGGAAAGAGTTTTCCAAGATAGGTAATGCAGTTCACACGAGGCTGCAGGTTCACAGGAACATAACGTCAGTTTTCAAGCACAAAATTTAAATCCCACAATAGGATGGGGTCCCGAGCAGAGGAATAATATGAAGAATACCTTTTAAAGGTCCTCATAATTATAAGCTGGGACAATAGTTTCTTGTCCACAGGCAAATGAAAGACAGAAATACCGAAAGGTGTACTTTCACAGAACAGTATTTTAGACCACCTTCCAACAGGGATAACAAATAATCCAATATGTGCTGAGGAGGACAAGCATGGGGTCAAGCCCTTCAGCAAAAGCGCAGATGGAAAATCGTTTCCATTTCATGGAGCAGGAAGACCTTGTAGGAGGCTTAAGGGCAGCCTGCAAGACCTCAGCAACTTGTGGAGAGACCTGGAATCTGGAAAGAACTATGTCTTCAGGAGCCTGGCATGGAGATGCAGATAGTGAAGGTTGGGATGCAGCAAGGATCCCCTTGCCTGAGACAGAAGGACTGGGCAATCGGTAGAGACAGAGGGTCCTAGATCGACAGGCGCAATATCAGGGGAACCAGATCTGTCACGCCATAGAGGCGAATAAGGATCATGGTCACCTCACCCTGACCAGTCTGAGTAGAACCCTCTGAATAAGAGGAAGGGAGGAGCGAAAACATATCTTCCTGTCCAGGAATGAGACAATCGTCCAGCCATAAAGATCCAGGACCCGGCTCGAGGCGCTGTAAAGAGGCAGTTTGTGGAGAGGCAAACAGATCCAACTTCGGGTGGCCCCAGCGCAGAAAAATGTCGTCCAGTACTGACTGGAGGAGTTACCATTTGTGATTTTGGGAGAACAATCTGTTTAGAGCATCCACCAGAGTATTGTGGATACGGGGATGTGGACCACAAGAAGATGGACTTCTTTGGATTGCCTAATACCACACTCTCAACAATTCCCTGCAGAGGGATAGGGTGAGTACCACCTCGTTGTTCAAATAATGCACCACTGTGGAGCTGCTGGATTGAACCTGCAGACAGCTCTGAGGAAGGAGGGTCTCAAAGCCTGTAGGGCATACAGGACTGCTCTCGTCACCAGAATACTGATGTGGAGACTTGCTTCTGTTGTCATCCAAGACTCTTGGGGCGGACATCCTGCAGGCGTGCAGTGCGCCCCAGCCCAGCAAGGAGGATCCGTTATCAGGATGGAACAAGGGACGGAGGGCTGGAAAGGAATTCCGCACAACAGGTTGTCCAGGGACATCCACCACTGAAGTTCCTAAAGTGGTGGAGAGGACAACATGACTGTCGCCTTGAAGTCTTGTCCCTTTGGTCCCACTGGATCGTTAGAGTCCACTGGAGGACACTCATGCAGAATCGAGCATGAGGGACCGTGGAATAGCATCAGCCATTTGACCCAGGGCGAAGATACTCTCGAGCTGAGGCGTACGAGACTTCCCCAGGTGTGATACCAAGTTGATCAACTGTCTGCCGGTCTCTGGGAAGGAATGCTTTGCCTTCCTTGGTATCCAGAATCACGCCAATATATTGAAGACACTGTGAGTGATCCATTTTGGATTTCGGGACGTTCACTGTGATTCTCACTGAGGAGAACATCTGAAGTGTGCGGGCTAAGGTGGCGGCTAACTGAGGACTGGTTGGATTTTCAGAAGCCAGTCATTCAGGTAGGAAAGGCATTATAGTCCTTCCTCCAAGGGCAGCAGCCACCAAAGCCAGGCATTTTGTGAAGACCGAGAGGCTGATGACAACCAGATGGGAGGGCTCTGAACTGGTAATGAACACTCCAAAACTGAAACCGAAGGAATCTTATGTGGGCAGGATGCACCAGAATATGCAGATTGGCTCTGTTCCCTGGATATGAAGGATGCCTATCTCCTTTGTTTAGAAAGGTGTGACAGGGTGACCCATCAATAAAGTACTTCAAATTACAGTACAAAGGTGCTTATGGGCTAAAGTATGCTGATTATTAATAGAGTACTTATGTACTATTTGTAACATGGCATAAAAAAGAGAAACAAAATGAAGCAGTCAGATAGGTGCAAACACACCATGTGGTACAGTAGAAACCATGGTCTAATACCATAGTAGATCATGGTTTGTATTATAATACCTCAACAATCCACTACAGGTGAAGCAGTATAGAAGAAAGCAATATGCAAATAGCTTGCAGTATATAATTGTCCCAAGTTGTATTTACTAAAATTTTCCTGGCACAGGGGTTTGACTTTTCAAGATTGTTCTATATTGCAGCTACAACAGAAGTTCATGAGTTACTAAAGATTGTACATTTAAACTCCACATATACTGTTAATTATGCTGCAGCAATATTTCTGTAAAGTGAACAGTTACATACTGTCACCATCCCTTCTGATCTACTGCTTTCTAAGCAACTGTGGGTGCAATGCATTGTGGATGACTGAATAACATTGTGATTGGTTGGCATCCATGGCACTCAGACATTACCTCATGGGTTACGGCCCACCTGATAGGCTAATGATGCACATGACCCAAATCAGATTTCCAGTATATCCAGGTCCCAGGAACCCCTGCTCTCCAGTTGTAATTTGTGCATCTGAACAGGCAAAAGCACCCAGAGAACCCCTGTCTGCTCTTCAAATTCTAAGGTAGGAAATGTGCCTCTCAGACAACTGTGGGCTCTTGGTTTCTCCTTTTTGAATGGTCAAAATTGATTATACTCAAGCTATAATTAGGAAAGGAGCAGCTAGGCTCCTAGAAATTAACAGATTTAAAGCCATTATTGTCGTTTTGTTGTTTGTCTAAGAGGCAGAATACCAAGCACAGCGCTTTAGTCTAGTAAATATTGCCTGCTATCTCACAGGAGTTCCTCTCCCCCTTTGTATGTATATTCTGGCTTAAATTGATTACCTCTGGGGTCCCTAGTGAGTGCATGCGATTCCCTCGCTTCAGGGGCGCAGCCTGGCCTCCTGGCGCGTGCAACTGGTCATGTAGACCGCCGGTCCTTGACCCCTCTATCAGGCAGTCACCTAGAGAAACTCCATGAGTGCCTCTGATCCCGCGACTCACGGTCTGCCTCATGGCCTTGCTCCTGAGGCCTCGGGGCCTCGCCTCTCAGAGCTCTCGGGCACTGATATCAGGCCGCTTCTACAGGCCTGGGCAGTTCCCTCTACATGATCGCCTCTCCTCCCAGCGACTCCAGCGGCACCTACTGGGACCATACACCCTCAGTGCTCTGGGCACTGGTCCAGGCAGCTCTTCAGGCCTAAACCCGTTTTCCCCTACAGTCGCCTCTCCTCCCAGCGACTCCAGCGGCACCTACTGGGACCATACACACTCAGTGCTCTCGGGCACTGGTCCAGGCCACTCTTCAGGCCTAAACAGTTTTCCCCTACATGAGTTGCCTCTCCTCCCAGCGACTCCAGCACCACCTCCTCCCTCCGGCATTCCCCATGCCCTAGGCTCTCCCTACCGTCCCGGATCCCCAGGTGCTTCCTCGGCCCCTGCAGCATATTCCTCCTCGGACCGCCCGCCCAGATGCCGAAAGTACTGGGCCCGTCAGCGCCAGCTTCCAATCCTGGCGGCCCCAGCACAGCTAATGCAGGCTGCCCTCTCTCACTCGCTCAGGGGCTGGCTCACGGTCCCTCGCTTTGGCCGGCGCCTCACGGGCCTATCGATCGTCAGGCGACCAGAGAAATGCCTTCTGGGCAACCACGCCCGCATCGCTCCCTAGGCCAGGCGATGCTTCCCTTCTTCGGGAGCCCTATTAAGGGACAAAAATTTTTTTTGCAGCCAATAGAGCCGGGACTTGAATCCCTGGTCACATATAACACAGTGGTTAAGGCTCTGAACTGTAAATCTGGAAGCCTGGGTTTGAATCCACTGCCACCTACTTGCATACTGTGCTTTGCTGCAATTTCTGTGTGCACCTCAGTCTGCCTTTGAACAAATCTCTCCACCTTAAAATGGGTTCTTTCTCTCCTTAAAAAAAAAAAAAAAAAAAAAGGAAAAAGGAAACATCCTTACTCCTCTCGGGTCCCTATCATAGCGACCCCAGTAGGACACCACAGAGCTTCTGCCTGGGTACCTCCCATAGCGACCCGGCAGGCCCCTGGGACCCTATCCCTCACCGGTGTCCATGGCCCCTCCCACAGCGGGCCCGGCTCCTCCGGAGCACGAACCATCTCAAGGGGATAGGCAGGTAAGGATATTGGGAAGGAGATTCCGCCCATTCAAGTCTGGCTAAGGGCCTCACACAGCGCTCTTATCACACCATAAGCCTCGACCCTACCCCGAACCTCAACCCCGACCGTGGGCGTTACCCAGGGCATAGGGGACAGAGTTTCAGAGTCATCTATCTTGGCTCAGACATCTCTCTTTATCATTACAGATGGTTAAGGCAAGAAGTGCACGCGTGCAATGCCACCCTCCTCCCTCAAACCCCAGGTCCTCTCTGCGCAGCCTGCCTCATGGACGACGAACTGTCTTCAGTGGAGACAACCCCCCCTAGCTCCGTCTCTCCCGTCGCCAGCACTCCGGCGTGGGTGGACCCGGGCTCTCTGCTGATCTGAAACCAACAGGCGGCGGCCATGATGGAAAGCCAGCAGAACTTCATGCTGAAGATCATGGAGAAGCTGGAGGCCCTCACCCAAAGCAGACCGAGACCACCCAATGCAGAGACCACCGCCAGAGAAACCCTACAGAGGATCCATGGTCCCTCTCTCTGACACTCCCAGGATGGCACCCGGAGATAAAGACAAGAGGAAGAACTGGGCGAGGAGGAGGAGGAGCACAGCTTGGAATCGGACACAGAGGACATCGATCAGCAAGCAACTCCGTCGCTGACATCAAAGCTGTGTCGTTTGACACAATACCGGTCTGATGAAGGTCATCAAGGCGACCATGGGCCTACCCACAGAGGAGCAGGATGGTGACAAGGCGGAATCAAAGCTGGACCCAATAGTCCAGCTAAGGACCACCACCACAGAGACCTTCCGGTTTGCCCGGCTATTGAAGAACTCATCCACACTGAATGGCAATCCACAGACCGGGCAGAATGCCAAGCCGAAGGAACTTACACAAGATGGACCCGGTTCAGGGTGACAAGTCAAGCGCCTGGTGCAGGCGCCTCCATCGATCCCCAAGTGGCGGCCTTGGTAAAAGACTGTGCTACCGTGCGGTACCATAGCCCTCAGGGACCCGACCGACAAGAGAATTGAGGACATGTTAAAGAGGACTTCAAATTGAGGCACCATGGCCAAAGCGATGGCGGGCAATCTATACCTCACGGGCTCAGATCGCTGGCTGGAGGAACTTCAGGAACAGGCGAATCAAAGTCAGGAGGTTGAACTTTAAGACTGCACCCTCGGCAGCCAAATACCTAGCAGATATGGCGGTGGACTTCGCCACGCCTCCAGGCCAGAACCGCCGCAATCATAATCGGGCCCGCAGGCTATGGCTCAAGCTCTGGGATGCCGATTCAGAATCTAAGACTCTACTTCAGAACTTACCCTTAAGGAGTCATGTATTTGGGAAGGTCTCCAAGATTATCTAAAGCAGAAGGAAGAGGTAGGGACCTCCTAAGAAATCGGTCCACGACCCTCCACACATCTACCACGGCCATAGGAAGCGGGTTCACGCCCGGGGGCAAGTGCCAAAACCGCAGGACTCCTACCCACAAAACCAGTCCTTTCAGATAACCCTCCTCATCCTACTCACAGCGCCCGCCTTTAACAACTCAGATCCCCTCCTTCAGGTCCGGGGACAAAGGTCAGTAGGCCGTGGAAGAGGTTCAGGGAAAGCAGTGACTCAGTTCCCGAGCCACCCTCGCAGAACTTGTACCCCCGTCGGTCCAACGGCTCGCCCTGTTACGCCCATCGCTGGCGGCCACCACGTCGGACAGGTGGGTCCGAGGCGTAGTCGCCAGGGATACACCATAGGATTGACTCACCCGTCCATCCCTCAACGTTTCATTTCGTCCCAGATATCCAGGAAAAGGCCTCACCTCATCAGGTACAGAGTATCCTGGCAGAACTGATCAGAACAGGGCCATACAACCAGTCCCAGTTCAGGAACAGGGGAAGGCATGTACTCAATCTTCTTCTAGTACCCAAAAATCGGGAACTAAGGCCCATCCTGGACCTAAAGCGACTGAACCGACACGTGATCCCGCCGGTTCAAGATGGAACAAATCCGCTCCACCATCCAGGGCATCAGGGTAGGCGACTTCTTGACATCGATCGATTTAAAGGCAGCCTACCTACACATCCCCATCATCAGGAGCCACAGAAGGTTCCTCGATTCCACATCATGGGACACCACTTTCAATACCGGGCGCTCCCATTGGATTGTCCTCAGCCCCAGAGTCTTCACCAAGGTCTCCATCACCTTGGTGGCCAGACTCAGAGAACAAGGTCTGGACATAGTACCGTACCTGGACGACTGGCTCACTCTGCGCCCGATGCAAGGACCAGCGCAGGCTCACAGAACTTGCCGTACAAGCACTGGAAGACCACGGTTGGGTGGTAAACAGAGAAGAGCCAACCGGCCAACCCAACAGATAGAACACCTGGGGCCATCATCAACTCGGCGGAAGGTTGGCGAGACCGGCACCAGCTGCGGATCCGCAGCCTCCGAGAGCTGGCTGGACTAAAGCACGCCCCGCATTACGGTGGCGAAGGTGGCGAAACTCCTGGGATGCATGGCCTCCTGCATCGACCTCGTCCCATGGGCCAGGTGGCACATGCGTCCGCTCCAGAACTACATCCTGACACACGGAGCACCAGAGAACAACCTACATATAGTGGTTCAATTACCGGCCAAGTAAGGTCATCCCTGAACTGGTGGGTCACCCAGGAAATCTGGCGAGGGGTCCCCTGAGAACCCCCACCGATGCCACGTGAGGACGGACGCAAGCCTCTCGGCTGGGAGCCTGTCTGGGGCGAGGTCAGCACAGGGTACCTGGTCCCCGACAGAGTCTCTACTCTCGATCAATGTCCTAGAAATGAGAGCAGTGTTTCACGCTCTAAGGGCCTTCCGCCACGTCATCAGGGGACAGTCGGTCCTAATAAAATCCGACAACCGCGTGACGGTGGCATACATCGCAACAGGAGGTACCAGAAGGAGGGCCATGTCACGGGAGACCTTCAGGGTGATGACATGGGCACAAAGCACCTGTCACACCTAGGGCAGTGCATTTGGCAGGAAACTAAACATAGGCGGATTGGCTCAGCCGGCAACAGATCCACCCGGAGAATGGCGCCTGCACCAGACCTGTTCCAGGTAATCCAGGCGACATGGGGTCCGGTGCCCATAGACCTCATGGCCTCGAGACAACGCTCAGGTGGACGGTACTTCTCGATTCAAGGACTCACGCTCCCAAAACACAGACGCCCTGTCCCAGAGTGGTCGGGATTACGCATATGTCTTCCACGCTCCCCTCATCCCCAAGTCTTGGAAAAGGTCAGGAAATCTTGAACCACCATCATCCTGGTGGCCCGTACTGGCCTCGCAGATCCTGGTTCGCGGCAATCATGGGATGTCACTAGCCAGCCTCCGGATACCGTTCGCATGAGACATGCTGATGCAGGGGCCAGTGCTATACCCGTCCCTCGAACTCTAAAGCTCACGGCCTGGCTCCTGAGAGGAGCGACTACTGACTGCCGGGTACCACCAGTCGGTCATAGGCACGCTCCTCCGATCTCGTCGAGCCTCCACCATCTCCACCTACGAGAGGCAATGGGCCGTCTTCTCACAATGGTGCCACATTAAGGCGGCACGGGCAAGCCGACCTCCCACCATCCTGTTGTTCCTGCAACAGGTGGTGGACAAGTCAGCCCTCTTCCCTGAGGTACAGCTGGCGGCCATCGGCGGCCAGAGCCACATCGAAGGGCACCCACGGGGCACCCGGATGCCATCCGCTTCCTCAGGGCCGTGGACCTCATGCACGGCCCAGGACCAGACCTAAGCGTTGCTCCATGGGACCTACCCCTGGTCTTGGACTCCCTGAGAGAATGCCGCCCGTCCGAACCGCTCCTCAAGCAGACCTGTTCTGGGTAGGCCTGAAGACTGCCTTTCTTGTGGCCATTTGCTCGGCCAGAAGAATGGGGAGCTTGGCGCCTCTCCTGCACCACCCACACCATCTTCACCCCCAAGAGTGCGCTCGGACAGTTCCGGCCTTCCAACCGAGGTCCAGCGAACTTCCACAGAGACCAGCCGATAGACCTACCCACTCTGCACCGCACAGCCCCTCAGGCCGACAGCGGTACTCCAGACTCCCTGGATGCGGGATCGCTCTCTCGATCTACCTGACCAGGACCCAATCCATCCGTAGGCGGAGAGACTCTTCGTGGTCTCGAGAAGGCCAGCGACAGGGACTCGCAGCATCCAAGTCTCTACCATCGCAGGGTGGATCAGGCCGGGTCGTACTCCGCATGCACACGGCAAAGCAACTGACCCCTCCGCGCGGGGATCAGAGCACACTCCACCAGGACGGTATCCACTTCCTGTCGGAGCAGCGTTAGTATCACCGAAGACATCTGTAGGGCGGCTACCTGGAGCTCCCCACACACCTTCCGAGGCACTACAGGCTGGAACAGCTCCAGGACTTCCGCCAGCCTTCGCCTCCCACGCCCTAGCAGCGGCTCCATCTCCTGGGCCCTCGATTCACCTAATTCCCTGAGGTTTAACTGCTACTTATCTCCCATGAGGTAATGTCTGAGTGCCATGGGATGCCAACCAATCACAATGGGTGTTTACTCACCTGGTAAAGGTGATTGTGTTGGTTAGCATCCCATAGCACTCAAAACCCTCCTCGGGAGTGATCGGAGCGTTCTGCCAGAAAAAGCCCCAGGAGGTCCCTACATCAGTACTTCAGTCTTAATTCCACTGCTATTAAATCTGTCGAACCAATGGTTCGAGCTAGCGTGTACATAATAGGAAATAAACCCAGGCCTCTGGCCTTATTAATTTTATCCTGTCATGCAGTCCTCATCCTTGCTACTCTCTATTGTGTATATTGTTGTCTAGTTCCTAACACTCTTCTTTTCAGCTATGGAAAAATCAAACTGGAAAGCAGGGTTCCTGGGACCTGGATATACTGGAAATCTGATCTGGGTCATGTGCATCATTAGCCTATCAGGTGGGCGTAACCCATGAGGTAATGTCTGGAGTGCCATGGATGCCAACCAACACAATCACCTTTACCAGGTGAGTAAACACCCATTATCTGGCCTAGCCTTGTCTTGGTGAATACACAGTGGTAAAGATGACCCGAAAACAAAAGTAACAGACAGTGAGATAAACAAAGGAAAATTAAAGAGAGAGGATACTTCTGTGGGTGAAAAGAAAAATAAATTGAGAGAAACAAAAGAAATCAAAGAGACAGACTAACAATAGTAGTCAAAACAAGTATTTGAAAGATGAAAGCAGTAAATGTTATGTTGTTCTATGTCCTGCTGAGTTAGGTAGTTTAGAGGGAAAAAAGTGAAAATAATATTCCATAAAATAGTAGTTGTGCAATAAAGTGTTTTTCAGATTGTCTTAGTTCAGTATATTTGAAGAAAAGGTGCTTGTGCTACTAGGATTGTGTGATAGCCACCAATTGGTCTGCAAAGGAACTGGAGAAAAAACTGAAATGTACCATAGCACACTCCCATCATGCAGTGCAGCCCACATCTTCTAATACATAGAGAGGAAAATCAAAGCACCTAGAAGAGAAGTGAATTGCAAGGTTTTGAAAAGTTGTAAAATATGTTTTGATGTTAAAAGCTTAAAGCTTGTAATCTAATTTATTTTAACAAAAGTGAAATAGCGACCACGATATTTCCAATAGTGTGTTCAATTGTTTTCAAGTATATGTACATCATGTTTAATAGCTCAATTTATAGTATTCTGAAAGTAAATCAGTGTGATTGTACTCATTTATTCAAAGACTATTAGTTATACAGTCATTGCCATGTTACAATGATTAAGCCACTCGTGAGATGGGTCTGCAGTGGGAATTAATTCATGGATTTGGTTGGTTGGACCCACTTTCGGCCTTGACCTCGTGGTCAACCCCCTAACCATGGATTAATACCACAGTAGACCCATGCTTTTCTCGTAGCTTAATCCTTACATAAAGAATAAGTGGAGAAACTGTACCTTTGTTTGTTCAATTTAATTATTGGCACTGTGCAGTATGCTCCTGAAAAGGGAGGTAGAGGCTTAGCCTGAGATGGGGGAAAGAGCACAAATGTTCTGACCTCGGGTCTGACCTTTCCCAACGCTGTAAACAAGCCTGCAGCTGCCATCTGAACTGTTCTCTATGGAGTAACAGTGGCCCCTAGTGGCTAATTTTATGTTAGGTCTGATATCATAGTGGAGTGAAAATTTCCAAACTTCTCTAGATAGCCTATAAAAACTCTAACTCAGTTCTGAGAGATAGATAGGGTGAGTCAGTTGGAGCCGATTGTGGGAGGCAGATGACCTCTGGAGCTCACACTGCTGTGTGGAGCAGGCTAGGAGATACCCTAGTGGCACTGTTGGGCATAGCAGTGGCCCTTTTTCTTTGACCTTACTTGGATTATTTTGTTTTCATTTTTTGTTGTATTACAAAGTGAATTAACTAACAAGCTTTATTTCTGTGAAATATCATTTTGAGAAAATTAAACAAGTGTCTTGATTCGCTTTTTATGCACAGAGTCTGGTAGTCTGCCTGTTATTGTATCCTGACCCGCTATAAAGGGAAGAAGAGTTGGTGGGGCACCATTCTGTACTTCTTGTATTTGATATAGAGATTTAGGAGTCTTGGGTAAGTGTCCTGTCCATTTGGGGACCAGAAAAATGGGAATAGAAGCCCTGACTCTTCTGAGAAGGGGAATGGATTCTATACCACGTTTGATAGAACAGCTTGTATTTAGCCTCCTAGAACAGATTCCTGGTCAGGAGGTAATGAGAAACCCTTGGGGGCATATGGGAGGAGGCGTCCCAAGAGATCAAATGTGTGACCTGACTGAATCAGTTGGAGGACCCTCTGAGGTTTATCGTTTGCCAGCTTGGAAGGTGCAAGGAAAACCTCCCCCCATGGCCGTGGGAAGAGACCTCTAATCCACAACCCGCAGGGGACCCTCAGACCGAAGAGCTGACCCTGCTGGATAGCGGCAGGGGTGTGGGGCATCTTTGGGGTGGCCGGGGCTGAACAGAGAGACCTCGCCTTTCCTTTAGTACTGGACTGACGAGAGAGGTGGGTCGTTGCCTGCCAGCAGTGGTACCCACCCCATATGCAGGTTTAGCTTGGGTAAGGTCGTGGTATGGACTGATTGGAGGTACAATCAGAATTCAGTAAGGAGATCAGTACCTCCTGAGTTTGAAGTCCGAAAAGTTTGTCCCTTACAGGGCACATTAAGTATGGAGTGTTGGGGTGAATCCAGAGAGCTTCGGGCCAAGCATGCCATCTGGGGCAAATTCCAGCTGAAGAAGCCGAGCAGATGAATCTACTGCATCATATGTGGCTCTTAGCAAGATGACGAGACAGCAGAGCTGCAGACAACTCGGCAGTGAGATCTTCCTGAAGAGCTCCCCAGGAGAGTGATTGGACATCACCTTGGAAGCTCTTAGAATCTCTTCTTGGTATTTCAAGAGATGACCCATATATTCAGAATTTGCAATGTCATAGTGGTTGATGAATATACCCTTTCCCCATCGTATCCAGCTTCTTGGACTCTGTCCGGAGGTTGGGCGCTCAAGTCTTTGTCTAGAGGCTGGGCGCTCAAGCTCTAACACCATCATGAGCTGCATTAATGACTACAGAGTCAGCTTGTGGAGGGAGACAAAATAAGGGTGTTCCAGGGAGGAGGTCTGATAAGTCCTGTCAGCCTTCTGAGGTTTGAAGGAATAGAAAAGGGCTGCTGCCAAGCTGCCCAAACAACATCCTCAAACATGTCCATTAAGGGAGGGATGAGCAAAGAAGGACATGCCGGTAGTACCCAGGTAGTTGGCTAACTTTATATGGGAGGCATTTTGCTCCGTTTCAGGAAAGCCAAAAGTCTTTTGGAGGTGGATTATAATGTCAGAGAAACTGGGGTCATCCGGAGGGAGCAAGGTAACTCTGGAGTGGGTTCCCTTTGAACAGAGGAGGTGGAAGACTCAGAAAGGAGTCTGGATCATCTACGTCCTCATCCTGATTAGCAAGATCCCACTCTTGGAGAAAGAGGTCCTCCATGTTCATGTCCCTCTGTGAATATACTGGAGAAACCAAGAGGAACTAGCCATCCTTGAGACAGAGAACACCGCCTCACCCCACTGGGATCTAGGGGTCTGCTTTGTAAGGTCCAGAATGGTATGAACCAGAGCCTGGACATCAACCATTGCTAACTGGGAAGAAGCAGTCATCGGTGGTGCAGAGTGAACCGACTGTACAGGTACTACAGAAGAAACAGGAGACAGAGATGGAATCAATTGACCAGCCTTTGATGAGGATGTATAAAATATCCCAGAATCGTCAATGGGAAGGTATAGTAGATATAGACTGTGGGCAGAAGTGGACTGGACTGCCATCGTCGGGACTGACACCATAGTCGATGGACGGTGGGTGGAAATCTGCGACGGAGGCAGCAGTAGTGGAAGCTGCAAGGTAATCACTCTGGTGGTAGTCACTGATGAAGAAGCAGTCGACGGGTGGGAGGAAGAACAGCCAGAGGCCGTCGACAGAATGGAAGATGACTTAGCATAAGCCTCTGAAAGGGTCTCCAGGACTAACTTTGCTTTTGAAGTTCTTGCTCCCAAGAATGGGGAGGAAGGCAAACCCTTCAGTGATAAGAAAGAAGCAGGAGAAACATGCTTGATCTTACTTTTGTTTCTTCTATGGTTCCTTCGGCATCGACGAAGAGGGCCACACAGACCTGTGAGACCCTGAGGAAGACATGGAAGACTTCCTGAGCTCGAGTGTTGCTCCCATTCCAGGAGAGCAACCATTTGCTCCATCAAAATTCTAAGCTGCTGAAGCCTTCGTGTTTAGTGGCCTTGTTAAACGGCTTACAAAGGACACAGACATGGGTATCACGTTCAGGGCTGAGGCACTGACATGAATGTCATGGAGGTCCTCAGTCATAATAAGCTGGCTACAGGAATGCTTATGGAATAAAGGGTCTGAAGGCACTGGTGAACAAGCATGACCCGAACTGGGTAGCACCGCTAAGGAGCGTTTGGTAGAACTCTTAAATCGGTGACTGTAAGCTAAAGTCCGGGAGGGACGTGTAGCATGTAGGTCACAGTGGAAAAGAACCAAGGTGCTTCTGGAACCTCCCCTTTATACGTACAGAGATACAACATGCAATGCCGTCAGGGGAGGTCCCAGGTCGGGTGCTGAGAAATCTTCTGGAGGAAATAACGCCTCTGACTTGACATTCCTATATGTTATGACCTGCTGCAGGAGAGTTCCTTGAAGAAGATCTTTAAATACCTCATAAGGGTTACAAGGTACAGGTGGGGGGGTATTTTCAGAAAAAAGGTGGTCTACAACAAGGGGACATGCTATGAAGCTGGAGGAGGTAGATTCAGGAGAGATGTGAGAAATACTTCTTCACAGAAATGGTGGCAGATTCCAGGAACAGCCTTCCAGTAGAGGTAGTGGGGCAGAAACAGTGGTGGGTTCAAAAATGCCTGGGAAAGGCACAAGGGAATTGCTGGGGTAAAGGGGGAGCAACAGCGCCACAGATCAAGTAGGGTCTGCAGCAAATATGAAGATAATAAAATGGGCAGACTGGGTGGGTCCAGCAACCCTTATCTGACGTCAGTTTCTATGTTTGTATTTGTCCATCATAATGGCCTCTCACTGATGGCAGAACTGGTCAGGCGCCCAACCCTCCCCAAATAGGGCAGGAGAGGTCTGCCTCTGGCAGCTGAGGCAAGACCAGGGCCAGAGCTTCAGACACTGGCACTACACCACTTCTGAGGCTGGGAGGCTGACTTTTGTTTTGAGTTTCCGCCTTTGCCACAAAGGACTGCTTTCTTTGAAAAGAACCATGTCCCTTGCCCTTCTAGTTTGGAACTCTTAAGGGCTGTTCCAGTTTCATCTGATGCTTTAAGAGACTGTGCCACTTGCCGTCTGAACAGGTAAGTTCCATCAAAGGAACATTCATAACCTGCTGCTGGATGTCTTCGGTGAAGCAAGTTTGCAGCCAGGAATACCACATGATGCAAATGCCTGTAGCAACAGAGTGGGATGAGGCATCCATGAGGGCCTTAAACTGGTGTCTGTTGGATTCAATGCCTTACTTGACAGTCAGGAGAATATCCTGTTTAACCTCTGATTCTGGCAGAGACTCTGCAAGAGATTTCAGCTTGCTCCAGAAAGTATGCTCATGTTTAGAAAAATGCCTTTGGTAGCTGGCAATCCTCAAGCCTATGGTAACTGAAAAATCAGCTTGTTTGCCTCTAGTGTCAATTTGCGTGACTCGGAGTTAATGAGGGTGCACAGTGACTTCTTTAGGAATAATGGCTTTATCATTCTCGATGAGAATGACAATGGCATCACCTATAGGTTGAATGATATACACTGGTTTATCCTTGGGAGCAGTGTATTTTCTTTATGCCTGCTTGGGAAGGCTGCCACAGAAGCAGGTTTGTGCCAGACTGCATCTGATAAGGTCTCAAATGCGGGAGGATACGAGGAACTAACCCGATCGGCATGTTAGATAGATTTAGGAACTCCAGCCAGAGGCACTTACCTTGGTCAGTGGTTGCTGGCTTGAAACTGAATGCCGGTGCATATTTCTGAGCAAAGCCTGAAAAGACAGATCATCCTAAGGTACAGACACAGGAACTGGGTCTGAGGTCTCTAGAATGTAGAAAGAGTCATCATCACCACATTCAGAGATGAGGATGTGGGGATCAGACTGTTCCTCTATACTCACATCGGAAGTGGAGTAGAAGAGGTTCACAGGCCCAACAATCCAGTGCATGGCTGCAGCAACACTGGCCCTGAAGAATGAAGGGCCGGTGCCAAACAAGACCAGAACTGGATCCAGCACTGGAGAGATCCCGGCACTGAGGCAGGCGCTGGAAGTAGCACGGTTCGGCACCAGGACAGGCCCAAGGGCCTGAATCCAACACTGAACCTGGCACTGGAACCAGCATCGAAACCCAGCTGGCACAGAAGCAACTGGCATTGGCAACATGACCAGCCCCTTCCCTACATGGGAAGAGTGGGTAGGCCACTAGTGGAACAGAGGACAGTGGTGCTGCCCCGGCAAGGACCCTGAGGCTGTTCCTGGATGTGAACAAACTACCTAGCCTGAAGGCGCTGCCTGTGGTACTGGTAAGGCAAGGCAAACTTTATTTCTATGGCACCCAATCCGGGGCTCTGGGAGCTGTACAGTACAACCAACAGTTCTAAACAAAACAAATAAGACAGATTTTCTAAGCAGTCTTAAAACAGTATATAAAATCTTATTGAAAGAGTCAGCAGCACTGACTCCACCAGTCCACTGTTTCCACCAGTCTGGAAGGGCCAGGGACCAGTTCCACTAGCGGTGCCAGTCAGGCCAGATGCTGCACCCACTGCTCCATAATGGCTGCCCAGTGGTGGAACTACCCATCAGAGTCCCCACTTACAGACAGAGGGGCTCTGGGCCTGAGATAATGATCCCCAGAACCAGAGGCCCTCAGTGACATCGAAGAATGAAACTGAGGACCTCTGGCTCCTGGAAACCAGATATCTCATGACAGACCTCATGGAGGGCACCCTCGATTGGCGCCGTTTCTTTTCCTTCCTATGGGAAGAGGAAGAAGTCGAGGCCGAGCAGTGCCTTGACCGTGGCGCCAGAAGTGTGAACAGGATCAGAACCGCTTCTTGTTGTGCTTATGGGAGGATTGCCCTTCCTCCCAGGCAAGAACTGCCTACTGTCAGAACCTTTCCTCAATGGGAAAGTATACCGGACATGGCCCCACTGCCACAGCAGCCTACCACTTCAGGCTCCTTACCCTCTTCTGTGGCGTTAGACCATTGATGCTCGGTAGGGCTGACAGAAAACTATGACAAGTCTGTGACAAAATGCACTACACTGACATGAAAATAAACTCTAGCTTTAAACACTAAAACTGAGAGAACAGATATCTGTTGTCATATAGATGTGAAGTTCTAATTCCTGGCAGAGGACCGACAAAGCACTGATCCACACTTGACAGCAGGAAAAAGGAACTGAGGTGCTGGAGACTGGCGCAATGTACCCAAACTCACGGAGCTGTGCATGTAGGCTGCTCCCTTTGGTGTCAGCCCTCAGAAAAGTTCTGGCTCCACTGGGTCCTAGTGCCTCCATCTCAGACCCACTAGTGAGAATCAATGGTGAAGACTGATCCCTGCTAGATCACCCTTTTCTAGTTCATTAAAGTAGGCATCACAAATACATCAGATTAAATAAATATTTAACAAACTGGTTGAGAGGAATAATTTATTCCTAATGGTTTATCCTTCCACCCAAGTATCATTCACTTACTTTAATAGTCTTTGTTGAACTTCTTTCCAAGCATTACTAGCTTTCATCCATATACATCGGAACAGAATCGTGAGACCACAGGCAATACTACTGGTCTCCTGTTTCAAAGGTTGGGTTTGATTTGCCTTTAAAACCTGCAAATGTCACAAATGATTTATACTGTAGATTACAAATTAGGCAAGGCAAGGCAATTTTATTTATAAGGTGCCCAATCCCAGAGGCTCTGGGCGCCTAAGAAAAATTATAATAAGAGCACAGGAAACAAACATAAATAAATAAAATAACAATTCATAAAATCCTAAATACAGCAATTAACAGATAACAAGCATTTGTCAATGCGAATGTTTGCTTGCTGGCATTGGCAGTGGTAGTGTAGAAGTTACAGAGGTGCATAATAGGAATAGCAGTGAAGTACTGAACTGAAAGCCAACCACCACCACCCTGCAGAGAGTGACAGGCATTGGGGTGTGCGTTTGGGTGCGTCAGGCTGCTTGGCCCGCCATTTCACCACACCACCCTGCAGACACTGACAAGTGTCACGGTGTTCCTTGGGGTCTTTGGCCCTTATAAGACCCCATTCCATTCGGAAATATGATGAGATGGTGCGATATAGGAGAATGGGGTGAAGTTTGGGGCGAAGAGTCCAAGACATACCCGATGCCTCTCACTGACTGCAGGGTGTGGAATGGTATGAGCATCACAGGCAAGAATCCCAAGTCACACCCCTGATGCCTGTCATTCTCTACAGGGTTGGCGTTATAGTTGGAAACCTAATACCTCAGGCATTTGTTGGTATTTTCACTCCAAATCTTCAACATGTTTGTTTTGTGACCCACCTCATGAACAGGGAATATCACTTTGTTGTGACTGCTTATGAACAGTGACTATGGCATTTAGCAACACAGGTGCAAAAACATTCTGAACAGGATGTAAAAATGGCAGCTGTACTGTTCATGGGGAGGTATAAAAAATGGCAATGTTGCAAATCTGTACTAAAAATATTTAAAAAATGGTGAAGTCACGGCGTACATAGAAACTGTACAACGCACACCGTAATATAATTAGGTTGGGGATTTTTACAGCAGATTGTCAACTCAGGCATTTTGGTGCCTCGATCATGAACAGTGTCACTGTGTTTTCTTTGCTGTGCCGAACAATGATTTCCTGGCGACCACGCATCTCTGCACTGAAACTGTGAAAACACACTTAACATGTTGTGAAAAATGACAGCTGTACTGTTCATAAGGAAGTGTGGAAAAATGTCACTGGTGAAAATCTGGACTGAAAATATTACAAAGTCAAGAAGTAGCGGTGCGTGGAAACTGCTAATGCTCACTCGTATCACAGTCATTTATGGACTTTTGTCACCAAATTTTCAACATAGCCATTTTAAGACCTTTGCTCATGAACAGTATCACTGTGATTTTTTAATTTATCCCGCACATTGATTTCGCGACACCGACCGCGCCATTGTGCGCCACATGGGCGGAAACACGCTTTGGGTGAGATGTGAAAATGGCAGCTGTACTACTCATAAGAAGGTGTGGTAAAATGGCAATGTTGAAAATCTGGAGTGAAAATATTGAATATTCACGACCTTCTGATCGTTGCTAGGAACTGCATAGCGCCGCTCAAATAAAATAGTCATTTGAGAATTTTTTCACCAAATTTTAACATAGCCATTTAAGACCTCACCTCATGAACAGTGTCACTGTGATTTTCTTAATTTGTCCACGTACATTGATCCTTTGTTCACCATTGGCAATAGCTACATGGTGAAACAAGTTTAGGTGAGATGTGAAAAGTGGCAGCTGTACTACTCATAAGAAGGTGTGGTAAAATGGCAATGTTGAAAATCTGGAGTGAAAATATTGAATATTAGCGACCTTCTGACGTGCATAGAAGACACATAGCCACTAAGTAAAACATTTTGAGAATTTTTACACAAATTTTCAACATAGCCATTTTAAGACCTCTGCTCATGAACAGTGTCACTGTGATTTTCTTAGTTTGTCCCGATACATTGAATTAGACACCAACTGCCATTTGTGCGCTACATGGCGGAAACACACTTTGGGTGAGATGTGAAAAATGACAACTGTACTACTCATGAGAGGTGTGGTAAAATGGCAATGTTGAAAATCTGGGTGAAAATATTGAAAATTTGAACTTGAGCCTGCGAGAGACTCTTATAGCACTTGCGGCTAAATAAAACAGTAATTTTGGAATTTAGCACCAAATTTTCAACATGGGTTTTGGGACCCCTTCTCATGAATGATGTCACTGTCATGGCGTTATTCATGCCGAAGGGTGATTTAAGCGCAGTGACTGCGAAATCACCCGGCCAAATAACGCCATGACAGTGACATCAATCATGAGAAGGGTCCCAAAACCCATGTTGAAAATTTGGTGCAAAATTCCCAAAATGCCTGAGATATGCAACAAAGTTGAAACCCCTATCTAGCCCATTATACAGCTTACGGCATTTCCTCAGTTCGCGGTCGGCTTTGAAGAGTGCAGGCGTGTTCCGGTCCACGAAGATTGTGCGCGGAGTCCGGAGGTAAGTATGGGGTGGGGGTGTGGGGTGTGGGGAGGCTGGGTGCGCCAGTGGGTGAGTGCGGGTTGTGGGAGGGGCGGGAGGCTACGTGTGACCGTTTTTCTTTGGGTATAAAAAAAAAAAAAACGGACGGCGTGGACGTTGCCACGCTGGGTGGGCTCCAGCATGGCACAAGAAGGACTTGAGAGTGCGTTCAGCCGGCGAGATTGGGCACCCCGTCGCCTCTGGTGCTTGTCAGCTGGGGTGGGCTCCCAGTGGCACTTACTGGGGGTTAGGACAGTGCATCGATGGGGATTGGGCATCGCCATTATTCATTACTTCCTTGCAGCTGGGGTGGGCACCCAGCGTGGCATTCAGAAGGGTTTTTGGGGGGTGGGGGCAGCACAGCCGGACGGGATTGGGCACCGTCGGCTGCTGTGCGTCGCGTGCAGGGGCACACTGCGCCTCGGCGTCTGTCTGTGGAGGGGCTGCGGCGTCGAGCAGCCTTATCTTATCGCTGCTCACTCAGCGTAGCTCCCCTTTCAACTGGTATGCCACTGCATTTTGGAGCTTGTCATGAACAGCTCCAGAATGCATTGGCTTACAGAGCCGCCTACCAACACACTGACTGAACTGGAGGAGGAGGTGACACACCTCCGAAATCTCCGATGATGGCACTATGTTTCTTGCACATGCGTGCAAGCAAACATAAAACCAATGGACTGTCACATAAGGGGACTAGACCAGGATGGGATCATAAATCTGCAAAGACCAGGACAAAGAGGTGGGCCTTCAGCCTCCGTTTGAACACCTTGATCGAGGGCCTCCCGGACTGAAGGTGGAAGAGAGTTCCACAGGGTTGGCCCAGAGATGCTAAATGCATGATCTCCAGAAGTCCTGAGCTGAACCCTGGGAGCGTCCAGGAGGCCCCTCGAAGAGGCCGAAGAGAATGGCGGAGGTCACCAGTGTCAGGAGCTCTGCCAAGTAACCAGTACCCAGTCCATACAGGGCCTTAAGGTGAGAAGACCCACCTTAAAAGGATCTCCACCTGACCGGCAGCCAGTGCAGAGCCCACAGGACTGGGGTCACATGACTGGACCTTGAAAGGCCTGTCAGTAACGGGCTGCTGCATTCTGCACCAGCTGCAGTCTGAAAGGTCCCTCCCATGACCCGAAGTACAAAGAGTTGCGGTAGTCAAGCCTGGAGGTCACGAAGGCATGCACCAGCGTCAGCAGATCCTCAGGCGGAATGTGGGTCTTAATCTGGACAATGTTCCAAAGATGGTAAAACCACTGCTGACCACAGATGACACCTGATCTTCAAAAGCCAATCTGTTATCAAGGATCACGCCCAGATTTCACACTTTTGGAAGCCACCAGGGAGCAGACCCCAGGAAAAGCCCTGTATCAGTCCCAGGTGGTAGCTCATCAAAACGCCTGACCAGGCTCCATCACTAGTACATCTGTCTTGGCTGGGTTTATTCTCAGCTAGCTGGAAGCCATCCAGTCATTGATTTTAGCCAGATAGTCGCTAAGACACATCTACAGCTCCACAGTAGTTAAGCACGTCAATAGCTCCTGATGTTCGAGGCAAAGACAAGTACAGCTGGGTACCATCTGCATAACAATGAAACTCCACGCTGTAATGTCGAATGAGTCGCCAGGGCAGCATGTACACTGCGGCGACAAGATCGAGCCCTGTGGCACTCCACAAGACAGGGGCATTGGGAGGAGGAGAAATTTCCCATCACCACCTGCTGAACCCTGTTTGAGAGATAGATGTATATTCATACACCATCACTTTGAAAAGCACACCGATTCAAGGTGCATTTCCAGGTACGACCTATGAGAGAGGCATGGGATGGACACAAATGAAGCAAGTTTACAATGGTAAGAACAATATCAGTATAAAATACAGAGGTAAAGAATATACACAATACCCAGCAAGGTGACTACAGTGCAACTGTAGAGAGGCGCAATGTTAGAAACACCCACAAATGAAAAATTACGTACTTAATGTAATTGTTGATCTTCCAGAATATCTTCATCACTGATACTGATGGGTCTAGGAGCAGAGGCATTAGGATCCCATGGGACTTTTTTTCCTGCAGGAGGGGCTGATGTTGGCTACCGGCATCATACACACCTGATGTGGTGCCGCGCATGCTAGCAAATAACCATCATCAGCTCCCTCACGCACCTCAATTCTGTTCACCAGGTGAGAAATAAAAGAGAGGACTAGAAAGAACATAGTAATATGAGAGGGGAAAATGAGGCAGAGCCAAGGAAGGAAGGAAGAGGGAGTTGTAATCAGGGTGAGAAAGATGTGAAAAGTAGTGTGTGCAAATGCAAAAGTCTTGGAAATAAAATTCCAGACCTTGACGCTATCATGGGGAGGCAGACCTGGACATAATGGAAGGATAGGAGGGAGGAAAGGTGAGAGTGTGTGTGTATATGTCAGGGAAGCAATCAAAGCAACAGAAATGCAGGGGGTAAGGAGGGGCTGGAGGTACTCTGGGTCACACTAGAGACAGCAGCTGGATCCTCCATTTGCACTTGGGTGATTTACAAGCCTCCAGCGCAGGGAAGGATCTAGACAAGGAAACAGGGAAGCCATTAGCAAGACAGCAAGATATCAGATAATGCGGAAGTACTGCTGATGGGGACTTCAATCTACCAGATACTGGCTACAGCCTCGGCTAGAAGCAGGGTTATCCTAGACTCCCAGCAGGGGGCGTTTCTGAGCCAGCTAGTCAAGGAACCCACTCATGATAGTGCACCACTGTACCTGGTGCTTATGAACAGGGACAGTGTTGCAGGCGTCAGGGTGGGATGCAACCTTGGGACCAGTGATTACTGAACATTGTGGTTTAACATTAGGACAGCAGTGGAGGTGAACCACACAAGGATGAGAGTCCTGGACATCAGGAGAGCAGATTTTAAAAATATAGGTGATTGCTTCAGAGATACTCTGGAAAGGAGGTACTACCTGATGGGGAGGAGGGACAATGGGCCAGATTAATGGATGGAATAGTCAAGGCAACAAGCCTCTGTGCAAAAGAGGTGAGCAAAAGCAGGAGGAAAAAAGACCAGTATGGTTCTCAAGGGAGGTGACAGCAAGGGTAAAGACAAAAAGGGCAGCGTTCAGGAGATACAAGGAGATGCAGAGAAAGAGGATAGAGAGCTGCACCAGCAGAAACAGAGGGAAGGCAATGAGGGGGCACTAAGGCATATATGGGCTGACAGTAGAGGTTAGAGTAAAGCACTGCAAATAAGCTGGTACATCCAGCAGATCTGGGTTTATTCCCACAACCTACACTTGCATACGCGTGACTCTGAGCAAGTCAGTTAACCTGCCCGGGCTCCCAGATTGCCCCTGAAAACAGGCACTTGTGCCTAGTGGGCTTTATCCAGTGATAAAAAAAAAACAGGAGGAGGGAATAACTAGAGTGATGACAAAGGAGCCAATACCTTTTAGGTACAGAAGCCAAGAAAGAAATACAAGGGGAGAACTGTGAGGCTGAGAGGTGCAGAGGGAAAACGTGCAGTGGATGATCATAAAAATCAGATATCCTCAACAAATATTTCTGTTCTGTTTGCACAGTGCAAGGGGATGGGCCACAAATAGTTTACAGAACCACTGTGGGGAGGGAAGTAGACACAAGTCCATTTAAAGAGGAAAGAGTCCTGAAAGGACTTACGAATCTGAGAGTGGACAAGGACAGGGGCCAGATGGAGCACATCCAAGGAACTCAAGGAGCTCAGGGAGGTACTGGCTGCACCTCTGATGGCCCTATCCAATAACTCACTAGATAAAGGGTGCTCCCAGAAGACTGGAGAAGGGCAGATGCAGTGGCGTCCATAAGAGTGGCAGCAGGAAGAAGCTGACAACTACAGCCTAGTGAGTCTGACATCAGTAGTGGGAAACTAATGGAGTCACTTCTAAAGGAAAGACTGGTGAATTACCTTGCATCTGGCAGGTTATGAGACCCAAGGCAGCACAGATTCATGGGAGAGATCATGTCAGACAAACCTGCCAGATTTCTTTGACTGGGTGACCAGAGAAATACATCAGAGGAGCAGTGAATGTGGCCTACTTAGGTGTTAGCAAGGCCTTGACAGTAGTCACATCTAAAGGAAAGATTGGTAGATTATCTTGCATCCGCAAATTCTGGAACCCAACACGGCATGAATTCATGGGAGGAGATCATGTCAGACAAACCTACTAGATTTCTTTGATGGGGTGACCACAGAAATAGGCCATGGAGGAGTGGTGGACGTGGCTCACTTAGACTTCGCACTATGCCAAACAGGAGGCTCACTAAAAAATGGGAAGCTTGGGAGGTGGGAACCAAGGTGGTACATTGGGTACATAACTGGCTGATGGATGGGTGACAGCAGGAGGTGGTTAATGCATTCACTCGGATGAAGGAGAGTGACTAGTGGGGTTCCTCAGGGCTCAGTACTGGGTCCAGTCCTCTTTAATGTTTTTATAAATGACACTGCAAAAGAACTGGAAGGGAAGGTGTACCTCTTTGCAGATGACACCAAGATCTGCAATAGGGTGGACACACCGGGGATTGAAGAGAGACCTACAAAAAGCTTAAGGAATGCCTGGTGGTGTTGCAGCTGGGTTGCAATACAAAAACAAGTGCAAAATCATGCACCTTGGGTGCAAAACCCAGAGGCAGTGTACATAATGTACGGTGTGTTGGGGAGGGGTACTGGGTCACTAAACAGGAAAGGGGCCTAGAGTAATCATAGCGGATGACCTTAAGATGGCAAGGTAATGCGCAAAGCAGCAGGAAAAGCCAGTGGGATGATGGGGTACAAAGAGCTATCATCTACAGGAAGGAGGTTATGTTGTCACTGTATCAGTCACTGGTGTGATCACACCTGGAGTACTGTGTCCAGTTCTGGAGACCACACCTCTGGAAGGACACAGACAGGGTAGGGCCATTCAAAGAAGGGCAACAAAAATGGTGCAGGGGCTGACCTTATCTGCATACCCTGCACCATTTTGGTGACTCTCTTGGCACCGCTTCCAGGTGATCATATTCCTTATTGAAATGCAGGCTCCACAACTGCATGCAGTACTGCAAATATCACCACAGCAAGGATCTGTAAAGTGGCAGAATCACCTCTTGCCACTTACTGGTGATACCCCTACCAGTGCAATCTAGCATCCTGTTAGCCTTAGCATATGTTCTGTTGCACTGGGCTGGTGACTTGAGATTATCAATATCAGTGGTCAGCACTCTCAGTGGCTCAGGAGGTAGCACACTCGCTTCTGGGTCCAGAAGATCAATTGGTCGGGTTCTATCACCACACCAGGTACTTGCGGTAATACCCATTGCTGACACTGTAGCACAGTACAAGGGTATTGTATAAAGTACAGTTACGAAGAACTCTACCGTACAGTAGATCTTCGAGAACAGCTCTTGCAGCAGGTTACACCATTAGGACTGAAGCCGCAGGCCAGGACCCCACGGAAAAATTCTAGCAAGCTATCTTCAGCGGGACCGCCCCGACCGCCGGTCCCGCCCGACGCCAGGCGTGGTACACAGGCGGTCCCGCCAGATTCTCAGCTCTCCCGCCGGAGACTCCCGCCGCAGGATGACATCAGAATGGAGACCGAGGATCCACCGCCAGAGAAAATAAGAAATGAAAATCCCAGCGTGTTGAGGTAAAGCCATGCCTCCTCCAGGGGAAGGTGGTGGGAGGTACCTGCTGCAAGAGCTGTTCTCGAAGATCTACTGTTACGGTAAGTTCTTACGTAACTACTATCTTACTCGAGACACAGCTCTTGCAGCAGGTTACACCATTAGACTGATTCCCAAGCAGTAACACTGCCAGAAATTCCGGAGGAGGAAAATAGGAAAAACATTCCAGGTCCTGAACCTAGGACAGGAGACCCTCAGCACCGCAAGGCCGAAATCAGCCCTACGCCGAGAGGCTTATGTCCAGGCTATAATGCCTGATAAAGGTATGCACAGAGCTCCAAGTGGCTGCAGCACAAATAGCAGAGATGGACACATTCTTAGTGCTGCAAAGGATGTGGCCACACCCCTGGTAGAATGACCCCGGATAGAACCGGGAGGGGTTTCTGTTTTAAATCATAACAGTAGGAAATACACTGGACAAGACAGCGAGACAAAAGTCTGTTTGGAAACTGATTGGCCCATCATTCTCCCAGAGAAGGAACGAAAAGCTGATCAGAACTACGGGAGGGTTTAGTTCTGTTGAGGTAATACCTCAGGCTGCGGTGAACATCCAGGGTGTGGAGCAAAGCCTCCTCTATTTGAATAACTCGGAAATAGACCGGAAGGTCAATATCTTGGTTTAAAGTGAGTGAAGAGACCACCTTAGGCAAAACTTAGGGTTCGTCCTCAGGGATACTCTGTCCCGTGGAAAACTAAATAAGGCTTTTGCACATGAGCGTGAAGTTCAGAAATTCTTCTCGCTGAAGTAACAGCAACTAAAAATAACGTCTTCCACGACAGAAAACGAGCTCGCAATCCGCGGCAGGTTCAAAAGGAGGAGCGTGAGCTGTTCCAGGACAAAGCAGATCCCATGGGGGACAGGGTCCCTAATGGGAGGCCTAAGGTGTAACACTCCCTAAGAAATTCCAGAGGCGTCCAATTGAGCTACTGTATGGTGACCACGGGAGGTGATAGGCAGAAATGGCACAGAGGTGCACTAATAGAGGAGTAGGCTAGGCCTGAATGAAAAAGGAGAGGAGGTAATCCAAAACTACTCCCCACAGGACAACCTAAAGGGAAAGATCATGAGCCGTGACCATAAACAAAAACAGGCGCCATTTCAGGCGTACGCCATCGCGCTGCCGACTTTCTGGCTGCAGAAAGAACCTCTGTAACCTCTTGCGAGACCCCGTGATGCAAATGGCTATGTCTCTAGGAGCCAAGCATGCAGGTTCAGAGAGTGAGGTCCGGATGGACTAATGAACCTTTCTCCTGAGACAGGAGGTGGGAGCTGAGCGGCAACGGGAGCGGGCTCCCAGATAGTTGCACCAACAAAGGGAACCAGATCTGTCTGGGCCAGAACAGGGCCACCAGGATCATGAGAGCGTGCTCCCTCGCAGTTTGAGAAGAACCTCTGGATCAACGAGAGGCGAGAGGAATCTGTTCGCCCAGGAGAGGATAACGCGCCTCGCCAGAAAACACCAGGCCCTGGATCTAGCGAGCAAAATTGGGCAGTTTTGCTTTGGATGGGGATGCAAACAAGTCTAGTTCTGGAATTCCCAATGAAGAAACAGATCCTCTGCTACCTCTTGAAGAAGTTCCCACTCATGGACTCTGGCCTGGGATCGACTCAGGCCGTCTGCAATTGTGTTGTCCACCGGGAACATGCACAGTGATCAGATTTGCGCCGTGTCCATTCCCAATCCCACACCTCATGGCCTCCTGCAAAGGGGTAAGAGTGTGCGCTTCCTTGTTTGTTGAGGTAATACATCACCGCCGTGTTGTCTGTCTGCAGCAGGAGAGTACACAGTGGGATTACTGACTGAAAGGCACTGCAGGGCATAGAGAACCGCCTCATCTCTAGGACATTGATATGGAGATGAGCTTCCAACGGGGTCCACATACCTGGGACTTTACCCCGTCCAGGTGTGCCCCCACCCAAGACCTGAGGCGTCCGTGGTGAGGGTTACCTCAGGCGGCGCTACAGACGGACGCCTTGGAGAGCGACCACGGGACTAGCACCACTGCCAGTCTCGGATGACTGAGTTCGTGATCCTGACCGGATGCTGCAAGTGGTCTTGCCTTTGGTCCCATTGCATCTTGAGCATCCACTGGGTTACCCGCATGTGGAGCCTTGCGAAAGGGACAGTAGAATAAGCCGCAGCCATGTGTCCGAGCAAGCGAAGGACCGACCTGGCAGGTACGATCTTGTTCGCGACAAATCCCTTATGAGGGATCTGATCGCTCCGCTCTGTCGTCCGGAAGAAAAGCTCTTCCTATAAACTGCAGTTTCTCGACGGTACCAGGAGAGACTTCTAGAATTTATGAGAATGCCCAGAGATTGGAACAAGACCTGGGTGCTCTGAACCATGAAAATAACGCTCTCTGGAGGTGGCTATGAGAAGCCAGTCGCCGAGGTACGGAACACATAGTGGACCTGTCTCCTCAGAGATGCTGCCACGACTGCCATGCACTGGTAAAGACCCTTGGTGTGGATGACAGTCCCAACGGAAGAGCTCGGAACTTAAAGTGGTGGTCGAGAAACTCAGCGCAGGAACCTCTGGTGCACGTGAGCTATGAGGATATGCAGGTATCGTCCTGCATGTCTAGAGACACTAAAAGGCGCCTTGTTTCAGCATGTGAATAAGACCGGAAGAGTCACACATGGAATCTTTTGTAGGCGCATCGACACATTGAGGTCGCTGAGGTCCAGAATCGGACGGAGGTCCCCTGATTTCTTGGGAACCAGGAAGAAGTGGAATAATATCTCATCCTTCTGGTTCTCGGGACGTACTCATCGCACCTTTTCTTAGGGAGCCGAGTACCTCTTGCCAGATCAAATTTTGTGCTGACCCGGATACCGGGAGAGCAAAGGAGGCCCCGGGTGGCTTTCCTGAGAATTCTATAAAGTGGCTAGACTGACCAACTGCAGAACCCACCTGTCGGTGGTAATGGCCTGCCATCCCGGCAGGAAGTTCGTAATGCGACTTCCCGACCATGATTTCCGTTGATCCTGAGGGCGAGGGCTGGAAAGAGTCAGGCTGTGGCGGCAGATGGGCCCGCTGGCTGGGTCGGCCTAGGGAACGCTGACCGCTGGCGGGCTGTTTTCCTGGGTTCTCCGAGCAGGAGCCCCTCTGATGTGGCGGAGCGGGGCTGCTGCCTCTGTGTCCGCCCAGCAACGGCTTTGGTTCCCACGAAAGAACAGAGCTTGGGTCGGTACATGGTTTGAACTGACCTTACCGCCTTCCCCCCTCTTGAAGTTTGGTAATGATCTTCTCGGAAGGATTACCAAATAAAACTTCTCCTCAAACGGAGTGTCCATAATGTTTTTCTGGACATCTGGGTGAAGCCGGAGACACGAACCAGGAGTGTCTCTGGAGGCAAACGCCAGAAGCTGCTGCTTGAGCCGATGGAGTCCGCTGGAGTCGACGTGGCTCAAGCACTTGGTCCCCATGCCTGAACCTCGTGACGGAGGAGCTGGAGCACTCCTCCTTCTGCTCACCTTCGGCAGCTTTCAGCCGCCTCAGACCCTGTTCCCACAAAGCGTTCTGGAATTGAACCATATGGGTTAGGTAGTTCAAGGATCTGATGGCGCAGGTAGCGGAAGCGTACGTGCGCCTGCCTAGAGCGTCCAGCTGTTTGTACTCTGGGTCCGTGGCAGGGTGCTCAGATGTTGCGGCCTCTGTGACCAGTCGTATGAGGCTGTGATGACCAGAGAGTCGGCCTGAGGCTGCTGTGTCAGGTACTGGTCCTCCTTAGGAACCTTGTACAGATGATCAGCTTCCTCGGCACCGCCGGAGCGAATGTGGGTGCTTCCACGCTGCCTTGGTGACGCCACGAAAGTGTCCACCAAGGTGGTACCACCACAGGCTTGGGGTCCTTTGTCAAGATATTTGGCAAGGCGTAACCTTTCGGGTCTAGTTCTTCTGCATCCCATCCCATGTTCTCCTGGATATGTCTCATAATATCCATGAACGAAGGGTCATCCGGAGGAGATCTCGGCGCCTCACTGGGTCGGAGAGGGATGGAGAAGAGATGGGGATCTAGAGGAGGTGTAGACTGATCCCGTGTCCTCCGTCGACGGCGAACGCCGGTGTCTTCTGGACCTCTTGGGGCTGGGTGATCCAGAAGAGGATTTCGACGGAGGTCTCCGTTTCTGATCTTCCCTGGAGAGGATATAGGCTCCTGGGGAGTTAGCTGCCTGCCGGCCCGAAGGTGAAGGGGCCGCACCGGGGAGGAGGAGAAGGAGTGGTGGGGCCATGTCCTCTTAATGGTATCCCACCAATGAGTGAAGAGATCCTTCACTTCTGCTAAAGAAAGTCCCGACGCCCAGGCGCCGGTGGCGGTCGCGGGTCCCGCGCCGGCTCCACAGAGGCCTCGGGTAAAGGCGGGGGCCCTGGAGTCTCCAGAGGCCGGATCGCCCATCTGGTCCTCGGGCTGCATTAAATCCTCCTCAGTCAGTGTCTCCTGACCGACGCCGGTCGGAGGCGAAGGAGCCTCTTCTCAGGAAGAATGGGCGCCGGTCCCCCAACCGGCGTCCGCTGGATGATCTGCATGACGACGCCATCCGCCGACGACGGCCCCAGGGAGGAATGACGTGACGGCCGACGACGGTCGAGC
Organism: Neoceratodus forsteri; assembly: GCA_016271365.2. Lineage (NCBI taxonomy): Eukaryota > Metazoa > Chordata > Ceratodontiformes > Ceratodontidae > Neoceratodus > Neoceratodus forsteri. Next base: position 983,385,298 of record CM057455.1, read on the forward strand.
CGCATCGGGTCCACCGTCTCTTCAACGGTGTGAGCTCCAAAGTTTTGAAGGGAGGCACAGAAGACGACCGGACGCCGGGTGCCGAAGCGGCGGAACCCGACCTATGATGATGGTGATGGCGCCCCGGACTTTGCCAAGGCCTTAGAAGAGGAGGACGGCGGCGGCCTGGCGGACTTGACCTGAGAAGAAGGAGGCTTAGAAACCACAGCCGAGGGAGGCTGAGAGCAGGCCCTGGAAGGAGAGCGGTACCTAGAACCGAGCCCGGACTCCGAGGCCCTGGACGGGGACCTGGAAGGGCCTTCTCCTTCTTTTCTCCACGTGCTTATGGGATTTGGACGACGATTCCCGCTTGGAGGACATGGTCTTTAATTTCTCCTCCAACAAAAAGCCTGAAGAGCTTCTGACGCCGGATCCTGGTTCGCTGTTGAACCCCTGGCAGAACGAACAGGCCCGGGTATCGTGGTCTGGGCCCAGGCACCTGACGAGGCCGTGTGGGGGTCCTTGAAAGGGATCTGTTTCCGCAAGTACACTTGGAGGGATGACCGGAGGTCGGAGAGGACATCAGCAATAATCTTGCTTGAGAGAAAAAGAATTCCCGAAGGAAAGCTCTGTAACCACGCTGCGCGCGCTAGACTGAGAGCCAAAGGTCGAGACATGCAAGTTGGCCGGCGGAAAGAACTGGGGAATCTGGCGGGACCGCCCCTTATGTACCATGCCCTGACGTCCGGAGGCGGACCGACGTTGGGGCGGTCCCGCTGAAAATAGCTGGCTAGAATTTTTCCGTGGGGTCCTGACGCCACCCGGCTTCAGTCCTAATGGTGTAACCTGCTGCAAGAGCTGTGTCTCAAGTAAGATCTGAGGTACGTCCTTCAGATCAAACATTAAACTGAGGTCCCTTCTGCCCATCTCTGGTCACCGTCCAGGTGGAAATTCAACATCCTATGGCATTTATTGATAAAAGTAGGGAAGTTAATTAAAAGAAATACTCAAAACAAACACAGTGAAACAAGGACAAAATCAAAATACCATATCAAGCAGACGAAAGAAAGTTTTACAAAGGAAATCAAAATCCAAGCATAAAGGAAAATATGTACAAGTTTCCAGCGCATAAATGAAAACAGGAAAAACTAACTGAATCAAGTGTGAAATGTTAAACATCACATTTTGTCAGTGGGTACACTGAACAAAACCATTCCTGGAGCCACCTCGAACTTATTCCAGGCCTTTTAAACCATAATTTATTTTGGGACCTCAATTCTTGCTCATATATTCAATAAATATCATGGGATGTCATCTGTAAAACATCCCCTGGTACAAATTAAGACCATATCTGCCCTGCCATAAAAATATTTTAGGATAGAAAATGCAATTCATGGAGAACTGTGGGAAAAAACATCCCATTTGTTATCAAACAGACCCCAACCACTTCCTCATAGGTTACCTGAGTCCATACATTAATTTTTCATTCCTGTCCAACAAGGGACCAGAACTGTATGGAAAAGGGATATTGAAGTAAAAGTGAAGTTGTGACTCAAGAATTTGGGTACAAATGTCACGTGGACAATACCTGTCTTCACAGATTTATGCTTTAGTGAGTTATGTACACCCAGCTTGCCACGCACACAAAGCCACTGGATGTCCCACATATGGCCAGGGATTCTCTTATCAATCAACAATTCCTGGACGTTGTATACAGCTGTCTTGGGGCACAATGTAAACCCAAGGTCAAGGAAAACTTATCATCATAATGAAGACATGTAACAACTTCCTAGGCTGACCTACCACAGAGCCATAAGTCACATGCCCTGTTTTGTTTATGTCCTGCCATAAGCAGATAAAAGAGGTGCATCTTTTGGCAGTGTGTTTTCAGCTTTCAAGCTTGTACATACAGAGATAAGCAGTCTAGCAGTAAGGGGACCAAATTTATAGACCTGAGTGAAGGCTGAGCATAAATTAGCTTTTAAAACGCCAATATTCCAGACGTGGACTGGAGCATCCCAGCAGCAGCATCAACTAGGAGCAGATTTATCCTGGACTTCCTTCAGGGTGCCTTCCTCAAGCAACTGGTCATGGAACCAACTCGGCAGAAGGCAATACCGACACTGTGCTCACAAACAGGGACAGTGTGATGGGGGTAACAGTGGGGGAGCACCTGGGGAACAGTGACCACCAGTCATTGTGGTTTGAAATCACAGAAGGAGCAGAACCAAACCACACAAAAACACGTATCCTGGATTTTAGTGGGGCAGACTTTGGGAAAATGGGGAGATACTTGACAGAGGCATTAAGGGAATGGGGCAGGAATCAGGGTTGAGGAACAGTGGGCAGTATTTAAAATGGGGATTACAAAAGCAACATAATTATGCATTAAGCAGGTTAGCAAGAGGAAAAGGAAGAGGAGGCCATTATGGTTTTCCAAAGAGGTAGCAAAGAAAGTGAAAGCCAAAAGATTGCATTCAGGCAATACAAAAGACACAGGCAGAAGGGATAGGAGAAGTACCATGAGAAGCAAAGGAGGCAGGGAGGTCAGTTAGGGAAGCCAAAGCTCAGACGGAAGAGCACATTGCAAAATCAGTGGGTAGAGGGACAAAACCTTTTACAGGTACATAAGTGAAAAAGACAGGCAAGGGGGATGAGTGAGACTGAAGGGGAGGATGGGGGCCGCGTGGAGGATGACAACAGTAAAGCTGACATGCTGAACAGGTATTTCTGCTCAGTCTTTACTGACTAAGAGGAGGGTAATGGGTCTGAAGGGAGTACAAGGGGTGAGAATGGTTCAGAAATGGACACAAGTCCCTTTACACGAAAGGGTCCTGAAGGAACTGGAAGTAATAAGAGTTGATAAAGCAATGGGGCCAGATGGGGTGCACTCAGGGTCCTTAAAGAACTCAGAGAGGTGGTGGCAGAACCTCTGGCTATCCTGTTTAGCCGATCACTGGAAACAGGGAGGTACACAAAGACTGGAGGACAGCAGATGTAGTCCCTTATACAAAGTGGGAACAAAGAGGCGAGGAACTACAGACCAGTCAGCCTCACCTCGGTAGTGGGGAATATCATGGAAGCGCTACTGAAGGAGAGATTGGTGGAACATCCGTTGTCAATGGATTGCAGGATCCAAGGCAGCATGGTTTCACCAGGGGAGGTCATGTCAGACCAACCTCATTGAATTTTTGACTGGGTGAATAGGGGTGGATCAGGGAGGGCAGTGGACATGGTCTATCTGGACTTCAGCAAGGCCTTTGACATTGTGCCACATAGAAGACTATTACACAATGGATGTGGGCAGGACAGTAGTGTGGTGGGTAGGTAACTGGCTGGGCAGGACACAGAGGGTGGTGGTAAATGGCTGTCACTCCACAGAGGGAAGAGTGACCAGTGGGTACCACAGGGATCAGTGCTGGGACCGGTCCTATTCAACATCTTCATCAGTGACATTACGCAGGACCTAGAAGGCAGAATTTCACTGTTCGCTGATGACACAAAGCTCTGTAACAGAGTAGACACACCAGAGGGTGTAGACAGAATGAGAAGGGACCTGAAGAAACTTGAAGAATGGTCAGGGTTTGGCAGTTGAAATTCAATGCAAAGAAGTGCAAGATAATGCATATGGGCACAAAAACCCTGGCACAATATATCAGTTGGGGGTGAGGATATGGCATGTGTCAAGCAGGAAAGGGATCTTGGGGTTACCATCTCTGATGACCTCAAGGTAGGGAAACAGTGTGACAAGGCAGCAGGTAAAGCAAATAGGATGCTGGGATGCATAGGCAGGGCATCACCAGCAGGAAAAGGGAGATCATGATTCCACTATACAAGACACTAGTGAGGCCCAACCTGAGTACAGTGTACGTTCTGGAGACCTTACCTACGTAAGGACATAGACAGGGTAGAGAAGGTTCAGAGAGGAGGGCAACAAAGATAGTACATGGATTGCATCACAAGTCCTATGAGGACAGGTTGAAGGAATTGAATATGTACTCCTGGAGGAGAGGAGGAAGAGAGGGGACATGATAGAGACATACAAGTATCTTACAGGGAGGAACAGGGTGCAAGAATACACTATTTTTAGAGAAAAAGATGTTCCAGGACTAGAGGGCATGGGATGAAGTTGGAGGGAGGGACGTTTCAGAGGAAATGTGAGGAAGAATTTCTTCACAGAGACGGTGGTGGACAAATGAAACACCCTGCCTGAGGAAGTGGTGGGGGCTGGAAACAATCACAGGATTTAAGAATGCATAGGGATAGACATAAGGACTTCTGGAGATCAGGGTAAGGCAACAGAGTTTTAGGAAAACATAAACTGAAATTACAAACTCAAATAGGCCCTGAAGTTACAAATTCAAATGGGCAGACTAGGTGGGCCATAGGCCCTTATCTGCCGACACTGTCTATGTATCTATGGTAAAAAAAATACTAAAGGGTTGACCATTCCGAATCCATCTTCTGGAACAGTCAAGTATGTAATTTCCTGCTCAAAAGGAGTGCGATAACTCCCCATTTGACTTGAAAAAAGACGCTATAAAGCCTTGCCTCCATATCATGTGGGTGTGGGTTGGGACACATAACTGAGAAAAAGAAAACACGGAATAATTAAAGTTTTACTAAAACGCCTCTTTTTCTTTATCATGGACTTTCCAAAGACTGACCTTCCTCTATGCCCTATTCAGACAAGCATCCCAATTTAGCACACCTGTGTCGGATGGTCTGAATAAAACACCAAGAACAAAGATATTTTCCATGGAAACATTTATACCACCTAGTCTGTTACTGGCTCACTTGAATGGGTTGTTCCCAAGTTGTACACCCCTGCACTTTAGTACATTTATCTTTGCTCCAGTAAGGGTGGGGTTAATTAAATGAAACAAAAAGCACAAAACCTAAAATACTGACAACAAAAGTCCTGAGAATACAGCAAGTAATCACAGCAATGGTTCTGGTACTATTTACATAATATGTACAGAAAAAAAAAATAACCTAATGAAATAAAAATAATAAAAAAAAAAAAAACCTAAAAAACAAACAGAATTCCAGAGAGATACTATTTCATTCATAGTGAGAAAAGGAAATGTATATGAAACCTCTAGATGTGCCAAGTACACTGGTAGTCTCACCAGCATATTTAAGCATTCAAGTGTAGGGCATCTCAAGTGTTGGGCATCACCCAACACATATTCTTCTAAAACTTTCCCATGTTGGCCTTGGTGTAGAGCCTCATTCTTTACTGCATACCCCAGCATCACCCCTCTAATCATGCATTCCAGTTACACTACCGAAGTGACCTGTTGTTGCTAGAGGACCAAATTACACCATATTTGCCAGACAAAAATAATTGACAATGGCGAACCAAAGAAAAACTGTACATCTGTCTGTCTAGTAGGGGAGTTTTCCCGTGTCATGGTCAACATTCCCTATCAATAAAAGAGTTCCGTATAACCCACCTCCAGGACCACCTGGAAAGAAGCTATCACAGCTTATTATGTCTTTCCTGTCAAAATTGCAAATAAAACCATCAATCAACCAACCAACCACTCAACTGATAATGGTTACCCTAAGGTTCCTTAACAGAACGATTTTTACAAGAATTACATTTGCAGTGAGGGGCTTGTAGCCTTTGCCCTTCAGGGATCATTCTTGATTAAAAAGACTCACAATCAGCATTACATTATCAGATTACAGAAACCATATGCAAAAAGAAACCATCATTTGAATGCAGGAACACTGAGAAGTCTCAACAGTGACCTTATTAACACAAAACATTTTTGAGAGGCAGAGGCCAGGTTTCTTTAGAATTTCTCATATGAGCAATATAAATATTTCTTTCACTACGGCAACACACTGGGACACTCACAAAAATGAAAATTATGCACTTATCGAATTGTTGATCTATCTTCCAAAACAGCTTCACCATTGATTCCTACTTATGGGTCTAGAGCCAGAGGTTCTAGAATCCCACGGAGCTTTTTCCTACAAGGAGGAGTGGACATCAGCTATCGGCATTGCATGCGACTGACTTAGTGCCGCGTGCTAGCCAATAACTGCCGCCGCCCTCCTGTACCTCAATTTGTTTGCTAGAGAAAACAATAAGTGAAGAGAATAAGAGAGGGCTAGATATTGTCTAGCCCAAAGGGACAGTAAAAGGATATAGGCAATAAATAACCAATTAGAGAACCTGACTACCAACTTAAAGACTAGGGTTGGGCCTAGTAGGTGGCAAAAGGGTGGTGGGTCTAAAATGAGTCTGATCCTCTTACCACTAGCCAGACAGAGTGTGAATAGTGACAGGAAACAAGAAAAGAGCAATGGCCCTAACTGCTCTGACAGAAGTAGCAAAAGGAAAGTCCAATTGGGACCCCTTGCAAATGAGAATGGCAAAATGTCAGAAATGAAAGCTGACATCCGACTCCCAAAAGAAATAACTCCATGCTATCAGATGGAACTTGAGTAAACTAGTGAGTAAACCCATAACCCTCTTTCCTGTATGACAGCTGGAAGAAAAGTACAGATGAAAAGCATAGGAAATGCAGGACTAGCAGTCTTGGGAAGGCAAGATGTTGTTGTCTCCTTTGGCATGCTTCAGGTGGAGAAGGTGCCCAAAGTTCAGAGAGAAGTGACAAGGATACCAACTAAAATTCCAACATGAAAGAAAACATGCCCTGCTTCTCCTGCAACCACAGGGATGTACCTGTGTGAAGCTAGAACACTGGTCTAAGCAAGTGCACTGCACTTTTCCACAGGTAGAGAGAGCATTTGCTCAGTGGAGTTAGAATGCGTGGTGCCCAGAGCACATGCTTTTTTTTTTTTTGCGAAGGTGGCACCTGAGTGAATAGCCCTCTATTTTTGAAACAACAGCGGCTGCCACCAGAGGACCCAAGGCAGAGAAGACAAAGAAGTCTGCTGCCAGCACCACAGGGTGAGTTACCAGAAGCCCTGGTTCTCAGCTGAGCGGGGATGGTGGGTGGGTATCTGAATCAATGGTGAAGATATTTTGAGGACCCAATAATTCACGTTAAGCACGTAATTTCAGATTGTCCAAGAATCAGTCTCACCACTGATTCATACTTATGGGTCTGAGTATCAAGCTTCCCAAAAGGGAGTAACTGATCACCCAGAGTGTAATAGATACCCCAGCCCACGATGCGGGAGAACAAATAAGGGCAGGGTTTCTCCCGGTCTGGTGAGACCCAAGAACATTTGGAGTAAGACAGATGAGCAGGATAAAGCCCCAAAATCTCCTTTCTGATCCAACTGGATTAAAATTGAGCCATCTGGAACTGGTAGTTAAGCACCTTTCAACAGGCCACAGGTGCTAGTCCAGAGAGGCGAGCTGCCGAATGTAGACTCAAGTGCTCAGTAGTCTGGAGGCTACCTCACTGGTGTCGGATGATACCCCTTGTGATGCTTGGCCAGCTGGTTATGATTGTTCTATGATATTTGTAATACAGAATGTGGTATGTGAGTGTCTCATACGAGACATCCTGTGCTATGGGAGCCCCCAGGTATTAGTGGAAATAACAGGATATATTAACCTGAAACCAGGAGGTAATTAAAAGACTAGAGAGACTTATAAGGTCTCCTGTTTTTCTATCTTAATTAGAACTGACCCAGCTGCCAGGATATAGGGCTGGTAAACTTATGACGCCTTAGAAGAAAAACATGTTATCTCACCAAGGTGCTAAAAGGTTATAAAATCTTTTGATTCCTTGGGAAACAGAAACTGCTCAAGATCAAGAGGAAAGGCTTGATTAAAGACTGTCATCATTTGGGAAATTAGTTTTGCTGAAGTCACAGTATTTAATATACCTCCTGATAGGCCATCCTGCTTTGTATATTTTTATATTCAACAAGGAGGAGCTAGTTGACACACAAAAGGTGGGAGAGAGACACAGTTTAACCAAGACTTGTGCCTGATCTTTGTGACATTTCTTTTGGGCTCTTAAGAAACAATATCTAACTATAAGCACTATAGAGGTAATACATTAGATAGAAAAGTCTAACTGTATTGTGGTAGGATATTTTGTTTGTAGTTTTTTGCTTTTCTTTCAAGTGATTGTATGCTCTTTCCTATATTGTTCTGTGTTTACATTTAACACATTTTTATCCGCTTTTAAGCAAACCTTTCATCTGAAAGATACTTCCTGGGTCTTCCAAGTTCTTTCTTTGCATGTGACATATAGAGGGCTAAGACTGACAAAACTGTTCAAGGGCTTGATGGTGTTACCAAACTGGGAAAAATAAGAATATTACCTAAGGTCTTTCATAGAGTTTTAAGGGTTCATTTTGGATACCTGGTTAGGAGCCCTTAGGTAAAGATATCTGGCATCCCCTAAGAGCATATTATCTGAGCTGGTACATTTGGGTACGCTAGCATAAGGTTCACAGTTTGAATCCCGAACTTGAGACTAAAGGTGATTCAGACCCACAAGCAGACAGGAGGGTTACCTGACTGTCACCTGTTCACATTACTGCACTTGGAGGTTGGCACTGTGGGAGCAGAGGGCCTGACTTGCTGAGTGCGTTTGTGACAGACTGGTTGGCAGAGTGCGGATAAAATTGGTAACACAAACTTTAACTGTTCAGTGTGTCAGCTTAATACTGTACAATTCACTGCAAAATAAGGCAGTGATTTATTTTAAAAAGGAAACAGGCGCCTGGGGGTCGGCAGGGGAAGGGGTAGATGGAGCGTCCACAGGACTGCTCTCCTCCTCTGGGTGGGTTAGGGACGATGGTCACTCTGCAGTGACCACCAGTGGAGACTGGGAACACAATAGAGGGATTGTATTACGGGAACACCAGGAAAATGGAAATATCGCCTGGGGACTGGCCGGATGATGGTTGCCGGCCCTGACACCTCTGAAGACTCCCAGAAAGCCACAGAAAGCCTCAGTAGTGCCCAGGTCCGAGGAAAATAGTGTGCCGGTCTCCTCCTGACGGTGCCTTCCCTGTCGAAAGAGAGGGACCCACCTGGTACAGGGTTACACCGGCTATCCGAGGATGGCTGCAGATCTGAGGTAAGGTGGCTTGGGGAGATAGTAGGGGATGTCTGAGAGTCATGGCAGCGAGGAGAGGCAGCCCAGAGCACAATGCGGGTATAAATAGAATATACAAAAAAAAAAGGAACCAGAACTATATCATTTTGCTTATAGTCAAGTTCCTACCTGTTTTATTTTTTTTCTAAAGTGCAGTTAGAGTAGCCTGAGTTAGGGAAGAAGATGGCTTCCAACTACAGCGGGCACACTGTGGACTACTTGAGGCAGTTGTGCCAGGACAGAGGAGTCCTGTATGAGGGAGAGCCACCAAGCAGAACATCATGGATGCCCTGATGGCAGCAGATGCCCAGAGCATCGAGTCACTGACTATGACTGTAAAGGACCAAACCTTGAGCGTGGAGGGCCAGCAGCCAGTACAGTGTCCAGAACCGTGAGGATGACAGCAGGGCCAGTGCCAGCGAACAGCCACAATAGCAGGGGAAGGTCACCAGCATTCTGGGGCCAGAAGCAATCAGGCTGCAGACTGAGTTGGCAAAATGGAGCTGGAGTTCCAGAGAGAGGAGAAGGAGAACAGCAAGCTGCAGAGGAGAAGAGGGAACGAGAACAGCGAGCCGCAGAGGAGAAGAGGAGCAAGAACAGCGAGCTGCAGAGGAGAAGAGGGAACAAGAATGGCGAGAGGTGGACTGTGAACAGCGAGAGGTGGACCGTGGGAGCGGTGCGCCAGTGGCAACATGAACTGCAGAAGCTACGACTCCAACCACCAGCACCAGCGCAGGTAAGTGGCTTGGGTTTAACTGGAACTACAGGACTGGGTTACAAAATGAATTCCAAATTGATAGCTGAATTTAAAGAGGGGAGGATATGGATGTCTTTTAAATTCCTTTGAAAAAGTTTGTATTCAGGCTAAAATTCCTAGAGGGTCCTGGAGCTTCCAGCTATCCCGCTACTACCGGAAAGCTCGGGATGCATTGGGTCAAATGGACAATGAGGACAGTAATGATTACAGCAAACTTAAAGCTGCACTTTTAAAAAAGTTTGATTTAACTGCTGAAGCATACAGAGCTAAATTCGTAAGCTCAGGAGAAGCCCTGATATGAGCTATGAGAAGCTAGCCAAAACAACGCCAGTTTTAAAATGTTGGTGGGAAGGAATTGAAGCAAACTCTGTAGATAAAATTGAAAATGCAATTTTGTTAGAACAGAGTTTTGGGGCATGCCAGTAGAGCTGAAAACCTGGCTGGAGGACCGAGTTCCCAAAACAGTGCAAGAGGCTGCTGAACTCTGACCGCTATGCCAAGAGCAGGCCTGCTCTGAGGCGAATGGGCAGGCATGGCAGTGCAGAAAGGAAAAGCGCACCTTCAGGGCTGCTAAAACCCTCACTGCCTCCACGAAACCAGTTAGCCCCAGGTTTCAAAAGACAGTTCTCTGAGGAAAAGAAATGAATGTTGGGTTTGTGAAGAAACTGGGCATATGCAGACAGTGTCCCAAAAGGACAAGCAGTACGCAACATGGGGCTAGGAAAGAGTGGGTTGTTGTGTGTCCCTGGAAGCATGCTGTGAACATGAGGGAACACATGCACCCAGTCACAGTGAATGGGGTATAGACACAAGGGTTAAGGGACACAGGGCATCCCTGACGCTGGTAAAAGGGATCTGGTAGAGCCTGGTCAGCTTACACCCAATGAATTTGTAACTGTACAAGACTACTGGTGAGGCAAAACATTGCCACTCACTAGTGTTCTCCTAGACTGGGGTGAAACAGGGGGACTATGCAACAGGTGGCTGTAGCCAAAGCGTTAGCAGTTGACGTCATCCTTGGCAACAATCTCAAACAGGGATGGTGTGTGCAGTGACCCATAGGCAAGCAGGAAGGGAAACTGTAGTTTCCTGGACCCCACAGAAGCCAACATGGAATCACTGGGAGGCTGATTCCCAGCCTGTGTCTCTTGATATGGAGATTAATGAAAGGGGTAGAAATGTCCCCAGTAGCACTTAACCACACAGCTACGGAGGGTTACTCCAGAAGGAGGGGTGACCTAATGTCAGAGGGTTAGGAATGACAGTGATCCTGAGTGCGCTGATGCTAGGGCTAGGGACCCTAGTTTAGAGACTGAAGGGACCTGTCCCATGCCTTGGGAATGTGTAAGGAGTTTGCAGCTGCTCAGAAAAGTGACCCTAGTCTAGAGAAGATGAGAGCTTGGGCTGACTCTGACAGAGCACAGGGGAGACGATAAACATAAGGTTTATTGGGAAATGGACTGAAGAATGCTCAGGCTGTGCAGACAGAGGGAGGGTGATAGGCAGCTTGTCATTCCCCAGGGGTATCGTAAGCAGTTGCTCAGGACTGCACATGATATTCCCTTATCTGATCATCTGGGAATTGTGCGCACTATGCAGCGAATGGCCCAGAATTTCATTGGCCCAACTTCACCCAGCAGGTGAAGGAGTATTGCAGGTCTTGTCACCGTGCCAAGAAATAGGGAAGGCAGGTAAGAAAACCCAAGCCGCCTAATTCCACTGCCCATAGTGGAGGAGCCATTCCAGAGGGTGGGAATGGAAATGTGGGGCCTTTAAATACTCCAGCTCCTCCGAGAAGAGGTTCATCCTGACTGTGGTGGATTATGCCACCCGGTACCCTGAGGCAGTCGCCTATCCTCACTGAGGACAAAGTGGCAGATGCCTTACTTGGAATTTTCTCCTGCTGGTTTCCGCAGGAGGTTATCACTGATTGAGGGGTTCCTTCCATGTCGGACCTGATGAAATGTTTGCAGGAGAAGTGTGGGCTGGTGCAGAGACGATGACACTATCACCCACAAGCCAATGGGCTTGTGGAAAGATTTAACAGTACCCTGAAGTCAATGCTCCAAGAGTTTGCTGAACAACATCGGTGGGACTGGGAGAAATACCTTCCACCTGTTGTTTGCATACAGGGAGATGCCCCAAGAGTCAACAGGATTTTCCCCTTCGAACTCTTTATATGGACGCTACGCATATGGGACCCTAGACTTGATCTGGGAGGACTGGGAAGGCAAGCACGCCACCCAGGGAACTCCCATAGTGGATTACGTCCTTAGATTTAGGGAAAGGCTGAAGGAGCTTATGAGGACAGCCCAGAGCAAACCTGGCAGCTGCCCAACAGAAACAAAAAGGGGTATGACCACAGAGCCAGAGCTCGCTCGTAAATGGTGGATCAGGAAGTCATGGTCCTATTCCGTCCGGAAAGACAAGCTGCAGGCTGAGTGGGCAGGACTGTATAAAGTAGTTAGAAAGGTAAATGTCGAACCCGCGACCGGGTTCGGGAACAGACTCGGGCGCCCGGGGTCAGCAGGGAAGGGTGGGATTGAGCATCTGTGGACTGCTCTCCTCCCTGGGTGGGTTGGGGATGCATGGTCGCTCTGCAGCCACCCCGTGCAGACTGGGAGCACAGCAGAGGATCGCACTAAGGGGAACACCACAGATAAAGCGGAAACTGCACTGGGATCAGACGGATGACGCGGCCATCCCAGACGATGCCCCGAGCAATCCTGGCAGAGTAACGCTCACCCAGCAGCACCCAGGCAAGAAAGAAAATAGTGTGCCGGAGTCCCCCGGCCGGTGCCTTCCTCTCGAAGGAGAGGGACCCTCCCGGCTAACCTGAAGGAAGGCTGCAAATATGAGGTAGGCAGCTCTGGGGAATTGCTGGAAGGGGTCACTGGTGGTACTAGGTGGCTTGAAGGAGAAGCAGGTCCCAGTGCGTGAGGAGGAAGAAAAAATTACTCACCTTAATAATTGTGTTTCTTCTAATGGAGTCTTGCTGTATTCTGACAATCTGCAGTTAGTTCCAGCCTTTAAACTGCCCCGGAGAGTATAGGGTTAATTTTCTATGCAGTGCATAGAATGTTGAGCTTGAGCTCGGTTGAGGTCTATGTCTGCAGCACTTTGAAACCCAACCACAGATTCTTACGAGCAAAGACTCACTAACTTAAGAGACTTAAGGAGCTTAATATGTATAGCCTCGAGGAAAGGAGGGAGAGGGGGACATGATAGAAACTTTCAAGTACCTCAAGGGAATCAACAAAGTCCAAGAGGGTAGCATCTTTCAAAAAAAAGAGGTGTGCAAGAACAAGGGGCACAATTTGAAGATAGAAGGGGCGGCTCAGAGGTAATTTAAGAAAGCATTTTTTCACAGAGAGGGTTGTGGATGTATGGAACGGCCTTCCAGAGGAGGTTGTGGAGTCAAAAACAGTAGTGGAATTCAAGCATGCATGGGAAAGTCATAAGGCAATTCTAGGGGGTAGGAAGAAGTAGGCTGCTGGTTAACTAGGATCTGCAGCTTATCCATCAGGTAGGGAAATGGGCAGACTGGGTGGGCCAAGCAGTCCTTATCTGCCGTCAAATTCTATGTTTCTATGTAACTATACTATGTGGAAATTGTAAAAATGTTAACTAGCCAACTGGCAACAGAAGTTTTGGATTCCAAAGGAAGACTCAAGTTAGGAAACCCCAAACCAAAACCAATCCAAATAAGGATAACAATACAAAAACACCCAAATAAAAAGGAGGGTGTGAAGAAGCACCCTGGGTGCAGCACTGCACCTGCCCACCCACTTCCCAAAACCAGGTTCTGAGAGGGAGGCAGGGGGAGGTCAGAATACAGCAAGACTCCATTAGAAGAAACACAATTACTAAGGTGAGTAATTTTTTTTCAAACAACATGAAGTCTTGCTGTATTCTGACATTCTGCAGACTACTGCAGTACCTCCGGGAGGAGGAGAGAACCTACTTGGGAATAGGCTCTGAAGTACTGCTGTGCCAAACCGAACATCACTCCTAGCCTGGATATCCAGACAGTAATGCTTGGTAAAGGTATGAACTGTTTTCCAGGTGGCTGCTTGACAAATTTCTAACAGAGGGATATCCCTGGCAGCAGCCAGGAAGCAGCTGTATCTCTTGTAGAGTGAGCCCTCAGGCCTGAGGGTGGAATCTTTCCCAGTTTCTCATAGCAGAATTGTATCCAAGACACAATCCACCTGGCAATAGTTCTCTTGGTGGCAGGTTTTCTTTCCCACTTCTCCAGAAGTGAGGAACAACTGGAGGAATCAAACCTGTGACCCTTGGTATGCTCTATGTAGTAGCTAAGGCTCTTTTAACATCTAATCTGTGTAGCCTCCTCTCTCTGAGGAAGAATGATCAGTGAAGAAGACGGGAAGAGACATAGACTGATTCAAGTGGAAGTCTGAAACCACTTTGGCAAGAACCTCCTATTGGTTCTAAGGACCACTTTATCTCTATGAAAGGAGATAAATCAGGTTCCACTGACAGGGCTTGCAGTTCACTGATACGCCTGGCAGAGGTAATGGCTACCAAAACACAGTTTTCCAAGTCAAGTACTAAGCTCTGCTCAAGACATAGGCTCAAAAGGAGGTTGCATAAGCTGAGCAATTCAAACATTTAAGTCCCAGGCAGGGACAGGATCCCTAAAGGGAGGATTGGGAAGCAATCCCTTGAAAAATTTACAGAACACAGGATGAGATGATAGTGAGGAAGACTTCCCACTGACAGAAAAGCAGAAACAGCTGACAAGTGTATCTTGAGAGTAGCTGGTCTGAGGCCAGGCCATTAAGATGGACCATATAATCCAGAACTGTAGGCAATTTAGCAGTGTCTGGAGAAATATGCTTCTTGGAACACCAAATGCTGAATCTTTCCATTTGGAGTTATAAGCCTTTCTGGTGGAGGGCTTTGAGAGGCTTTGAGAATATTCAGAACCCCGAGAAAGATGCAAATCTGCATACTCTAACTCTTCAAGAGCCCTGCCTTGAGATTGAGAGACTGAAGACTGGGTACCAAATCCTCCCTGAGAGGAGGTTAACAGGTTGTAATTCCTGGGAAGAGACAGGGAAGATGGACTGCTAGAGACGGTAACAGGGTGTACCAAGGCTGTCTGGCCCAGTCTGGAGCAATCAGAATCACTTTGCAAGGTTGTGACCTTATCTTGACCAGAACTCTGAACAGTAGGGAAAGGAGGGAAGGCATACAGAAATTTACCTTCCCAGTTCAAAATCAGAGCATCCAGAGGGACTGAGCCCAGGCCTGGGGGTCTGTAACAAAACAGAGGAAGTTGATGATTGTCTGTGGCTGCAAAGAGATCTATCTCTGGAGCTCCACCTTGAGAAAATTACTTTCAACACTAGGGAGTCCAGGGACCATTCGTGATGGCCCTGGGAGATCCTAGCTCAGTGCATCTGCTAGCACATTGTCCTTTCCTGGAAGGTGGACTGCTATCAGAGAGGTCTGCAGGAATAGGCCAGAGACCACAATTTCATGGCCTCTGTGCACAAGGCCGAGACCGAGTGCCTCCCTGCTTGTTGATGTACCACATGGTGGTGATGTTGTCTGTTCTGACCTGAACTACTTTGTTCTGCACAGACTGAGAGAAGCTTGCAGGGCCAGAAAAACTGCCCTGAGTTCCAGGAGATTGATATGAAGAAGGGACTCCTGAGGGGACCACAGTCCCTGGGCTGTGAGTTCACCACCCCAAAAGGGAAGCATCCGTGGTAAGGACCACTGAATGAGACTGAGTGACAAATGGGACCCTTGCTCTTAAATTGTCCTGATCCTGCCACCATTGAGGAGCTTGATCAGTGTCCCAGCCACTGGAATCAGCTTGTAAGAGGGTCCTTCTTTGGGACCAAAAGCCCTCAGATGAAACTGAATGTCCCTCATCTGGAATCTTGCCCCTTGGACCACTGCTGTAGAAGCTGCCATGTGGCCCAAGAGCTGAAGGAAGTGCCTTGCTGGTCGGGGCACCTGAAGGCTGAAGGAAGAAGCCAGTTCTATAAGAACTCTTGCCTCTTCCAGGGAAGAAAGGCACTTGCTTTGACAGTATCTAGCTCTGCCCCTATAAAGGTAACAAGCTGTACTGGTTCGAGGACTGACTTGGGGAGGTTGAGAAGAAACCCCAGGGAAGAGATCACTTGCTGGGTCACTTGCAGGTCTGACTTGACTTGGTCCGGAGACTGACCCACTATGAGCCAGTCGTCCAGATATGGAAAATGGAAATCTCCTGCCTTCTTAAAAGGCCACTACTACTGCCAGGTACGCTGTAAAACCCTTGAGCTGATGTTAGCCAAAGGGCATTGCTTTGAACTGGTAATGGCCTGAGGGCAACTTGAACCTGAGGTCCTTTCTCTGGGAGCACCTAATGGGAATGTGAAAGTAGGCATCTTTGAGGTCCAGGAGGCTAGCCAGTCCCCTGTCCTTAGAGAAGGGAGAATTATTCCCAGAGTCACCATCTTGAACCTTGGTTTTAAAAGATGTTTGTCAGGTATCTTAGATCAAGGATGGGTCGCACTCCTGCCTTTTTTGGGGCAAGGAAGTACCTGAGTACAGACCTTGCCCCACTGTAGGGTAGGAACCTCTCTCATGGCTCCTAGGGCCAGAAGAGATGAAACCTCTGCCTCTAGGGCAAGGGTTTGAGAGACTTGCAGGTGGAAAGATCTGGCTCATCTTCTGAAATATTTTGAAGCTGAGAATCAGTCCCTGGCTTACTACTTCCAGGACCCACTTATCTGAAGTAACAGACACCCAGTCCTGGATGAAGTAAGCCAGCCTGCCCCTACTGGAATAGGAGAGTTGACCCGGCAGGCCCATCAGGGTGCCTGCTTGGCAGGGGCCTTAGGCTGAGGAGTGGATGCAGCCCTACTCATCCCCTTCTGACTCTCCTCTGAAGAACCCCTTCTGTGAAAAGTAAGAAAAGGCCTGTGCTTGGTAGAAGGCCTATGAAAGGTTGGCCCTGCCCCTAGAATGATGCCTTTGAGGAGTTGCCTGCCCTCCTTGGCCTGTGCACTCCTGTAAGTGGTCCTATATTTCTCCATCTTCTTCATGCAATTCCTCTGTCTGCTCCCCAAACACAGAATTACCTTCCACAGGGAAATCCATGGCCTTAGCCTGGGTGTCCTGTGAGAGGCTAGTACATCTGAGCCAAGCCATTCTCCAAGAGCCACAGATGTAGCTATGACTCTTGATGACACATCATTGGAGTCCACAGCAGCATGGAACTGTACCATAGATGCCTCAATCCCATTCGCAGCCCCCTCTCCAGCTCCTTGGCCAGCTGGGGAGGCCTGTTTAGCCAGTGCCAGTACAGTGTCCCACCTGGACTTCTGGTACCTGGCTGTATAGGCCATATAATTAGCCTGCCTGAATCCCAAAGAGGATGCCATGTATTGCTTCTGTGCCAAAGCATCCATCCTCCTGGAGTTTTTATCTGGGGTGTGAGCCAAGGGACATTAGCTCTGTCACAGGCTGCAGCCTGCACGACACCAACATGGTTGCATTGTTGGTAGAAAACTCCATGTCTGAGTCTGATAAAGTGTACCTCTTATCCATTCTTCTATCAACAGGAGGTACAGAATCAGGAGACTTTAAAATTTTTGTGTCTGTTTCCTAAAAGATTTGTTCAAGGGAATAGACAGCCTCCTGGACTCTGGGATGTCTGTCATCTCTACAAAATCAGGCTCCTCTTGCTCCTCTGTAGCTTCCTCCATAGGGAGCTGAAGAGTTTCAGCCACTTTCCTGAAAAACATATAGTGGGAAGGGGACTGAGAGAGCCTAGGAGGGAAACACCAGAAGGTCTGTTTGGGAGATGTCCGTTCAGTGGGCACATCCAGACTTTCTGCTCCATCATAATCATCATCTTGTTCATAATCCTCCTCCTTCTCTCAAATTCTGGTTCATAAAATCTTCAGGGCATATTCCTGAACCGGTGGAACCGACCGAACCGAGCCCTAGTCAATGGAGCGGATTGGGTGGAACGAGGCGGCGATTCAACAATCCGAATCACTCTGGCAATCTCATCAGTGGTCGAACATGAACCTCTGGATCCGAACCGCTGATTTGTCTTTCCTTTTCCTTTTGTACAAACCTATCCCTCAGCATCGGCTCCTCTTGCCCAAAGAAGTATCACCCTGGTCAGAGGGCACTCCCTTTGGTTCGGTCGGAACCGAACCGGGCTGGCCATCCGGTCAGCGGACTTCTTGGCTCTCCTTTTCTAAGTCTACCTAATCTCTTTTCCAGGGTAGACTTAGGAAAATTTTTCAAATTTGTCAGTCTGTACGAGGTGTTCAAACCCCAGACAATAAACACAGGTGGTGTGGGATCGGCCTTAGCAAAGACTTCCCACACTCACTGCAGTGCTGAAACCCAGTGGGCCGGTTTTTTCTTGGGTTTCTCAGACACGCCAACCTACCCAACTTACCCTTTTTCGGCAACCGCCAGGCAAGACTCTTATCGTTCCTAACCATGTCACGGGTATTGGAAAAAACGCTTAAAACACATTTTTAGAACTGATAAGGACCAGTAACCACACACTAAAGCAAAGTACAAGGATTCAGTATATAGGATTGGTTCAGCCGAACCGACGAAGCAAACTTACAATTTCCACAAAGTAATGAAAATAACTATCTAGTACTCACAGTACCGCAGACAGAGCCTGAACCAACAATGTGGAACAAATATGGAATAATTTCGGCTTACAAATTACACTTTAACTGACTTTTGAATTGAGCTGAAGGAGAAATCTCCGGAGCGACTGTTCAGTGAGGCGGAGTAAGAATCTGACGTTGGGCTTCAAAGGGCTGCAGACAGAGACCTCAACTGAGCTCGAAGCTCAACATTCTATGCACTGCATAGAAAATTAACCCTATACTCTCAGAGGCAGTTTAAAGGCTGGAGCTAACTGCAGATTGTCAGAATACAGCAAGACTTCATGTTGTTTGAAAAAAAATACACAAAAAAAAAAAAAAAAAAAGAAAAGAAAGGTAAATGAAGTGAGCTATATCATAGAGTTACCCGACAGAAGACAGACAGGAAGAATGTACCATGTCAACATGATGAAGCATATGCTTATAGGGCTGACATACTGTTTGCAGTATGTAGTCCTGGGGAGGGACGGATGAAGGAGACCCTTCTGGACTTGCTGGAAGAAAGCAGTGGAAGTCCTCTGTGGAGGCAGTTAAACTGTCACCCCAGATGGCCCGGACAAGATCCAGGAAGTAAGGGAGGTTTTAGCAGACTCTGCCCCACTGTTTAGCGCCAAGCCTGGACTAACCCCTTGGCTGACGCACAATGTAGAGACAGGGACACAGACCTTTACACGCGGACAGCATATTGTGTCAGAGGCTGTCCAAAAGGACATTAGGAGGGAGGTGGAGGAAATGCTGGATTTAGGGTAATCCAGAAATCCCACAGCCCCGGATCTTACCGTAGTCCTTGTGCCCAAGCCAGATGGCTCTACTTGTTTCTGTGTGGACTATCGTGGACTGAATACAACCATGAAGTCAGATGCCCACCCGATGCCCCAGACAGATGAACTCCTGAACAAGTTGGGAGGGGCGACCTACCTACGTACTACTGGCCTGACCAAGGGTACTGGCAGGTAGAGTTAACGGACAGAGCTAGGGAGAGGTCGGCCTTCATCACTCCGATAGGCTTATTTGATTTTAAAGTAATGCCTTTTGGAATGAAGAACGCCGCCACTTTCCAAAGGTTAGTGAACCAGGTGTTAAGTGGTGCTAAGTAGTACGCCGTGGCGAACCTGGATGACACTGCCATCTTTAGTGCCAGCTGGAAGGAACTGCTGTCCCACCGTAGGGAAGTGCTGGGCAGGATACAGAGGGCGGGCTCACTGTCAAAGCTGTGAAGTGCCAGGTGGCCATGGCTTAAGTGGCATATCTCGGGCATGTTGTAGGCTGGGGACGGCTCCGTCCTAACCAAGTAAAATAAGAGGTGATCAAGGCATGGCCCAGACCAGAAATGCAGAAACAGGTCAGGAGTTTTTCGGACAGCAGGGTACTACAGGAAATTTGTACCCAATTACAGTGCCCTGGCTGCTCCCTATCTGACCTGGTAAAGAAAAGATGCATAAGAAAATTACCTGGGAACCAGCCTGTGAAAAAGCCTTTACCAGACTGAAAGAGGCACTGTGCAGTGCTCCTGTGTTGACAAGCCCTGACTATAGCAGACCCTTTATAGTCCACACTGACACCTCAAACGTGGGTACTGGGGCAGTACTGAGTTAGACATACAACCAAGGGAAAGATCACCCGGTAGTGTAACTGAGTAAAAGTTACTTCCCAGGAGCAGGCTTGCTTACTGTGGAAAAAGAGTGTCTTGCCATAGTGTGGACCCTAAAGAAGTTAGAGCCATTTTATACAGGCAGCATTTTGAGGTACAAATGGACTACAACCTCCTGATTTGGCTGACCCCAATGGGAAAAACTAATGGTAGACTGTTAAAATGGAGTCTTGCCTCTAAGGTATGACATGATGATCTTACGTGAGCCTGGAGAGACCAATCAGAACGCGATGGAAGTCGCTGTATATGAAGAGTGAACTGATTTGGGAAGCTCATTCCATGCAGGGATAGAGCCCCAAATTCAGTCTAGGTGGGAGAACTGTGATGCTTGGCCAGCTGGTTATGACTGTTCTATGATATTTGTAATATAGAATGTGTATGTAGTGTCTCACATGAGACATCCTGTGCTACGGGTGCCCCCAGGTTTTAGTGGAAATAACAGGATATATTAACCTGAAACCAGGAGGTAATTAAAAGACTACAGAGACTTAATTAAGGGTCTCCTGTTTTCTATCTTAATTAGAACTGACCCAGACACCAGAATATAGGGCTTGTAAACTTTTATGACGTCTTAGAGGAAAAACATGTTATCTCACCATTATGCTAAACGGTTATAACATCTTTTGATTCCTTGGGAAAACAGGAACTGCTCAAGATCAAAGAGGAAAGGCTTGATTAAAGACTCATAATTTGGGAAATTAGATTTTTGCTGAAGTCACAGTATTTAATATACCTCCTAATAGGACATCCTGTTTGCATATTTTTTATATTCAACAAGAAGGAGCTAGATGACACACAAAAGGGGTGGAGAGAGACATAGTTTAACTAAGACTTGTGCCTGATCTTTGTGACATTTCTTTTTGTGCTCTTAAGAAACAAGATCTAACTATAAGCACTATAGAAGTAATACATTAGATAGAAAAGTCTAATTGTATTGTGGTAGGAGTTTTGTTTGTAGTTTTCTTTGCTTTTCTTTCAAATGATTGCATGCTCTTTCATATATTGTTCTGTGATTACATTTAACATATTTTTATCCATTTTTAAGTAAACCTTTCATTTGAAAGATACTGCTTGGGTCTTCCAAGTTCTTTCTTTTGCATGTGACTTATTGAGGGTTAAGACTGGCAAAACTGTTGAAGGGCTTCATGGTGTTACCAAACTGGGAAAAGGTAAGAATATACATCAGATCTTTTATAGAGTTTTACGGGTTCATTTTGATATCTAGTTAGGTACCCTTAGGCGAAAGATATCTGGCATCTCCCTGAAGAGCAGATTATCTGAGCCGGTACATTTGGTACACTAGCATAAGGTTCACAGTTTGAATCCATACAGAACTTGAGACTAAAGATGATTCGGACCCACAAGCAGACAGGAGGGTTACCCTCTCTGTTACCTGTTCACATTACTGTGCTTGGAGGTTGGCACTGTGGGAGCAGAGGGCTTGACCCTGCTGAGTGCATTTGTGACACCCCTCATCTGGTGCCTCACCAATTCCAGGCCCTTGTCAGAAAGGCAAAAGGCTTGCCTGACCAACTCTGAATAGAGCATGGCAGCGGAGCTGTCCTAGCTGCTCTAACATGTGTTTGTTGTAAGCTGCTAAGTGTGCCTGATGTGCAGCAATGGACATCATGGTGTGAGCTGAGAAGAACACTTTCCTTTCCAAAGCATTTGTCTGAGCAGAGTCAGCCTGGAAGGCTGGTTACACCCTGGGCAATGAGGCCCTGCCAGGATCTGCATGACCTGAATTCTCAAGGTGGGGTGAGGTATTGTAACAGCAGAGCTTGCGGGTATGTAATAACACTGCTAGACATCCCTGGGACAGGATGGAGAGCAAAGAAGTCTCAAACTGTTCTAGAACATTCCTTGAAGTTCTAGCCCAGAGAGTGAAGACACAGTGGGCACTGCACAAAGCTCCTAGGAGTCCCAGCTGTATGGACGGGGTACTGTATGGAGGTAATAGTGCCAATGTCCAGTTCCTTGCAGCATATCTTCCAGGAATCTCTGGTACAGGGAGTACTCAGAGGCCGAAGACATATGAAGGGAGGATTCCGTGCCTTCAGAGGAGAACGATGACAGAGAAAAGGCACTGGTTATAGAAGTGGGTGAAGCCAGGGGTAGGATGGAACTGGATCTGGTGGCTTAATCTGATGCCGAACACCACACCAAACACACTTCCAGTGAAGCCATGGCAGAGATTGTATAGGCCTGAAGGAGAGAGGAGCAAGAAGCTCTAGGGCCTACACCTGCTGTGGGAATGCTCGCAGACCCGCCCTCAAGACAGGGCCTGCAAACCATCCAAACAAGGTTGACCTATGGAAGAGGAATGACCAGGTTGGTTCCTGCATGGAGGAGACCCCCCAAGTGATGAGAGTGGAGCCATTCAGTACCCTTGGGGCAACATCAATCCTCACTGGTGATGGGCTCAGCCTGCGGTTCTGGAGAACACCATGCCCGGCTGTCGTCCGACTCCAAGCAGGTGCCGCCTCGGGTAGAGGATCAGTGATTGGCCTAGGCAGAGGGTGTCCCTCAGTCCTGCAGCTGGCCCTGTCGTCAATGCCAGGCCTGGTACATGAGTTCAGGCCTCGACCTCAGGTCTGTTCCTGCCTTGGTGCCGCAAGTGGTACCTGAACTGGGGAAGAGCCTAGAGGCGGCACCAAAGGAATGTACAAATGTGGCCACTGCAATATATGCCAGCATTGCCAACAAGGGAAAAGCTTTAAGTCACAGAAAATGGAAGAGTAGCTCATATACAACAGTTTATTTCATGCATAACAACTTACACAGTATATGCATTATGGTGTGACTGTCCAAGGATTTATGTTGGCAGAACAATTTGTCCACTAAATGTCTGTATACAGGAACACATATGGGATATAATAAACCTTAAATTGGATAGCCCGGTTGCCATTCATTTCACTGATACCCATAACTGTGAACCTAAATGTCTATGATTCACAGGTCTGGAGCATGTCAGAGTTGGAAATAGAGGTCTCAGAGAGAAACATTTTGGATTTCTCCTTGAAAGCCCCGGCACCAGAAGGGCTTAATCAGAATTAGACTTTAAACCCTGTCTTTAAACTTTATCTGTAGTGGGATGCTGGATAACACCAAAAACAGGTTACTCACCTGTAACAGTAGTTCTAGGAGTGGTATATATTGTTCATTCACACTTCTTGGCATGTCCTTTCCCTTTAAGGATCATCGGAAGGTCTTCAAGCTGGCTCCTCCCTCCCATCTGCCTGGGTGGTATAGCCCTTGGCTCCTCCCCATGACGCCAGATCTTAGCCGCTGGAAGCCAGGTTTGTGCATTGTAGCGGAGGTTGGGTGGGTCCGTGTGGATGAACAACATATATCACTCCTAGAACTACTGTTACAGGTGAGTAACCTGTTCTTCTAGGGACGTGGATATGTTGTTCATCCACACTTTGACAGACTCCAGCAGTTCTCCTGGGAGGAGGAAAGGGCACACACCCCTACTTGGGAACAGAGACTGGAGAACTGAGGCCCCAAAAATAGCATCCGACGTGACTCAAAGTCAATGTGGTAATGGTGATGAAGGTGTTTGCTGTCTTCCAGGTGGCAGCCTGATAGATTTCCTGGATAGGAATGTCCCTGGAAGCAGCCACCGATGCAGCGGTATGGCGGGTAGAATGAGCTCTTATCCTGTAGGAGGCTCCTTGCCCGCCAACCTACAGCAGAGATCAATACAAGATGTAATCCATCTTGCAATCGTCTGCTTTGCTACAGGTCTGCCAGAAGCAGCTTCAGCGTAGGTGACAAACAGCTGATGACCCTCGCCTGAACTTCCACTGTCCTCTCCTTATAATAGGAGAGAGCTCTCCCCAGGTCCAGAGTATGGAGCCTGTACTCAGCATCCGAGGTGTAGTCTGCAGAACACAGGCAGAGTCAACACCTGGTTAAGATGAAACTTTGACACCACCTTCGGGAGAAGTTTAAGGTGTTGCGCAGCGAACCTTGTCCCTGTGGAAGATGAGATAAAGGGAATCTACCGAGGCGCCTGGAGCTCCCTGTCCTTCTGGCAGGCGTGACAACCACCAGAAAGGCCATCTTCCACACAAGTGTGACATCTCACACTTGTGCATCATTCGAATGGCTTGCTCATGAGCTTTGCCAAGACCAACAGTAAATCCCATGGAGGTGGAGGTTCACGCACCGGAGTGGATATGTGATCAAGGCCTTTGAAAAGCATCAGACCATCTTCTCCTATGCAACCGTCTGCTGACTGGCCCGTGCCCGTAAGCAGAGATGGCTGCCAGGTGCACCTTAAGGGTCAAGACCTCTTTGGACAGAGACCAAAAGTAGTCTAAAATGCTAGCCACAGTACAGGACAGAGGGTCCAGGCCCTTGCCCTGACACCAAATGGAAAATCTTTTCTATTTGAAGGCATAGCACTTTCTGTTGACTCCTTCCTCGATGCTTCCATTACTGTGAGTACATCCTCGGAGAGACCCAAAGCCTGGAACTCTAGCCACTCAGGTACCAGGCTGTCAGGTGCAGGGATTGAAGGTCCGAATGGAGGACCTTCCCTGATCGACAGATATCAGGTCCGGACATGCTGGAAGATGCCTCGGAAGCCTGTTGCTGAGGCTGAGGAGATCTGGATACCAGAACTGGCGTGGCAGTCTGGGGCTACTGGATCCCTGCGCCTTGTCCCTCCTCACCTTAAGAAGCACCCTGTGAATCAAGGAAATGGACGGAAGGCACAGAAGAGGTCTGGGGTCCACGGTCTCGAGAAGGCATCCCCTGCAGCGATCCCTGCTGAGGTGGGTGGGCGTGAAACAGCCTTAGCTTGGTGTTTTCCTGGAGGCAAACAGGTCCACCATCAGTTTGCCCCAGTGGGAGAAGAGGCTGTAAGCTACCTCTGGATGGAGAGACCACTTGTGGGATGTCTCACCTATGAGGCTGAGGCATCCGCCAGTTGATTTCAGGCTCCTGCCACATGGATGGCTAGGAGATCTGCCTCAGTCAGCTCACAAATGTCCAGATCTGGGCGCTTCCCTGCACAGCAGCCGGGAGTGCGTACTGCCCTGCTTGTTGGCGTGGTACATGGTCGTGGTATTGTCCGTCTGGACTTGAACCACTTGACTGGCTGCTGAGCCGAATGCTGTCAGTGCCAGTCTGACCGCTCTGAGCTCCAACAGGTTTATGTGGTAACAGGACTCCTCGGGGTCCAGAAACCATGAGTCCTGTTGTCCCCCATGTGGGCTCCCAGCCCATGAGAGAGGCATCAGTCGTGAGGACGACTGTCGGCTCAGAGGCGGACAAATGGGATCCTTCCTGCAACTGGTCTAAGACGGTCCACCACTGGAGAGTGTCCCACATCTTCTGGGTCACAGTGATCAGCTGGTTGAAATGACCTAGGCGCTGAGTCCACTGGTGGCCAGCTCCCATTGAAGTGGGAGCATATGCCACCTGGCCCAAAGGACCACAGTGATGCAGGCCGCCATGTAACCCAGAAGGCACACAAAGTCCTGGGCAGGCGCATTGCCCAACCAGAAATGACTGGGCAAAGGAGGAGAGAACTCCACCCTGTCCACCAGGAGCCGAGCCTGACGATGAAGCACACAACACCTGAGAAGGCATGAGCTCCGACTTGGTCTTGTTGATCAGGAGGCCAAGTTGTTAGCAGGTCTGAGGGCCAGGTCCTCTGGACCTCTCCACCTCTTGCTGGGTGGAACATGCTAAGAGCCAATCATTGAGTAGAGGTATACCCTGACCCTCGGCGCCTGAGGTGGGCTGCCACCACTGTAATGCATTTGGTGAGAGACCCGTGGGAACCCAATGACAAGCCGAATGGCATGGTTTGGAACAGAAAGGTTCCCTCTGCTTCAAGGGAGAGAACCACTGGTGAGACAGCCAGATTGGGACGTGAAAGAACACGTCCTGAAAATCCACTGAGCAGAACATGTTTTGCTCCAGGGATGATATGATCTGGGATAGAGTTACCATCCAAAGGTCGTGGCCTGAGATACTGATTCAGGTCGTGCAGATCTAGAATAGGTGCCAGCCCCCGTCTGCTTTGGGACCAGGAGGTACCTGGAGCAACCCTGGGTTGACTGGAGGCTCTGCCACTCGGACCACTGCCTCCTTGAGGAGGAGCTGGGCTATGTCGTTTCTCAGAGCCGACTAAGTGTTGACTGATACTCTCTCCTCCCGTGGGCCGGGCTCGGCTGGGTGGGTACTGCTTGAATTCTAGAGGCAGGCCTGACTGACCACTTCTAAGACCCACCTGTCCACGGTAACAGCGGACCAGGTAGAAAGGAGGTGCGGAGCCACCGACCCCATGGAGGGCCTTGAGAGCTGGCATGGCCAGGAATGGGGTGGCCACCGTATCCCATCACTGCTGGGCAGGCTTGGCGAGAGGGTCGGGCCTAGACTGACTTCCTCTGTGGGCCTGGGAGGTCCGGGCTTGGGCGAGGCGCCAAGCCTGTGCCTGCTGATGCTGTCCTCCCTGAAAGGAGGACTGCTGGGTTACAGGAGCAAAGTGCCGAAAAGGCTTCTTCTTCTTCTTAGGGCCAGAGCGCATTGAGCAGAAGTAGCAGAGTCCAGCGTGGCACTGGACTGTTTGATTCGCTGAAGGTGACCATTCACACCTGGACCGGAAGAGATTAGTGCACAGGAAAGGAACATCAGCAAGTTTATGCTGGGTATCCACCGGAAGGTGGAAAGCCTCCAGCCGAGCCTGCAGCGTGTGGCAACCTGTGGCTGCCACTGAGCGGGCGCGTGAGTTCCCAATGTCCAGAGCTGAAGCTGCTGCTGTAGCAACCTGCCTTGGTCCCAGACCTGTTTGTCCGTAGTCTGAAGGTCCACGGGGAGATGTGGGAGAATTTCGTCAGAGACCCTAGAAGGGCATGGGTGAAGTGCGCCATGATGACGGCCAACTTGCCTGACAGAGGCCTAAAGAGGAGACTGCATAGACCTTCCTAGCAGAGTGGTCCAGTTTCTTGGGACTCCTTGTCACGGGGATCAATCGGTTATTGGCACACCTGCCTATCGTCTGAACACAGAGGCGGTCAAGGCTCGGCCAAGATGTTCCATGAACTCTGAGGGAACCCAATGGGCACTGCATGTTGCGGCCATCCGGGCAGATGGCGCTGGGCAGGAGGCAGGATGCTGCCAAAGCTCAAGGCCGGCCAACAATGGCCTGCAACAAGAAAGGCTTCCATGGGGGTATCCTCTCTTGAGAATGTCAGTGAGAGGGTACTCCGCCTGTTTCCGGACTGGTTCAAGGGCATCCCGTGGATTCAGAGATAAGGTGGAGAATCCCTTGAAAGGAGGAAGGGCCTTCCTCCGTTGACAGATCACCAGCTGACTCATCATCCCTCGGGTGAGAGTGAAGGTAGGTGTGGTCTGAATCCGAGGTATCTGGATATAATGGTCAGCTGCCAAGGTCGCTCTCAACATGCCTGGGGTGATCAGGCATGAGGGTGACTGAGATCCTGTGAGAAAGACCCAGGATTGACCGAGCTTCCTGCCGTAGGAGCCACTCCCAAAGGCTGTTTGGGTGGCGACTCCACCACAATCGGTGGAGAGCCGATGTCGGCCAAACTGGAGGCGGGTTTAGCTGGCTCTGCGGGTGGGGAACCAATTTCACCATTTCCAGAGTAGTCGGCTTTTGCCTAGGAGGTGAAAGCCAAGTAATGGCCAGAGTAGAGACCGTGGTCAGCTTCTGCCTGGACAGGATCAGCTGTTGCCACATCAGATCCTCATAGCATTGGCGGAGCTTCCGGCAAGCCTCTCCTCATCGGAGGAGGTCAAGGATGACTTATGGCGTTGCCTCTTTTGGGCGTTTATGCGCCTTCCTCGGCCTCTCGATTGAGGGGTCGAGATCTCGACCTAGACTGGACTGACCCGGGTTGCTCACTTGGGAGACCCCGGTTGGACGGCGACTGCCGGGATCAGGGACCCATTCCTTGATGGGATTCCCAGCTGGATGAGTCTCCTCATCAGGATAGGACAAGACCGGAGTCCTAGTAAGAGAGTCGTGGGCGGAGCAGACAGCGACAGATCGATGAGATCGAGAATGATCTCAACCTCATTGATCAAGACCTCGGTCCAGCTGGCCAGGCGGCGAGGCCGAAGCCAGGGCCGAGCAGGCAAATTACTGAAGTCGATACTGACAGCTTCTGGGACTGAGATCGCTCACGATCCCAAGAGCATCTTCGCCGAGCGAAACTGATTCGGGTCCTTATCCCTCTTACAGGACCGAGAGAAGTGAGAGCCCACAGGTCCCTCGCCCTTAGTGGGAGAGTGACACAACTCTCAGAGAAGGAACCCAAAAAGGTAGAGCCCAAGTTGAGAGGATAAAAAAGCGACCGAGAGGAAGACTCTGCAGCACGCGCTACTTCTTCTTGAAGGCCTGTGTAACCCCCCACCCTGCCATTTTGCCAAAACGACAGGTGGCATGCTGTTGGCGCTGGCAGCAATACCTGTGGTGGGGACCTGGGTTCGGAGGATAAGGTTACCTGGCACCAGGGACCTAGGTTTGGCTACTCTGCACAGGGGCACCTAAGTAATCCGAACACAGGAAGCAATAACTGTAATGTCCAGAACCAGGAATGGGATTTTTCAGTGTGGCTTTTATTCACAACTAGCTGAACACAACAAAGCATAGATGGACCCCCCATGGAGCTCGTTTACTGATAATGCAGATTAGAGACTACAAGGTGGTCACGTGAAGAATGAGCCATTTCTACTGTTTTCAGGCTCTGGACCCACCAGGCACACAGCCCGGACTTACGCTTTGGGTACACAGCCCATTGCCCGGCTCCCCTGCCCGGCCACTTGACTGACGGTCCATTTGAAGAATGAACCCACTTTCTTCTTGTGGCTCCCACACCACTTAGAGTCTCCGACCCCTAGAGATTTCCCATTTGCTTCTTCTGACTCCCATCTCACAAAGAAATTTTCTTTACCCTTGTTGTGGCTCCCACCACCTAGAGTCTCGACTCCTAGAGAGATTTTCCGTTATGACCCACGTCTGGGTACTTCCTCATCACTGGCCAGCGCATGAGGCAAGTAGCAATCACAGCAGAAATCCGTGAGGTGGATCTGGTTACTAAGATGGAGGTGTTCCCACCTCCAGCTCCACAGCCCATACCTGGCCATTTCTCTGGACAAACTGAAACTTAAATGTAGATTAAACGGGGATGAACTGTCGCACCCTCTACAAGATTACTTGAATTCACACAGCACTTTAGCTTTTGACACTACTCCATTTGTTTGTCCTAGTACTATAGGCCTCCCAAATAGTAGTTTAAATCCCAGATTTCTTCACTTTTCCCAGGCTGAAGAAACACATTTTCTGCCCTCTCATTAGAGCAAACACTCACCCTTTTGTTGCAGGTGCCCCACAGGCGAAGTACAACTCTTTCCACTTTTCAAGCACAAACCGAAACTATAAAAGGCAGCTTTCTTTCTTCTGCACAAATTAGGGATTGCCCCTGGAATCTACATGGGGATACTTTACTCCCCCACTCCCCAGAGAGGGGGCACTGAGACCCGGACAGCGGTCTCCACCACTTGAACACTGGACACTCACTCCTTCTCTTCAGAAGGTAAAAAAAGACTCCCTTCCTGCTTGAGGGCAAGCAGGAGACTGTGACCTCCTTCCTTATAGAAGGTAAACAGGAACTGACTTTGAAAACTCCCAACGTTCTATCTCACTCCCTCTGCTGCAGATTCCAATGTGGCTTATGCAGCCATGACAGTTCTATTGGTGATGTCATCTCTCAGTCTCAGCTGAGACTGAGAACAGAGTGAGACAGTGTGAAACCCATTTAACTGGAGTTTCACAAGCTGCCTTCCCTGCCTACCACTAGGTCTTACTGGATTCCAGTAACCCCAGGTAACAAGGGTTACACTTGCCCTTGACCAGGAAAATTACTGTCCACGAGTCATTATGCACACGGCCTTAGGCCATCCACCTTATGTGCTACCTGCGGAGGGGGTGATCAGGTCTCTACCTACCACATGCAAGCACAGGCAGGCAACACTAAGGGCCTAGAGGCCTGTAGCTGACATGTCAGCCTCTACACTATCCACTTACTATGGACACCTAGTGGCTCTGGTAGAACCATCCAGAGCATAGCCCTGATAGATCAGCACTGCACTCCCACGGCCGGTCAGGACCACAGCCTGTCTATTCCCCAACCTCTCATGGAAAACCTATCTGCCTCTAACATAATATTCCCAAACAAAACAAAACCTGGGGACCTCCCCGACCTTGGGCAACCTGCAACCACACCATTAAAATACCAAATACTGCCTCCTCCCTACCCCCCACAGCCACACCTGTGGAAGGAAAATACAGGTTACACACCTGTAAAGGAGTTCTAGGAATGGTATATGTTGTTCACCCACACTGTCTGGCAGGTATCCTTGCTGCTTTAAATCTTGCCGGAAGGTCTTCAAGCTGGCTCCTCTCACCCACCCGGTGGTAAAACTCGGCTCCGCCTCATGGCGCCAGATCTGGCCCGCTGGAAGCTCAGGCTGTGTCGAGCCGGGAGGTCAGGGGTTGTGGATGAACAACATATACCATTCCTAGAACTCCTGTTACAGGTGAGTAACCCTGTATTTCTAGGGACATGGATATGTTGTTCATCCACGCTGTCTGGCAGACTCTCAGCAGTTCTCCGGGAGGAGGGAGGCAAGGGCACACCCTGATACTTACTTGGGAAGAGACCCCAAAGCCAGCATCCCGGCGTGACTGAAGGTCGATGTGGTAATGGGTGATGAAGGTGTGTGCTGACTTCCAGGCAGCCCTGCAGATTTCCTGGATAGGGACATCCTGGAAGCAGCCACCGATGCAGCAGTATGGCGGGTAGAATGAGCCCTTATCCTCTGGGAGGCTCCAGCCCGCCAGCTTATAGCAGAGATCTATGCAGGAGGTGACCCACCTGCCTATCGTCCGCTTGGCTGCAGGTCTGCCAGGTGCAGCTTCAGCGTAGGTGACAAACAGCTGGCGAACCTCTCCCAATTTCAGCCGTCGCTCCTTATAGTAGCTGGCCTTCTAGGGTCCAAAGTATGGAGCCTATATTGACCTCCGAGGTGTGATTGGGGTTGAACACCGGCAGAGTCAACACCTGGTTAAGGTGAAACTCGGACACCACACCGTAAGGAATTTGGTTGGGGCGTGGGACAACCTTGTCCCTGTGGAAGACCAGGTAAGGAGACTCGATGAAGAGCGCCTGGGCTCTCCCATCCTTCTGGCTGGCGTGATAGCCACCAAGAAGGCGGTCTTCCACGACAGGTGAGAGTTCACACCTGTGCATTGGTTGAATGGCTTGCCCATGAGCTTTGCCAGTACCAGCAGTAGATCCCACGGAGGTGGAGGTTCTCGCACGGAGGAAATGTGATCAAGGCCTTTGAAAGCGCCAGACCACCTTCTCCTGCGCGCCACTGACTGCTTCCCGCCCAGCCTGCAAGCAGAGATGGTGCCAGGTGAACCTTAAGGGTCGCCGACCTAAGCCCTTGCTGAGAAAGGGACCACAGGTAGTCCAATATGCTCACCAAGGAACAGGAGGAAGGGTCCAGGCCCTTGCTCTGACACCAAATGGAAAAGCTTTTCCATTTGAAGGGTAAGCATTTTCTGGTCGACTACTTACGGGACGCCTCAACTCACGCTGAGGACCTCGTCCGAAGGACCCGAGGCCTGGAAGTCTCAGCTCAGAAACCAGGCCATCAGGTGCAGGGACTGAAGGTCCGATGGAATACCTTCCTGATTGACTGAGAGCAGGTCGGGCGAGCTGGAAGCTGCCTCGGAAGCCTGGAGCTGAGGCTGAGGAGATCTGGGTACCAGTACTGGTGGGGCCAGTCTGGGGCTATCAGAATCACCTGCGCCTTGTCCCTCCTTGCTTTGAGCAGCACCTTGTGCATCAAGGGAGCAGGGGAAAGGCGTGAAGAGGCCCGGGGTCCACGGCCTCGAGAAGGCATCCCCTGCAGAGAGCCCTGCTGAGGGGGGCATGGAACAGCCTCAACCGCATTCTCCTGGAGGCAAACAGGTCCACCTGAGGTGTGCCCCAATGGGAGAATAGATCTTTACTACCTCCAGCAGGAGAGACCACTCTGTGGATGCAGCCCCTATCCGGCTTAGGGCATTGGCCAGGGTGTTGGAGGCTCCTGCCACATGAATTGCTAGGAGATCCACCTCCAGGCTGCTCGCAGTGACCAGATGTGGAGAGCTTCCTTGCATAGAAGCATGGGCGGCGTCCCGCCCTGGCGGTTTAGATGAAGTACATGGTCGTGGTATTGTCCGTCTGGACCCGGACACTTGACCCCGAAGAAACGGAGCAAAGCGGTGAGAGCTAGGCGGACCGCCTGAGCTCCAGCAGGTTGATGGGCATCGGGACTCCGCTGGAACCAGAGGCGTCGGGCTGGTGTTCCCCAGATGGGCACCCCAACCCATCAGAGAGGCATCGGTCGATAAGAGACCGATCGGCTGCCGGGTGGACAAACGGGATGCCCTCCTGCAGATGAACTGGAATGGTCCACCACTGGAGAGCGTCCACATCCCCTGGGTCACCGTCACTAGCTGGTCCAATGGATCGCAGTGTTGGGACCACTGGCTGGCCAACCCCACTGAAGAGGGCGATTCCCGGCGGGCCCAGCGGGCCCAGCGGACCACGCTGGTACAGGCCGCCATGAGACCCAGGAGGCGTAGGAAGTCCCGGGCAGGCGCAATTGCCCAACCAGAAATGATTGGGCAAAGAGGAAAGAACCTCGGCCCTGTCACGGGAGCCATGCTCTGGCTCGAAGAGAGTTGTCTGCCCGATGAAAAGAATCACCTGCTTGGCTCGAGTTCCGACTTGGCCTCGTGGATGAGGAGGCCGACCTGAGAGCAAACTTGGAGGGCAGATCTCTGGACCGCTCCACCTCCTGTCTGGAGGGGCTGCTATCAGCCAATCGTCCAGGAAGGTAAACCGGACCCCTGGGCTGCAGGAATGCTGTCACCACTGCCATGCATTTGGTGAAGACCCTGGGAGCTGAAGATAAGCCAAGGGCATGGCTTGGAACTTGAAAGGAACTCCACCGAAGCAAGGCACCTTTGATGGGACTGACGGATAGGGACATGAAAGAACGTGTCCTGTAGGTCCAGAGAGCAGAACCACACGCCGTGTTCCAAGGATGGGATTATCTGAGCACAGTGACCATCCTGAAGGTTCGAGACCTTAGGAACTTGTTTAGGTCGGTAGGTCGAGAATGGGGCACCAGCCCCGTCCGCTTTCGAACCAGGAAGTACCTGGACACGAACCCCGGGTTTGAGAGGGTCCACCACCTCTTATCACCTCCTTCTGAGGAGGAGAGCGATGTCGGCTCGGCAAGCTGACAGCGAGGCTTGACCCAGGCCCCGAGGTGCGGCGAGCTCTGAAGGGTGGGGCCTGCTCGAACTCCAGAGGCAGGCCCTTTCCTACCACCTCCAACACCCACCTGTCTGTGATAATAGCAGACCAGGCGGAAAGGAATACGAGCCGTCCTCTCAGGGAACCTTGGGTGAGGTGACGAGGTTGGGGCGACACCCTCAACCCGTCACTGTGCAGGCTTGGAGGAGGGACGGCCGAGGGACCACCTGGGCCTTACCTCCCTGTTTCCTGAGGAGGAAGCTGCAGGCTTGGGTTTGGGACGCCAAGCTGAGCCTGCTGGCCTCTAAGTTGCTGGGCCTGATGTGCTGTGGGGAGCAGACGTAAAGGGCTTGGTTGTGGTCTGCGGCCCTGTCCCTCTGAGCGGATGAGACCGAGTCCAAGGTGGCATTGGACTTTTCGATCCTCTGGAGGTGGCCTTCACTCCAGGGCCGAAGAGGTCGGTCCCCAGGAAGGGACATCCACCAATTTGTGCTGGGTATCCGCTGTGAAGGTGGATATCCTCAGCCATGCCCGACGGCCAAGATAGCCACTCGGCGCTACTGACCTGGCACATGAATCGATGTCCAAAGCAGTCTGAAGTTGCTGCCTGGGCCACTGCCCTGCCCTGGTCCCGCACCTGCTTAACCGTGGTCTGCAGGTCAGCCGAGATGAGGGACCACTGGTCCAGGGAGCCCAACAGGGCGTGAGAAAATATGTGCCATCAGTACGGCCGAGCTGGCCTGGACGAGCCAAGGAGGACGCAGCATAGACTTTTCGCCTGGCATAGTCCAATTTCTTGGACTCCTTGTCGGAGGTTTGTCCACGATGCCCAGCGTTTCCGCACGCCGGAAACGCTGTCAGTAACTAACCCTCGCCGGGGGATGTTCCGGTGAAACCGACAGGAACCGTAGGGGACCGGATACTTCCTGGCCACATCCTGGCCGGGCGTAAGGCAGGAAGCAGGGCCTGCCAGAGCTCCAAGGTCGAGCCCACAATGGCCTCAGCCACGGGAAGGCCTCCGAGGGGAATCCCTCGGTCCAATATCTCCATGAGGGATACTTGGCCCGCTTGGATGACGGGCTCCAGCTGCATCCCGGTGGATTCCGAGATGAGTCTGAGCAACCCCAGGAAGGACGAAGGCTGTCGTCCAGCGACTGATCTCAGAGGACTCCAAGTCCACTCACTTGGAGAAAAGGAGGAATCGTTGTCGGACTCAGAAGAGTCCGCAAGAGCTGCCTCGGCCTGAGCCACCTCCACCTGCCGAGGCGATCGGGAGTGAGGGTGACCGACAGCCTATGGGCAGACCCTGAGCCGACCGAGTTCTTGGTCGGAGCCCCAAACCCGTGCTGTGGAGGCGGAGGTTCCACGGAATCAGTGGGCAGCTGGTTTGGCGAACAACCCGCCTGATAACAGGCTCCTCGGGTAAAAGGGGGGTTGTTTCGGCGCTCGTGACAGCCATTTAATGGCTGGGAAGGCGGCAGCGTCGGCTTGTTCCCGGTCAGAAGGAGCTGTTGCCATGAGGTCCTCGTATCGTCGGCGCAGCTTACGTCGAAGCCTCCCTCATCCGAGGAGGGGAAGAGGACGAGCAAGCGCCGCTCACAGCTGATGCCGAGACCGCCTATGATGGCGGGATCGGCTGGACCTGAAGAAGTCCAAGACCGAGAACCTCGGCTTTTCTGAGGGCGGTGTGGGGAGGGACGGTGGAACCGGCTCTCCTCGGCTGGAGGGAACACAGGGCTCGGAACCAGGAGCACTGGCAAGCCACGGGATCCTCAACTCCGACCGGGGAACTGGGGAGAGGGATTTCGCTCGCGGTCGACAACCGTCCAGCGGATCGAGAAAGATCTCGACTGAGTCGGCGGGAGTCTCGGTCAACTGACCTGGACGGGACACCGTGAGACCAGTGGCCGAGGCGAACGATGAGACCGAGTTGATGGCCGACAACTCGGGAGAGGGACCTTTCCCGCCCAAGAGCGTCGATGAAGAGACTACCCTTGTCTTTCTTCTTGGACCGAGAAGAAGGTCCAAGAGCGTTGGTCCCTCTCCCCAGTGGAGGGGACAGACAAAGCTTCTTAAAGGAAGCTGTGTAAGAGGAATCCAGGGAGGCGGAATAAATGCGCCGTTGAGGAAGATGCGCCCACGCCTCCTCTTCGAGGCGATCATCTGCTCTAGCTGATCTGCCGAGCCGCGTCGCGAAACCGCTGACCGGCCTCTTTGACTTTACCGAGGAAAACGTTTCGGGCGCCCCAGTTGTAAGCGGGCAGCACGGTCTTCGAGGCGTGGGCTGAGAAGGAAGAGCACAAGTCGCAAGAGCCTGCGGGTCGTGCTCAAGGCCCAAACAGTAAACACACATGGTGTGCGGATCCGTCCGAGACATCTTCTGCCCGCAAGGGCACCGCCAAACCAGGAGTCGATTGGTCCATCGCAGCCGCTGGGGGATAGAAGACCAAATCTATTAAGCAAAATCTTCTAAATTCGGAAAACCAAGAATTAGGAACTAGTCTTATACGTGAGAGCGTTAAGGAGGAACCTGAGCTTCAAGCGGTAAGGAAGATCTGGCATGGGCGGAGCTGAGGTTTTACCACCGGGTGGGTGGGAGGAGCCAGCTTGAAGACCTTCCGGCAAGATTTAAAGCGGCAAGGATACCTGCCAGACAGTGTGGATGAACAACATATCCATGTCCCTAGAAATGGTTAATACAGTAACCACCATAACAATAACACCACAGTACTTTAAATTCTACACATAAAAGCACTGACGAGGAACTCCGATGAGCCCTCCTCCTCTTCTTGTCTTCTCTTCTGTCTTCCCAGGAACACCTGTAAGAGAAAGAAAGACAAAACACACTCTAATCTGCATACACAGTCTACCTAAAACCCTTACCATACAAAACACTGAAAAATCCCAAAGATTTTTTAGAAAAAGGTAGAAAACAGTATTTACATTAGAATACAACAATGACATTATTTCAATACACATTTGGGGATGGAGTGCCTAAAAGTCCCAACTAGTGACCACAAGGCCGCAGGCTAGTCCAATAAAGAGTCTCTCCTGGGCCGGAGCCGGTGATGCACAGTTCTAACAGGCCAAAGTCCCAAGGGAGAGTCTTATGGACAGTTCACACGTTTTTGAAGTCTGTAGTGTAGGGTGTACTGCAATGTCATAAAGATAGGAAAGTTTCGGACTTACCAGCCATTTGTAGTACAAGACTCTCGCACAAGCTGCACCGTGCAAGACTCTCCCTGGCAGCATTTCTTCTGATACAGCTGGGCGGACATCTTCTGGGAACCAGAGGAGGCACATCTGGAAACAGCTGGGCTGATGTCATCTATGGAGACGGAACCTTAGAACAGGAACAAAAGAAAACAGCTGGTCCGACGTCATCCGATTACCAGGCGATGAACAGGAAACAGCTGGGCTGGTGTCCTCTCTGGATCTGAAGTCATCTGGTGGGCCAGTGGATGGTTGCTGGACAGGACAGTACACTGTGGACTGATGAATGTGGAGCACCTGAGTCCTGGTTATTCATACTGGCGGATCAATAAGGGCACTTCACAGTCTGGTGTGGCAGTATTGACTACCACTGCTCAGCTCTCTATTTTGTAGGCACGGGCTTAATTGCTGGAGGTCCTTGCACTGAGGCCAATAGTACCGGGGTCAGGGCTTGAATTATTACCCGTCTGGGCGCACGCAACTCACACAGTGGGAGATTTCACGTCCCTCTCGTCCACTATTCTCACTCTGTCCATAAACAGTGTCCTGCCTCTCTTCCACTTAGTATACTTTTCGTGGAACAGTCTATTCTTTACATGCTGGTTGGCCCCAGGATGCACACTTTTCATTGCTTCATCCCAGATCCAGGATTTCCTGCAGTCCTCAATCTCCTCCCAGACTCTCCGAGGAAAGGTAGGAAAGGTCATGCCATAGATTTCATTTGCCTTTCTACGAACCAGTCTCTCCTCTTTACTTGCTTTGGTCAATCTGAGACCGCTGGCCTGGCTCTGGGTGGCCAGTTCTGGTTCTGCCAGCCGCATTCTCAAGGAAATTAAAACGGATCCCTGTCTTCTTCCTCCTGTAAAGCCAGGGCAGTGGCATCACCACCTTCTTCAATACATTCCTCCGAGGCAAGATCTTGAGGCTGTGTACCCATTCCTTCTCACTAGGCCACATAGGTTCCCCTCATCTTCCTCTTCACTGAGGATCTGAGCCCAGGAGTGAGCAGTCGCTCTCACCCCTGAGACTATCCATTCATCACTAGGCATGGAGGTCGACACCTCCCATTCAAAGGCCTCCTGCATCTCATCTTCACCTAAGAGACTTGGGCTAGGCCCCCACCCAGGGGTCTATTGATGCTTTATCCGAACTTTCTTTCTGGGATCCAGCATCCAAAACTTCAACTTCTGATTCAGTCTCTAACTCTGCACCCTCTAGCTTTATGCCACATCCCCGAGGGACCTTCCACCACAGGCTCCGCCTGGTGCTGTTGCTGCCAACTGCAGATTCCTGAATTTTTGTCCATGTGGGAGCCAAGCGAATTGGAGGTGCTTTATACAAGCCATATTTTTGTAGGCATCCAGCACAGTGAGGAATCATGAAGACGTCCCTTCCAGCACTCAAGCATATTTGGCATACACGCACTGGATAATTAGGAATTGCCACATCAGAGGCAATTGCCCTCCATAGCACCACTTTTCAATATCTCTCAGTCTATTTACTGCTGCCGTTACTGCAACCCAGGCATGATCCGGTAACGAGCTGGTCCTGAGACCATAACTGCAGAAAAATAAACAAAAGTTCACTGTAACTGAAAGTCCCACTTTAATGAACACACTCTGTAGTTTTAAATGGCTCCTCTGCTGTGTTTACTTTACTACCCCACCCTGTAATGGCGACGGCAGCACTCCTGTGCATCAACATTTAGAATCTGGGTCAAGCCACTGTGCACCTGATTTACACCAGCTACTGATAACTTTTACTCAAACTGCACAACTTACTCTGTTCTGACTTTACACACATTTACAGGATTTTCCTTGGACTTTTCACATGCTGGTAACATTCATTTAATTCACAGTCCCTCTAAAGCTTCAGGTTTCAGCACAGGATTGCCTGCTTCTACTAGTGTTGCATTTTGCTACAACCCACAGTCTCTCTCTGGCTGCAAACTTTAAACTGAGGCTATTTTCACTTCCATGCACACATTCAATGGCTTTACAGACTTGCACTAGCTGGCAGGACTTCACACAGTCGTTACTTGAAGCGACTACACTGCTGCACACACATTTATATGGCATTACTGAAAATCACTGATTGAGCAGTTTTGGGGTTGTTTACTTACTGTGATCAGCAGCAATTTGCTGCGATGGGGGTAAACGCCTGCAGCCAGTCCTTGAAGGCCTCTGTACACAAACAGGCGGGCAGTCTTAGCGATCATCGCTTTAACCACCAAACTCGCTATTTCCACGATCGATTTGGGTTGAGCCCGATTTTAAACCTAAAGTCAGTTTTGAATGTTTACAGCGCTTTGAATACTCCGCGACGCCTCCACTGCCAGTACATGCACTACACTCTGTCTCCCTCTCGAATGCTGAGGCAGTCTCTGAAGAGCTGGCTGAGGCGGGACTAATGGCAATCTGACCAATCACTGGCGCCATGCAAATGAGCCTCTTCTTCCTTACGAGGCTCCTCTCCTCACGGCGATCGTCGAGCAGGCAAATTTAAACTGTAAAATGCACTTTTTTTTTTTTCAACTGACTCCACGGCAGGAGCCCATTTCAACCATGTAACATTGCCATTAACTCTGCAGTCTCTCCATTTACACAGAAAGAATTTCAACTTCAGGGCATAATTTCTCTGTTGCTACCCTAGTCTTCCACACTTTCCTTCACAAGAATTCATTTTAAAGCATTTCAAACGCCTAGGGCATAATTTCTCTGTTGCTACCCTAGTCTTCCACACTTTTCTTCACAAGAATTCATTTTAAAAGCATTTCAAATGTCCAGGGCACAATTTCTCTGTTGCTACCCTAGTCTTCAGACTTTTCTTCATGAGAATTCATTTTAAAAGCATTTCAAGCGTCCAGGGCACAATTTCTCTGTTGCTACCCTAGTCTTCCACACTTTTATTTACCACAGTTCATTTTTAAAGCAGGAAACGCTGTAAACAATTTTGATGCAGGACAAGGGCACACTCTTTGGCTTTAATGCTCTTGGTAAACAGTTGCATTTTAAACAGCAGCACAAGATTCACAGCACACAGCAACACACTAGGGAAACTGCTTCAGCTTTTTGGGCTACCATTGCCAGATAGCAAAACACTAGCCCCTGCCCAAGCACCTTCCTTCCTGAACAAATCCAAAATGGTGCCTCCACTTTGTAACCCCCACCCTGCCTTTTGCCAAAATGACAGGTGGCATGCTGTTGGTGCTGGCAGCAATACCTGGTGGGGACCTGGGTTAGGGAGGATAAGGTTACCTGGCACAAGGGACCTAGGTTTGGCTACTCTGCACAGGGGCACCAAGTAAATCCGAATACAGGAAGCAATAACTGTAATGTCCAGAACCAGGAAAAGGATTTTTCAGTGTGGCTTTTATTCACAACTAGCTGAACACAACAAAGCATAGATGGACCCC
The DNA here is from genome assembly GCA_016271365.2 of Neoceratodus forsteri. Lineage (NCBI taxonomy): Eukaryota > Metazoa > Chordata > Ceratodontiformes > Ceratodontidae > Neoceratodus > Neoceratodus forsteri. Next base: position 983,425,387 of record CM057455.1, read on the forward strand.
CATGAGCTACGTTTACTGATAATGCAGATTAGAGACTACAAGGCGGTCCACTTGAAGACTTGAACCATTTCTACTGTTTTCAGGCTCTGGACCCACCAAGCAAGCAGCCCGGACTACTGCGCTTTGGGTACACAGCCCGACTGGCCCGGCTCCCCTGCCGGCCACTTGACTGATGGTCCATTTGAAGAATGAACCCACTTTCTTCTTGTGGCTCCCACCACTTAGAGTCTCACGACCCCTGAGAATTTCCATTTGCTTCTTCTGACTCCCATCTCACAAAGAGAATTTTCTTTACCCTTGTTGTGGATCCCACGACCCTAGAGTCTGCGACTCCTAGAGATTTTCCCATTTCAGACCCGTCTGGGTACTTCCTCATCACTGGCCAAGACGAGGCAAGTAGCACCACAGCAAACTGTGAGAGGTGGACCTGGTTACTAAAGATGGGGGTACTCCCACCTCCAGCTCCCACAGCCCATACCCGCCATTTCTCTGGACAAACTGAAACTTGAAATGTAGATTAAACAGTGGATAAACTGTGCACCCCTCTACAAGATTACAAGAATTCACACAGCACTTTAGCTTTTGACACTACTCCATTTGTTTGTCCTAGTACTATAGGCCTCCCAAACAGTAGTTCAAATCCCAGATTTCTTCACTTTTCCCAGGCTGAAGAAACACATTTTTCCCTCTCATTAGAGCAAACACTCACCCTTTTGTTGCAGGTGCCCCACAGGTAGTACAACTCTTTCCACTTTTCAAGCACAAACCGAAACTGTAAAGGCAGCTTTCTTTCTTCTGCACAAATTAGAGGAGTTGCCCTGAATCTACATGGGGATGCTTTACTCCCCTCCCCGGAGGAGGGGGCACTGAGACAGACAGCGGTCTCCACCACTTGAACACTGGACACTCACTCCTTCTCTTCAGAAGGTAAACAAAGACTCCCTTCCTGCTTAAGGGCAAGCAGGAGACTGTGACCTCCTTCCCTTACAGAAGGTAAACAGGAACTGACTTTGAAAACTCCCAGCGTTCTATCTCGCTCCCTCTGCTGCAGATTCCAATGTGGCGTATGCAGCTGCGACAGTTCTATTGGTGATGTCATCTCTCAGTCTCAGCTGAGACTGAGAACAGAGTGAGACAGTGTGAAACCCATTTAACTGGAGTTTCACAAGCTGCCTTCCCTGCCTACCACTAGGTCTTACTGGGATTCTAGTAACCCGGGTAACAGGGGTTACACCTGCATTCTCTAGCTGTTCGGCGGATCCCGTAGCCGTGCAGACCCGCCCATCGGGCCTCTTTAGATTTCACCAGAGGATTCCATTTTCAGACCTGCCCAATTTGAGGGTGTCGGGCGATCGTCAAGGATGTTCGGGTGAAAAGCAGAGACATCTCACAAGTCTTGGTGTCATGGCCGACACCCAGACAATAAATGTAAGCGGTATGGATCAGTGTGCAACATTTTTTGGCTGCATGGGCAGCGAAATTTGGGGAAGATTTATCTTCCATGATGGAACAATGAGAATCACAGTCGCTAACTTGAACAAGTCAAAGTTTTGGAATAATAGAAGGTTTTGAATACCACCCAGGTGGGTGGGTGGGTGAAACCAACTTGAAGACCTTCGGCGATCCTTAAAGGGGAAAGGGACACATGAAGAGGTGTGGATGAACAATATATCCACATCCCTAGAACTTGTTTTCTTCCCTTCTTATAACTATATAGGATTCTGTTTTTTACCCCCATTCTCCCTCCATTACATAACATAAACAAAACCAACCCCCATCTGGAGGAAATGTGTAGTGATATGCAGAAGGAGAATAACTGCCATTCTGTGTATAAAATTTATTTTTGAAGATAACTGAAACAGAATTGACTAAAAATACAAAAGGAAAGCAACTGAAAGTATTTGAAGGATTTATAGACACACCTAGTAACTGGGTGTATACCCTGGATAATTAACCATCTAAAAGTAATATGCAAGACTAACAGTTATTTATTATTTTTTACTTTTACAGTGTAGACACTTTGGAGGCAGAATTCCTGCTTACCACAAAAGAATCAGCTACGTGGGCATGGCTGGGTGGATTTGCTCCCAGGTCTTCACTGATTTGATTCTTCCTTTTTGATCAGATTCTATATGGTTTGTAATCAGCATAATTTGATTTGTTTTGGATTTAAACCAAATAAGGTGTCAAATCCAAGGTAAAAGTAAAACTGCAAGATCATATTGCACAGCTTTTCTGGCAACTGGTAATGCATGTCATATAAGACTCCTATGTGATTCAGAAAAACGGACTTATGATTATATAGTGCTAAGTAAGCAGGAATTAATTGTACTCTAGAAATGGATATTTGACCATGACTAGAATTTAGAATGCATAAGAGCATATGTAGTTGTAAAAGAAAATGCTCATAGATGTCTCAAGATGTTTGCTTAATGATGTTGACATAATTTTGATAACTATTTTGACATTTACTTTAATTTACTTTTAAAAACATACTAACTTGGTTATCGCCAATACATAGTTATACAAATAACTGATTTATGTTATGTCTTCTCTTTTTTTGTTATACATGTAATAACATCTGGAAATGTAATGAATGATGTCATACATTGACTGGTATATAAAGGGATATCTCATTGACAACCCACCCCTGCGAAACCTCACGTGGCAAAGTGCCAGAAAAGGGGTTGTTGGTTTAATGGACTCTTGTTCTAATTTGTATCTCTGCCTGAATGGGGAACTGTCCCAATAAAACATTAAACCAAAAAGAAACTGTGTGGGAGCCCTTCACTGAGTTCCTTCATGGACTCCTTGCTCTGGTGTGCTTGTGCGTTGTTGTTGAAGGCCCTGTCATCAATGCCAGGCCCAGTATGAGTTTCAATGTCAATCTTGGGTCTGTCCCTGCCTTGGTGCCATAAGTGGCACCTGAACTGGGAAGAACCTAGAGGCAGCACCATCGCCAGCACCATAACTGGTGTCAGGCCTAGAATCAACACCAGGACTGGTGCCACATCTGTCTTCAGGGACAGTGTCAACCTCTTCTATGGAGCTGCAAGGGCTACTTGGGGCACAGAGTAACACCTCTACATCAGTGACTGGGTACCACCCAGCCTGGTGCTGGTCCCTCCTGGTATCATGAAAGGTACCAGGAGGGGCCCAATCATCATGGCCAGTATCACCCTGCTCAGCAACATCACAGACAGTGTCAGGAGCCACGGCAGCACCAGGCTGTGACACAGAGATGTCCACTGGTGTAGACCAAGCGTGAGCTTTAGCCTCACCACCAGGGATGTCTGCTGCTCAGAGGCAGACAGATTGGGGAGAAAGTGCGCACCTGGCCACACAGAAGGAGCCAGCTGTCCACCAGACCGGCCGCCAGGGTCTATGATGCCTCAGTGAGGCAAGGTCGAGGGACCCTTTACTTCCTCAGTACCAGGGGCACCAGGAAGGGACCTGGGGATAGGGTCCAGAGACCTGGCCTTGGCTTCATGGGTGCACTGTCCACCTCCAAAGGTGGGGATCAGCTGACCCCACTTCAACCATGAAATTTCAGGTGCACGGTCCATGGAGTAGTAGCATTGCAGGTCCATGTCATGAGTAGGGCCAAGGCAGGTCCAGCAGACTAGATGTCGGTCTATCACCACCACTACTTTGCCACAGGGGCACTGATGACGCATAATGGGGATCACAGTCTTTAGTAGACCCTTTTCTCGGACTTGACATCATGGAAAATAAAACAAAGACAGCTACGGAACAGGAAGGCTTTTTCAGTGGTGGCCTAAAAGAAACTTGGTCAGTGATGGTCGAACTGAGGTGCAGTTGCTCCCACAGTATTCACTTAATGGTAGGAAGAACACCCTGTAGAGGAAAAACTCCTCAGGGGTCTTAGTGCCTCGGTCCTAGACCCGTAAGAAAACATTACCTACCATAGTAATCTTGTTTCTTCCAAGGGCATCTTACTGTATTCTGACAAATGCAGTATGGTCACATCATAGGACTGCCCCGGCCGAAATGGTTAATAGAACCTCTGGTAATAGTGGAATGTTAGGCTCGAGCTTGGTTTTCAAACCACCGTCCCTGGTTGTACTTCCTGCAACCGTCAGATTCTTATGAAGCATGCAGAAGCTAAAACAAACTAACTAATCTATTCTAACATAACCAATTTACTCCCTTTTTAGGATAAACCCCATTTCAACAGCAGCAAGGACATCTCTAAGACTCAAGTCACAGATGCCCAAGAAATTAACAGGTACAGCAACAGGTTTGTCAAGGGATATTGACAGCTGACATGCAGTGCCCTCTAGGTTCTAGCAGGGAGGAAGAGTGGGAGCTCAGAATACAGTAAGATTCCCTTGGAAGGAAACAAGATTACTATGGTAAGTAATGTTTCTTCAAACCCCAGGAAATCTTACTGTATTCTAACAAATGCAGACTTCCCCAAGCAGTACCTTTGGAGGTGAGCAGAGAACCTATTTAGGAAACAGACTCAGTAGTACTGCTGTGCCAAACCTAGCATCACTTTTAGCCTGGGTATCCAAGTAGTAGTGCCTGGTGAATGTGTGAACAGTTTTCCAAGTAGCTGCTTTACAGAATTCCAGCAGAGGAATGTCTCTTGAAGCTGTTATGGAAGCAGATGTTCCTCTAGTAGAGTGGGCCCCAAGACCTGGTGGAGGCTGTTCCCACTTGCCATAGCAAAACTGGATACAAGCCACAATCCACTATGCGATGGACCTTTTGTGTCTGATTTACCTTTCCCACTTCCTGTACGTCAAGAAGAGTTGGGCACTGTACCCCGTGACCCTCTGTGTGGTCCAGGTAGTAGCCTATAGCTCTCTTAACATCTAGGCTATACAGTCTCGTTCCCCTGAAGTGGAATGGTCAGTGAAAAGACTGGCAGTGTAATGGACTCATTAAGGAGGAAGTCAGATATCACCTTAGGGAGAAATTTCTTGTTAGTCCTGAGGACAACTTTGTTCCTATGGAATGCAGTGTATGGATAAAGCCTGAAGCTCACCAATCCTTCTGGCAGAAGTAATTGCTACCAGGAACACAGTTTTCCAGGTTACATATTGAGATCTGCCAAGGACATGAGCTCAAAAGGTGGCTACATGAGCTGTGCAAACATATGTTGAGATCCCACACTGGGTTGCAGCAGCCCCTTGAATAATTTTCTGATTACTGGGTTTGAAGCAGAGATGATGCCTTGCTCACTGATACGTAAGCAGAGGCAGCTGCTGAGTGCACTTTCAGAGTGGATGGCCTTAGATCAAGAGAATGAAGGTGGCTCAGGTAATCCAGGACCACTGGCAAGCCTGCCTGAGTGTGGTCTATGTCCTTACTCTGGCACCAAATGGAGAACCTTTCACTTGGATGTGTAGGTCTTCCTAGTGGAGGGCTTTCTAGAAACCCTGAGGACCTCCGGGACCCCTTCCGAGATGTAACTCAGCATACTCTAGGTCCTCGAGAGCCAGGCCTTGAACCTGAGAGACTGAAGGTTGGCATATAGGATCCTGCCCTGGGAGGAAGTCAGCAAGTTGCGTTTCCTGGGAGGCTGATCGGTTTGGCCACTGATAGTGCCAGAATCAGGAGTACCAGGGCTGTCTGGCCTGATGCAGATCATTGTTGCTGGCTGGGATCTGAGCTTGTTCAGGACTCTTAGCAACAGTGGAAATGGAGGAAGGCATACAGGAACTTCTCTGTCCAATCCACAGTAGTGCACCCAGTGGAACTGAGCCCCTCATTGGGGTCCTGCAGCAAAACTGGGGAGCTGATAGTTGTCTGGGGCTGCAAAGGGTCTACCTCTGGGTGCCCCACCTTCTGAACATGATCTGCAACACCTGCTTGTTTAGGGACCACTCGTGGTAGTTCTGACTGATTCTGCTGAGAGCATCTGCCAGGACATTGTCCTTCCCTGGTAGGTGGACTGCCAGAGGAAATTCCCAGAGTATGCCAGACTCCAAATTCTCATGGCCTCTGTGCACAGGGGTGGACATTGTGCCTCCTTGCTTATGCACTACATGGTGGTTGTGTTGTCTGTCCTGAGCTGTATCACTTTCCCTGTAGCACACTGGCGAAGGCCTGGAGTCCCATGATGACTGCTCTGAGCTCTAGCAGGTTTTTGTTTGTTTTTATTAGTTTTTCTCCTTACTTTTACATCAGGAGACATTTTACAAACTAAAATTTTCTGTGATTACTTCAGATTTGTTGTTATACAATAAAGCAGTGCATGTATATCTTTTACATTGGTTACAAATTGAGACCACAACTGAACAATCCTTGTCTAGTATAGAATCGGACCAGTCCATGCCCCCCTCATTACTCTTATCATCCCTCTCGAAACCTACTCCTAAGGGCAGAATTCGGGATCAACTCTTGCCTGATTGGCTGACCATCTCCGCCATAGGGTGGTGAAACCTTCTATTTGATTGTTTAGTTTTGCTGTGATGTTTTCCATCTGATATATCACATACACAATTTGTCTCCAATCTTGTATACTTGGGACTACTTTGTCATCCATTTCCTTGTCAAAGATTTTTTGCCGCTCAACAACAGAATGGGAAGCAGAGTCTTTGTCCGGGGGGCGATCTGGGTAGACGGCCATGAGCACCATCTCAGCCGTGAGCTCGGCGTGTTCGCCTAGGCCCTCACTAATTTCATTCTGTATATTTAGCCAAAAGGCATTAAGCGTGGGCATAACCACATTATATGTGCTAAGTCAGCTAATTCTGCTCCGCACTCCTCCAACAAACCCCGTATTCTCTTGGAAGATATTTAGTCAGTGTGGCGGTGACCTGAAAAATCTTGATCTACATTTCCAGGAGTATTCCCTCCAAACATGTGATCTGGTGATTCTGACCACTCTCAGAGATGAAGAGGACCATTCTTCATTAGACACAGCTAGGTCCAAGTCCTTATTCAACTTTCTAGGATTGAGTTTGTTGATTCTTTTGATTGATCTCACATCATTTTGTATAAGTTACCAATTAAATGGTTCCAGTGTTGCCCCAGTGGTCAACAAATAGTTTTAAGAGAGGAGGAGGGAGACTTCAATTTGAGCTGGATAATTCTATTTCGTAGAAGATGGTTTCTAATTTGGAAATATCTGAATTGGTCAACATTTGGGAAACAAAATTTTGATTTTAATTCTTCAAATGATAGGATTCGTTGTGCCCAAAAACTGGAATACTAACCAGTCCCAGTCTGTGGCAGAAAACTAAATGCGTTATGGTGATGGGGCAGCTCATCTTCTGAAATTAACTTACAATATTCGTAGATTAATTGAAGTGGCGCTTTTCACGCATTTTAAACCATATTTTTAAGACCTGTGAGGTAATGGCTGTGAAGTCTTTTAAAGGAGGGTTCTCCTGAAGATGAAAAATTATTTTTTAATATCATACATATCGTTCAAATGGAATTCCAGCCTCTTCCATTGGGAGTCGAACTGGTCAGGAGCCACAGTAGAAGAATTTTTAAAAAGCGGCCTCGGCATATTTTATAAGGTCCGGCAGGTTAGTTCCACTCTGAGCTAGTGATAATTTTAATATAGAAAAGCGAATTTGTGGTTTCTGTTTGTTCCATATGAATTTTGATATCATGTTGTCCCAAGACTTGAAAAAATAGTGAGATGGGAAGTATGGAATGTTTTGGAATAAGTACAATAGGCAAGGTAGAATGTTCATCCTAATGGGTTCTATTAGTTGAAATAGTGATAATGGGAGATGGATCCATTTATTCAAGTCTTTATTGATTTCTATAGAAATGGGCTCAGTAGTTGATTAATTCAATTAGGTGAAGATTGTGAGGGATGTGTATTCCTAGGTATTTTATTTTGGTTGAGTACCATTTAATTGTAAGACTTTGTTTTAGAGTATTTGGGAATATAGTTGTATATGAGGGCCTTTGTTTTTGTGGCGTTTAATTTAAAGCCGGCTAATTCTTAAAATCAGGTCCAGCATTCTCCACGTCTCTATAATCGATTCCGTAGGGATAAAGAGATAGAAAGTATGTAAGTCTCGAAAAGACTGATCTTGTTTTCAGACTGCTGCATTGGTATGCCCTCTATGTTTCTTGGTTTTTCTGATTACACTAGCTAATGGTTCAAGATATAATACAAACAATAGAGGGAGAGAGAACATCCTTGCCTTGTGCCCTGGCCTACTGAGATCAGGTGGATAGTCCCCATTTATTCTAATGTAGGCTTTTGGTAAGGAATATATTTGGGTCAACAACGCAGCAATGAGTCAGAAACCAAATGTTTTAATGTATCCCATAGGAAGGGCCAGTATACCTGGTCGAATGACTTTCAGCGTCAAGGCTTAAGAAGACAGATGGAATCTTCTGTGTTTGGATGTATTCCATAAGTATTAGTGTTTTCTAATATTATTATCTGTTGTTGATCTATTTTTATAAAGCCGGCTTGGTCCGGTGCATTATCGTAGGGAGGATTATTTCTAATCTTTTGGCCCAAATGGCCATAAAATCTTGTAGTCTGAATTTAGTATTGAAATCGGTTCGGTAGGTAGAGGGTCTAGTATATTTCCATTGGGCTTGGGAATAGCTGCGATTGTAGCACAGTCCCATGATGGGGAGTGCTTGTCCAATGGCCGTTTCTCTGAACAGTTTTAGGAGTCTTGGTGTTAATTCTTTGTCAAAATTTTATACCATTCATTGAGATACCAGTCAGGACCGGGGCAACGACCGAAATTGCTTATGTGACCGCCATCTCTATTTCTTCTATTGTTAAAAAGCTTGCAGTTTCTGGGCTTGTATTGCTGTAATTTTGGAAGCTGTGTTTGAGCTAGAAATGCTTGTCTATCCTCTTGGGAAGAGGTAATGTGTGTTGTGTAAAGATGCTGGTAATAGTCATGAAGGTTTGTCTTATATCTTCTTCTTTATGGGTTATCCTACTGGTTTGAGGATATTTAATTTTTAGTATTGTTACTGCATTTTCCTTGTTCTCAGTTTTTAGCCAGTCTCGGGTACCTCTAGATCCTCCATCGTAATTTGTTTGTTTTAAGTAAATAAGGACATTTGAATTTTTCATCCATTATTTTTGGAGTGCTGATTTAGTTGCTCTGATTTTGACTTGTATTTCCTTATCCCTTCTCTATAAAGTAGTTGAAGGGTTTGTAGGTCTTAGTAAGTTCCTGGTATTTCCTTTCTCTTTCTTTTTTTCCTTGAGGTGTAAGCAATGATCTCACCTCTGATGGTGGCGCTACATTGCGTCCATAGTATGGCTTTAGAAACCGGCCGATGATCGTCTTCTTCAAAAACTGTGGGATTCTTTGATTTGGTCAGTAAATTCTTTATCCTTTAGGAGATAGGGTTAAGTCTCCAAAGAGTTTGTTTTGTTTTTACCCATATCCACTTTTAACAACAGAGGTGGTGGTCAGATATTATTTTTGGACAAATTGTTATGTCTCACACTGAGGAGAGTGCTCACAAGAGGTAAAAAAATCTAGTCTAGAATAGGAATTAAACCTTCCCGAGTAGTATGTAAAACCGGGTCTGAGGAAAAAATTCCTCCAGATATCGACTAGGCCGAGGTTTTCAAGTTGTATTTTGAAGAACTTTACTGAGAGGATTGACAATAGACTTTTGGATTGGATGAGTCTAGGTTTGGGGTTATAGTCATGTTAAAGTCTCCTGCCATTATAATTGCCCTAGTGAAGGTCTATTATTTTATTTAGGATTTGCGAATTGGAGGCGACTTGGTCTCGTGTGGTAAGTATATGTTGAGCTCTAGCAGGTTTATGTGCAACAGTGACTCCTGCTCGAGCCATGTGCTCCCTCCAGATATGCCCCCATCCCAGTAGGGAAGCATCCATGGTTAGCACCCAGGAGGGGTTTACCTGCAGGAATGGTATACCCTGTCTGAGATTGTCTTTTTCTAGCCACCACTGAAGTGCCTGCAGGAGTGTTCCTGTGATTGGCACCAGCTTTGACAGTGAGTCTCTTTTCTGATGCCAGTGCAACTTGAGATGAAACTGAATGTCTCTCATTTGGAACCTTGCCCGCTCTGTTGCTTTGGAAGCTGCCATGTGGCCCAGCAATTATAGGAAGTGCCTTGCAGGCCTTAGGCTGTGCAGTCTGAATGTACTTGCCAACTGTACCAGGCTGTTCGTTCTTGCCTGTGAAGAAAAGCCTTTCATCTCAGTGTTCAGCTCGGCTCCTATGAATTCCAGGAGCTGTACTGGTTCCAGCACAGATTTTCTCAGGTTGACTAGGAACCCTAGTGATTGTAGAACATCCTGTGTGAGTGTCAGGACTCCCCAACTTGTTGGGGGATTGACCTACAACTGCAGTCATCCAGATAAGGGAACACTACTCCCTGCCTCCTTAGGTATGCCACAATCACAGCCAAGCATTTTGTGAACACCCTTGGAGCAGAAGTAAGTCCGAAGGCATTGACTTGAACTGGTAATGGCCCAATGGCAGTCTGAATTTGAGATACTTTTGTGGGACTGCCTGATGGGGATGTGGAAGTAAGCTTCCTTTAGGTCTATAGATGCAAGCCAATCCCCTGCCTTAGGTTGGGAGGACTGTTGCCAGGGTCACCATCTTGATCTTTGGTTTTAACAGATGTCTGTTTAGGAGCCTGAGATCCAGTATGTGTTGCCCTCCCCAGTGTTCTTTGTTGTGAGTAAGTATCTTGAATAGAGGCTCTTTCCTCTTTGTGCCTGAGGAACTGGCTCTATTGCCCCTGAGACAGAAGGGTCGATGCTTCCCTCTAGCAGTAACGTTTCTGATGGGGAAGAAGGTCTGAAGACCCTTGCCCCCAGCTTTGGCATGAACTTGAAGCTGAGAGCAAGGCCTTGGCCCTACCTCCAAGACCCACTTGTCTGTGGTGATGGATTGCCATTCTTGGATGTAGTGGGCCAGCCTCCCTACTGGGGTTGGGGAGGTGACCTGAGCAGACACCTCAGGGTGTCTGCTTGGCTGGGCTGCCGTCTGGGTGCTGGGGCTAGGGGCTAGTCCGGTAGCTGACTCTCCTGCCCCGACTCTGAAATAACCCTCTACATTGGTACTGGGGAAAAGCTTGAGGCTGAAAAAATGGCCTATAGTGTCCTGTACTCTGCTCCCCTAGCTTGATGCTTCTGGGGTGTACATGCCTTTTCCTTGGCAGCAGCACTTTTGTAGCCTGTTTGTTGTCATCCATTTTTATTCATATAAGCCTGTCTGCTCCCCAAATAGAGATGTAGGCTCACATGGGAAATCAAGGGCCTTGGACTGTGTATCTTTGGGTCAAATTGGTGGTTCTGAGCCAAGCACACCTTCTACAGACACAAAAGCAGCCATTTGTCTAGCAGCAATGTCATTATTGTCTACAGCCATCCTGAATTGGGCTTGATGCTTCTATACCCCTTTTCACAGCTTCTTCCAGATCAGCTGCCATAGGGGCTGGGACAGATTTTGTAATTTCCATAGTATTCCATAGTGTTCTCTGATATCTGGCAACATAGGCCCTATAGGATGCTTGCCTGATAATCGAGAGGATCCGAAAAACCTTCTTGGCTATAGAATTAATTTTTTGGAATCCTTGTCTGGTGGGTGTGATGCAAGGTATGCCAGCTTTATCACAAGCTGCAGCCTGCACCACCCTTCGTGGCTTGGATGCCCAAGAGAAACTTCTGCTCCACCCTTAGCAACCCAATATTTCTTGTCCACCTTTCTATCCACAGGTGGCACAGAAATGGAGTCTGCAAGACCTTGTTCATTTGTTTCCACAAGGACTTATGGATGGGCAGTAACAGCCTTTTAGAGATTGGAGCGTCCATCATCTCCATATACCCTGTTCTTCCTTCTCCTTGGTGGACTCCTGAGTAGGGAGGTCCAGCATTTGAGCCACTTGCTTTTATAAAAGCAAAGCGATATATAGTCCTCCGTTCCTTTGTCAGGGGAATCAGGACAGTAGGGAGTAGGAGACATATCTGGTCAATCGCTCTCCATAGTCCTCATCTTCATCTTCTCAAAGGTTCTACCCTTGTTTCAATGAACTGGGAACCAAGGAAGAACGGAGATTTGTGTCTGTAACCGCTTCTCAACTGGAACCGGGATTTCGGTTGAAGCAACTGGATAATTCTTATAGCATTCTGTATCTCCTCAGTGGTCAGAACTGGTGTTTTTGACCTCAGTCGTGTGCTGTATGTTTCTCCTTTTCCTCCCTTTGCCTGTGGTTGTCAGTTCAGCGGAAGTATCCACGGGCCATTTTACCTGAAGAACCGTGACCCTTGTCAGAGGACTGTTCCTCTGGTTCTTTATGGCTGGTAGCTGGTTTTGTCTGTAGCGGGTCAACGGCTTGCGTGAATATCTTCTCCTGTAGTTGTTTAAAGTCGCCTCTCAAGTGTCGACAGAGGGAAGTTTTACAAATACCACTATCTTTGAGGTGGTCAAACGCTAAGCAAAATACACAAATCAGATGAGGATCTGCTTTATGAGCAGTTCCCCACAGTCAGTACAATGTTGGAAATCTGTGGGGCCCATTCTTTTCTTGCTTATGACATTTATCCCCAAAGCACTCTTTTTTTTTTGGTCAGTAAAACCAAACAACCAAGAGTTACCCCTGTAAAATTTTTCTAAATAATAACTGACTTACCTAATGGTCGGAACAGAAGAAAATCGCTTCAGAAAATAAAGAAACTACTGGTTCCTTCTCGGTTGAGAAAAAAGCAGTAGGAACCGAAAAACTTACCCGATGAACACTAATCTAGACTAAGTCTACCTGTGAACCGAGGACAGTGCTTTAAAATCAAATAACTAAGCGGACTTTGACAAAACAGAGAAAATAAACTTCTTCAAGTAAGTGAAGGAGAGCTCTCGAGGAATGTCTTACTGAGGTAAGCAGAGTAATGAATCTGATGGTTGCAGGAAGTGCAACCAGGGACAGTGGTTTGAAAACCGAGCTCAAGCCTAACATTCCACTATTAGCATAGGTTCTATTAACCATTTCGGCTCCTAAGGACAGTCCTATGGTGAGACCATACCGCATTTGTCAGAATACAGTAAAATTTCCTGGGGTCTGAAGTATGAAACAGTGGTGAAGTCTGATTCTTGGAAGATCAAATGCTGCATCTTATGAAGTCATCCCAAAGAGGAAGCCGTTAAACAATATAATTGTAGATATGACAGTCTACTTATTGTGAAAAGCCAGTGTGCTGCAAGCTTTGGGCAGTTTGTGTTAGACTGTATCAACATTCTTTGAACCTCTTAAAGCTCAGTCAAAGTCTGTTAAATAACACATTAATTAAAATATTTCCTGAAAACATAAGCTGAAGTACCAGTTTTAATTTTATGTTATTATATTTTTATTATTTAATCAACCAGCTAATGCTCAATTCCCCTAGTAGTAGTAGTAAAACTTCTATTTATAAACTATACAAATGAATAGGATATCTCATCTGAGCCAAAGGCTCATTTCCAGTGAGGTCCATCAGTAAAATTCCAGTTACATTTACAGTAATACTTTATAAAATGTTTTACACATACAAAATACACACAGTAGACTCAGTGTTTACCATGACATACATAGGTTTGTTAGGTCATAAGTCACATACAATAAATGATTCATTAGCTCATAAGTTACATGCTAAACTAATCTAAAACTCAAGCTGCTCACTACCTTATAAGCATTAAACACGAACCTTTTTCATTTTTCCACCTGGGTTTTGCCAATTGGTCTCGAACAGATTGGTAGTTTATTCCAGGTCACTGGCCCCTTGTGTGAAAAATGACCCTCCTTAGTTCAGTTTTAAATTTGAGCACCACATATTCTGACCCTTCTATGGATCTAAAGCTAGGCTTAAGATCTCTAAGATGAAAACAAGCTTTTAAATAATCGGGACCTTTCTGAAATACACTTGATCATAAATAATAAGATGTAAATTTCTCCTATTATGCAAATTTAGCCAATTTAGTTTTTTAAACATCGTCCCTTGTGTCTTTATCTTATTTTTTGCACACTGTCTGCAGGTCCCTCAATTCCTGTTGTTCTCTAATGCAATATGTTCTGTGGCCATGTCTGGAAAAAGAACACATTTACTTATCTAGTTACCAAAACTAACTAGAATACATAAATATTGACATTTGTTAAAAACCTACTGCTTATATAAGTATCTGAAGACTCTGGGTACAAACATTTTGTTGATAACAGAAAGCTGTTGTCCTAGCTTTAGAAATGGAAATGTTCAGTAGGTGAAAACTGAAATAAATGCCAAACCCACCTGCCTTCCAGAGGAGGTTCTTTGTTCATTGTTGGAATTAAAAGCCTTAGCAAAGCGGTGCGACTCCAGTAGACAATCTAGCAATTTGAAAAGTTGCTGAGAAGTGAGGTAACGATACATGCCCTGATCCTGGTATCTATGTGAACATCCAAATCTACTGCATCTCGCTGTACAAAATAAAGAGGAGATACTTCGGGAATAATTTCAGATAATGTAAGTTAACCATAGTAGGCAGAGAGTTCAATAGTAATAAAAAGTTACTTACCATTACTTCAGATCTTCACAAATATCTTCCTCAAAGAGCCACACTCTGGTCATAAGGCCTAAGGTGCTAGGACCACAAAGGAGCAAACACTTCTGCCCGGCACCAACAATGGTGTTGGCGTTGGGACTTGAGGGCGCCACTCAGGAGCCAGTAACCATCATCGACTACCCTATATGCCTCAGTTCTGTTAGCAAGGAGAATGATAAAACAGCACTGTGGCTGCAGTAAGATGAATAAAATGGATATAGACAGAGAAAGATAAATATACTGTAAATGACTAACAATCTCAGGAGGAAGAGCTTTCCTCCTTCAGGATGCCAGTCCGCAAGAGCCAGGCAGGCTATGTTAAACCAAAACGTATAGCAAATCCTGAGCCGAAGTGAAAATTACATACTCACTGTAATTCTTAATCTTCCAGAATATCTTAACCATTCATTCATACTCTTGGGTCTGTGCTGGAGGCACTAGGACCCTAGTGCAAGCTAATGCTTTCACAACTTAAAGCTATGGGGCGATGTTGGTGAAGGAACCACTCATGAGGCAGAAGTATGACATGGGGCATGTTGGCCGGGCTGGTAACCAACACCACCTCCGCCATACCTTAGTTCTGTTAGGCAGGAAAGAAACAAAGTGGGAGAGAAGAAAAGGAGGGGCTAAAATTGCCCAAAGGAAGGCAAAAGGATGGATATATGATATAAAAGAACAAAACCTGACCACTAAAGAAGGGTGGGAAGGAAGTCCTAAGGTAGCAGGTTTGAGATAAACTGAGGCAAACTGGGCAGGTAGAAGGAGAATGTATCCCCAGAAGTGGGGAGGGAAGGGATACGGGAATCTGGGGCTCAGGTACCCATGGAAGTAATAAGGACAACAGAACAGGTTCCCAGAAGACTTGCTTAAAGGAACACATATTTACCACCCTGAGCCCAGGAGTGGAGAAAATTGTGTGGGAGCACAGTAGAGATCCTATCTGGCACAGAGTCCAAGGAAAACTCTGAAAAGAAAAAACATTGCTTTTGCTAAATAACTTTTTTCCACTTCCCCATCAGCCCCATGAACCCACTTTTTTTTAAATTACAGCAGAGTTGAAGTGACTAAGGCCAAGAAACTCCTCCTAATGTTTTGTGGTTTGTTCTTTTTTTTTTTGTTATATAGGCCCAAAGTCCCAAAGAAAAGGGCAAAACAAAAAAGGAAAGAGGAGGACAGAAGGAAAAAGAGAGAGAGACCTGGTGAGCTGCCCAGATGCCTGGCCATTTGTGAGCAGGGACTGGAAGGTGAGCGTAGAAGGAACAGTGAAGATATTCTGGAAGATCAGAATTACAGCAGTATATAATTTTCATATCTTCCAGAATCGATCTTCACAAGAATCACTCTGATAAATCCAGGGTGGTTCACGGTTACAGGGGCCAAGGGCAGTGTTCGAGGAGTCGTCGGACATGGACAGCTACTCAATGCATTCCTCTAGAACCCTGGGCTTTAATCAGGAGTTCTTCAAAGACCCTGCCTCGATCAGGACCTCGTCTCCTTTGGGGCCTTGCTCCAGCTTATCTCCCAGTCAATGGAGATTCGCTGGAGCGGTCCAAAGTGAGCCAAGTCTCCCTGATGGATTCTTGACCAGGATGACTCTCCTGGGGTGGCCACGGTGGCAGAAGCCATCCTAGGTCCTGCTTTGGAGTTGTGGCAGTATCCGTCTTCTCGCCTGTGCTTTCTGCCCATATGGTCGTAAGTATGCAGTCCCAACCAGGTCTGTCTCTGGTTTCTCCAATCACCCCATGGCTGAGGGGTTGGTGACTGATTCTGTTTTCTGTTGTACAGGCAATGTCGGGGATGTCAACAAGCCCCCAGTAAGGAATCAAAGAAACTGGTCCATGCAGCCAAAAGGTGTATACTGCATCTCCCTGGGCCTCAGGCAGGTGATCTTCACCATTATGATGGCCAACTCGACCATGCATTTATGGAGGTCCTGGATCATGTCTTTCCCCACCTTTCGCAGACTGCAGTCTGCGGTGAAAGTAGTTCCTGATCAAGACCATGCTCTTGCTAAACAGTTCCAGACAGCGGGTCCCTCCCTGGTTTCTCCAATCACCCCTTCACTGAGGGGTTGGTGGTGGATTCTTTTTCTGTCGGACAGACAATGTTGGGGATGTCAACAAGAACTGAAGAAACTGGACCATGCTGCCAAAGGTGTACACTGCAGCCTCTCTGGGCCTCAGGCAAGCGAGCTCCCCATTATGATGGCCAATTTCAGCCCGCATTTATGTGGGTCCTGGACCACATCATTCCCCACCTTTCCGTGGACTTGCAGTCTGCGGTGAAAGTGGTTAGTGACTAAGTCGCACTTTTGCTAGCAACAGCTCCAGACAGCCTTGGACATAGGTGACTCCTCGCCTGAGTCATAGTGGCGGTGGCTATGTGCCGCAGAGCCTGGCTTAGGATCTCCACCTACAGCGGATACCCAACATAAGCTGGTAGATGTCCCTTCTTGGGAACCAGCCTCTTTGGGCCAGGTGTGAGGGCCACCGTATGAGGACGGAGAAGTCCAGTGCCACCCTGGACTCCATCATGTCCTCGCAAAGGACCGAAGGGCCAGAGGCCAAAGAAGCCCTTTCTGTTTTGCCCTTCGCCCAACAGCCCAAGCAAAAGCAGGCCCAGAGGAGCAGACCCAGGTCTTGCGACACAAACCAGGGCCCCAAAAATCCAGAGGTTGGAGCAACCCAGCAGCTGGAGCTAGGTCCTCCTCCCCAAGGCTGCACACTGGTGTGTGTGGGGGTCGCTCTGCTTTCTGAATGTCGTGTCCATGCCTCAGCTTCCTGCAAGGGGGTTGGTTTTCTCATTTCAGGCATACCTGCTCCACTATTATTACAGACAAATGGGTCCTGGATGTGGTGGGTCAAGGTTTGCCTCTCGACTTCGAGGCTCTCCTGTCCTTACAGGCCTATGCCTCAGGAGTCCATTGGTTTCCCAGGACATGCTGTCCGTCCTCATGGAGGACACTGCTCAGCTCCTCGAGAAAGGCGCTGTGGCCTGGATGCGTGTCCAGCCAGGGCTTTGTGTCCAGGTACTTCCTGGCCCCAAACAGACTGGGGGGTGCTACCCCATACGAATCTGCGACTTGAACCAGTTCTTGAGGAGGCACAAGTTCAGGATGGTCCTCTGAACCAGATAATCCCATCTCTGGAACAGGGCATGTGGTTCTGCTCTCTGGACCTCCAGGATGCCTTCTTTCACATCTCTGTCCATCTGTCCCACTGGCGGTACTTCGGTTCCATGCGAAGGGGTGCTGTATGAGTTCAGGTCATGCCTTTTAGTCTCTCCTCAGCCCCAAGGGTCTTCATCAAGTGCATCACAGTGGCGGAAGCATTCTGGAGCACCACAAGATCTGGGTCTATCAGCACCTGGGCGACTGGCTGATTGCCAGTCCATCCGGGAGGCAGGGAAGCAGTCCAGAATCTGTTCCTCAGGCTTGCTTGGCCTTGGGTCTACTTATCAACCTGGCCAAGTTGGAACTCAACCCTCACAGACCATCCACTTCATCAGAGCACAGCTTGACTCCCTCTGGGCCAAGGCCCGACTCCCAGTGGACCAGGCAGCGGACCTTACCTCCTTTGGCTGATGACTTCAGGTTGGGCACTCGCGCCCTACTTGGGACTTCCTGTGGCTGCTGGGGTACATGGCATCCTGCACCAGCGTGGTCCAGTGGGCCTGCTGTGGATGTGCCCCTGCCGTGGAGCTGGCTCTCCAGTGGTCTCAGTGTCTTGGTCATCTGGACCAGTTGGTCATAGTGACACAGCCAATGTGGGATGCCATCCAGTGGTGGCTGCTCCTAGAACACCTGCAGGAAGGAGTCCCTTTCATCTGCCCAGAGCGGAGGGTCTTTCTAACCACCACCCACTTGTGGGACCACACAGGTCACGGGCTCTGGACCTCCAAGGAATCCCGATATCACATCATCTGCTGGAACTCTGTGCAGTGCATCTAGCTCTGATGGCATTCGCGCCTTCAGTTCGGGGTCAGGTTGTGCAGGTCCAGATGGACAATACCTTAACCATGTACTACCTCAACAGGCAAGGCGAGAAATGCATTCAGGGCAGAAAGCATTCCCTCCATCTGTGTCAGAAGCTCTCACACCTGGACCCTCATGTGTCATGCAGTTTGACGCGATCTCCTGGCAATCCACATGGTCAGAGCCTCCAACTAGCTGGCGGACGCCTCTTAGCAGGTGGGCGAGGTGTCTCATGAGTGGTCTCTTTATCAGGAGGTGGTGAATCATCTGACCTCCCAAAGGCGCTCCACTGGTCAACCTGTTACGCTTACTGGGAGGCATAAAGCTGAGGCTGTTCTGTGCCCCCAAAACAGTGCAGGACACGGATGGGGAATGCCTTATGAAGTCCTGAACCCGGACCTCCTTTAAGCCTTCCCTGCATTTCCCTGCTTCACTGGGTGCTGGTCAAGACATGGAAGGACAAGGTGCAGCTGACCCTGGTAGCCCCAGTCTGGCAGCAGCAGTTCTGGGTACCAGATCTCCTCAGCCTCACAGCAAGCCTCTGTGGCACCTGCCCTTACATCCAGATCTGCTCTCCTGTTGCACGGAAGGTCTTACATCTGGACCTTCAGTTCCTGCACCCAACAGCCTGGTTCCCGAGCAGCTAGAGTTCCAGGCTTTAGGTCTCTTTGAGGAGGTTCTCCAGGTTGAGAAGCCTCCTGAAAGGGGTTGACCAACAGTGCTATGCCTTCAAATGGAAGTGCTTTTCCATTTGGGGCCAGGATGAGAGCTAGACCCCCTGTCCTGTCCCTGGCTAGCATTCTGGACTACCTGTGGTCCCTTCTCCCAGTCAGGTCTAAGGTTGGCGACCCTCAGGGTGCACCTGGCAGCCATCTCTGCATAATAGGCGCAGGTTGGTATAGCGATGGTGGTGCAGGAAAAGGTGATACGGCCGCTTCTTTAAAGGCCCTGACCATCTATCCCGCTGGTGTGTGCACCTCCACCACCGTGGGAACTGTTGCTGGTCTTGGCAATGCTCATGGACAAGCCACTCAAACCAATGCATAGGTGTGACATCTCCACCTGTTGTGGAAGATCGCATTCTTGGTGGCCATCACCTCCACCAGAAGGATCAGTGGCTCAGAAGCGCTCTCAGTGAAGTCTCCTTACTTTTTTTTGATTATAATTTTTTATTGTTTTCAAATAAAACAGAAGACATCATATCGTATACAGTCACATTTTCTGTACATAGATACACTCGCCACCTTAGATCTTTACACGAGTCCATAGCACTAAACAGTAGATGGGGAAAAGGTTTAATGGATAAGCAAGGGAAATGAGAGGTGCATTCATTTGACAGTTTAGTACTTAAATCCACATTCATAAATTCCCTAACAGCGTATCCCTCTACTTCAAAACGTGGAAAACATTATTCAGACATTTGATTGTAAACATAAAACATGTAGCAATTAATTCTGTGTGCTCAAAGGATGGTTGACACACCTCTTAGTAAGGAGTTTCCCCAACCATGGGTTGACACTCAAGCACAAATGTTAGATGCAAGAAAATACTCTACCAAGCTTGCCTCAAGCCTAGTCAGCAACTTATAAGGGTACCCACGGGACAAGGTGCCAACACTAAACTTTGTCCTACCAGAGATAGGCACCACAACAAAATTCTGTATCTCTGGGGCCAGACTCATCCCTTTCCATGACTTCTAAAGTACCTTGGATAAGATTATGTATTATTTGTTCTAAGGGCTCAATCTGGCCCTGGAATACAAACAAAATATATCCCAAGCTTAAATCTGTACTTGGGTGAGTTAGTCTCTCTCAGTAGCCTCGTATATCTAGAGCATGTGTGACTTATAGGATGACACTCATAGCAATAATCTCCAGACCAGCAGAGAGGTGCCATAAGTTCCTCTCACGCTTTTAGGTCCCCTTATAGGGCTCTCCTGCAGTATTATTTTTACTACTATAAGGACATGATGTTAATCAACCTATCCCTGTTGGAGATTGGGCGCATTCAGATATTCAAGATAGGGTTTCCAACAGGCTTCATAAGTGGAAAGTTAAGTCTTCTGTAGATAAGATATTTTGTCTAACTAGCTACGGAGGACAGAGACCCCAAACTTCTGACATTGTGGTAATTAGAGGGTTCTCAATTACATAGAACAGCTCTTTTTGTTTGTAGAGCCAAAAGCCAACCATCTGTACTTCAATGAGGGCAGCTTGGGCATATCACACAGATCCCCAAAGAAAGAAGAGAGGTTAAGAGGGACCAGTTGTAAAACCCTGGAGGCATTTTTTGTATTTCCTGCCAAAAGAGCTGGAGCTTTGGACACGACCACAGGATGTGCACTAGATCACCTCCGGTTCCTGACATCTCCAGCAGTTATTCTGTTCCAATACTTTAGCTTTATGCAGGATAACTGGCGTTCTGTACCAGAAGTGTGCAATTTTATTTTGGATTAGTGTGGACTTGGCATCTGTATACCACGTATGTGTATCCACCACGCTTTATCCCAGGCCTCCGATGGTATATGGGTTTGCAGCATCTTTCCCATCTCTGTCTTGCTTCATCTGATTGAGATGGAAGAGTATCTCTGAGAGTGGCATATACGACCTGCAAGGCCCCTAGAACAAAGTAGCCACTTGGCCAAGGAGAACCTCTGCCATGACTCAACTTGGGAGATAAGAGATGTAGGTGGCGTCCCTGATCTGGAGATATTTCCAGAAATCTGAGTTAGGATACCCATAGATGTTGTAAGGAATGAAAAGTCTGCATGGTTTTATATTCAGGGGTTAACAGATCACTCATTTAGTTATGCCCAACTCCACCCAATGCTTCCATATAACTACAGCTCCTCCTATAGTGATATCTGGGTTTTGCCAAATTGGTATGTGAGAAAGTGAGAGGGTCTAACCTCATCTTACGGTGAGAACTGAACCAATTAGCTCTAGATGCTATTACTGTGGGCGAAATAAAGTCTACCTTTGTTTTACTAGCCCCAGCTCTTTTAGGGCTACTCCTCTGTACAAAAGGAAGAAGGATGAGACAGGCCCATAATGTCTGTTTCTAGTTGTATCCATTAGGCAAAAGGGTGAAGAAACATGCGCCCATTTGACTGTTTGAGCCATAAGAAAGGCCCAACGATAGCCCTCGCCAGGGAAGATTCCAACTGTCCTTCTTCAGTGTGACCTCAGCTTAGATTGGCTAAATCTGGGTTTAGATCCTCCATAGAAAATCCCCAATTAATTTATCAAATATCTGAAACCATTGTTTTGGTAAGGGAACAGGCAGATGCATCAGCAAATAAAAAGTTTAGGGGCTGAAATCATTTTACCGCTGCAATTTTCCCTGCTAGAGTAAGCTAAGAAATCGCCACCTATCGAAATCTGTCTTAATGGAAGTGAGGAGGGCTGTACGTTAGTTTGCCATATTGTCTCCACTATGGGTCATGAAAATCCCCAGGTATGTAATCCCTTCTGGTGCCTAGAGTAAGATATCAACAGGTATCATTTGCTGTACACAGCGGGAGTTAAGAGGAGTACTTCTGTCTTACTCTGGTTTATTCGTAAACCTGAATAAGACGAGAAGGTTTCTAGGAGGGTGAGAAGGGAGGATAGCCATATGAGCATCTTCCAACAGGAGAAGACGGTCATCAGCGTACATAAAAGTTGTATAGTGCGTGTTCCTACTAACAGCCCTTTATCTCAGTTGACTTCTGATAGCTGCAACCAGGGGTTCGACAGCTAGCACAAATAGTAAGGAGAGAGTGGGCATCACGCCTGTTACCTCTGCCCAAAGGAATGGAGCAGAGAGCATTAATTTGTACTAACCCTAGCTAGTGAGGCCATCGTATAGCTTTTATCCTAGAGAGAATATATCCTCTAACCCAAAATGAGACAAGGTCATATATAAGTAGTCCCATTCAATGAAATCAAATGCCTTTTCAAAATCGACCGTGACAGCTGCTGTAGGTGTATGTAGGGACTTCAAGGGGATCAAATTCAGCAGAGTTCTTAAATGATCTGAACTATACCGGCCAGATATAAATCCCACCTGTGATGGGTGTACAAGAAGATTCAGTAAAGGTTAAGTCTAGAAGCTAGAATTTTGGCATACAGCTTACTGTCCAGATTTATAAGTGAGATCGGCGATAACTTCCGGGTTGGTAGGGTCCTTTCCTTTTGGGAATAACCACTATGATTGCCTCCCTCATAGAGGGGGTAGTACCTTAACTTCTATCTCCTGGAACACTTGGGTTAGTAGGGGTGATATAGTGGAGCCAGAATCTGATAAAAATCAGCCGATATAGCCGTCACTGCCTGGAATTTCCTTTTTCAGGTCTTGAATGGCTGCAGGCACTTCCTCTCTGGAAATAGGAGATCAAGAAGTTGCTTGCTCCCTCTTTAATTTAGGCAATCCCAGAGAATTCAAAAACCCTGTGTGTCTTTATTAGGGTGAGCGTGTGTGGAGGAATAAAGGTTTTGTAGAAAGAAGACATAATAGCATTAATATCTCTAGAGGAGGTACCTAACTCCCCATGTTTGTTCCTCAGCCCGAGATATATCTGCTGGCTTGCTGTTCTACGCAGTTGATAGGCAAGTACTTTACCCTTTATCTCCACCTTCCCAAAAGGTGTGTTTAAGGTGAAGGATAGCTGCTTCAGCTTTTCTATTTAGAATTTTGGTTGATTTCAAACCGAATACTCAAGATGAATTTACCTATAGATGATTGAGTAGATGGAGAGGGCATGGTTTTAAAAATATTGTCAGCTGTAGCCAATCTCTGTTCAAGATTGACCACGTCTTGCTTCCTTGCCCTACGTTTGGATGCAGCGAACCCCATAATGCTACCTCGTATCGTAGCCTTAAGAGCTTCCCAGGTATTACTGGCAGAGTGTCTTATAGGGTTCTCAGCAAGAAAAGGAAACCTCCTATTAACCCACGAGTAAAGTCAGGGTCTTTCACTAGGAGCGGGTCCAATCTCCCTGTTTAGTCGGGGGCCACGGGTCCCAATGTATAGAAGCTGGACTAGGGCATGATCTGAAATGCAACAGGGAGAATTGAAACATCAATGGTTTTAGTTGTCAAATTGGATGAGCCGAGCCAAAGTCCAAGCGGCTATATGAGGCATTTGCTGCTGAATGAAATGTATAGTCTCTTACCCTGGGGTGGAATAACGCCACAAGTCTGTAAGCCCTTGGTCAGTGATCATTTGCTGGAGAGCTCGCCCACTTCTAAGGTGTGTTTCTTTCCCCGTGGTTCCTATCCAGGAGAGGTACCAGCGTGAGGTTAAAGTCCCCACCAATTAACAGGGGACATTGAGGGGGTTAAATTCCAAACTGTTT
The DNA here is from genome assembly GCA_016271365.2 of Neoceratodus forsteri. Classification (NCBI taxonomy): domain Eukaryota; kingdom Metazoa; phylum Chordata; order Ceratodontiformes; family Ceratodontidae; genus Neoceratodus; species Neoceratodus forsteri. The sequence goes on from CM057455.1 coordinate 983,449,209, forward strand.
CTGCCAGGGTAGAAAAACTGAGGGTGTCTTCATTGGGGCATATACATTACACAGGGTGAGTGGGCCTGTGAGCGTACTGTAGGTAACTAATACCCATCTGCCATCCTGATCCGAGCAGGTCTGTTCCAGTGACCAGGCTAGAGATTTATGGACAAGGATGAGAACCCGTGTTTCCTAGTCTGGGCATTGGAGTGAACTTGTTGACCAACCCAATCTTTTGTCATACAGATAAGGTCCTCCTCGGAGAACTTAGTCTCTTGCAGGAAAGCCACTTGGGACGGTTCACGTCTCAGATGGGCCAGAACCTTTTTCGTTTTATTGGGGAGTTTTGCCCTTACATTCCAAGTGTGTATCACAATATCAGACATTTCATTAAAGGCCCCAGAATATACCAGAGAAGCGAAGACACAGAGGCAGGGAGACAAGACCACGGACAAAAAAAAAAAAAAATAGGTACCTCTATTCAGTATAGTATTGTGGATCACTAAGGTGTTCCTACAAGGGGAACTTAAGCAGTGGCAGTGGGATTATCTACCAGGAGTCTATATACTATACACTGTCTAAATGTCTTAACAAACTAACTAACTTATCCTACAAAATATTAGAGAGGTTGGAAGGACTAAACCGGCTAGAGCCCTAGCCAAGGTAATGTGCCCTAACGCCTTGGGGTGGGGAACAGGCGTCCCAAAGGGAAGTAAACAGATTGTTATTAATTTGCTTATACCAACCTATCTGGCACCAAGTTAAAGCTCAGAGAGCAGCTATCCAACTCTTGCACGAGCCATAAACGAATATATATGCAACCTTAATGGTGGAAGAGTACAAACATTTGAGGAGTTCTTAACCTGATATACAATATGTTTATCACAATAATGGCCCAGGCTCAGCTATATCCTGGAACCTAATCTTCTTAATAGTCATTACACTATTAACAGCAGTACACCAAAGCTGGGGTTAGCATATGATATCAGCAGAACTGGACTCTGTGTCTTTCCTGAAACATCACACCCTGTAACAAAAACGTCAGGGAATGAAAGACAAAAGAAGCCCGCAACTCACTACAGGATTAGCGCCACTATGTCACCCCATATATATGGTAGGACGTTTCAAGAGACCCTGCCCATCTTAACATTAGGGTTCAGCACCGGGCAAAAGCTTCTGCTATATAGAGTGCTTAATATTACCTTGAGTAGTTGACAAAAGGAGCGATAATGCTGTTAGCTATATGGGAGCACTGTATCAGGTGCTGTATCAGGTGCAGCCCAAACCGCACTTAGTTGGTCTGCATCGTCTCAAAACCTGTCATTCTTTACAATACTCCTCCCTTGTTGCCACATTATATCAGTATAAGTATCGCCAGCATCAACAGAAATTCTGGATAGCTGCATACCTCATTACTTTAAAAGAACAAACAAAAAGGAGTGACAAAGAGGAGTCACACAATCTTGGGACCCATAAAATGTAAATGGAGGATAAACTGTACATCAAGTGGTCCTCTACGGACATACTAAACAGAGCTCACTCATAGAACAGTATGGGAAAAGGCCAAAAGAAAAACCTTCAAGTCACTTTGATGGAAACTGGTGAGCCTTGAAGCACAATGGGGGTACCAGTACATTCCAGACTGAAAAGCAGTGTTATCAGGTAATTTTTTCCCGGAAGTCCCAGATGACCAATTTTAATGTAATAGTTGGCTTAGCCTTATCTGTAGCCTTTACGTTCTGTAAAAAGGAGAAAAAAGAGAAAGACCAGGGCTAACATAAAATATACAGAGCTAACTAATATTAGAGCCAGTCCGCAGTAACTATCTGAATCGACCTATATTAGCTATATAGGCCTCAGTTCCCCCAAGCACTTCCCATCACCGTTCTCTAATGTCTTTCAAGCCAGCAGCCCCAAATACTTATCTGAAAATCAAACAGTTATGAATTGTGGGACTCATAGTTCATGAAGGGTTTAGTGGTTTCGGCTCAGCGGGGTCACGATCGGAGATTCGGTCTGGAGGAGAACCTGGGGCTTGAAGATCAGACGAGGTTGACAGTGACTTAAGACTCTGCACTGTGACTCCGAACTGCTTGTGTATCTTTGGGGCTATTGCGGTCAGAGTCTCCTTCTCAGTATCCATTTCAGCGCCTGCCTCCGCATCCAAAAGGCCACTCAAAATCGAAAACCGATTATGGGCAAAAGCAGGGCTGACATACTCTATTTTGGGTTCAGCTGCTGCGAGAAGGTTTGGGCCTGCGTTGCAGGGCATGATTCCTCTCCTGTGGGTGGCCCGCTTGGAGAGTGGAGAGGTTGGCAGCCTTTTCCTACTTTGCCAATTCTAGGTTCCAGTCCGCCTGGGAGCGGGGAGAGAGGTATCAGAAGAATCTTCTTGTGGCAAATGCCGTTGAGAGATATTCTCGGACTGCTTGGAGGACAAAGAGCTTGGGCGTCTGGGCGCATAGTAGCAATAAAGGCCAAGGCTGCTTCTGGTGACAGGAATTGACGGGCCGTGCCATTTATAGAGATTTGTAAGCGTTGCTGGATACCTCAGGGTAAAGGGAATATTCAGCGCGTGTAGCTATCGTTGGTTTCGGTGAAGGCCTTACATGGATTGCTAGCTCTCTTGAGTGATCCTGAAAAATCATAATTTTATGTTCCTTCCATCGGAGTTGGCCTAGCTCCCTAGCCCTTATTTGGATAACTTCTTTCTCAGCAAAGTTCAGAATCCATTACTATGACTGGCGAGGCCTTTCCTCTTGAGCCGGTCTGGGTTGCAATGTCACGATCGCCCCTCCATCGTGATCTTAGTGCCCTGGGGTAATTGTAGAATTTCCGGAGCGCTTGCTGTAAAAAAGGTAACACTCTCCCACCCTCACAGCCTCCGGAAAACCAAGAATGCATAAGTTGTTCAGTGACTTCTGTTTTCTAAGTCGTCTACTTTTCTTGCAGAGACCGAATTTAGGCCGCCTGTTCCCTCATAATAGCAGCCTGATTCTTGAGTGCTTCCTCTTGCCCTACAGTCTTTTGTTCTACAGGTCAACTCTCAGATTTGTTTGTTGTATAGAAAAGCAGAATTGCTCACTGCTAAGGAAAGCGTATCAATACTAGCCATAATAGTCAGCAAACATCTCCTGATCGAAGGTTCTTCTTTCTCTTTTAGTAACTGCACCATACTGTCTGCTTGGTTGCTAGATTTACCACTCTAGGCAGCTTGTAGTTAAGTCAGTTATGGTCTGTTTTATCCGAGTCAGTCAGTTGATAGAGTGAATCTTGGTCTTTAGATTCCTTTCCCTCTTTAGAAATCACCGAAAGAGTGTTAATTTAGGGTTCTAGGCTCTTGTGCTGAGCGGAGTTGTGAGCTAAGTGGCCATCTTGGTCAAGCATTAGCCGCTGAAGTCTCCTTACTCGGTGTTCCACAGGGACAAGTTTGTCTACTGTCCAAGTATGAAGTTCCTCTCAAAGGTTCTTTCAGAGGATCACCTTAACCAGGAGATCAATCTCCCGTGTATTTCACCAATCCAACCTGGAGGCTGAGCACAGGCTCCATATGTTGGACCTGAAGTGGCGTGCACTTACTATATAGGCGCATGGCTGGAGTTTGGGTAGAGGTTCGCCAGCTCTTTGTCACCCTACGCTGAAGCCGTACCTGGCAGATCGGCAGCTAAGCGGACTGGCAGTGGACTGCATCGACCTCTGCAATAAGTTGGCTGGTGGGTAGCTCCCATAGGGCTTAGGGCTCATTCCATCAGACATACTGCTGCCTTTGGTGGCTGCTTCCAGGGATGTCTCTATCAGAGAGATCTGCAGGTCTGCTACTGGGAGGTCAGCACACACATTCATTTCCCCATTACCACACTGGCCTTGAGTCACGCCCGGTATGCTGATTTTGGGATCTTGGTTCCCCAATCCCTTTTCCCCCAAATTAGGGCATGCCTTGCGTCCTCCTCCTCCCAGAGACTGCTAAGAGTCTGCAAACATGTGGATACTGCATCATATCCATGTCCCTAAGAAATGAGAGTTACTCACCTATAACCATAGCTCTAGTAGTGGTATATGGTGCACACCCACACAACCCACCGACCTCCCTGGCAAGTGGCACACGGATCCCTGCTTCCAGTGTGCAGCATCTGACATCATGGGGCAGAGCCCAGGACAATACCACCCAGGCGGTATGGAGGAGCTTAGCCTGAAGAAGTTCCAGCTCGATTTAAAGGGAAAGGAAGACTGCCAAAGTGTGGATGTGCACCATATACCATGCCTAGAACTACGGTTGCAGGCCTCATTTCCTGCTGATTAGCACTGAAGGAGACAAGAGCTGCTTGGATTTTCTGATGTCCTTGGTTCTATCCAAATAAAACCAATGGACCCTCTTAACATCCAGTGAGTGGAGCCACCTCCCTCCCTCATTCTAGAAGCTGACAAAGTAGGTAGTCAGGACTAAGGCCTAGTTAAAATGAACCTCTGATACCACTTTTGGTAGACACTTGGGGTGTGCACGGAAAACTATCTGGTCTTTATGAAAAACAGTATATGGAGGATCTGTGACCAAAGCATGGATTTCAGATACTCTGCGAGCAGAGGTGATATCCACCAGAAATGCTGCTTCCAAGTGAGGAAGTCACACATTGGAAAAGGCTCAAAGGGCTTGTGACTGGCACATCAAACACAAGGCTGATGTCCCAAGAGCTACTGCCTTCCTTGTGCTAGGCAGAGGGCACTAACAGGCTCATAGTATTCAGAAACAGCACACAGGTGGACCTTTACTACAGAATATTGCATGCCAGCATCAGAAAGGTCCAAGTACTCAAAGAACCTTATCAAGGTGGACACGAAAAGGGTCCATGTGAGTTCTGAAGCCCCAGATGAAAAATCTTTTCTATTTGACTATGTACTGTATGTCTTCCTAATGCAGAACTACAATCAGCCAAAAGTGATTTCAGAGACCCTGAGGATACTCTGTGCCTGTTCACTTCTTTCACTTTAGCAGCCAGGCCTGAAGATGAAGGAGTGCAGGTTGGAATGGATTAGCTGACCCTGCATCAGCAAGTCCATCCTGAAATGTAGCGTCCTTGGTTTGCTGACTGAAAGCCTGTTTAACAGATGAAACCATATCTGTCGAGGCCAGCAGGGGACCACTAGAATTATCTTTACCCCATGTTACTCAGCTTGAGCAACACTCTCTGAATGAGAGGGACAGGAGAAATACATACAGAAACAGATTTTGCCATGGCAGTCTGAATGCATTGTGACAGAAAATGCCATGTCCTGGACTTCTACAGCAGAATCAAGGCAGTCTGGCATTCACTGGAGTGCATAAAAGGTCCACATCTGGTGTGCCTCATTCATGAATAGCGATCTCATGACATCTTGTGCTTGTGATCACTTATGAGGATCAGCTTCTGTTCAAATGAGCTTGTCTGCCAGAGTGTTCTGGACTCCTGGCAGACAGATTGCTTGGAACAGGCTCCCCTGCTACAGGCAGCATTCCCACGCTCTCATTGCTTCCCTGCAGAGAGGGTAAGAGTGTGCCCCTCTCTGTCCCACTTCTCTCAGGTGTGCTCCAGTACTGCAAAGCACTTTGTAAAGACTTGTGTTGCCAAGGAAAGCTCAAGGACTGGATTATGAATGTATAATGCTGTCCCAGCACAATGAAATGGAGTGGCTAGGGTGCACCTGTATGTGCTGGTATGCATCTTGCATATCTAGGGATGCTCGCCAGTCCTGAGATTTCAGGTAGAGTAGCATGACCCCTGATGAAGACTTGTTAAGAGTCCAAGTGCTGGGCCTAGTTGATGTTTGTATTACGCTGTTTGTGATCTTCATATGCACAGTAAAAATAATTTTTATACAAAATTCGTTGGTGCTGCTTCGTTTGTGTTTTAGAGTAGTATAGAGCCCAGAAAGATCAATCTGAACTCTTCTCATTCCATGAATTTGTTCAGATTTCTGAGGGTTGAGAATGGGGCACATGCCCTTGATTTCTTTGGAACTAGGAAGTAGTGGAAGTAGAACCCTGTGTTTTGTTCTGATTCTGGTACTACTTCCACTGCCATGTTGCTCAGAAGGTCCAAAATCTCCTGCGCAGAAGCTCTGACATATGAGCTGACAAAGGGGTTGCCTCCTGGGTGAATAGTCAGGTGGGGTTTCTATAGAAATCCACAGTGTACCCCTCTTGGATAATCCTGAGGACCTACTTATCCGTTATGATGGACTCCCAATGATGGTAAACTGAGTCAGGCAGCCCCCTACTAGGAGGAGAGGTCTGCCTCAGGCAGCTGAGGCAGGACTTAGCCACAGTGTCAGATACTGACACTAAGTGCTTGGGACCTGTGCCTTTGGATGCGCTTTCTTTTGAGACTGGGGAGGTCATTTTTTGTTATTTTGGCTCTCCTGCTCATTACACATAAGGGCTGCTTGTTGTGGAAATCCACGCCCTTTGCCCCTCTGAGAGTTAAAGGGAATAGGTTCAGAAGTCTTAAGAGTCATTACAGTTTCATTAGACGGCTTAAGAGACTGCTCCATCTGCTGTCTGAACAGGTATGTGCCACCAAAGGAACATTCATTAGCTGTTTCTGGACATCCTGGGTGAAGCTACAGCAGTCTGCAATGAGGAATGCCACTTGATGCAAATGCCTGCAGATGCAGAGCAGATGCTGCATCAAAGGCATCCATACAGGCTCTGAACTGGTGATTGTTGGATTCAATACCTTGCTTAACAGTCAGCAGTATGTCTTGTTTAGCCTCTGAATTTGACAGAGCCTCAGCCAGAGACTTTAGCTTGTTCCAGAGATTATATTCATGTTTAGAAAATGTCCTTGGTAGCTAGCTATCCTCGTGCCCAGAACAGCATAAGATCATGAAGCCCAGTGACTCATTAGTAGGGTGCAGGTGACCTTCTTGGGCACAGTGAACTGTCATTCTCAGCGAGAACAACAGCATCAGCTATGGGCTGCATGAAATACACTGGCTTATTTTTAGGTTTAGCATATTTTCTGTCCACCTGCTTGGGACAACTGCCTCAGTGACAGGTCTCGCCAAACTGCATCAGACAAGGTCTCCAGGGCAGGCTAGATAGGAGGAATTAAACTAACTGGATTATTAGGCATGTTTAGCAACTCCAGCTGGAAGCACCTAGCCTGGTCAATGGCTGCTAGCTGGAAATCCAACTCAATACATATTTCAAACAGATCTGGAAAGAAAGGTCTTCTTGAGGAACAAACACAGGAACTAGGTCTGAGACATCTGGACCATAAAAGAGTCACATTTCTACCTTCATAAATAATAAGGTCCGGATCTGACATCATCTCTACACCCTCCTTGCAAGGAGGATAGAAGACAAGTAAGGTCACAGAGCTTACATCACAGTGAGTGGCGACAGTAACACCAGTTACACCAATCCCAGCCCAGGGCTGGAAGACCAATGCCAGAGGCGATGCCGAGCAGACACCATGGGCAGCACCAAGACGGTTCCCAGCAACATAAGCCTATGTAATGTCAGACCTGACACTGCACCCGACATCTGGTGAGGTGTCAAGGGCCTGAACGGATGCAGATGTAACACTGGACCTGGCATCAATGAGCCAGCCCGGCATTGGAGTGAGAGGTGGTGGCACAGGGCTGTCCCCGTCTGCTGAGAGGACAGAGGCAACACTGTAGTTTTGAGCACAGGTCAGAAAACCACAGGAAAACCATAAGCAGTTGTAAAATTCAGAACAAGTGATTTTATTATTAATAGCAGTTAAATAAAAAAGAAAAGTGTTCAGTATAACTACTTACAAAGGCATTATAAACAGAGAAAGTCCATCTGGGTTTCTTCTCAATTTCCAATCTCAGTCTATGTGTTTCTCCCTTGCAAGAAACTGCAGCTCTGTGTTTATAAGTCTTTGCAAGCCTCTCGCTAAGAAAACAGCAAGCTTCTTACACAGTGTTCTTGTAAGTTTCAATAAAGTGCAGCAAAAGTACAATGTGACCCAGAACAGACCTCTTGCTTACAGCTTCTCAGAGAGTTTGCAAAGTAGCCTCTCAGGTTAACCCCTTGAGTTCCAAACAGCTTTTGCAATCATTTCAACAGTATAACTATGATATTTTAACAGCAAAACTATACACATTTCTAAACAAAGGGATCCCAGTATCAATTACATTTCAACAAAAAATTCACATATATTTTATACCAGCAGATATGCAAGGGGCAGAAAAGACAGAACAGCAAGAGAAGGCAGAGAGATAGCTGAGAGGCAGAGAATTGCAAGACTGTTGGGGTGATCAAGTCCTAGGTCTCACGAGAAAATCTGGTTCGCAACCAGACAGAGAAGAGACATGAAAGGAGGGGACCCTTGCATTTAAACACTTTCTGCATAACATCTGGGAAAGGGCCCTATTCAACCCTGTCACAAACACCACAAGCAGGACAGACACCGGTGGTGCCACTCGTAGCAAGGACCTGGAGGCCACTGCTGCAGATGATGGCCTCGCGGCAATGGCCTCCAGGTCCACTGCCACAAGCAACCACAATACTGGATCCAGCAGCATCCACCAACGGCACCAGCTCAGCTGACCCTGAGGGGCCAGGAGCCTAAGCAACAAGTGGTGCTACATGGGCCATGCGCTGCACCCACTGCTCCAGGAGCTGCCCAAGGTGGAACTGCCCATTGAGTCTTCTCTAGAAGATGGGGATATTCTAGGCCACAGACAGTGATCTCACAGGTCAGGAAGTCCCAGGTGTCATCAGTAATGACAGTGGGGACCTCTGATTCACCGAAATCAAATGTCTCCGACAGTCCTCACAGGTCGAGGGTTGTTGGCTCTGAGGGTCTGCCATGAGACATTGATTTCTGTGACCTCTGACCCACTGAAATCAAATGTCTCATGGCAGACCTCACAGACAGCAACTTTGACCTGTGGCGTTTCTTCCTTCTTACAAGAAGGAGTGGCCTGAAGTCCAGCGGTGCCTGGACCCCAACGCTGAGCATATGTGGGATTGGTACTGCTTCTTTTGTACTCATGACAGGAGTGTCTTCCCACCCAAGTACTATACTGCCCATCATATGAAACCATCTCTGGAGAAGAAGGTGGACTGACATGACTCTGCTGCTGGAGCAGCCTGCCTCTTCAGGCTCCCTACTGTCTATGGCCATTGACTGTTTACATGTGGTAGCTACGAGAGAAACTGTAAATTATTTATGTGAAAATGAACTAAACTGACACAAAAATAAAGTCCAAGTTAAACACTAAAGAACTGAATGTTTCATTGTACTGTATAGACAGCAAAGGTCAAACTCACGGCAGGAAAACAACGTCATCACTGATGCACACTTGACTGTGCAGGTGGGTGCATCAATGTGCGATGGCATGCATGCAGAGCTCACCCCATCACCAGCCCTCTGAAAAGTTCTGGCACCCGTTGGTTCTTAGTGCCTTTGGGTAAGCTCCACTACTGGGAATCAATGGTGAAGACTGATTCTTGGAAATCTGTCTCATCTTTATGGAATACAACATATGGTGGATCTGTGAGCAATGCATGGAAATCAGATACTTTGTATGCAGAGATGACAGCTACCCAAAATGCTGCTTTCTAAGTTAGAAACTTTATATGTCAAGTATAGCAAAGGCTCGAAGGGCTTTGAAGTGAGCATATCCACCACAAGTTTGAGATCTCAGTGAGCCACGGCTTCCTTATGGGAGGCCTTGGTGCAGAACATCCTGAGGAATCTCTTAAACAGCGGAAGCTGTGCAAAAAGAGGGTATTTACGGATTTGTTTGTATGCTGATATAGCACACAGGTGGACCTTAACTATGGAATACTACAGGTCAGCATCAGAAAGGTCAAGCAAGTATTTCAAAATCTTTTCAGGTGGACACCTGAAAGGGTTCATGGGGAGTTCTGGAACACCAGATGGAAACTCTTTCCACTTGGCTGTATGTCTTCCTGGTGGAAGGTTTATGGGCAGCCAAACATATTTTAGAGACCCTCTGAGATACTTTAAACCTGTTCACTTCTGTCTCTTTAGGAGCCAGGCCTAAAGGTGAAAGGAGGCGCAGGTTGGGTGGACTAGCTGACCTTGGTCAATAAGTCTGTCCTAAGAGCAGGACCTCGCACTGACCAACTGAAAGTCAATTCAACAGAGGAAACCACATGTCTCCATGGCTGGAAGGAACTAGACAGAGAGAATGGGGTATCTGGCACTTCTAGAAACTCCAGATGGTGGCATCTATCCTTGTCTATGGCTGCTGGTTTGAAATTCAATGCAGTGTGCATATTTCTGAGCACAGCCTGAAAAAGATCCTACAGTGACAGAACCGGTTCCAAGTTCTCAGGATCAAGTGCACAGTCATCATCATCGCTATCACAGGCACTGAGGTCAGGATATGACCTGTCTCCCTCTATTCCCTCCACACCCTAAGGATAGTAAAGAGGAGTGTGTCAAAGGGTGACAATGCAGACTGCAGCCTCAGCAACATCGTCAACATTGGACCCGGTCTCAAAATGGCACCTTTGAGGTACCAAGGACAGCCCCACCAAGGAATCATCCCAGCACCAGAGTCCTGTAGGGCATCAATGACAACACCTGTGTAGTCCCTGGAAGGCCAAACCCCGAACCTAGATGCAGCACTGCCAATGGTGTCAATGACCATGCCATTCCCAAAGGAACTGGTGGCAGTACCATAGCTGTCCCTGTAGGGTCGAGATGACACCACAAGTGGGGCAGGTGTTGGCACCAACAGTGGTCCCAGCCTGGAGTCAGTGTCAGCTGCATGCTTAAGTCAAGTGGCAGAGGATGTTGTCAACTCAACCGACCCAAAGAGGTCCAGAAGCCGCACCAATAATGGCACGCTTCACTTATCGCTGCCCAATGGCCAAACTAGAATATGCCCTATTGGACGAGAGGACTCAGGATTGAGATCTTGGTGTTGCAGGCACAAGAGTCTTTCACATTATCGGTAATGGCGGTGGGTACCTGGGTCTGCAGAAGTTAGAGAGTTTCACAGCAAAATGACCAGAGAACAACTCAACTGGTGCAGTTTCTTCCCCTGTGCTTGTTGCAGGAAGAGTTGAGACCGACTGCTGCAAAGACCCTGACGCAAAGCATGTAGGGATCTGGACTGCTTCTTTTGAGACTCTGAGAGGACTGTCCATCCTCCCAGTTGACGGACTGTCCATTATAAGAGCACCCGCTCAGACAGTGGTGGCGGTCACACACAGCCCGCTACTGAAACAACTTGCCTTTTTGGCTCCCTACCTTCTTCCATAGTGGTTGACCATTAGCACGAGAATGCGTCTGAGAGAAAACTACGTAGATTTTGTGCGCTGAATTAACTAAACAGACAAAAAACCGATAAACTCTAGTGTATTTGAAACTAAAACCAAAGAACTGAATACTGTCACTGTATGGAAGGTGAAATTCTGGCCCCAAAGTGGAGAATGGTGGCACTGCTGCTGCACATAGAAGGAGAGAAAAGGAACTGAGGTGGTTGGGGGCTGGCTCTGCTGTATACCAGCAGTCACATGTAGTTACATAGCGCCGGGCTACTCACTCCATGAAGCCCTCTGGAAAGGTTCTGGCTCTCGCGGGATGCTAGCACCTCAGGCACAGACCCACCACTAGGAATCTATGGAGAAGATTGTTTCTTAGAAGGTCTGGTGTTCCTGTTTGAAATATATGTACCTTTTGGTAGCCTGTGCCAGTACAGTTTTGTAGCTCATTGGAGGTAATGAGGCTTTTCAGGGATAACAAGACTTGTGCAGGGACTTGTCGGAGGTAGCAGGAGAGTCAGTGTGTGTGTGGCATGCAGACTGCTGGTTCTGTTTAAATAAAGAATATCCTGTGCTGACAGCCGAGTAAAAGAGAGTACACAGAAGTGTAGAGGACAATAAGAGTTTAAAACTACTTGTGTGGCCTTATTGAACTTGTTTACACTTGGTGGTTATTTATCATTTCTAAGTCAAACAAAAGGGCTGTAATATATTTATTTTAGAAAGTGGGCAGGACTTCTGGTTCTGCTCCTGCTATATGTAGACAAAAGCTCCATTGGCTTCCCCTGGTGATAATTAAAAGTCGCATTTCAATGACTGACTGAACCGCACACCCCAGCAACTGGTGTGGAGACCACCATGCCTGCAAAATTGTAGCAAAGGAGCAGCAAAAGGTCTGTAAACCAATGACCTAATAAATACAATAAACAGAGGAGCACTGCTGCCTGACATCCCCAACACGCACAGACAGCAAGGCCCACAGCGCTGTCAAACTTCTGTGAGCTCCTCAGCAGCACCAGACCACACAGGCAGTGTGGTGAGAAAGAACAAGAGGGCCATTCACTATCACTTTCAAACATCTTTTCCAGCAGGTCCAAAGACTGAGGAACACGTTGGAGAGACTGGAGGAAAAGAAATGAAAATGCTAACAACTGGGGGAAGTCAGGGCCAGCACAAGGATCTCACACAGGGCTTACAGAGATAACAATGGTGGCAGAAAAGCATATTCCCTATGCTGGAATGTGAGGTAGGCTCAGAATGGGGAATGTCAGACCGTAAATGGGCCTATGGAGGGCAAAAAAACAAGGTCCTATGGGGCCCTTCCTAACCCTCCTGCTTATGGAGCTATTGGGCTAGATGCCAGAGACACCTCCTCAAAATAGTGAGGGCCCAAAGAGCACTAGGTCCTTGGCTCAGATCCTCAAGTGAGACTCAGGTTCATCATAATGAAATTTCTGGACTACCGCACCAAGACACACAGGTGCTAATAGAAGCCTGGGCTAAAAATAAATCATATCTGAGGACTGTAAACTTTTTCGACCATGACTTCACCCCACTCACCCTGGCTAAAGAGAAAGGTGTTGCTGGCAATCTGGAATGATCTGTTGGGGAAAAATATTAAAGTGCAACTTATAGTACCTGCCCAGTTCAAAATATTTACTGCTGAGGGCCTGAAAGGTTGGGACATTGGCAGAAGCTGAAACCGTTCCATGAAATAAGTAAGTGTACCACCAGAACTGTTTGTGCACCCTGACCCAGCCTCTCAGTGCCCTCCCAGAGACCAATCAATTGGCAGTGATGAAACGACCAAGGAAGAGGAACTGCATCCAGCAGAAGTTGACAGATGGTGCCATACTGCCAGGAGAGACCCAGAGAGAAGGAGCAAAAGGAGTGGAGCAGCCATCCACCTCCCAGGATCCATGCTGATCAGTCAAGAGGGTACAGTCCTGTCTTTTCCAGGTGCATTTGGACTATGGAGCTTTAATAGAAGACTGGCATGGGAGGTGAAGGTGACCATCAGTGAACACTGAACTGCAACTGTTTGACAGCAGACTGCCTCAGATATATCTTTTATGTCCTTCATTATACTGTTGTGAGAGTTTTACTACTTGTTTGAAACTGAACTTATACAGTGTTAGGGCTACTGTTAATCATAAAGGTGCAAGGGGGGTGAGTGACCCTTTATGTCAATGAAAATATCAAAGCTACAAAAATTCAGAATATGCATAAGAAGCCAGTAGAACTGTGGGTCATCCTGGAAACAGGAAATGGGACAGCCATATGAACTGGGTTGTCTACAGGCCTCCAGACCAGGGACGAGACATTACTGTTAGAAGATATACAACACATGACAGCTAAAGGGAGGTTCTGATAATGGGAGACTTCAACATGCCAGATACAGATTGGTCAATACCAGCAGGAACATCTGCCAGAACTAGACACACAGTGGATTCCTGCAGGAGGAGGGCCTTAAACAACTGGTACAATAACCCAACAAGAGACAGGGCTATCCTAGATATAGTACTGACTAACAGGAAATAATCACAGATCTCTCCCAGGTAGAAGGTCACCTGGGGCCAGTAGCATCACATGGTATGGTTCAATTTGGCCACTAGAACTAAATCATCCATTCCAAGACAAAATATGGGACTTCAGAGGAGCAGACTTTGATAAGATGGTAAACAGCGTTAAGCTAGCCCTGGCAAGAAGAAATACAGGTGAGGGGGGTACAGGCAAAGTGGGCAAGCATTAAGGATGCAATATTTGAAACAACATCCCATTGTGTTAGAGAGAAAAGGAAGCACAAAGAAGAAGGAAACCACTTTGGTTCTCAAATACAGTAGCAGAAAAGGTCAGAGCCAAAAGGCTGGCCTTCAGGAAATATAAGGAACACAAGCGGGATGAAGATAGGAGGCATACCAAACTTCCTAAGGGAAGTAGGCAGAGCAGTAAAGCAGGCAAAGGCCCAAACCGAGGAAACACTAGCACAAACAATAAAATAAGGTGACAAGACTTTCTATAGATACATTAGTGAAAGGAGAAAGTCCAGAGGTCTTACTAAGATCAAATGGGATAAGGGGCGTGTGAGGAGGAGGACCATGACAAAGTATCTATCTAAATAGATACTTCTGCTCAGTGTTACTGAAGAGAAGGTAGGGCAGGGCCCACAGCTCAGGACCATGGACACAGGGGGAGGGAGGTGCACTAATCCTTCACAAAAAAAGGGTCCTACAAGAGCTCGATAAGCCCAGGTGGACAAGGCAATGGGAAATGATGGCATACATCCCAGGGTACTACAGGACCTAAGGGTGGAAATAACAGAGCCATTATCAGAACTGTTTAGTGAGTCTCTGAGCACAGGAGAGGTCCCAGAAGACTGGAGAAGGCTCATGTGATCCCGCTCCACAAGAGTGGCAGCAGGGAGGAGGCAGGAACTACAGACCAGTCAGTCTTACCTCAGTAGTGGGCAAGATTATGGAGGCACTCCTTAAGGAAAGGATAGTGTAACACCTGGAATCCATAGGGGCACAGGATCCAAGACAGCATGGGTTTACAAAGGAAGGTCCTGTCAAACTAATCTCATAGATTTCTTTGACTGGGTAACCAGAGTGGTGGACCAAGGGGAGCAGCTGATGTAGCCTACCTTGACTTCAGCACAGCTTTCAGTACTCTTCCACACAGAAGATTGATTAATAAGCTGGGTAGGCTTGGGTGGGTCAGAAGTTGGTCAACTGGGTGGCAAACTGGTTGACAGGCAGAAAACAGAGTGATGCTAAGCGGTACACAGTCAGAAGAGATGCAAGTCACAAGTGGGTACCTCAGGGATCAGTTCTAGGGCCAGTCCTCTTCAATATCTTCCAGTGACATTGCAGATGGACTGGAGAGTAAGTTCGGCGTTTGCAGATGACACTAAGATCTGCAACAGAGTAGATGATCCAGATGGGGTGGGCAGAATGAGAAGAGATCTGGATAAACTGGCAAAATGGTCAGAAGAGTGGCAGCTGGGGTTTAATACAAAGAAGTGCAAGATCATGCACATAGGAGAGAAAACCCTGAAGCCACCTATGGCTGGAGGGAGTTGCTGGCAGTCACAAGGGAAGAAGAGACTCGGGCATCATCATCACAGATGATCTGAAATCATCCAAGCAGACCTCTAAAGCAGTAGGTAAGGCTAGGGGATGTTGGTGTATTAGTAGGGGTATCACAAGTCATAAGAGGGAGGTAATAACCCTCTTTACAAGACACTGGTGAGACCCCATTTGAGTACTACGTGCAGTACTGGAGGCCATACCTTCATAAGGACATTAACCAAATTGAGGCAGTCCAGAGAAGGGCAACCAAAATGGTGCAGGGACTGCATCAGAAAACATATGAGGACAGATTAACAGAGCTCAATATTATACCCTAGAGCAAAGGAGGAGAGAGGTGATATGATTGGAACATTTCAAACACTTTGAGGGAATTAACAAGGTGAAAGAGTTTAACATGTTTCAATATAAGAAAAGAGCAGGACAAGAGGACACAGCATGAGATTAGAGGAGACGATTAAGGGGTAATGTGAGGTAGTTATTTTTCACAGAAAAGCGGTGGATGCATGGAATGGCCTACCTCAGGAAGTGGTGGATATGAATACAGTGCAAGGCTTCAAACAAGCATGGGATAGGCATAAGGAAGCAATACAGATGAGTATGACTAGATAGGTCATTGACAGAGCAAAGGCTGATGGCACATTCATAAGGTTGAAAAGAAATGGGCAGACTGGATTGGCCTTGTGGTCCTTATCTGCCATCAGCTACTATGTTTCTATAATGTCTGAAGAGGAAAGTGAAAATCTCTTAGGGAAAGTTGTGAATCACAGTGCAGTGGGTGCATAGAATGAAGGTACACGGTTGCAGAAAGGGCGGGAGGGCCTGCTCAACCCCTATTTGCATTTTGCAGCACCACTGAGTGCTGGTAGGTCTTACATACTGTAGCCCAGATAAGCGTGAAGGAACTACTGGCCAATAATGCAGGCAGCAGAGGCAGGAGCTATGGAAGTCAAATGGGGAAGGTGTCAGTCCGGGAGGCACCTGCCACATCCACAAAGTCAATAAGGCTGTCTACCATTCACCCCACAGAGGTGGGGACGAGGATATCATGGTGTAGACTGGCCAAGCTCTTTATGTCTTGCAGAATGGGTGGGGGACGGGGCACTGCCCGCTGCTGCCTCTGGAATATCTCACCCTTGATCTCCTGGAGCCACATGGTGACCACTTGATCTTAGAGTTCCACAGCACTATAAAGGACTATATACCACATGGATGATGGAGGCCCCACCAGTCAGCCTACATCCCATGTGGCAGGGGAAAGAGTAAGCACGTGCCTACCGTAATTCTTGATCTTCTTGGACGAAGTCTCCACCACTTATTCACACTAATGGGATCTCGCCCGGAGGCTCGAGGACCCAGCAGGACAAACTTTTCAAGAGGATCGGTGGCAGAGATGGAGCTGCTGCATGCAGTAAAGATTACCTCAGCGTTGACCTCCAACCGCCTCAGTACCTTTTTCCGAGGACGTATAGCTTAACTAACCTAGAGGTCTAACTCTAACAAAATCGGACATAAGATAGTCCGAATGACCCATGTAAGAAGAAAGCAATAAGACACGACAGGGTGTGGATTGTTGATTGATAAGACACGCCCCAGGTGCGTTGTTGAGCACGCAGGCGCTCAGTCAAGTGACTACAGCAGCTGGTCAGTGCTCTTATCAACTCACTGAAAATGCTAAACCAGTGAGTTGGAGGGACAGCAATGTATTATTTGAGCAGTTTGGGTCTGACTCTGTAACCGTGTTTTCCACCTTTCTTTTTGTTTATAAAGTATTACTGTATTGCCTAATTTCTTCATCCTGTTTTTTTTCTATTTTTCCCTCATTCAAGACACAGAATGTCTATCATGGAATGTTTACCATGGAATACAGGGATTCAAAATTCTGCTCAATTCGCTGGTAGAATGTTTCTCTCCCAACATACTGTACACACATACAACAAAGGCCTGTTTTAGAGCCAGTGACTCAATTACCTTACTGTCAAGGCAAGCAGAAGAGATTTCCCTGATGAGCAGGTAAAGACAGAAGGGGATTTTTCACTGCTAGTAAAGAAACCGTTGTAATGAAAACTATAAACACTACTTAATGTTTCTAATTTGTTTGTGTGTAGGAGAGAGTGTGATGATCAGGAAACAACATTTAATTAATTTGTTTTATTTTTTATTTAAGGTAGTTTTATTTTAGGGCCCAGTCGAAGGTTTTACAGTGTAAAGATAGCAGCCAGGTTTGTGATGGAAGATCAGTTCTGGTTTTATTTATTTATTCACAATTCAGATTTACAACCTTTGAGTCAAAGACTCATTTACAAATGCACCTTGTCGCAGGGAGGGAGACAACATTTTAGTGAAGTACAAAAGTGGGGAACAATACAGGTGAGATACAATAAAGAGCATAAAAAACAAACCAAGCGGACATACAAAGCAATTTCAGCGACACAGTCCGAACACATGAGTTTCAATGCGTGGTGTTCAGGCTACAAGTAAACTAATCTAAATAAACTAGTATACATGAAATACCATGAGATCCCTAGAGATACTAGGTGCCGGATACCTTGGGGGTTGCGGAGGGTAGTTGCTAGAGAGAGTGGTGGACGGGAGGACTTTGTCTGTGGATTGGCTCAGGCAGAGCTCTAGGTATGGCCCAGTCATGGGCATTTGCAGCTCAGTGTCAGTGAGGTGTTTATCTGGCCGGATTTTGAAGGGGCCGATTTTAGAGATGTCTGTGATGTGAGTGGGGAGGGAATTATACCAGGAGGTGGCTCTGAGTGGGCAGATCTTTGAGGAGCGAGGTCCTGGCCTCGGCACTTGGAAGGTGGCATTGGTTGTATTTGGTGGCGACCGGTGGGTGGCCCGTTGCAGGATGTAGTAACCCCTGGAGGGAGAGCCCAAGCAGTGTTTTTTGGCCAGTACAGGAGTGGCATCGCAGGCGCCCTTCAAAGGTGAGTAGGTCTGAGGTGGAGCAAAGCTGGCATGTGTGCGCTCTGCTGGGGGCACTGGTCAGGAGCCTGCAGGCCTTGTTGATTGAGGTCTGGACTTTGGTGAGGGCAGTGGGGTCAGCAGCTGCATGATAGGAGCCCATAATCAACCAAAGACAGGATGGAGGAGGGATAGCCAGCGAGGGCATACTTAGGGAGGCAGTCTTTGTGGCGGCAGAGGAGTCCAATCCAGGCATTCATGGCAGAGGACAGTGAGTTAAGATGGGCATGGAAGGAGAGACCAAGTCCAAGGTGATGCCCAGGTATTTGTATGCTGATACCTGTTCAAGGGGGTGTAGGGTGCGGGGAGGATGAGAAGGGGAAGTTTCTTTCTGGAGTTACTTTGGGTGTGCAAAAATCATAGATTTTGTCTTCTTGTGTTCAGGACCAGACGATGGTCAAGGAACCATTTTCAGCTTAGCTGAAGATGAGTTGCAGAGAGCTCCGGAGGGTGAGTGGGTCGGGGTGGGAGGCTACAAGGACCACACATCGGTGATAGGAGCATTTTGCCCGAGCAGGAGCTGGGAGGTGTTTAGAAAGAGACTGAAAATGTGGGGCCCAGGATGGAACCCTGAGGGACCCCAGAGCGACAGGTAGGGCAGTTGATAGAGTACCGTTGATTTTGACCCGTGGGATCTGTCATGGGTAGCTGGAGAACCAGGCCAGGGGCCAGATGGGAAACCAAGACGATGGAGGGAGTCAAGCAATAGGGGTGACACACAGTGTCAAAGGCCTTGGATAGGTCAGTGAACACTGCCCGGCGATCTCCCAGAGTCAAGTGCAGAATGTATTTGGTGGGAGAACTCCAATAGGGGCTGAGGTGGTGCTGTGTCCAGGACGGAAGCCATGCTGTTCTGGGCATAATATGTTGTCCTGGATAGATGATCCATAAGTTGGGTTGCAGAGGGACTGATGGAAGATATCAGTTTCTCAATGACATTGCTGCCCTTTCACCTATGGAGGTTACAGTATTAGGAAAGTTGTGCCACCTTTTAGTTTGTTGACAAATAAGGACACGCCTTTGACCAATCAAGGTGAAGGATTCTTTTACCCATTTTATAAGGGTCAACAAGAGAGAGAGTCTTCACAGACCAGCCACTGAGGAATTGAAGACCAAAAACAGAGACGTGAGCTTGGGGGATGGTGGGTGGGCATGTGAATGAGTGTTGGAGACTTTGTCCAAGAAGATCAAGAATTATGGTAGGTATGTAATTTCCATATCTTCCTGAACATGAAGTCTCCACCACTCATTCACACTAATGGAAGAGTACCGACTAATAACTCACGGAGAGCAGGCTGGAGAAACTAAGAGCTCATACAGGACAGAAGTCCTCATGATAGTCCTACCAGACGATCAAATGTCGCCTGGCATGAACATCAAAGCATAGTGCTTAACAAAAAGTATGCACTGAGCTCCATGTAGCCGCATTGCAAATATCTGCAATGCACACACTACGGATTCCGCCAGAGACGCTGCAACTGCTCTAGTAGAGTGAGCGTACACTCTGCCTTCTAGCTTAACCTGTGCCATAGAATAGCAGTGGAGGCATGCTACCAGCCACGCTGAAATGCACCTAATAGCGACAGGCTGACCCAGCCGGTCTTGCTGGAAAGAAACAAACAGTTGTTGAGCCTTGCAAATTTCTTTTGTTCTATCTAGATAGAATTGCAGTGCTCTCTTAACTTCCAAAGAATGAAGGGTATGTTCCCTTCATTCTGAAAGTTAGCAAAGTAGGTAGGGGACTAAAGGTTAGTTTAGATGAAATTCTGAGACAACCTTTGGAAGAAACTTAGGGTGAGTCCTAAGAACTACTTTGTCCTTGTGAAATACATGGTCACGGGAGGGTCTGTGACCAGAGCATGCATTTCAGAAACTCTATGGGGCCAAAGTGATGGCCACCAGGAAGGCTGTTTTCCAAGTGAGGAACTTCAACTCACAGGCAGCTAGAGGCTTGAAAGGTTTCTGAGTGAACATGTCTAGCACAAGATTAATGTTCCAGGCTGCGACTGGATGTCTGATGGAAGGTCTGGTATGCAGAATACCCTTAAGAAACCTCTTAACTACAGGTAACTGAGCCAGAGACAAGGAATGTACCGCTCATGATAAGCTGAAAAGGCACAGAGATGAACTTTGACAGTAGAGTACTGCAAATCTGAATTTGAGAGCTCTAAAAGGTACCCAAGACTTTATTTGGTGGGCAGGAAAAAGGGTTCGAAGAGGATTTTGCACACCAGAGAGAAAACACTTCCATTTGGCTGTGTAGATCTTTCTAGTGGCTGGTTTATGCGTAGCCAAGAGGATATCTGAAACCCTACGGAAACACTGAACCTATTCACCTCTATCTCCTCAGGAGCCAAGCATGAAGGTGAAGCACTTTCAGACTGAGGTGGACCATGGGCCCGGTCAGAAGGTTCATCTGAAGGGGAAGTGCCTTCGGGAGGGTTGCTGCAGACTGTTGAGCAGCAGGAACCATATCTGTCGAGGCCAGAAGGACCAATGAGAATCATTCTGTCTCCCTGAGACTCGAATTTGAGAAGTACCCTCTGAATTAGAGGAAGAGGAGGAAGGCATATAGAAAGTGTTTTGTCCACTGTAGCCTGAACGCATCCTGACAGAAAATGCCAGGTCCTGGATTTCTGGAGCAGAAGAAAGGCAGTTTTGCATTGAGTGGGGATGCAAAAGGTCCAGGTCTGGAGTTCCCCACTCTTTGAAGAGTGACTGAGCGACGGTTGAGTCGAGATACCACTTGTGAGGATCTGTCTCGTTCTGCTGAGATGGTCTGCCAGTTCGTTCTGCACACCTGATAGGTAAACTCGTGGATTAGAGCCTTGTGCTCCAGGCACCATTCCCACACTCATAGCTTCCCTGCATAATGGGTGAGAGTGCACCACCTGCTTGTTGATGTAATACATCACTGCTTTGTTGTCCATTTGAAGGAGAATGTTATTGTGACATAGTATGTCCTTCAAGGCCTGGACTGCATAGAGGCACGGTTCTCATTTCAGGGCGTTTATGTGAAGCCAGGACTGCCCCTGATTCCATGTACCGTGTGTGGAGATTCTGGCAGTGAGCTCCCACCCCATCAGGGGCGCTTGGTGGTATGGAGATCTGATGATCCAGAGGAGCAAAGGATACTCTTCCAGGAGGTTGTCCTCCTCGACCACCAGGTGAGTGACTCTTTAGAGGTTCTGTCACCTTGATGGGAAAGGACTGAGGGTGAGTGGTTGTGGACCACTGAGTACTGAGCATCCACTGAGAGGTTCTCATGTGGAAACGTGCTGGGGTACAGTGAACACCGAGGATGCTATGAGACCCAGCATCCGTTGCATTGAGATAGCTCAAGCGAGCTGTTTTCCTGATGTATTGGGCCATCTGTAGGATAGAGCTCCTTCTGTCCTCTGGGAGAAAGGCTTTGCACAGGAGGTAGCCAGAAGAGTTCCTATGAAAAGGAGTTTCTGGGAGGCTGCAACTGCAATTTGTTGCGATTTAGCAGTACTCCTATGGTTGTGAGGAAGTCTGAAGTCTTGGCTGTGCGTCCAGAGTTCCCTGAATGGAAGGGATTGCCAGAAGTCAGTCGTGCAGATGTGGAAACACTTGAATTCCAATTTTCCCGAGATACGCTGTGAGAATTGCACAACACTTTGTAAAACTCGTGTCGCTGAGGATAGCCCAAAGGGCAGGACTCTGAACTGATAATGTTGACCTAACGGCACAAACCTCAGTTATTTGTGGTGCTTTGGGTGTATAAGAATGTGTTGGTAGGCATCCTGCATGTCCAGGAGGCTAGCCAATCGTGTTGATGAATCAAAGGTAGAAGGGTACCCAGGATATCATCTTGAACTTTTCTTTGTGAAGGAATTTATTTAACTTTCTGAGATCCAGAATGGGGTGCATGCCTCCAGTTTTCTTGGAACTAGAAAGTAATGGGAATGAAACTTGTGTTTTGTTGGTCTGGCGGAACTACTTCTACTGCCCTGTTGTTCAGAAGGCCTTGCACCTCGGAAGCAAGAAGGTCTGACTGTACTGCCAATAGCCTGGGCTGACGCTTGGGGGATGATCGGGGGTTCTGAAAGATTCAGCGAATACCCTCGTGGATTATCCAGAGGACCCATTTGTCTGATGTTATAGACTTCCACTGGTCGCAGAACTAAGTCAGACATCCTCCCACCGCTGAGGAAGAGTCCCCGGGCAGTTGAGGTGGGATCTGGGCCAAGAACTCACAAGGTGGCACTGGGCGCTTGGGGCCTTGTGCCTTCTGCTGCATTTTCTTTGTGGGTTGTGGGTTGTGGCTTTTGTTAAAGCGCCCATGCCTTTTGCCCGAAAGGACTGACGGTTGTGAAACTGATGCTTATTGGCACCACCCCCCGAGAGGAAGCAGGTCGAGCTGTCTTAATGGCCTACCTAGTCTTCTGTGTGGCCTCCAGAGCTTGTTCCACCTGGAGTCCGAACAGATGCATACCGGTGAAGTGTAAGGCCATGACCTGCTGCTGGGCATCATTCGTGAAGCCTGGAAGTACAGTCGGAGTGGCGATGGGGTACAAATGCCCGCCGCCTCGAGAAGCAGTATCGAAAGCGACATTGCAGCTTTAACCTCTTGGTTATTGGACTCGATGCCCTGGTTATGGTGTGAAGTAGCTCTGAATTAGTTTCCCATCAAAGCAGAGCTTCTACCATTTGCTTGAGCGTAATGCCAAAGAGCATACTCATATTGAGAGAAAATAGCCCTAGTAGCTGGCAATACGCACACCCAGGGTGGAGGCAGCAAGAAAAATTACTCACCTTAGTAATGTTGTTTCTTCTAATGGAGTCTTGCTGTATTCTGACAGTAGCAGTGAATCCCAACCTTCGAACTGCCCCGGAGATGAAAGAGTTAACTTTCCATGCCAGGCATGGACGCTGAGCTCGAGCTCGGTTGAGACTCTGTCTGTTGCTGTTAAACTCAAACCGTCAGATCTTTACGAGCTAAACTCACTAAGGTCTTGTGTGGAAGCTGTAAACCTACACTAGCCAACTGGCTACTAAACATAAAAACATTTTTGGTCCCAAAACAAAGACTCAAGTCAGAGACCCAAAAATGAAAAACACAACACCCACTCACCCAAGAAAAGGGGTGAAAACAACAAGGTGGGCACCTACTGAGTGCCAACACTGCCACTGCCCACCCATATCCCAAAACAGAGGTTCTGAGAGGGGCAGGCAGGGGAGGTCAGAATACAGCAAGACTCCATTAGAAGAAACAACATTACTAAGGTGAGTAATTTTTTCTTCAAACAACATGAAGTTTTGCTGTATTCTGACAATAGCAGACTACTAAGCAGTACCTCCATGGAGGAGGGACAGAATCTACTTAGGAATAGGCTCTGAAGCACAGCTGTTGAAACCGAGCATCACTCCTAGCCCGGATATCCAGGGGTAATGCTTGGTAAAAGTGTGAACTGTTTTCCAGGTAGCTGCTTGACATATCTCTAGAATAGGGATATCCTGGCAGCAGCCAGGAAAGCAGCTGTACCTCTGTAGAGTGAGCCCTCAGGCCTGAGGGTGGAACCTTACCCAGTTTTCATAACAAAATTGATACAAGAGACAATCCACCTGGCAATGGATCTTTTAGTGGCAGGTTTCCTTTACCAACCTCACCATAAGTGAGGAACAGTTGGAGGAGTCAAACCTGTGACCCTTGGTACGTTCTATGTAGTAGCTAAGGGCTCTTTTCACATCTAAACTGTGCAGCCTCCTCTCGCCAGAGGAGGAATGGTCAGTGAAGTACACAGGAAGAGACACAGATTGATTAAGGTGGAAATCTGAAACCACCTTAGGCAAAACTTCCTGTTAGTCCCGAGGACCACCTTATCTCTATGAAAGAAGATAAAATCAGGCTCCACTGACAAAGCTTGTAACTCACTTATGCATCTGGCAGAAGTGATGGCTACCAGAAACACAGTTTTCAAGTCAAGTACTTAAGCTCTGCTGAAGACAAAGGCTCAAAAGGGGTTGCATAAGCTGAGCAATGCAAACATTAAGGTCCCAAGCGGGGCAGGGTCCCTGAATGGAGGTTGGTGTGAAGCAATCCCTTGAAAAACTTGGAGAATACAGGGTGAGCTGAAAGAGAAGAGGGCTTACCTGCTGAAAGAAATGCAGAAACAGCTGCCTGATGCACCTTCAGTGTAGCTGGTCTAAGCCCCAAGCTATTTAAATAGACCATATAATCAAGGACTGTGGGCAGATCAGCAGACTCTGGGGAAATATGCTTTCCAGAGCACCATATGGAAAATCTTTCCACTTGGAATTATAGTAGCCCTGGTGGAAGGTTTCCTAGAAGCCTTCAGAATATCCATTACACCTTGGGAGAGGTGTAAATCAGCAAACTCTAACTCTTCAAGAGCCAGGCCTTGAGATTGAGAGATTTGAGATTGGTACCAAACCCTCCCTGAGCACAGGTTAACAGGTTGTAATTCCTGGGAAGACACAGGGAAGATGGACTGCTAAGGACAGAAAAGAGTGGATACCAGAGCTGTCTGGCCCAGTCTGGAGCAATCAGGATCATCTTGCGGGTTGAGATCCGATTTTGACTAGCGCTTTGAACAGGAGAGGGATGGGAAAAGCATACAGGAACTTCCTTCCCAACTGAGAACTAAGGCATCCAGGGGACTGAGCCCAACACTGGGGCCTGCAGCAAAAGAGGAAGTTGGTGATTGTCTGGGGCTGCAAAAATCTATCTGTGGGTGCCCCATCTGAAAATATCACCTCCAAGACCAGGGTTTAGTGACCATTTGTGATGGCCCTGGGATATCCTGCTGAGAGCATCTGCCAGGACATTGTCCTTGCCTGGGAGGTGAACTGCTGTGAGGGAGGTGTTCAGGAATAAGCCAGAGACCACAACTTCATTGCTTCTGTGCACAAGGCCATAGACCAAGTGCCGCTTGTTTGTTGATGTACCACATTGTGGTGGTATTGTCTGTTCTGACCTGATAACTTTGTTCTGAACAGATTTGGAAAAACTTGAAGTGCTAGAAATACTGCTCTGAGTTCCAACAGATTGATGTGAAACAGAGATTCCTCAGGGACCACAACCACTGGGTGGTCAGGTCGCCCAAGTGAGCCCCACCCCAAGAGGGAGGCATTTGTAGTAAGGATTAAAGAGTGAGACTGAGGTGACAAAGGAACTCCTTGTCTCAGATTGTTCTGATCCTGCCACCACTGTAGGGCCTGGATCAGGGTTGAGTCACTGGGATCAATTTGGTCAGAGGGTCCTTCCTTTGAGACCAAGAGGCTCTCAAATGGAATTGAATGTCCCTCATCTGAAATCTTGCTCCCTGCACCACTGCTGTGGAAGCAGCCATGTGTCCCAGGAGCTGTAGAAAATGCCTTGCTGGTCGAGACACCTGCAGGGGTGAATGAGGAGGCCAGAGAGACAAGGGTCCTTGCCCTGTCCAGTGGAAGGAAAGCTCTGGCCTTTTCTGTGTCTAGCTCTGCGCCTATGAAGGTGAGGAGCTGGACAGGCTCTAGAACTGACTTTGAAAGATTCAGAAGGAAACCCAAAGAGGTGAGCAGTTGCTGAGTTATCTGTAAGTGTAACTTGACTTGGTCTGGGGACTGGCCTACTATGAGCCATTCATCCAGGTAAGGAAGATGGCAATCTTTGCCTTCTTAGAGAAGCAACTACTACTGCCAGGCATTTTGTGAATACCCTTGAGCAGAGGTCAGACCAAAGGGTATTGCTCTGAACTGGTAATGGCCTGAGGGCAGCTCGAACCTGAGGTACTTTCGATGGGAGCTTCTGATGAGAATATGGAAGTAGACATCCTTGAGGTCCAGACACTAGCCAGTCCCCTGGCCTGAGAGAAGGTAGAATAATTCCCAGAGTCACCATTTTGAATTTTGGTTTTAAAAGGTGCTTGTTTAAGTATCTGAGATCCAGGATGGGCCGCCATTCTCCTGTCTTTTGGGGTAAGGAAGTACCTGGAGTACAACCCTTTGCCCTGATGTAGGGGTGGAACCCTTTCCACAGCTCTGAGAGCTAGGAGGAAGAGACCTCTGCCTCTAGGGCAAGTGCCTCTCAGGGATTTGCAGGTGGAAAGGATCTGGTTCTCATCTTTGGAAACATTTTGAAGCTGAGAACCAGTCCCTGGCTTACTACTCCCAGGACCCATTTGTCTGATGTCAGAGACTCCCAGTCCTAGACAAAGTAAGCCAGCCTGCCCCCTACAAGTAGTGGAGAACCAGCCCTGGCCAACCCACCAGGGTGCCTGTTTGGCAGGGGTTTTGGCTGAGGGGTGGAAGCAGGTCTGCTTGTACCCGTCTGCCTCTCCTCTAAAGAACCTCCTCTGGGTGTAAGCAGAAGGAGGCCTGGGCTGAGTAGAAAGGCCTATGAAAAGGCCTGCCCCTGCCCTGGGATGCTGCCTCTGAGAAGTGGCCTGCCTTTCCTTGGCCTGTGCACTCCTACAGGTGGTCTTATATTCGTCCATTTTCTTCATGTAATTCTCTGTCTGCTCCCAAACAGAGAATTACCCACAACAGGAAAATCCACGGCCTTGGTCTGGGTATCCTGTGACAGGCTAGTACATCTGAGCCAAGCCATTCTCTACAAGTGTCACAGATGTAGCCATGACTCTAGATGACACATCATTGGAGTCCACTGCAGCATGGAATTGCACCTTGGATGCCTCAATACCATCAGCAGCCACCTGCTCCAGCTCCTTGGCAAGCTGGCCTAGGGACCTGTTTTGCTAAAGCCATAACAGTGTCCCATCTGGATTTTTGATACCTAGCAGTATAGGCCATATAGTTGGCCTGTCTGAGTCTAAGGATGCTGCCATGTACTGTTTCTTTGCTATGGCATCAATCCTCCTGGAGTCCTTGTCTGGGGGTGTGAAGCCAAGGGAATATTTGCCTTATCACAGGCTGCAGCCTGCACTACTAACATGGCTGCATTGTTGTGTAAGGAACTCTGTATCTGAGCCTGACAATGTATACCTCTTGTCCATTCTCTTATCCACAGGAGGTATAGTATAGGAGTCTTTAAAATCTAAAATGTCTGTTTCCCAAAAGATTTATGTAAGGAATAAACAGCCTCCCAGACTCTGGGATATCCATCATTTCCACATAGTCAGGCTCTTCCTGGTCATCCACAGCTTCTTCCATAGGAAGCTGGAGGGTTTCAGTCACTTTTTATAAAACATGAAATGGGAGAGTTCGAAAGCCTAGGAGGAGACACTCCTGAAGGTCTGTCTGGGGAGATGTCGGTCAATGGGCACATCAGACTTTCAAAACCACATTCACTTTCCTCATACTCCTCTTCCTCCTTCTCCGGTTCATAAAATTCCTCTAAATCATACTCTTGAACGGTGAAACCGGCGAACGGCGCCACCTTACAGTGGTGCGGTTCGGTCAGGCTGAGAAAGCGACTGCACAATTTTGATCGCTGGCTATTTCTTCAGCGGTTGGAGGAAAGTTTGGCTCCACACAGCTGATTTTTCTTTTCTAGTTCTCTTAGCGAACCGACTCCTCAGAATCGGTTCTCCTTTTTCTTGAAGAAGTCTCGCCCTGGTCAGAGGGCACTCCTTCTGTCTGGTTGAACCGAACCGGCTGGCCATCTGGTTAAGCGGACTTTTTGGCCTCCCTTCCCTGAGCCTACCAACTCTCTTTCTAGGGTAGCTGCAGGAAATTTTTACAAATCTGGCAGTCTGCATTGAGGTGGTCAAACCCCAGACAATAAACACAGGTGGTGTGGGGTCAGCCTTAGCAAAGCGTCCCCACACACACTACAGTGTTGAAACCCAGTGGACCGGTTTTCTTTTGGGTTTCTCAGACATTGTGCCAGTCCTAACCAAACTTACCCTTTTAATGGCAATCCGCCAGGCAAGACCCTCTTATGGGTTCCTGACGTGTCACTGATCGTGGAAAACGTAATAAAATCCGTTTTTTTTAGAACCGATAAGAACCCGGTAACCACACTCTAAAGTACAAATTAAGATTTTCTAACAACTTGATCGGTTCAAACCGAACCGATGAACCATTTACAAGTGCCACACAGAACAGAATAAATATAACCTATCTAGTACTTACAAATACCACAGACAGAGACTGAACCACGACAGATTCTGGTTTTTAAATTCGATTAGAAAACCGAGGAAAAAGCGGTACTTTAACAGACAAATTGACCAAGCAGAAGGAGAAATCTCCAAAGCGACGGTTCAGTGAGCGGAGTAAAGAATCTGACGGTTTGAGTTTAAACAGCAACAGACAGAGTCTCAACCGAGCTCGAGCTCAGCGTCCATGCCTGGCATGGAAAGTTAACTCTTTCATCTCTGGGGCAGTTGAAGGTTGGGACTCACTGCTATTGTCAGAATACAGCAAGACTTCATGTTGTTTGAAATATAATTTGTTACCAGAAACAGGGCATGTATACTCCCACTTTACAGAGCCTATATAGACTACATTTGGACTATTGTTGACCACTATGGAGCCCAAATCTTAGATGTGACATCAATGTATTGGAAGTGGTTCAGTGAAGGGTTACCAAGATGATTGATAGCTTACAAAACAGATTATCAAGCTAGAATGAAGGATTTAGACTTGTATTCATTAGAAACTAGAAGAACTAGGGAGATCTCCTTTTGATTTTTAACATTAGAGATAATGATTTAATGACACAATTAGGAATGTCCCTCAATATGAGAGAATGTAATCTCAGGAGCCATGGGTTTCAATTAGCACTAACTTATCCAAAAGTAAATACTAGACGTTCTTTTTCACACAAAGAATTATATCAACATGGAATAAATTACCAAGATATTTGTTGGAATCAGATAACGTGGAAACTTTCAAATGTAACCTTGACAAATTTTTATTAAATGAGGTATAAGGATATCCAGATACTGGAGATATACTTATATGGGTTTAAAAAAACCTTCTGTACATCTAACACTCTTAGTAGTATGAAACTTAGTAGTAGTAGTAGTAGCTCTGAGTTAACCTCTGACTCGGACAGAGCTTCTACCATTGCTTTGAGTGAATGTCAAAGAACATATTTGTATTGTGAAAATAGCACTGGTAGCTGGCAATCCGCTGCGCCCAGGGTTGAGGCAACCAAGACTCTTACCCAAGGTGTCTGTCTTGCGAGATTCTTTGTTTTATAGAGACGGGCTGCAGATTCCTGAGGAGGACAGCCTTATCATTCTCTGCCAGGACCACAATGGCATTAGCAAAGGCTTGTGAGACCAATATGGGGCGATCCTTGGGAGGGCATATTTCCTGTCTATGGACTTGGCCACAGAAGGAATACGTTCTAGACTCTTCCACACCATCTAGGAAAGAGTCTCGAAGAGGAGGCTGTGCGGAGGCTTAAATCCATAGGGATTTCGGAACATGTAGATATTGGAGATGCAGAAGCTTCCCAGGATCGATTCTGTGGACTGAAGAGAAAGAGTGAATTCAAATTCTTGAACAGAGACTTAAAGGAAAGGTCTTCAACAACAGGCTCTGCAGGAAGATTGATTCCTGCTCCTGGGCAGAATCAGCATCAACATCATCAACCAGCCGAAGATCCGGATCGGGCTCAAAATCATCTCAGACAGTCCAGGAGGCCTGTATAGACAGGAGCGGGATGAAAATCAGGAGGAAGAAGAAGGAGAAATAATTGGGGTCGAAAACCTCTGAAAACTAGGCGGTGCCATACATATCCCGGCGCCGCCCGAAGAGATGGCGCTGAGAACAGAGAGCGGCGCCAACACAGAAAACAGCATCGCGCATGGTGCTGACAGGACCGCGACACTGCACATGGTGCTGATGCCACCCTGGCACCCGAAGGCACCGCACACAGCGCCGACAGGGTATGCGGCACCACAGATGGTGCCACTACCATGGCTCCGCAAAGGACCTCGGCACCGAGAAGCTGGCACTGCAGTCAACTGTACCATCGCAGAAGTCTGAGAACTGTGATTTGAAGTTAAAGGATGAATAATGGCAGGAGATAAAAGCATCGGTGTGGACCCTGCGCTGCAGCCATGTGAGGATAGACCCCCGGCGTGGAGTTGCGGTACCAAAGAAGGCGCCACGCAACTAGGAAGTCCTAACCGCCTACCTTCAATCTTGAACTGGCTGGACCGATGGCCCGTTGATGGACTGGCGGTTTGGGCAGTTGGGACAACCTCCAGCCCACTGCTCCATAAGAGCGTTTCAATGGTGAAACTGCTCATCAGAAACCCTCAATAGGCGGACAGGAGCTCCGGTGTCGAAGAGGCCAACTACCAGAGCAAGCCGTCGACTGCAAAGAACTGGAGACCGGTTCCTGACTCTAGCAACCGACCGTCGCACAGACCTACCAGAGGCGACCTCAAGTGATGCCGTTTCTTCTTGACCGGTGGGCGAAGAAGAAACTCAACAAATAGTTGCCATGAATAGGACCATTTCTTTTCTATTAACTCGAGGGACTGCCCATCCCCAAGCACTGGACCGTCCGTTGTTGGACCCCCCTCCGGAAAGGAGGCGGACCAGACCCAGCCCGGCTGACTGAACAGTTTCATCGAAGTCTCCATACCGTCCCTGCCCCACTCATGGTCGGCTTCATCAATGGGGGCTGAAGACTTCTCTCTTGTACAAGTAAGAAATTTATTAAATATAATCAGTACTTAGTGTGATAAAATACAAAATAAGAAAACTGAAAACTAAGCAGCTAGTTTGAAGTTTGACTCTGTGAGGGTGGCGTCGTCACTGAAGTGCACTCGATGGCGGGGAAAAAGGAACTGCAGCGGTTGAAGGATCGACACCAAGACCAGACTATACCGCTTATGCCTGGCTCACAGTGCCGCTTCCTCTGCGCCTCCATCTAGGTGCTGCCCTCCTGAAAAGTTTGCCCCGCTGGGTCCCAGCACCTCTGGCATACTCCCATCAGTGTGAATGAGTGGTAGAGACTTTATGTCCAGGAAGATCCAGAAGTCTTTCCTCAGTTTCTCCTTCACATCGTGGTCATGCTACCCAGTCCTCCTGCAGCTCAGCAGCTCCTTGTCACACAATAAAACTTCACCGGTCCAGTGTAGGCTGCGGGACAGGTAAATTAAATTCAGGACCAGTGTTGAATAGAAACACAGGTGTTGGCGGGGGTGGGGGGTGTTAAGGAGGAGAGCTTGGCAATACAGTGATACTGCAAAATGAGACTGCTGAATAATGCAGCACTACCTATTAGCCAAGAACAGCTCTCAACTATTTTTCCCAAGGTATACTTACCCATACAAAAATAAGCAAAAATAAAAAATGTAAATACATGATTTTGTAATATTTTTTTCTCAGTAAAAGCATGCCATTGTATAATAGCAACAAGGCACTACAGAAATGTGTGGTGTTGTGTAATACTATCACTTCTCAGGTACTGAGCACTTAGCTTGCTGACCTTGTGCTTCAACCCACCCTGAAGCATAAGCGTTACTACACAACACATACTCTGTTGTGCTACTTGTAAATTATAAACAGTCACCTGATTGGTTTTAGCCAATTAAATTCATTTGATTTTTTTTTTTTTATGTATTTTATCTCCTTCTCGACATCGGGCCCTGCTCTGTCAGGAGTTGCTAAGGGTATTATCCGCTGCCTACCTGGAACCCGGAGAATCCCCATGGAGCCTTGGCTATGTCCCCCAGGCAGGTGCAGGTGGGGCCAGTACACCCGATCAATTAGCTTTCATCGCGTCCCTCTGGTGGTCAGGCAGGCAGCAGTCATTAGGGCCCTATACCAGCTCCTTCCCTTGGCGCTCTGATATGTTTTCCTTGTTCCAAAGGGGTAGCTCATGAAGTCAAGGCGTCCCCACCGATGTCCTCCTCCCAACCTTCTGTGTGCTCATGTATTTATCGTGCCTCTGGCTTCCACAGAGGCCAGGCGAACCTGATCTACACCCCCACCCTCCCGGGAGAGGCTGTCTCAGTTCTCAATCCTCTCCTCCCCTGCCGACCCCGATGGCCTGGGCTTGTTCCCGAACCTGGGTCACCGGCGTGGCACGAGGTGTGGCATCCAGCACCTCAACCCTCAAGCGCCACCGAGCCAGCTCTAAATTCATTTGATTTTAGTTCAACTTTTATAATTTGTTTTATCCAATTCCAGCCCTTGGCAAACCCATCATGCTATGGGAGGATTCTATCAGTGCAATGGATCAGACTGTATTTGTTTCTTAGTTCATCTCACCTCCAACCCATAACACATATGACCCAAGGCAAGGTTTCAAGTACTGATGCAGCTGGCCCGTGGTGCTGAGGTTGAGGCACTGGGCCTCCCACACCTCCGCACGCCAGTGACCTGAGTTCAGGAGCGAGCTTGGGTGCTGGGGGTTGGCAGGGGAGGGAGGATGGGCGCCAGCTGGGCTGCCTCTCCTCTCCCGGGGAGGGCATGGGGTTGTCCGGCACTCCAGCAGCCCCCGCTGGAGACCAGGGTCATTGCAGTGGCACTGGATCCACCACGTACACTAGTGGCTGATGCAGGCAGGGTTGCCTTGTGCCATGGCGTCAGGAGTGCACCACGCTCTGGGGTATGGGACGGGGAGGGCTTTGAGGAACTTACACGAAAACCCCTCCCAGCCTGGATGGCGGCTGACCCTTCCAGTGCCTCTGCCACACGCCCAATGCCAGCTCCTGCCACTACCCTTTGCTCACCCTGGGTTGTAGCCATCAGGCCCAGCGAGGTGTAATGACTTTGAAGATGGCAGGGAACACGGTGGGTGGTAGAGCAAGATGGTGAGTGTAGTGGCCTGAGAGAGTTCCAGTGCTTGGGAGTGATGAACAGAGCGGTTAAAAAAAAAAAAAGTACTGATGCAGTGGTCACAAACCTTTCTTGCGTGCCTGTAAACTCATTTATGAGCACAGAGGAAAGAGCTGTAAGCCACACACTTTAGGAACTCGCACCACTGGATGCAGACTGCTACAACCTTCAATCAGGAAAGCTCTGTAGCCATGCAAGGTGGTGGTGATGGTGCCACCAGTGGGAAATCAGTGGAAGATCACTGAACAACAGAATTGTGCCTTGGAGATGGATCACCGAACATGGGGTGGAAGAAGGAATGAATGCATGCAGGATTGCTTTGAAGTATGGAGTGTGTGGGTGGGGGACCACCAGGACAGCTGTGTGTTGGGAGAGGGAGGCAGTGTGGACCAGATGATCAAGTGCTTGGTGCCACAAATGCAGTTACCTACTAGCAGGGGCGATATGTCCAGGGATGTTGGGTGCGTTCCTTGACTATGCCCTAACATCTGGAACAGTTATCTATTGCCACACTTACGATGGGGGAGGGGCATATCTTCCACATGATACCCACCAAGTATGGTGTATAGGCAGTTTTGGCCAGTGGTGCATATTTCTGGGCATAAACTGTGTACTGTGTGCCACCTCTGAATTAAATATTTTGTCCCTTCATTTCTAGTCCTTGACTACTAAACTTTTGTTAGACCAAAAGTTGGTATCCACAGACTGCTGGCCATCATTACCTGAGCTGCTGCTAGATTCTCTGCATCTTCTTTTTTGCTAGTTGCAGGGAAGAATACAATGTTGTCAATGGTCTGAATCAGTTCCAGCTGTACAACACATTTAATAAGAGTGCAGAAAACAACTTCTGCTCTTGAACTTCTGTGGGGAACAAACATGAAATGATTTCAAGACCTGAAAGAAAACTTCAAGGACAAAAATAAAACCTGTTGTGATCTGTGCTTAAGAAAGCTCTGTCAGTAATACACAATGGACTGAATTTCAACAGCTCACATAAGCATTAAGGCATGAGAGAACATGTTTTGCTGGGATAATGCCACACCTTGGATGCATCATCAGGCACGAGGCACAGCCAAAGTAACTCAGACACCCAAGAAGTGTTATTACTTAGCTTAATGCACATCTTGGACTGCCTTATTGTGATCATAACAACACTGGAGACCCTTTTTCCTTTAGACTGAATGCGGTTCTGTGGTGCAGCCCATCTCTCAGTGAGCTTAGAAGGAGACCAGGGTTTGAATCCTACCAGACACAAGTGATTACAAGGAGGCAGTGTGGTTACAACACCAGCTTGGAAACAGAAGACCACAGGTTCAAACCCCACTAGAGCCAGATACTCTGTGTGACCTTGGGCAAGTCACTTGGATGCAGGAAGATTTTGCCTACAGTATAGTACCTTCTCCAAGATCAGTTTGCCAGTCAAACTAGTCCAGGCTCAGTTTACCAACTGAACTGTCCACAATCAGTTTAGTTGCTGACCAAACTTATCCAATATCAGTTACTCAACAAAACTGATCCAGTATCAGTTTACCTGGTGAAGTGATCCAAGCTCAGCTTACCAGCCAGACTGGTCTGGAATTAGTTTGCACCAGAAATGTGTCTAACCACAAACCAACAAAACAAAAGCCAGCATTATCCTAGTGGTTAGGCCAAAGAACTGTAAACCAGGAGGTCTGTGTTTGAATACTGATTCCCTAATTTTCCTTTAACCTCAAATTTCATCCAGTAGTAATCCATAGCGGCATGTTGTTAGAACAGAAAATCTGCACTAAAGGATGTTAAGGATGAGGAACTGTTATTGAAGAAATATATCTTGACAGTATCAGATTCGATTAATTTTATAGTAAACTGATCCTGAAGCAGCTGCTAGTCACTTACCATCCCAGTGCTCCAATCTTTAGCGAGAAATGGGCAGAAGCAGGACACCACTGAAAAGCGAGATGTTGCATTTCAGCAGGGCTATCCTGGGTAAACAAATTGTAAACTAAATTATAAATCATGACATCCTTATTAGCCAATTAGGATTGTTTATTTCTAAACATTCCAGGTAATCTTATAAGTTATTGACATTACAGTGAGCGAGGCGCTCCTTTCCTCTCGCATAAGACAGTCTTATTCCATGAAGAGTGTCTCATGTGCAACTGTCCTGTAAATGGAGTACGTCCAGGTAAATGGTTTTAAAATGTTAACATGTATTGATCGATCTTGATTAATAAGATAGTAATACCACCAAGACCACTCTTAAGGTTGTAAGGTGGTCTAACACATCTTTAGGGTATCACAACTGTTCACCTTGGTTCATGTTCTCATACTCTAAGAATAGGTTCATAGGTGATTTATGAGTTAGGAGGTCGAAGACCTATAATAACTTGTCACTTTTCAGTGGCAATACACTCTCTCTCGGTGCCTATATAGTCATCCAATGATTTCTTGAATGGTTCCATGGAGCTGTGTCGTGAACCCATTCCAGCAAGGAGTTCCATATTAATACAACCCTTTGACTGTACTACCTACTTCTTTTAACAGTTCTAATTGGTTCTCCCTTTTTTTTTAAGCTATGTGACCTTGTGGTCCTATTGTTATGGTGCCTGCATAGTCCGTGCTTTCCCATGCTATCTCACTGTTTATAGCACTGGATCAGAGACACAGATCTCCTCTTGTTCTTCTGTATTCCATTGCACAGCCCCAGTTCCTTACTCTGTCCCTGTATGTTTTATGTTGCATAGTTTTGATTATCTTGGTTGTTTTCCATTGCACCCTATCAGTTTTGTACCCCTGTACTTTGAGCGCATAAAGGCGAACAATACTCCAGGTGGGGCCTAACCAGTGATGAGTACAGTGGCATAACTACAGATGGATCCCTACTCTTTATATTCCCAAATATACCCCAAGAACCTGTTACATGTTGTAACTGTATTCCTAGTGTGTGTATATCAAAGGATAAATTATCGGTTATAGTAACTCCTAGATCTCTTTCATTTATTGTTTTTGTAATATTATTTATTTATTTATAATTGTTTCTTGGGTTTACACTCAAGGTGCATAACCTTGCATTTCTCCTCATTGAATCGTAGTTTATTTCTTCTGATCCATTGTTCTAGCTGTTTTAAATCCTCTTGTAATTGGTGTGTAGCTGTGTCATTGTTTACTATGGCTAATCTTAGCTGTCATCAAGCGTATTTTGAACCACATGTGTTGTCAGAAGTTTGCATAGTTGATCACGAATATGTTAAAGAGGATGGGTCCCAACACTGAACCCTGGGGCACCTTGCTGGTCACCTCCCCAATTCAGAGTAACAGCCACTGATACCTACTCTTTGGCGCCTGTTATACAACCATGATGCCACCCTGCTACTACTTTTGGATGTAGTTGTATGTCCACTAATTTCTCAGTCAGGACTGTATGAGATACACAGCCAAAAGCCTTTGAGTAATCTAAGAATATAATATCCACTGGCAGGCCCTTATCTGAGCTGAGCTCACTGGTTTGAAGAAATGAAGGAGGTTTGTAAGACATGGCGCCCAGAGCTAAAACCATGCAGTGTAACGTCTGCATGTCCATACTGTCTGATGTGTTTACCTATATGGTATTGTATTATTCCCTCTAACAGCTTTCCAAGGACAGATGTTAAGCTGATTGACCAATAGTTTCTTATATCCTGCCTATCCCCTTTTTATAGATGGGTGTCACTGTCCGTCTCTCCTCTGACAGTGTGCTTCCTTCATCTAGTGAAGCTGCAAACAGCATTGTGATTGGGACCAGCAGATCCTCTGAATGTTCCTTGAGGAAGTTAGGATGCATGACATCCAGACCTGCTGATTTATCAGGTTTAATATTTTGATTTTATCTAATACGTCTTGATTGGTAACCATGAGTTCTCTAGTAGCGTAATCTACATTATGTATTGGTGTTATTCAGTATATCCTTATGTTGGTATGTACTTAATAAGTACTGATTAAATTCAATAGGCCATAACCTGCTCTTCTATAATGATCTTGTCTCCTTCCTTAATGGGCCAATAGTTTTCCGATTTCTTCTCCTGGGAGCCTACATAGTTAAAGAATTGTTTTGTTATCCTTAACAGATGTTAATTGAATTCAGGCTTGCTTTGGGATCTACTGATCAGATTCTTACACTTGTTTGCCTGTCTTTTATCGTGGTCTAGTTTGCCACTGTCGGATGTTGCTTGTACTTTCTGTATACCTTTTTCTTCCTAATATTGTGTTTTATATGTTTGCCAAACCAAGCAGGCACTCTGCCAGATTTATTGTACTTCTTTATCTCTCTGGTACATATGTTTAATGCAGCAGTCAACTTTCTGTGATTTTGGCCACTGCCTGCATCCAGAGTCCTTCAAATCCTCCTCCCAATTCCATGATCTTAGGATCTACCTCATTTTATTATAATTGGCTTTATGATAGCATTTGAGTATAGCTGCCCTTTGTTGCCTCTCATGCTGTTTACCGCCATACTAATCATGTTATGATCGCTGTCCCCAGGGGTTTAGCACCCTCCAGTTGTTAATGCTATCCATGAAATTACAAAATATAAGATCTAATTTGTTCATTCCCTTGTATTATCTGTAACAGCTTGGTCTAGGTTTTTGTATTATGGTCTCTATAAATCTGTTCTCCAAGGGACTGTACCTTTCAGAGTAATCCAGTTCATTTTGGGAAATTTAAGTCTCCAAAAGTATATAGCCTCCATTTATATCCATTTTGTCAATTGCAGCTAGGAACTTACTGTTTTCTTTGTTGTTTATCCTATACCAACTATAAGTTTTTGGCAGGTAGTTGGTTTCAACCACATTAGCTCTTCTTCCTCTATGTTGTTTTTATGTAATGTTATATGCCTTAATATTATCTGCTGATGTATAGCTATACCTCCCCACGTTTTTCTATTTGGTCTTTATGGAACAAGTTATACCCAAATATTTCCTTATCCCAGTCATCTGCCTATACCACATTTCAGTTACAGCACAGAGTGTTATCTTTTCTTTATCGATATATATTTAAGATCCTCGATTTTACTTCTTGAAATCCTTGTGTTTGTTTATTAATAGTATTTTAAGTTCTTTATAGTCATGTTGCTTTGTTTTTTATTTTTGGTGGCCCCTTAATAGTTTTCTTTATTTTGGATCCTTTCTGGGTAATCCTGTGCAAGATGGTTCCCCTCTCCCTGTTGCTCTAGTTTAAAGTATTTTAATACATTCTCGCGAAATGTTACCAAGCAGTTTACTTCCTGCTCTGCTGAGGTGTAGTCTGTCTTGACAAAATAACTTTTTCATCCTGAAACTTCTCCAAGGTTTTAAGACATTTAATTCCTTTATTAAGCACCAATGTCTCAGCCTATTATTTATTTTGACAATTTTCCTGTTTGTACTTTGATTAGCTCTTGGTGTTGGCAAGATCTCAGAGAAAATTGCCTCACCTTAAACCTTGACATTGTTGTGTATATTTCTTTTAGTGCATTAAATATTTCTTCTGCCGAATTGTGTCTGACATCGTTAGTCCGACATGTATCAGTACCAGAGGATTTGCAGGTGCCTGTAACATGTCCCGATACCTGCACCGAAACTGCAGCTAGTTACTGATTCTTTGCTTAATTTGATGGTAAAATGATCTGTGTATTTAATGACTGAGTCCCCAGGATAATACAGCTCTTTGTGGTTTTGGTTCTGTCCTATTGCTTGTTCTATGTGTCATTTTCTGTACCCTCAAAAACTCTATTTTCCTCATTCTCTTTTGGAGATTTGTTTCCATTTTCACTTAATATATGTGTTTCTGTTACGAGTTACTACACACGAATCCATATCGGTGGCAACATTCATTAACTCATTTGTTTCACAGTTCTATTTTCCACCAACTGGAGTAGCGGTGTGAACTGGTTGGTTGAGGGATAGTGAACTCCATTCGCAACTACCTTGTTTTTAGGTAGTTCACCTGCTCAGTGTGCACTATCGTATCTTCTTCATCTTGCTCTCTTTATCTCTTGCCTACTACTTCTGTATAGTTTTTCCCAGGAATGCTTGTGAGACACTTGCTACAACTGTAAGAGTGGTCTCGGTGTGATATTAACATACATAAAAGAGTGTCTAATGCAAACAGTTTCTAAAATTCTTGACTTTCTAAGTTCAGTTAACATAGTCCATTTCTTACATAGGAATTTCTCTAATACTCTGCACAGCAGAACATTTTTGTTTTGAATCGTTCCTCTTTTTTAAAAGAAATATTCATCAGGATTTAAGATATTATTTACATGAACAGTTGCAGTCTCTCTTATGGCTGTAGAGTTTCTTCTTAAGTCCTTTGTGTGCCAGAAAAGCTCAGCTTACACACAGTTCTCTCACCCAAGGAACTCAAGAATGCACCCTTATAACCATAAGGGACAAATGCTAACTGTACATATAATAAACACTGCAAGCTTTACAATGCCTTCTATTGTACCCTTCAAAGTCATACCTGAAAATGGGCATTTATTTGCCTAGTGTACCCACTCGGTTAAGAAAACTAAAATAAATTAGTTGCAGATCATGCTTTGTACTGAGATAACAGCATGTTTGGAACTGCCTCAAGACCAACTAGCTTTCAAAATATTTCTTATCCATTCTATAATACCATTTAAAGGAATTTTCTAATATTCAGGTACTGCTTACTTATTTTGGTACCTTAGGTCAGCAGAAGTCAGAGTGAACTAGCTTTAAAAGTTTTGGTAAAGCCTGCAAGTGGCGGGAAGGGATCACATTTTGCCCTGACAAGCTAGCCAAATGATTCCTTCAATTCCTATACTGCATGCCATTGAAATCTATGGGGATAATATTTAATTGCTTTTAAATGCACATTATTGGTACAGTGACTTTAAACAAGGTCTTGCATGGCTCATCTTAGTGGAGCAGTGGCCTTGATTAAAGTCACTGTAGCATTAATGCATTTAAAAGCAATGAATGTACCACACTGATTTCAATGGCAGCTAGCAATGTTGCTGAGGACACACTATCCTGCCTGCCTGAGCATGGGGCAGATCAGAGCTACAGGGCAGTGGAAGGGATTGGCTGGCCACTTGCTGGGGGCCAAAAATACAATC
The DNA here is from genome assembly GCA_016271365.2 of Neoceratodus forsteri. Taxonomy (NCBI): domain Eukaryota; kingdom Metazoa; phylum Chordata; order Ceratodontiformes; family Ceratodontidae; genus Neoceratodus; species Neoceratodus forsteri. Next base: position 983,489,329 of record CM057455.1, read on the forward strand.
CCTTCCCAACACTTACCGGCTTTACCAAAAGTTTTAAGTGGTGACTACTGCCAACCAACAATACCAAGGCAAGTAAGTAGTTTAATGAATGCATTAATAAACTTTAAAGCAACATTTTAACCCAGCATTGTCAATAAAATTATATTTGTCCTGATTTGAAAAGGAAAGTTACTTACCAGTAACTCTCAATCTTCTTACATATCCCTCTATAGACAAGCTCTTTGGTCTTAGACTGCAAGCATTACCACCACACTGGAAAGAACAGTTACATACTTACCATAACAGCAGATCTTTGTGAGAATCTCTTCATCAGGCCACACCTATGGAACTATAAATTAGCAGGGCCACACAGAAACTTTGCAAGCAGTTCACCAGGGCCGCCCGTGACAACTTCAGATGTTGGCTGTCATATAACTCCTCAGTTCCCGCTGGAGATTATGCTCGGAGGACCTCTATAGGAACCAGGAGAGAACCTATGGCTCTGCAAACCAGAAGAGCAGAGAACTATGGGCAGACTATCATGGAGAAGGAGACAGCATAAATTAGAGTCTCAGGCCCCTCAGGGGAATGAAGTGGGATGGCATGGCCTGATTAAAGAGATTCTCTCGAAGATCTACAGTTACAGTTAAGTAATGTATCTGTTCTATCTTCTTCAAGGATATCTCTTTCATCAGGCCACACCTGTGGAATGAGTACAAGCAGTACTGACTATGAACAATCTGGGGGCTGGAGCCTACAGGCCTAAGAAAGTAGGCCTTGAGCACAACAAGGCCAAAGCCAGCCCTTTTAGAGAGACAATGTCCATAATGTAGTGTTAAATGAAAGTGTGCACAGTACTTCAGGTGGCAGCAGCACAGATGTCTGCAGCAGACACATTCTTGAAACAAGCAACAGAGGTAGCCAAGCCTCTTGTGGAATGGCCATGAACCACACCAGGAAGTTCCCTACCATACTTCTTGATGCAGTTTACGAGCCACTTGGACAAGCACTGCTTAGAAACTAGGGCACCCTATTTGCCAGGGCAAATGGAACAAAATCTGCAAGGACTTTCTGCAGTCCTTTGTGTGATGTATATAGTACCCGAGTATTCTATGTACATCAAGAGTATGGAGCAATGTTTCTCCAGGATTGGCGTATTCAGGATAATAAACTGGCAGGTTGATGGTTTGCTTTAAAGTAAACTTAGACACCACCTTTGACAGAAATCTAGGACTGGTATACAAAGACATTGTGGAAAATCAAATAAGAAGGCTCACACATTGTAGCGTGCAGCTCTGAAGTCTTTCAAGCAGGCGTAATTGCACCTAAAAATAATGCTTTCCAAGAAGAATTCGTAAGCCACAAGTCATGAGCTAGCTCAAAAGCAGCCAAAGTAAGCTTTTCAGAACAAAATTCAGGTCCCAAGCTGGGACTGGATTATGGATGGGAGCTTCAGATATAGAATACCTCTCAATAACGATGGGCCACCTCCAGTTGGGCAACCATACGACCCTCACTAGGCACATGAAAGCTGCAGTGGCAGCCAGGTGCACTCTGACTGAGGAAGACTGCAGGTCTGCATCCAAAAGGACAGCAAATTCTCAGAACCTGGTTAATTGAACAGGTAAATGGATCTGGGTGATGAGAAGCAGTCCATAGAGCAAACTGCTTTCACTTCATAAAATAAGTGGATCTGGTGGAAGGCTTTCTGGCAGTCACCAGCACATCAGCCACTTTTGGGAAACTCCAAACCAGGCAAAGGGCTATGTTTTCAGGAGCCATTAATGAAGATAAAGAGATCTGAGGTCCAGATAGACCAGGGTTCCCTGTTCCTGTGACAGCAGACCCTTGCACAGGGGCAGAGGCACTTGTGGTTCCACTGCTAGCTGCTGTTGTAGCAGGAACCAGATCTGTTGAGGCTATAGGGGAACAATGAGTATCAGAGTTGCCCCCTTCATTTGTAGCAGAGCAGCACTCTCCAACTAAAGGGGTGAAAGCATACAAGAAATGAAAATTACGTACCTATAGTAATTCTTGATCTTACTGTATATCTTCACCATTCATCACTGGTGGGTACTATGCCGGAGGTGCCAAGACCCGACAGGAAGCTTTTAGCTTAGAAAAGCTTTCTCCCTCCTAGGAGGAGGGCTGGTAGAAGATGGCACTGCCCTTGAGGTTGACACATTCGTGGCGCTGGTGGGTTGGCCAGTAACCAACTCTGGCCCTCCAATACCTCAGTTCTACTTACCGGAGGAAAACAGATACAGAGAAAACAAGGAGCCCAGGGACAGGAAAAAGGAAAGGATATAAACTGATAAGGAAGCAGCCAACCAGAGAAGTAGGGGTTGGAGCCTAGCAGGTTCTGGGAGATGGGCCCCAACCTCTGGGCAGGCTAGGAGGGAGGAGAGGTGAAGAGGAAAGAAGAGGAGGAAGGGAAAGGAGGAGGAGGAGGAGATGGAGGGAGAGGATGTGCATCCACCCAACATACTCCAGAAGTCCCTGTGGGACCAAGAGTAGACTTAACTCTCTCGTCCATCACTCTACGAATAAAATCTTTTTATAACTGGGAGCAAGCCTAAGATGAGGCTACTGCATCCAGAGAACTGGATCTTCCCATGAGGAGAGGGAAAAGGCAAACCCTCACCAGCAAGAGAGTCTTGGCAGGCAGCATGCTCAACAGACCAGCAGCTAACCACAGGTCCACCAGGGAGGAGAAACCTGATCCCAGAATGATCCTTCTCCCCTTCTTCTGAGGCTGGAAGGTGGGGATCCCATCTTCAGGCCAAAGATCACTCATGGCGAGGGCAAAATCCCAGGGTGTAAGAGGATAAAAAATTCCAATATTTAGCACCATCAGGGAGGTGAGTTTAACCAGAGAAGGAAACCTCAATGAGTTTCCTAACTGGGAGTCCGGGGGACTGTGTGTTGCCAAGAGACCCAGGCAGGGGTGTCTTGCAATATAGAAAAGAAGTTTAAAAATGTATGAGGACGGAGAACTTCTGGCACCCTAGTTTCAGCAGAGGGGCCCTAGCTAGAAGGCAGGCATCCCGCCCAGAAGGAGCCTGAGGCAGGACTCTTAGAAAGGAAGACCCAAAGACCCCTCCAACTGTCAAGAGTGCCCTGGGAAGCCAAAGTAAAGAGGGAAAGAGGTCCTGCTTGCCATCCCCACCCTGAGTGGGAACCTGATGCTTCCAAGAAGTGGCAAGGAACATGAAGGTACCAGTGGGACTTTGCCCACAATTGACCTCAATTGGAGGGGAAGGGCAAGCAGGAGGAGGCACTGCCCAAAATGAGGCCCAAGAAAGGATGGTGGGTGGGAAGCAATGATGAATGGTGAAGATATACAGATCAAGATCAAGAATTACGGTAGGTGCGTAATTTTCATATCTTCACTGTATCAGTCTTCACCATTAAGTCACTGGTGGGTGAGTACCAAGCACCACAAATTGGTACCGATACCTCTCTGAAGGCTAGATAGCCTTCAGCCTCCTTGAGGGGACTCACAAGAAAAGACCCATCACGGGTCTGGCCAGACCCACTACTGTTTAGAGCCAGGACAAGTCTCCTGACTTGCATGAGAGGAAGGGCAGCCCCAACAAGTTCTTGCCTGGCCCTGCGAGAAAAAGCGAGGCCCTTGGAAAGGTAGAGGCAGTCACCTAAGCCGGGCCAAGGGTGACAACTGGGAGAGGTGAAGCCATGCCATCTGCCTAATGCAGAATGTAGATCCCACAATCCTGGAGGGCACCCGCTGGCGCTATAAGATGCCCATGCCTGGTCTCGCTAGCTCCAGGCTCTATGGAAATGGCGAGGGCCCACCTGGTTGCCTCGCTATCAGGCATGGTTGCCAGGATTTGTCCTAAAGAAGCCCACAGGTGCCTTTCACAGGCCATCATGTGTGCCTGATGAGCAGCTGTAGATAACAGAGACACTTGAGGTGAACTCTCCTGATGGGAAAACACTCACCATCGCCTATACTGCTCCAAATGAGAAGTCCCAAGGTACCAAAAGACCCAGGAGAAAATTGGGGAGACATGCTGAGGGTTGAAAGTTGAGCAGTATGGCCCTGAGGGCCGGAACCCCTCTGCCAGAGACTGTGGGAACAAGTGGAGAATCCTCTACAGTGAGGCGGCTGTCAGCCCTGCCTGCTCAAACCTCCCACGCCAGTGAAGGCCGAAGCCCTGGGGAGAAGATCCTGGTGAGGAGACCCGAGCTGAGCAGGCCCAAAAGATGTCCCTGTCTCCACCACTGCAGGACTCCGACCCCTAGATGGGAGGGCTGCCTGACAGAACTCAGAATCCCCCGGCCCTCCTCTGACCCAAAGGACTGAGACCTTCCCCTCAAGAGAGTCCCACCATGGCCACCGTTCTCAGGGAGGGGGACAGAGAGAAACCGACACCAGGGTCGGCCTCTGACTCTCCTTGAACTCCGTGTTGGCACTGAAGACTGACTGCACCAAAGCCATGGGGACAGCCCCGAGGCAGCATGGACCATGGCACCGACATCAGCTGTGCACGGACATCAGCACCGTCATCAAAGCGACACCGACATCAGCTGTGGGGTTGACCTCAAATTGGCGCCCAGCCTCTGGGGCCAACCAACTCGCGGCACCGACCCATGAAATGGCACTGACACCAAGCACGGCACTGACTGCGGTGCCACCACCACGTAACGGCACCCACCAAGGCACCGTCACTGGGCACAGCGCTGCAAGTGGCGCCATCACCCAAGTCCTCAGTGGGACCGACCCTAAGAACAGAACTCATGGAGGACAACCTCATGTGGGTCCCGGGGAGCCACTGCCGCCCGGAGTGCTTGGTTGCCAATCCAGATCAGCCTGATCATCCTCCAAATCCAAGGAGAGCACAGTTATCCCCACAGAGGCAAACCCCAGCCACTATACCCGTCCGCGCACCAAAACGGTGTTGGGAGGGGACTCTGCAGCAGCGAGGTTCGGCCTCGGCCACCGACACCAAATTCGTGCCAGGAGTCTAGGCCGACCCCTGAAGCTGAAGGCACCACTGATGCAGGCCCCATGCATAGCTGAGGCCTCGACACCGAGAGCTGGCTGGAACCGGGCCGAGCAATCCAGGCCGGTCCCAGTTGGAGGCCGACTGTTCTCCCCACTGCTCACCCAGGCATTCGGGCTCAGCGAGACCTGAGCCATCAGAGGCCTGCTCTCACCCAGTGCATGTAGCAGTGCAGGGGAGCCCATGGGACAGATCAAAGACCTTACCTTGCAGCCCTCATGCGACACCGACCACCGAAGGTTGGGGGGGCCATGGCCTGATCTCCTCACGTGGATCTCAAGGTGCAGTAATCCATTCTGAAACAGGTGATGCAACGATCCATGTCGTGGTTTGGACCTAGGCAAGTAAAGCATTGGTCATGCAGGTCTGTTATGGAAAACTGACTCACAGGACACCAACGCATAGGGAAGTCCCTGCCTTTGAAAGTTTCTGCCCCGAATCCGACATGATCCGGATCAAGATTGAAGTTACGGTGCTATCCTCAATGCTGGCCCTCCTCCTAGGAGGGAGAAAGCTTTTGTAAGCTAAAAGTTTTCTCCCGCTGGTTCCTAGGCACCTCCGTGTAGTAACCACCAGTGATGAAAGGTGAAGACTGATACAGTGAAGATCCTCCTTTCCAAGAGAAGGAAAACGATCTCACCAGAAGACTCTAAGCCCTGGAGCAAGAAAGCAGAAAAGCGGAAGTTTTGCATTGTGTGGGATGCAACCATTGATGACTGAGGTCAGCTGTTCCCATTAGTGCATCCTGGACTGTGAATTGTGACCTGCTTAGCCTGTCTGCTAAGATGTTTTGGATGCCTGGAATATGTGCTTCTGACAATTCTAGACTGTGTTCCATAGCGAATACCAAACTCTCATTGCTTCCTTGCATGGGGTAGGAGTGAGCCCCCTTGCTTGTTGATGTACTGCATCAGACTGGCGTTGTCCATCTGCACAAGCAAAGGACCTGGGGACAGGTGAGTCTGGAAGGCCTGTAGCTCATACAGAACAACTCACATTTCTAAAACATCTATGTGCAATGTGCTCTCCACTGCGGTCCATGAACCTTGTGTCTGATGGGATCAAGTGTGCACCCAGCCCATCCCCAAGGCATCTGTTGTGAGAATCTCTGGAGGGAGGGGATCAGGAAGGAACCCACTTTAACAGATTGCTGGGTTCCATCCACCACTTGAGCACTCTGCTTTGGGAGAAGTGACTAGAACCTTTTGTTCTCGATGTCTGTGAGGTTGATCCGTTAGACTCTTAGGGTTCACTGGGGTATCCTCACGTGCAGTCTGGCCAAGGACACTGTGACAATGGTCACTGCCATGAGGCCAAGGGCCATAGGAATGTTCTGGCTGAGACATATCAGCTGTTGTGTACCAGCTGTGCCTGGGCAATCAGGCGCTGGGCCCTGCTAGGACTAGGAAGGCTGTGCCTGGGCGGTGTCCAAGACTACTCTTATATACTGCAGTTGTTGACAACAGGTCAACACTGATTTGGTATATTAAAAGTAATCCCCAGAGCATCAAACAACTGCCTCGTTTGAGATAATGTGTGCAGGAGCTGATCCTGGGGTGGGCTTTCAAGAGCCCGTCAGTCAAGGTAGAGGAAAACACAGAGACCTCCTCTGTGAAGGGCTACTGCCAAGCATTTGGTGAAGACCCATGAAGCAGAAGACAAGCCAAAGGGCAACACTTGAATTGGTAATGTTCCCCTTGAAACAGTAATCGCAAGTATTTTCTGTAGAGGCTTCTGAATTTTGATATGAAGGTAGGCACCCTTCATGTCTAGGAACAGATCCAATCTCCTGCCTGCAGTAATGGCAGTAGATCTTGCAGGGTGACAGTTTTGAACTTTCTGTACTCTATGCAGAAGTTCAGTTCCCTGAGATCCAGAATAGACCGTGGGTCTCCTGTCCACCGGGACTAGGAAGTACTGAGAGTAGAACCCTGTGTGTCTTTGTGTCAAGGGCTCAGGCTCTATGGCCTTCTTTTGGAGCAAAGTCTGAATTTTCTCCTGGAGCAGAGGAAAGTGCTCTGGACGATAGTGAATCGGCACTGGCAAATGATCTGGAGGTGTGCCCAAAGTTCCAGAGCATGGCCTTGTTCTATAATTTCTAAAACCGAGGCATCCGTGGTCATCTCCTTCCACTAAGCTAAGTGGAGGAGCGACCCCCAACAACCACACCTGGAGGTAATGGTGGTTGGGGGTGTCTAAGTCAGGCGGAGCTGGTTGTGGCAGCTCCACCTGTGCCACCACCTCTAGGGGAGCTTTTGAATGAGCACCTGGGATAGGCAAGGCTCTGTTCCCTTGCCAGTACCTTGCTGTCTGTTTGCTGGGCGATGCCTGGCAACAGCTGGATGAAAAGTACCCTGTATCTACCCCTTGGTTGGGTATGGTAGAGGAATGCACCGATTTCAGGGTCCTGCCTGAGGCCTGAAGAGTAGAAAGAATGTCTTGGACATCAGAACCAAACAGCTTATGTCTTCCGAAAGGGCACTGAGAATAAATTGTTGCACGTCATTCGCTGACCCTGCCACCCTGAGTCATGACGAGTAACTCCTGAGGCACATGCCAGAGGCAGAAGCATCTAAGCATCTAAGACATCACAGGCTGTGTGAAGCAAATGCTTGCCTACACTGGCCTCAGCAGTAAGAGCCTTAAGAATCTCTTGACTGGGGTGCCTCTGGTATGGCTTGTGCCGCTGCCTTGGCCTTTCTCCAGAGGGTGTTCTGTTACTTAAATCATATGGGCCTGGTAGTTAGCAATACAAAGGCCCAATGATGCTGAGCAAAGGTCCTTTGCCTAACACATCCAACCTCCTGGACTCTTTATCAGGAGGGAAGGAAGTCAGGTGCATAGGTGCCCTTGACCTTTCACAGGCAGCATTAATGACCACACATAATACCTCAGGTTGGCTGGCAAAAATGGCTTCCCAAAAGGGCCATATACATTCTATCTGCCTTCCTTGGTATGGCTAGAATCACATTTGGCCTATATCAGGTAGCAAAGGTGGCATCCTCCAGAGCAGGGTGGAGAGGTGCCATGACAATAGGAGGAGAGTCAGGCAACTCCAGAATGTCTATTAGATTTTTCTTGGTAGATTCCTGCTCTTCTAGGTCAAAGCCCATGGCAGTTTGTAACTGCTGCATCATGGTGAGGAAAGTTGGGTCCTCTGGCGGGGACCTTGGAGTGTGGACCACCTAGTCCTCACTGCAGGTGGACACTGTAGAGCTGATGCCTCTCATATACTGGCTCCAGGCATAATCCTCAGCCTCTTCCTCCTCATCCTGCATTATTAAGTCAGGATTATACTCATAAACCTCATCTGGCAGGCTGGTGGTACTAAAGAATGCACTGCGATGGGCGGGCGCTAAGAGGTGACTGAGGCAAGGAGCTACCTAGGTCAGCCGAGGGAGGGGATTGGTAGGAGTCCCCATCAATGGACCCCTAGAACAGGGAGAGTAGGTAGCAGGTGTCTAGGAATGTCTGTAAAAGAAGACAGAACCACCTGAATGTCGGTGCCCATGTGGTCGATGGGTGCGCTGGGAGCAGTCAGCAGGGAGGCCGAGTCTCCAACATACATGGTGGACGCACCAGACATAGTAGACCTAGTAGTGCCTGCACCATGCTTCAATCTTAGCATCCAGTCAATGAACGGGGAGGAGTGAGTGGTGCTGCCACAGTAGCAGTCAGTGGAGCAGGGGAGGTCAATCTGGAATGCACAAGGAGGTTTCTCCTTTTCCTTGTCCTAGTGCTTATGTTTTGACTCCCTTACGACTTGTCTCAAGATTCAGAAGACATGGACCCGGTAGACTGGGCGGTGACATGGTGACACTCTTCTGCTGGAGCTCTTTCTCCATGTTGGCCACCTGTTGTTTTAAAATATGTTTTCTTGGTCCCTTTTGGCATCAGAGAATGAGCGAAGGTGTCTAGGAGCACCTGTATGCAGGCGAAGGGTGTTTCACAGTCACTTCAGAGAACACAGGAGCCTGCCCACATGCTGTGAGATATCCACTTATAAAGAAATCACTCTGGACTCAGTTTATATTAAAAGTTTGTTCGTACCTTACACCAAGGACACCACCCAGCCTCCAGCATAGGGTGGCATCCCTCAGTGTATGGTGTAATGTTTGTAGTAAAACTTTTTAATGTAAGGAGTCTAGAGTGAATTCTATAAGCAGATATCTCACAGTATGTGTAGCCAGCTTCCTGTGCCATTCCTTCGGCGGCGCCTGGTCACAGAATTAAAACCCTGGGCCAGACAGCCACAGTGCTACTGCCTCAGACGCTGGCGACCCAGGTTTGGGAATAGGCCTGGGTCATTGGAAGGCCGCCTGGGAGGTGGAGCAGAGCATCCGCACAGACACTCTTCACCTTTGGGACGGAGGGTGTACAGTTGTCGCTACTTTACTGCCCCAGTGACTACGGGGAGGTGCAGTAGGCTCCATCGGATCAGAGAGGGGGACATCGGCTTGGCGGTGCATGCGCATGTCTCTGTGCACAGTCCTGTGGGTATAGAGAACAGGAAAACACTGGAGCGTGCAGGATGCTGCTCCATTCTCACTGTGCAGCTGAACGAACCCCTCCCCAGACATCAAGTTAAAGGATCAATGGGAAAGTGAGGACCCGGAGACCCCACCCTGGGGTAAACCAGGGAGGAACACCAGGTGGAGGATGTCCCAGAGAAAATGAGTGACGGCGATGGGAGCAGGTGTGAGCCAACAGGGGCCTGTTCCAGAGGAGGAGAGAAAAGCATAATAAATAACAAACAAACAAAAAGGCAAATCTGGCAGGCTTTCACATTGTGGTCGGACCTAGGCAGTAGACGCGACATCGTGAGTCAACGGTGTAGATCTCACTGCAGTTGCAGCACTGGAATAATTTGCGGTTCCTTCAATGACATACAGGTCATTGTAAATCACTGTAAGTGATTACCACCTTTAAAGCGATTGCAGCAGTGTTTCCCTCAGCGGTCGACCAGTATGGTCGACAGCAGGAAAAGAACTGAGGAGAGAGGGGCTACCCACAGTTATATGGCGTCGACATCTGACATCATGGTAAGTGGACACTGGTGGACTGCTTGCAAAACTTCCATGTGGTCCTAACACCTAGTGGCTTACAGTTTCATAGGTGTGGCCTGATGAAAGAGACAGTCTCAAAGAAGATCTAGAATTTTGGGTCCGGAAGCGCTGATGTAGGGCGCCAACATATAGGTGCTACGCACATGCCAACACCATATACAGCATCGATGGAATCAACCAGCTCAGCACCTTAATTTTAATTCATACTTTTATACCTTTGCCAGCCTCAGACCCAGTCTCTGGCTTGATTAGGTCACACCTTTCCCGCTGTTTCTGCCAGTCTACTACCTGCCCCACTGTTGCCCAACCAGACACCTGGAAGCAGTCCCAGCAATTTCCCCATTTGGTGAAGCCCAGCTCTGGTGGTGGGGGCCTTGATCTGAGGATATCTTTCAGCAGGCAGGTTGACACTATCATTGGCACTGGTGCCTGACCAGCACTGACATCACAAGCGGTGTTAGTGCTAGAACCTAATGCACCATTTGTGTCACCCTCAGAGTTATCACCATGAACAGTGACAACAGCACAGTCGATACTGTTAGCCAGCATCGAAGGTTCCTCTGAATTAGATAAGGCCAAGGTCTCAAGCATGAATTCAGGGACGTCCACCATGCAGGGTGGGCGGACTTATAGTAGGTTCTTGGAATGCTCAGAAGGAGCAAGTGGTGCACCAGATTCTGCCACTGAGGACTGCAACACAATCCCAGTGTGGGTGGGTGGGTGTGTGTTGGGGGGGACCTTGCACCTTGGCTGACTGGTGGGGACCTCCTGGACTGATGTCTACCTCCAAAGTTAGGGGCTACTGCCCCAACATCCAAGCCCCAATACAGAGGTGCATTTGTCCATGCTGAAGCAGGCACTGCTGGAGTCAATGTTATGGCCTGGTTTAAAGCAGGAGACATGCATGATGCCAATCATTAGCGCAAATTTTCTTACTGCATGCGCACGAATGAAACAGAGGCTCTATTTGCCCTCTTTCTTAAACAACTTTAGCATTGCAGGAAAAAAGAAAATAAGGAGATGGCTGAGGCAGACAGTGATGAACTGAGGCGACAATGACTCGCTCACATGGTGCACACTTGACTATGTGAAAAACAGAACTGAGGTGGGTGAAGGAGCTACTAATGGTTATTAGGCATGCATCTCCAAGCAGTGTCATGCAGGCACCATGGCCATGGCCACTGCTGGCCCCATGGCCAAAACACCTGCTCTCACAGGGTCCTGGCACATCCATCTTACACCGAGAGTGGAACCCATTGAGAAGATTGATCCTGTGGTAGATCAGCCATTTCTCTCCCCAGGAGAAAAAAAACAATAGCCACAATAACTACAAAAAATTAAATAGCTAGTAGCCTAACAGTATGCATGGATGCAGGTTAGCTAACCTGCTATTAGCAACCTACGGTATGGTGCTAAACTCCTAAGGACTTGACGAATAAGGCACCTCTCCTGCAAATGTGAACAGGATTTACCTGAAATTAAACAAGTTAATATTCAAAAGTGCCGACATAATTCCATCAATTTTCAAAGTAAGTTGCAAATTCACTGCTTTGCCTACATTGATAAGGCAACTAACAGGTGGAATTAGGCGGAGATGTCAGGGTACCAGCAGGAGTATGTTGTATGTAGCAACTAATAGGGATATTTCCAAGGCAAAGGGATATACCAGGGCAGGGTGGGTAGGAAGGATAGTAACATGTTAATCCCTTGATTGGGAGGCGGGGCAGGCGTTGGCATGATCACCACTAATGACACTACACACCACACCTCCCAGGGACAGAACATGGAAAAAGCCAACTGTGCAGTACTGCCTGCCTCACTCTGCAGGTCTCGCACCACTGCCCTAAGGCAATCCCTGGACACTGAGCTAAAGGACCAACAGAGGAGGAGTCCCTCTGAAGGCACCACCTTGGAGGGTAAGACACGGAGGAACACCAGAGAGAGTACGTCCCAAGGGATGGGTGATGGGGCTGGGGCGGAGGTTGGGCCGATATGGCCCAGTCTGGGCTGGAGGAGAAAAAAAAGCAGACAAACTTTTTCTTTTAATGTTTTAGGACACAACCTTAAGCCTCTTGAAAGAGGGGCAACCTGAAGGAGAGAAAAAAGGCTGCCAGAAAGGTTGCCTCCTCTCTGGGATGAGCTGCCAGGTAGTAGACCTGGCCCACAGGAGGGGCATGGTGGGTGGATGAGTGGTACTTTATGAAGTTATGCTGGAAAATCTACAGTACTGTAACTTCTCTATCTTCCAAGAATCAATCTTCTCCATAGATCCCCACTCCGGGTGAATGTGTCGAGCTTCCTTTAACTAGGAAGAAGTCTGCTCACCCTGTGGCTCAGAGAGCATCAGCCCTCAGCATATGGTGAGAACCTGAGGGAAGGGGTTTGTTGGCCCACTGGACCAAGGGCTGTTCATGGTCAGGTGGTGGCTCCAGAGATTTAGATGCAGGAGTGTTCCCCAAAAGTTCCCATCTGACACAGAGGGAGAAGAAATGAGCCCGTCTGAACTAAGAGTTCAGCACCTTTCACTGGGCCAGAGGGGCTAACCTGGATAGGCAAAGACAAGACATTAAGTCCAGACACACAGTTGATCCCACAATCCTGGAGGCCTCCTTGTTGGTGTTGTATGATGCCCTCAATGGTGCTGAGCTGTTGCCAGGCCCGTAGAAATGTCCATGGCCTGCCAAACTGACTTGCCAGTAAACACTGCAGAAAGCAACTGTGCACTTGCATCCATAGATGATGCTGATAAGTCACTATATGAGCCTGATATGAGAATATGGTGAGAAGTGACCTAGACAAGTAAAATCTTCCTGCCTAGTGCATCAAAACTCCTAGAATCTGCACTCAGGGTACTCACTGGTGAAAGGTTGAACCCCTGCAGGTTTGCAGCACCTCAAATCTGTGTAGGATGGGGTGTATCACCAATAGACCCAGTTGGAGCATGACACTATAAAAGCATATTACAGGGACAGGAGTGGTACAAAAGGATGCCTTTAAAATGCCCTACTTGTATCCTCCATGATTCGGTGCCAGGGAGGAAAGATTGAGGTGCCAGTGCCGTGAACTTTAATGAGTCCTAGTGGCAGGGCAATGGGGAATGCTCAAGAATTCGCACCTCCCCATGAATAGCTGGTACAAAATGTACTCAGCAGCTGAGGAGTAGAAGGATAGATGATTCGTTATCCTAGGAGTAGATGTTGTTGTGAAAGGAAGCTGGAAAAACCCTTAGATGGTGAAGGTGCCCTAAAATGGGGCCTGTCTGACTCCCTGTACTAGGTTTCTACAGTCTCAAGCCAGAGACGATACTAGTCCTGCAGTAGAGGGCCTGGAGGCCTAGTGGTTACATCCAGCCTATCTAGCCAAACGTTAGGTAATTGAGGCAGAGGCCTACAGGAAAGAGCAACCTGGGATGTCACAGAAAGTACAGTTACGCAAGAACTTACCATAACAGTAGATCTTCACAAGAGGCTCTTGCAGAAGGCCACACCAATAGGACTAAGCCGCCAGGATCAATGGAAAACTTCTAACTAGTAGTCTTCCACAGGGGACTGCCACTGCCGATGTAAGTCAGTTGATGTCAGCCTAGCCTATATAGATGGGTCTCCACACACCTACTTCAGTTCTCTGTTGAGATCCCATACAGGCAGCTGAAGGAGAACAGGAGGTTTCCCGAGAGCCAAAGAAAGGCAGAAGTAGTAGGAGAGACAAAGACAGCAAGGGAAGGAAGGAGGAGAGAAAGCAGGGCCTGCTGCAAGAGCTTCTCTCGAAGATCTGCTGTTACAGTAAGTTCTTACATAACTGTACTATCTTCCCATAAGGAAGGTTCTTGCTGCTAGCCACACTGATGGGACTGAGTACCAAGCAATACAAAGTATCACCAGGGTGACACCACTGGGAGAGGAGGACAAGTCAGCAGCCAAGAGTTCAGACAGAAGGCCCTGAAGAACTGCTAGGCTAAAACTGGCCCCTGCGCCCAGGCGATGTCTACACTGTAATGCTTGGTGACAGTGTGGACAGAACTTCAGGTGGCAGCTGCAGAGATTTCCAGCAGACACATTTCTGAAACAAGGCGTGGAAGCAGCCATATCCCTAGTGGGATGGCCTTGACCACCCCAGTAGGGGTTTGTTGTACTTGTGGTAGCAATAAATAATGCAATTCGCTAACCACTTAGACAAACACTGTTGGGAAACAGGAGCGGCTCTCTCTTGGGGTAAATAAACAAACAACTGGTCAGTTAAGACTTGGTGCAGTTTGTTAATATCACAACATTCTGTGAACATTCAAAGTATGCAGCAATGCCTCCCGATTAGAATACACAGGAAAACAAACTGGCAGGTGGATGAATTGATTCAAAGTAAACTCCGACACAGACCTGGACAGATGGTTTACTCTCCTATATCTTTGTTCCAACGCATAGAAACTATATGAATGAACATATTACCCCGTTTACTATATTTGTTTCAAAATATTCCATATTTTCCATCACAATATTATTTCAAGTCATGGGACAGCATGATATCTAAATTTATTTGGAATAAACAAAACCAAGGATCTGTCTTACTATATTAAAATTATCCTTGACTCAGGGTGGGACCAACCTCCCGGACCTAAGAAAATATGCAGAGGCAGTGTTTCAAAAATCCTCCTATTATGGCTCTCTGACCAGTGTGACTCTCAGTGGAAGAAACTGGAATTTCATTTAAATGACATCCATGATATAAAATAAAATAATTTTCTCTTCTCCAGGAAAGACTCCTCCACTGAGAGATTTTACAGGTATCACCTCAAGTCCTAGCAAACTGGTTTATCGAGAGAAAGAGCCACTTCAACCAATCTTTGAATACTGTAAAATAATTTCAGAGGATGAACTTTTGATTCCAGATAATAATGATCTAACCTTTCTAGCTGCACAGACTGGGTCTAGAACAGGCTTTCCAATTCCTGGGATCAAATGGAATTCTATGTTTGAAGAACTAAAACTTAAATTTACTCTTCCAAGCGCTGACCACTTTAGATATCTCAAGTAAGAAATCATCTACTACGTAATAGAATAATACAGGTCAAACTAACTCCCTCCCCTTTTAAAGTTACTTCTAGATCATTCCCAGGGACAATGCCGAGTCATTTGATTGGTCACCTCTATAAAATGATGCAAGATCAATCTATAGAATCCACAAATTCAATATTATTTAGTTGGAACAGAGACTTAGAACTTGAGATATCTGAGACAGTGGTTCTCATCGTCCCAGAGCGGTCAAAATTACACCATCTCATATTTGGACAGAATACTCTTGGAAGTGTAGATCAAGATTTTTCAGGTCCCCGCCAATCTGACCAAATATCTCCGACTGAATTTGGGGTCTGTTGGAGGAATGTGGTTCTGAGATAGGCGGATCTGGCACACATACTATGGCAGTGCCCAAGACTAATGCCCTTTGGATACGTATTCAGGGAAATAAGGGAGGACTTGGAGAGTGTGTTGAATTTACGCCAAAATGGTACTCATGGCTATTTATCAGATCGGCCCCCCATGGACAAAAATACAGGTTACTCACCTATACCAGGAGTTCTAGGAATGGTATATGTTGTTCATTCAGCATTGTCTGACAGGTTTCTTGCTGCTTTAACTCTTGCCAGAAGGTCTTCAAGCTGGCTCCTCCCACCCACCCAGGTGGCACAACTCTCGGCTCCGCCCATGGCGCCAGATCTAGCCGCTGGAAGCCAGGTTGTGCACGGAGCCAGGAGGCCAGGTGGGTGGGATGAACAACATATTATTCCCAGAACTCCGTTACAGGTGAGTAAATACAGTTACTCACCTGTAACAGGAGTTCTAGGAATGGTATATGTTGTTCATCCACACTTATTGGCAGGTTCCTTGCCGCTTTAAATCTTGCGGAAGGTCTCAAGCTGGCTCCTCCACCCACCCAGGTGGTAAAACTCTCGGCTCCGCCCCATGGCGCCAGATCTGGCCCGCTGGAAGCTCAGGTTGTGCGTTGAAGCCGGGAGGTCGGTGGGTTAGTGAATGAACAACATATACCATTCCTAGAACTCCTGTTACAGGTGAGTAACCTGTATTTCTAGGACATGGATATGTTGTTCATCACACTTATTGGCAGACTCTAGCAGTTCTCCGGGAGGAGGGAGGCAAGACACACCCCTACTTAGGAAATAGAGACTGAGAACCGAGGCCCCAAAACCAGCATCCCGGCGTGACTCAAGGTCGATGTGGTAATGGGTGATGAAGGTGTGTGCTAACTTCCAGGTAGCAGCCGTGCAGATTTCCTGGATAGGGACGTCCCTGAAGCAGCTACCGATGCAGCAGGTATGGCGGGTAGAATGAGCTCTTATCCCTCTGGGAGGCTCCATGCCCGCCAACTTATAGCAGAGATCTATGAAGGAGGTGACCCACCTGCTTATCGTCTGCTTGGCTGCAGGTCTGCCAGGTGCGGCTTCAGCGTAGGTGACAAACAGCTGGTGAACCTCTCCTGAATTTCAGCCGTCGCTCCTTATAATAAGCGGCGCCTTCTAGGGTCAAAGTATGGAGCCTGTATTCGCCTCCGAGGTGTGATTGGGGTAGAAACACCGGCAGAGTCAACACCTGGTTAAGGTGAAGCTCCGACACCACCTTCGGAAGGAATTTCGGGTGGGGGCGCAGGACAACCTTGTCCCTGTGGAAGACCAGGTAAGGACACTCGATTCAGGCGCCTGGAGTTCTCCCATCCTTCTGGCTGACGTGACAGCCACCAAGAAGACAGTCTTCCATGACAGGTGAGAGAGTTCACACCTGCGCATTGGTTCAATGGATCGCCCATGAGCTTTGCCAGTACTCAGCAGTAAATCCCACAGAGGTGGAGGATCTAGCAACGGAGGGAAATGTGATCAAGGCCCAGCAAAGCAGACCACCTTTTCCTGCCACGACTGCTCCTCGGCCAGCGCCCGGTAAGCAGAGATGGCTGCCAGGTGCACCCATTAGGTCGTCGACCTAAGCGCCTTGACTAGAAAGGGACCATAAATAGTCAAGATGCTTGCCAAAGGACAGGAGGAAGGGTCCAAGCCCTTGCCCTGACACCAAATGGAAAATCTCTTCCATTTGAAGGCATAGCATTCTCAGTACGACTCTTCACAGGATGCCTCGACAACACATTGAGGACCTCGTCGCGGGAAAGACCCAAGGCCTGGAACTCTAGCCGCTCAGGAACCAGGCCGTCAGGTGCAGGGATTGAAGGTCCGGATGGAACACCTTCCTGATTGACTGAGAGCAGGTCCGGGCGAGCTGGAAGCTGCCTCGGGAGCCTGGAGCTGAGGCTGAGGAGATCTGGGTACCAGAACTGGCCAGGGCCAGTCTGGGGCTATCAGAATCACCTGCGCCTTGTCCCTCCTTTGCTTTGAGAAGCACCTTGTAAATCAAGGAAATGGGGAAAGGCGTAAGAGAGGCCCGGGTCCACAGCCTCGGGAAGGCATCCCCTGCAGCGAGCCCTGCTGAGGCGGGCATGAAACAGCCTCAGCCGCATTCTCCCTGGGGCAAACAGGTCCACCTGAGGTGTGCCCCAATGGGAGAACAGATCTTGTACTACCTCCGCAGGACAGACCACTCGTGAGATGCAGCCCCATCCGGCTCAGGGCACCGGCCAGGGTGTTGGAGCTCCTGCCACATGAATGGCTAGGAGATCCGCCTCCAGGCTGCGCAAGTGACCAAATGCGGAGCTTCCTTGCATAGAAGCATGGAGCGTGTCCCGCCCTGGCGGTTTAGGTAGTACATGGTGCGTGGTATTGTCCGTCTGGACTCGGACCACTGACCCCGAGAAAGCGGGCAAAGGCGGTGAGAGCTAGGCGGACCTCGGAGCTCCAGCAGGTTGATGTGGCATCGGGACTCCCAGGGGACCAGGGCCGTACGCGAGTGTTCCCCAGATGGGCACCCAACCCATCAGAGAGGCATCGGTCGATAGAGAGACCGCTGCCTGGGCGGATCAAATGGGATGCCCTCCTGCAGATGAGATGGAGCGGTCCACCACGGAGGCGTTCCACATCTCCTGGGTCACCATCACTAGCTGGTCCAATGGATCACAGCGTTGTTACCACTGGCTGGCCAGTCCCACTGAAGGGGCATGTGTCAGCGTGCCCAACGAGCCATGCTGGTACAGGCTGCCATGGACCCAGGAGGTGCAGGAGTCCCGGGCAGGCGCGAGTGCCCAACCAGAATGATTGGGCAAGGAGGTAAGAACCTCGGCCCTGTCCACAGGGGCCGTGCTCTGGCTCGAGAGTCGAGCTCTGCCCGATAAACAGAATCACCTGCTTGGCTCGAGTTCCGACTTGGCCTCGTTGATGAGAAGGCCGATTTGAGAACAAACCTGGAGGCCAGATCTCTGGACCGCTCCACCTCCCTGTCTGGAGGCTGCTATCAAGTCGTCCAGGTAAGGGTACACCAGGACCCCATGGCGCGCAGGAAAGCTGTCACCACTGCAATGCATTTGGTGAAGACCCTGGGTGCTGGAGACAGGCTGAAGGGCATGGCTCGGAACTTGAAGAGGATCCCTCCGCTCGGCGAAGGAATCTCCGATGTGGCGGACGGATAGGGGCGTGAAAGAACACGTCCTGCAGGTCAGAGAACAGAACCACACGCCGTGTTCCAGGGATGGTATTATCTGAGCCAGAGTGACCATCCTGAAGGTTGAGACCTTAGGAACTTGTTCAGGTTGTGTAGGTCGAGAATGGTGCCAGCCCCGTCCGTTCGAACCAAGAAGTACCTGGACACAAACCCTTGGTCTGAGGGAGGATCCGCCACCTCCTGATCACCTCCTTTGGAGGAGGAGAGGCGATGTCGGCCCGACGGGCGACAGTGAGCTGTGGACCCCGAGGCCCCGAGTGCGACAGCTCTGAAGGGTGGGGCCTGCTCGAATTCTAGAGGCAGGCCTTTTCCCACCACCTCCAGTACCCATCTGTCCGTGGTAATAACGGACCAGGCGGAAAGGAAGTGCCTGGGCCGTCCCACGGGGGAACCTGGGAGTGAGGTGGCGGGGTTGGGGCGACACCCTCAGCCCGTCACTGGGCAGGCTTGGAGGAAGGACCAGCCGAGGGACCTCCTGGGCCTTTACCTCCTGCTTCCTGTTGGAGGAAGCCCAGGGCTTGGGTTTGGGATGCCAAGCCCGAGCCTGCTAGGCCCTGACGTTGCTGGGCCAGGCGCGGCAGCAGGCGCAGAAGGATGAAAGGGCTTAGGCTGTGGTTTGCAGCCTTTGTCCTCTGAGCAGAAGAGACCGAGGTCAAGGTAGCATTTGACTTCTCGATCCTCTGCAGGTGACCTTCCACCCAAGGGCGAAGGGTCAGTCCCAAAAGGAACATCCGCCAACTTGTGCTGGGTATCCAAAGTAAAGGTAGATATCCTCAGCCAAGCCCGGCGACGCATAGCCACTGCGGCCGCCACAGACCTGGCACATGAGTCCCAATGTCTAAAGCAGTCTGGAGCTGCTGTTTGGCCACTGCCCTGCCCTGGTCCGCACCTGCCTGACCGTGGTCTGCAGATCCGCGGGAAGATGAGGGACGACCTCATCAGGGGGGCCCAACAGGGCATGAGAGAAATGTGCCATAGAGGATGGCCGAACTGGCAGCCTGAGACTTGAGGAGGAACGCCAGCATAGACTTTTCGCCGGCATAGTCCAATTTCTTGGACTCCTTGTCGGGAGGTTGTCCACATCCCTAAGCGTTTGCACGCCCGGAAAATGCTGTCGGTAACCAACCCTCGGCGAAGGGTGTTCGAAAAACCGGACAGGGAACCGGGTAGGGACCGCGCTCTTCCTAGCCATCCTGGCCGAAGGCGCAGGACAGGAAGCAGGGCGCTGCCAGGCTCCAAGGCCGGGCCCTGTATGGCCTCGGCCACGGAAGAAGAGCCTCGTGAGGGAATCCTCAGGTCCAGAATCTCCGTGAGGGGATACCTGGCCCGTTTAGAAACGGGTTCGAGCTTCATCCTGGTGGACTCGAGATGAGCGAAGCAATCCCAGGAAGGAAGAGGGCTATCGCCCACAGACTGTCCTCCTGAGGACTCCAAGTCCATTCGCTTGGAGAAAGGGAGGAATCGCACCCCGGACTCGGGAAGAGTCCCTCAAAAAACTTACCTCGGACCTGAGCCACCGCCACCTGCCGAGGTCGATGCGGGAGTGGGGGTGACAGACAGCCTATGGGGCAGTCCTGAGCCGACTGAGAAATTCTTGGTCGGAGCCCCAACTAACGGCTGTGGAGGCGGTTGTTCTCACGGAATCGGTGGGGCAGCTGGTTTTGGCAATTTCTGCTTGACTGAGTACTGCAGGCTCCTCGCGGGTAAAAGCGAAGGGGTTATTTAAGCCCGCTCGGTGACAGCCATAATGGCGGGGAAGATGACGGTGTCGGCTTATTCCCAGTCAGAAGGAGCTGTTGCCACCAGGTTCCTCATATCTTCGACGCAACTTGCGCGGGCCTCCTCGTCGAGGAGGAGGACGGCGGCGGTGCCGCTTGCCGCAGTGCGGACCGAGACCACCTATGGCGTGAGGATCGGCTGGACCACGAACATCGAGACCGAGAACCTCGGCTTTGCGAGGCGGTGCGAGGAGGTGGCCATGGGGAACGGCACTCCCTCGGTTCGGAAGAGTCAACGAAGCTCCGGAACCGGAGGCACAGGCGAGCCGCCAGGCTCCTCAACTCCACTGGGGAACTGGGGAGAGGGTTCTCGGCTTCTCAGCCGACAACCCGTCCAACGGTCGAGAAAAATCTCGACAGCGTCGGCGGAGTCTCAGTCAACTGGCCTGGCGGGGACACCGTGAGACCAGTGGCGAAGCAGTCGACTGAAGTCGACGACCGACAACTCGGGGAGGGATCTTTCCGCTCCCAAGGCGTCGACAGTGAGACTTACCTGTCTCTCTTTTGGACCGAGAAGCGGTCCAGAAGTTGGACCCTCACCTTTAGTCAAGAGGGTTAGACAAAGCTCCTTAAAAGAAGCTGAATAAGAGGAACCCAGAAGCGGGACAAATGCCACAGCTGAGGTAGAAGCGGCGCGCCGCCTCCTCTTCGAGGCGATCATCTGCTCGAGCTGATCCCCGAACCTGCCGCGGACACCGCCGACCGGGCCTCTTTGACTTTACCGAGAAATCGCTCTCGGGACGCCCAGTTGTAAACGGCAGCATGGTCTTCGAGGACGAGGGCAAAAAGGAAGAGCACAGGTCGCAGGGCCCGCGGGTCGCTCAAGGCCCAAACAGTAGACACACGCGGAGTGCGGATCCGTCCGAGATATCTTCGCCCACAAGGGCATCTCCGGAAACCGAGTCGACGTGTCCATCCGTAGCCGTGAGGGAAAGAAGGACCAAGTCTTTTTAGCAAAAACTTTTGATTTCGAAAATTCAAGAAATAAGAACCAGTCTTATCGCGGAAACGTTAAGGAGAGGAACCTGAGCTTCAACGGTAAGGAAGATCTGGCATCATGGGGCGGGAGCGAGTTTTACCACCGGGTGGGTGGGAGGAGCCAGCATGAAGACCTTCCGTAAGATTTAAGCGGCAAGGAACCTGCCAATAGTGTGGATGAACAACATATCCATGTCCCTAGAACCTGTATTTCTAGGGACATGGATATGTTGTCATCCACACTATCTAGCAGACTCCTAGCAGTTCTCCGGGAGGAGGGAGGCAAGCGCACATCCCTACTTAGGAAATAAGGACTGGAGAACCGAGGCCCCAAACCAGCATCCCGTCGTGACTCAAGGTCGATGCAGTAGTGGGTGATGAAGGTGTGTGCTGACTTCCAGGTAGCAGCCCTGCAGATTTCCTGGATAGGGGCGTCCCTGGAAGCAGCCACCGATGCAGCGGTATGGCGGGGTAGAATGAGCTCTTATCCCTCTGGGAGGCTCCATGCCCATCAACCTATAGCAGAGATCTATGCAGGAGGTGCCCACCTGCCTATCATCCGCTTGGCTGCAGGTCTGCCAGGTGCAGCTCCGAGCGTGGGTGACAAACAGCTGGCAAACCTCTCCCCGAACTTCGGCAGTCCGCTCCTTGTAATAGCGGCGCTCTTCTAGGGTCAAAGTATGGAGCCTATTTTCACCTCCGAGGTGTGATTGGAGTAGAACACCGCACAGTCAACACCTGATTAAGGTGAAACTCCACCACCACCTTTGGAAGGAATTTCGGGTGGGGCGCAGGACAACCTTGTCCTGTAGAGACCCAGATAAGGAGACTCAATGGAAGGGTGCCTGGAGATCTCACGTCCTTCTGGCTGGCGTGATAGCCACTAGAGGCGGTCTTCCACGACAGGTGAGATGTCACACCTGTGCATCAGTATGAATGGCTTGCCGATGAAGCTTAGCAAGACCAGCAGTAGATCACCGGAGGTGGAGGTTCTCGCACGGCGGGGGATAATGATCAAGGCCTTTGAAAAGCACCTGACCACCTTCTCCTGTGCCACGACTGCTTCCGGCCCGCGCCCGGTAAGCAGAGATGTGCTCAGGTGCACCTTAAGGGTCATCGACTGAAGCCCTTGCTGAGAAAGGACCACAGGTAGTCAGAATGCTTGCCAAGGAACAGGAGAAGGTCCATGCCCTTGCCTGACACCAAATGGAGAATCTCTTCCATTTGAAGGCATAGCATTTTCTGGTCGACTCATACTGGAGCGCCTCAATGACGCTGGGACCTCGTCGGAAGACCCAAGGCCTGGAACTCTAGCCGCTCAGGAACCAGGCCATCAGGTGCAGGGATTGAAGGTCCAGATGGAATACCTTCCCTGATTGACTGAGATCAGGTCGGGTGGGCTGGAAGCCGCCTCGGGAAACCTGGAGCTGAGACTGAGAGATCTGGATACCAGAACTGGCGGGGCTAGTCTGGGGCTGCCAGAATCACCTGCCTTGTCCTCCCTCAGCTTTGAGAAGCACCTTGTGGATCAAAGGAAATGGGGAAAGGCGAGAAGAGGCCCGGGGTCCAGCCTCGAGAAGACATCCCTCTGCAGCGAGCCCTGCTGAGGGGAGGGCATGGAAACAGTCTCAGCCTGCATTCTCCTGGAGGCAAACAGGTCCACCTGAGGCATGCCCCAGTGGGAGAACAGATCTTGTACTACCTCCGGCAGGAGGACCACTCATGGGACGCAGCCCCTATCTGGCTTAGGGCATCGGCCAGAATGTTGGAGGCTCCTGCCACATGGATGGCAAAGATCCGCCTCCAGGCTGCGCAAGAGTGACCAAATGCGGAGAGCTTCCTTGCACAAGGCATGGGCGCATCCCGCCCTGGCAGTTTAGATAGTACATGGTTGTGGTATTGTCCATCTGGACCTGGACCACTTGACCCACCCGTAGAAGCGGACGCAGGCGGTGAGGCTGAGCAGACCACTCAAAGCTCCAGCAGGTTGATGTGACATCCGGACTCCCAAGGGGACCAGAGGCCATGTGCTGTGTGATCCCAGATGGGCACCCCAACCCATCAGAGGCATGCCGGTCGATGAGAGACCGTCGGCTCGAGGCGGACAAGCAGGATGCCCTCCTGCAGATGTGCTGGAAGGGTCCACCACTGGAGGCGTTCCACATCCCTGGGTCACTGTCACTAGCTGATCCAAGGGATCGGAGTGCTGTGACCATTGGCTAGCCAGCCCCACTGAAGGGACGCATGTACCAGCGGGCCCAACAGACCACGCTGGTGCAGACCGCCATGAGGCCCAGGAGGCGCAGGAAGTCCCAGGCAGGCGCAGTGCCCAACCTGAAATGACTGGGCAAGGAGGGAAGAACCTCGGCCCTGTCCACGGGAGCCGTGCTCTGGCTCGTGAACAGTCGAGCTCTGCCCGATGAAGTGTATCACCTGTTTTGCACGAGTTGGCCTCGTAGATGAGGCGGCCAACCTGAGGCAGAAACCTGGAGGGCCAGATCTCTGGACGCTCCACCTCCGTTCTGGAGGAGGCTGCAATCAACCAGTCATCCAGGTGAGGGGTACACCCAGACCCTTTGGCACATGAGAATGCTGTCACCACTGCCATGCATTTGGTGAAGACCATGGGAGCTAAGGGAAAGGCTGAAGGGCATGGTCCGGAACTTGCAGAGGATCCCTCTGCCTAGGCGGAGGAATCTCTGGTGGGACGGGACAGATTGGGACGTAAAAGCGTCCTGGAGGTCCAGAGAGCAGAACCACGCCTCATTCCAAGGATGGTATTATCTGAGCCAGGTGACCATCCTGAAGGTCCGAGACCTTCAGGAACCTGTTCAGGTTGTGCAGGTCTAGAATGGGCGCTAAGCCCCAGTCGTTTGGAACCAGGAGTACCTGGACACAAGCCCAGGGTCTGGTGGAGATCCACCACCTTCCTGATCTCTTTTTTTTGAGGAGCAGGGCGATATGGGCTCAACAAGCTGACAGAGGCTGCAGACCCCGTAGCCCCCAGGCGATGGCTTGGAAGGCGGGGCCTGCTCGAACTCAGGGCAGGTCCTTTCCTACCAGCTCCAACACCCAGCGGTCAGTGGTGATAGTGGACCAAGTGGAAGGAGTGGCGGGCCGTCCTCACAGGGGAACCCGGGAGAGTGGCCAGGCTGGGGCGACACCCTCAACCTGTCACTTTGCAGGCTTGGAGGAGGGACCGGCCGAGGGACCTCCTGGGCCTTCTCCCTGCTTCCTGTTAGAGGCAGCGAGGCTGGCTTTGGGCGCAAGGCGAGCCTGCTGGCCCTGATGCTGGAGGGTGAAAGGACTTATGTTGTTGTCAGACCCTTGGCGTTCTGGGCGGAGGTGGCCGAGTCCAGAGTGGCATTGGACTTTCGATCCACTGGAGTGACCCTCCTCCAGGGCCGAAGAGGTCAGTCCCAGGAAGGGACATCCGCCAGTATATGCTGGGTATCCACCATGAAGGTGGATATCCTCAGCCATGCTCTCTGGCGCATGGCCACTGACCGCAACTGATCTGGCACAGAAGTCTCCAATGTCCAGAGCCGTTTGGAGCTGCTGTTTTGCCACCACCCTTCCCTGGTCCCGTACCTGCGGACCGTGGTCTGCAGGTCGGCCGGGAATGAGGATCACCTCATCCAGGGAGCCCATGAGGGGCGTGGGAAGTGTGCCATCAACACGTCCGAGCTGGCCTGGCGAGGCCAAAGGAGGGCATGATGTACCTTGCATCCAGCATAGTCCAGCTTTTGGACTCCTTGTCCGGAAGGCTTATCCATATCCTAGCGTTCCTGGGCAGCGGAAGCATGCTCGGTGACCAATCCCTCAGGCGGAGGGTGTTTCTAAAAATGGACAAAGAGCTGGTAGAGACCACATACTTCCTGGCCATCCTGGCTGAGGCGCAGGACAGGAAGCAGGCCACTGCCAGGCTCAAGGCTGGGCAACAATGGCTTCAGCCACTGGAAAGGCCTCCGTGGTGAATCCCCTCGGTCCAGTATCTCAGTTAGGGGATGCCAGCCCGCTTGGATATGGGCTCGAGCTGCATCCCGTGGACTCCGAGATGAGCGAAGCAGACCCATGAAGGGCGATGGGCTTTCGTCCATCAACTGGGCCCGGAGGACTCCAGGTCAATGGGCCTGGAGAACGAGGAGGTCATCGTCGGACTCGAGAAGTCCGAAGAGCTGCCTGGGGCCTGAGCCACCCTCCACCTGCCAAGGAGGTCGGGAGTGAGGGTGACCGACAATCTTGGGGCAGGCCTGACCCGACCGAGGATCATGGTTGGCGCCCGATTTCGGTTGTGGAAGCTCCACCACAATCGATGGGCAGCTGGTTTTGGCCGAACAACTGGCCCAGGCTTGGGCACCTCGACTACAGTGAGGGGTTGTTTGACGCTGGAGTGACACTTGATGGCGGGGAAAGCGATGGCGTCGGCTTGTTCCTGGACAGAAGTAACTGCGCCACATCAGGTCCTCGTAGCATCGATGCAATTTGCGCGGTATCTCCCCTTCTGGAGGAGAAGCGGGACAGACGGCGGGCGCCTTGCCGAGTGCTGAGATAGGAACCGCCGATGTCGCGGGATTGGCTGGACGAAAAGGATGTCCGAGACCAAGATCATTCGGTGTTTCCGGGGCGGGTCTGGGAAGGGTGGGAACACCCACTCTTCCCTCGGCTCCGGAAGCCTTGACTGGGGACTCCGGCACGGGATGCGCGGGCAAGTCTCGGTCTCCACCGGGGAACCCGGTGAAGAAGGGCTGTCAGCTTCACCAGTCGACAGCTCGTCCGACAGCATCGACAGGTGTCTCGGCCGGCTGACCTGGCCAGGGACACCGTGAAACCAAGCGGCCTTGATGCCAACCGACCGAGTTGAATGTCGACTGTCGGGAAGGGACCTCCTCCACGCTCCCACGAATGCCGGCGGTGGGATTTCCTTGAGTCCTTCTTTTTGGACCAAGAAGAATGTCGATGGCCCCTCTCCCTTCGTGGAAAGGGATTGGCAAAGCTCCTTAAAGAAGCTGAATATGAGGTACCCAGAGAGGTGGGATAAATGCCCGACCGAAGAAGGCGATGATGTGCCCGATACGCCTCCTCCTCGAGGGTGATCATCTGCTCGAGTTGCTCAGCCGAGCCAGCATCCACGATAACGCCTAGCGGACCTCCTTCGACTTCACGGTGAGTAACAGCGCTACTCAGGCGTGAAGCTGTAACCGGGCAGTGCGGTCTTCCAGGGCGTTGGCAGCAGGCGGCATAACTACGCGGGCGGTGGTCATAGTCTAGGCCGAGGGCAGTAGACACCGTGAGTCTTGAGATCAAGTCCTTGACATTTTCTGCCCGCATGGACACCGTGAAATCCGGAGTTGATTTGTCCATCGCGGCCGAGAGGAGTAACTTGACCCGAAGTCGTAAACTTTAGAATAAGTTTGAGCGAACGAAAATTAGGATCAGTCTACGCGGAAGCGTTCGAGAAAGGAACCTAAGCTTCTAGCGGTTAGGAAGATCTGGCGTCATGGGGCGGAGCCGAGTTTTACACCGGGTGGGTGGGGAAGCCAGCTGAAGACCTTCCGGCAAGATTTAAAGCACAAGGAACCTGCCAGACAGTGTGGATGAACAACATATTCATGTCCCTAGAAACTCTGCTTCCCGTTTTGCTAATGGCTGCAAAAATCCTTAACAAAGAAATGGATGACTAAAACAATACCAAGCACTAAAGAGTGGCGACGAATAGTGTATTCAATATACCAGATGGAAAACATTACAGCAAAACTAAATAATCAATCAGACAGATTTGCCTTTCTATGGCAGAGATGGTTACTGTACCAGGCCAGGATTGACCCTGAATTTTGTCCATAGCGGACGGGACCAGGGCGGTGAGGATATGAGATTTGAAAGAAGATGGTAAAGTGTTTGTATTTTAAGTAATGATCTGTATCTAATATAAAAGTCCTAAAGGCATTCTATACCTGTATCATATCAAACTTGAAGTTTATATAGACAATGATCTCATTGTATTATGTCTCCTGAATTAAAAGAAAGAAAAAACTCAATAAAAATAAAATAAAAAAAAAAAAAAAGTAAACTCCAACACCACTTTAGGTAAAACTTAGGATCTGATGCAAAAAGACACTGTCTTCTGGAAAAAATAATAAGACTCCTTACACATAGAGCCTGTAGCTCAGAAATACTTTGAGAAGAAACAACATCAACTAAAAGAGTGCTTTCCACAACAGAAAGCACAGCTCTCAACTATGGCTGGTTCAAAGGGAGGTAAAGTGAATTTCTCCAACATAAGTTGAGGTCCCATGGAGGACCGGTCCTGAATGGGAGGTTTCAGATGCAAAATGCCCCACAGAACATATGGGACACTTCAAGCTGGACAATAGCTTTGCCATCAATAGGTGCATGGTACACAGAGATTGGGAAAGGTGCATCTTAAGGAGGAGTATCCCAGCCCTGAATTTGAAAGGGAAGGAGGTACTCCAACACCTGATTTACTGGACAGGTGAAAGGATCCAACTGGCGGAGCGGCCCAAATGGAGAAATGCTTCCATTTCATTCGTAAGTTGCCCTGGTGGAGGGCTCTTGGCAGCCACCAGAACACCTGTGACCCTAGAAGATACCCTAAATGGGCAATAACTAGGTCTGCAGGAGCCATGCATGGAGATGCAGGGACTTGAGGTCTGGATGGACCAGGGTGCCTGACTCCTGGGACAGCAAGCCAGTGCATAGAGCAAGGGCACGGGAGGTTCCATTGTTAGCTACTGCAGTAGGGAACCAAATCTGATGTGGCCAGAAGGGGATATGAGAATCATCTCTGCCCTTCAATCTAGAAGCTTCAGCAGAACCCTCTGCAAGAAGCAGGAGGGAGCAGACAGAAAGCTTGCAGCTGTAAGCTTGTACCGAGATCGGGTGGAGGACCAGGAGGGACAAGGAGAAAAGTGAGGAAGGACCGTGGCTGTAGCTGTGGTAAAATCGGGAACAGGAAAAGGACAGCAGGAGCAGAGAGGACTTACCTCCGGGTAGTTGGCCCGCAAACTGAGGGAGGAGCTGTTGTCAGGTGGCTGCTTGGCACTGGACTGCGCGGCCTTGGTGCTTGGTGTGTTTGTTGGTGACCTTGATTTTCACCACCCGCACCACCTCCTTGTTAAATGCTCAGGAAAACCACTCTTAGGAGTGATTGGTCAACCAGGTGCAGAGGAAGAGGCTCGCTGGATAAGTGAAGGTGGAGCTAATGAGTGCTTGCAAACAAATTCCCTTTATGTGTTGCTGAGGGCTCTTTAGGTGCTGCTTATAATGTGCACTACAGGAAGGACATGCAACTGAACTAAGAGTCAGAGGCACAGGTATTAGCAAGGGGTATTGAAATTGTGAGGTTGGGTGAAATATAGCAGCCAAATAACGAGGTCAGGAAGAAAAAAAAAAGGAGGGATCTCGGGAGGGAGACTGGAACAGAGGAGCAAAAGAGGGGTGGGGTAAAGGAACCGTCGGTGGCAAACAGTGAAAGAGACAGGGTGGGGGCAAGCTTGCAAGAGGGTCGGAGGCAGAAATGAGAGGGTAAGGGATCAGGGAAGGGGGCAGAAGACATGGGGAAGAAGGATCATGGGTTGCATTAACTGTGGGTAGGCCACATTTATGGACACCCTGTGGAGAATGGGGGATGCCCAGTCTGTCTAAGGCTGGGACAGCTGGAGAATGAGATCTTAAGCCCTAAGGAAGGAAGTGTCACGGTTGATGAGAGGGCTGGTCAAATCAGAAAGGGAAGGGAATGGGGAGGCACAATCGCAACCAGGAGAAGATAAAGGATGGGGGAGGCGGGGGAGGTTAGGATAGGGAGCATGGGGCAGTTGGCACAAGCATGGGAGAAAAGGGTGCAAGAAGATTGGGAACAGACATACATGTGGTAGGTAATACAGCAGGCTCAAACAGAGACAGACCTCTGACAAAGGTGGTCAAAAGGAAAGGGGGGATGGGGAGGCAGCGTCCATTGGAATACTGAGTGCACGCGCTGCAGGAGAGGGTGGAGAAATAGGCATGGCAAATGAAGTGGGGCAGGAGGCTGAGTGCAAGGGGGAAGGCGAAACAGCAACAAAAGGTGAGAACAATGTGCAAGGATGAAGGAGAGAAGGGGGAATGAAGGTGGGAAGAAGGGAAGTGTCTTGGTATTAGGGGACTTGATACTAAGACGGGTCAGGTGGAGCAGCAGAGGGAGAGACACAGCAGAATCTGGGTGGAAGTGATGCCAGGAATGAAGGGGGAAAGGTAGGACAATCAGTGCTAAGGTATGTAAGCAGGGGAAGGGACAGATCTCACCTAATAATACACCTGGAGCAGAATGACCTGGCTGATGGAACAGTAGAGGAAGTGAAGGGGAGGTTTGAGGAATTGGGACCTCTTTGCGAAGAGCAGGAAGATTGGTCACCTTCTTGGAGGTACTTCCTGTTCCCAGGGCTAGAATACCAAGAAAAAAGAAAATACAAGAGTTTAATGAATGGCTGGGAACCTGCTGTTAGGAAAAGGGGTATGGGCTGGTAGGAAGCTGGGGGTGGGAGGACCTGGGAGAATAGCAGTCTTTATGCAAAGGATAGAATGCACCTGAATGAGGAAGGAAAAAAGGTACTGAAGGAAAGGATAGGGGAGCACACAGAAGAGCATTTAAATTAGGTTGGTGGGGTAGCAAGATGGATAGAGGTGCAGAAGTCTAGAGATGTGAAACCAAAGGAGCTTACCTCCATAATAGTGAGGTAACACGAGAAGGAAATACTAAAGGATTGGACATAAGGAGTGCGGGGGAGTCAGGGACAAGGGTTGGAGGGTGGTAACACCAAATGTAAGGAGTCTGGGGAATAAGGGGGCAGAACTACAGGCCCTCATGGTGGAAGGGGTGTGGACTTGGTGGCTAAATAACTGAAACATGGGCCACCAAATCCATGACTGGGACAAGACAGTTCCAAGTGACAGGCTATACTGAAGGTCAGGGGAGAAGGGAGAGCGTGGAGAGTGGCTGTACGTAAAGGAAGGATTAAAGTGTGTCTGGGAAGAGGCGAGGAGGCGGAATGCAGATGCTCTGTGAGGTACAACTCCAGGATCCCAAAAAGGTCACTAAAGTTGGGATACAGGCCACCATCCCAGTCTGAAGGGGGGGCAGGGTACTGGCAGAGCAGATCAGAAGAACTGTGGGAAAGGGGGAGGGTGTTGGTAAGGGATTTCAACCTGCCAGGGGTAGAATGGGAAACACCTACCACAATATGCAGAAGGAGCAGGTAATGCTGAAGCACTCCGGGATAACTTTCTGGTACAGTTGGTCAGCAAACCAACTAGGGAAGGAACACCCTGGATCTCGTGACTGACAAATGGGGAATGGGTGAAGGTGGAGGAACCACTAGGGAGTGTGACCACAGGACAGTTTGGTTCCAGTTACAGTTGGCTAAAGAGAAGGTGGCATCTGGAACAAGGGCACTGGACTTCAAGAACGGCAAGTTTAGGAGGATGAGAGAGGTGGTGCAGGGGTTTCTGGACAGAATTCAGCCAATATGGACACACACCAAAGGTGGAACCTGATAAAACAGGGGTTAGTGGAGGCAACGGATACCTGCTACAGGGCCCAGACTAAAAGGGCTATGGGGAAGAAACCCAGCTGGATAAGCAAAGGGGCGTTAGACGGAGTGAGGAGAGAAAGGGCAGCATGTAGAAGATTCAAAAATCAGGAGAGAGGAGGATAGGGAGGTGTATCTGAAAGAAGCGAATGAAGTGACCAGCAGGTAAGGGCAGCCAAGGCATCAAGGACGAGGCTGGTGTAAGGCAATAAAAGGAGAAGGACTTCTTTAGGTACATCAAAGAAAAGAAGTTGCAAGGACCTATAGTGTGAGAATTAAGAAGGAAGGGGATGGGTGGAAGAGGGATGAAAGGGCAGAGTGCTACGACTACTTCTGTTCAGTCTTTATATGAAGGAGAAGGGGATGGTACCCATAGTAGGAGAAGGATAGACACGGAGGCGGGGGATGGATGGAGAAATCACAGTAGAAGAGGTGTGGGAGGGATTAAGAGCGTTGATGGTAGACAAGTCACTGGGACTGGATGGGGTGCATCAGGGGTACTGAAGAGCTTGCAGAGGTCTGGCTGGCCTTCACAGACTTATTTAATACATCTCTAAACTCAGGTGTGTGTCGCAGGATTGAGACTGGCTCATGTGGTTCTGCCAAGGTTGGATCCAAGGGACGAACTGAGAACTATATGCTAGTAAGCTTGACGTCCATAGTGGGGAAGCTAATAGAGACCATCCTAAAGGAGGCTAGTGGCACTACTGGAGACCATCCAGGGTGCAGGACAGGATGCAGCATGGCACTGTCAAGGGCAAATCATGCCAGACCAACCTAGTGGACTACTATGACTGGGTGACTAGGCAGATTGATGGGGTCCATGCAGTGGATGTCCTGTACCTTGACTTCAGTAAAGTCTTCAACCAGGTCATAATGGGAGACTTGAAATAAACTACAGGGCACAGGAGCGGAGTGCAAAACTGGTGGGGTGGTTGGAGAATTGGTTAAGGGATAGGCAGCAGACAGTGGTGGTGGTATGAGGAGAGTTCTCATCCCCAAGCCTGTGACAAGTGGGGTCCCACGGGGGTCAGTGCTGGGGCTGATGCTGTTTGGCATATTGTACACACAACTTGGTGGTATCAGCAGCAAGATCCATCTGTTTGCAGATGACATCAAGATAGAGGGTGTTGGTGGATGACCAGGAGGAGGTAGCGAGGGCTACATGAGGATCAGGCAAGGCTTGGAAGCATGGTCAGGCAGATGGCAGCTGGAGTTCATTGCAAAAAATGCAAGGTGATGCACTTCAGAACAAAGAATCTGAGGAGCTACCATCTGGGGGTTTGACGTCACAGAGAAGGAGGAGGAGAAGGATCTGGGGGTGCTCATCATGGGGGCTATGGACAATTCCATACAATGCTGGAGGGCAGCAGTGAAGGCCAACAAATGCTGGGAAGCATAGCAAGGGCATAACCTTGAGAAGAGGAGAGTGATTCTGCCTTTATACAGATCATTGGCTGATCCACCTGGAGTACTGCGTGCAGTACTGCGCCCATATCTGCAAAGGACATTAGGCTGCTAGAGGGGTGCAGCGTAGGGCAACAAAAATTATTCAAGGTCTGCGGAAGTTGCCATATGAAAACAGACTGAGGAGTTAAGCGTGCTACGCTGGAGGAAAGGAGGGACGGGGATATGATTGAGACCTTCAAATACATGAAAGGATAATCAGGGCAGACACAGAGGTCTACTCAGGAGGAGGGTGGGGAGAGACACTAGGGGACATGACATGAGATTGGAGGGGCTAGATTCATGGAAGGAAATAAGGAGGCATTTCTTCATGGAAAGGGTGGTCGGAGGCATGGAACCAACTACCAGCAGAGGTGGTAGCAGGTAACACAGTGGGATGCTTCAAGAAGGGGTTGGACTAGGTGAAGGGAGGGTAATGGGGAAGGGTGGGAGGGAGGGCAGCTTCTGAGTAGGGGAGCTAGCTGTAGACTCGCTAGACCATTATGGCCTTTTCTGCTGGAAATTTTCATTATGTTCATAAAGCGAGAAGGAGGAAGACATACAGAAAGTAGAAATCACGTCTTACCGTAATTCTTGATCTTCTTGAACAAAGTCTCCACCACTCATTCACACTAATGGGACTACACCAGAGGAGGCTAGGGACCCCAGGAACCAACCATCTTCAGGAGGGCCAGAGCAGGGATGGGACTGTGCATGCATGGCGCTCGAGACTAGTTCATGCCATACAGGCTATCTCGGCGTTGACCCTCCAGCCGCCTCGGTACCTTTTTCACGAGTAAAAAACCTAACTTAACTTGGGCATGGAAGGTGCCGGATGACCCAGTGTAAGAATGTAAGAAGGTTTGACTAACAATGTCTTCACAGCCTGAACAACAAGGAAGTGAAGACCAAAACAGAATGAGTGGGCCGCGGGATGGCGGGTGGGTATGAATGAGTGGTGGAGACTTCATCCAAGAAGATCAAGAATTATGGTAAGTACATCATTTCCATATCTTCCTTGTCTAAAGTCTCCACCACTCATTCACATTAATGGAGAGTATTGAGCTAAAATACCCCGGAGTAGAGTGGTAGAGACAGAGCTCACTCAGGACAGAAGTCACAAGGACTGTCCTGCGAAGAAAGTTAACTGTCAGGCAGGGACATCAGAACACTGTGCTTTACAAGGTATGCACTGAGCTCCAACTTCGCCTTGCAGAAGTCTGTAATAGGTACATTCACGAATCTCTGCCAGGAAAGCTGCAACCGCTCCGTAGAGTGGTGAGAACCTGGCCTTCCAACTGGAGCCATGCCATGGATTAGTAGTGTTGAAGACATGCTACTAATCAAGCAGAAATACATCTCATGGCAACAGGCTGACCCAGCCAAGGCATTCGGAAAGATACAATAGTTGCTCAGATCGTATCTCTTCATTCTGTCGATGTAGAATTGCAGAAGCAGCTCTTAACATTTAGAGAGAGATAAGGAGCGCTCTCCTTAGTTCTGGAGTTAATGAAGTAGGGAGGAGCAAAACTTGACTAATGGTAACTGAGCCAGTGACATGTTGTCTACTGGCTCAAGATAGTCGAAAATGCATGAGGTGAACATTCTCTGCCGAAATGCAGACCTCGTTTGACAGTTCCACAAGGCACTCCAAAATTTTATCTGGTGGGCAACCAAAAGGGTCCAGATGGAACTCTGCACACCAGATGGTGAAGTGTAACCACAAGTCCTCCTGGTGAAAGGTCTATGCACGGCTAAGAATATTTCTACAATTGTCTGGAAACCTAAAACTTGCCCACTTTCACCTCCTCAGGAGCCTGGCATGGAGATGAAGGGCATGAGGAAGGATGGACCAAAGTTCCTGTGTCAGAGGGTCCGCTCGTAGAGGGGTCGCCTCAGGGAACTCTCTCACTGACTGTTAATCTACACAAATTATATCTGCAAGGCCAGTCTGGGATGATGAGAATCATCCTGCCTCCATTGCCTACAACTGAGCCGCACCCTCTGAACTAAGCGAAGAGGAGGAAAGTACAGGAGAAAGTACAGTTACGTAAGAACTTACCATAACAGGAGATCTTGAGAGAGGCTCTTGCAGTAGGTAATTACATATAGGACTGATGCCGGCAGGTGTCAGGACCCCACGGAAAAATTTCTAGCTAGCAGTCTCTGGCGGGGACCGATGTCAGTATAGAGGCGGTCCCCATGCCCACCTCTTCAGTTCTTTCCGCCAAGGGCCAAAGGCAAGACGAGAAGGCGGATATTTCCATCCTGGAAAAGGAGCTGAAAAAGCTTAGGGGATGGAGGCGGGAAGGTGTAGCCTGCTGCAAGAGCCTCCCAAGATCTACATAGCAGTAAGTTCTTACGCAGCTGTACTATCTTACTTTGAGAGGGCTCTTGCAGTAAGTAATGTACTATAGGACTGAGTCCCAAGCAGTCTAGAACAAGGAGAGAAGCAACGGGAGGAGGAAAGCTACTAGGAGTAGACCCTCTGGCTGTGAAGGTCTTAAGAAAGGAGACCTTGCAGAACAGCCAACTTTTGGTGGGTTATGTGATTTTAAAATAGCAAAAGCTGCAGTTTGTAATTGGATTCCAGACATAGCCTGAGGTGGGAGAAATTGTCTTCACAAGTCAGAGGTCTGCATCACAGGCAATTGTCTAGCTAGACCATTTCAGCATTGTTCAATTACTATAAACTAGTGGTGTGATCCTGTTTGAGACAGAAGTCCATCTTCTTCCAAGTTGTGTACAGGGTGTGCTTTTGAAACAACTGAGAAGCTGCATGGGATATACTATTTTGGACTAAATATCTGTAACTAATCTCTCTCTCTTGCTTACATCTGAGAGAAGTTTCCTCACTTTTAAAGTGGTATTGCTTTGTGTTTATTTTAGTTTTTAATTCAGGAAGGGTTTTTAAAACTCGTATCTTGTCAGCATCCTCAGAAGTGCTGAAATAACTGCATATTTGATTTTCCTTTGTGGCTAACAAACCACCAGGCTGTTTTGGGGCTGGAGAGGTTTACCTGTATCTGACTTGGATGTCTGGGTTTTCTCTGTTTGATTAGCAGGGTAGTTTCTCTGTCAAATTGTTGTGTAGGGTATCTTGCTGACAGGAAGGCACTCATCATGGCGGTGGGTGAGAGCTTTTAGCTGATTGTTTTGTGAGGACACAGTTGAGGCCCAACCCTTCCCACCCCTCACCCCACCCACCCTGGAAATAGTTCCTTTATACCTGAGGTTCTGACATCATTTCCTCGAGTGCAAGATGCATTTCACTGTCATATCTTCTCTAGCACACTGCACTGAATATAAGCATACACATTGTATAATATATATTTCTATATAACAAATCACACCGCATACTTCACACACACAAATACAAACAAACAAACAAACAAACAAACAAAAGGTAGATAAACATGTGGGGAGTAGTGCAATGTAATGGCTGTGGGGCAGCAGTCTTCCGGAGTCTTTCTGGGCTGAGATGCTGCCCTATTTGCAGACAACTATCTGCCCTGAGGGAGAAGTTGCCCGTCTTCAGGCCGCACTGGACAGTAGTAAGAAACCTTCCCCAGGCCACACTGGACAGTAGGAAGGAACCTCCCCATCCAGGGACACTAGCGCCACCACCACTACCTCAGAGGTTGCAAAAAAAGCACAGCAGTTGGACCAAAGTGGGCTCAGGAGGGTGAGGATGGTGGAACAGAGGCACACCCAGTCAATTGTTCCACTCCACAATCCATATACCATTCTGGAGAGCATAGCTCCCCTATGGATGCACCATGAAGACTGATGACAACTGTCACAAGGAGGCCCACAGGAAGGAGGCAGAGGACACCACAGAGAAAGGAAGCAGCTTCTGGTGGGGACTCACTATTAGGGTATAGAACTGGGGAGCTGGGAAAACTGAAGGTAGGTGCCTGCCTGGTGCCATGGCTTGGAGGGACAGGGCGCATCCTCAGGATCACGAGAACAGCTGCAAGGGATTCTGAGCTGGACATAATTGTCCACCTAGGGACAAATGACTTGGCTCATCATGAGATTAGAGCAGTGCAGGAGGACACTGCAGAGTTGGGAGGGGCCTAAGACAAGTAGCACACACAGTATCCTTCTCAGAGGTGCTGCCTGTCAAAGGCATGGGGAGGTGAGGGTATTGGCACCATGCAGTTTAATGAATGGTTGAAAAATGGTGCGGAGCACAAGGGTTTAGCTTCATTGGGGACTGGGGTTCCACCTGGAGGGACACCAGCCTATACTGGCAGGATGGTCTGCATCAGTCCAGGAAAGGAACAAGTCTTTTGAGCAATCGGTTTAAATGCTTCATTGGCAAGCTTTTAAACTAGTCAAGGGGGAGCACTGACAAGCAGCAGGAAAATCCCAGCCTCTCCTACAAAACAGGGTACTAAATGAGAAAAAGACCGAGGTAGAAGCGGTCAGTGGGGATGCTTCAACAGAAGGTAAAGCCATAAAAAATGGAGCAATGAATACCAATGCCCGTAGTCTAGGTAACAAGCTTCCTGAATTGAGTGGCCTTGATGGAGGAGGAACATCTGATATCGTGGCAGTCACAGAAACATGGTACACAAAACCATGACTGGGACATAAACATACCAGGATACACTATCTACAGGAGGGGCAGGGAGGGTAAAGAGGAGGAGGAGTAGTTCTTTACATGAGGAAGGAATAAAGCAACAGAACAAAAAGGGTGAAACGGAGGAGAAGAAGCACTGTGGGTAAATTTGGAGACAGGCAATGGCACCACCAACCGCATAGGGGTTAGAGCACAGACTTCTCTCAGGGGAGGAAATGGACAAGGAAATGGATAGAAAGTATACTTAGAATGGCAGAAAAGGGAGATATTGCTGATGGGTGATCTGAATATGCCAGATGTTAACTGGAGCGCAGTTGCAGCTGCCACTTCTAAGAGTGCAGTTATTCTAGATGCCCTACAGGGGGCATGCCTTGAGACAACTAGTCATTGCAGCCCACTCGAGAGGGAGCAATATTAGACTTGATTCTCTCAAATGGAGATGGAGAGAGGATCACAGATGTAAGTGGGTAGCCATCTGGGAACTAGCGAACAGTAT
Source organism: Neoceratodus forsteri (assembly GCA_016271365.2). Classification (NCBI taxonomy): domain Eukaryota; kingdom Metazoa; phylum Chordata; order Ceratodontiformes; family Ceratodontidae; genus Neoceratodus; species Neoceratodus forsteri. Next base: position 983,526,877 of record CM057455.1, read on the forward strand.
GGTTCACAATAAACACAGCAATAGAGTCAAGCAATACAAAGACAAAAGTACTGGACTTTAGGAGGGCTGACTTTGCCAAAATGGGTGAGAGCCTAAGGAATGCACTAGCAAATGGGCAGGAAGGAGGTGGAAGAACAATGGGAATAATAAAACTGCCATCACAGAGGTAATGAGCCTTTGTGTGAAGCAAATAAACAAAACAAGGCGATGTAAAGAAACCACTATGGTTCTCAAAGGAAGTGGCAGTGAAGGTTCAGAGAAAAGAAAGCATTCAGGAAGTACAAGGAATCGCAGAAGGAGCAGGATAGAGAACTGCATCAGTTAAAGCAAAAAGGAGGCTGGGAAGGCAGTCAGAACAGCAAAGGCCCAAACCGAGGAAAAGACAGCCAACTCCAGTTAAGAAGGGGGAAAAACCTTTATAGAAATACGTCAGGGAGCAAAGGGAGACCAAGGGAGGGATAGTGAGGCTTAATAAAGGGAGGGAGGGTGGGCAGAGGGACTGTGAAAAGGCAGAGATACTAAACAAATATTTTGCTCAGTATTTACAAATGAAGAGGGAGGTACATAAAACAAACAGTAGTAACACTCTGGATACAGAAGTTGAAACCAGTCCATTTACAGAAGAAAGGGTTCTGAAAGAACTCTTAAACTGAAGGTGGACAAAGCAATGAGGCCTGATGGGATTCACCCCAGAATTCTAAAAGAGCTAAAGGGTAGAACTAGTGACACCAATTGACTACCCTTTTAACAAATCATGGGAGGATGGGTGGTACCCGAGGACTGGAGGAGGGCAGATGTGATTCCCTTCACAAAAGTGGGAGCAAGGCAGAAGTAGGAAACTACAGACCTGTTAGTTTAACCTCAGTGATAGGGAAAATGATGGAATCACTTCTGAAGGAAAGAAATGTCGAGTATCTAGAGGCCAGAGGGCACAGGACCCTAGGCAGCATGGATTCACAGCGAGAATGTCATGCCAGAAGAACTGATAGATTTCTTTGACTGGGTGACCAAAGTAGTAGATCAGGGAGGGCTGTGGACATGGCCTACCTAGACTTTAGCAAGGCATTTGACACAGTCCACACAAAAGATTAATATACAAGTTAGCCAGCCTGGGAGTGGGTCCCAAGATGACAGCCTGGGTAAAGAATTGGCTGGAGAATAGGATACAGAGTAATAAAGTAAATGGAGTCCACTCAGAAGAAAGGAGGGTTACTATTGGGGTACCACTTGAGGTTCAGTATTAGGACGGGTCCTCTTCAATGTCTTTATAAGCGACATTGCAGAAGGACTGAGAGGAAAATGTGTCTCTTTTGCAGATGACACTAAGATCTGCAACAGAGTTGATGCACAGGGTGGGGTGGAAAGGATGAGAAGGGACTTGGCAAGGTTAGAGGAATGGTCAAATGTATGGCAGCTTAGATTCAATGCTAAGAAGTGCAAGGTAATGCACCTGGGAAACAAAACCCAGAGGAAGAGTACACAATGGGGGGTGAGATACTAACAACAACAAAATGGAAAGGGACCTGGGGTAGATCATATCAGATGATGGACAAGCAATGTGAGAGGGCAGCAAGGAGGGCTGGGGGATACTGGGATGCATAGGGAGAGGCATCACCAGTAGAAACAGGAAGTTATTATCCCTCTGTGCAGACAGCTGGTGAGACCCCATCTGGAGTACTGTGTGCAGTTCTGGAGACCCAATCTCCGCAAAGACATAGACAGGATGGAAGCTGTCCAGAGGAGGCAACTAAAATGGTGCAGGGGTCTGCACCTGAAGACATATGAAGAGACTTAAGGAGCTTAATGATAGCAGCCTCGAGGAAAGGAGGGAGAGGGGGACATGATAGAAACTTTCAAGCACCTCAAGGAATCAACAAAGTCCAAGAGGTAGCATCTTTCAAAAAAGGTGTGCAAGAACAAGAGGCACAATTTGAAGAAGATAGAGGCGGCTCAGAGGTAATTTAAGGAGTATTTTTCACAGAGAGGGTTGTGGATGCATGGAATGGCCTCCGGAGGAGGTTGTGGATCAAACTGTGTGGTGGAATCTTAAGCATGCTTGGGATAGCTCATATGGGCAATTTGGGGGTGGGTAGAAGAAGTAGGCTGCTGGTTAACTAGGATCTGCAGCTTATCCAGTAGGTAGGAAATGGGTGACTGGGTAGGCCAAGCGGTCCCTATCTGCCGTCAAATTCTATGTTTCGTATGGCGCAGAGGCAATGTCCAAACTGTAATGCTTTGTAAACGATGGACAGAAGTACAAGTGGCAGCTGTACAGATGTCAGCCAAATACACTCTGAACAAGCCGGGAGAGGCAGCTGACTCCCCAGTGGAGTGGGGTTTCTGACCTGGACCCCCAGCAGGGTCTTGGTTGTACTTAATCATAACAGAAAGTGATACAGTGAGCCAACCATTTAGATAGGCATTGTTGGAAACATGCATTGCCCTCTTTAGGAGCAAAAGAAACAAACAGTTGATCAGTCTTCCTGAGATCCTGCGTCCTGTTGGTGTAGTATCTCAGAATTGGTGAACATCAAAGCATGTAGGAGTACTTCCATGATTAGAGTGCTGCGAAAGAAGGCAGGCAACTCTATGGATTGATTCAGCGTGAGATTCTACAACAACACCTTAGGGAGAAACTAGGGACTGGTATGCAGAGCCACATCGCTCCTTGTGAAAAATCAGATACGGATTTGCTACATCAGGGCCTGAAGCTTGAAATCCTTTTGAGCAGAAGTAATGGCCACTAGGAATAGAGTCTTCCAAGAGAGAACTTTAGGCTCCTGCTGAGGCTGCTGGCTTGAGTGGCAAGCACAGTGTTTTCCAGAATAAAATTCAGATCTCAAGGAGGGGCAGGAGTCCGGATAGGGGGTCGCAAGTGGGGACCCTCTAAGAAAGGTCTTGAGACTTCCAGCTGAGCAAACGCCCTGCCTGGGGTAAAAGGGACATGTAGGAAGCCAAATGTTTCTATGCGTAATCTTTTAAGGATGAATGACAGATCCAGATCAAAGAGGTGTCACAGGTAATCCAGGAGCCGCCCAACAGGGCATGAGAAAGGCTATGAAATCTTTGGAGGCGGCCCAAATAGTGAACCATTTCCATTACACAGCATAAGTCGATCTGATGGAGAGCTTCCTGGCCTCCACTAGGATCTCCGCTACTCGGGGAACCCGATGGAGCCTGAGCTACGTCCTGCAGGAGCCACGTGTGCAACTGAAGGGACTAGAGGCATAGTTGGACCAGGGTCCCTTGATCCTGGGTCAGCAAAAGTTGTGACAGAGGAAGAGGAGGTCCTCTGAGAACTGTTGCAGAAGAGAGAACCAAACTTTCCTGGGCCAGAAAGGAGCGATCAGAATTACCTCGAACTCCTTCTGAACTGAGTTTCTGTAAGACCCTCGGAATCAATGGGATTGGGAGAAAGATAGACGAATCTGCTCAATCTAGAGAGACAGCGCTTTCTCCAAAAATGCAGCGCCCTAGAGCTACGCAGCAGCTGACATTTTGCGCTTTGAGGGGATGCTAACAGGTCCATTGTGGTATTCCCCAATGTAGGAAGATATCGCCTAAGACCCCCTGATCCAGTTCCACTCGTGGCGCTTGAGCAGACGACTGACTGAGTTTGTCTGCCAAGGTGTTCTCGACCCCGGGACGGAACTGCCGCTAGTGAAGGTTGTGCCGTACTGCCCAATCCCCCAAACTTGCATCGCTTCCCTGCAAAGAGGGTAGGAACGAAGTTCCCCTGCTTGTTGATGTACCAGACCACACATATTGTCTATCTGTACAGCCAAGTGACCGGAGCGGATGCAGAGCCTGAAGGCGTACAGTACTGCCTGAAGCTCGAGCACATTGATGTGAAGAGATTTCTCGAGCTTGGACCAGGAGCCCTTGGTCCTGTGAGGGCCCAAGATGGGCTCCCAGCCCTTGCCCGAGGCATCCATAGTCAGTGTCTGGGAGGGAGAAAGGGCGAGAGAAGGAACTCCCCGCAAAGGTTCTCCTGAACCATTCACCACTGCAAACATCAACCACAGGAGGGAGACCAAACGAGCTGGTCTAGGCCGACCACCAACTGATCCCACTGAGACCGAAGGAGTCCACTAAAGAGATCTCCCATGTGGAGCCGGCGCGAGGGACTGTGCGGATTGCACCGCCATGAGCCGCGAGGGAGGTGAAGGACCAACCTGGCACTGACCCGCCTCGCGGCTGGACAGCAGGCTGACCTGAGCCTGGAGTGTGGCTGCCCTGTCCGGTGGCAGGAGGCCTGACAGAGGTCGTGTCCAGGATTGCTTGATAAACTGGAGCCTCTGGATGGGATCAAGGGGACTAGGGTGGCTGATGGTATGCCAGACGGAGAAAAAAGCCCTGGGTAAAGGAAAGAGAGCGCAGGAGTTCCTCCTAGGTCAGGAGCCATCCTGACCAATCATCCAGGTACAGGAAAACCTGCACCCCTGGGTACGCAGGGTAGCCGCTACCACTGAAAGGCATTTGGTGAACACTTGGGGCACCGAGGAAGACCAAATGGGAGGGCCTTGAACTGGTAGTGGTCCTCTAGAAAGCAAAACGTAGTATTTGCGGTGGAAGCGAGATAGGGATGTGCAGGTAAGCATCCTGCATATCCAGAGTGCACAGCCACAGTCCCGGCTGAAGAAGGGGCAGGAGGCCCCCAGGGACAGCATCCTGAATCTCTAGTACCTCACTTAACAAGTTCAGGGAACTCAGGTCAAGAACTACCATATCTCTGACTTCTTCGGGACCAGGAAGAAGTGTGAAATAGTAACCGCTCCCTCTGAAGAGGGGAACAGGCTCTATCGCCTTTCAGCAAAAGTGCTAAATTTCTTCCTGAACCAGAAGAAATGATCCCAAGAGTATGACACGCCTTGGGTGGGGGTCCAATGGGGTTTCGAAGAAACTCTATTGAGTGTCCTTCTGCGATCAGCTGGAGCACCCAGGAATCTGAAGTTATCCTCTCCCAACCCGGGAGGTGGAGGGAAAACCTCCCTCCCACCGGTTCCTCTGCAGACCGCGTGGCTCGGCTGTCCAGATCACCCAGAGGAAGAAAGAAGGAAGAAGAAGGCTCCCTCTCCCGGCATGGGGAAGGAATGGACCCCTTGGGAAGCCCTCAGGGAAGCGTGTCCTGCCCCACCCTGGAACCAGAGGGCTCGCCCCTGGTGTCCGGAGATGGGGAGGGAGTCTGTCGTCATGGATGCATGGGAACTGGAGCCGGCACCGTCACCGGGAGACAACTCTCCAACTCTCTGGTGAGCTTAGCCTTGGCCTCAGCCCACCAGGAGGCCAGAGTCTCCTTCAAATCCACTGGCAGCTGAGGGATGGTGGAGGAGGAGGTGGATACAGTACTGAGTGTACCGGAAGGCACGTATCCATACCCAGTGGCCCAGGTAACCAGCGTCGGGTAGTGAGCCACGTGTACTCTTGCGTCGGATAGGCCAGCGTCGGGTACTGGGGCGTTGGATACTGCGGAGCCAGGAAAGACGGCGTCGGATACAATGGGGTTGGATACCCAGGAACCGGGGGGTCTGACGGAGCAGATGGCCCGGCCCGGCCGAAGGCCCCACGGGCAGGCCTGGAACAAAAGGCCCCGTGGGCAGAGGGCCTTGCACTGGAGCGGCATCCGGGAGAGGGATGTCGCCCGGCGTCGGGGCTGGCATCCGGGAAACCGACATCAGGTCATCCGGCCCAGTGGGAGGAAGGCCTGACAGGGGTGCAGCAGGAACCTCAGCATTGCCCGGGGATGGAGGGAAAAAAATCCCCGGGGTTAGGCTGAGGAGACCCAGGGTCCCCGGAGGGCAGCGAAGGCATGCGGGGAGCCGAGAATAGCGGACGTGAGAGGGTCTGGCGTCGGCTCGGCCGCCGCATGGGCGTTGGGCAAGCCGATGTCCATCTTATCAACGGAGTCCGGGCGGACGCCGGAGGAGCCGACGTCCGACTTAGCAGACCCATCGCCCGAGGCAGGTCGCGGGCGAGGAGCGGCCTGTCGAACGGAAGAGTGGCCGTGGCGCCGCCTGGCGGTCGCAGCGACTTTATCACCGCCCTGCGCGGGTGTTAGAGAAGCTGACATCCGCCTACCGGAGCCGCCAACCAGTAGGCCGCAGACGGTGACGGCCTTATCGGGGAGCTGAAGACCTCCAATAGCCTGGAGGCGCCTGGCGTCCGAGCGTAGCTAGTTAAGGGCTGACGCCACTGCGAAGCCCAAACGGCTATCATGGGAGCGTGTCCCCGGAGGGTTACCTGGAGCACGGCGACTCCAGCCAAAGTCGCGGTGGATGAGGAGCCCTTGTCCCAGTGTTTCTCCTTGTCCTTCTTCTTGCGATGGCCTTCAGGGGAAGTGGACGCCTGCTGGAGCTCTTTCAACTCCTTCTCCATGGAGGACATTTTCTTCTTGAGGATGTGGGCTTCAAGGGACTGCTGCCTCCATCTGCGGGTGGCAGCGTTGAATTTAAGGCAGTGCTGGCACTTGTCCACCTGATGGTCCGGGCCCAAACAGAAGAGGTACTGGGAATGGCTGTCCTTGTGCGGAAGTCGGGTGCCGCACGAGTCGCACTTGTTTTTGTGCTCAGAGGGTGTAGGGGACAACATACACCAACGAAAACCTGACAATTTGGTCGAATAAATTGAAAAAACGATGATAAAAACTTCCGATGACAGAGCTGACGAGCGTTGAACTTTACCGCGAGGTGCTGACATGAGCTAACTTGTACTCCGCGAGCTAACGGCAGAAAAGAACTGGAAGGCAGGTGGGGGGGACTGCCCCTTTATACTGACGTCGGGGTGGTCCCCCGCCAGAAACTGCTAGCTAGAAATTTTTCCGTGGGGTCCTGACACCTGCCGGCATCAGTCCTACATGTAATTACCTACTGCAAGAGCCCTCTAGAAGTAAGATCTTCTGGAGTGAATACATCTTGACAGAAGGGATTTCTGAAGCAGGATGAGAGGCAGATTTGCGTTGAGAGGGGACGGAGAGGCCAGGTCCGACTGCCCTACCTTCACGAACAGCGATTGCACAATGAATGAACTGACGCAATGTGCTCAAGGCACCACTCTCACCTCCCCATGGCCTTCCTGCACAGAGGGTAGGAGAGTGCTCCACCATGCTTGTTGAAAACATCACAATTTTGTCATCCGTCCAAAGTGGGATCACTTTGTGGCAGAAGGCCTCCTTCAGGACTTGGAAAGCATATAAGACAGCGTTCATCTCTAAGAAATGTATGAGAAGATGATGCTCCTCCTCCTGGATCCACACCTGAATGTGGAGGCCTAGACAGTGAGCTCCCCAACCGATCAGGAGTGCAACCGTGGTGATGGTGACCTGGGATTTCGAGGGTGAGGGTAGACCTAGCAGGAGCTAGGCCAACTGCGCCTACTTTGTAAGTAATTTTGTCCGAGGTTCTGTCATTTATGCGGAGGACTGCGGATGCGTGGTCGGAGTCCACTATATACGAAGTCCACTACATACGAAGGCATAAGTCCCAGCATCCACTGCATCGAAAAGGGCCCAGACAGAGTCGCTTTCTGTGAAGTAACGAGACATCTGAAGATGTTGTTTCGTCCGTTCTCCCGAAGGAAGAACCCTGACACCCTGGAGGTATCCAGGAGGGCTCCTATAAAAAGGAACTGCTGGGAAGGTGAATCTGGCACCTTCCCTGAATCAGAAAACTCCTTCTGGAAGAAAGCGACTGAGAAGTTGTGCTAACTGCTTCCTGAGACTCCAGCCCAGATGGGCTGGCTCGGAGCCAAACGTTCAAGAAATGAAGGCCTGAATACCAAGGTTATAGTGAACTCCTCCCTGAACAGGTACTTGTTTAACCTTTCAAGGTCAAGAAATGGGCGCATGCCGCCTGTTATCTTGGAACCAAGCAAAGGAAGTAGGAATCTGTGTTCCAACTCACCATGGACCAACTTCTACTGCTCTGAGACCCTGTCTTTCAGAGGAAAGAGGGTCTGACAGAGAGGCAATCAGACTGGGCTACCGCCTGGGTCTAGGGAAAATCTCTATGAAATTGGGACAGTATCCCTCTCAGACAATCCTGATGACCCATACATCTGCTGGATTGGACTTTCACTAGTTATAAAACCAAATCAGATGCCCCCCACTATCGCCGAGAGATGTCTACCTTAGACAGCTGAGGTGGGACCTGGGCCGGATCCAAGAGGATGGTATCGGGTGCTTTCGGGCCCTGTGCCCTCTGCTGCGATTTATTTTATTTTTTTTGCAGTTGAGGAGTTGGTTCCTGACAAAGGCTTCCAGGCTACCTTAAAAGGACTACCTGTTACGAGAATGACGATGGTGCTGTCCCTCTGAGGGGCAGCAGGAGTCTGAGCGCCCTCCAGAGCTCAATCTGAGGGCTGAACCAATAATCACTGCCAAGGAGATGTTAATCACCTGCTGCCACTGGTAGTCACCCTAGGAGCAGTGTCATAGGGGTTTATAAAGCTTTTAGCTGACTATTGGACTATATGCCCCTAGCAATGGAGCAGTAGAGTCCAGGAGGCTCTCAACCATTGAATTTAGTGTGTTCCACAGGGCATACTTGTACTGAGGACTGTAGGAACTCCAGATGTAGAAGTCTGCTTTGGTCCACAGATGAAATCTGAAATGTTATGGTGGATCCCATATCCCTGAGGTATAACTGAAAAGAAGAGCTGGGGTCACTAATGAGCAGCTAAGGTGAAGGTTGCAACTCTCCAGAGCTCCGCATCGCGAGGAAAATAAAATCCATTTTTCTGAATGTAAAGTCAAAATTTAAACTTCAGCAAACATCCTTTATGTACCGCTATGGACAAGTACCTGAACCAAGGGAAAACGTTGCGGCAAGGTGGCAAAAATTCAAAAAGAACTGCAGGACAAGAACAAGTGAGTGGATCTGGAGTAGGCCCTATCTCATTCTCTGCCTCCGAGCTCGACCTTAATCAGCCATTCAGTCTCGGACCAGGTTCTTGCAGATCTCACTCCATGATGGGAGAAGGTGGAGAAATCTATTACGGGGCTCACCAGTGAAGTAAAAAAACAGGCAGGGCACATTCAAGAGGCAGAGCACCGAATCTCAGACTTAGAGGATACTGCAAAAGAAGTGCCAGAAAAAAAAAAGCAAAGATGGACAGAAATAGAAGAACTGACAGATGCCTCAGACGATCAAGAGAACTATAGTAGATGGAATAATCAACGTATCAGAGGGAGCGGAGAAGGGTAACCTCATGGACTTTTGTGCAACTATACTGCCTAAGTTACTGAATTTTACATCAAAAACTGGGAAATTAAAAATTGAGAAGGCACAACGAGCGCTAGCCCCGAAACCACCGGCGGACCAGCCCCCTCGCCAAGTAATTTTTCGCTTACACCACTATCTTGATCGGCAGGCTCTTATGATTGCATACAGAAATCTGAAACATCTCACCTTCGAGGGGAATAAGTTAACGATGCATCAAGACCTCTCCTTAAGAATACAGCACAAACGGCAGCAGTTCAATACCTTAATGGACCAACTCAAAGGGAGAGGCCTAGAATTTTTCATGGCGTATCCGGTGGTGGTTAAAGTGAGATGAGAAACGAGACTGTCTCCTTTTGGGAGCCAGCCAAACTACAAGCGTACATAATTGAAAGGGACAAAAAAGAAAAAAAAAGAATGGATGAAGAGGCCTCATGAGTACATGGGGGATGCTATGAAGATCTTGGGACTTCCGTGTCTTCGGGAGGACGCCAGACCTTTGCAAGTAATAAGGGTTGTGGGGGAGGTGGATATATGGACTTAAATGGTACAGCACTTTCAAATGTAGACATTATCCGATCTTCTAACAACACAAACTGCCCACCTACAATGGCGATCCTTAAGAGCTAATATATTTAAGATGGTGCCACAGATTCACGGAGCCTTTTACAGGTGGCAATCCACATACAAGGATAGGGACAAGGACTCTTACATGCTTTGTGGGCAGGGGTTCTCTATGGGGAATCTGTGTTGGGCAACAAAATCGTAGCTCATAAAGAGGGGAAGAGGGATGTATAACAGGAAATAATAAAGACGGGGGGGGGAGGGGAAGGACAAGTATATTGATGCGGGGCTGCAGCGACCTTGGAGGGAACAGGAAGGTCCCTACCTTCCAGGGATTATACTGGGCGCTGCAAGTGATTGAAACATTACTGCATAGCACATACCCTGGATTACTCATGGGCAGTAGTCCCAATGGGAAGAGTAAAGGAAACTAAAGTGGGTTTACAACAAATGGTACAGATTAAGTGTTCTAAAGCTGATACGGAGGGAGGGGGGCCATAGGGTTTGATACTATAGTTAAAGAGAGAGAACGCAGAACAACAGGTTACTCACCTGTAACAGTAGTTCTAGGAGTGGTATATGTTGTTCATCCACACTGTCTGGCATTGTCCCTTTCCCCTTTAAATCTTGCCGGAAGTCTTCAAGCTGGCTCCTCCCACCCACCCGGGTGGTAAATACCGGCCCGCCCATGACGCCAGATCTAGCTCCGCTGGAAGCGGGGTTGTGTGCCTAAAGCCGGGAGGTGGGGTAGGGATGAACAATACTAAACCACTCCTAGAACTACTGTTACAGGTGAGTAACCTGTTCTTCTAGGAGCGTGGATATGTTGTTCATCCACACCTGTCTGGCAGACTCCAAGCAGTTCTCCGGGAGGAGGGAGGCAAGGCGCATACCCCTACTTAGGAATAGAGATTGGAGAACAGAGGCCCCAAACCAGCATCCCGACGTGACTCTAGGTCAATGTGGTAATGGGTAATAAAGGTGCTTGCTGACTTCCAGGTAGCGTCCTGTAGATTTCCTGGATAGGGATGTCCCTGGAAGCAGCCACTGAAGCAGCAGTATGATGGGTAGAATGAGCCCTTAGCCCTTTGGGAGGCTCCTCACCCGCCAATTATAGCACAGACCTATGCATGATGTGATCCATCTGCAATAGTCCGCTTGGCTGCAGGTCTGCCAGAAGCTGCTTCCAGCGAGGTGACAAACAGCTGGCGAACCTCTCCCTTGGTCTCCGCCGCCCTCTCCTTATAATAGGAGAGAGCACGCCTGAGGTCCAGAGAGTATGGAGCCTATACTCGGCGCTTGAGGTGTAATTAAGGTAATATACTGGCAGGGTCAACACCTGGTTAAGGTGAAATCTTGACACCACCTTCGGAAGGAATTTTGGTGGAGGCGGACAACTTTGTCCCTGTGAAAGACCAGATAGGGGAGTCCACTGAAAGCGCTCTGAGCCCTCGTTCTTTCTGGCTGGACGTGGATAGCCACCAAGAAGGCCGCCTTCCACGACAAGTGCGAAGTGCAGACTTGTGCATGGGTCTCGAATGGCTTGCCCATGAGCTTGCCAAACCAGCAAAAGATCCCACGGAGGTGGAGGTTCACGCATCGAGGGGATATGTGTCCAGGCCTTGAAAAGTGCCCCGACCACCTTTTCCTGAGTTAACGCCGGCTGACCCGACCTGCGCCTGTAATGACATATATTGCTAGGTGCACCCTAAGGGTCGATGACCAAGACCCCTTTGAGAGGGACCAAAGGTAGTCTAGAATGTTAGCCACCGAGCAGGATAAGGGGTCCAGACCTTACTCCCGACACCAAATGGAAAATCTCTTCCATTTGAAGGCATAACATTTCCTGGTCGATTCTTTTTCGAGATGCCTCCACCACGGTGTAGACATCCTCAGAAAGACCCAAAGCCTGGAACCTAGCCACCAGGAACCAGGCTGTGAGGTGCAGGATTGAAGGTCCAGATGAAGGACCTTCCCTGGTTCAAGAGATATCAGGTCCAGGCGGTACTGAGCCAGTCCGGGTCCTGTAGCTGAGGCTGAGGAGATCTGGATACCAGAACTGGCATGGCCAATCTGGGGCTACCAGGATCACCTTCACCTTGTCCTTCCTCACCTTGAGTAACACCTTGTGGATCAAGGGAAATGGAGGAAAGGCGTAAGAGGCCTGGGGTCCATGGCCCTCGAAGGCATCCCCTGCAGCGAGCCCTGCTGAGGGGGCGGGCATGGAACAGCCTCAGCTTGTGTTCTCTCCTGGAGGCAAACAGGTCTCACCAATGGTTTGCCCTAACGAGAACAGTAGTAGGCTACCTCTGGATGGAGGACCACTTGGGATGTCTGGCCTAAGCTGCTGAGAGCATCCGCCAGTTGGTTCGCGACTCTGCCACATGGATGGCTAGGAGATCCGCCTCCAGCCGGCTGGACGGCTGTCCAGATCCGAGCGCCTCCTTGCATAGCAGACGGGAGTGCGTGCCGCCCTGTTTGTTGAGGTAGTACATGGTCGGGTATTGTCCATCTGACTGAACCACTTGACCCGGAGCTGAGGAGCGAAAGCTGACAGAGCCAGTCTGACTGCCCTGAGCTCCAACAGGTTGATGTGGCATCGACCTCTGGGTCCAGAACCCGTGAACCCTGTATTCCCCATGGGGCCCCCCAGCCCGTGAGAGAGGCATCGGTCGAAGGACGCACTGCCGGCCCGTGCGACAAATGGGATCCCTTCCAGCAGATGATTCAGGACGGTCCACCATTGTAGGGCGCCCCACATCCCCTGGGTGACCATGACCAGCTGGCTCTAAAAGACTTCTGACGCTGAGACCACTGGGCGGCGAGCTCCCACTGGAGGGGGCGAGTGCAGTCTGGCCCAGCGGACCACCGACGCGCACGCCCATGTAGCCCAGGAGGCGAGGAAGTCCCGGCAGGCGGAGTGCCCAACCAGAAATGATTGGGCAAAGGAGGAGAGAACCTCCGCCCTGTCCGCCAGGAGCCGAGCTCTGGCTTGACGAGAGTCGAGCTCTGCCCCGATGAAGCCCATCACCTGAGAAGGTACGAGTTACGATTTGGCCTCGTTGATCAGAAGGCCCAAGTGTGAGCGGGTTCGGAGGGTCAGGTCCCTGGACCTCTCCACCTCCTGAAGGGACGATCCCGCCAGGAGCCAATCGTCCAGGTAGGGGTAAATACGAACCCCCTGACGCCGAAGATGGGCTGCCACCACTGCAATGTATTTGGTGAAACCCTTGGGCTCGGCGACAGGCCGAACGTGCATGGCTCTGAATCTCGCATAGAGTCCCTTCGACCCTGAAGCGGAGGAACCGCTGATGAGAAGGACTGATAGGGACGTGGAAAAGTGTCCTGAAGATCCAGTGTGCAGAACCACATGTTTTGGCTCAGGGATGGTATGGATCTGATTTAGAGTTACCATCCGGAAGGTGCGGACCTGAGATACCGATTCAGGTCAGTGTAGAGTCTAGAATGGGCGCCAACCCCGCCTGTTTGGGCACCAGGAAAATACCTGGAGACGAAGCCTGGTCTGAAGGAGGATCCGCCTCTGGCCACCACCCTTTGAGGAGGAGTAGCGAATGTCGCCTCGAGGACAGACTGGGTGACTGAGATCCACCTTCGGGGCACGGGCTCGGCTGGGAGTGGCATTGCTCGAATTCTAAGGGCAGACCCTGCCCGACCACTCTAGGACCCATCTGTCCGTGGTGATACCGGACCAGGCGGAAACGGCGGGTGAGCCGCCCCATGGGAGGACCCAGAGCTGAAGTGACAGGTACGGGAGGACACCCCAGGCCCGGCTACTGGGCAGGCTTAGAGGAGGAGGGGCACCTGGACCAGTGCCTCGGCCTCCTTTGCGGGCTGTTGGGGACCTTGCTTTGGCCTCAGGCGCCAAGCCCGAGCCTGCTGTTGTTGTTGACCCCCTGGAAGGGTGGTTGTCTGACCGCTGGGAAGAATGACGAAAGGCTTCTTCCTGTGCTTCTGCTGGTTCTTACTTGAAGAACCCTTAGTGGATGTAGCATCTAAGGTGGCATTAGATTGCTCGATACGCTGCAGGTGACCGGGCCCGAAGAGGTCGGTGCCAAGGAAGGGCACATCAGCTAGCTTGTGCCGAGTATCCACGGGAAAGGAGGATAACCTCAGCCAAGCCCTGCGGTGAGTGGACACCACTGCAGCTAGTGAACGGGCACAGGAATCACCCACGTCCAGAGCAGTCTGGAGTTGTTGCTTAGCAACAGCTCTGCCCTGGTCCCTGACCTGCTTGACCGTGGTCTGCATGTCAGCTGGGAGATGGGGGAGAACTTCGTCCAGCGACCCCAAGAGGGCGTGAGAGAAGTGTGCCATAATCACCGCTGAGCTTGCCTGACGAAGGCCCAAAGATGATGCAGCATAGACCTTCCGGACCGAGTGGTCCATAAGTTTGAACTCTTTGTCTGGAGGGCGGTCAGTATCGGCTGAGCTGCCCATCCACCTGAATACTGAGGCAGTCACAAGGCTTTCCGCCGAGGGGTGCTCAGTAAACCCCGCCAAAGACCCTGTGGGCACTGCTGCACTTGCATGCTGGCGCGGCAGATGGAGCTGGGCAGGAGGCTGGACGCTGCCAGAGTTCCAAGGTCGGATCGATAATGGCTCGGCGACTGGAAATGCCTCCTAGGGGTATCGCCTCTAAGAATATCCGTAAGGATATTCTGCCTTTTCTGATAGGCTGTAGGGCCATCCCTCACGATTCGGAAATGAGCCGGAGGATGCCCTGAAGGAGGAAGGCCCTTCTTCCAAGCCCGATCAAAGCTCATCGAGAGAATGAAGGCCAGTGTTATCGGAATAGGAGGAGTCCTGATATAAAGGCTGCCCACCTAAGTCCCCCTCGATACGCCTAGGGCGATCAGGGGTGACCGTAATTGACAGTCTGTGGGGGAGACCCAAAGACTGTCGGGCCTCCTTGGAGGGAACCCCCCGAGGGGCAGCTTAGGTGGAGGTTCCACCAAAATTGGTGGGGAACCTGAAACCGGTTGCGGCGGAAGACGCACCGGAGCCCCCGAAGAGACCGGCACCGGAGCAATCGGTGTCTGAGGTGGCCGAAGAGGCTGAGGCTAAGAGATAGCCGACCACCGGGGAGCCGGCTCTGACCTGCATAGCAGGAATTGCTGCCACATGAGATCCTCGCAGCGCCGACCTAATTTTTGTCGGGCCTCTCCCCGCCTGAGGAGGAAGGGGAACGGTGGCTGTGCTCTTGCGGAGTGCTTGTGTCCTTTTGAGTCGATCGACCAAGAGGACTTGCTCCTCGATCAAGACCGACGGGGTGTCGGCTTTGTCGATCGGGAGACTGGGCTCGGCGAAAACCGAGGTTCGTTCTGTCCCTCGATCGAGACCAATGGCAGGTCTCTCGCCGGGAAGGAGAGAATCGGCGTTTCTCCAAAGAATCATCGACAGGAGTCGTGATAACGGCTCGATCGGGTCAAGAATAATCTCGGCCAGATCAGCCGACCTTCGGCTTCTACGCCCGTACAGACGGGAAGATCTGAAAACCCAGCAGCCGAGGAGGCAATTTCGATCAAGTCGAGATCGATGGACCGCCTCCATCCCAGGAGCGCCTTCTTCGATCAAGATGATTTAGATCCTTTTCAGAACGGGATGAGTGCGAGTCTCAGGGGCCTCACCTTTGGAGAGACTGGCACAAATCCCTAAATGAACCTGAAAAGGAAGCATTCCAGATTGAGCTGCACTACAGATCCTCGGCCAGCCGAGTTTGGGCGGCTTCTTCCTCGAAGGCCGCCATGCGCTCGAGCTGCTCGGCGGATCCCGCAGCCGCGGAAACCGCCCACCTGGCCTCCTTGGATTTTACCAGTGGGTTGCGGAGCTCCGGTCTACCCAGCTTCAGGCGCGCCTGACGATCTTCCAGGACGCTGGGGTGGAAGGAAGCGCAAATGGAGCACTGCGACGTATCGTGAATAGAACCGAGGCAGTAAACGCACGAGAGGTGGGGATCGGTGCGCGACATTTTCTGTCCGCAAGGACACCGGCTAAACCCGGGACGCACTTGTCATCCATGTCCTAATCAGAGTCGGAACTCTAACGAAGCTCAGAGCGAGAAGATGCGTGAAAAAACCAATAAACGAATCCAGGGCCCTCAACACTACAGAAAGCACGAGGGAACCTGAATCTTCCAGCGGAAAGGAAGATCTGGCATCATGGGGCGGAGCCGAGGTATTTACCACCCGGGTGGGTGGGAGGAGCCAGCTTGAAGACTTCCGGGCAAGATTTAAAGGGGAAAGGGACAATGCCAGACAGTGTGGATGAACAACATATCCACGCTCCTAGAAGAATAATTACAATGTTTGGAAGGAAATGAAAGATAAGTGGGAGGGCTAAGTTGGGGGGGATGGGGGAATGTTTTTACTGTTCATGTTCAAAGTTATTTGCTTCAGCACAAGTTTACATGTGCCTATGTTATGAGGGTTTTTTTATGCCTTGTTACAAATGGTATGTATGACAGACAGTCATGCGGGGAGAAGTGTAGGAGGAGACAACAAAGACAGAGGGGAGTTTTTAACCACAGAGGATATGGCTAGGTCCTCTAGAGCTGTGATCGTGTCTTGGAACATAAAAGGATTCTCATCACCAGCAAAATGAGCAAAAGTATTAACAGCACTAAAGCATAAAGGTACAGATGTGGCCATGCTACAAGAAACACACTTGACGCCAAAAGAACATAATAAGTTAGTGGGGGGGATGGGTGGAGGTTTGCTTTGTCTTCTCCTTCAGCTTCCACAAGAGAGGGGAGGCGATTCTCATCAACAAATGGTTTCCCTTTAGGGTGCATTGTGTAGTTAAGCATCCAGTGGAAGGACGGTTCGTTTTGTAGTGGGGGAGGTTAATGGTCAATCTATAACCCTGGGAAATACATATGCACCAGCAATACCAGACCCAACTTTCTATCAACACATGCTAGATATCCTGGTGCGGCAACAGTTTCCCCTCTTATATTTGGAGGAGATTTGAATTATGTAGTGGATCCGAAGTTAGATTACTCTGGAGCTAGGAGCTGGGAGGATGCCACAGTTCGGGCAATGGCTACTGAGACTTGTGGAATTGGATCTGGTAGATGTATGGCACACAGCCAACCTGGGTGCCCGTGAGTATGCGTTTTATTCCCACCCGCACTCCACATGGTCCCATTTGGATTATCTATATATCCCTAGATATGGATAGTCTCAAGTGGCTAAGGTGGAACACAGCCCAATCTTCTTGTCGGACCATGGGATGGTTCGTATGGAATTGTGTTTGGGACAACAGGAAGGGAGGAGAGGAGGTTGGAGATGCCTAGGCTACCTCATGGGGAAGAAAGATTTTCGGGAATTTTTAAAGGGCCAATGGAAAGTTTTCCAAGAAATGAATCAAGGCACAGTGGAGGATGAGAGAATATACTGGGAGGCTAGCAAAGCATATATGAGGGGGTAATTATTGGTTACACTGCAAAACTAAAAAAAGAAAAACAAAAACATAGAGAAGAGATAGAAAGTAAACTAAGAATGTTAGAACAAAAGGCTATTAGAGAGGGGGAGGGCAGGCATTGAAGGATTTGCAGATGGCCAGAGTAGCACTAAATGAATGTATTACAGCAGATGCCAGATCCAAATACATGTATGCCAGACAGAGACTATATGAGTGGGGCAACAAACCAGGAACATTGCTGGTTAAACTAATTAACGGGGGCAAACAACCGAAAAAAATATTGTCCATAAAAGATAAGAAGGGAAAAATCCTACAGATGGAAGCACTCATACGGAAACGATTCCAAGAATTTTACACTACATTATATACATCTAAATGTAAGGGGACAGGCCTTTTGATGGATAGGTTTATAGAGGGACTCCCATTCCCAACCCTGACAGATGCTCAGAGAGCTACACTTGGGGGTATAATTACAAAAGAAGAAATTTTAAGGACTATAGGATTACTCAAAAGGGGAAGACAGCAGGCCCGGATGACTTTGGAGCCGAATATTATAAAGAACAATGGCAGGAGGTAGCAGAACCCCTGTGCTGAGTAATGGAGTGGATCGGGAGAGGAGGGATTGCCCAGATCATGTTGTGAAGCTACCATATGTGTGATCCCTAAGCTGAATAAGGATCCTCAGGAATGCTCCTCATATAGGCCTATTTCTCTTTTGAACCTGGATTAAGATTATGACAAAGGTCCTAGCCATGAGACTGGATGGGTTGTTACCCAACATAATCAATCCGGATCAAGTGTCATACCACAATATGAGGAGGCTCTTAAATGTGGTGTGGTGGGGGCATAGGAATCCAGGACAGGCATGTATCCTCTCTATGGACGCAGAGAAAGCGTTTGACCGGATTGAATGGGACTATATGTTTAACATTTTGGGGAAATTTGGATTGGGGGGAAAAATACATCCAATTGATACAGAATTTTTATATAGCCCCTACTGCGAGGGTTCTAATTAATGGAATGCCTTCAGAGGAATTTCAGCTTGGGAGAGGCACGAGGCAGGGCTGTCCTCTCTCCCCCTTCTATTCGCAATTGCCATAGAGCCCTCAGCAATTAAGATCAGAGAGGAAAGGCACATTCAGGGAATTCCAGGTAAACAGGGCCAACGACACACCATCACCTTATATGCGGATGATATCTTACTTTTCCTCACGAATCCGAGGTAGTCAATTCCAGCACTCGTGCAACTGGTGGATTCTTTTGCTGCCTTTTCGGGGTATAAACTGAATATTAATAAATCAGAAATAATGTACCGGGGGTGGGGGGTGCAGAAGGGGATGTACAAAAGGCCTGGGGACTTAGAAAAGTAGAGAAGGCTACAACATACTTAGGATTAAAAGTGGGGTTGGATATAAATGTATAATCTCAACTATACACCCTTAATGGATATAATTTTGAGAGATTTACAACAGTGGCAGGCTCACCCTCTATCTTGGATGGGCAGAATAAATGCCCTAAAAATGAATGTACTCCCCAGAGTATTATACATAATACAGATGATTCCCATGGGCTTAAAGAATAGGGATGTTAAAAGATTAGAACAGGGGTTTAGACGTTTTATTTGGCAGGGAAAAAAAGCCAAGAATAAGTCTCAAAAGGTTGAAAGCTTCTACTGAGTTGGGGGGTTTTAACTTCCCTGATATTAAAGGGTACTATTTGGCAACCCAATATAGGTACATTCACAAATGGATTAACAGAGGGGAGGCTGCTCAATGGCTACATTTAGAGGAGGAGGGCTGTAGGGGTTGTTTATCCGCATATTTAGGAATCTCAGGCTTAAGGGCCTACAGACGAATGGAACACCCTGATCCCATGGTGATCAGCGGTTTGGAGGTGTGGCATAATATTAAGGAGAGACGTGGAGGGGAGAGAGATAACACCATCCTGGTCCCCATAACAGGGAACCCAGAATTTCTCCCTGGGTTAGAAGACGAAGGTTTTGCAGTCTGGCAGAACAGGGGAGTGAGGTGCGTGGGAGATCTTGTCAACAGAGGGGAAATGTATACATTTCAAGACCTGCAGGGGGGATTGGAGATCCCCTCATCACATTTTTTTAAATATCTGCAAGTCCGAAACTACTGAAGAAGTCTCAATAGAGGGGGAGAGGATATTTCGTGCATATCCTCGGTTGAAAAGGAGATAAGGGGAGCTGCACAATTTGAGAAGGGACTCACAGGCAGAGCAGCAAAACTTGATAGAGTACACTTTCAGGGTGAATCCCGGAAAACTAAAACGTGGTGGGAACAGGACTTGGGGTTGGCAATCACAGACAGCAACTGGGAAATTTTGTGGAGATCCCATGTGGGACTTTTAACTTGTAATAAGTTTAAAGAACTACAATTTAAATTCCTCCATAGGCTCTATTATCCTCCGAACATGGTGAATAGATTCCACCTTGGCATTTCGCCCACCTGTTTGAAATGTGACAGAAGCAGAGGCACCTGGATGCACTACTACTGGCAATGCCCGAGTATACAGAAATATTGGAAGGAAGTGGCCAACAAGACAGCTAAAATGGAGGGTCATATTGTGGATTTTCTCCCTGCTCCTTGCCTCTGAGGGCCTGTTCACAGCAGGAGGGGGACTGGGATTTGCATCACAGACGTATAAGGGTCTTGTTAGTAGTAGCTCGGCAAGGCATACAAAATGTGTGGACGTCCCAAAACGTCCCCACAGTAGAACAATGGAAAGGCTTAACATTACGAGCCCTGGCAGTGGACAGGCTAACATATGTGCTCAAAGGGGAGGAGGAAAGATTTTTCCGAGTCTGGGAACCCTTCCTCAATACACTATCAATGGGGGAAGCAGACATTCTAAGAGATGGATGGTTAGCATAATAAAGTTAGGAGGTGTGTTGGGTGCCGGACCCGTGGAGGTCAGAAGGTTCTGACCCATCCTGTATGTCTGTGGTGTTGGTTCCAGGCTTGCTTGTTGTGCTTGACACTCTTCTATACAGAATCTAACAGTACCCTGAATGACTTGTCTTACTCCATTTAAGGGAATGCTTAGAACAAGGCATTTTGTTTATTGTTATTATAATACATTTTTATTTAACTTATTCATTTTTTTTTTATTGACAGAACAATCTCTGGTTGCCAAATAAGATAAGGAGACTTGTAATAAGTGATTGCTTTCAGTACTACGGTAACTCCTGTATAAATTAGGTTGTAAATAAGTACTGGTGCGACGCCTGCTGGTAGAACAAGAGACTTTCTGTTGTAAGGAGCTAACATGAAACAAAGTTGTATACAGCCTTTAAGTATAGCCACTACAATGTAACCTCTGGCAGGATATGTATGTACTGTGCTTCAGAAAACCAATAAAAATATAATACAAAAAAAAAGAAAAGAAGAGCTTCCATCACAGGCTCTGCTGATACAGAAGGCTTGCATTCCAGCTTCCAAAATGAGTCATCCACTGTGTCTCTGACAAAGCAGGACAGGAAGAGACTCATCCAGATCCACTTCTACCCCAGAAGAACGTCCAAAAGGCAGGTCCAGGCCAGAATCACGAGAGATGCTGCCACTCGGAATGGCATCAAGGAGTTCTGCGCCATTCATGGCGCCGGCCCCACACGCGGTGCTGGCACAACACGCGGCACCAGCACCACAAGCAGCGTCAGGCATACTGGCCCTAGACCTGAAGAAAAAAAGGGGAAGAAGGAAAGCAGTACCCATGCCGGCCCCTGCAGAGGAAAAGGTGAGGGGTCGGCGACGATGGTGCTGGCACCGGAGAAGGCACCGCGCACATCTTTCCTGCCTGACTCGGCTGTGGCCCAGTGACTCTGAGGCCTGAGGGACCCAGAACTGGGTCCACTGACCAAATCAACTGGGCAGACATTGTACCCCCTGCTCTAAAGGAGCGGCCCAGAGGTGAAACTGCTCACCGGAGCCCCACTGAGGTCAGAGACAGGGCTTGGTGTTGAAGATCATGGCCGTTAAGAATGGAGCCACAGAGGACTGCAGAGGACAGCTGCCTTGCACCTTGAGGCATCCATTGCATCATAAGCAGCCCGGAGGACATGGCTACCAATGTCTGAGCCTGACTTCATGAGCTGGGCAAGCTGTGTCTTGGTAGGGTCCTCAGGTAGGGTTTGCACCAGATCTCTGGCTTGGTCCCAAGGAACATTTTAATATTGAACCATGTGGCCTAGATAATTTATGGCCCGAATAGCCAGGGTGGTGGAGTCAAAAATCCGTTTGCCAAGGTGGCCAACTGCTTAAACTTATGGTCTGGGGGAAGGGTATTAAGATATTTAGGTTTCTTAGTACGGTTGTGCGCTGCATGAATGACCACAGAATCCACCTTAGGGTAGGTACCCAGAAAGGGCATTCCTGCAGGGGCACAGTAAAGGAGGTCTGCCTTTTTGGGCAGAGGAGAGGTAGCTGAAGGGTGGTTCCAGGCCACCCTAGTGACAGTCTCATAGGACTCGATCAAAGGGGCACCACCACGGGATGGGCATCACGCTGCCAGACACACTGTGCCAAACGGCACCTCTCTGGGTCCTGTTCCTCTGTTTCCCAGCCCATAATGGACTGAATGTGGCACATAACATCCACAAAGATGGATCATTGTGAAGGGGTTCTGGTACCTCTTTGGGCTGGTCCTCCCCTTCAGAAGAGTTGCCCGGTGAGGAGGAAGACCCCGAGGAATCGGACCCAAACCAACATCAGGTTGTGCCCATGAAGACTCCACTGAAAAGAATCAAAAAAATAAAAAAGCACAGCAAGTGCAGGTAATGGCGGTTGACTGTAGTTGCGGAGTCTGCTAAGGTCCAACATGCGCGGGTCAATGGCGGCAAAAGAACTGAGGTAGGAGTGGGGGACCACCCACCTATATAGGCAAGGCTGATGTCAGCTAATTGATGTCGGTGATGGGCGGTCCTCCACAGCAGATTGCTAGCTAGAAGTTTTCCGTGTGGTCCTGGTGCCTGGCGGCTTAGTCCTATCAGTGTGGCCTTCCTCAAGAGCCTTCCTCGAAGTAAGATCTCATGCCTCGAGAAGGCCTTGATACTCTGTCAGTCTCCTTGCCCGAGGGGAGGAGATACAACCTCCAAAATAGCATCTGAATCTCTTGCATCAAAGGAGGTTTCTGAGTAGAGGCTGGGAGTGGGGGAGCTCTGGGGCAGACGGTGAACATCCATGACTGAAAAGGCCACACTGTGAGGCCTCAACTTAGTCTGGCATCGATGCCTATGCCAGTACCAGAAGAAGATCTGGCAAAATACAGTTGTCACCCTCCGACCTGACACTGCTAGTGGTGACGATATCTGAGGCAGCAACAGTAACTGACACCCTTCCCCAGCACCGTGGCAGCACCGACACGGACAATGAGCCTGACATCAACCTATTCCTCTCTGTCATATGCAGCATTCTGATCCACGTTGACATCATGGCTGACACTGGCACTGACCCTGGCACCGCAAAAGTAGTAGGTGCTATGGTTGGTATCGATGCAAGTGTCGCTCCCAGAGTCATCACCATGAAGGATGCCAACAGCTGAGGCAACACCAATGACTGACATCACCAGAGAAGTCACCAAGGCCAAAGGTGTTTGTTCCAATCTTGGTATGGCCTGCCACACAAGGTTAACAGGCTGTGGTGGGTTCTCCATCAGCCATCCAGAAGGAGCTGATGGTCTGCCACGCACCGCCACTAGAGACTCTATCATGATCCCAGCATGGTGCAGGGAGGGAGAGCTCACACCTCAACTGACACCAGAGAGAGGTGAGAGGACCTGGAGGAATGGTACAGAGACCTGTCTTGATATCTCCTAGATCAATGCCTACCTCTGAAGATGGCGACCAGGCGGCCTAACTTCAGGCACCTGGTTTCTAATGACTGGCGGGTGAAGGACAAGCAGGCATCATAACAGGCCAAACAAACAGAATGTCAGTCTTTGGTGCTGATATCTCTATTTCACCTACAGCAATGAAAAGAAACATAGAAACATAGAATTTGACGGCAGATAAGGACTGCTTGACCCACCCAGTCTGCCCATGTCCCTACCTAATGGATAAGCTGCAGATCCTAGTTAACCAGCAGCCTACTTCTTTCTACCCAACCCCCTAGAATTGCCTTATGGCTGTCCCATGCATGCTTGAATTCAAGCACTGTTTTTGACTCCACAACCTCCTCCAGAAGGCTGTTCCATGCATCCCCAACCTCTCTGTGAAAAATACTTCTTACATTACCTCTGAGCCACCCCCATCTTCAAATTGTGCCCCTTGTTCTGCACACCTCTTTTGAAAGATGCTACCCTCTGGACTTTGTTGATTCCCTTGAGGTACTTGAACGCTTCTATCATGTCCCTCCTTCTCCTCCTTTCCTTGAGGCTAGCATATTAAGCTCCTTTAGTCTCTCTTCATATGTCTTCCGTGCAGACCCTGCACCATTTTAGTTGCCCTCCTCTGGACAGCTTCCATCTTGTCTATGTCCTGGAGAGTGGGTCTCCAGAACTGCACACAGTACTCCAGATGGGGTCTCACCAGCTGTCTGTACAGAGGGATAGCAACTTCCTGTTTTCTACTGGTGATGCCTCTCCCTATGCATCCCAGTATCCCCCCAGCCCTCCTTATCACCCTCTCACATTGCTTGCCCACCTTTAAGTCATCTGATATGACTACCCCCAGGTCCCTTTCCATTTTTGTTGTTGTTAATATCTCACCCCCCATTGTGTACTCTTCCCCTGGGTTTTTGTTTCCCAGGTGCATTACCTTGCTCTTCTTAGCATTAAATCTAAGCTGCCATACATTTGACCATTCCTCCAACCTTGCCAAGTCCCTTCTCATCCTTTCCACCCCACCTTGTGCATCAACTCTGTTGCAGATCTTTGTGTCATCTGCAAAGAGAAGGGTCCTTCTTACTCTTCTATGCTGAACCAGACATTGTTCTTCTTTCCCGCAAATTTTATGTTATATAGTAAATACCATACAACATAAAAAGAAGGGTTTGCAGACCAAGACATGAACATACATGAGTTTGATACAAGTAACTGTAGTCATAATACTCATTAGTCTAATCAAGTGCCTGAAAGTGCCAGTGCAGTAAAGGAGTAATGTCTGGTAGAATAATAAAGTACAGTTACGTAAGAACTTACCCTAACAGCAGATCTTCTAGAGGAGCTCTTGCAGCAGGTAATACCATTAGGATTGAGGCCACAGGCGTTGGGACCCCTCGGAAAAAACTTTCTAGCTAACAGTCTGTAGCCGGGGACCACGCCCGACGTCAGACATGGTATAAAGGGGGCGGTCCCCCGGCACCATCTCAGTTCCCCACCGGAGACCCAGTTGGTAAGTAATGGAGAACTGAGAAGGAACTCTCCCTATAGAGAGAGAGAAAAATCAGAGGTACAAACTGACCTGGGGGATGGAGGGTGGGCAAGCCACCTGCTGCAAAAGCTCCTCTTGAAGATCTACTGTTACAGTAAGTTCTTACGTAACTGTACTATCTGACTTCAAGGTAGAGCTCTTGCAGTAGGTAACACCATTAGGACTGAGTCCCAAGAAGTACCAGAAAAAAAGGCCCAGATCAGAGGGGAGGAAGAATGACTGTGAGGGAACAAAGAAGGTTGCTCTCTTATGAGAGCAGTTCCTGAAGAATAGCCAAACCAAAACCTGCTCTCCTCCTAGACGCTATGTCCAGACTGTAATGTCGAATAAAGGTATGGACAGTGCTCCAGGTGGCTGCGGCACAAGGTCTGCTGCTGACACGTTTCTGACAGTGTCAAAAGAGTAGGCAATGGCCCTGGTGAAATGTCCCTTAACTGAGCTCAGTAAGGGTTTGCCGTGGTGCTGATAACTGAAAGAAATGCAATTCATTAACCACTTGGATAGTGTTTGCTTAGTGACAGGATCCCCTGTCTTTTTTTTTAAATATATTTTTTATTGAATTTTTTCTTTTAAGTCAGGAGACATTTTACAAGCAGAATATTTTCCATGCTTACTTCAGATTTGTAGTTGTACAGATTTACATTGTTCATTTATACAAGAAGATCTATTGCTTTTGATACAGTTTAGGGTTAAAAAATCTTTTTCATATTCTTTGCTGAAATCAAATAATTTTGCAACACCACTCTAATCTCATTTCTTCTTCCCCCGATTCCCATCTGCTGTGGGCAAAAATCAGGATCGACCCTTGCATGGTAAATTGACCATCCCTGCCAGAGAGTGGCGAACTTATCCGTTTGGTTATTAAGTTTTGCAGTGATATTTTCCATCTGGTATATAGATTTCACTATTCGCCTCCAATCTTGCATGGTTGGGATTTCTTTGGTCATCCATTTCCTTGTTAAGGATTTTTTCAGCCAACAACAAATGGGAAGCAGGGTTTTTGTCCATGGGGAGACGATCCGGTAGACAGCCATATGACACTCGCTGTAAGCTTGACGACTTTCTAAGGCTCTCTCACTGATTTCTTTTGTATACATATCCAGAAAAGCATCATGTGGACATAGCCACATTATATGTGCCAGGTCAGCCATCTCGGCTCCACACTCCCTCCAACAAGCCCCAAATTTAATCGGAAGGTGTTTAGCCAGACTTGCCGGTGACCTGAAAAACCTAGGTCTACATTTCCATGAGTATTCTCTCCAAATATGCGATTGGGTGATTTTAACCATTCGCAGAGATGAAGAGGACCACTCTTCTTTAGGTACAACAAGGTCTAAATCTTTGTTTCAGCTTGTTAGTATTGAGTTTGTTGATTCTTTAGTTTGATCTCGCATAATTTTATATAGATTTCCAATTAAATGATTCCATTGTTGTCCCTGGGAGTGGTCAGAAAAAAGTTTTAAGAGGGGAGGAAGGGGAGGAGTCAACTTAACCTGAATGATTCTGTTACGTAGTAGGTGGTTTCTAATTTGGAGGTATCTAAAATGATCAGCATTTGGTAGGTTAAATTTTAGTTTTAATTCTTCAAATGATAGGATCCAATTTGGACCTAGAAATTGGAACATCTGCTCCAATCCTAAACTATGCCAACAGAAAAAAGGTCATTATGAGATGGAATGAAAAGGTCATCTTCTGAAATGATCTTACAATACTCATTGATTAATTGAAGTGGCTCTTTATCTCGTATTTTAAACCAAATTTTTAAGACCTGGGAGGTGACATCAGTAAAGTCTCTTAAAGGAGGAGTCCTTCCTGAAGAGGAAAAATTATTTTTTTATGTCGTACATATCACTCAGGTGAAACTCCAGTTTCTTCTGGGATCCCCTGTCTTATGTTTGGCAAACGCCACAAACAACTGGTCCGTGGTCCGGACAGAATGAGTCTGGTCCAAATAATAACGAAGGATTCTATGCACATCCAGAGTATGTAACAAGACCCCTCACCCGTTAGAGAACTCTGGATATGTATATTTAAAGACTACTTATCTGCGATCGACTGCTAAGCGAGGCATTCGAGGAGCCGAGCAACGCGAGTCGACGGCGGGAAAGTAACTGAGATGATGCCGGGGGACCACCCCTTTATACCACTTCTGAAGTCAGGGGCGGTCCCCCGCTACAGACTGCTAGCTAGAAAGTTTTTTCCGAAGGTTCCTAACACCTGCAGCCTTAGTGCTAATGGTATTAGCTGCTGCAAGAGCTCCACCTCGAAGTCAGATCATAGAACTCTATGGTCTGACCTAAGCATAGGCATGGAGGTCACTATGCCAGTATTTCCTACCACAGAAAATAAATGTCTTTGGGAAGGGCTGTTATACCCCTGGAGTAGGCCCATCACTCAAATTCAGAAGTCCTGGACTCAGTTAAGTTGCATTTTACCCAATCTCAATAACCATATAATTAGGCTGGTGGGGAGACAATAGAAAAACATAAACTTTGATAAAACAGTTCACAAACTGAGCAGGCATATACTTTCATTCCAAACTATAACACTGCCAACCTCCTGGGTACGAGTAAGGACTTATTAAGAAGTATTGCAAAAGTAACGAGCATGCACAACACAAGGTGAAAAAACTTGAGCATACAAATAACATTCCATTTGGTCAGACAATCAAGTTTATGTGCCAAAGTCGATTGAGTAAGCCCTATGCCTCGCAGTGGTAAACAAATACCATGATTTAACAGTGAATATTAAAGTCCAGCTTCAACTCTCTTCAGCTTGGTCAGTCTCTGCTGCTGTCTGCAAAGACAGCAGCAGATTCTGGGTCAGTAAACGTGAGTCTTGTTCCGATGGCGGACCTGGAGTCATGCTGTGAACAAATGCAGTCCACCAACCCCATGCCACAACAACTCTTTTTTTTTAACTGCATGTAGTCCCTTTTTCATTGTTTTTGGCTGGGAGGAGATATCTTGGGGAAAAACAAACAAACCGCTGTCTCTATGCTGCCGGGCCACCAGAAGTAAAGGGATGTGTGCCTCCATGTCGGGTAGTGTAGCTACAGTGGTCAGAGGCCTCTGTGAATCGCTACCATGTGGCCGGGCTACCATTGGGGTGGCAAAGGCATGAGTGATGGTAATCCCCGATTCAACTGGCAACAATCTCAGGTCGGTAAAAATCATCTTTTCAAGTGGTAGAATAAGTTTAGTCCTACCGGCCATTCAGGGAGGTAAGTCCACAATGCAGACATTAGCGTGGCACTAGGAACTTTCAAGGCCTTCCATTTTCACCCTGAGGTAGTTAAAGTCCTTTACCACTGCTGTATTAATGTCCCTCTGCCTCTCCAATTCCCAAAAGAACTCTTGGATAGAGGTGGCATTAGTGTGTATTTTATTACCCAGCTCACTGAGCTTTGCCTCAACTGCTGTGAGGCGCTTGTTGCTCTCTTCTCCGGTTGCTTGTATTCTGTGGAGCATTGCCATAATCTGTGTAGCTGGAAGTCCACTTCACTCCACTCCACTCGATTCTCCAGGCTGCACAGGCCTGAGCCTTCCGGTGTAGTTGTCACTAAAAGAACGATGTCTATATTTTGAGCATGCTGCTTCTGATCTCTTCTTTGGCCCCAGTTCTTGTCAGGAACTGCTAATGCCATTAATAGGTCTATTTTGAAGTTGGTTCCGGTACTGAAAACCATGATTTTTAACTTTTATATGCAGCCAAGGTCAGAGCTTGTAAAGAAAGCATCTGCCATGCTTGCTGCTCTATAGTGCCCCTCAGACCAGACATTCTGACAATGAGAGACAAACAAAAAAACGAAGATTGAAGGCAAATTGAGGTACGTAACTATGCACTCCCATGGTGCCCACTGGATGGAGGGAAAAACAAAATGGAGTTAAGTTGGGGTATCAGCAAAGATTATTGGCAAGCACGCAGTACCATGTAGTATCACATATGCACTGGCATCAATAGCTGGGGCTGATGCCCCATCTAAAAAAAAGATTTACTCCCACAGGATCCTAACAACTCCGGCTAAGAGCCAGGAGTGGGACTCTATGAAGGAGACTGATTCTTGGAAGACTGTAAAGAACCTCTTTCATTTCCAGAACATTTATATGATGAGATTGTTCTGCATCCAACAAGAACCTCCGAGTCTGTAGAGTATGAAACTGCACTACCCACCTGAGGTGGGATGCATCCATCGTCAAAACCAGAGGAAGTACTTCGAATGGAGACCCCACTAGCGATCCAAACTGTTCTGCCACCAGTGTAGTGCCACTCTGAGCAGGCACAGACTCTGACTGGACAGCCTATCAACTGAGCATGAAACTTCCACTGAAGAGCTGGAAAAAGGCATGCAAGACAACTTTACTGCTGTGGAAAAATGGTTCCTTCAGTCTAAGCTCTTGCTCAACTATACCAAAACTAAAACAATGTTGTTTACCTCCAATTAAAACCATCACAAGTCTCATCACCTCAGTATCTATAGTAACAAGTCTGATACACTCGAAATGGTCACCACCTTTAAGTACCTTTGTGTCTACCTTGACAGCTCTCTCTCCTACAGCCAGCACATAGACCATGTTGCCAAGGCAGCTAGTGTCAGACTAGGTCAGCTCTACCGGCATAGGCAGTGCCTCACCAAAAGTGCCATCAAGCTTGCAGTTAACAGCTCTGTGCTCTCTATCATAGATTATGGACTGGTAGTCTACGGAGCTGGTACCAATACAGCACTTAGGTGAATCGAGATTGTCTTAAAGCCTGCAGACTAGTGCTGGGTGTGGACCATTTAACTCACACTTGTGAACTATACTCAGGCACTGGTTGGTTAAATCTGAATAGCAGAATTCAGTACCAAGTCTGTCTATTAGTTAAAAAATCCACCCTAGGTCTTGCTCCTCCTGGAGTGAGGCAACTTCTAAGAAACTCCACTTCCTCCTGACTAAATACGGGGTTGAGTAAAGCTGCCTTCATTATCTCATTCTGATGGACATCACTAGGGCAACGGTCCTTCGAATACAGGGCCCCCTGCTGGCTAAATTCCCTTAAGTCTGAGTTGACTGAGGAAATGAAACTACGCCCATTTAAGGCTAAGCTGCTGCAGTACCTGGCCACTCTTACTAACTGCGACTGCGTCACCTGTGCCTAATCCTACTGTTATTGATAGCTTATTTGTTCTGCATAGCACCCATCCCCCCACTTCCTCCCTGCCTGGTGTGACCCCACTGAGCACTTACCCCATGTCCCATCTTTATCCCCCCGCCTTCCTGCTTTCTCTTCACAAATATTAATCCCCTCAATTTTCACCCTCCCCCAGTTTCCCTCACCTCACCCCCTTTAAACCCTTTCCTTATCTCCCTCCCACCACATTACCTAGTCCTGCCCTATCACCTTCTACGTAACCCTGGGTAGATTCTTATCCAATCCCACCCCTCTGACTACTCAACCCCCTTATTCTGTCACCCCTTTGTCTCTGCTCCCACCTTCCCCCTGCTCTCATCTATTCTGTCCTCCCCTCTCCTTTGGTCACCACCACTTCTGACCCTCCATAACTCTACCTGCATGCTCTAAAGCTCAGCTACCACTTTAAATTGTTTGTCCACCTTAGGTATGCTCTTAGTATGGTTGCACTAAAGTTGACCTCTCCTACCTGATGTATTTTAACTGTACTTGCTTGAATCTGTATATGTATGTACCATCATGTACTTTCCTGCTGTATATATCCCTATCTGTTTTGTAATGTCTATGTACCTTGTCTATTGCCTTACGACATGGAACCTTTGTACGTGAGCTTTTAGCTCTAATGTGTTATGCTAGATTTAAAAAAAATAAATAAGTCATCATCAGAACCCACCTGTCCATGTTAACAGCGGACCAGGTGAAAAGGAAGTGGTGGAGCCGGCCCCTGAGAGGAGGGCCCAGGGTGGCCTGACGAGTATGAGGGTGGCACCCCCCCATCCCATCACTGGGCAGGCTGGGAGGAGGAGGACCCGGTCGTGGAGCCTCCAGGTCCCTTCCCTCCGGGCTTACGGACCACTGAGCCATCGACTTGGGCCTAGGGCGCTAAGACTGAGCCTGCTAACCAGACTGGTGCTGGGTTGGTTTTGCTGCAGGAGTTGAGGACCAAAAGGGCTTGCGCTTCTGTAGCTCAGAACCCTTGGGATCCTTCTGGCGCTGGAGGTGACCTTCCACACTGGACCCAAACAGGTCGGTGCCTAACAAAGGAACGTCCACCAGCTTGTGCTGAGTGCCTGCCATGAAGGTCGAAATCCGCAGCAAAGCCCTACAGTGCATGGCAACTGCAGCCACCACCGAGTGGGCATAGGAATCCACAATGTCCAGAGCCACCTGGAGTTGCTGTCTGGCACAGTCCGGCCCTGGTCTCGGACCTGCTTGACTGTGGTCTGGAGGTCCGCAGGGAGATGAGCAATCACCTCATCCAGGGGGCCCAAGAGGGCAAGGGACAAGTGTGCCATCAGTATGGCAGAGCTCACCGGGTGGAGGCCAAGCGAGGAGGC
Organism: Neoceratodus forsteri; assembly: GCA_016271365.2. Lineage (NCBI taxonomy): Eukaryota > Metazoa > Chordata > Ceratodontiformes > Ceratodontidae > Neoceratodus > Neoceratodus forsteri. Next base: position 983,557,998 of record CM057455.1, read on the forward strand.
AGCACAGACCTTTTTGGCCGAGTGGTCTAGTTTCTTGGACTCCTTGACCGGTGTCCTGTTGACATTGCCTATATTGCATGAGCACCAAAACACGAAATTGGCCATCAACTCCTTGGCCGAGGGGTGTTCTGTGAACCCCGAGAGGAAACCGGTGGGCACCGCATACGAATGGGCCATCCGGGCCGAGGGCGCAAGGCAGGAGGCAGGGCACTGCCAAAGCTCCAGGGCAGGGCCGACAATGGCCTCAGCCACTGGGAAAGCCTCCATCAGAGAATCTCTTTTCCAAAATCTCTGTGAGGGGATAGCGAGCCCGCTTCTGAATGGGCTCCAGTGGCATCCCTGTAGACTCGGACCTGAGATGGAGGATGCCCATGAAGGGCATATGTCCCTCTTCCATCAAGAGACCTCCCACCGACTCCATGTCGACCAGACAGGAGTGCAATGAGGAGTCCTTGGACTCAGAAGAGTCTGAATAAAGCGGCTGACCACCTGAGTTGCTCTCGACCCGCCGTGGATGGTTGGGCATGACAGTGACCAACAACCAATGTGGAAGCCCCTTAGCCGGCCAAGACTCCTTGGTCGGAACACTGGTCGGCGGCTGTTTGGGTGGCGGCTCCACCACGACTGCTGGAAAGGCCAACTTTGGCAGAACCGGAAAGGTCTGAACCGGCTCAGCAGATGGAGAAACGGTATTGATTGGCCCCAATGAGGCATCAGTGTTGGCCTGTCAGGCAACAGCCACGTGATGGCCATTGTGGGAACCAGGGTTGGCTTTGGACCAATCAACACCAACTGTTGCCATATGAGGTCTTCGTAGCGACAACGCAACTTGCGCCGAAGCCTCTCCTCACCCGAGGATGATAAAGACGAGGAATAGCGGTGCCACCGCTTCCCGTGGCATCGAGAGCAAGACCACTGGCGTCAGTGGATCTGCTCGACCCACTAGAGGAAGAAGAACGAGATCACGACCTCGGCTGCCGGTGGTGCCAACGAGGGATCTTGAAGAGAACAGGGGAGAGCTGCAGCTCCTCCTGGTCTGGGTCGGTGACCGGAGGGTTCAGCTCAGGGGGCTGAACTGCCCCTACAGTGGTCACCGGCAGGACCTGAGTCCTGAATAGAGTGCTGTCGGCCTCATCTAGTGACAACGGGTCGACACTGTCCTCAAGGCACAGGTCAGGAAGCATAGGGAAAAACCAGAAGCAGTTGTAGAATTTGCAAAAAATGTTTATTAGTACTAGCAGTAACTTGAAAAAATAAACTTGTTCAGTATAACTATTTACAAAGGCAGAATAAACAATGAAGATGCATCTGAGTTTTCCTTCAATCTCTGTGTCTCCTGCAAGCAACTGCAGCTCTATCTTATAAGTCTTTGCAAACCCTCTTCTTGACAAGCATCCTGTTTTTTTCTAAAATGTTCTTGTATATATCAGGCAGGTGCATCTAGAACACAATGTCCCAGAAATGAGGCCCCTTTTCCACAGCTTCTGCAAAAGGCTTAAAAACTGCATTTCAGGTTAACCCCTTGAGTTTCCAATAGCCTTCTGCAATTATCTAAAACTATAATTATATATATTTCAACAGTAACGCTATATAACTTTTAAACAAAGGGATCCCAGTTACATTTCCACATAATGATTTGCATATATTTTTATATCAGCAGATATGCATGGGAAGAAAAGACAGAACAGCAAGGGAAAACTGAGAGACAGTGAGAGGTACAGAACTGCGAGACTGTCGGGGTGATCAAATCCTAGGTCTCGCAAGAAAATTTGGTTGCGCAACCAAACAGACAAGAGACAGGAAAGGAAAGAACAGAACAGATCCCTCCATTCAAACTCTGCATAACACCTCGGGCAGGGTCCTATTCTACCCTGTCACATACACCCCCTCCTCAAGAGGGAACCTGTTTTATCAAACAGGTTTCCAAAACATTCTATTAATTCTTTACTAATATTATCTTCTAACTTTCAGAAATTAAGCACATATGTAGTATCCTTTTTTTCTATGACAGTACAGCAAACAGTAACGTTTAAACTCATACATTTGTTTTTCAACCTTCAGAACCCACAATTCCTGATCCATATCTTGACAGAAAATCAGCATTGCTATTCTCTTTACCGCATTTGTGTATCACATTGAATTTACATGACTGTAGTGCCAGGTACCACCTTGTGATTCTGGAATTTTTATCTTTCATTTGGTTAAAGCCAACAGAGAGGATTATCACAATCCTCTCTGTTGGCTTAACCAAATGAAAGATAAAAATTATAGTTATAAGTATGAAATCAGTTCCTAGCAAATACAATTTAAGGGATGCCGTGGCCCACTTTGCTGCTAAACATTCCTTTTCAATGGTGGACCACCTTTTCTTTCTGTCATGCAACATTCTACTTATGTACAGATAGGGTGTTCCGACCCATCTACATTTTGACTCAGGACTGCACATAGGCCTACCTCTGATGCATCTGTTTGTAACAAAAATAGTTTCTGAAAGTCTGGGCTTCTTAAAACAGGGAATGGACATAATGAAGCCTTAATGGCTTGAAAAGCTTCATCACACTCTGGGGTCCATTTCCCATTATTTGGGTACCGTTTTTTCGTGAATTCAGTGAGGGGAGTAGCTAACTCAGCAAAGCTGGGAACAAATCTCTGATAATAACCAGCCAGCCCAAAAAATGACCTGACATGTTTCTTTGCTTTAGGAACAGGGCTGTTAGCTACAGCTTCTATTTTAGAAATGTCTGGCTTAACTTCTCCATTTCCCAACACACAGCCCAAATATCTGGTTTCCTGCATGCCCAATGCACATTTGATAGGATTAATAGTCAGACCTGCATTTTTGATAGCTTGGACGACTGCTCGTAGGTGTTCCAGGTGGCTTTTCCAGTCTGGACAGTACACCACAACATCATCCAGGTACTGTATGTAGCCCAATAACCAGTGTGAGGGGATAAAATTACATCCATGTACCGCTGGGATGTAGCTGGCACACCATGTAAACCAAATGGCATGGTAGTGAACTGATAGAATCCAACAGGAGTGGGGATTTGCCAGTAAGCCTTGGTGAGATAGAGGGTACTGATATACTTTGCAATCCTCAATCTGTCCAACAAATCAACTATTCTGGGCATAGGATAACTGTCAAATTCTGACACTTAGTTAAGTTTCCTAAAATCAAGACAGATTCTAACACCCCTTCTTTTTTGTTTACAATTACCACTGGAGATGACCAGGCACTCCTCGACTCTTCTATGATATCCAATTCTTTCATTTTTTGTATTTCCTTAACCACATCGGCTCTTAACTGCTCTGCTAACCTGTATGTGTTTTGCTTAATAGGGCAAGCATTCCTTGACACCATTACGTACTCGACCCCTTTTGCTTGGCCTGGTACTGTGGTAAAAGTTGATGAATTGCTCCATGGCAAATGTGTCGATGATCTGTGTAACTGTTTTGCTCTCTGGTTGAAGCCATTTTATCAGGAGTTCTCAGAGTCGGGTGAAGGCTTCTCGAGGATTGTCGACTAAGTTGTACTTCAGAGATCGAAATCTCTGAATGTAGGTCTCTCCTGAGATGTCATACCTTTTCAGGATTTTGCTTTTTACCAGGTTATAGTTTTCTGCCTGTGCAGTGTCCATATTGATGTAGGCAAGTTGGGCTTTCCCTGTCAGGTAGGGTACCAGTCTGATTGTCCATTGCTGCTTTGGCCATTGGCAGGCTGTGGCAACTCTTTCAAAAGTTGTCAGGTATGCCTCAATATCATCCGAGGGACACAACTTTGTAAGTTTAATGGCTTTTAAGTTGCTTGTGTTTTGTTGCTCATCTGGATCTGTGCCAGATCCTCTGCCTTTGATAGCTTGCAAGGCACCCAGCCATCGCTGCTTCTGTCGCTGCATCTCTCCTCTCATCTGCTGCTTCTCTTCTCTCCTCCGTTTCTCCATCTCTTTTTGTTGTATGCCCACCATTTGAAAAAGGCAGTCAAGCTTTCAGGTTCTGTTACTGCCTGTTCTTTTTTCATAGCTTGTGCTGGCTGTACAATCTCAGCCTGGACTTCTGTCTCTGCTATTTTGGCTGCCATTCCCCTGGTAACCACTCCTGGACTTGCTGCTGCAGAATCCATACTTTTCTCTATGATTCCCTGGTACTAGGTCCAGTACCCACACACAAAACTCCTGGCTTAGTGTATGCATGATGTAAATCCCACTTCTAAAACCATATGTCATCGAGGCACAGGTCAGGAAGCATAGGAAAAAACTGGAGCAGTTGCATAATTCTCAAAAAAAGTTTATTAGTACTAGCAATAACTTAAAAAAATAAACTTGTTCAGTATAACTATTTACAAAGGCAGAATAACAAAGAAGATGCATATGAGTTTTCCTTCAGTCTCTGTGTCTCCTGCAAGCAACTGCAGCTCTGTCTTATAAGTCTTTGCAACCCCCCTCCTTAACTAGCATCTTGTTTTTTTCTATATATCAGGCAGGTGCAACTAGAACACAATGTCCCAGAACTGAGGCCCCTTTTCCACAGCTTCTGCAAAAAGCTTAAAAATTGCATTTCAGGTTAACCCCTTGAGTTTCCAATAGCTTTCTGCAATCATTAAAAACTATAATTATATACATTTTAATAGTATATAATTAACGCTATATAATTTCTAAACAAAGGGATCCCAGGATCAGTTACATTTCCATATAATGATCTGCATATATTTTTACACCAGCAGATATGCAAGGGAGGAAAAGACAGAACAGCAAGAGAAGACTGAGAGTCATTGAGGAGCAGAGAATTGTGAGACTGTCAGGGTGATCAAATCTTAGGTCTCACAGGAAAATTTGGTTGTGCAACCATACAGACAAGAGACAGGAAAGGAAAGAACAGAACAGATCCCTTCATTCAAACTCTCCATAACAACTGGGACATTGTCCTATTCTACTCTGCCACATACACCCCCCGCCAAGAGGGAACCTGTTTTATCAAACTTTTTTACCAAAACTTTCTATTAATTCTCTACGACTGTTTTAGAGGTTCCGTCACCTTGATGTGAAAGCACTGGGGATGTGTGGTCAGGGACCACTGAGTACTGAGCATCCACTGAGTAGTCCTCATGTGAAGACGAGCCAGAGGCACAATGAACACTAAGTATGCCATGAGACCCAGCATATGCTGCATCGAGAGGGCTCAAACCGAGTTGTTCTCTCTGATGAAGTGGGCCATCTGAAGGACGTCACTCCTCCTGTCTCATGGAAGAAAGGCTTTTGTGTTAGAGGCATCCAGAAGGGCTCCTATGAAGAGGAGCTGTTGGGAGGGCTATAGTTGCAATTTTCCTAGATTCAACAGAACTCCCATGGACATGAGGAACTTGGAAGCCATAGCCACGGCTTCCTGTGTCTCTTGTTTGAAGGGGCTTGCTAGTAGCCAGTCATCCAGATATGGGAATACTTGAATTCTGAGTTTCCTAGATGCGCTATGAGAACTGTAAAGCACTTTGTAAAGACTTGAGGTGCCGAGGATAGCCCAAAGGTCAGGACCCTGAATTGGTAGTGCTTGACCCAACGCCACAAATCAGAGATATTTGTGGTGGTTTGGGTGTATGGGAACATGTTGGTAAGCGTCTTACATGTCCAGGGAGGCCAGCCAATTGTTTTGATTAATCAGAGGTAAAAAAGTGCCGAGTAATATCATCTTGAATTTCTTCCTGTAAAGGAATTTAACTTCCTTAGATCGAGAACAGGGTGCATGCTGCCTGTTTTCTTTGGAACTAGGAAGTAATGGGAGTAGAAACCTGTGTTCCGTTGATCCAGTGGAACTACTTCTACTGCCCTGTTGTTCAGAAGGCCTTGAATCTCAGAAGCAAGAAGGTCTGATTGAGAGACAGACAGCTTGGGCTATCATTTGGGTGGATGATCTGGAGGGGTTTCTGAAAGATTTAGAGAGTAACTGTTGCGGATTATTCTGAGCACCCATTTGTCTGATATGACTGACTTCCACTGGTTGTAAAACTGACTCAGACGCCCTCCTACTGCTGAGGAAGAGTCCCCCTCGGACAGCTGAGGTGGGACTTGGGCTGGAATCTTAAAGGGTGGCACTAGGCGCCTTTGGGCCCAGTGCCTTCTGATGCATTTTCTTTTGTGGCTAGGGGGCATGATTTTTGTTGAAGACCCCTCTGCCTTTACCATGAAAGGACTGATGGTTATGAAACTGCTAGCAGTTCCCTCCCCGTTGAGGGGCAGCAGAGCGTGGCCTGGCTGTTTTGATAGCCGTTCTAGTTTTCCGTGTGACCTGGAGTGCCTGCCTGACCTGAGCGCCAAACAGATAAGTTCCATCAAATGGTAAACTCATAACATTTTGTTGGGCATCATTTATGAATCCCGATGTACATAACTATGAGTGGCATCGGGTGCATATCCCACCTGCCGCTGCCCTTGAGGCAGTGTCAAAGGCGTCCATAGCAGCCTTAAGTTGCTGATTAATGAATTCAATACCTCTAGTAACAGTCTGGAGAAGCTCTGAACTAACGTCCAATTCTAGAAGAGCTTCGAATTAGTTGTTTAGCGAATGCCAGAGGGTATACTCATATTGAGAGAAATATCTCTGGTAGCTAGCAATACGCATTCCTAGGGTAGCAGTGGCGAAGACCCGCTTCCCCATATGTGTCAATCTTACTGGATTTTTTATTTACTGGACGAGCCGTAGACTCCTGAGGGAAGACGGCTTTGTCATTCTCTGTCAAGACAACTATGGCATCAGCAAAAGCTTGAGAGGCCAAGACTGGCTGATCCACGGGGGTAGGGATACTTCCTGTCAATGGATTTAGCCACAGAAGGAATAAGCACTGGATTATTCCACACCATTTGTGAGAGTGTCTCAAAAGAGGGCTGCACTGGAGGAGTCAACTCCACAGGAATATCCAGAACGTGCAGATACTGCAGATGCAGCAATTTCCCCGGATCAGTCTCTGAAGTCTGGAGAGACAGAGTGAAATTCATGTTCTTTAGCAGAGACTTAAAGGAAAGGTCCTCGGCCTGAGGCTCTGCTGAAGGAGACAGTTTATTTGCCACTCTGAGAGAAGAACTGTTGTCAAAGTTGTCTCCTAATCAAAGACCAGGATCAGGCTCAATATCGTCTCCTACTAGCCCTGGAGGGATAGTATATATAGGAAAGGGAGGAAAAGGAGGGGGAGGAGCTCTGCGAATCGGAGTCAAAAACCCCAGCATCCTAGGCAAGCAGAATGCGCAGGCAGTGCTGGCACAAGGTGCGGCACGGAAAGAGGAGACAGCGCCAGCCCAGGAAGCAGCGCCGAGTGCGGCGCTACCAAAGCAGGACTCGAAGACAGCACCGCCCTCAATGCAGCACAAACACCAGAAAACCCAAACTCAACTCTCGGAGTCAAAGAGGAGGATCTGATAAAATTAGTGGGAGAAAATGGTACCTATGCTGGCCCCTGTGCCACTGCCATATGAGGGGGGAAAGCACCACAGTGCGGCGTCAACGGCACCAGAGAAGGCACCGCACGACTAGGAAACCCCAACTGCCCTGTTCGCAGGCTCAAAACCCTTAGGCTCGAAGGCCCCGGAGACGGTCATGCAGGCTCAGACATGCCGGACAACCGCCGAACCCATTGCTCCATAAGAGTGGCCCAATAATGAAACTGCTCACCAGAAGACCCTCCAGGGGGCAGGGAGGGACTACAGAGTTGAGGATGTCGGTCACTAAGAACAGAGGTTGAAAGAGACCCCGAAGAAGGAGTCAGACCACAGAACCCCACCACTAACGACTGATGTGCAAACATACCAGACAGCGACCTCGAGCAGTACAGTTTCTTCTTCGACCCGGGGGGGGGGGTCAAAGAAGAACTTGAGGCCAAGCGGTGCAGAGTACTTGACGAAGATCGAGAATGGGACCGCTTCTTTTTGTGCTTTTGGGAGGGCCGCCCATCCCCCCCAAGCACCGGACTGCCTGTAGTCAGACCCCCCCCAGTAGAGGGCGGTGGACCAGACCCAGCCCTACTGAAAACAAAGCTTTCATGTGAAGTCTTCCTACAGTCACCGGCCCCATTCATGGTCGACTCCGTCAAAGGCAGACTGAAGAAGACTTCTTTCATTGATGAAGATCGACTTTTTTTTTAACTTTATTACTAAAATAAATAAAAACTAATCAATACTGAACAACTAAGCCGCTATCATATAGACGTGAAGATTTGACTCTCGGCGCGTAAGCGATGTCGTCACTGAGGTGCACTCGACAGTGGGGAAAAAGAAATTGAGGCGGTTGGAGAGTTGATGCTAAGGTAGCCTATATGGTGTGAGCTGGGCTCGTGGCGCTGCTTCCTTGTGGTCCTACCTCGCTGCCGGCCCTCAAGAAGAATTTGGGTTCCCGCTCGGTCCTAGTGCCTCCGGCGCAGTCCCATCAGTGTGAATGAGTGGTGGAGACTTTATGTCCAGGAAGATCAACTGGGACAGGGTCCAATTCTACCCTGTCACAGACATGGTCGATAAAGATCTTGGTCGCATCATCGGCCTGGGTCTCGACCGGCTGGCCTAAAAAGGGCTCTGTGAAGCCAGAGGCCAAGGCTGTGGTTTTGACCATGGTCAAAACCTGAGGTTTCTTAGACTGAGAACATTTCTGGTCCCAAGAATGTTAATAGTGAGTTCTTCTCTTTCTTTTTCTTTCTTGGACTCTTCCTTGCGGGAGCACAAGCTATGTGAATCAGTAGGACCCTGTCCCTTGGTAGGGAGAGAGTGGCACATCTCATTGAAGGAGCCCGAAAATGTGGGCCCAATTTGAGTGTAACAAATGTGGAAGCTGAAGAGGATTGCGCGGTGTCCCGAGCCGCTTTCTTCTCGATGGCCTTAAGTTGCTCCAGCTGCTTGGGAGACCCTGCAGCTGTGGAGACCACCCAACAGGCATCCTTGGATTTGACCACTGGATGTCGTTTTTCTGGGCGGCCCAATTTTAGCCGGGCAAGGTGGTCCTCGATCACTGACGCATGAAATAACTGGCAAATATCACAGGCATGGGGATCGTGCTCGTGGCTCAGGCAGTAAACGCATGCGTCATATGGGTCGGTATGTGACATCTTCTGCCAGCATGGGCACTGGCAAAATCTGGGCAAGGACTTTTCCTCCATCGCAGTTGCAACTGAAGATCATCCTAAAGACGAAACTCTAAAGAATTTTGATGTTTTGGAAGCAAGTCTGACGATTTGAGCGCTAGGGGCCTACTCGACATGGGAGTGGTAAGGAGGGAACCTGCTTCTTCCAGCGGAGAGGAAGATCTGACATCATGGGGCGGAGCCAATGGTTATACCACCCAGTTGGGTGGAAGGAGCCAGCTTGAAGACTTTCCAGCAAAATTTAAAGGGGAAAGGACGCTGCCAGATAGTGTGGATAGAACAACATATCCACATCCCTAGAAATATAGGTTACTCACCGTAAATGAAAATTACATACTCGGTGTAATTACTGATATTCTTGGACAAGTCTTCGCCATTTTTTCACACTGTTGGGTTCAAGCTGGAGGCACTGGGACCCTGTGGGAGACAAAAATCTTCAGGAGGGTCAGCACCATGAGGCTGGATCGCGCTGTATAGGTTATCTCGGCGTTGCCCCTCCAACCGCCTCGGTACCTTTTTTATCAAAGAAGTACAACGTAATATAACTAAGTAAATACCTAATCTAACATAGGCAAAAGATAGCCCTCTGACCCAGAAAAGAAAGGTCAACTGAACAACTGTGTCTTCAGAGACCAAATCGGAAGAAGAGAGGTGAAGACCAAGGACAGAGAAAGTCCACTCAGGGGATGGCAGGTGGGTGTATGAAGAAATGGTGAGGATCTGTCCAAGAAAATCAAGAATTATGGTGAGTATGTTATTTACATAACTTCCAGGATTTAAGTCTTCACCATTTATTCATACAGCTGGGTTACAAGTACCAAGCTGATGCAAAATTCCCCCTGAGCAGGGTGGTAGGAGAATGATCTCACTCAGGACAGTAGTTCATTAAGGATTGTCCTGCCAAAGGAAGCAAACTGTCTGGCATGCTCATCCAGAGCATAGTGCTTAACAAAAGTATGCATTGAGCTCCAAGTAGCCGCTTTGCAAATTTCAGTGATGGGAACAAAGCAGATGTCTGCCAGGGATGTAGCAACTGCTCTGGTAGAGTGAGCATGGACCTGGCCCTCCAATTTTACATGGGCTATGGAGTAGCAGTGGCGAAGGCAAGCCACTATCCAATTGGAAACACACTTAATGGTTCCTGGTTGACCCAGCCGTGTAGCAGTAAAGGAAATAAAGAGTTGCTTGGACTGACGGAAGTCCTTAGTTCTTTCAATGTAGAATTGAAGGGCTCTTTTAACATCCAATAAGTGATGGGTGCATTCTCCTTCATTCGAGAAGTTAGGAAAATAAGTGGGCGACACCAAAGGCTGGTTCAAATGGAACTCCGAAACCACCTTGGCTAGAAACTTGGTTTGTGTGCGCAAAACCATCTTGTCTTTGTGGAAGATGGTATACGGAGGGTCTGTGTCCAAAGCATGTGGTTCAGAGACTCACAAGCAGAGATGATGGCCACCAGAAAAGTGGATTCCAGGTCAGGTACTTAAGATCGCAGGTAGCTAGAGGCTCAAAGAGTGAGCATGTCTAGCATGAGGCTAATATTCCATGGGGCAACCAGCTTCCTGATTGGAGGCCTCGTGTGCAGGATGCCCTTGAGAAATCTCTTGAAGAGATGTAGTTGAGCCAGGGTGATGTTTTGGACTGGCTCATGATAAGCCAGAACTGCACAGAGGTGGACCTTTGCCAAAAAATATTGCAGTCCACTGTCTAAAAGATCTAACAGGTACCCCTAAACCTTATCCAGTGCACAGTGGAATGGGTCCATACAGGTCTTGGCACACCATTCCAAGAAGCGCTTCCATTTTGCTGTGTACATTTTCCTAGTGGAATGTTTACAAACAGCCAGGTGGAATTCCGAGACCCTTTGAGAAACCCTAAACCTGCTCACCTCTATCTCCTCAGGAGCCAGGCATGGAGGTAAAGGGCGCGCAGGTTGCAATAGATCAGGGGTCCCTGTATCAGAAGGTCTATCCACAGAGGCAGTTGCCTCAGAGGGGACAATGACAACTCGTTGATCAAAGGAAACCAAATCTGTTGAGGCCAGTACAGTGCAATGAGAATCATTTTGCCCACATGTGCCTCCAGTTTGAGCAACACCCTCTGAACTAGTGGAAGAGGAGGAAATGTGTACAGAAAGTGATTTGTCCACCACAGCCTGCATGCATCCTGACAGAAAACGCCAGGTTCTGGAGTTTTGGAGCAGAATTGAGGCAGTTTTGCATTGAGTGGAGATGCAAAAAGATCTAGGTCTGGAGTGCCCCACTTGTCGAAGAGAGACTGAACGACGTCTGGTGCAAATGACCACTCATGAGGATCCTCTTCTGTCCTGCTGAGTCGGTGTGCCAGATTGTTCTGAGCCCTTGGTAGGTAAACTGCTAGGATCAGAGTATTCTGCTTGAGGCATCACTCCCACACCCTCACCCTGGTAGGTAAATTGCTAGGATCAGAGCATTTCTGCTCGAGGCACTACTCCCACACCCTCATAGCTTCTCTGCAGAGCAGGTAGGAGTGTGCTCCCTCTGCTTGTTGATGTAATACATCACTGCTTTGTTGTCCGTCTATGGAAGGATTACTCTTTGATGGACAAAGTCCACCAAGGTTCGAGGGCCTTAAGGACTGCCCTCATCTCCAGAACATTGATATGGAAATGAGACTCCCTGGGTGTGATGGCCCTGACAGTGAGCTCCTCATCCAAGGAGAGATGCATCTGTCGTGAGGCTTATCTGAGATTGCGGTGGAGCAAGGTTGTCTTCTTGCGTTCACCATGCAAGTGACCAATGCGGGGGGTTCTGTCACTTTGATGGGGTAGGACTGAAGATGTGATGTTGGAGACCACTGTGTGCTGTGCATTCACTGAATGGTCCTCTTGTGCAGCTGTGCTAGAGGCACTGTGAAGACTGAAGACACCATGAGTCCTAACATCTGCTGCATGGAGTGAGCCCGCATGAGGTTGTTCTCTATGATGAAATGTGCCATTTGAAGGATGGCATTCCTTTTGTCCTTGTCATCGACGCACAGGTCAGGAAGCATAGGAAAACCAGGAGTAGCTGTAAAATTCACAAGTGATTTATTAACAGTAAAATAAAAAAAATAAAATTGTTCACTATAACTATTTACAAAGGCAGTATAAACAGAGAAAGTCCATCTGGGTTTCTTTTCAATTTCCAGTCTCAGTCTGAAACAGCATGCTTCTCACACAGTGTTCTTGTAAGTTTCAACAAGTGCAGCAAAAAACACTGTGACCCAGAACTGATCTCTTGCTTACAGCTTCTAAGAGAGTTTGCAAACTAGCTTCTCAGGTTAATCCCTTGAGTTCCAACCAGCTTTTTGCAATCATTTCAACATTATAACTATATACATTTCAACAGTAAAACTGTGTACAATTTTAAACAAAGGGATCCCAGTATCAGTTACATTTCCACATGATTCACATATATTTTCATACCAGCAGATATGCGGGGGGCAGAACAGCAAGAGAAGGTAGAGAGATAGCGAGAGGCAGAGAATTGCAAGACCATTGGGGTGATCAAGTCCTAGGTCTCACAAGAAAATTTGGTTGCGCAACCAGATAGACAAGAGACTGAAAAGAAGAGACTAGAACAGATCCTTGCATTTAAACTCTTTCTCCAGAACAACTGGAACAAGGCCCTATTCAGCCCTGTCACAGTCTTCTGGGAGGGAGGCCCTCGATTTGGTAGTGTCCAAGAGGGTCCCTATGAAAAGGAGCTGCTGCAAAGGTTGAAGCTGTGCTTTTTCCAGGTTCAGCAGTACTCCCATGGAGGTCAGAAACTGAGCTGCTGTGGTCACTGTCTCCTCCGCACCCTGCATGACGGACTTGCTTGTAGCAAATCGTCCAGGTAGGGAAATACCTGAACCTCGGAGCTTTTGAAGGTGTGCTGTGAGAACTGTGAAGGACTCTGTAGAGACTCAAGGTGCCGAGGAGAGCCCAAAGGGAAGGACTCTGCATTGGTAGTGCTAATCCAAGGCCACAAAGTGTAGGAACTTTAGGTGGCCTGGGTGTACTGGAATGTGCTGGTAGGCATCTTGCATGTCTTGGGATGCCAACCAGTCCTGTGGCTTGAGAAGTGGTAAGAGAGTTCCTAGGGAGACCATTTTTAATTTTTTGGTATACAAAAACTTGTTCAGTTTTCTGAGGTCAAGAATGGGGCGCATGCCCCGTCTTTTTTGGGACCAGAAAATAATGGGAATAGAATCCCATGCTGCGTTCTGCAAAGGGAGCTATTTCCACTGCCCTGTTTCTCAGAAGGCCCATTATCTCCAAAGCGAGGAGGTCTGACTTAGGAGCTGACACAGCGTGCTGCTGCTTGGGTGGACGGTCTGGGGAATCTCTGAAAAAGTTAGAGTGTACCCTCTCGAATGATCTTTAGAACCCTCCAGTCTATAGTGACAGACTTCCACTGGCTGTAGTACAGTCAGAGCCTTCCCCCCCACCAGCTGAGGAGAGGTCCACCCTGGGCAGACAAGGTGAGACCAGGGCTGGGATCTCAGAGGGTGTTACCAAGCACTTTCGGGGCCCATGCCTTTCGGCTGCACTTTCTTTTCCAGCTGAGGAGACTGGTGCTTGTTTGGGGCCCCTCTGCCTCTTCCACAAAAGGACTGTTAAAAAAGAAATGAAAATTATGTACTTACCATAATTCTTGATCTTCTAGGAAAATATTTAGCATTTATTCACACTAATGGGTCTAGTCCGGAGGCACCAGGACCCTGTGGGAGTCAAAACTTTTGAGGGGGCCAGCGTCAAGGCAAGCGGTACTTATGTGTGATGGAGCGAGAGTGGCTTGTGACACTAGGCTTACCTCGGTGCCAGCCCCCAACCGCCTCAGTTGTTTTTTTGCCAAGGAGGTGCAGTATAACCTAACTACTGGTCATGCACTTATGCTAAGGGCATAAGAAGCCCTGATGACCTGTGCAAGAGTGGTCAGTATAAAGTAATATAGTGTTTTCACAGTTCAAGTGCTGAACAAGGGAGAAGACCAATAAGATACTGGAGTGAGCACGGGGGATGGCAGGGTGGGTGTGTGAATAAATGGTCAAGATATTCCTAGAAGATCAAAAATTATAGTAAGTATGTAATTTTCGTATTTTCCAGAAATGCATCTTCACCATTTATTCACACTAGTGGGTCAGAATACCAAGCTGAGATACATCCCCTGTAGTAGGGTGGTAGGAGTGAAGGGCTCACTCCGGACTGAAGTCCATTCAGGACAGTTCTGCCAGAGGCATACTGCCTGGCAGTGACATGCAGGGTACAGTGTGCAACTAAAATGTGCACTGTGACCCCAGTTATAGCTTTGCAAAGCATCACTTGACAGATACAGAACAAATCCCTGCTGGGGACGTGACAACTGCAATGGTAAAGCTGGCGCATACTTGACCTTTCAACATCACCTAGTCATGCCATAGCAGAGATGAGACAGCTTACAATCCTGGCAGAATGCGCTAAAGTGGAGCAGGCTGCCTCTTCAATTGAAAGCAAAGGAGACCAAAACCCGTCTATGTTGTTTGAAATCCTAATTCTGTGCAGGTGAGAAGGAAGGACCCTCCCCCCAATGTTTTAATAGGTGGACAGCACAGTGACAGATTCAGAGAGAACTCCAAAGCAACTTAGGATGGGTTTTATCAAGCCTAGAGCACGACCTCTTCCTGTGGGAAAGAGCATGAGGGGAATCTGAGATTAGGAGATGATTTCAGACAATCTGCAAGCAGACGAGATGGCCACTAGAAGCTGCTGTCTAAGCAGAAACTTAGCTCACAAGTCACAGATGGCTCAAAGTGCTTGTGATGAGCATGTCCAGCACAAGGCTGCTATCCAGGCAACTACCAGCTTCCTGCCCTAAGTATTGCAGGGATGGAATAGAAGACCCTGAGATAACTTATCCAACCTGAGAGGAAGGCTCCACTGTTGGTTGAGTGAAAGCTTGTTTAACAGAGAAAGCACATCTGCCAAGGCATAGAGTGCAATCAAATGTGTTTGGCTAAGCGTACCTGCCAGCGTGCAGCAGACACCTGGCAAATAATTGGCCTGGAGTAGGATCCTCTGCTCCAGACCCTCTTTCCACAATCTCATAGCTTCTTAGGAAACAAGGGAAGAGAGTGCTCTGCATTGTTTGTTCAAGAAATACAAAGTAGGCTGGCATCTGTTCAGAAAAGACTGTTTTGTAGCTGTTGAGATCCAGCAGGGCTGGCAGGCTACACAAAGCAGTTTGCATGTCCAACCAACTGAAGTGGGGATGGCACTCTGGTGGACAGGTTCCAGATACCTTGTGATTGAAACCCTGGTAGTGGGCTACCCAACAGGGAGGCCTCTGAAGAGAGAGTTGCCCAGTGTTTTGGATAACTTGGAATCACTATCTCAGGTGCACTGTGACAGCGCAAGGTGCAGTACCTAGAAGCTTGCATATCCAAGGAGCTAACCAAACCTGGAAAATAAAAGAACTGGTGACTGCTTGGAAAAACCTGTACATGGCAGTCAGCAGAATCCCCCTCTTATTTATTTATTTTTTAAAACCCTGAGCCAGGGGCAAGCTGAGTCCCAAAGGGAAAGGAGAAACTTTACCCTTGGAGCCAGCAAGCGCACAAGCATGTCCTGAGACACATCAGAAGTACCTGGGTCTGGAGAGTCCAGGAAGAAGTCATAAACGCCACCCCTAGTAGAGATGAGAAGGGGAGAAGAATTATTTTCCTCGCTATCCCCCATGGGGGAGAGGAATAGGGAGGTTCCTCTAAACTGAGAACATCTGGCGTCAACTGGGTGCCATGCAGAACACTATAGAGGGTGCCAGAGATGGCATCAGGGATAGTGCAGACCCAACCCAGATCTGGTGCCAAACCCAGCCCAACGCCGGCCCCAACACTAGGCCTCATGCTGGACATGGTGCCTAACATTGCACTGGACACAGCGCCTAACATGGCGCCAGACATGGGCCAGACATGACACCATATATGTCAACCAGGCACTGGCTCAACAGCTAGGCCCCACTCCACAGATTAGAGGCACCGAACTGGCACCAAGGCAGAGAGAGAGAGAGAGAGAGAGTGTCTGGCACCAGGAAAACCAAAAAGCCAAACCAGCCCTAGTACCAGGGCTAGGAAGGCACCAAGACAGGCCAGAAGGCTGAACCTGGCACCAAAGCCAGCCCCAGAGCACCAACGAGCCTGGCAGACCTGAGGTGACCAAACAGGTACCCGGCTGGTCCTATCAAGAGACACAGGTAGGGGTGTGGCCAGCAGGGCAAGAGTCTGTGGTGCGGTCACTGGCAAGGGCCAAAGGTCGTTGCCAGAGCTAACGCTCTATCTGGCTTGGAGGGCCCCGCCAGTGGGTTCAGTGCCGCCAACCAACAAGGGCCAGGGACCAGACCCACTAGCAGTGACACGCCAGGCTGGCGCTACACTCACTGCTCTAAATAGAGCTGCCCAGGGATACTGCCCACTGGGACCCCCCCCCGGGACAGAGGGAGGACTCCAGACCTGAGGTCTCAGTGTCCTGGCACCAAGGTCCATGGCACGAGGACCAAGCCAACAGGCCCACGGCCCCAGGAACCAAGGGTCCCATGGAGACTTCCTGTAGGGTGACCTCGAGTGATACCATTTCTTCTCCCACTGAAGAGCGAGAGAAGAACTTGAAGCCAAGCAGCACTAAAATCTCAACTGGAATCGGGAACCGGGCCACTCCTTTGTGCTCCAGAGAACTGCCTTGCTCTGAGCGCAGGACCGCCTGTGGTCAGAACACTTCCCTCGCGGGAAAGTGGATCGGACACAGCCCCTGCTGCCAGAGCAGCATGCCAGCCACGGCATCATGCCAACACAGCAGCAGCCTGAAAAAGACCTCAATAAAACACAGCCCCAGGCACAACACAGTGTTGAGCCAAATATGGTGCTGAGGCAAACACAGCACCGGGCAGAACACAGCACCGAGCCAATCATGCAGCGGAGGCAAACAAGGCACTGAGCAAAAATGGTGCAGGCCAAACACGGCAAGGAGCCAAAACATGACACCGAGCCCAAACACGGCACTGGGCCCAAACACAGTGCCGAGAAAACACAGTGCTGGCCCAAACATGGTGCCGAGCCCAAACTCGGCACTGAGCCCAAACCCAGTGCCGAGCAAACATGGTTCCAGGCTAAACACAGTGCTGGCTAAACATGGCACCGGCCAAAATGCCAGGAAGGCTCCCTACCGTGATCCTGTAGAGACGTCATCACGAGGCTCAGTAGGCCTGAGAGAAACAGACAGAATTGTTTTCATACAATCACTAAACCGATACAAAACTAATAGATTTTAGCTTTAAACAACTAACGAACTGAATCGGGCGTTGTATAGATGTGAAGTTTAGATTCCCTAAGGGTAAGCGACCTCATCACTTCAGTGCACTCGACGGCAGGAAAAAAGGAACTGAGGTGGTTGGGGGCTGGTGCCAAGGTAAACCTAGTGCCGCTCGCCACTCTTGTGGCGCTGAGCATGCACACCTCTTGCCTTGGCGCCGGGCCCCTCGAACGTTTTGACTCTCGCGGGGTCCTAGTGCCTCCGGCCTAGACCCATTAGTGTGAATAAATGAGGAAGATACATTCCTGGAAGATCTGCTGGTTTTTGCCCGTCTGTGGATGCGAAGGAGCTGGTCTGGCTAATTTGATGGCTGTTCTGGTTTTCTGAGAGGCCTCCAGGGATTGCTCAACCTGTTGGTCGAACAGGTAGGTACCATCGAAAGGAACATTCATCAGCTACTGCCAGGTGTTTGAGGAAAATCCCTAAGTCCGCAGCCTGGAATGCCTTCTGATACAGATTCCAGCAGCGGCAGCTCGAGACGCAGTATGATAAGCGGCCGTAGCCCCCTTCAACTGATTGCTGTTGGATTCAATTTCACGCTTAACAGTGAAGAATTTTGAACTTGGAATCAGATTCTGATAAAGACTCAGCAAGAAACTAAAGGTAAGTTCAAAGGGCATACTCATACTGACAGAAGTGTCCCGATAGCTGGCTATACGCATGACCAGAGTGGCAGCCGTGAAAGCCCTCTTTCCCATGGTGTCAATCTCATGAGATTCTTTTTTTGATAGGACGTGCTGTGAATTCCTGAGGCAGGACAGCTTTGTCATTCTCTGCGAGAATAACTAGTGCATCTGCAATAGGCTGGGAGGCTACAATAGGTCTCTCTTTTGGGAGGAACATATTTCCGGTAGATGGACTTGCATACCGAGGGAATAGATGCAGGTCTAGCCCACACAGCCTCAGATAAGGTTTCAAAGGCTGCGGGAATGGGGGCATGAGGTTAACCAGAATATTAGGAACATGGAGCCAATCAAGACACATCCACTTAGCTGGGTCATGAGCAGAAGTCTTGTGAGCCAGAGTTGCCGGCATGTTTCTGAGTAATGACTGAAAGGAGAGGTCCTCCTGCAGGACGGAAGCAGAAACTGAAGGCTGATTCTCTAGGCTGTAAAAAGTGTCATCATCACCGTCCTCAGCAATGATAAGGTTGGGGTCAGACTTGTCCTCCTCCAGATCCCCCTCGGAAGGGGAAGCCGGAAGAGGTGTGGACCCAGTAAGTCTGAGTCCAGGCCTAGGGAGTGGGTAGACAGGTGACACTGGGACCGGAGCGGGAATCAGCACTGGAGGCATCATCGGCCTTGAAGGAGCCGGCACTGAAAAAGGGGCACCAAGTCCCGTGGCGCTGGCCCCAAGGGAGCCAGTGCCAGATCAGGTGCCGCGCAGCAGATGGAACAGCTCGAGAACCCAGACCAGGCCTAGAAGGTGCAACCGGCACCAAAGTGATCGGAGAAGGTACCTGTGCTGGTCCCTGTGAAAAATACTAAGTTTGCTGGCAAAGGCACCTAGCTTCACCTGAGCTCTTTTCTTCTAGGTTTGCTTGTAAGGACAGAGCAAGGAACATTATCAGAGCAAGGAAAAAGATTAAGGCTTCTTTTGACTAGGCAGATTTACTGTGTGTTACTATTTTCTTTTGTATTCACAGGGTTTGTTACTGTTTGTTGCTAACATTTTACTGCTTTACTGTTCTTTGATTCAAATTGCTGTTGCAGGGTATACTTTCTGCTGAATTATTACAGGGTGTGCCTAAAGATTTGTTACTGTTTTGTGCTTACAAATTACTGCTGTAATCTTCTCTGATTCAAATTGTTTTTTGCAAGGTATGTCTTCTGTTACTGCTTTATTTTTCTCTGTAGCAAAGTGTTTTTTACAGGGTATATCTTCTGTGAAATTATTACAGGTGGTACTTTACAGGTTTTACAGTTTTATCTATCATTAGGCTAAGCTTTCTGGGCTACTGCATTTGATGTTAGTTGATTGCTTCTGCTCTTACCTCCTTGTTTCTTTCGCTTATGGTTGTTCTTTTTCAGCAGGGGAAGGGCCCAGCCACCCACCCCCATACCCAACCACCTCATGCTATACTCCTTTTATAGGGTAGCACAGTCGTGACATTTCCTGTAGCAAAGCAGGAAGGGGAGGATCAGAGGGGTATCCACACAGTGACCTCACTTACAGGGGTACAAGTAATTTAACTTGTTATAACAAGTTATACAAAAACAAACAAAACAAAGAATCAAACTTTTGCTTTCATTTTCCTCTTTCTAATTACTCGGACCAGGTTATAAACCCAGCAACTCATCTGGAATGGATATTATCAACTGCAAGTACTGCGGGACACTTTTCAGAAGGGCAGTTACACAGGATTTAGGACGCTGTCCTACATGCCGGACCACTGGAGAGCTAAGAGCTCAGCTCCAGGCAGCATGGGCAGAGACTGCGTGTCTCAAATCGCATATTCAAGAGGAAATATTTTATAAGACCCGCATGCCATTTCCCCAACATCCAACAGAAGCACCTCGACTGCAGAGGGTAGCAGGTCCAGGAGGTTGGCAGGTGGTTAGGAGGGGCAAATCGGGTACCCCATCACTCAATGCTCTCCAACGTACCACCTCCACAAACCATATAAAAACTACAAACAGGTATCTGCCTATATCTCTGAAATCAAACAAAGGGGCAGAGGACACTGCAGAGCAGGCTACTGCAGAACAGGAGCTAGCACAACAAAACTTGCCTAAAACAGGGACCAAAACAAAAAAAGCAAAAAGGAAATCCAAAACACTTCTGATCATAGGAGACTCCATGATTCGGGGAGTTGATACCTACCTCCAACTAGGGGTAATGGTCAGATGTCTCTCAGGTACATCAGCATGGAGAGACACTGACCGCACTGCTAAAATTGTGCAGGAAGCAGGAGAAAAATCAACGTCCTGGTACACATAGGGACTAACGATCTCACCAGCTGGTCAGTCGTGGAGACCAAGGAATACCTGACCAGTCTGGGAGACAAACTGTCATCCATTTCATCCGGCATCTCTTTCTCTGAGATCCTGACAGTCTGGGAGAGGGGGGCAGATTGACGGAAGGTCAGAGAAGGGAAGCTAAACAGAAGGCTCAAGGGCTGGTGCCCGTAAAAAAGACACAAATTTGGAGGCAACTGGCAACAGTTTTGGGAGCGAAAGTTCTTTAAATTCGATAGACTGCATCTGACTAAGGTGAGAGTCAGTGCACTGGGGCAGAAGTTTAATGCCTTTGCAGAATATTTAAACTAGCAATTGGGGAGAAGGGTGCAGCACCCGATACATCGAACGGGAAGAACACCCCCCACCCACAGCTAGTGATCAAACAGGAGTTCAGCATGTTTGTAGTTCATTTGCATCACCAGGTAAGGAAAAAGGTCCGGCTCCCCATACGACACGCAGGGGAAATGACGGACTTCACCCAGCAACTAACCCACAGAAATCTGGCCAATGGAAAATCACATACACAAATGCTCGCAGTCTGGGAAACAAGATCCCAGAACTGCAGGCAACAATGACAAAGGCTAAACTGGACATAGTAGCCATTAGCAAGACATGGTTCACCAGTAACCACACATGGGAGACTTCAGTACCCAGCTGTGTACTGTTCAAAAGAGACAGAGGTGCAAAAAGGGGGAGTGGGGAGTGGCCCTTTATGTCAATGAAAATACGAAAGCTGCAGAAATTCAGAATACATACAAGGAGCCAGAAGAACCATAGATCACTCTGGAAACAGGAAATGTGACAGCCATACGAACTGGGGTTGTCTACAGGCCTCCAGACCAGGGGAAGGACATAGACACATTACTCTTAAAAAATATACAAAACATGACAGCTAAAGGGGAGGTTCTGATAATGGGAGACTTCAAAATGCCAGACACAGATTGGTCAATACCAGCAGAAACATCCGGCAGAACTAGACACACAGTGGATTCGTTGCAAAGGGGGGGGCCTCAAACAACTGGTAGAACAACCCACAAAAGACAGGGCTACCCTAGATCTAGTACTGACTAATGGGGAAAAAAAATCACAGATCTCCAGGTAGAAGGTCACCTGGGGGCCAGTGACCATCACATGGTATGGTTCAGTTTGGCCACTAAAACTAAATCATCCCACTCCAAGGCAAAAATATGGAACTTCAGAGGAGCTGACTTTGATAAGATGGCCAACAGAGCTAAGCTAGCCCTGGTAAAATAAAACACTGGAAGGGGGTACAGGCAAAGTGGGCATGCATTAGGGATGCAATACTTGAAGCAACATCCCATTGTGTTACAGAGAAAAGCAAGAGCAAAAGAAGGAGGAAACCACTTTGGTTCTCAAAAATAGTAGCAGAAAAGGTCAGAGCCAAAAGGCTGGCCTTCAGGAACTATAAGGGAACGTGGCGGGACGTAAGATTGGGAGGCATACCAAACTTCCCTAAGAGAAGGCAGTAAAGCAGGCAAAGGCCCAAACTGAGGAAACACTAGCACGAACAGTGAAAGAAGGGGACAAGACTTTCTATAGATACATTAGCGAAAGGAGAAAGTCCAGAGGGGGTATTGCTAAGATCAAAGGGGATAAGGGGGAGTGTGTGGAGGAGGACCAAGTAAAAGCATCTATCCTAACTAGATAATACTGCTCAGTATTTACTGAGGAGAAGGCATGTCCCTTTCCCTTTAAGGATCACTGGAAGTCTTCAAGCTGGCTTCTCCCACCCACCCGGGTGGTATAACCCTTGGCTCCTCCCCATGACGCCAGATCTTAGCCCACTGGAAGCCAGGTGTTGTGCGTCCGCAGCCAGGGATATCGGGTGGGTACGTGTGGATGAACAACATATATCACTCCTAGAACTACTGTTACAGGTGAGTAACCTGTTTTTCTAGGATTGTGAATATGTTGTTCATCCACATTTTTAGGCAGACTCCTAGCAGTTCTCCAGGAGGAGGGAGGCAAAGTGCACACTCCCTACTTGGGAAACAGAGCTAGGAGAACTGAGGCCCCAAAACCAGCATCCTGGTGTGACTCAAGGTCGATGTGGTACATAGATACATAGATACATAGACAGTGACGGCAGATAAGGGCCTATGGCCCACCCAGTCTGCCCATTTGAGCTTGTAAGTTCAGTTTATGTTTTCCTAGAAGTCTGTTTCCCCTTACCCCTGACCTCCAGAATTCCTTTATGTCTATCCCATGCATTCTTAAATCCCATGATTGTTTCAGCCCCCACCACTTCCTCTGGCAGGGTGTTCCACTTGTCCACCGCCTGCCTGTGAAGAAATTCTTCCTCCACGCTTCTCTGAATCGTCTTCCTCCAACTTCATCCCATGCCCTCTAGTCCTGGAACATCTTTTCGCTTAAAATAGTGTATTCCTGCACCCTGTTCCTCCCTGTAAGATACTTGTATGTCTCTATCATATCCCCTCTCTCCCTCCTCTCGTCCAGGGAGTACATGTTCAGTTCCTTCAACCTGTCCTCATAGGACTTGAGATGCAATCCATGTACCATCTTTGTTGCCCTCCTCTGAACCTTCTCTACCTTGTCTATGTCCTTACGTAGGTAAGGTCTCCAGAACTGTACACTGTACTCCAGGTGGGGCCTCACTAGTGTCTTGTACAGTGGAATTATGACCTTCCTTTTCCCGCTGGTGATGCCCCTGCCTATGCATCCCAGCATCCTATTTGCTTTACCTGCTGCCTTGTCACACTGTTTCCCTACCTTGAGGTCATCAGAGATGATAACCCCAAGATCTCTTTCCTGCTTGGTGCATACTATATCCTCACCCCCCAGCTGATATATTGTGCCAGGGTTTTTGTGCCCCATATGCATTATCTTGCACTTCTTTGCATTGAATTTCAACTGCCAAACCCCTGACTATTCTTCATAATGGTAATGGGTGATGAAGGTGTTTGCTGACTACCAGGTAACAGCCCGACAGATTTCCTGGATAGGGATGTCCCTGGAAGCAGCAAACAATGCAGCAGTGTGGCGGGTAGCATAAGCTCTTATCCCTCTGGGAGGCTCCATGCCCGCCAACTCATAGCACAGACCTAAGCAAAATGTAATCCACCTTGCAATGGTCTGTTTTGCTGCAGGTCTGCCAGAAGCGGCTTCAGCATAGGTGACAAACAGCTGGCAAACCCTCTCCCTGTATTTCCGCCGTCCTCTCCTTATAATAGGAGCGGGCTCGTCTCAGGTCCAAAGTATGGTGCCTGTACTCAGCCTCCGAGGTGTAATTAGGGTAGTATACTGGCAGAGTTAACACCTGGTTAAGGTGAAACTCTGACACCACCTTCCGAAGGAATTTCGGGTGGGGCCGAAGGACAACCGTGTCCCTGTGGAAGACCACACAAGGGGAGTCCACCGAAAGCGCCTGGAGCTCCCCTATCCTTCTGGCAGACGTGATAGCCACCAGGAAGGCCATCTTCCACAAGTGTGACAAGGCACACTTGTGCACTGGTTCGAATGGTTTGCCCATGAGCTTTGCCTGTACCAGCAGTAGATCCGACGAAGGTGGAGGTTCATGCACCGGAGAGGATATGTGATCCAGGCCTTGGAAAAAGGGCCCGATCACTGTCTCCTGTGCCTGGTAAGCAGACACAGCTGCCAGGTGGCTCAAGAGCTGGTGCCAGGAAAAAGGACACAAATTTGTAGGGAACTGGCAATAGTTTTGGGAGCTAAAGTTCTTTAAATTGGATGGACTGCATCTGACTAAGGAGGGAGTCAGTGCATTGGGACAGAAGTTTGATGTCTTTGCAGAATATTTAAACTAGCAAATGGGAAGGGGGTGCAGCACCCCATATGTCGAATGGGAAGAACACCCTTCCCCCCTCAGCTACAGGTCAAACAGGAGTTCAACATGTTTGCAGTTCATTTGCATCACTAGGTAAGAAAAAAGGTCCAGCTCCCCATATGACGCACAGAGGAAACGCCAGAGCTCACCCAACAACTAACACACCGAAATCTGGCCAATGAAAAATCATG
The DNA here is from genome assembly GCA_016271365.2 of Neoceratodus forsteri. Taxonomy (NCBI): domain Eukaryota; kingdom Metazoa; phylum Chordata; order Ceratodontiformes; family Ceratodontidae; genus Neoceratodus; species Neoceratodus forsteri. Next base: position 983,582,428 of record CM057455.1, read on the forward strand.
TACACAAATGCTCGCAGTCTGGGAAACAAGATTCCAGACCTGTAGGCAATAATGACAGAGGCTAAACTGGACATAACAGCAATTAGCGAGATGTGGTTTACCAGTAACCACACTTGGGAGACTTCAGTACCTGGCTATGAACTATTCAGAAGAGTTAGAGTTGCAAAAAGGGGGAGGGGGTGGAGTGGCCCTGCATGTCAATGAAAATATCAAAGCTACAGAAATTCAGAATACACATAAGGAGCCAGAAGAACTGTGGGTCACCTTGGAAACAGGAAATGGGACAGCCATAAGAACTGGGGTGGTCTACAGGCCCCCAGACCAGGGGGAGGACCCAGACACATTAATGATAGAAGATATTCAAAACATGACAGCTAAAGGGGAGGTTCTGATAATGGGAGACTTCAGCATGCCAGATACAGATTGGTCAATACCAACAGGAACATCTGCCAGAACTAGACACATGATGGACTCCCTGCAGGGGGAAGAGCCTCAGACAACTGGTACAATAACCCACAAGAGACAGGGCTATCCTAGATGTAGTACTGACTAACAGGGAAAGGATCATAAATCTCCAGGTAGAAGGTCACCTGGGGGCCAGTGACCATCACATGGTATGGTTCAGTTGGCCACTACAACTAAATTATCCCATTCCAAGGCAAAAATATGGGACTTCAGAGGAGCTGACTTTGATAAGATGACCAACAGAGTTAAGCTAGCCCTGGCAAAAAGAAATACAGGTGAGGGGATACAGGCAAAGAGGGCAAGCATTGAGGATGCAATACTTGAAGCAACATCCCACTGTGTTAGAGAGAAAAGAAGGTGCAAAAGAAGAAGGAAACCACTTTGGTTCTCAAAAACAGCAGCAGAAAAGATCAGAGCCAAAAGGCTGGTCTTCAGGAAATACAAGGGAACGCAGCGGGATGAAGATAGAGAGGCATACTAAACTTCCCTAAGGGAAGCAGGGAAGGCAGTAAGGAAGGTAAAGGCCCAAACCGAGGAAACACTAGCACAGACAGTAAAGGAAGGTGACAACACTTTCTATAGATACATTAGTGAAAGGAGAAAGTCCAGAAGGGGTATTGCTAAGATCAAAGGAGATAAGCGGGCGTGTGAGGAGGAGCACCATGTAAAAGCATTTATCCTAAATAGATAGTTCTGCTCAGTATTTACTGAAGAGAAGGTAGGGTAGGGCTCACAGCTCAGCACCATGGACACTGGGGGAGGGAGGTAAGCACTAGTCCCTTCACAAAAGAAAGGGTCCTACAAGAGCTCGATAAGCTCAAGGTGGACAAGGCAATGGGACCTGATGGCATACATACCAGGGTACTAAAGGAGCTAAGGGTGGAACTAGCAGAGCCATTATCAGAACTGTTTAGTGAGTCTCTGAGCACAGGAGAGGTCCCAGAAGACTGGAGAAGGGCTCATGTGATCCCGCTCCACAAGAGTGGTAGCAGGAAGGAGGCAAGGAACTACAGACAAGTCAGTCTTACCTCAGTAGTGGGCAACATTATGGATTCACTCCATAAGGAAAGGATAGTGCAACACCTGGAATCCATAGGAGCACAGGATCCAAGACAGCATGGGTTTACAAAAGGAAGGTCCTGTCAAACTAATCTCATAGATTTCTTTGACTGGGTAACAAGAGTGGTGGACCAAGGGGGAGCAGTTGATGTCGCCTATCTTGATTTCAGCAAAGCTTTCGATATTGTTCCACAGAGAAGATTGATTAATAAGCTGGGGAGGCTCCAGGGTGGGTCAGAAGTTGGTGAACTGGGTGGCGAACTGGTTGACAGGCAGAAAACAGAGTGGTGGTAAATGGTATACAGTCAGAAGAGATGCAAGTCACAAGAGGGGTACCTCAGGGATCAGTCCTGGGGCCAATCCTCTTCAATATCTTCATCAGTGACATTGCAGGTGGACTGGAGGGTAAGGTTTGTCTGTTTGTAGATGACACCAAGATCTGAAACAGAGTAGATGATCCAGATGGGATGGGCAGAATGAGAAGAGATCTGGATAAACTAGCAAAATGGTTGGAAGAGTGGCAATTGGGGTTTAATGCAAAGAAGTGCAAGATTGTGCACATAGGGAAGAAAAACTCTGAAGCCACCTATAGGCTGGGAGGGGAGTTGCCGGCAGTCACAAGGGAAGAAAGAGACTTGGGCATCATCATCACCGATGACCTGAAATCATACAAGCAGACCTCTAAAGCAGTAGGTAAGGCTAGGGGGATGTTAGGGTGTATTAGTAGGGGTATCACAAGTCAGAAGAGGAAGGTAATAATCCCTCTTTACAAGACACTGTTTAGGCCCCATCTGGAGTACTGCATGCAGTACTAGAGGCCACACCTTCACAAGGACATTAACCAAATTGATGCAGTCCAGAGAACGCAACCAAAATGGTGCAGGGACTGCATCAGAAAACATATGAGGACAGATTAACGGAGCTCAATTTGTTTACCCTAGAGCAAACGAGGGAGAGAGGTGATATGATGGAAACATTCAAACACCTTAAGGGCATTAACAAGGTGAAAGAGTCTAACATGTTTCAATATACGAAAAATAGCAGGACAAGAGGACACAGCATGAAATTAGAGGGAGGCCGATAAAGGGGTAATGTGAGGAAGTTCTTTTTCACAGAAAGGGGGATGGATGCATGGAACGGCCTACCTCAGGAAGTGGTGGATATGAATACAGTGCAGGGCTTCAGACAGGCATGGGATAGGCATAAGGGAGCAATACAGATGAGTATTAATAGATAGGCCATTGACAGAGCAAAGGCCGATGGCAGATTTATAAGGCAGAAAAAGAAATGGGCAGACTGGATGGGCCTTGCAGTCCTTATCTGCAGTAAACTTCTATATTTCTATGTTTCACTCTAAGGGTCGATGACCGAAGACCCCCTTTGGACAAAGACCAAAGGTAGTCGAGAATGTTAGCCACCGGACAGGACAAAGGGTCCAGGCCCTTGCCCAGGCACCAAATGGAAAACCTTTTCCATTTGAAGGCATAACATTTCCTGGTTGATTTCTTTCTGGATGCCTCCACCATGATGAGGACATCCTCGGAAAGACCTAAAGCCTGGAACTCTAGCCGCTCAGGTACCAGGCTGTGAGATGCAGGGATTGAAGGTCCAGATGGAATATCTTCCCCTGGTTGACTGAGATCAGGTCTGGGCATGCTGGAAGCTGCTCCAGGGGCCTGCTGCTAAGGAGATCTGGATACCAAAACTGGCGCTACCAGAATCACCTTCGCCTTGCCCCTCCTCACCTTGAGGAGCACCTTGTGGATCAAGGGAAATGGATGGAAGGCGTAGAAAATGCCTGGGGTCCACAGACTCAAGAAGGCATCCCCCTGCAGCAAGCCCTGCTGAGGGATACGGACATTAAATAGCCTCAGCTTGGTGTTGTCCCTGGAGGCAAACAGGTCCACCATTGGTTTGCCCCAGTGGGAGAACAGGCTGTAAGCTACCTCTGGATGGAGAGACCACTTGTGGGATGTCTCGCCTAAGCGGCTGAGAGCATCCGTCACATGGTTTGAGGCTCCTGTCACATGAATGGCTAGGAGATCTGCTTCCAGATGGCTGATGAGGGTCCAGATGTGGAGTACTTCCCTGTAAAGCAGACAGGAGTGCATGCCACCCTGTTTGTTGAGGTAGTACATGGTCGTGGTATTGTCCGTCTGGACTTGAACCACTTGACCCTGGAGCTGAGGAGTGAAAGCTGCCAGTGCCAGTCTGACTGCTCTGAGCTCCAACAGACTGATATGGATTTCTCGGGGGTCCAGAGCCTGTGGGCCCTTTTGTCTTCTGTGTAGGCTCCCCAGACCATGAGAGAGGCATCGGTTGCGAGAACGGCCGTTGGCTCGGGGTGGACAAATGGGATCCCTTCCTGCAACCAATCTGGGGCAGTCCACCACTGCAGAGCATCCCACATCTTCTGGGTCACCGTGATCGGCTGGTCGAATTGACAGTGGCACTGAGCCCACTGGGCGGCAAGCTCCCATTGAAGGGGGTGCATGTGTACCTGGACCCAACGGACCACGGAAGTGCACGCCGCCATGTAACCCAGAAGGCGCAGAAAGTCCCGGTCAGGGCGCAATTGCCCAATCAGAAATGATTGGGCAAAGGAGGAGAGAACCGCCGCCATGTCTGCCAGGAGCTGAGCTCTGGCTTGACGAGAGTGGAGCTGTGCCCCGATGAAGAACATCTCCTGGGAAGGCACGAGTTCCGACTTGGCCTAGTTGATCAGGAGGCCGAGTTGGGAGCAGGTCTGGAAGGCCAGGTCCCTGGACCTCTCCACCTCCTGCTGGGTGGGACCTGCTAAGAGCTAATCGTCGAGGAAGGGGCCAATTCTCACCCCCCCCCCCCGACACCTGAGATGGGCTGCCACCACTGCAATGCATTTGGTGAAGACCTGTGGGGCCGATGACAGGCCAAACGGCATAGCTCGGAACTCGTATAGGGTCCCTTCGGCTCTGAAGTGGAGGAACTACCAATGAGACAGATGGATTGGGACATGAAAGAACGCGTCCTGCAGATCTGGTGAACAGAACCACGTTTCGCTCCAAGGATGGTATGATCTGGGACAGAGTGACCATCCAAATGTTACGTGACCTGAGATAGTGATTCAGGTTGTGAGATCTACAATGGGGTCCCAGCTCCCCATCCGCTTGGGCACCAGGAAGTACCTGGAGGCAAAGCCTGGGTCTGCCGGAGGATCTGCCACTGGAGCTACTGCCTCCTTGAGGAGGAGCTCAGCAATGACGTCCTGAAGAGCCGACTGAGTCTGGACGGATACTCTTTCCTCCCGAGGGGCGCGGGCTCGGCTTGGAGGGTACTGCTTGAATTTCAGAAGCAGTCCCTGACCGACTACTTCCAGAACCCACCTGTCCGTGGTGATAACAGACCAGTCAGAAAGAAAGTGGCGGAGCCGGCCCCCCACGGGAGGACCCAGAACTGGCGTGATGGGAGAGGGGTTGGCTGCCCATACCCCATCACTGAGCAAGCTTGGAGGATGATGATCCAGGACCTGAACCTCGGCTTCCATTATGGGCCTGGGGCACCAAGCTTGAGCCTGCTGCTGCTGTTGCTGCTGCCCTCCTTGAAAGAAGGGTTGCTGGGCCGCAGGGGAAGAATGCTGAAAAGGCTTCTTCTTCTGCTGTTTCTTGCTCAAAGGACTTTTAGCAGAAGTAGCGTCCAAGGTGGTGTTGGACTGCTCAATGCACTGAAGGTGACCAGCCACACCTGGGGCAAAAGGGTCAGTGCCCAGGAAAGGCACATCAGCTAGTTTGTACTGAGTATCTGCCAGGAAAGAGGAGAGTCTCAGCCAAATCTTGCGATGAGAGGCAACTGCAGTAGCCATTGAGCAGGCACAAGAATCCCCAATGTCCAGGGCTGTCTGGAGCTGCTGTTTGGCAACAACCTGGCCCTGATCCCGGACCTGCTTGACCGTGGTCTGCATGTCCATGGGGAGGTGTGGAAGGACTTTATCAAAGGACCCCAAGAGGGCATGGGAGAAGTGTGCCATGATGATGGCTGAACTTGCCTGACGAAGGCCTAAAGACGAGGCTGCATAGACCTTTCAAGCCGAATGATCCAAATGTTTGGATTCTTTTTCGGGAGGTCGGTCAGTGTCACCAGAACTGCCCGTATGCCTGAACACAGAGGCAGTTACCAGGCTCCCGGCTGAAGGGTACTCTGGGAACCCCGCAAGGGACCCCATGGGCACCGCATACTTGTGGGCCATACAGGCAGACGGAGCTGGGCAGGAGACAGGGTGCTGCCAGAGTTCTAGAGCCGGGCCAACTATGGTCTCGGCCACAGCAAAGGCCTCCGTCGGGGTATCCCCTCTCTGGAGAATGTCCATGAGAGGGTACTTTGCCTTTTTCTGGATAAGTTTCAGGGGCATCTCTGTAGACTCAGAGATGAGGTGAAGAATGCCCTGAAAAGATGAAGGACCACCCTCCATCTCTATCCCACCAGCCTATTCGTCATCCCAGGATGAGAATGTAAGCCGGTTTGATCAGAATCCGAAGAGTCCGGATACAGCGGTCGACTGCCGAGGTCACCTTCAACCCACCACGGGCGGTCCGAGTGACAGTGACCGAGAGACGCCAGGGAAGCCCCATGTCCAGTCAATCTCCCTCAGAAGGAACCCCTCCCACAGGCTGCTTGGGCGGCGGTTCCACCATGATTGGTGGAGAGACCAGTAAAGGCCGAACCAGGGGTTTCGCCGGCTCCGCGGGCGGCAAAACCATTTTAATCAGCTCCAGAGGAGTTGGCTTCGGCCTGGGAGGCGAAAGCCAGATAATGGCTGGGGTTGGAGCTGGGGTCAGCTTGTTCCTGGTCAGAATTAGCTGTTGCCACTTGAGGTCCTCATAGTGCCAATGGAGTTTCCGCCGGAGAGTCTCCTCATATGAAGAACGACCGATGGCGTCATCTCTTCTTAGAGCACTTATGCTGGTCGAGGGGGTCCTGGATCTTGATGGAGATCGGGCAGACCAATTCGGTCGACACCGGCGGGACCGGAGTATTCCCAGGGTCAGGGACCACTTCCTCGGTGGGATTCCCAGCAGGCTGGGTCTCCTCGTCGGGAAAGGAAAGGACCGGAGTCCGATCCAGAGAGTTGGCGACTGGAGTTGGCGACAACGGGTCGATCGGGTCGATATCGATTTCGACTTCGACGATCAACTGTTCGCTCGACTGGCCAGACGGCAAGGCCAAGAAGTCAGCGGCCGAAGTGGCAATCTTGACCAAAGTCGAGACTGCCGGTTCCTGGGATAAGGGTCTCTCCTGATCACAAGAACATGTTCGCCGAGACAACGACGATCCCGGGTCCTTTTCTCGCTTATGGGACCAAGAGGAGTGCGTGCCCACAGGACTTTCTCCCTTAGTCGGGAAAGACTGGCACAACTCTTGGAAAGAATCCAAGAAGGTGGAGCCCAGGTTGAGCGGAACGAAGAAGCTCTGAGAGGAAGATTCTGCGGCCTGAGTTGCTTCCTCCTCGAAGGATTGCATACGTTCCAATTGCTCTGCGGAGCCCGCAGCTGCGGAAACCGCCCACCTAGCGTCCGTGGATTTCACCGACGGGTTTCTGATTTTCCAGCCTCCCCAACTTCAGGCATGCAAGATGGTTGTCGAGGACATTAGTGTGAAAAGCAAGGCAGAAGTCGCACTTCAAGGTGTCATGGTCAACACCCAAGCAGTAGACGCACGTGGCGTGTGGATCAGTGCGCAACATTTTCTGGCCACACGAACACCAATGAAAACCAGGGGAAGACTTGTCTTCCATAATCAAAGGAGTGTCATGGTCGCTAATGTGAACTAGACGAAGTTTCGGAAGAACTGAAGGTTTAGAAGCCAGGGCCTACAGAATGCTGGAGTACAAAGGAGGCAACCTGAATCTTCCAGTGGTAAGGAAGATCTGGCATCATGGAGTGAAGCCAAGGGTTATACCACCCGGGTGGGTGGAAGGAGCCAGCTTGAAAACTTCCAGTGATCCACCCCAGGGCCAAATGGTTCAGTACCCAAGAAGGGGACATCAGCCAGCTTACGCCAAGTATCCGCCGTGAAGGTGGAAAACCTTAGCCAAGCCTTACAATACATGGTGAGGCTGATGCCATGGCACGGACATAGGAATCACCAATGTCCAAAGCTGTCTGGAGCACGATTCTACCCAGCGATTGACCCTGATCGCTGACTATATCTTCACCAGCAACTGTTTGTTGGCAGTAAGGTGGAAGAGGAGTTCCGATAACACTACAAGCAGGAAATGGCCAAAGTCTGCCATCATGACAGAAGAGATGATCTGATGGAGACCCAGCAACACAGCAGCACATACCTTTTTAACTGCATGGTCAATCTTCTTGTACTCTTTGTTCAGAGACTTGTCCATGTCCCCCTGGCCACACAATTTATGGAAGGCTGAGTCCAAAACCAAGCCCTCAGTAGAGGGGCGGTCAGAGAACCCAGAAAGGAGCCTGTTGGGACCACATACTTTTGCAGGCCATATGAGTGGAGGGTGCCAGACTAGATACTAGATAGAAACATAGAAGCTGTCAGCAGAAAAGGATCTCTTGGCCCACCTAGGGTGCCCTAAAGAGTCCCTACCTACTGTGTTACCGTAGACCACCTACTGTGCTACCACAGACTCTAACTGATCTCCGGCCTTACCTCCCACACCAGCCATGTTAGTAAGGTCCCCCGTGTCTATCCCATGCATGTTTAAATCCTGTTACTGTTCTGGTACCCACCACCTCTGCTGGGAGGCTGTTCCAGATGTTCACCATCCTTTAAGTCTCCCCCTCTTCCAGCTTCATATCATGCCCCCTTGTCCCTCAGCATCTCTTTCTGTGCAAAATTTCACTCTCCAGTAAAGTACAGTTACGTCAGAACTTACTGTAAAGTACAGTTACGTAAGAACTTACCGTAACAGTAGATCTTCGAGAACAGCTCTTGCAGCAGGTTACACCATTAGGACCGGAGCCGCGAGGCGCCAGGACCCCGCGGAAAATTCTAGCTAGTTAACTACAGCGAGACCGTGCCTTCGACCGCCGGTCCCGCCTTCTCCGACGTCAGGCGGTACAAAGGGGGCGGTCCCGCCCAGACTCCCAGTTCTCCCGCCCAGAGACTTCTGCCGCAGGCTGACATCAAATGGGAGACCTAGGATTTGCCGTCAGAAGACAGAAAGATAACAATTCCTGCTCAGAAAGACTGAGCCATGCTTCCTCCAAGGGGGGGAAGGTATGGATAGAATGCCAGTAAGAGCTGTTCTCGAAGATCTACTGTTACAGTAAGTTCTTACGTAACTGTACTATCTTACTGAGACACAGCTCTTGCAGCAGGTTACACCATTAGGACTGATTCCTCAAGCAGTAACGCTGTCAGAAAATCCGGAGGAGGAAATTAAAGGATAAAAACCAGGTCCTGAACCTAGGACAGGAGACCTGAAGTACGGCCAACCCAAAACCAGCCCTTCACGAGAGGCTGTCCAGGCTATAATGCATGATAAAGGTATGCACAGAACTCCAAGTATGCAGCGCATATAGCAGAAGTGGAAACATTTTGAGCTGCAAAGGAAGTAGCCACCCTCTAGTGGAATGACCCTGGACTGTACCGGAGGGGCTTTGTTTGGTACCATAACAGTGAGAAATACACTGGACAAGCCAGCAGAAAGGGACTGTTTGGATACTGATTGGCCCATCATTCTCTCAGAGAAGGAAATGAAAAGCTGCTCAGAATCACGAAAGGACTGAGTTCTGTTGAGGTAAAACCCTCAGGCTGCGTGAACATCCAGGGTATGGAGCAGAGCCCTCCTCTATTAGAGTAGTTCGGAAGTAGACCGAAGGTCGATATCCTGGTTCAGAGTGAGTGAAGAAACCACCTTAGGCAAGAATTTAGGTTCATTCTCAGGGATACTCTGTCCCGGTGGAAAACTAAATAAGGCTCTTTGCACATGAGAGCGTGAAGTTCAGAAATTCTTCTTGCCGAGGTAACAGCAACTAAAAACAACGTTTTCCACGACAGAAAACGTAGCTCGCAATCCGCGGCAGGTTCAAAGGGGGAAGCGTGAGCTGTTCAAGGACAAAAAGCAAATCCCATGGAGGCACAGGGTCTCTAATAGGAGGCCTAAGGTGCAACACTCCCCTAAGAAATTCCTGAGAGGCGCCCACCTGAGCCACTGTACGATTTCCCACCGGGAGGTGGTGTTCAAATGGCACAGAGGTGCACTTTAATAGAGGAGTAGGCTAGACCCGAATGAAAGAGGGAGAGCAAATATTCTAATATTACTCCCACAGGACAACCTAGTGGGGAAAGGTCGCGTGCTCGCACCATACATTAAAACGGGCGCCATTTCATGGCGACGCCGACATGCGGTTGTCGGCTTTCTGGCTGCAGAAAGGACTTTGCAACCTCTTGCGGACCCCGACGCTAAATGGCTATGTCTCTAGGAGCCAAGCATGCAGGTTCAAGGAACGAGGTCCGGGTGGACAAGTGAACCCTTCTCCTGAGACAGTAAGTGGAGCTGAGCGGCAACGGGAGCGGGGTTCCCGAGATAGTTGAATCAACAAAGGAACCAAATCTGTCTGCCAAAATGGGGCCACTAGGATCATTATTATGCGTGCTCCCGCGCAGTTTGAGAAGAACTCTGGATCAACGGGAAAGGAGGGAAAGCAGAGGAATCTGTTGGCCCAGGAGAGGATAACGGCCTCGCCAGAAAACACCAGGCCCTGATCTAGCGAGCAAAAATTGGGCAGTTTTGTGCTGGATGGGGAGGCGAACAAGTCTAGATCTGGGTTCCCCACAAGAAACAGATCCTCTGCTACCTCTTGAAGGAGTTCCCATTCAGTGGACTCTGGCCTGAGAACGACTCAGGCCGCTCTGCAACCGTGTTGTCCACTCCGGGCGACGCACAGTGATCAGATTCGCGCCGTGTCTGATTACTCAATCCCACACCTCATGGCCTCCTGCAAAGGGGGTAAGAGTGTGCGCCTGTTTGTTGAGGTAATACATCACCGCCGTGTTGTCTGTCTGAAGTAGAAGAGTACACGGTGGGATAACTGACTGAAAGGCCTGCAGGGCATAGAGGACCGCCTCATTTCCAGCACGCTGATGTGAAGGTGAGCTTCCATCTGGGTCCACGCATTCTGGGACTTTACCCCGCCCAGGTGTGCCCTCACCCAAGACCGAAGCGCCTGTGGTGAGGTGACCTCCGGGACGGCGCAATGAACGGGACGCCTGATGAGAGCACCTCTGGGGCTAGCTACCACTGCCAGTCTTGAATCACTGAATTCGTGAGTCTGACCGATGCTGCAAGTGGTCTTGCCTTTGGTCCCATTGCACTTTGGAGCATCCACTGAGTAATGCGCATGTGGAGTCTTATGAAGGGACAGTAGGAATGGCCGCAGCCATGTGTCCGAGCAAGCAAAGGACCGACCTGGCAGGTACAACCTTGCTTAGTGATAGGTCCCTTTATGAGGGATCTGATGCGCCCGCTCTGTCGGCCGGAAGAAAGGCTCTTCCTCAACAGTGTCCAGAACTGCTCCTATGAACTGCAGTTTCTGCGACGGTACCAGGAGAGACTTCTGTAATTTATGAGGATGCCCAGGGATCGGAACAGATCCTGGGTGCTCTTGATTGCAAGAAGCAACGCTCTCTGAGGCGGCCATGAGAAGCCAGTCGTCCAGGTATCGGGAACACTGAGGCCCTGTCTCCTCAGAGACGCTGCCACGACTGCCATGCACTTGGTAAAGACCCTCGGTGCGGAAGACAGTCCGAAAGGAAGGGCTCGAACTGAAGGTGGTGGTCGAGAAACTCAAGCGCAGGAACCTCCTGTGCCTGAGCCATAGGGATGTGCAGGTAGGCATCCTGCATGTCTCAGAGACGCCAAAAGGCGCCCTGTTTGAGCATGGGATAAGACCTGGAAGGGTCACCATGCAGAATCTCTTGTAAGTGACCACACATTGAGGTCGCTGAGGTCCAAGATTGGACGGAGGTCCCCTGTTTCTTGGGAACCAGGAAGAAGGGGAATAGTATCCTAGTCCTCTCTGGTTCTCTGGGACGCTCTCTATCGCCCCTTCGTAGTAGCGCGAGTACTTCCTGCCAGATCAAGGCTTTGTGCTGACCCTGATACCGGAGAGCAAAGGAGGCCTCGAGGGTGGCTTTCCCACGAATTTATTAAGTGGCCTCAGACTGACCAACTGAAGAACCCACCTGTCGGTGGTAATGGCCTGCCATCCCGCAGGAAGCTCGCAATGCAACCCCCGACTATAAACTCCCGTTGATCCTGAGGGCCGGGGGCCGGCAAGGAGTCAGGCTGTGGCGGCAGATGGACCCGCTGGCTGGGCCTGCCTAGGAGAACGCTGGCCTCGGCTGGCGGGGTGTTTGCCCTGGGCTCTACGAAAACCAGAGCCCCTCTGAGGTGCAGCGGAGTGGGTCTGTTGCCTCTGCGTCCGCGCACGAAAACGGCTTTGGTTCCTACGAAAGGAACCAAGCTTAGGTCGGTACATGGCCTGAACCGACCTTACCGCCTTCCCGGCCTCTTGGAGTTTGGTAAGGATCTTTTCTGTAGGATTACCAAACAATACTTCTCCCTCAAAAGGCGCCCAAGATGTTCTTTGGACGTCTGGTAAAACCGAGACGCAAAACCAAGAGTGTCTCCGAGGCAAACGCCAGAAGCTGCTGCTCGGGCCGATGAGTCCGCTGGAGTCATACGCTGCCTAGCACTTGGGTCCCCACGCCTGAACCCGCACGGAGGAGCTGAAGCATCTCCTCCTTCTGCTCACCTTCGGCATCTTTTCAGCCGCTTCAGACCCTGTTCCCACAAAGCGTTCTGGAACTGAACCATGTGGGTTAAATAGTTCAGGGATCTGATGGCGCAGGTAGCGGAAGCATACGTGCGCCTACCCAATGCGTCCAGTTGTTTGGACTCTGGGTCCGGTGGCAGGGTGCTCAAATGTTGTGGCCTCTGTGACCGGTCATGTGAGGCTGTGATGACCAGAGAATCGGCCTGAGGATGTTGCGTCAAGTACTGGTCGTCCTTAGGAGCCTTGCTGGCGATCAGCTTTCTTCGGTCTCGCTGGAGCGAGTGTGGACGCTTCCACGCAGCCTTGGTGACGCTCCACGAAAGTGTCAACCAAGGGTGGTACCACCACAGGCTTGGGGTCCTTTTGCCAAGATATTTGGCGAGTCGCACTCTTCGGGTCTAAGTCTTCAGCATCCCATCCCATGTTCTCTTGCATATGTCTCATAATATCAAGGAACGAGGGATCATCCGAGGAGATCTAGGCATCTCAATGGGTCCGGAGAAGGGATGGAGAGTGAGATGGGGATCTAGAGGTGGAGTAGTCTGATCCCGTGTCCTCCGCTGAAGGCGACTCGCCGCGCCTCCTGGATCTCTTGGGGCTGGGTGATCCAGAAGAGGATTTCAACGGAGGTCTCCGCTATCAGGTCTCCCTGGGAGGGGTTCTAGGCTCCCGGGGAGGAGGAACACGGCCTGCCGACCCCGGCGGCGAGGGGGGGGCAGGAACCGGAGTAGGAGGAGGAGGAGGAGGAGGAGGAGTAGGAGGAGGAGGGGGAGCCATGTCTTTTTTAATGGTATCCCACCAGTAGGTGAACAGATCTTTCACCTCCACTAGAGAGAGGCCCGACGACGGCCCGGGTGCCGGTGGGCGGTCGTCGGGTCCCGGCGTCGGCTCCACAGGGGGCTCTGGTAATGGCGAGGGATCCCTGGGAGTACCTACGGGACCGGGGTCGCCCGTCTGGTCCTCGGGCTGCTCTAGGTCCTCCTCCGATAGAGGCTCCTGACCGATGTCGGTCGGAGGCAACAGGGCCTTCTTCTTTTCAGGAGGGGCGGGCGTCGGTCCCCCTACCGGCGTCCGCTGGGATGTAATGGCCGGCGTCGGTCCGGCCCGACGGCGGCTCCAGGGAAGAAGGGCGCACGGCTGACGGCTGTCGAGCCGGCGTCTGGGCTACAGGCCTTTTTAAAGGCGTGAGCTCCAACGTCTTGCGTGGAGGCACCGACGAAGACCTGACATCGGGTACCGAGGAGCGGGAACCCGACTTGCGGTGGTGATGGTGTCATTCCCCGGACTTCGCCAAGGCCCTGGAAGGGGAGGAAGGCCTGGCGGATTTCTCCTGAGATGAAGGTTTCTTGATTGCAGCCGGGGGAGATTTCGAACCGGAGCTACGGGACTCCGAACCCCTAGAAGGGGACCTGGAAGGGGCCTTCTCCCTTCTCTTCTCCGCGTGCTTGTGGACCCTGGAGCTTTCCCCCTTGGAGGACATGGTCTTCAGTTGTTCCTCCAGAAGAAACGCCTGCAAAGCCCTCTGACGCCGGATCCGGGTACGGCTATTGAACCCTTGGCAAGAAGGACAGGCCCGTATCGTGGGTTCGGGGCCTAGGCACCGGACGAGCCGTGGTGGGGTCCTTGAACGGATCTGCTTTCCACAAGCGCACTTCAAGGATGGCCCGGTTGGTGATGACATCAAGATCTTGCTTGAAGAGGATTCTGAAGATTTTCAAAAGAACTATTCACGCCGCGCTAGACTGGTGTAACCGGGTCAGGTAGCTAAGTCGACGGCGGAAAAGAACTGGGGAATCTGGCGGGACCGCCCCCTTTTGTACCACGCCTGACGTCGGAGGCGGGACCGACGTCGGGGGCAGTCCCTGCTGTAGTTAGCTAGCTAGAATTTTTCCGTGGGGTCCTGGCGCCTGGCGGCTTCGGTCCTAATGGTGTAACCTGCTGCAAGAGCTGTGTCTCGAAGTAAGATCAGTAGATCTACGAGAAGAGCTCCTGCAGCAGGCTACACCTTAAGGACTATGCCGCCAGGCACTAGGACTCCTCGGAAAACTTCTAGGCAGCAGTACCCAGCTGGGGCCTGCCCCTTACATCGGTCCGCCCACCAATATCACCCTCTGTATAAAGGAGGCAGTCCCCAGCCCCACCTCAGTTTACCCATTGGAGACCTGGAGGTTATTCAGCAGGAGAAGTCTGAGGGAGGTGCCGAAAATTCCCAGAAAGAGAAATATAATAGGGGGACGGAGGGAGGGAAAAATATCGTCTGCTGCAGGAGCTCTTCTCGAAGATCTACTGTTATGGTAAGTTCTTATGTAACTGTACTATCTTACTTTGAGTAAGAGCTCCTGCAGTAGGCTACACCTTAAGGACTGTGTCCCAAAAGGAAAACATAAGGTGGAAGGTAATCCCCTGTTAAATGATTAGGAAATTAGGCCTTGGAGCACAGCTAGGCCGAACCCTGCTCTTTTTCTGTAAACAATGTTCAGAGTGTAGTGCTTAAGAAAAGTGTGCAGAGAATTCCATGTTGTGGCAGCACAGATGTCTGCCGTCTAAACGTTTTTCAAAGTTGCAAAAGATGCAGCCATCCCCATGTGGAATGTGCCTTGACTGGTCCCGGCAAGGGCTTTCCGTACTTGTCATAAATGAAGATAGTACAATTCTTCAACTAATTTGACATGGTCTGTTTTGCCACAGGTTTCTCCAGAGTCCTGTGAGCAAAGGACACAAACAACTGATCCGATTCTCAAATTGATTTAGTATGGCTCAGATAGTAATGTAGGATCCTATGAACGTCTAGAGTGTGAAAAAGAGCCTCCTCCTGATTTGAATACTCAGGATAGTAAACTGGAAGGCATACGTCTTGATTCAGTGTCAGCTCAGACACTACCTTTGGGAGGAACTTAGGATTAGTTCGGAGAGACACCTGGGCTCTGTGAAAAATTAAGTAAGGTTCTTTACACGTCAATGCTTGCAGCAGCTCTGAAATCCTTTGGGTTGAAGTTATGGCAACTAAAAATAAAGCTTTCCAAGAGAGAAAGCAGAGGTCACAGTCCATGGCCGGTTCAAAGGGAGGCAAGGTCAATTTTTTTAGAACGAATAAAAGGTCCCATGGGGGAACAGGATCCCTCATTGGGGGCTTTATATGAAGCATGCCCCGCAGGAATGTGCAGGTAAGGTCCAACTGGGCGATATTCCTACCCTCCACGGTGCATGATAGGCTGAAATAGCACAGAGATGCACCTTAATGGAAGAGTATTGCAGCCCCGCATCCGAAAGCGATAGGATATATTCCAATACTGATTTCACCGAGCACGTTAAAGGGTCCAGGGAATGTGCAGCTGCCCATATGCAGAAGCGTTTCCACGTCATGGCGTATGTGGCTCTTGTAGATGGTATTCTTGCCTCTACTAGGACTTCGGCCACCCTCTGTGAAACGTCATGGCTGGAGACAGCTAAGTCTGCAGGAGCCATGCAGGAAGGTGTTGGGACTGAATATCTGGGTGAACTAATGTGCCCCAGTCTTGGAATAGTTTGCAGTGTCAGTGGCTCAGTAGGTAGCACACTCGCCTCTGAGGCCAGGAGATCAGAGGGCTGTGGGGTCAGTTCCCACACCTGGCACTTGGGTTAATATCCCAGTACTGACACTGTAGTGCAGCATGAGAGGGGTGCTGCACTTCTGAGGTGCCGTCTTTTGGATGAGACGTTAAACCGAGGTCCCATCTGCCTGGATTGGTGGTAGTTCAGGTAGATGTTATAGATCCCATGGCACTTATTGAAAAGAGTAGTGGAATTTCCCCGGTGTCCTGGCCAAATGTCCCTCATTCACTAAAAATACCACCAACAGCTTAATCTGGTTCAAGGTCAGTTGATATTCATCTGTATCCCCTTCCCCCGGATTGTGCCTGAAAATAGGCAGGATTTGTCTAGAGCACTTACCCGGTCAACAAAAACTAAATAAATAAATAGCAAGCTGGATGACAGAGGAAGTCGAAAAGGCAGTTCCACAGCCAGCTGAGAGGGAACCATATCTGTTGCGGTCAAAGCGGAGCCACTAGGATCATCTTTGCTCCCTCCACCTGTAGCTTAAGCAACACCCTCTGTATCAGGGGAAATGGAGGGAATGCATAGAGAAACCTCCCTGTCCAGCAGAGGGACAATGCATCTTACCAGAAAACACCAGGCCCTGGATCTAGCGAGCAGAAATTGGGCAGTTTTGCATTGCACAGGAATACGAAGAGGTCCAGCTCTGGACGTCCCCATCTTTCGAAGAGGTCGTCCAACACTTCTTGAAGCAGCTTCCACTCATGGTTCCTGGACTGGGAGTGACTGAGCTCATCTGTCGGGATGTTTTGGATGCCTGGGACATGAACTGCTGTTAGTGTGAGTCCGTGTTCCAGGGCCCAGTACCACACTCTCATGGCTTCTCTGCACAGAGGGTAGGAATGCGTCCCCCCCGCTTGTTGCTATAAAAGACCACCGACATGTTGTCAGTCTGTAGAACCAGGGGACCCTGGGAAAGGTGATTCTGGAAGGCCTGCATGGCATACAGAATCGCCCTCATCTCCAAAATGTTGATGTGCAGGGACACTTCTATGTCAGACCATGTGCCCTGAGTATGGCGATTCTGAAAATGAGCTCCCCATCCTAGACCTGCTGCATCAGTGTTTAGGATTTGGCTCAATGAATCCGATTGGAACGGGACTCCCGCTTGCAAATTGGGAGAAGTCAGCCACCATGATAACATCTGATGAACAGCCCTCAAAACACTCGTAGGATGTTCAAGGTCATCAGACCTCTGGTCCCATTGAACCGGTAGGTTCCATTGTGGAACTCTCAATATGTAAGCATGTCAGTGGTACCGTGGGTTTGGCGGCCGCAACACAGTCCTTGCCGCGACACGGTTAGACGCAGCTGTCTCGTGGGCCCAGTCTCTCAGCCAACTGGCTCTGTCGGGTGGGAGAAAAGTTCTTCCTTACTGTGTGTCCAGAATGGTATCTATGTACTGCAGACATTGGTAGGGCCAAGGACAGGACTCTGGGAGGCTGATGGTTATCCCCAGCTGCTGGAACATCAGGAATGTATCTGAGAGGGTGCGAATTAGCTGTGACCTGGAGGGGGCAGTTAGGAGCCAATTGTACAGGTGAGGGTAGATGAAATGATGTTATCTCCTTAAAGCGACTGCCACAACCGCGAGACACTTGGTGAACACCCTCAGTGCCGAAGAGAAACCGAAAGGTAGAGCCTGGAATTGATGGTGGTTCCCCTGCAAGGTGAACCGCAGTTACCTACGATGAGCTGGAAACACTGGTATGTATCCTGCATATCCAGGGAGCATAGCCAATCCTCCTGACTTAGCATGGGAATCAAACCAGGTAAGGTCACCATCCTGAACCTATTGTATTTGATGTGCTGGTTCAGCTGGCTCAAGTCCAGAATGGGCCTTAGATCTCCTGTCTTCTTGGGGACTAAGAAGAAGTGGGAGTAATACCCGGTTCCCTGTTGGGAGGAAGGAACAGGCTCGGTGGCTCATTTTAAGAGCAAGGCCTGGATCTCTTCCTTGATGAGGGCTGTGTGGTTCGGGGAGCATAGAGAGGGGGCTGGAGGATTGTCTGGAGAAAGTTCGACAAACTCCAGTGTATAGCCCTTTTCTATGATGTCCTGGACTTAAACGTCTGTTATAATGTTGCTCCACCCATCTAGGTAGAGGGAGAACCGACACTCTACTGCCTCCCCATTGCCTCTGCTGGAGGAGGGGGCTGGCAGGGAGTCATGCATGGGTGGCAGAGGTGGGAAGAGAGGCTGGGAGGATTTGGCATTCCTAGGCCTGCTGTTCCTAAATGGTTGTGTGGGAGCCTTGTGCTTGAAGGGACCTCAGGGCTGTTGGCCTCTCTGTCTGTTGGCACCTGGGCACCGAAATGGCTTGCGCTTGGGCTGCTAAGGGTCTGACCGGTATGAGGTGGACGGACTGCACCGCCCTCCCTGAGTCTTGCAGATCCATAATGATTTTTTATATGTCCTCTCCAAAGAGGATGGATCCATGTAAAGGAGCATCCAGGATGGAATCCTGGAGGTCCTGTCTAAACCCAGACACCCTCAGCCAGGAGTGATGATGGAGGCAGATCCCGGTGGCCACGGTTTGAGCGGCTGTGTCCGCCGAATAGTAGGATGCCCTCAGCATGTGCTTTCCTATGTCCAGTCTGGACTGAAGGATGTCCAAATGTTCCATACGGGATGGACCTTCAGGCTGCTTTTGGGCCAACTCCAGGACTCCCTTCCAAAGAGATTTTTGGTAGAGCACCATATGTGCTAGAAAATTTAGGGACTGCATGGAACAGGTGGAAGAAGCATAGACTCTCTGCCTGAACTGGTCCAATTTCGGGGGGTTGTGAGCTCTTATGTTTCAGTTGCTTGGTCCTACCATGTGCTGAAGTTAGGACCATGGAATCGGCCCTTGGATTTTCTCCCAGGAAAGGCTCAGCCTTAGGGGGGCTTACAGAGTCTGTCCACCTTCTTGGGAACAGTTGAAAAAGAGGAAGGGTGCTTCCAAGCCAATCTGGTTAAATCCTGGAAGGGCGGTACCAAAGGGGGAATGACCAAAAGTTTTGGGTCACTCAGGCCCAAAAAGGTGTGAAGCCTCTTCCTCTCTGGATCCAATTCCTCTGTATCTCACTGATTCAGGAACTAGATGTGGCGCATAATATCCATGAAGGTCAGGTCATCTGGGGGAGGCCTGGATGAATTGCGAGAACCTTCTGGCTCTGGGGAGTAGCCCCTGGAAGAGGAATCTGAGGAGTAAGGGCAGCCTCTGGAGGAAGAAGGAGGCTGACCTTGAACGCTTGCGCCTGTGCCGGCGTCTGCTCCTGTTGTCCGAAGAAGACGACCTGGATGACGAGCGGTGACGTTTGCCCCTGCATCTGTTATGCTCCAGATCTGAATCTGGTGGAAATGGACTAATGGGTAAGAGCGGAGATGATGGTCGAGGGTCCGAAACGGTCGTCTTGTCCAGTACCAGGGTGGGAGGCTGAGACGGTACAGGAGGTGGGGGGGCATCTTTCTTTAGCAAATCCCCCTTAACTGTGTTCCACCAGGAAGTAAACAGCTGTCCTATGTCCACCAGGGGAACCATGGGTACATGTGGGGGTGGTGTACCCTTAGGTTCCGTGGGGGCTTTTGGAGGGGTGCTGGGCCCTCACGTCTCCTGTGGGCGTTCGTCAAGGCTTGGCAGGGTGTTAAGAGGTGTGTTGTCAGGTCGCCCATCAGCTGGTCCCCTGACGCCTGGTTGTCCGGCACAGGAAATGAAAATTACATACCTACCGTAATCCTTGATCTTCCTGTGTATCGTCACCATTCATCACTGGCTGGTGTCTGCCGGAGACAGGCATCCTGTGGAGATTTTTTTTTTAATTTTGTAGGAGGGGCTGACGCTGTTGGTGCTGCCCACGAGGCCGACGTACTACATGGCGCTCGCAGGTTGGCCAGTAACGGCCATTGGGTCCTCCTTCACCTCAGTTCTGCATGAAGGAGAGACAGCAGAAGAAAGTAAAGAGAAAGAAGGGAGGGCAAGGGAGCCCAAGGGACAGTAAAAGGAATAAACTGAAAAAGAGTATGCCGACGAGAGGACAGTAAAGAAGAGGGGCCTGAGGGTTTGGAACAGGATGCCCCAGTCCCTGAGTGAACAAGAGAGAGAGAGAGAGAGAGAGAGAGAGAGAGAGAGAAGAGAGGAGAAGAATAAGAAGAAGAAGAAGAAGAAGAAAGTATGGGATGGGGGGGGGGTGGCCTCAGTCCCCAAACAACAGAGGCAGCTCTGGAGGAACACCAAGGTAGGAACTCCGGTGAGAAGCGCTGCAACCTGAAAAAGGTGCTCTGACTGGAGACTGCAGCAGAGCTGCAAGATTTTCAGTGCTGAATCCTCTGAAAAGGGCAGAGCCAGCACTGCTCAGAGGCTGGAGAGGGAGCACAAAAGGACAGGAGGTTGTACCAGAGTTCGGGGAGAGGCCACCCACCCGACACTCAAGCCCAAGAGATTGAGGACTGCCACAGTTCTCGCTCCCCCTACCCTCAGAACACCAAGGGTGCAAGGAGATGGGGGTTGGGGGAGAGAAAAGTGAGATATGGGCAAGGGTGCCCTGGGAGGCCCGAGGCACATCTCCCAGACAGGCAGACCCAGAGAGTGGGTCAAGCAAGTGCCCAGAAGAGGAGGGCCCCCCCGGAGACCCAGGAGTAGAACCTCAAGGGATCGAGACACGCCGAACCCAGACTCCTCGCTAATGGACCCCGACAAAGTCGGAAGAACCCCAGGGGTGGGGGTGGGTCCCAGGTAGAAGGGTGGCGGATGTCTCAGGGACTGAGGCCTCAAGGGGGAAGGTGGGTGGGATTCAGTGAAGAATGGTGAAGATACACAGGAAGATCAAGAATTATGGTAGGTACATCATTTTCATATCTTACCTGTGTCAATCTTAACCATTCATCACTGGTGGGTGAGTACTGAGCACCCCTGAAGGGGGCCCTATAACCCTGAGGGAAAACATCCCTCAGTCCCCCCCGGGGGAGAACGGGGGGGGGAAGTGGGACCCTCCACCAGCCAGTTCAGGGCTTGGATTTATCAGAGTGAGACGGGGTCCCCTGAACCTTACGGGAAGGAAGGTGCCCCTGAACCGCCCGTCTTGCTCAGCGGGAAAATAGATGGGTCCCATGGAAGGGGGAGGTCAATAACCTGTGCCAGGCCAAAGGTGACCACCTGGGCAGGTGAAGCCATGCCATCTGCCTAATGCAGATTGTTGTCCCCACAAGTCTGGAAGTGACCTCACTGGCATCACACGAAGCCCTTGTTTGGTGCTTCACCAACTCCAGGCCTATAGTGGCGAGGGCAATGGCTTGCCGGATAGCCTCTGAATCAGGCAGCAATGCTAGGGCCTATTCCAGCATCACCCACAGATGCCTGTTGTAGGCGGCGTGGAGCACCTGATGAGAAATAATAGCCAACAGGCTCCACGCCGAAGAGAAGACTCTTCAACCCATCTGATCCAGCTCTCGGGGGATGGGGGGCCTATCGCGAGTGGGGGCTCATCATGACTGGGCGCCGGGCTCGGGAAAGTGGTGTCCAGCTTTGTCAGTCCGGAAGGTGGATGAGGCAAGGTGCCTGGAAACCCGCGGGTTGCACAATACCTCCTGTGGCAGTCCAAAGGGGCTGGTTCTTGGGAATATAGATGCTGCCAAGCACTGTATGACGCTTGTCGGAAGGGTACTGGCCAGGATGGGACTACCAAATGGTGCGTCCCATATTTGCCCAGGAGGGCCTGTGTTGCACGTTTGGTATTGTCTCCATCATAGCGGGAAATGTGCAAGTCCCTAACCAACCTCGACAGGAAGTGCTGATACTGGGCTTGATCAGTGTCTGAAGACAGGTGGACTGAAGGTTCCTCTTCCTCAGTGAAGAAAGAGGAGGAGGTCAAGGAGCTTGACAAATCAGACTGTGGCTGCGGCAGGGGAACTGGTCGGAAGACCTAATCATCGATGGCCCTAACGTACTGAGGGAATGCCACTGCCTGAGACCTGAACTGGTCCCAGGTCAGAGGACCCAAAGGCCCAACATGGCCTGGGAGAAGGGGAGCTAGGCACAGAGGCACAGGCGAGCCTGTTACCTGATGTGACGTGCCTCTGCCAGGGCTTGCAGAATCCACAGGAAAGCCTGGCATCAAAGGAAAACCGCGGGTCTGTAGATTCACAGTCCTATCCTGGAAATCGAAATGGTGAAGGATTAACCCTGTAGGGTGAGTTACCCTATGAGGGGACCAGGGCCGCATGCATCCAGAAGGGTGAACCCCAGCCCCACCCAGAGGGACCTCCATGGGAGAACCTGAGTGGAGATCAAAGGGCTCGGCACTACAGCTCCTCCCTTGACCCCAAAGTCACAGACATGTGCCGTGGTCCCTTGCCCTTCATCCTCAACCCCGGGGACTCTGAGGAATCCTTCTTCCTCGACCCCTGTGCCAAGAGCTCCTTTGACTCCACAGACCCCCCCAGAGAGGGCCTCAGGAAGAGGGGGCTCAATCTTAATTCTGAGAGGAGGAATGACACTGGGGATGGCAGCCACTCCCTCACTCAAGAACCCTGTTGCTACCCCAGCAGCAGAGGCACCAGAAGGTCATAGCTGGCCTCCCAAGCCAGGGGTGGCTGGGAGATCTGC
Organism: Neoceratodus forsteri; assembly: GCA_016271365.2. Lineage (NCBI taxonomy): Eukaryota > Metazoa > Chordata > Ceratodontiformes > Ceratodontidae > Neoceratodus > Neoceratodus forsteri. The sequence continues at coordinate 983,604,913 of CM057455.1, forward strand.
ATGAACCCTGGTCACCTGAGCTGCTGGAGGGGACACCAGGGGAGGTGCAAGGATGCCGGATCATGGAGAACCCTCGGACTCCAAAGAGTCAGGCGGTCAATCCGGATCGGCCTCAGAATCCTCCTCCTCCGAAGGGGAGACAATTATGAAGAGCTCCGGATTGGCAGCCCTGAGGGATCCCCCAGTCATGGCGCCGCAACCTGGCCCGCACCCCTCGGGGCGCCGACGGGTGGTGCTGAGGAGCTCCCAACACTGGGACCCGCAGTCGTGGGCCCTGACAACAGGGGAGCCTGCACCTCCGAGGAGGTGACTGCCAGGGCGGTGCTCCAGGCCCAGCCCCGAACGGGGCCAGACGGCCTTCCGGCACTGTGGTAGGGACCTCCTCCATGGCAAGGCTAGAAGAAGAGGAGACCCCCTCTTCACCGGCCCGTACAGGCCCGTGAAGGGACCCGGAGGTAGGGCACAGTCCTGTGCTTGGACCGGCGTGAACAACGCCAGCCCCCAAAAGTTGGCGGGGCCCTGCCGACCTTTAACACGCGGTGCTCCAAAACTCGATGGTCCATCGGGAAGCAGGAGTTGCAAGCATCCATATCATGCTGGGGACCAAGACAGGCGAAACTCATATCATGTTGGTCGGTAACGGAACTCTGCCGGCCACAGGGACACCGACGCAAAGGGGGCCGACCAATTTTTTTTTTTTTTTTTTTTATCGCTTCTTGCCCCGACAACCAGACATGACGGAACGGTAACTAAACTTAAAATCAAAAAAGACTCAATGCTGCGCACCAAAAATTAAACAAAAGGTCTTACTGGTCTTTAGCGGTGTCGAGTAGCAGAACCGAGGCAGAGTCGAAGATAACAGTGTCAAACCAACACTCGTAGAAGTAGGCAGCAGAAGTCTGTAGAACTCGCTGAGGTGCTGTCTCGATGGTGGGAGAAGCAGAAGTGAGGTGGAGGAGGACCCAACATCCGTTACTGGCCAGCCCGTGAGTGTCACGTAGTATGTCGGCCTCGTGGATGGCGCCGATGGCGTTGGCTTCTCCTTCCAAAAAAAAAAAAAATTCTGCGAGGTGCATGTCTCCGGCAGACACCCACCAGTGATGAATGGTGAAGACTTACACAACTAAGATCAGAGGGCATATGGCCTGTCGCTGTGTCGGCAGGCACCCGATCGTCAGGCTGAAGGTCCATCGGAGATGGTAGCCCTGCCATCAGGTTCTGAGGTGGTAGACTCAGGGGCGTCTGGGCTGGAGTAGCTGTCCCAGATGTCTGGTCACTTGGCGCCTTACCCCGTGGTGTCTGCCTCTGGTCCTGCCACCTGTCGGAAGGCCGGTCGTCCGAGACCTGTGCCAGGGTTTTTACTTTTGCAGCTCATGTATCTTGGGGAGAGTGTTCCCTTGAGCAGGAATGCTCCCGGCATCTGTGCCTGTCAGCTGCCGACAATGGCGAGCAGGAGGAAGACACTGCAGCCTTATCGACTGAAGTCCCGGCCTTAGGCCACGATGGTTGCTGGAAGTGCCTAAGGCTTAGGAAGGGACCCAAAGGCCCTTGCCCTGAAGAACTGCCACGCGCTGAGAGGTTAAGGGTGGGAGTCTTCATCAACAGCAGGCCGGAGGATGTAAGGCCTGACTGGGGTTGGGGGTGGGGTGTGTGATCTGGGGGGGCACAGTCCGCTCTCTTGCCACAGTGCAAACTGGAAGGTTTGTCCTTAGAATGAGGAGATTTTGAGTGGGACTCCGACCTACTGTGCTCCTTGTGGTGGTGCTTCCCTCCAGAGTGCTTCTCCTTATGGGAAGTTGGTGACCTGGAGGCTGAAGAGCCGGCCTCCGATGGATGCTGAAAGGCAGTGAGCTGCTGCTACATGATGTAGGCCTGGAGTGTCTTGCGGTGATGGATGCAGGTCTGCTGATTAAATATGCCGCAGTCCAGGCAGGTGTCCACGTTGTGGTCAGGCCCCAGGCAGAAGAGGCACTGCGAATGATCATCTTTCGCTGGAATCTGCCACCCGCACTGATTTGAATCAATGATTTCTGAAGAAAAAAACGGGTACGTTTGACTGGAGAACGAGGATGACGGTCGACAGATGCATCGAGGCATCTCAGGAGCCAAAGCGGATGGGTCGAAGGCGAAAAAAGAACTGAGGTGGGGCTGGGGACCGCCTCCTTTGAGGGAGACAGTGGCGGGTGGCCCGACGTAAGGGGCAGGCCCCAGCTGGGTACTGCTGGCTAGAAGTTTTCTGTGGAGTCCTAGTGCCTGGTGGCATAGTCCTTAAGGTGTAGCCTGCTGCAGAAGCTCTTAGTCGAAGTAAGATCTTACTGATACCTTTGTGGTATCTGAATGTTTCTGTCATGTTTCCCCTTTCACTCCTTTCCTCTAGAGAGTACATATTTAATTCCCTGAGTCTTTCCTTGTAGGGCTTCTGAGGCTGCCAACTCTTTAGGGCCAGTCACAAGATGGCTTCAGCCACGAGACAGGAAATCCCTGGGAAACCGTCCTTGTCCAGTATGTCAGTAAATGGGTATCTGGCCCACTTCTGGACCAGTTCTAAGGGCACATTCATGGACTCGAATACAAGTCAGATCAAAGCGCCAAAAGACATGACCTCCTGGTTGGTGGTCAACTCCTCAACCAATTCCCAGTCAATTGTATGAGTCCTGGTCAAGGCAATAGACAACTCACCTTCAGAGTTGTCATCGCAGTCCTTGAAAATGGCCATCGACTGTTTACCACCACAGACCACCCTGGTATACTCAGTATGGGTGATTTCCACTGAGAGCTAGCCTGGCAAGCTAGTTGCGGACCAGGACTCCATGGTCGGGGCCCTGAACAGGGGCTGCAGTGGAGGTGGCTCCACCCAAAGGGGCAATGAAGCAGACGTGGAAGACTGCTGAGAAATGTGGACCAGCATGGGAATGACTGGTGCAGGCCAAGGAAACAAATGCAGCAGAGCCCTATCCCTCCCCATCATGGTCCATTATTGCCAGAGGAGCTCCTTGTTGCGCTGACACATTTTTTGTAGATGCTTCCCCTCCTCCAAGGATGTCAAGGCGCATCAACGGCAGCACCTCCTGCTCGAGTGGGATTGAGAGCGTGAGTGGCACCTCACCTTCACCTGAGGGTTGACACTGATGGTTGTCCTCTTGGGGGGGGGCGCTGTATAAACCACCTGTCTTGGAAAGTTAAGCGCTAGAGGCTTTGAAGGAGGCAACTCAGCAGGTCACCGATTGGGGCATATCTGCCTGACGACCAGGAGAACAGGGTTCGGGGATATCAACTTGATGGTGGTGAGCAAGAAATCAGGGTTTAAGTTCTTCACCCAGTGCAGGCAGAAAATGTCAGCCATGAACCCACATGACGTGCTTATTCTGCTTGGGTGATCAACATGGCGTTGAAGGTTGCAGTTTATGCTGGACCATGCTGCCAGCATCCATCAAAGATGGTAAAACTTGACTGACCCTTAGTCGGCCACAAGGCCGCAAAAAGTTCTCGGCGGCTGCTGGGGGGGGGTGTATAAACCACCTGTCTTGGAAAGTTAAGCATTACAGGCTTTGAAGGAGGCAACACAGCAGGGGTCACCAACTGGGCCATGTCTGCCTAAGGACCAGGAGAACCAGGGTCTGGGATATCAACTCCTTATCGATCTCCTGCAACAGCTGGTCAACAAGCTCAAGAAAAATCTCAACTGCCTGCTTGACCGGAGTGGTCTTCATACCCAACAGGGTTACCATAAAGCCCTTAACTGTAGGAAACTTGACCAAGGCTGAGTGGTCTAGGGAGTTGAAGGAGCAGGAACAGCGCGATTTTCCCCATCCCAAGACCGACAACTGCACTTCTTGTGTTTCCTGCTGCAGTGAGATAGGCTCTCCCTGGAAGCCTGAGGGGCCAGACACACTTCTCTGCATACATCAGAGAATGACTCTGCGATGCTGAACCCAGCCGGGAACAGCGCCGAGACTACTGAGGAACTCACTGCAACCGACCCTTCATTCATGACTGCAAACTAAACAGCTGACCTGGCAGCCGCCGAGACATTTTTGTGGTCTTTTGGCTGATTAAGGGTCAATCGAGTTTTACCATATTCGATGGACGCTGGCAGCATGGTCCAGCACAAACTGTAACCTTCAACGCCATGTTGCTCGCCCAAGCAGAATAAGCATGCCATGTGGATTCATGGCTGACATTTTCTGCCTGCACTGAGTGCAGAACTTAAACCCTGATTTCCTACTCTCCATCATCAAAAGCCATAGTGAAGCAAAGCCAGAAGATTTCTAGAGCAACTTTAAGTGGAATATGGAATTAAAAAGTCGAAGATTCATCAAAAAAGTGCCCTAACAACTCAGAATCCTTCAACGTTACAGAGATGCGAAGGAGGAAACATGTCCCTTCCTGTGGAAAGAAAGATCTGATGTCACAGGACAGAGTGGGAGGATATATCACTCAGATTGTGGGAAGAGCTTAGCTTGAAGACTTCCATTGACTCAGATGTCTCCAACAGAACTGCCAGTGTGTGGATGTGAACTGTATCCATGTTGTTAGAACCTAACTTATAGGTTTAGTAATTTATTACAAAAGTAACAGCATATTTAGGAAAAATAAAATGCATACTGTTAAAATGATCAAATTCACACATATACACACACATGCATTTAGTTCAAGAAATGTACAGTACATGCTCCCTTTAGGATTCTGTATATCACGAAAAATAACTAATAGGAAAAAGTAGTCAAGTAAGAACTTACTGTAACAGTAGATCTTCAAGAGGAGCTCTTGCAGCAGGTAACACCTTTAGAACTAAGCTGCCAGGTACCAGGACCCCACGGAAAACTTCTAGCTAGCAGTACCTAGTGGGGGGCCCACCTCAGACGTCACGCACAGTATAAAAGGGACGGTCCCCCAACTCATCCACAGTTCTCCTGCCAGAGAGCCCTGAAAGTTGGTAAAATTGGAGAACCGAGGAGGTTCCTCTAGCAGAGGAAATAGATATCTGAGATAGAGAAGAAGTCACCAGGGGGAAGGGAAAAACAGTACCTGCTTAAGAGCGCCTCTCGAAGATCTACTGTTATGGTAAGTTCTTACGTAATTGTACTATCGTACTTTGAGATTCGCTCTTGCAGCAGGCAACACCTTTAGGACAGAGTCCTAAGCAATAACTGAGAACCCCCAGGTAGAAAGGTAGAGGCAGAAAACTCCCAAAGAAATCAGGACAGAAGGCCCTGAAGGACTGCAAGTCCAAAACCTGTCCTGCGGCAAGAAGCAATGTCCAAACTGTAGTGCTTCACAAAAGTGTGGACAGAACTCCAAGCGGCTGCTGCACAAATGTCAGCAACAGACACATTCTTAAGTGAGGCAAAAGCAGCAGCCATGACCCTGGTCTAATGACCCTTGACCGAGCCTGGCAAGGGTCTCTTGTGCTGTCTGTAGCAAATAAACAATGCAATTAACCAACCATTTGGACAAACACTGCTTAGAGACAGGAACCCCCTACCATGTGTGTGTGTGGGGGGGGGGGGAGACAACCAACTGATCAGATTTTCGCAAGGGTTTGGTTCGCTCTAGGTAATAACACAGAGCTCTGTGAACATCCAGAGTATGCAACAGTGCCTCCCCATGATTTGAGTACTAGGGGTAATACACCAGAAGGTGAGTGTCCAGATTTAAGGTAAATTCTGACACCACCTTAGTAAGAAACTTAGGATTCTTTCTCAAGGACACCCTGTCCTTGTGAAAAACCAAATAAGGCTCCTTACACATCAGGGCCTAAAGCTCAGAAATCCTTCGAACAGAAGTAATGGAAACCAAAAATAACGCGTTCAACGGCAGAAGATGCAGGTCGCAACTTGTGGCAGGTTCAAAGGGAGGCAATGTGAGCTTTTTTTATTTATTTATTTTTATTTAAACATTTGGTGACCGGGAAAGGCACACTGAGCCAAGGCTCATCTCCAGGTGCGACCCGGGGGACAGGGAGCATGGGAATCACAGTATATAGTACAAGACATTCAGTACAAAATTACACAATAGTAAGCATAATAAAATATTTCAGTGAATACAATACAGCAAAACAGGCTACGCAGAGAGACAACTGTACAATGGAATGAAGTATCAAAGATCGGAGTAGTTACAACAAGGGACAAACATTTCAAGTGCAATGAGACAACTGTAAATGGTACGAGTAACTAAAAAATACAGGTTACTCACCTATAACAGTAGTTCTAGGAGTGGTATATGTTGTTCATCCACACTTGGTGGCATGTCCCTTTCCCTTTAAATCTTGCCAGAAGGTCTAAAAGCTGGCTCCTCCCACCCACTTGGGTGGTATAACCCTCGGCCCCGCCCCATGATGCCAGATCTTTGCCAGCTGCAAGCAGAGGTTGTGCGTCGAAGTCGGGTGGGTTCGTGTGGATGAACAACATATACCACTCTTAGAACTACTGTTACAGGTGCGTAACCTGTTTTTCTAGGATCGTAGATATGTTGTTCTATCCATACTTGTTGGCAAACTCCTAGCAGTTCTTCGGGAGGAGGGAGGCAAGGCGCACACCCCCTACTTAAGGAAAGGAGATTGGAGAACTGAGGCCCCAAAACCAGCATCCCGGCGTGACTCTAGGTCGATGTGGTAATGAGAAATGAAGGTGTTTACTAACTTCCAGGTAGCAGCCCTGCAGGTATCTTGGATAGGGACATCCCTAGAAGCAGCCATCGATGCAGCATTATGGCAGGTGAAATTAGCCCTTAGCCCTACAGGAGGCTCCCTAACCGCCAACCTATAGCAGAGCTCGATGCAGGATGTAATCCATCTGCCAATCACCTGCTTCACTGCAGGTCTGCCAGGTGCGGTTTCAGCGTAGGTGACAAACAGCTAGTGAACCTTTCCCCGAAATTTAGCCGTGTGCTCCTTATAATAACAGTGCGTTAGTCTCAGGTCCAAAATATGGAGCCTGTACTCGGCCTCTAAGGTGTAGATAGGGTAGTATACTGGCAGAGTCAACAGCTGATTAAGGAGAAACTCCAGCACAACCTTGGGAAGGAATTTTGGGTTGGGGCGCAGGACAACCTTGTCCCTGTGGAAGGCCAAATAGGGAAACTTGACAGAGAGTGCCTGAAGCTCCCCAATCCTTCTCGCTGATGTGATAGCCATCAGGAAGCTGGTCTTCCACGACAAGTATGACATCTGGTTGAAGGGAAGGAGTCAGACGGTGGTGGTAAATGGGACACATTCCAGGGAACGGACAGTGACCAGTGGGGTGCCACAGGGGTCAGTGCTAGGACCAATAATCTTTAACATCTATGTTAGTGACCTAGCGGAGGGTCTGGAGGGACGGGTGTGCCTGTTTGCAGACGATAAAAAGCTTTGCACTACGGTGGATTCGCCTAGTGGGGTGCAAGCCATGAGGCGGGACCTGGGGAGGCTGGAGAGGTGGTCTGACACCTGGAAATTGAAGTTTAATACACAAAAGTGCTCGCTGATGCACCTGGGGAGGAAGAATAGGAGGGAAACTTACTCCCTTGGAGGGTTGGTGATTAAGGAGAAGGAAACAGAAAGGGACCTGGGGATTATGGTATCGCGTGACCTCAAGGTGGGCAGCCAGTGTTGCAGGGCGGTGGGAAAGGCAAATGGACTGTTGGCCTGCGTTGCGAGGGGTTTTAATAGCAGGAAGAGTGAGGTGCTAATGCCATTATACAGAACCATGGTTAGGCCGCATCTGGAATATGGGGTGCAGTTCTGGAGGCCTCACCTACGAAGAGATGTTGAGCTGATGGAGAGGGTGCAGAGAAGGGCAACCAAAATGGTACGAGGGATGCAGGATGTACCCTCTGAGAGAAGATTGAGAGTGCTGAATTTGTACCCTCTGGAGACTAGGAGGAGAGGGGGACATGATTGAGACCTTTAAGTATCTGAAGGAATAAATAAGGTAGAGGAACAGCTTGTTCAAATTGAAGAAGGAGTGAACACAGGGGACATAGCCTCAAACTGGAAGGTGGGCAATGCAGAGGTAATGTCAGGGCAGTTTTCACAAAGAGGGTGGTGGGAGGCTCGGGAAACAAGCTGCCAGAGGAGGCAGTGGCAGCTGAAATGGTGGAGGGATTCAAGAGGGCTTGGGATAGATTTAAGGAGTTGGGAAAATAGGGTGGAAGCATAACAGAAGGGGGGAGGTAGGGTGTTGGGCAGACTAGATGGGCCGTGGTGCCTTTCTCTGCCATCACATTTCTGTGTATCTGTGTGTATCTCACACTTAAACATCGATTCGGATGGCATGCGCAGGAGCACTGCCAGTACCGCAGTAGATCCCACAGTGGTGGTGGTTCACACACCGGAGGGGAAATGTGGTTGAGGCCTTTAAGGAAATGCCAGACCACCTTCTTCCTGTGCCACCGTCTGCTGGCCGGCCCATGTCTGGTAAGCAGAGATGGCTGCCAGGTGCACCTTAAGGGTCACAGACTGAAGACCCCCTTTGGAAAGAGACCAAAGGTAGTTGAGGATGCTAGCCACTGGACAGGACAAATGGTTCTGGCCCTTGCCCTGACACCAAATGGAGAATCTTTTCCATTTGAAGTCATAGCACCTCCTGGTCGACTCCTTCCTAGGTGCCTCAACTACAGTGAACACAACATCAGAGAGACTCAAAGCCTAGAACTCTAGCCGCTCAGGAACGAGGCTGTAAGGTGCAGGAATTCAAGGTCCGGATGGAATACCTTACCCTGACTGATGGAAAGCAGGTCCGGGTGAACTGGAAGATGCCTCGGGAGCCTGTTGCTGAGGCTGAGGAGATCTGGATACCAGAACTGGTGGGGCCAGTCTGGGGTGACCAGGATATCCTGTGCCTTGTCCCTCCTCACCTTGAGTAACCCCTTATGAATCAAGGGAAGTAGAGGAAATGCATAGAAGAGGCCTGGGGTCCACGGCCTCGAGAAGGCATCCCCCTGCAGCGAGCCCTGCTAAGGAGGGCAGGGCATGGAACAGCCTCAGCTTGGTGTTCTCCCTGGAGGCAAACAGGTCCACTTGAGGGGTGCCCCACTGGAAGAACAGACTGTGTACTAACTCTGGATGGAGAGACTACTTGTGGGATGCCTCGCCTACATGGCTGAGGGCGTCTGCCGACTGATTCGAGGCTCCTGCCACATGGATGGCTAGGAGATCTGCCTCCAGTCAGCTCACGAGGGTCCAGATGCAGAAAGCTTCCCTGCACAAAGGCTGAGAGTGCATGCTGCCCTGTTTGTTGAGATAGTACATGGTCATGGTATTGTCCATCTGGACCTGAACCACTTGACCCCGAAGGAACGGAGCAAATGCAGTCAGCACTAGACAGACTGCTCGGAGCTCCAGCAGGCTGATGTGACATCGGGATTCCTCTGGGGTCCAGAGCCCGTGGATCCTGAAGTTCCCCATGTGGGCTCCCCAGCCCATGAGAGAGGCTTTGGTCATGAGGACGACTGTTGGCTCGGGATGGACAAATAGTATCCCTCCCTGCAAATGTTCCAGGACGGTTCACCATTGGAGAGCGTCCCATATCTTCTGGGTTATGGTGACCAGCTGGTCGAAATGACCTAGACGCCGAGACCACTGGCTGGCCAGCTCCCATTGAAGGGGGCGCATATACCACCGGGCCATGGAGGTGCAGGCCGCCATGTAACTCAGAAGTCGCAGGGAGTCCCAAGCAGGTCGCAAATGCCCAACCAGAACTGATTGGGCAAAGGAGGAAAGAACCTCCACCCTGTCTGCCGGGAGCCTGCCTCTGGCTCAGCAAGAGTCGAGCTCTGCCTTGATGAAGCATATCACCTGCGAAGGCACACGTTCCAACTTGGCCTCGTTGATCAGGAGGCCAAGGCTGAGGAAAGTTTGGAGGGCCAGATCCCTGGACCTCTCCACCTCCCCTCTGGAGGGACCTGGTATGAGCCAATCATCGAGATAAGGGTAGACTCTGACCCCTCGACGATGAAGGTGGGCCACCAACACTGCTATGCATTTGGTGAAGACCATGGGGGCTGATGATAGGCCGAATGGCATGGCTTAGAACTCGTAGAGGGCTCCCTCTGCTCGGAAGAGGAGGAACCTTTGGTGTGACGGATGGATCGGGATGTGAAAGAACGCGTCTTGTAGATCCAGAGAGGAAAACCACATGTTCTGCTTGAGAGATTTTATTTTATTTATTTATTTATTTAGCTTTTGTTGACCGGGTAAGTGCACTAGACAAATCCTGCCTATTTTCAGGCACGACCCGGGGGAGGGGGGATACAGATGAATGCCAACTGACCTTGAACTAGATTAAGCTGTTGGTGGTATTTTTTTAGTGAATGAGGGAAATTTGGCCAGGACACCGGGGAAATTCCCCTACTCTTTTCGATAAGTGCCATGGGATCTTTAACATCCACCTGAACTACCACCAGTCCAGGCAGATGGGACCTCGGTTTAACGTCTCATCCGAAAGACGGAGATGGTATGATCTGAGACAGAGTTACCATCCTGAAGGTGCGAGACCTGAGAAACTGATTCAGGTCGTACAGATTCAGAATGGGGGTGCCAGCCCTCCATCTGGTTCAGGACCAGGGAGTACCTGGAAATGAATCCTGGGTTGATGGGGGGATCCGCAACTCTGACTACTACCTCCTTGCAGAGGAGCTGGGTGATGTCATCTCAGAGAGTCGACCAAGGGTCCACGGATACCCTTCCCTCCCATGGGGTGCAGGCTCGGCTTGGTGGGTACTGCTCGAATTCCAGAGGCAGTCCCTGGCCTACCACCTCCAATACCCACCTGTCCACTGTAACAGCGGGCCAGGCAGAAAGGCAGTGGTGGAGCCGCCCCCCCAAGGGAGGACCCAGAGTGGTCGTGATGGGTATGGAGTTGGACACCCCCATCCCGTCACTGAGCACGCTTGGAGGAGGAGGATCCAGTCGTGGGACCGCTGGGACTCTTCCCTCCGGGTTTATGGACTGCCTGAGCCCCTGACTTGGGCTGAGGGCAGCAAAGCTGAGCCTGCTGCTGCTGCCCAGGTTGATACTGGGGCTGCTTGACCGCAGAGGCAGAAGGCCAAAAGGGCTTTTTCCTCTGCTTCTTGGAACCCAGGGATTCCTTCTGGGCAGAAGTAATGGAGTCCAAACTGGTACTGGACTTTTCGATATGCTCAAGGTGACCATCGATTCCTGGACTGAACAAGCCGGTACCCAGGAAGGGAACATCCGGAAGGGTAAGGTGATGAGTGTCTGCCGTAAAGGTCAAAACCCTCAGCCAAGCCCTGTGGCGCATGGTGACTGCAGCCACCACCGAAAGGACACAGGAGTCCCCAATGTCCAGAGCCATTTGGAGTTGTTGTCTGGCAATAGCCAGACCCTGGTTCCGGACCTGCTTGACCGTAGTCTGGAGGTCCGTGGGGAGATGAGGAAGCACTTCATTCAGAGAGCCCAAGAGGGCATGAGACAGTGTGCCATGATTACATCCGAACTCGGCTAATGGAGACCAAGATAAGAGGCAGCATAGACCTTTCTGGCCAAATGGTCCAATTTCTTGGACTATTTGTCTGGGGGTCTAGCCGTGTCCTTGAATTCCCTGAGTGTCAAAACACAGACTCGGTCACCACCACCCTCAGCTGGGGGGTGCTGTGTAAACCCAGAAAGGGAGCCGATGGAAACCACATATTTGCAAGCCATCCAGGCTGAAGGTGCAGGGGCAGGGGGCTGAGTGCTGCCAAAGCTCCAGGGCCAGGCTGACAATGGCTTCAGCAACTGGGAAGGCCTCTGTCAGAGAATACCCTTTTCCGAGGATATCAGTTAAGGGGTATTCGGTCCATTTCTCAACGGGCTGTAGTTTCATCCCCGTAGACTTGGAGATGAGACGAAGCATGCCCAGGAAGGACACAAGACCCTCCTCTGTCGACAGACTTACTGAATCATCGTCACAAGGATGCGAATTCAAGTCTAAGTCCCCGGACTCCGAGGAGTCTGGATAGAGCGGCCGACCACCAGAGTCACTTTCGACCCGCTGCGGACGGTTGGGAGTGTGGGTGACAGACAGCCTGTGCGAGAGACCCTCAACTGGCCAAGACTCCTTGGAAGGAGCCCCTGAGGGAGGCTGCTTAGGTGGCGGCTCCACCAGGATTGGTGGAGAGGCCAGCTTCGTCCGAGTTGGGAGGGTCATAACCGGCTCCGCAGGTGGAGGGGTGGTGACAACCGACTCCAGAGTGGTCGACTTTCGCCCCAGAAGGTGACAGCCAGGTGATGGCCAGAGTGGAAGCCGTGGAGGACTTCAGACCATCCACATCAGCTGTTGCCACAACAGGTCCTCGTAGCACCGATGCAATTTGCGTTGAAGCCTCTCTCTCCTCATCAAGGAGGATGAGGATAGAAACATAGAATTTGACGGCAGATAAGGACCGCTTGGCCCACCCAGTCTGCCCATTTCCCTACCTGATGGATAAGCTGCAGATTCTAGTTAATCAACAGCTTACTGCCTCCTGCCCCCAACTAGAATTGCCTTATGCCTGTCCCATGCATTCTTGAATTCTCCCACTGTTCCTGACTCCACAACCAACTCAGGAAAGCTGTTCCATGCATCCACAACTCTCTCTCTGTGAAAAAATACTTTCTAACATTACCTCTGAGCCATCCCCCCTCTATCTTCAAATTGTGCCCCCTTGTTCTTGCACATCTCTTCTTCTGAAAGATACTACCCTCTTGTACCTTGTTAATTCCCTTGAGATACTTAGGAGTTTCTATCATGTCCCACCTCTCCCTCATTTCCTCAAGGGTATACATATGAAGCTGCTTTAGTCTTTCCTCGTATGTCTTCTGGTGCAGACCTTGCACCATTTTGGTTGCTCTCCTCTGAACAGCCTCCACTCTGTCTATGTCTTTGCGGAGATGGGGTCTCCAGAATTGCACGCAGTACTCCAGATGGGGTCTCACTAACTGTCCGTAGAGAGGGATAACAACTTCCTGTTTTCTACTGTTGATGCCTCTCCCTATGCATCCCAGTATCCCCCAGCCCTCCTTACTGCCTTCTCACATTGCTTGCCCACCTTTAGGTCATCTGATATAATTACTCCTAGGTCTCTTTCGATTTTTGTTGTTATTAACTCACCCCCCATTGTGTACTCTTCCCCTAGGTTTTTGTTTCCCAGATGCATTACCTTGCACTTCTTTGCACTGAATCTGAGCTGCCACGTATCTGACCATTCCTCCAACCTTGCCAAGTCCCTTTTCATTCTTTCCACCCTACCTTGTGTATCAACCCTGTTGGAGATCTTTGTGTCATCTGCAAAGAGGCATACCTTTCCTTCCAGGTGCTCTCTAATGTCACTTATAAAGATATTAAAGAGGACCGGTCCCAGTACCAACCTCACGGTGCCCCGCTAGTTACCCTCCTTTCTTCACTGTGGACTCGTTTACTACCTCCTTGTGTCCTGTTGTCCAGCCAGTTTTTATCCAGGCTACCACCTTGGGAACCACTCCAAGGCTGGCTAACTTGTATATTAATCTTCTGTGTGAGACTGTGTCGAATGCTTTGCTAAAATCTAGGTAGGCCATGTCCACAGCCCCTCCCTAGTCTACTACTTTGGTCACCCAGTCAAAGAAATCTATTAGGTCGTCTGACATGACCTTCCTGCTGTGATACCATGCTGCCTTGGGTCCTGTGCCCCACTGGCCTCTAGGTACTCAACAATTATTTCCTTCAGAAGAGATTACATAATTTTCCCTACCACTGAAGTCAAACTAACTGGTCTGTAGTTTCCTGCCTCTGCCCTGCTCCCACTTTTGTGAGGTGGAATCACATTTGCTCTCCTCCAGTCCTCAGGTACTCTTCCATCCTCCCATGATTTGTTAAAGAGAGTAGTCAGTGGTGTTACTAGTTCTACCCTTAGATCTTTTAGTATTCTTAGGTTAATCCCATCAGGCCCCACTGCTTTGTCCACCCTCGGTTTCAAGAGTTCTTTCAAAACCCTTTCTTCTGTGAATGGACTGGTATAGACCCCCCTATTCAGAGTTTCTCCCTTGTTCGGTTTAGGCATCTCCCCCTCCTCATCTGTTGTGAATACTGAGCAGAAATATTCATTCAGTATCCCTGCCTTTTCACTGTTACTCTCTGCCCACATTCCCTCCCCTTTAAGTCTCTGTATCCCTTTCTTGGTCTTTCTTCGCTCCCTAATGTACCTATAAAAGGTTTTATCCCCCTTCTTAACAGAGTTGGCTATCTTTTCCTCAGTTTGGGCCTTTGCTATTCTGACTGCCTTCCCTGCCTCCTTCTGCTTTAACTAATAAAGTTCTCTGTCCTGCTCCTTCTGTGTTTCCTTATATTTCCTGAATGCTATCCTTTTCTCTTCCCTGCCACCTCTTTTGAGAACCATAGTAGTTTTTCCTTCATTTTGTTTTACTGATTTGCTTCACACAAAGGCTCGTTGTCTCTGCATTGGCTGTTTTGATTATTCCCCATTGTTCCTCCACCCTTCCTTCTTGCCCATTTGCTAGTGCTTTTCTAAGGCACACTCTCATTTTCCCAAAGTCAGCCTTCCTAAAGTCCAGTACTCTTGTTTTTGTATGGCTTGACTCTATGGCTGTGTTTATTGTGAACCACACTGTTTGGTGGTCACTTGTTCCCAGATGGCTACCCACTTCTAAATCTAAGATCCTTTCTCCTTCCCCATTTGAGAGTACCAGGTCTAAGATTGCTCCCTCCCGAGTGGGTTCCAACACTAGCTGTCTGAGGCATGCCCCTGTAGAGCATCAAGAATGACCCTGTTTTGGATGTGCCTGCAGCAAAGGTACTCCAGTTAACATCTGGCATATTCAGGTCCCCATCAAGAATATATCCCTTTTTCTGCCATTTTAAGGATGCCTTCTATCATTTCCTTGTCATTTCTCCCCCTGAGATGGGGTCTGTACACAACCCCATGGGATTGTGGTGCCATTTCCTGTCTCCGGGTGACCCATAGTGACTCATCAACTTCCTGTTTACTCTTTAGTTCTGTTGCTTTAATCCCTTCCCTTATATAGAGAGCTACTCCTCCTCCTCTTTTACCCATCCTGTTCCCTCCTGTAGACTATGTATCCTGGTATGCTGACTTCCCACTCATGGTTCTCTGTGTACTATGTTTCAGTGACTACCACAATATCCAGACATCCCTCTTCCATTAAGGCCACTAGTTCAGGGATCTTGCTTCATAGACTACGGGCATTGGTACTCATCACCTTCCATTTACTTTTTTATGGCCTTACCCCTTTTAGCCCCATCCCTGTCCTTAACACCTTTTTCTGCATTTATCCATGTCCTGCTCCCTACTGACTTCTCTGCCTTGGTGTTTACCTCTCTAACTACTGCGCTTTGTGGAGGAAGGCTGGGATTTCCCTGCTCCTTTGCAGTCCCCCCTTGGCTAGTTTAAATGCTTGCCAATAAAGCATTTAAACCTGTCACCTAGGATCCTGATCCCCCGGACAGATGCAGACCATCGTGCCAGTATAAGCCTGCATCCCACCAGGTGGCTCCCCAGTCCCCAATGAAGCCAAAACCCAGAGCTCCACACCGGTTTTTCAACCATTCACTTGAATCCCATGGTGCAGAATACCCCAGCATTATCCTTGACATAGACAGGTAGCACCTCTGAGAAGGTTACCGTACATGCTACTTGTCTAAGGCCCTTCCCCAACTCCACAAACTCCTCTTGCACCGCTCTGATCCCATTTACAGCCAGGTCATTTGTCCCTAGGTGGACAATGACATCCAGCTCCCTCCCTCGTGCAGCTGCTTCCGCAATCCTGAGGATTCGCTTCCTGTCCCTCCAAGCCGTGGCGCCAAGCAGGCACCTTACCTCCCTATCCCGTTCCTCCCCCACGTCTACCCCCCAATGACTGAGTCCCCCACCAGAAGTTGTTTCCTTCCCTGTGGGGTCTTGTGCCACCCTCCTGGGGGTCTCCTTTGTGGAGGTTCCCAGCATCCTCCTTGGTCTCCACTGCAGGTGCCTCCATAAAGGAACCACTCTTTGCCAGAACAGCATATGAATTGTGGACAGCTACAACTGGAAGGGTGCACCTCTGTTCCACCACCCTCTCGCTCCCTGAGCCCACCTTGGTCCAACTGCTCCTATTTCTTGGCAACCTCTGAGGTAACAGTGGTGGCTCTGGTGGTCCCTGGGTGGGGGAAGAGGTTTCACAAATCCTAGCCAGGTCAGCCTGGAGACGGGCAACCTCCTTCCTCAGACCAGAGAGGTGCCTGCAAACAGGGCAGCATCGCAGCCTCCAGAATCTCTCCCGGAACACTGCTGCTCCACAGCCACTGCACTGCACCCCTCCCATCTTGACTTATTTTGTGTCCCCTCTCCTGTTGCTTAGTATGCTTATTGTCTCCTCCATCTATTTATTTTTACACATATTTTTCTACTGCCTATGTGCCCTTACAACTTTAACCCTTCCTGTTCTGGGATAGGAACCTCTTGTAGTCTTCAGTAGTCTCCTTCCTCCATGCTTGGATTCAGACCTCCAGCAGGGGGGTAAAGAGTTTTTTTGTTGTTTTTTTTTAAGGTTCCTTCAAGGTTGCTGAAACTAATGTGTCTCAGTGATCCTTCCCTTCCTACTGCCAAACAGGAAGTTCCTGTTGTCAGTCAAATTAAGTGGCTATAAAACTAGAACTGGCTTTGGGTGGGAAGGAGGGAAACTAGTAAAAAATCTGTAGTTCTGGACTTCTGTTTCTTGCTCTGCAACCAGTTCTCTTCTGCCAGAAATAGCCGGAAGCTGTAATTGGAGACAGCTGCTCTTGTACACCTAAGCTGCTAAGCCACACCCCCAATTAGATTCACTCTCTGCTCTCAGTAAATTAAGGTGATACTGTCCCCTTGAATAGCGGCATCGCCATTTCCTGGAGCGCCACTTATGCGACTTCCTTGGCCCATCGGTCAAGAATTTCTGAGACCTCAACCATCACGTGGACCAACGGGGGTGCTCCGAAGGAGCTGGAGAAAACCTTGGCTCCTCCAGGTCAGGGACAGAGAACGCCGGGGATTCCCAGCAAGCTGAGTCTCCACCTCGGCAAGGTCCACCAGGACCAGAATCCTTAAAAGAGAACTGTCGGCCTCCTCAGTCGACAACGGGTCAACGAGGTCGAGGACAATCTCGACTAGATCGTCTTCCCGTGTTGTAGCCGGCTGGCCTGACAGGGTTACCGTGAGGTCAGTGGCCAAGGCCGCAATTTCAACTGAAGTCAAAGCAGGAGACTCCTGGGACCGAGATCTCTCTCTGTCCCAAGAGCAATGTTGATGAGATGTATCTTCTCTCGACTCCTTGGAATCCTGTTTACGGGAGTGGGAGATGTGCAAACCAGATGGGCTCTCCCCTCTCGTTGAGAGGGAATGGCACAACTTCTTGAAGGAGCCAGAGAAAGAAGAGCCCAGTTTGAGAGGACTGAAAACTGACATCAAAGATGATTGCTCGGCGGTGCAAGCCGCTTCCTCTTCTAAGGCCTTCAGCTGTTCCAACTGTTCCGCGGACCCCGCAGCCACGGAGATCGCACGACGGGCATCTTTAGATTTGACTGGCGGGTGCCGTTTCTCCAGTCGTCTGAGCTGCAAATGTGCGAGGCGGTCATCCAAAACCGTAGGGTGAAAGACATAACATAGGTCGCAGGCCTGGGTATCGTGATCATGGGCCAGGCAGCAAATGTATGTGGTATGCAGGTCAGTATGAGACATCTTCTGCCTGCAGGGACACCGGTGGAACCCGGGCAAAGACTTGTCCTCCACTGCGGTTATGATCACAAACTTGTGCGAAGAAATCCGAACAAGTTTAATCGTCAATAAAACCAAAGGATTAAGCGCCAAGGCCTACTCAACATGGGAGCGGTAAAGAGGGAACCTGAATCTTCCAGCGGAAAGGAAGATTTGGAGTCATGGGGCGGAGCCGAGGGTTATACCACCATGGTTGGTGACAGAAGCCAGCTTTTAGACCTCCCGGCAAGATTTAAAGGGAAAGGGACATGCCAACAATTTCGGATAGAACAACATATCCACAATCCTAGAATCAGTGTTGTTACAACAGGGGACAAACATTTCAAGTGCTAAGAGGTGTTATGGGAGCAAGTATGGAAAAGTAGGAGACGGAGCAGCGATTTGACAGAGGAGTGAGAGGAAGAGTTGTGTAAGAGAGGAGACTGAGTGTTCCACAGAGAGGGGAGACGATAGTGGAAAGCAGATTTGCCCATGTTCGAGGATGGAGTAGGGAGTGAGAAAGAGCGCGCGAGTCCCTAGAATGTAGGGAGTATGTTGAGGCTGG
Organism: Neoceratodus forsteri; assembly: GCA_016271365.2. Lineage (NCBI taxonomy): Eukaryota > Metazoa > Chordata > Ceratodontiformes > Ceratodontidae > Neoceratodus > Neoceratodus forsteri. Next base: position 983,623,157 of record CM057455.1, read on the forward strand.
GGCAGAGGAGAGGAAGGAAGAGATGTATGTGGGGAGCAGGTTGAACTGGAATTTGGAAATGAAGGATACAGAGTGGATGAGACACCTATGTGTGAGCAGAGGGAGGTTCAGGGAGGATAGTAGAGAAATTAAAATGATGTACCTACCATACTTCATGATCTTCCTGTGTATCTTCATCATTCATCACTGGTGGGTGATTGGCCGGAGACAAGCACCCCATGGAAGCTTTTTTTTTCCTAGGGTGTGGAGCCGGCACCGCCCACGAGGCCAACGCATTGCGTGGTGCACGTGGGTTGGCCAGAAGTGACTGTTGGCTCCTCCTCCACCTCAGTTCTGCATGCCAGAGAGACTGAGGGAAAAAGAGGATAGAGAAAAACGAGGGCGGGACAAAAGAGTCCGAGTGATAGTAAAAGGAAAGGATATAAATTGAAAAAGGAATAGGACGACCAGAGGACAGAGGAGGAGGATCTGGGGGGCATAGGCCGAAGGGCCCCTATTCCCTGGATGGCCAGTATGGATAGGAACGTGAAAGAGAAGAGAAAGAGAGAGAGTAACAGAAACACAAGGGGGGAGAGGGACAGAGAAGAGGGACCAGCGTCCACACATTAGGTGACTCAGATCTTGAGACCAGCAGAGCTTCCAGGAGGGAGACAGCCCACACAGGAAGCTGCTACTGAGGCACATTCTCGGTTTACTGGAATCCCGTTAGGATTAGGAGCACAGAGAAGGTCCCACCCTCCCTCCTCCCTCTAAACCCGAGGGTGGAAACCACCCATCAGTGAGGATTCGGCAGTCATACCCCCCCCCCCGTTAAGATTTTCCAAAGAAGAACCCACAGGGTTCAAAGGGGAGGGAGAGTGAGAATCCTACCATTAATGTCTCCCTCCTCTCCGCGGAGAAGGAGACAGGAAGAGAAGAGAAATAGTATAAAATCTCCGTCAGCCCCCAACCAGGGGAACCCACGAGGCAGGCTCCGGCGGGGTTGTCGACCCCAGAGATCATACCCAGGACAAGGGAGGGCCCAACAGCAGTCCCCCACTGGGTTAGTAGGAAAGCCCTACTCACTCTCCTCCCGAAAAGTTTTCCAGTCGCCTCCATGGATAAGGAGGGCTCCAAGGAAAAAAGAGGGACCCAACAGATCCCTGAGGAGGAGGAGGAGGAGGGCGAGCAGGGAAGAGGCATCGCCCAGGGACTGAGGCCTTATGAAGGGAAGGTGGGTGGGATTCAATGATGAATGGTGAAGATACACAGGAAGATCAAGAATTATGGTAGGTACGTAATTTTCATATCTTCCCTGTGTCAATCTTCACTGGTGGGTGAGTACTGAGCTCCTTCAAAGGGGGCTCAGTAGTCCCCTGAGAGAATAGCATCCCTCAGCCCCCCGTGGGGGAGACACGGCGGGGGGGATTCTCCACCAGCCAGTTAGGCCACGGACTGGTCAGTGTGAGGCAGGGTCTCCTGTTCCCTGGGGGAAGGAAGGCACCCCTGCTGTTCCCGTCTTGCTCTGCGGGAGAAAAGATGGGTCCCCTGGAAGGAGGAGGCCATCACCCTACCCCGAGCCAAGGGTGACAACCGTGAAAAGCAAAGTCACGCTGTTCGCCAAATGCAAATCGCTGTCCCTGCAAGTCGTGGAGCGACTTCATTGGTGTTGTAAGATGCCCTTGACAGGTGCCTTGCCAGCTCCAGACCCACAGCAGAGAGGGCTATGACTTACCAGGTAGCATCTGAATCAGGCAGCGATGCCAGTGCCTGGCCCAGCATCACCCACAGATACTTGTTGTAGGCAGCGTGGTGCACCTGATGTGAAGCAATGGAAAGTATCATTCGCCCAGAGGAGAACACTCTCCACCCCAGATGATCGAACTCTGCACAGTCAGGATCCGGGGGTCAGTCGCGGAATGGACGTCTATACCCAGTAGGGTTGTCCAGTCGCGTCAATCCAATAGTGGGATGAGGCAGAGGAGACCCCTGAGGTGTGCAGTACTGTTGCTGGCAGTCCACAGGGGCTGGGACTGTGGTAGATGGAAGCTGCCAGGCACTGTACGATGCCTCCTGGAAGGGGACTGGCTAGGAGGGGACACACAAATGGTGTGCCCCGAAAAGGCCTGCATCGTAAGCTCGGTATTGCGATGGGCCACATAGGAAATATACAGGTCCCTGACCAGCCTCACCAGGAAGCGCTGATACTGGGCTTAATCAGTGTCAAAGGACAGGTGGACTGATGGTTCTACTTTCTCAGGGGAGGAAGACGGGGAGGCCGAGGAATCTGCAGAGTCAGATTCCGACTGCAGAAAGGGAACTGATCAAAAGACCTGTTCGTCCATGGCCCTAACGTGCTGGGGGAAGTCTGCAGCCTGGGATCTGAACTATCCCAAGGTCAAAGGCCCTGAAGAACCAACATGGCCTGGGAGAAGAGGGTCTGGATGCAAAGGCATGGTGGAACTGGCCACCATACGTGGCGCACCTCTGCCAGGGCTAGAAGACCCATCAGGTGATCCTGGAAGAACAGGGTATCCGTAGGTCTGCAGCGTCAGTATCCTGTGGAGTAAAGTAAAATGGTTGGGACTGAGCCCTGTAGAGGAAGATTCGCTATGAGGGGACCGGGGCTGCATGGATCCAGAAGGACGGTCCCCAGCCCTGCCTAACGAGGACTCCCTCGAAGGAGATGAGGGAAAGAACTTGGGCTCAGCACTGCGGCTCCTCCCCAAGCCCTGGAAGGCTACAGAGGAGTGCTGCAGCCCCTCGCCCTGTCCCCTCAACCCCGACCCAGAAGAAGACCTTTTCTTCAGACCCTGTGCCAAAGGACCCCCCCCCAACTCTGCAGGCTCCCCGAGGAGAGTCGCAGAGGAAGGGGATCTGGTCCTGGTCTTAAGAGAGAGGGTGGCAGCCGATCCCTTACCCAAAGCCCGGACCACCCCACCCGTAGCAATGGGGCTGCAGTCACCGGAGCCGTAGGCGGGGGCACCTGGGGAAATGCAAGGGTAATAAGCCCTGGAGAACCCTCCAACTCCAAGGAGTCAGGCTGCCAGTCCTCCTCTTCACCACCGGACCATGCAGGCCCGGGAAAGGACCCTGAGGAAAGGCCAAGGGTCCTACGATTGGACTGACGAAAGCAACGCCACAACCTGAAAGTCGGTGGAGCCCTGCCGACCTTCAAAGCGTGGTGCTTAAGAATGCGGCAGTCCACAGAGAAGCAGGTATTGCAGTGGTCCATATCATGCTGGGGTCCAAGGCAGAAAAGGCAGACATCATGCTGGTCTATAATGGAAATTTGCCGGCCGCAGGGACACCAACACATAGGAGGCTGGCCGGTTTTCGATGAACATTTCTTGTCCCCTGAACTTGGCATGATGCAATGGTAACTAAAACTTTAAAACAGAAAAGACTTGACGCTGCTAAGAAAAGGAAAGACCTTGCCAGTAATCTTCAGTAGCGGCGCCCACAAGTGTCATGCAGTGCGTCGGCCTCGTGGGCAGCGCCGGCTCCTCCCCGGGAGGGGAGAGCTTCCGTGGGGTGCATGTCTCCAACCAATCACCCACCAGTGATGAATGGTGAAGACTGACGCAGGGAAGATCTGTGGTGGGATCTGTATGGAGAGTTAGAGGCGAAACGACAGAAGGCATAGTACAGGGAATCAAGTCAAGAGAGTGATGTAGAGGGTGCCGTGCAATAAACAATGTCAGCATAATTAAAGACAGGCATTATCTTTTTTTTGTTAGATGTTCCCTACATACAAGAACAAATAAAAGATCCCAAGGCGGGACAGAATCCCTGATGGAAGGCTTCAAATGCGAAAAGCCCCGTGGAAAGGTACAGGGAAGGTCCAGCTGGGCAATAGTCTTGCCCTTAATTTGCACATGGTAGGCCAAAATGGCAGACAAGTGCACCTTAAGCAAAGAGTGAGTCTTGTGTCAGATAGAGAGGAGATACTCTAATACCAAGTTCACCGGACAGGTGAATGGGTCTAAATGCCGAGTGGTGGCCCCTACGCAGAACCGTTTCCATTTCATAGCGTAAGTTGTCCTAGCGGAGGGTTTCCTGTCTGCCACTAGGACGGCCACTACTCTGGATGATACCCCAAATCTAGAGACTGCTAAGTCTGCAGGAGCCATTCATGGAGATGCAGAGATCTGAGATCTGGATGCACTAGGGTTCCCTGTTCCTGGAAGAGCAAGTCTGATCAGATGGGCAGGAAGACCGGAGGCTCCACAGCTAGCTGATGAAACAGTGGAAACAAAATCTGGTGTGGCCAGAAGGATGCCACAAGGATCATGTCCGTCCCTTCTGACTGTAGTTTGAGAAGGACCCTCTGCAGCAGAGGGAAGGGAGGGACCGTGCACAAGAACCTCCCCACCCAGGAGAGGGATAACGTGTCTCATCAGAAAACACCAGGCCCTGGATCTAGCAAGCAGAAACTGGGCAGTTTTGTGTTGGATGGGAAGGCAAACAGATCCAGTTCTGGATGACCCCATCTGTCGAAAAGATCCTCTACCACTGAAGGATGAAGCTCCCACTCATGGGCCCTGGACCGAGAATGGCTGAGACTGTCGGTCAGGGTGTTCTGAATGCCTGGAATGTGGACTGTTGATAAGTCTTGGTGATGGTCCACTGCCCAAGTTCACACTTGCATGGTTTCTCTGCAGACTGGGTAGGAATGAGTCCTCCCTTGCTTGTTGATGTAAAATACCACTGACATGCTGTTGTCTGAATCAACAGGGGGTCCGACAGCAGGACTGTCTGAGAGGCCTGAAGGGCATGCAGAACTGCTCTCATCTCCAAAATGTTGATATAGAGGTGAAGTTCTTATGTTTCCAGGACCCTTGAGTCGGGCGATCTTCGAGTGAGCTCTCCAGCCCTGACCCGATGCATCCGTGGTAAGGATCTGTCTGGGAGCCTCTTCCCAGAAACAAACTCCTCTGGAAAGGTTGGAGGAACTCAACCACCAAAGCAGGGTTTTGTTTGACTGGGTTCGATACGAGGACTGGTTCATCCGGGTCATCTGACCTTTGATCCCATTGAATTCTGAGGTTCCACTTGATCATTCTCGTGTATAACCTGGCAAGAGGAACCATGGCAATAGCAACTGCCATGTGTCCTAAAGGCCTGAGGACATTCCTGGCTGAGACTTGACGAGCTGAGGAAAGCTGCCGTGCAGGGGCCTGGAGGCATTCCACTCTGTCCTGTGGGAGTAAGGCTTTTCCCTGGACAGTGTCTAAAACTGCCCCTATGTATTGCAGCCACTGACTTGACTAAAGGGAAGACTTTGGGAGATTTAAAGTGATCCCCAAGTCCTGAAACAGGTGAAAAGTGGCTTGCATAGTGCATATCAGCTGGTCCCTGGTGGAAGCGGTTAGGAGCCAGTCATCGAGGTAGGGGAATACATAATGCCCCTGCCTCCTGAAAGTTGTAACTGTGAAACTGTGAGGCATTTGGTGAACACTCTTGGTACCGAGGACAGGCCGAAAGGCAGAACCCTGAACTGATAGTGGTGCCCCTGAAACTGGAAGCAAAGGAACCTCTGGTGCGGTTGAAAGACCAGAATACAGAGGTTTGCGTCCTGTATGTCCAGGGAGCATAGCCAGTCTCCCTGATGGAGCAAAGGTAGAAGACCAATCAGGGTGATCATCCTGAACTTCTTGTATTTGATATACTGGTTCAGGTGACCAAGGCCTAAGAATGATCGCAGATTCCCCGTTTTCTTTGGCACCAGGAAGAAGTGGGACTAAAGCCCCTTTCCCTGTTGTGCTGGCAGAACTGGTTCTATGGCTTGCTTGAGCAGAAGAGCCTGGACTTCTTCCATGATGAGAATGCTGTGGGCCTGGGAGGAATGGGATTGAATCAGAGGGTTGTTTGGAGGAACCTTGGTGAACTCGAGAGTATGCCCTCTCTTAACAAGCTGCAGGACCCACCAGTCAGTGGTTACCTGACGCCAACCCTCAGTGTGCAATGGAATCGGCCCCGCTGCTTCCCCTAAGGTGTCCTGGGAGAGGGGTCTGGAGAAGTCTCAGCTGAGGCGCCTGGGAAGGAAGTGCAGACTGGTAGGTTCTGGGGGCCCGAGGGGCTGAACCACCGGGGGCAGGGATGGAGGCCCTTCGCTTGAAGCCCGACCTCTGCTGCTGTCCTCTGGGCTGATGTCTAGTGTTCCTCCGAAAGGACTGCTCGGAGTTCTGATTTGGCTGAGATTTGCACATCGTATGTACGGATCGAATAGCTTTGCCAGATTCCTGCAGCCAGGTGATAATGTTCCGTGAATCCTCACTGAACACCACTGGTACCCTGAAGGGGGCATCCATAATCTTGGATTGCACGTCCGGCGCAAAGCCTGATACCCACAACCAAGAGTACTGCTGGATACACACAGCCGAAGCAGCAGCACTGCCGGCTGAGTCGACGGTATCATAGGATGCCCTGAGGACGTGATTACCGATGTCAGATCCCGACTTCAGGATCGCCATAAGTTTGGTCCGGCCTGGGCAGTCTGGCATGGAATGGGCCACCTCCACCACCTTATCCTAAAGGGCATTTTGGTATTGCACCATGTGGGTAAGGAAGTTTTGGGAACAAATGGCACACACGGAGGAAGAGTAAACCTTCTTGTCCAGATAATCAAATTGCTTCGAATCCTTATCTGGTGGTTGCGTACTGAGGTGCCGAGGTATCTTGGACCTGTTGTGGGCAGCATTAATGACAACAGAGTCTGCTTCTGGTTGCCCCCCACAACAGGGGTTGTCCCTGGGAACAGCATACAACTGGTCGCATTTCTTTGATATTGCCGGCGCAGAGAAGGGTCACTTTCAAGCTAGCTTGTTCACATCCTTGTAGGATTCGACCACAGGAGAGACCACCATGGGCAAGGTGTCTTTCTTCCTAAGAAAGATAGCCAGTCGCTTATGTTCTATATCCAACTCTTCGGTGTCCCAGCTGTTAAAAGTTGTTGGATGTGACGCATCACATTCATGAATGTTGGGTCATTGGGTGGGAACTGAGGCTTTCTTTGCCACCCTCTGGCTCCGATGCCAGGTCCGAGTCCCCTCGACTGGAATCTGAGGAAGAGTATCCGGCCAAGTCCCCCTCTGAGTTTGGGGAGGGGGAAGGCAAGCGTGGATGCTTTTGCAGCTGACCCTGTGGAAGAGGTTTATTATCCCCATCTCGCGTCGGGGTAGTCCCCGTGGAGGAGGGGTAGGCAGTCTGGCTGGAGGCTTATCCGGGGGTGGTCCCTGAAGGGATGGCTGAGGGGGTGCTCCGGGTGCCTGCTTATCTTTGAAAAAGGCCCATCCGGCCAAGAAAAGCTCATTTAGGCCCTGTGGTGGACCCTGTGGAGGAGTTGGTGCAACTGGCATCGGAGAGTTAGGTGTAGATGGCCCCAGCGTCTGGTCATCAGAGTGAGTCAACTTGGAGCGTCAGAGCAGAATGATCCGGGGCGTCTGGCATTGCATCCAGAGGGACAGTACCGTCTGGCGTCGGACTAACTGGGTCCAGCGTCTGATCATCAGGAACTCGGGTGTCGACTGGTGACGGATGTCAGGTCCAGCCGGTGGCTTTATAGAGTCCAGCGACAGGGTCACCCAAGGAGATGCCAGGAATACCAGCATCGAGGGGACCAGCATAGGCTTAGGCTAGGCGGAGAGTGATCCGGCAGCCGTCTAGGCGGTGTTGCCTGTGAAGGGGAGCTAGCTCCCGAATGGGTCGAACGCCCCCCTTTCCTGGGGGGAGAGGGTGTCAATCTCAGTTGTCGCCCTGTGGCATCAGCCCCTGGCATCGGAGTAGACTCGGCGGACATCCTGGCTGGGAGGATGACAGACAACGGCATGCCGTCCCACTTGGCTTAGAGCCTGCAGTGGTAATGGGCCTTAGCTTAAGTGGTTGGGAGGCGGAGAAAGAAAGGAAAATTACGTACCTACCGTAATTCTTGATCTTCTTGGACGAGTCTCCACCACTCATTCACACTAGTGGGATTAGGGCCGGAGGCACTAGGACCCATCGGGAAGCAAACTTTTGCTGGAGGGTGGCGTGAGATGATGGCGCGCGAGACACGGCGCCCATGAGCTGCGGCTCGGCGTGCCGACCTTCTCGGCCGACCCTCCAACCGCCTCAGTACCTTTTTACCAAGGAGGTGCAGCAACTAACGTAAAGAGTAACTGTAACATTAAAAACACGGACATAAGATAGTCCGTCGACCTGTAAGAAGGGTCAGTAAAGAGTCCTCACAGCCTAAGATTTGAGGCAGTGAAGACCAACACAGCGGTGAGCTCGGGGATGGAGGGTGGGCGTGTGAATGAGTGGTGGAGACTCGTCCAAGAAGATCCAAGAATTCTGGTGGAGTGCGTAATTTCCTATCTTCCTGGACCTAAGTCTCCACCACTCATTCACACTAGTGGGAAAGTACCAGCTGATAATCCCAAAAGGGCGCAGGAGAGCCAGAGCTCACATGTCTAAGGTAGAAGCCCATTAAGGATGGTTCTGCCGAATGCGGAATGTCGCCTGGCATGAACGTCCAGTGCATGTGCTTACTTGAAGGTAGCACTGGGCTCCAGGTGGCGTTGCAGATATCTGCAATTGGAACATTGCAATTTCCGCCAGGATGCCGCATGACCGCCCCCTAGTAAGTGAGCGTACACTCTTCTAATTTAACCTGAGCCATGGAGTAGCAATATAGAAGGCATGCCACTAACCATGAGGAGATGCATCTGATAGCGACAGGTTGACCCAGCCAGGTGTCGCTGAAAAGAACAAAGAGTTGTTGAGTCTTACTGAACATCCTGGGTTCTGTCCAAATAGAACCAGCAAGGCTCTCTTAACATCCAAGAATGAAGAGCTACGTTCCCCTTCATTTTGGAAATTAGCGATAATGCGGGAAGTACCAGAGGTTGGTTTAGATGGAATTCTGACACCTTGGGAAGAAATTTGGATGAGTCACGGAGAACTACTTTGTCTTTATGGAAGACAGTATGGAGGGTCTGTAACCAGGCATGTATCTCAAGAGACTCTCGGGTGAGGTAATGGCCCCCAGGAAGACAGTCTTCAGGTAAGAAATTTTAGCTCACAGGTAGCTAGGGGTTCAAAGGCTTCTGGTGAGCATGTCCAGCACCAGGTTAATGTCCCAGGCTGCACTGGACGCTAACAGGGGGTCTGGTATGAAGAATCCCTAAGAAATCTCTTCACCATAGGTAACTGAGCCAGAGTCAGGGATGAAACCAGCTCATGGGCAGCTGAGATGGCACTAAGGTGAACTTTAACTGTGGAGTACTGAAGACCTGAGGTTAGATAGGTCAAAAGATACTCAGAACCTTGTCAGGAGGACAGGAAGAGGTTCAAGAGGACTTTGCACACAGAAGCAGCTTCCATTTGGATCGTATGTTTTCCGTGTGGCTGGCTCCCGAGCAGCCAGAAGGATGCTCGAGACTCTGGGAGGCGTTGAACGATTCACTTCTATCTCTTCGGGAGCCAAGCATGAAAGGTGAAGTGATTTCAGGTTAGGATGGACCAACGAACCCTGGGTCAAGAGACTGACTTGCAAGGAAGTGGACTTGTGCTCAAGCACCACTCCCAGACCCTCATTGCTTCCCTGCAAAGGGGATAAGAGTGAAACACCGCCTTGTGATATAATAACATCACAGCTTTGCTGTCCGTTTGAAGGAGAATGTTCTTGTGACAAAGGACATCCTTCAGAGCTTGGATGCATAGAGGACCGCTCTCACCTCCAAGACATTTATGTGGAGATGAGATTGAGAGCGAGTCCATACACCTTGAGTGTGGAGGGAGAGACAGTGAGCTCCCCATCCCATTAGCGATGCGTCTGTGGTGATGGAGATCTGATGGTCGGAAGAGCAAAGGGAACCCTTTGGGGAGATTGCTCTCTTGAGACCACCAGGTGAGAGACCTTGAAAGGGTTCGTCACCTTGATGGGATAAGACTGGGGGTGAGGTGAGACCAACACTGAGTGGAGAGCATCCATTGGGTGGTTCTCATGTACCTCGGGCCAGGGGTACAAGAGAACACTTGAGGGGCGCCATGAGACCCAACATGTGTTGCATCGAGAGACTGTAACCGATTGGTTCTCTCCCGATGTAACGGGCCATCCGAAGGATGTCGAGTCTTCTGTCCTCTGGAAGGAAAGCCTAGGAAGAGGTGACTAGAAGCGTCCCAAGAAAAGGAGCCTCTGGGAGGGCTGCAGTTGGGATTTTTCAGATTCAGCAGAGCTCCCATGGGCGTGAAAGGCGAGAAGTCGTTTGCCCGGCTTCCAAGAGTCCCTTGGCTGGACGGGCTTGCTGAGAAGCCAATCGTCCGGTAAGGAAAAGACTCGAGTCCGCTTTCTTTCCTGAGATGCGCCACGAGAACTGCACAACACTTTGTAAAACTCTCAAGGCCGAGGATAGCCCAAAAGGCAGGACTCTGAACTGAATAATGCTGACCAAAGCTACAAAACCTGAGGAACTTGCGGTGGGTCGGTGGGCGAGGATATGCTGTGTCGCATCCTGCATATCCAGAAGAGCCCAGCTCAGGCCCTGATGCAACAAGGGTAACAGGGTACATAGGAAATCATTTTGAATTTCTCCCTGGGAGGAATTTGTTCAGCTTCTGAGGTCTAGAATGGAGCATCCCCTCAGTTTTCTTTTGGGAACCAGAAAGAAATGGAGTAGAACCCACAGTTCCGCAAATGGGGGCACCCAGTTCTATTGCCCTGTTGTTCAGAAGGCCCTCGATCTCGGTGGTGAGGAGGTCTGACTGAGCCGACAACCTGGGTTGTCGTCTGGGAGGACAATTTGGAGGAATTGAGAGGTAACCCTCGCGGATATCCGAAGAACCCATTTGTCTGAAGTTATGGACTTCCACTCGTTGTAGAAGTACATCAGGCGAGGCCTCCACGGAGGAGAAAGTTCCATCTCGGGCAGTGTGGATGGAACTTGGGCCAACAACTCATAAGGTGGCGCTGGGGGCTTTAGGCCCTGCGCTCTGCTCGCATCTTCTTCTGAGGTTGGGCAGATTTGCGCCTTATGAAGCTTCCCCTGCTTCTGCCTCGGAAGCGACCGACACCAAGAAACTGACGCCTGTTCGCATGCCCGCGAGGGGGCAGGCGGAGGTTCTGGCCAATTTAATGGCCGATCTAGTCTTTAGGAGGCTTCTAGAGGCTTGCTCCACCTGAGGGCGAAAAGATAGGTGCCATCAAAGGCAGCGCCATTACCTGCTGCTGAGCATCCTCCATGAAGCTCAAGACGCAGCCAGGAATGGCGTCAGTACAAATCCTGCAGCAGCTGAACGAGAAGCAGTGTGAAAGCGTCCATGGCGGCTTTGACTTGTTGGTTATTGGATTCAATACCTCTAGTAACGGTCAATAGAAGCTCTGACTTGGAGTCCAATCTGGAAGAGCTTCAACCATTCTTTTCATAGAGTGCCACAGGATATACTCATACTGAGAAAATAGCCTTGATAACTGGCAATACGCATACTTAGAGTGGAGGCAGCAAAGACTCTCTTACCTAATGTATCAATCTTACGAGACTCTTTGTTAATAGGTCGAAGCTGAAGTAGTTTGAGGAAGAAACGACCTTGTCATTCTCTGCCTGGACTACAATAGGATCACTTAAATGCTTGGGATGCCAAAAATAGGGCGATCCTTGGAGCTGAATACTTCTTATCAATGGATTTAGCCACTGAATGATTAAGAGCAGGATTATTCCATACCATTTGAGACAGCGTCTAGAAGGAAGAGCTGGATCGGAGGTCAAATCCGTAGGGATCTCCGAGCATGAAAGGTACTGAGTCTTAATATCTTCCAGGATCGATGTCTGTAGTCTGGAGAGAAAGAGTGGATCTCAGGTTCTTCAACAGAGACTTAAGGACAGGTCCTCGACCACAAGCTCTGTAGCAAAGAAAGATCCTGTTTCCTCCACTTCATCCACCCAACGAAGGTCTGGGTCAAGCTCAACATCATCTCCTGATGGTCCAGAAAGGACTGTTTGGACAGGAAAGGAATGAAAATTAGAGAAGGAAATATCAGAAAAACAAGAGAGTCCCGAGGACCCCAGGCGCCGAGCGGCAAAAGCGGGCGAAGCTGGCACAAAGGAGAGCACCACCGGCGCCAAAGGAAGCCGCGGCCCATAGTGGCACCGCCGCCCCAGGCGGGCGCCCGCGGCAGCGCCGCGCCACAGCCTTCCCACCCGAAGCCGATGGCGCCGCGCCTGCAGCGCCGCCAAACCGGCAGCGCCGCTGCAGCGCCACAGGCAGCCAGCGCCACCAAGCCGGCAGCGCCACTACAGCGCCCGCCCGAAGCAGCAAGCGCACCTGCAGCGCCGCCAAACCAGCCAGCGCCGCACCGCAGGCTGCCGCAAGCAGTACAGCGCCGCTGCAGCGCCGCCCGATATGCCAGCCGCCGATGGCGCCGCCAGATCCAACAGCGCGCAGACGGCTCCACAAGACCCACGGCACCAAAAATGGGCGCCGACAAAGCCAACAGACTCCAGAAAGGCGCGGAAAAGCCCCAGGAACCTGGAAAGCAAGGAGAAACAAAACCAGGAGATAGGGCATCGGTGTGGCCCCCTGCGCCCGCCAGCCATGTGGGAAACACCTAAACGGAGTCGCAGGCACCGAAGAAGGCGCCGCGACTAGGAAGGTCCAACCGCCTACCTGATCGCCGGAGGGGCCCGAGGGGCTCGAGGCAAACCGAGCCAGGCAGAAGAACCAACCTCGAGCCCATCGCCCATAAGAGCGACCCACTGATGAAACTGCTCATCTGGAGCCCTACCTATAGGCGGGGAGGGCTCCGGTGTCGAGGACGACGACACCAGATTGGCGACTCAAGAAGGAGACCGCAACTAGCAATGATAACCGACCGTCGACGCGGCAGACATACACAGAGGGCGACCTCGAGAGATGCCTTCTCTTTTTGACCTGTGGGCGAAGAAGAGTTTCGAGGTCGAACGGTGCCGTGAAAGCGACCGCTTATGTTTATGCCTGACGGGGACCGCCCATCCCCAGACATCGGACTGACCGTTGTCGAACCCCGCTGAGTTTCTTGAGAAGGAGGTTGACGGACCCAGCCCGCTGACTGAACAGCTTTCATCTCGAAGTCTCCCTACCGCTACCTGACCTGCTCATGGTTGACTCCGTCAAGTAGGCGAGACTTCTTCAAGTAAGTTAAATTTAAGATATTAGAAAAAATTTTGAAATAGAATAAAATTAGCGATACTACTATCGTGATAATGTTACAAAAACAAACTGAAAACTAGCGCTAGTTTGAAGTTTGACTCCCGACAAACGAGCGACGTCGTATACTAAAGCGCACTCACGGCGGCGGGAAAAAGTAACTGAGGGGGTTGAGGGTCGCGCCAGAAGGTCGTTACCGCCGAGCCGCAGCTCGCTGGGCGTCAGGTCTCATGGGCGCCATCTCTCAGCCACCCTCCAGCAAAAAGTTTGCTCCCGATGGGTCCTAGTGCCTCCGGCCCTAATCCCACTAGTGTGAATGAGTGGTGGAGACTTAGGTCCAGGAAGATCTCCCGCCTCCTGAAGAACCTTTTCCCATTACTGAGACCAGGGAGGGAGGTTTTGACACCGACTTCTTCAGAGACCTGAAACAATCTTCTGCCCAGGGTTTCTTGTGGTGTTTTTCCCGGTGCTTGTGTTTGTCACTCGACTTCTTCCCCTTATGCAAAGAAGATGAGGCTGGAGAGGAAGACGAACTCTTCTGGTGAAGCTCCCTTCTCCATTTCAGATAATCTTTTGGAGAGCAAAAAGACTTCAAGGGTCTTCTGGCGATAGAGCCTGGTGCATTAAAGTCTTGGCAGTGCTGGCAGGCCTCGATGTCGTGGTCTGGGCCCAAACAGAAAAGGCAGGCCAAATGGCCGTCCTTATGGGGAATTTGCTTCCTGCATGCACACTTTGACTGCCGTTGCTCAATGGAAGATGAAGGAGAAGACGATGACATGTAAAAATTTGAAAACAGTACTTGTTTTATGGAAAATACGAAAATGTGGGTAGCATGAATAATGGCTGTCAACAAGCTGAAGAAGTCCGCGGAGGTCCGACTTGCACAGTCGACAGCGGAGAAAGAACCGGGGGTTGGGTTGGGGGACCGCCCTTTTTATACTGTGTGTGACTTCGGAAGTGGGCCGATATTGCTAGCTAGAAGTTTTTCTTTGGGTCCTGGCAGCTTAGTCCTAAAGGTGTTATCTGCTGCAAGAGCGAATCTCGAAGTAAGATCATCGATTACAAGACAATAATTCCATCCTGGGGTTCTGGTCACATTATGGAACCACAATAGCGAAGTGATGATGACACCAGAACCCCAATATGGATTACTGCCTTGTAACTGATATTTGTACATCAATTATTCTATTTGCAAATATGCCTGTGTCAAAAATTATCTATTTCCTGTGAACTGAAGATAGGGTTATGCTGTGTTAGCCCACAGAAAACCAGGAGAGAAACAAAGGGAATCTTTTTCATGAGTAAAGATAATACCCTTTATTAGGCTTGTTTTTTAACTTTTCATTAGCCTAGTAAAGGAATTATCTGTACCTAGCAAAAATATTCTCCTTTTGTTTTCTATGTGTAAAATAAACAGCAGTCTCCACTTGCCATGTTGTGAGTCTGTGTTTGCATTAAGCCAGGGGTGTAGATGCTGGCTGCCAGGAGACAAACTAAGCATTCCAAAGGATGCTCTGGCAGTGGTGCCCTGTGCAATACAACTGGGTGACCACAGGTGGCAGCGCAGCAGAGAATTCTTGAGGAAAGGTCTAATCGCATGTGTACTGCATAGGGGTCTTTCAACACACAAATACACTGCTGCATTACTTGTGGAGAACATGAAGACAATGGGGTGGGTGGCTTGCCAATGGCAATTCCTCAGTTGGGTAACCCACAGCCTTAAAAACCAGCATGGCTCCTCTTCCTATCACAAAAAAAAAACTGACTCCGTGAAATGTTCCCAATTTCTCTGTAGGTCAAACTCCACAGAAGGGGTAATCTCCAGGGCAGACGTGGTAAAGATATGAGTGTTGGACAATGTTAAAGCCAGAGGTCAACCCTCCAGTGGGAGAGGATTAAGACATGCAAACGGCTGACGGAAAGTTATTTTCTGGGTAACAGAATAAATAAAATGGGAAAAATATTCTGCCTTCTAAAATTAATAACGGCATTTACTATAGTACTTTTGTAAATGTTATCTTTCATGATATTTAAATTCTGAAAAGGAAACAATGATAAGTTTTCCAAATAATCACACGTTTCATTTGTAAATTTTAGCAATTACTTACTTGTGGAAGTCCTAAACTTGCTGGCTTCCTCACTTGCCCCAGGAACCACACTGAGCGGACTGTGAAGTCTGTTTTCTACAGGAGTGTGCTGGTCAACCTCACGCACATGGATATCCACCGATTGTTGGGAAATCCCATCCTGAATGCAAATTGCATTGTTTTATTGACTTGACAGTCTTGAATTAAGCAGTAGAAATTACCAGCAAATGTCACATTTAGTCCTCTGTTTCGTATTTCACAAAGATATTCAGTTTCTTTTTGAAAGGTGTTTTTTGGAATGCCTTTAGTTTCAAGAGTATATATGATGAGCATTAGATGCTTATCAGGCTAAAACACACATCGGCATGCCAACTAAAGTAAAGGGTACCCCACATTCTTGTTGTCCATTCTGC
The DNA here is from genome assembly GCA_016271365.2 of Neoceratodus forsteri. NCBI lineage: Eukaryota > Metazoa > Chordata > Ceratodontiformes > Ceratodontidae > Neoceratodus > Neoceratodus forsteri. Next base: position 983,638,800 of record CM057455.1, read on the forward strand.
ACATAAGAAGGGCTCAGCAACACGACCAGCCACGAGATTTAGTGCACTATTTGACAGCAAGTTACTGTAATAAACAAATGGCCCTGGAAACAGTCTCAGAAAGCTGTATGTTTTTTATTTCACATACTGAATTTATTGTTCTGGTTTAATACAATGTAAGCCTACGGAAAATTCTAACCACAGAATGCAGCTTACGAGTCAGTGGTGAACAAAAACGCACCAAAGACAAAAATCCACTTATTTTGAGCCAGGCACACACAAACTGCACTGCAAGAACTCCAAAAATACTTCGGGTCAGTGGTTTGGTGAACTATTTGATAGCAAGTAACTTTAATAAACAAACGGCCCTGGAAATAGTCCCAGAAAGCTATATGTTTTGTTTAGATACTGAATTTATTATTCTGGTTTAATATAGTGCATGCCTATGGAAAAGTCCAACCAAAGAATGTAGCTCACGAGTCAGTGGTGGGGCACAAAAATGTACCAAAGGCAAAAATCCTATTACTTAGAGCCAGGCACACACAAATTGCACTCCAAGAACTCCAAAAATATTTCACGTAAGTTCACCAATGTTTTTCACTGCACATACACGGTTAAAAATTCAAGCAAAAGACCAGCAGCATTAGAACAACAGACCGCATCATACCACAGACATTTCATGTTATTCATGTGCTTTTTCACGGTGTGCCTTTTATACATTGGCTTTAAAGTGATAGTGTGATTTAAAGTGCAAAAATGTTAAAAAACTTGATGTACTCCCAGTGCTCACATTAGTAACCAGTGAAACTTAGTGCATTAGCTTATAAAAACACATGGAAATGAAATGGGGGGGAACAAATCACAGATTAAAAGCAAATGCATACAAAAGTACTGGCATCTCATAATAACTCCGAATGTGTGTGAGTTAAAACAACACTAAGTTAACTTTGATAGTGAAACTATTTTACTACAAACCACATTCCAACATGATGATTGCACACCAAAAACTAAAGGTGCAGAGTTACATACAATGTATCGGCTATTATCGGTATTAATTAAGTAACCAACAAGACCTGACAGGGTGTGGTGTTTGGTGGATATCTGCATGCGCAAGAGCGTGATGAGACCCGATGTCACAGGCAGAGGGCCTTACAGCACTGGAAGTGCAGGTATATTGGAAAATGGGCTGGGCAAATAAAAAAAAAATCTATTTAAAAGATAAAAAAAGGACACAAAAAATATAACAAATTATTGCTTAAAAAATGTCAAATAGTCTCACCACAGATGCTTTATATCTGTCAGTCATATGTCTTTCTACATATGAAGTAGAAGGTTTATTTGCTAATCATGGAACATAAGGCCCAGTGGTGCTGAGGTGCTGGACACCACACCATGCGCCACTTCAGCAACTCAGGTTCGGATAGACATCACGGGTCTTGAGGGTTTCCCGAGAGGACTGAGCATCCCTGGGACTGCTCTCCTTCTCAGGGAGGGACTCCTCGCGAAGGTGCTGGCTCTGAGTGGTGGTTAGGGGTAGTGCAGTTTGTGGAGCAGTAGTAGGGTTGGCAGCCGGGCGCTGACGTCCGATATGCTGTTGGTGGGAGCTGCTGCTGCAGCATCCTTGGTGTCCTTGCATGCATGTGCCGTGGACGGGGAGACTCAGGGAAAAACTAGCTGAATCCTCTGGCGCTCATGAAGGTTTGCCTGCGGCGCTGCACAGGACGCTCCAAGAGCTCCCTCTGGCCCTGACCCCTTGGTCTTCTGCGATGGGGTCTGCAACATGGCCTTAGAGAGGGAGGTAGTTGAATACAGAAAGAAAAAAAATCATGGAACATAAGAATTCAATAATCTGCAGTGTTTCTCTAACAGAATGCTCACTCCCCCCCCCCCCAACATGGAATGCATGAATTCAAAATTCTGCAGTATTCAACTTGCATATTCTCATACAGACACAAACAGGTCTCATATGGAGTCAGAAGCAGAGACTGCTCTGACAAGCCGGTTAGGCTATGATGCAGACTTTTCATGGTCATCAAAGAAACACCAGAAATAAAAACTCAGAATAGTACTTGATTTTTAAAAGTTATTTATATAAGGAAGAGGTCATGAATAGAAAGAGCATTCAATTATTTATGTACGTTTTTAAGTGCGTTTTATTTTTAAGGCTTAGTTTTCTATGTAAGAGTAAGGTGGCAGCCATGTTTGTGATGGAAATAAGGAGTGAGCTAAGTGGTTCCTCAATTCTGTATGTGACTTGTCCAAAATCCAGATTCCATGACTGGACAGTTTTCTTTACAGGGTGGTATGCCAATGGAATGCAAAAATAACCAATCAGAGCACAGTATTTAACTTGCCCATTTTCTAAACAGCAATACCAATTTCCTATTCAAGCTTACAAACAATATATCAGCTTTTATCTGTATTTTAAGTATCAATTTATATATGCCTATATTTCATTTAATAAAAGCATTCTATGCCTAACCACAGTAGGAATCAATTTAAGATGGTACACATATTTTTACTGCAAGAATCGGGCCAGTTGAAAATGCTCATTCAAGCCTGGATATTGAAAGGCTTTTCATTTAAACTGCCACATATATTCTCTCCTTAAAAGTTTGTTGTTCAGCTGGCCCACTGGCGCAGTGGTACCGCTACTGCTTGTGGCACCAACGACCTGGGTCTGAGGGTGAACTAGAGCCACTGGAGGGTCGACCGGGGGGTAGAAGGATCGAGTGTCCAGGGGGACTGACTGCTCTCCTACTCCTGGGAGGGGGTGACACAACACCAGTGCATGCCCGGCACCTAGCAGTGGCTGGGGTGGGGGTAGCAGAAAGTTGACAGTCAAAGCAAGACCATGAGGAGTTGCAAACGTCTGGTACATTGCATGCGGAAGTGCACATAACATCATCCTAGATGTCACTGCACGCATGCTCCTCCGGGGAGGACCAAAAGGTGGAAACCATCCTGGCTGGCAGGATGAACATCGACCCTCTGTAGGCACCGCACCGGTGAGCCAGGCGCCTCCCAAACTGGATTCATGTCCGGCAGGTCGAGAGGACTTCCTGCAATGGGAGCAAGCCATGAGGGACTTGGAATGGGTAACTTCGGAAGAAGTCTTGTGACAGGGCTGGGCAAGTCGGTGTGAGGGGGGCCAGCCAGGTCAGAAGGGGATAAACAGAACACAAAAACAAAAAGTATGCTATTTCTATGACACCTTGGCACTTGAATGCATGACTTGTACCATTCTTCAAAATGTGCAAAGCTAAAGCATTACTGCAATCTTTTCCATTGACTGCTCTCAAATGTTCACTGATACGTACCATGAAGGTACGCTTTGTCTTGCCTACACAGAACAAAGTGCAAGCACATGTGGCAATATACACCACCATCTGTGTACTGCATATAAGGCAACCGGGAATGTAAAAAGATTGGCTCACATTACAACTGCCAAAACCATCCCTGGTTTGTATACTGTCACGACATTTACAACTGCCATGCATATAAGCTAATACACTAAGTTTTACCCGCTACTAATGTGAGCACAGGGATTTAATCAAGTTTTTAACATTTTTTTCGCGATTTCTGCACTTTAAATCACACTGTCAAGTTAAAATATGTATAAAGGGAATGGCTTTTCCCCTGTTCTCATACACCCTAAAAAAGTATGATAATAGCGCAAGATATTGGTGGTTTGGGACGATCTGTTGGTTTACTATTGCTGACCTTTTGCTAGGATTTTTAACTGCACATGTGTCATAAAAGACACTGGTGAACTTACCTGAAGCACTTTTGGAGCTCCTGCAGCATGGTTTGTGTGTGCTTGACTCCAAGTCTATGGGAAAATACCACTTTCAGTAATTTTTGCCAATAACATTTACAATGTTTACAATGAGATTTTTATAAATCTATTTAAACAGTTTTATAACTGCAAAGTGTATCAGATATAGTTGCTTTACTTTTTATTTTGTAATCTTCTAATTTAGCAGTAGGGACAACAAGCCACCTTAGTTACTATTTATCTGAATAGCTAATGCAAATGCTGTAGAGCAATTTTAGTCCATTAAAGGTTTAAGCTTAGCAAAGTAGTCTGTCAGCATTCGTCTATCAAACCTGTCCATTTACCCACACACATAGTAATGCTTAAATGCCTTATTGTAGTGGCTCAGTTATCTCACCTGTTTTTGACTTGAGGGACTGTGTGGGAATGTAGCTATCCATATTGTTCATGTGCAAGTCTGTGTATGGAATACCTTTAAAAGCACTTCAAAAGGAAATGTGTTGCTACAGCAGGATATGACATGCAAACTACTTCTTCTGTATGCTATCACCGAGTATATTCACTGCCCACTGGGGCTAAGTTGGTTCATAGCTTACACTGCGACTACACTGCACAGAGTACCACCAATGGAACATAAAAATGGGTTACTCACCTGTAGCAGTAGTTCTAGGAGTGGTATACAGTGTACATCCACACTTCTGGCAGTGTCCCTTTCCCTTTAAGTCTTGCCGGAATGTCTTCAAGCTGGCTCCTCCTCTTACCCACCCAGGTGGTAACTCCCTTGGCACCACCCCGTGATGTCAGATCTTGCTCTTTGGCAACCAGACAGGTGTACCACTTGCCAGGGGAGGTCGGGTGGGTCAATGTGGATGTACACCATATACCACTCCTAGAACTACTGTTACAGGTGAGTAACCTGTTTTTTCTAGGGACGTGGATATGGTGTACTTATACACACTTCTGGCAGACTCCTAGCAGTTCTCTGGGAGGAGAGGGCAAGGTGCAAACTTCCTACTTGGGGAATAAAGATTGGAGAACTGAGGCCCCACAATCAGCATCCTGGCGTGACTCAAGATCGATGTGGTAGTGGGAAATGAAGGTGTGTGCTGATCTCTAGGTAGTAGTCCTGCAGATTTTCTGGATAGGGACATCCCTGGAAGCAGCCACCGAGGCAGCGGTATGATGGGTGGAATGAGCCCTTAGTCCTATGGGAGGCTCCCTATCCACCAACCTATAGCAGAGATCGATAAGGATACAATCCACCTGCCAATCGTCTGCTTAGATGCCAGTCTGCCAAGTGTGGCTTCAGCATAGGTAACAAATAGCAAGTGAACCTCTCCCAGAACTCCAGCTGAGCGCTCCTTATAATAGGTCAGCGCTTGCCGCAGGTCCCAAAGTATGGAGCCTATGCTCGGCCTCTGAGGTGTGGCTGGTGAAATACACCAGGAGATTAATTACTTGGTTAAGGTGAAAATCTGACACAACCTTCGGGAGGAACTTTGGGTTGGAGCGAAAGACAACCATGTCCCTGTGGAAGACCAGGTAAGGAGACTCCACTGAGAGCACCTGGAGCTCACCAATCGTTCTGGCTGACATGACAGCCACTAGGAAGGTGGTCTTCCATGACAAGTGTGACATCTCACACCTGTGCATTGGTTCGAATGGCTTGCCCATGAGCTTTGCCAACACCAGCAACAAGTCCCAAGGTGATGGTGGTTCATGCACCAGAGGAGATTGCTGCCAGGTGCACCTTAAGGGTCATCGACCAAAGACCCAACTGGGAGAGGGAGCAAACGTAGTTGAGAATGCTAGCCATCAGACAAGATAAGGGGTCGAGCCCCTTGCCCTGCTATCAAATGGAGAACCTCTTCCATTTGAAGGCGTAGTATTTTCAGGTCGACTCCTGAGATGCCTCGACCACAGCAAGGACATCTTCAGAGAGACCCAAAGCCTGGAACTTTAGCCGCTCAGGAATCAGGCTGTCAGGTGCAGGGATTGAAGGTCTGGATGGAATACCTTTCCCTGACTGATGGAGAGTAGGTCTGGGTGTAGGGGGAGATGCCTCAGGAGCCTGCTGCTAAGGCGATCGGGGTGGATCTTAAGTACTGAGAGTGTATGCGTGCAGCTTGGAGATCCACATAAACCAAAAAAAAGCTGGATATTTTTTCTTTCCTTGCATCCTTTTTGGAACCTGTGCACTGGTCTTCTTACAAACAGCCTCTTTGGCATGCTACCTTTGAGGGTACTAATTGCCTTATTCCCTGATGACAGTTTTTAGGTGTGTTTGTTTTTTTAACTTTAAAGCTGCGCTATTTCATGGTTACGAAGATTGTTAGTGCTATTTTACAGCCTGTTAGTGAGACAGAGTAGCCACTAATATGATTAACTAATTATCCGACTTTCATGATGTTCCCTGAGCTCAGACCACATCTGTCAGCAACTGAAGTCAACAAAAAAACTCAGCTTTTAGAATACCAGAAGGACTTCTGAGACCTGGACAGTTGGCTCTCATTACTATTCAGTTCTTAATGCCAGTTTTTTTCTACTTAGTTTATTGTGATGTCTGGTGATCTCAACACTCTGAAGTCTGATCACCAGAAATCAAAAAGAACTCTTAATGCAAAACAATTCTAATTGATTCTTATTCTGGCAAAATAAAAACAAAAAAATTACCTCGCATAAGGGAAATCTATTGGTACAGTGTAGGTTAATATATCCTCTGAGAGCACTCAAAGTTGTAAAAGTTGTCTCATGTACATTCTTAGGGTATGAGAAGCTAAACTTACGTACTAATCATAATTCTTGTTTCTTCTAGGAATATCTTCACCATTGATACACACTAGTGGGTCTGAGCTGGAGTCGCTAGGACCCCATGGGAGCCAGAACTTTTCAGAGGGCTGGCGCTGAGGTAAGCTAAATGCATGTGTGGCTCCTCAAGACTGAGTTCATGGGCACAGGCTTAGCTCAGCAGTGGCTCTCAACCGCCTCAGCACCTTTTTTATTGAGGAGTTGCAGTGTAACTTCACAAGTACTTATGCACTTAACCTAAGGGCAGTAACACAGTATCTTCACTACCCAAACCTAGCATAAAAGGGTGAAGACCAACACAACATACTGGAGTAAGTCTGGGGGATGGTGGGTGGACGTGTGAATCAATGATGAAATATTCCTAGATCAAGAATTATAGTGAGCACATAATTTTCATATCTTCCAGGAATCAATCTTCACCATAAATTCCCACTAGTGAGTCAGCGCACCAAGCTCAAAGTAACCCCAGACCAGGGTGGTAGAAGCCGAGGGTTCACTCAGGATAATAATCCATTCAAGATCATCCTGCCAAAAGATGCATGCTGCCTGGCATGGACATCCAGGGCACAGTGCTTAGTGAAAGTGTGCTCTGTGCTCCAGGCTGCAGCTCTGTAAATACTGTATCTCCAACAGGTAGAGTGAACCTCTATCAGGGATGTGGCAAGTGCTCTGGTGGCATTGGCATGTACCTGACCTTCCAGCCTGACTTGGGCCATGAAATGCACTTGATGGTAACAGGCTGTCCCTTCTAATTAGGACTAAGGAGACAAAAGCTGTGTTTACTTGGCTTATGCGCTGCGACTTCTACAGCACTGCCAACTTGCTATGACAGCCGGGGATGAGCTGATGTATTATCTATACAGCACCTCTCAGCGCTGATGCAAATTGTGCTAGAGAGAGGCCATAAGACTGCATGAAAGCCAGTGGAGAATCTTGGGAGGCAGATGGGATAATCTGGGATAATCAGTTTACATCACAGAGTGTGATGTAGCCTGTCCACACAACTTCTTACACCACTTGTCCAACCATCATCCCCAGGATTGCAGCAGAACCCTCAGTACTGCAGTGAGTGAATTCAGTAAGTGTCTACATGGCTGTTTTTGCACTGGAGTGATCTGAATCCTTGGGATACTCCAGTGCAAAAGCGGCCATGTAAACAGCTCCAAAGAGGTGTTCGGACTATCTTAAGTCCTTAGTTCTATCCAGGTAAAACCTAAGGACTCTCTAAACATCCAAAGAATGGAGAGTGCGTTCGCCTTCATTCTAGAAGTTGGCCAAGTAGGTAGGCTGCACTAGTGGCTGGTAAAAATGGAACTCTGACACCACTTTTGGTAGAAACTTGGGGTGTGTGTGGAGAAATGAAAATTACATACCTACCATAATTCCTGATCTTTCTGTGTATCTTCACCATTCGTCACTGTTGGGTAGTGAGCTGGAGGATCAGGACCCTTGTGGGACCTTTTTTTTTTTTCCAGTGGGAGAAGCCAATGTTGGGACGGCACTGCCCTCGAGGCTGACATATTATGTGGCACTTGCGGGTTGGCCAATAACCATCATCTACCCCTCCTCAGCCCCAGTTCTGCATGCCACAGAAAGAGAGACAGAGAAATAAGGAGGGCTGGAGGATGGGCAAGGGAGCCCAAGGGACAGCAAAAGGAAAAGATGTAAAACTAAAAGGAGGAATAAGCCAAAGAGAAGACAGGAAAGGAGGAAGCCTAAGGGATTGGAACAGGAGGGCCCCAATCTCTAGGTGAGAAAGGAGGGGTGGAAGAGGGAGGGATAGGAGGCGAAAGAAAGGAAGGCGGGAGGAAGAGGAGACACTGCCCCCAAGGCATTGCTCTGGCTTGCTCCTGAGGAGTTATGCACCAGGTTGAACCAGATAGGCCAGAGGATGGATACAAGGCTTTGGAGCAGAAGGATGGCACCCATTTAGACATGCAGAAGAATCCAGAGGGCTAAGGATGGTTTGGTGTCTCTCCTTCCTGCGAGATGGAGAAGAATCACCTTAAACATCCCTGTAAAACAACCCCAGGGGACTGAAATTTAGTTATCGTGGGGAGCCCCCTCCAGAGGAGGAACTGGAGAGGTAAAATAATATATTCTAAAATAATATATTCTCCTTGTATCAGGAGAGGAAAAGAAACCATAATGGAGACACCATATGGTTGGAACGAAGGACAACTAAGGGAATCACCAGATCCCCCCCCCCCACCAGACTCCCTCAAGAGGCACTAGAGGAAGCAGGAAATTCCAGGACTCACCTGGGCTGAGAGGGGGCTCTGGAGACTCCCAACAGCAGGGATCCTCCCTATCTGCTCAACCAGAGGGATAAAACCCAACCCCAAGATGGGAGGGGGTAGGAGGTGCTGGAAATGGACCAAGGTCCAAGTGGGAGACAAACAGGGAAGAGGAGAATCGCCCAGAGACTGAGGAGGGGAGGTGGGTGGGATTCAGTGATGAATGGTGAAGATATACAGAAAGATCAGGAATTATGGTAGGTATGTAATTTTCATATCTTGTCTGTGTCAGTCTTCACCATTCATCACTGCTGGGTGATTACCGAGCCCCCCGAAGGAGGCCCAGAATCTCCCTAAGGGACAAAGTCCCCCAGCCTCCAGTGGGGAAGATACCAGAGGAGGGAACCCTAGCAGGCCTGGCTAGGCCTGAGGCTGGTCTGGGTGAGGTGAGGTTCTCCTAGCAAGAGAGGGAATGCGCCCCTGAAGCTCTCTCCTCACCCTACGGGAGAAAAGATCAGTTCCCCGGAAAGAGAGGGCAGTCACCCTACACTGGGCCAGGGGTGACAACCAGGAGAGGTGAAGTGACGCCGTCCGCCTGATGCAGATCGTTGTCCCCACTAACCTGGATGCCACCTCATTGGCATCGTAAGATGCCCTTGCTTGGTGTCTCGCTAGCTCCAGGTCCCATGCAGAGAGGGCAATGGCCTGTCTGTTTGGCTCTGAATCAGGCAAAGAAACTAAGATCTGACCTAGCAGAGACCACACAAGTGCCTGTTGTAGGCAGCATGGTGGGCCCCAATGAGCAGAAATACACAAAAGGAGGCATGTTGACGAGAGAGCTCTCCTCCCCAAAATCAAACTTGGCTGAGTCGGATTCTGGGGGTCGATCATGCCTTGGGCTTCTTTGCCCAGTGGGTGTGTCCAGGAGAGTCAAGTCCGACCAGGGGGGGGGTGAGGCAAGGCTCCTGGAGACCCAAAGGGTGCACAATACCTCTGGCGGAGATCCCTCGGGGCTGGTGATTGGGTTGAGGGATGTCACCAGGCCCGGTACGATGCCTCCCAAAAGGGATTAGGCCAGGCAGAAACCATCAGGTTGGCTGCACTGAACTTGCCTAAAAAGCCGTGTGCCAACTGGTCAGGACTGCGTTCGCCAACGGTGGAAATAAGTAGCTCGTTGAGCAACCCCGACAGGAAACACTGATAGTTGGAAAGATCAGCCGCTGGGGAAAGGTGGACAGAACAGTCCTCTACCTCAGAGGAGGAAGACGAGGGAGTCGACGAGCCCAGAGAGTCAGGTTCCGGCTGCACAGGGGTGGTGAAACACTTCCTGGTCTATGGATTGGAAGTAAGAGGAGGAACAGTGCAGCCATGGACCTGAACTGCTCCCAGGTGAGGGGCCCCATAGGACCGGAGTGACGTGGGAGAGAGGGAGGGGTTGGCAGAGGCAAGGGGCCAGGCACCTATGAGGAAGGGCACAGCCTCTGCCCGGGCTAGGGGACCCACCGGGAGACCTCAAGGAGGAGGAGGAGGAGATCAGGTGATTCTGGCAGATGAAGGCCGTTCAACCGAACTGGAGCGGCCAGAGCTGAGCCCGATAAAAGAATTCCCCCTGCGAGGTAACTGGAGCTGCATGAGCCCTGAAGGGCGGCCCCTAACCTCCGCAGATGAGGTCCCTCCTGAGGAGTCGTCAGGGGAGAAGGTCAGACCAGTGCTGTGACTCCTCCTTGAACCCCTGCGGGTTGTTGGGTAAAGGTGTCGTCCTGAATTTAACCCCCTCAACCCTTCGGACTCTGAGAGAACCCTCTTCCTCATCATCTGAGGCAACTGACACCACACAGGTGACTCCTGAGAGACAGTCAGAGGTGAAGTGCCCTCCCCTACCTGAGGCGCTCCAGCCGGCCCAGAAGTAGGGCCAGCAAGAATTACCACTGGAGGCGGTACGCCTCCCAAGGTGGCAGATGGATCACCAACTCCAGGCTGCCCTGTGGCACCCTGTGGGACACCAGAGGACTGGTCAGTGCCACCAACCCTGGAATCGGCCGAAGCTATCCACTCCATGGAAGGGGGCTGAACCGGAACCGCTGTGCTGGAGGAAGAAGAACTGGTGGATTCCGGAGAACCCAGGAGCCAGTCTGGGTCAGCCTTAGAATCGTCCTCCCTACAGGAGGCCCGAACCCAGACCACTCCCCGATCCCTCTCAGCCATGGTGCCGCTCAAACTGGCCTTGTGCTGCTCACATCATCAGCACCTCAAACGGCACTGGAGCCCGGCCCCGTGCTGACCTTGGCGCCGCCCCAATCCCCAGTGTTGAATCAGGGCGACACTGAGGATGGCGCCAGCCTGGGCCTGGAGGACTTGGACCGTGAAACCGGGGAGCCCTCGCCAACGAGGAGGTGATTGCCTGTATGGCGCCTCCCACCTAATCCCCAAAGGGGCCAGGCTGGGCCTCCTGCACCGTGGGAGGGGTTCCCGCCATGGCAAGGCTAGAACTGGTGGAAACCCCCTCCTCCGCGAGCCGTATAGGTCTGGGAGGGGACCCAGAGGAAGAGTCAAGAAACCTGCTTGTGGCGACCCGGGTATGCACCTGTCCCCCGAAACTCGGCAGCACACATCTGACCTTCAATGGACGCAACTCCAACACACGATGACCCATGAAGAAACAGGCGTCGCATCTATCCAGGTCGTAGTTCAGTCCCAAGCAGGTAAGGCAATGGTCATGCTGATCCATGACAGAGTACAGTCAGCCGCAGGGACACCGATGCATCGGAGGCTGACCAGCCCTAGAAGATTTTTTCTTGTCCCCTGAACCAGACATAACCGGGCGGAAAAATAAAAACCAAAATCAGCACTCGGCGTTGACGTAGAAATGAAAAGGAAAGCTCTTACCAGTCGACACCGAGGAATGGAGCAGCAGAAATACAGGTTACTCACCTGTAACAGGAGTTCTAGGAATGGTATATGTTGTTCATCCACACTCATTGGCAGGTATCCTTGCCGCTTTAAATCTTGCCGGAAGGTCTTCAAGCTTGCTCCTCCCACCCACCTGGGTGGTATGACTCTCGGCTCCGCCCCATGACGTCAGATCTGGCCCGCTGGAAGCTCAGGTTGTGCGTCGGAGCCGGGGAGGTCGGGTGGGTCGTGTGGATGAACAACATATACCATTCCTAGAACTCCTGTTACAGGTGAGTAACCTGTATTTCTAGGGACATGGATATGTTGTTCATCCACACTTATTGGCAGACTCCTAGCAGTTCTCTGGGAGGAGGGAGGCAAGACGCACACCCCTTACTTAGGGAATAGAGACTGGAGAACCGAGGCCCCAAAACCAGCATCTCGGCGTGACTCAAGGTCGATGTGGTAGTGGGTAATGAAGGTGTTTGCTGACTTCCAGGTAGCAGCCCTGCAGATTTCCTGGATAGGGACATCCCTGGAAGCAGCCACCGTTGCAGCAGTATGGCGGTAGAATGAGCTCTTATCCCTCTGGAGGCTCCATGCCCCCAACTTATAGCAGAGATCTATGCAGGAGGTTACCCACCTGCTTATCGTCCGCTTGGCTGCAGGTCTGCCAGATGCGGCTTCAGCGTAGGTGACAAACAGCTGGCGAACCTCTCCCAATTTCAAGCGTCGCTCCCTTATAATAAGCGAGCGCCCTTCTAGGGTCCAGAGTATGGAGCCTATATTCGCCTCCGAGGTGTGATTGGGGTAGAACACCGCAGAGTCAACACCTGGTTAAGGTGAAACTCCGACACCACCTTCGAAGGAATTTCGGTGGGGCGGGACAACCTTGTCCCTGTGGAAGACCAGGTAAGGAGACTCGATGGAAAGCGCCTGGAGCTCTCCCATCCTTCTGGCTGACGTGATAGCCACCAAGAAGGCGGTCTTCCACGACAGGTGAGAGAGAGCACACCTGTGCATAGGTTCAATGGCTTGCCCATGAGCTTTGCCAGTACCAGCAGTAGATCCCACGAGGTGGGGTTCCCGCACTGGAGGAAATGTGATCAAGGCCTTTGAAAAGCGCCAGACCACCTTCTCCTGCGCCACCGACTGCTTCCGGCCCGCCCGGTAAGCAGAGATGGCTGCCAGGTGCACCCTTAGGTCATCGACCCAAGCCCTGACTAGAAAGGGACCATAAATAGTCCAAGATGCTTGCCAAGGAACAGGAGGAAGGATCCAAGCCCTTGTCCTGACACCAAATGGAAAACCTTTTCCATTTGAAGGCATAGCATTTTCTGGTCGACTCACGGGACGCCTCAACTACATTGAGGACCTCGTCGGAAAGACCCAAGGCCTGGAACTCTAGCCGCCAGGAACCAGGCCGTCAGGTGCAGGGATTGAAGGTCCGGATGGAACACCTTCCCTGATTGACTGAGAGCAGGTCCGGGCGAGCTGGAAGCTGCCACGAGTCCTGGAGCTGAGACTGAGGAGATCTGGTACCAGAACTGGCGAGGCCAGTCTGGGGCTATCAGAATCACCTGCGCCTTGTCCCTCCTCGCCTTGAGAAGCACCTTGTGGATCAAGGGAAATGGGGAAAAGGCGTAAAAGAGCCGGGGTCCATTGCCTCGAGAAGGCATCCCCTGCAGCGAGCCCTGCTGAGGCGGGCATGGAACAGACTCAGCTGCCTCCTGGAGGCAAACAGGTCCACCTGAGGTGTGCCCCAAAGGGAGAACAGATGCTGTACCACTCGGCAGGAGAGACCACTGTGGGATGCAGCCCCTATCCGGCTCAGGGCATCGGCCAGGGTGTTGGAGGCTCCTGCCACGTGAATGGCTAGGAGATCCGCCTCCAGGCTGCGCACGAGTGACCAAATGCGGAGAGCTTCCTTGCATAGAAGCATGGAGCGTGTCCCGCCCTGGCGGTTTAGATAGTACATGGTCGTGGTATTGTCCGTCTGGACTCGGACCACTTGACCCCGGAGGAACGGAGCAAAGGCGGTGAGAGCTAGGCGGACCGCTCGGAGCTCCAGCAGGTTGATGTGGCATCGGGACTCCCTCGGGGACCAGAGGCCATGAGCCCGGTGTTCCCCCAGATGGGCACCCCAACCCATCAGAGAGGCATCGGTCGACAGAGAGACCGTCGGCTCGGGGCGGACGAACGGGATGCCCTCCTGCAAATGATCTGGAACGGTCCACCACTGGAGAGCGTTCCACATCCCCTGTGTCACCGACACAAGCTGGTCCAAGGGATCGCAGCGTTGTGACCACTGGCTGGCCAGTCCCCACTGAAGGGGACGCATGTTCCAGCGGGCCCAACGGACCACGCTGGTGCAGGCCGCCATGAGACCCAGGAGGCGCAGGAAGTCCCGGCAGGCGCATGCCCAACCAGAAATGATCGGGCAAAGGAGGAAAGAACCTCGGCCCTGTCCGGCCGGGAGCCGCGCTCTGGCTCAAGAGAGTCGAGCTGCGCCCGATGAATAGAATCACCTGCTCGCTCGAGTCTGACTTGGCCTCGTTGATAAGGAGGCCCAGTTGAGAGCAGACCTGAGGGCCAGATCTCTGGACCCTCCGCCTCCCTTCCTGGAGGGAGCTGCTATCAGCCAGTCGTCCAGGTAAGGGTACACCGGACCCCTCGGCCGCAGGAATGCTGACACCACTGCCATGCATTTGGTGAAGACCCTGGGAGCTGGAGACAAGCCAAGGGCATGGCTTGAACTCGAAGAGGGATCCTTCCGCCGGAAGCGAAGGAATCTCTGGTGAGACGGACGGATAGGGACGTGAAAACGTGCCCTGCAAGTCCAGGAGAGCAGAACCACGCCGCTGCTCCAAGGATGGTATTATCTGAGCCAGAGTGACCATCCTGGAAGGTTCGAGACCTTAGGAACTTGTTTAGGTCGTAGGTGAGAATGGGGCGCCAGCCCCAGTCCGCTTCGGAACCAGGAAGTACCTGGACACAAACCCTGGGTCTGAAGGAGGGTCCACCACCTCTTACCACCTCCTTCTGGAGGAGGAGAGCGATGTCGGCTCGACGAGCGCGCCAGTGAGGCTGGGGATCCCAAGCCCCCGAGGCGGCGAGCTCTGAAGGGTGGTGCCTGCTCGAATTCCAGAGGCAGGCTCTTCCCACCACCTCTCCAAGACCCACCTGTCCGTGGTAACAGCGGACCAGGCGGAACGGAAGTGCTGGAGCCGCTCCCACGGGGACCCAGGGTAAGGTGACGGAATGGGGCGACACCCCTCAGCCCGTCACTGGGCAGGCTTGAGGAGGGACCGGCCGACCCCTGGCCCTTCCTCCCTGCCTCCTGTTAGAGGAAGCCGCGGCTTGGGTTTGGGATGCCAAGGCCGAGCCTGCTGGCCCTGACGTTGCTGGGCCGGGCGCGCCGGGGGCACAGAAGGACGAAAGGGCTTAGGCTGTGGTTTGCGGCCTTTGTCCTTCTGAGCGGAAGAGACCGAGTCCAAGGTGGCATTGGACTTCTCGATCCTCTGCAGGTGACCTTCCACCCCAGGGCCGAAGAGGTCAGTCCCAAAAGGAACATCCGCCAACTTGTGCTGGTATCCGAGTAAAGGTGGATATCCTCAGCCAAGCCCGCCGACGCGATAGCCACTGCGGCCGCCACCGATCTGGCACATGAGTCCCTATATCCAAAGCAGTCTGGAGCTGCTGTTTGGCCACTGCCCTGCCCTGGTCCCGCACCTGCTTAACCGTAGTCTGCAGATCGGCGGGAAGATGAGGATGACCTCATCCAGGAGCCCAACAGGGCATGAGAAAATGTGCCATGAGGACGGCCGACTGGCCTGGCCAGGCCGAGAGAGGACCAGCGTAGACTTTTAAGCCGACATAGTCCAATTTCTTGGACTCCTTGTCAGGAGGTTTGTCCACATCCTGGGCGTTGCCGAGCGCGAAAACGCTGTCGGTAACCAACCCTCAGCAGAGGGGTGTTCAAAACTGGACAAGGAACCGAGATCAGGGACACTTCCTGGCCATCCCAAGGCGCAGGGCAGGAAGCAGGGCGCTGCCAAAGCTCCAGTGCCGACCCACTATGGCCTCGCCACCGGAAAGGCCTCCGCCGGAGAATCTCCCGTCCAGAGTCTCCGTGAGGGATACCTGGCCCGCTTGGAAGCGGGTTCGAGCTCCATCCCGTAGACTCGAGATGAGCGAAGCAGTCCTAGGAAGGACGACGGGCTATCGTCCATTGACTGACCTCCTGAAGACTCCAAGTCCAGTCGCTTGGAGAAAAGGAGGAATCATCTTCGGACTCGGAAGAGTCCTTGAAGAGCTGCTCTGGCCTGAGCCACCCTTCACCTGCCGAGGTCGGTCGGGAGTGAGGTAACTGACAGCCGATGGGGTAGACCTCAGCCGATCGAGAATCCTTGGTCGGAGCCCCAGTGGTGGCTGTGAGGCGGAGGTTCCACGGAATCGGTGGAGCAGCTGGTTTGGCGAACAACGGCCTGGGTATAGGCTCTCGGATAAGTCGAGGGTTGTGTCGGCTGCCCGTGACAGTCACTTAATGGCCGGGAAGGCGACGGGTCGGCTTATTCCCGGCCAGGAGGAGCTGTTGCAACATAGGTCTCGCACCGTCGACGTAATTCGCGAAGCCTCCCTCATCGAGGAGGAGGACGAGGACGGCGGCGATACGCTTCACCGGTGCCGAGACCGAGACCCCGCCTATGACGGTGGGATCGGCTGGATCACAAGAGGTCCGAGACCCAGAGTCCCGGAATTGCGAGGTCGGTGCGGGAGGTGTCGGCCGGAACCGGCACTTCTTCGCTCGATGGTCCATCCGAGGGCTCGAACCGAGGCACAGGCGAGCCCACGGGATCCTCACTCTCCGGGGAACCGGGAGGGAATCTCGGCTGCTAAAGCGACAGCCCGTCCAATGGGTCGAGAAAAATCTCGACTTCATCGGGTGGGAGTCTCGGTCCAACTGACCTGACTGGGACACCGTGAGGCCAGTGGCAAGCCGGCGATCGACAAGCCGACGGTCGATGGCCGGGAGAGGACCTTTCCTGCCCCAAGAGCGCGACGGAGGGACTTACCCCTGTCCTCTTTCTGGACCGAGAATAAGGTCCAGCAGACGCAGCCCTTCTCCTTTAGTGGAGGGACAGACAAAGCTCCTTAAAGAAGCCGTGTAGGAAGAACCCAGAGAAGCTGGGATAAATGCGCGGTCGAGGAAGATCGGCCAGCGCCGCCCTCCTCGAGGGCGACCATCCGCCGAGCTGATCCGCTGAGTTCGCCGCCGACACCGCCAACCGGCCTCCTGGACTTCACCGGAGGGAACGCTTCGGGACGGCCCAGTTGCATCGGGCAGCACGGTCTTCGAGGACGAGGCCGAGAAAGATGAGCACAGGTCGCAAGCCTGCGGGTCGTGCTCAAGGCCTAACAGTAGACACACGTGGAGTGTGGATCCGTCCGAGACATCTTCTGCCGCATGGGCATCTCCGAAAATCGAGTCGATTTGTCCATCGCGGCGCGAGGATAGAAGACTGAAGTCTTTGCAAAATTTATTTTAAATCCATAAGCGGAGAAAGGAACCAGTCTCAAGCATGAGCGTTAAGGAGGAACCTGAGCTTCAAGCGTAAGGAAGATCTGGCGTCATGGGGCGGAGCCGAGAGTTATACCACCCGGGTGGGTGGGAGGAGCAAGCTTGAAGACCTTCCGGCAAGATTTAAAGCGGCAAGGATACCTGCCAATGAGTGTGGATGAACAACATATCCATGTCCCTAGAACTAGGACTTTCTTTAGCGACCGACTAGGCGGCAGAACACAGGCACTCACACGTGAGGTCATGCTCACTTGACGGCGGGAGAAGCAGAACTGGGGCTGAAGATGGTTACTGGCCAACCCGCGAGCGCCATGTAATACGTCGGACTTCGAGGCGTCCCGATGTCAACTCCTCCCACTGCAAAAAAAAAAAAAAAACTCGTGGGGTCCTGTTCCTCCGGCTCACTACCCAACAGTGATGAATGGTGAAGATACACAGAAAGATCAGGAATTATGGTAGGTACATAATTTCCTTTCTCCGCACACACCCCAAGTTTCTACTAAAAGTGGTGTCAGAGTTCCATCTTTATCAGCTATTACAGCAGTCTACTTACTTGGCCAACTTCTAGAATGCAGGCAAATGCGGCGTCCTGATCCTCTGGCTCACTACCCAACAGTGATAAATGGTGAAGATTGACAGAGACAAGATCTACCCTGTCTTTATGGAAAACCGTATTCAGAGGATCTCTGACCAAGGCATGGATTTCAGACACACTGCAAGCAGCGATAATGGCTACCAGAAAAGCTGCTTTCCAAATCAGAAACTTCAAGTCACACGTCGCAAGGAGCTTGAAGGGTTTGCGAGTGAGCATATCCAGCACAAGGCTAATATCCCAGGCAGCTACTGGCCTCCTGATGGGAGGCCTTGTGTGCAGGATGCCCTTAAGGAACCTCTTGAACACTGGCAGGTGTGTCAGGTAGGGAGAACCTACAGACTCAGGGTAAGCAGAGGTAACACACAGGTAGATTTTTGCTGTAGAATACTGTAGGTGAGCATTAGAAAGAGCTATTAAGTACTCCAGAACCGACACTCAAAGGGGTCCATGTGGATTTTGGAGCAACAGATGGAAAATCTTTACCATTTGGCTGTGTAAGTTTTCCTAGCGAAAGGTTTATGTGCTGTCAAAAGTATTTCTGAGACCCTCTGAGATACCTTTTACCTGTTCACGTCTATCTCTTCAGGAGCCAGGGCTGAAGATGAAGTGAGCACAGGCTGCGATGCACCAGGTGACCCTGAGTCAGTAAGTCCATCCTGAGTGGAAGAATCCTCGGTTTGTATTTGACAGTCTGCTCATCAGAGGAAACCATATCTGCCGAGGCCAGTAGAGGGTCACCAGTATTATCTTGCCCCTGTGCACCTCCAATTTTAGCAACACCATTTGTACCAGAGGGAATGGTGAGAATGCATACAGGAACAGATTTTGCCATTGCAGTCTGAATGCATCCTGCCAGAAAATGCCATGCCCTGAATCCTGAATTTCTGGAGTAGAATCAAAGCAGTTTGCTGTTGAGTGGTGATGCAAAAAGGTCCACATTTGGGGTACCCCACTTGTCATATAGCAATCTCACAATGTCTAGAGCTAGTGACCATTTGTGAAGATTGGCCTCTGTTTGATTGAGCTCATCTCTCACAGTATTCTGGACTCCTGGAAGACAAATTACTTTGGAGCAGCAGGCACCATTCCCACACTCTCACTGTCTCCCTGCAGAGATGGCAGGAATGTGCTCCTCCCTGTTTGCTGCTGTAGTACATGACAGACTTCTTGTTTGTCTGGAGGAGGACTGTTTTGTGGCTGACTAGGTCCACTGGGGCTCTCAGACTGTATAAAAACAGCTCTCATCTCCAACACACTGATGTGGAGATAAGTCTCTGACAGGTTCTAGACACGTGTTTGGAGGCCTGACAGTGGGGCCCCCCACATCCCAACAGGGAGGCATCCATATCCATGGTGAGTCACCCAAGGCTCCAGCTGGGAGAAGGGGAAGCCTTGGAGGAGGTGACTTAAATGGGGTAAGTCTGTGGGTGTGATGCATGAGACCACTGTGCATTGAGCATCCACTGAGTCGTTCTCATGTGTAACCATGCCTGAGGCACTGTGAACACTAAGGAGGCTATCAGACCCAGCATGTGCTTCATGGAGTGTGCTTGCCAAGTCTTGCGCTCCATGACGTAGCATGCCATCTACAGGATTGCCTGCAGTCTGCTTTCTGGAAAGAAGGTGCAAACCTTGGCTGTATCCAGAAGAGTTTCTAGGAACAGCAGTTGCTGTGAGGGTTGAAGCTGAGACTTCTCGAGGTTCAGCAGAACCCCCATCAAGATGAGGAACTAAGAGGCAGTGGCCATTACCTGTCCCATCTCCTGCCTGGATGGGCTGGCGATCAGTCAGTCATCAGGCATGGAAAGACTTGGAGTCCTAACTTCCTCAGTTGAGCTGTGAGCACAGTAAAGCACTTCGTAAAAAATCATGGCACCAAGGAAAGCCCAAAAGGCAGGACTCTGAACTGGTAATGCTACCACAACATGAAGAAGTGCAGGTATCTGGGTGGCTGGGGTGTACCAGTATGTGCGGCACACATCCTGCATATCCAGGGACACTAACTAATCCTGCGGTTTCACAAAGGGAAGCAGAATACTCAGAAAAATCATTTTAAATTTTTCTTGATCTATGAATTAGTTCAGATTTCTGAGGTAGAGAATAGGGTGTATGCCCCGATTTCTTTGGTACCAGGAAGTAGCAGGAGTAGAAGCCTGTGTTTCATTCTGACTCTGACACTATGTCCACTGCTATATTGCTCAGAAGGCCCGCAATCTCCTGTGCCAGAAGCTCTGACAGATAAGCTAATAAGAGATGCTGCCTTCTGGGTGGATAGTCTGGCGGGAGTTCTATAAAATCCAGAGAGTATCCCCTCTCAGATGATTCTGAGGATCCACTTGATCATAGTGATGGACTCCCACTGACAGCAAAAGTGAGTCAAGCGTCCCCCTACTGGGAGGAGAGCTCTGCCTCAGGCAGTGAGGAAAGGCTGGGGCCGGAGCTTCAGAGGGTGGTCCTAGGTGCTTTCAGCGCTTCTGCCTTGGCTGCACCTTTTTCTGAGGCTGAGATATGTTTTGGGCTCCTCTGTCCTTTCCATGACAGGACTGCTTGTTCAGAAAGAACCCACATCCTCTGCCCTTCTGAGGGTTAGAAGGGGCTGACCTGAAAGCCTTAAGGGTTGTTCCAGTTTTATTAGACACCATAAGAGACTTCTTTACCTGCTGTCTGAACAGGTGAGTTCCATCAAAGGGAACATTCATAATCTGTTGTTGGATGTCTTAGGGGAAAAAATAGATGTTCACAGCCAGGAATGCCACCTGATACAGATGCCTGCGGCAGCACAGTGAGATGCGGCATCAAAAGCATCCACAGAGGCTTTAAGCTGGTGACTGTTGGACTTGATACCTTGTTTAACTGTCAGCAGAATATCTTGTTTAACCTTTGAATCTGGCAGAGACTCTGTCCGAGTCTTAAGTTTGCTCCAAAGGGTATACTCGTGCTTAGAAAAATGCCTTGGTAGCTAGCAATTCTCATGCCCAGAGTAGAAGACATGTAGGCATGCTTGCCCATAGTGTCAATCTTGCGCGACTCACAGTTAACAGGGTGCCCAGTGACCTCTCAGGGAATAACGGCCTTGTCATTCTTTGCAAGGATAACAATGGCATAGTATACTTCTTGTCAGCCTACTTGCAGATGGATATCACAGTCGCAGACCTACTCCAGATCACATCAGAGCTTCAAATGTGGAAGGAACAGGCGGAACGAAGGTGACCGGAATACTGGAAAAATGTAAGTGCTAAAGACAAAGATGTTTACTCTGGTCAATGGCAATAGGCTCAAAATTCAGTGCAGTGTGCACATTTCTGAGCAATGCCTGGAAAAATTGATCCTTCTGAGGCACACAGATCAGAACTGGGTCTCAAGAGTCTAGGCTAAAGAGAGTCATTATCACTGCCTCAGAAATCATGGAGACAGGGGAGTGGCCAGTGGGACAGGAGTCAACGGCACAGTCACCAACAAGGACCAAAGGTCTGTTGCTGGAGCCAAAAGCTTTACCCAGCCTCAGGGTCCCATATACGGCATCGGTTTCACTGGCCCAGAGGTCCAGGAAATACAGGTTACTCACCTGTAACACGAGTTTTAGGAATGGTATATGTTGTTCATCCACACTGTCTGGCAGGTTCCTCGCCACTTTAAATCCTGCCGGAAGGTCTTCAAGCTGGCTCCTCCCACCCACTCGGGTGGTAAAAATCTCGGCTCCGACCCATGATGCCAGATCTAGCCCGCTGGAAGCCAAGTTGTGCGTCGAAGCCGGGGAGGCCGCGTTGGTCATGTGGATGAACAACATATACCATTCCAAGAACTCCAGTTACAGGTGAGTAACCTGTATTTCTGGGGACATGGATATGTTGTTCATCCACACTGTCTGGCAGACTCCTAGCAGTTCTCCAGGAGGAGGGAGGCAAGATGCACACCCCCTACTTAGGGAATAATGACTGAAGAACCGAAGCCCCAAAACCAGCATCCCGGCGTGACTCAAGGTCGCTGTGGTAGTGGGTAATGAAGGTGTGTGCAGACTTCCAGGTAGCAGCCCTGCTGATTTCCTGGATTGGGACGTCCCTGAAAGCAGCCACCGATGGAGCAGTATGGCGGGTAGAATGAGCTCTTATCCCTCTGGGAGGCTCCATGCCCGCCAGCCTATAGCAGAGATCTATGCAGGAGGTGACCCACCTGCCTATCGTCCGCTTGGCTGCAGGTCTGCCAGGTGCGGTTTCAGCATAGATGACAAACAGCTGGCGAACCTCTCCCCGAACTTCAGCTGTCCGCTCCTTGTAATAAGCAAGCGCTCTTCTAGGGTCCAAAGTATGGAGCCTATATTCGACCTCCGAGGTGTGATTGGGGTAGAACACCGGCAGAGTCAACACCTGGTTAATGTGAAACTCTGACACCACCTTCGGAAGGAATTTCGGTTGGGGGCACACAACAACCTTGTCCCTGTGGAAGACCAGATAAGGAGACTCAATGGAAAGCGCTTGGAGCTCTCCCATCCTTCTGGCTGACGTGATAGCCACCAAGAAGGCACTCTTCCACGACAGGTGAGAGATGTCACACCTCAGCATCAGTTCGAATGGCTTGCCCATGAACTTAGCCAATGCCAGCAGTAAATCCCACGGAGGTGGAGGTTCTCGCACCGGAGGGGATATGTGATCAAGGCCTTGGAAAAAGCACCTGACCACCTACTCCTGTGCCACCGACTGCTTCCCGGCCCACGCCCGGTAAGCAGAGATGGCTGCCAGGTGCACCTTAAGGATCGTTGACCGAAGCCCTTGCTGAGAAAGGGACCATAGGTAGACCAGGATGCTTGCCAAGGAGCAGGAGGAAGGATCCAGGCCCTTGCCCTGACACCAAATGGAGAATCTCTTCCATTTAAAGGCGTAGCATTTTCTGGTCGACTCCTTACGGGAAGCCTCAACAACGTTGAGGACCTCGTCGGAAAGACCCAAGGCCTGGAACTCTAGCCGCTCAGGAACCAGGCCGTCAGGTGCAGGGATTGAAGGTCCGGATGGAATACCTTCCCCTGATTGACTGAGATCAGGTCCGGGCGGGCTGAAAGCCGCCTCGGGAGCCTGGAGCCGAGACTGAGGATCGCGTTGAGAAGCACCTTGTGGATCAAGGGAAATGGGGGAAAGACGTAGAAGAGGCCCGGGGTCCACGGCCTCGAGAAGGCATCCCCCTGCAGTGAGCCCTGCTGAGGGGGGGCGGGCATGAAACAGTCTCAGCTTCACATTCTACCTGGAGGCAAACAGGTCCACCTGAGGCATGCCTCAGTGGAAGAACAGATCTTGTACTACCTCCGGCAGGAGAGACCATTCGTGGGACGCAGCGCCTATCCGGCTTAGGGCATCGGGCCAGAATGTTGGAGGCTCCTGCCACATGGATGGCAAGGAGATCCACCTCCAGGCTGCGCACGAGGGATCAAATGCGGAGAGCTTCCCTGCAGAGAGGCATGGAGCGCGTCCTGCCCTGGCGGTTTAGGTAGTACATGGTCGTGGTATTGTCCGTCTGGACCTGGACCACTTGACCCCGTACAAACGGAGCGAAGGCAGTGAGGGCTAGACAAACCGCTCGAAGCTCCAGCAGGTTGATGTGGCACAGGGACTCCCGAGGGGACCAGAGGCCGTGCACTCTGTGCTCCCCCAGATGGGCACCCCAACCCATCAGAGAGGCATTGGTCGATAGAGAGACCATCGGCTCGGGGCGGACAAACGGGATGCCCTCCTGCAGATGAGCTGGAACGGCCCACCACTGGAGAGCGTTCCACATCTCCTGGGTCACTGTCACTAGCTGATCCAAAGGATCGGAGTGCTGTGACCATTGGCCGGGTAGTCCCCACTGTAGGGGAAGCATGAGCCAACGGGCCCAACTGACCACGCTAGTGCAGGCCACCATGCGGCCCAGGAGGCGAAGGGAAGTCCTGGGCAGGGCGCAATTGCCCAACCTGAAATGACTGGGCAAAGGAGGAAAGAACCTCGGCCCTGTCCGCCGGGGGCCATGCTCTGGCTTGCAGAGAGTCGAGCTCTGCCCTGATGAATTGTATCACCTACTTTGGCATGAGTTCCGACTTGGTCTCGTTGATAAGGAGGCCAACTTGAGAGCAAACCTGGAGGGCCAGATCCCTGGACCGCTCCACCTCCAGTCTGGAGGAGGCTGCAATCAGCCAGTCGTCCAGGTAGGGGTACACCCGGACCCTTCTGCGCCGCAGGAATGCTGTCACCACTGCCATGCATTTGGTGAAGACCCTGGGAGCTACAGAAAGGCCGAAGGGCATGGCCCGGAACTCGTAGAGGGAACCCTCTGCCCTGAAGCGGAGGAATCTCTGGTGGGACGGGCAGATTGGGACGTGAAAGAACGTGTCCTGGAGGTCCAGAGAACAGAACCACACCACACGCCTCGTTCCAAGGATGGAATTATCTGAGCCAGAGTGACCATCCTGAAGGTTCGAGACCTTAGGAACCTGTTCAGGTCGTGCAGGTCTAGAATGGGACGCCAGCCCCCTGGACGTTTTGGGACCAGGGAATACCTGGACACAAACCCCGGGCTTGGTGGAGGATCCGCCACCTTCCTGATCATCTCTTTTTCGAGGAGCAGGGCAATGTCGGCTCGATGAGCCGACAAGGAGGCTGCGGACCCCGTAGCCCCCCGTGGTACGATGGCTCAGAAGGGCGGGGCCTGCTCGAACTCCAGAGGCAGACCCTTTCCTACCACCTCCAACACCCAGCAGTCCGTGGTGATAGCAGACCAAGCAGAAAGGAAGTGGCTGAGCCACCCCCCCCCACGGGGGAACCCAGGGGAGAGCGATGAGGCTGGGGGCGACACCCCTCAACCCGTCACTGGGCAGGCTTGGAGGAAGGACCGGCCGAGGGACCTCCTGGGCCTTTCCCTCTCTGCTTCCTGTTGGAGGAAGCTGCAGGCTTGGCTTTGGGGTGCCAAGCGCGAGCCTGCTGGCCCTGATGCAGGTGTTGGTGGGCCAGAAGTGCCACAGGGGCAGAAGGTCGAAAGGACTTATGTTGCTGACGATGACCCTTGTCCTTCTGAGTGGACGTGACCGAGTCCAAGGTGGCGTTGGACTTTTCGATCCTCAGTAGGTGGCCTTCCACTCCAGGGCCGAACAGGTCAGTCCCCAAGAAGGGGACGTCCACCAATTTGTGCTGGGTATCCGTCGTAAAGGTGGATATCCTCAGCCAGGCTCTGCAGTGCATGGCCACTGCAGCCGCTACCGATCGGTCACAGGAGTCTCCAATATCTAGAGCTGTTTGGAGCTGCTGTTTCGCCACTGCCCTTCCCTGATCCCGCACCTGCTTGACCATAGTCTGCAGGTCGGCCGGGAGATGAGGGATCACCTCATCCAGGGAGCCCATGAGGGCGTGGGAGAAGTGTGCCATCAGTACGGCCGAGCTGGCCTGACGGAGGCCGAAGGAGGACGCAGCGTACACCTTGCGCCCGGCACAGTCCAGCTTTTTGGACTCCTAGTCGGGGGGCTATCCACATCCCTAGCGTTCCCGGAGCACCAGAAAATGCTATTGGTGACCCACCCCTCCGCATAGGGGTGTTCCGAAAAACCGGACAAAAAGCCGGTAGGGACCGCATACTTCCTGGCCATTCTGGCTGAAGGCGCAGGACAGGAAGCCGGCCGCTGCCAAAGCTCCAAGGCTGGGCCAACAATGGCTTCAGCCACTGGAAAGGCCTCCGTGGGAGAATCCCCTCGGTCCAGTATCTTCGTGAGGGGATACCTGGCCCGCTTGGATACGGGCTCGAGCTGCATCCCGGTGGACTCTGAGATGAGCTGAAGCAGACCCATGAACGATGATGGGCTCTCGTCCATTGACTGCCCCCGAGGACTCCAGGTCAAGGGGCCTGGAAAACAAGGAGGAGTCGTCGTCAGACTCCGAGGAGTCTGTGAAGAGCTGCCTGGGGCCTGAGCCACCCTCCACCTGCTGAGGACGATCGGGAGTGAGGGTGACCGACAACTGCTGGGGCAGACCCTGACCCGACCGAGAGTCCTTGGTCGGAGCCCCCGATTTCGGTTGTGGAGGCGGAGGTTCCACCACAATCGGTGAGGCAGCTGGTTTCGGCCGAACAACCGGCCCAGGCTTGGGCACCTCGCCCACCGCGAGGGGTTGTTTCGGCCTTTTGGGTGACAGCCACTTAATGGCTGGGGAAGGCGACGGCGTAGGCTTGTTCCCGGACAAAAGGAGCTGCTGCCACATTAAGTCCTCGTAGCGTCGACGCAATTTGTGCTGAAGCCTCTCCTCTTCAGAAAAGGAAGACAAGGACGAGCGGCGCCACCACTTACTCGGTGCCGAGACCGAGACCGCCGATGTCGGTGGGATCAGCTGGACTGAGACGAGGTCTGAGACCGAGACCCTCGGTGTTTCCGAGGGCGGGTCTGGGAGGAAGCGGGGACACCCGCTCCTCCCTCGCTTGGGAACCTTGACCGACCCGCACAGGAGGCGACGCTAAGTCCTCGGTTTCCACCGGGGAACTGGTGATGAGGGGTTGTCAGCTTCACCAGTCGACAGCCCATCCGACGGTTTGAGAAAAATCTCGACCGCATCGACGGGAGTCTCAGCCGACTGACCTGACGGGTACACCGTGAAGCCAGCAGCCTTAGCCACAACCTCGACCGAAGTCGAGTGTCGACTGTCCGGGGAAGGGGACCTCTCCGCTCTGACGTCAGCGATGGGACTTACCCTTGAGTCCTTTTTTTTTTGACCGAGAAGAGTGTCCTGATGGCCCTCCCTCCCTTCGTGGAGAGGGATTGGCAAAGCTCCTTAAAAGAAGCTGTGTAGGAGGATCCCAGAGAGAGCGGGATAAATGCCTCGACCGAGGAAGATGAGGATGCAGCCTGGGCCGCCTCCTCCTCCTCGAGGGCGATCATCTGCTCGAGTTGCTCAGCCGAGCCAGCCACCGCGGACACCGCCCAACAGGCCTCCTTGGACTTCACCAGCGGATAACGTTTCTCGAGGCGCCCAAGTTGTAGCCGGACAGCATGGTCTTCAAGGACGTTGGCTGAGAAAGATCTACACAACTCGCAGGCCTGCGGGTCGTGGTCAAGGCTGAGGCAGTACGACGAGTGCGGGTCCGCCCTGTAGATCTTCTGCCCGCATGGGCACCGCGGAAACCGAGTCGATTGGTCCATCGCAGACGAGGGAAGAATTTGACCGAAGTCTTGAGAATTTTAAAATTATTTTCGGGTGAACCTAAGAGTTAGGATCGAATACGCAGAGCGTTAAGGAGGGAACCTGAGCTTCCAAGCGGTAAGGAAGATCTGACGTTATGGGGCGGAGCCGAGAGTTTTACCACCCGGGTGGATGGAGGAGCCAGCTTGAAGACCTTCCGGCAAGATTTAAAGCAGCAAGGAACCTGCCAGACAGTGTGGATGAACAACATATCCATGTCCCTAGAACCAGTTCTACAGGAAGAGGCACACTGGCCAGATGCTGCATCCACTGTTCCATAACTGCTATCCAGTGGTGGTGGTGGTGTCCACTTAAGGAGTCCATGCTTAGAGAGGGGGGGGGACTCGGGGCCTGAGAGTTCGACTTCCTGGAACCAGAGGCCCCCGAAGATGACGGCTATAGGCCACTGGCTCCCAGAGATAAGAGATCTTGCAGCAGACCTCGCAGAGGTCGACCTAGACCAGTGCTGTTTCTTCCCCTTCTGGCAGGAAGAGAAAGAAGTCAAAGCCGAGCAATGCTGAGACCCTGACCAGGATTGGACCTGCTTCTTTTTGTGCTTGTGGCAGGACTGTCCTTCCTCCTGGGCACTGAACCACCTGTAGTCAGAACCCTTCCTCCGTGGAAAAAGTGGACTGGACATGGCCCCGCTGCCAGAGCAGTTTGTCTGAGCAGGCTTTCTACCATCCTCCATGTCCTTCGACTGTTGACAAAAGGCAAGGCTGAGAGCGAGACTGATGGAAAACTATGTGAAAATACATCAAACTTACACAAAAATAACGAACTCTAGCTTTAAACACTAAAGCTGAGAAGAACTGAATGCTGCTGTTGTATAGCCATGAAGCTCTGACTCCCAGAGGGTTAGCGACACTATCACTGATGTGGACTCGATGGAGGGAAAAAAGTAATTGAGGCGGTTGAGGTCCGGTGCTGAGATAAGCCTGTGCCCACAAGCTCAGTATCGCGGAGCCGCATATGTATGTAGCTTACCTTGGCGCTGGTCCCCTAAAAAGATCTGGCTCCCTCGGGGTATTAGTGCCTCTGGCTCAGGCCCACTAGTGGGAATCAATGGGAGGAGACTGATTCCTGGAAGATCTGCGAACCAAAGGTGAGTGGTTCTGAGACTCTGGAAGTATGCGAGATCACTTTTACAACCACTGGCATGGTCTTGGAGGACGTATTAATATATTACTGACTGAGGGCAATCAATAATACCATATATTAAAAATTTAGAAATCATCCCCTGAATGTTCCCATTTCCAGGGCACCTGTGCATGAGACACTCTTCAGGGAATAACTGTGTCTCAGGCTTAGGGAAAGGGCATGCTCTGATTGATCGAGCGCACTCCTTTGATTGATCTTTAATTAAGAAACTGATCAATAAACCATTTAGTACGATACCTACCAGCTGTTTTTCTCCAGCATCAACCTGTAATCCTGGGTCACCTTCTGAACTCGTTGCTCGCCATGTCAACAACCTTGATACAGACAAGAGAGAAAAAGGGGTTTAAAAGAAGAACTGAATTAGCTTTTCAGGTAAGCACCATTATTTAATCTTCAGGATAATAAAGGAAGAAATTTCTTCATACTTACCTTAATTTACTTTTCTGTTAGCTTCTACACTGTTAGTGGGATTCAGTACTGATGGGTAATGTGCAACACTACTAGGGGAAATGGTGCAGCCCAAGGCTGTAATCAGGACAGAATCCTGCGCACCTGAACATTCCGGACGGCAGCAACTCTCCAGCCACTACTGTCCACACAGTGCTTCTAAATATGGAAAAAATATATCTGCATAGATCCTACTGGTTGTCTTCACATGAACGCACACATATCAGCTGCTTACATAGATAGGACTTTAGCCAGAATAAAATACAG
The DNA here is from genome assembly GCA_016271365.2 of Neoceratodus forsteri. Taxonomy (NCBI): domain Eukaryota; kingdom Metazoa; phylum Chordata; order Ceratodontiformes; family Ceratodontidae; genus Neoceratodus; species Neoceratodus forsteri. The sequence goes on from CM057455.1 coordinate 983,667,724, forward strand.
TAAACAGTCCCCTACCTCACCAGATAGTGGAGGTAAGAAATCAAGGATCGCCTTCCAAGTCTCTAATGGCGTGAAAGATCTTTGCAGTGCCAAACCTTCTGTTGGGCTATTCACTTCATCAGTTACACAGTATTTGAAAAACATAAACGCATGTTCATGTAGGCAGTAGCAACTTGTTTACATTCCTTGTTTGAATGATTGTTTTACCATATTTTGTAGTGTGTTTTTTGTATAAGTTGTTTGTTCTCGTGTTGACATTATCTTGACTCAGGTCATACCTGAAACTGGAATGTTCTTATTCCAGTGTACCTACCTGCAATTCATATAAATGAAATGAAGCAGACTTGTCAAAGGAATTAATTCAACAGATAGCACTGCCAAAAGACTGCAAACAGTTTAAGCGCTCAGCTGTAACAAAGGAAGCACCCTTAGTTATCAACAAATTCGAACCTGTTAAATCCGCATACTAGTAAATGAAGCTTACATACTTAAAGTAAGCGTGTACTAACTAAAGAAACACCTAACCCAACAAGGGCATGAGACAGCCTTTCTGACCTGTGTAAGAAGGGTCAATGAAGAAGAATCTCTTCACAGCCCAAACCGAAAATAGAGAGGTGAAGACCAGGAAGAAAAAATTACTCACCATAGTAATGTCGTTTCTTCTAATGGAGTCTTGCTGTATTCTGACTATATGCAGTTAGCCTCAGCACTCAAACTGCTCCGGAGAGTAAGGGGTTAATTCTATGCCAGGATATAGAACATTGAGCTCGAGCTCGGTTTTCAAACCTCTGTCTCTGGTACATCTCAGTGCAACCGTCAGATTCTTAACGAGCAACAACTAAGTAGAATTATGGAAATTGTTTTAAATTTTAGGCCCAAAAAGGCAAGAAAACTTGGGTCCATAAGACTCTAGACGAGAACCCAAGAAGAAACAGAGTAGACAGTGAATTGAATATATAACAAATAACAAAAGAACAACAACAACCCCACCCTAAATAGAGGGAGGGGTGCAAGGTACACTCCTGAGGTGCAATACTGTACCGGCCAACCCACGTCCCAAAAATACAGGTTACTCACCTGTAACAGGAGTTCTAGGAATGGTATATGTTGTTCATCCACACTATCTGGCAGGTTCCTTGCTGCTTTAAATCTTGCCGGAAGGTCTTCAAGCTGGCTCCTCCCACCCACCGGGTGGTAAAACTCGGCTGCGCCTTGGCGCCAGATCTAGCCACGCTGGAAGCCAGTTTGTGCATCAAAGCCTGAGGAGGTTGGGTGGGTTTGTGGATGAACAACATATACCATTCCTAGAACTCCCACAGAAAACCTGTATTTCTAGGATATGGATATGTTGTTCATCCACACTATCTGGCAGACTCCTAGCAGTTCTCCGGGAGGAGGAGGCATGGCGCACACCCCTACTTAGGAATAAAGACTGGAGAACCGAGGCCCGACCAACATCAGCGTGACCCAAGGTCGATGTGGTAGTGGTAAAAACGGTATGTGCCAGCTTCCAGGTAGGAGCCCTGCGGATATCCTGGATAGGGGTATCCTCGGAAGCAGCCACCAATGCAGCGGAAGGGCGGGTAAAATGAGCACTTATCCCTCTGGGAGGCTCCATGCCCACCCACCTATAGCGGAGATCTATGCAGGAGGTGACCCACCCGCTCATCGTCCGCTTGGCTGCAGGTCTGCCAGGTGCAGCTTCAGCGTAGATGACAAACAGCTGGCGAACCTCTCCCGAACTTCAGCCCTATGCTCCCTGGGAAGATGAGCACTAAATTAGGGTCCCAATGGATCCTATATGCGGCCTCCGAGGTGTGAATGGGATTGAATCCCGGCAGAGACAATACCCAGTTAGGGAAAAGCTCCGCCACCACCTACGGAAGGAACTTCGGGTGGGGCGCAGGACAACCTTGTCCCTGTGGAAGACCAGATAGGGAGACTCAAAGGAGCGCCTGGAGCTCTCCCAGCCTTCTGGTTGGCGTGGTAGCCCCAGAAGGTGTTCTTCCACAACAGGTGGGAAATCGCACCTGTGTATAGGTCAAACAGCTTGCCCGTGAGCTAAGATACCAGCGTAAGATCCCACAGAGGTGGGATACTATCCCGGAGGGAAGTGTGATCAAGGCCTTGAAAGCGCCAGACCACCTTCTTCCGCGCCCACTAACTACCTTCCGCCCGCGCCCGGAAGACAGGGTGGCTACCAGGAGCACCTTAAGGGTCGTCGACCGAAACCCTTGCTAAAGAGGAAGAACGGACCACAGGTAGTCCGGAATGCTTGCCGAGGAACAGGAGAGGGGACCAGGCCCTATCCTAACACCAAATGGGGAACTCTTCCATTTGAAGGCGTAGCATATCTGGTCGACTCCTGGCAGGACGCCTCAACAACGTCGAGGACCTTGCCGAAAGACCCAAGGCCTGGCCACTAGCCGCACAGGGACTAGGCCGCCAGGTGCAGGGATTGAAGGTCCGGATGGAATACCTTCCCCTGATAACAGAGATCAGGACCGGGTGGGCTGGAAGCCGCCTCGGGAGCCTGGGGCTGAGACTGAGGAGAGCTGGATACCAGAGCTGGCAAAACCAGTCTGGGGCTACCAGAATCACCTGCGCCTAGTCCCTCTTCGCCTTGCCTGTGGGTCAAGGGAAATGGGGGAGAGGCGTAGAAGAAGCCCGGGGTCCATGGCCTCAAAGGCATCCCCTACAGCGAACCTTGCTGAGGGGGCGGGCATGAGACAGTCTCGGCCTCGTATTCTCCCTGGAGGGAAAAAAGGTCCGCTCCAAGGCGTGACCTAGAGGGAGAAAGATCTTGTGCTACCTCCGGCAGGGAAGACCACTCGTGAGGCGCAGCCCTTATCCGGCTTAGGGCATCTGCCAGGTGCTGGAGGCTCCTGCCATCGAAATGGCTAGGAAACCGCCTCTCGGCTGCGCGCAAGACCCAATGCGTAGAACCTCCTTACGCAATGGCAAGGGGCTCGTCCGACCCTGGCTGGTTAGGTAGCACATGGTCGTGGTATTGTCCGCCTGGACCTAAACCACTAGACCCCGCACAAATGGAGCAAACGGTGCGAACTAAGCGGACCGCCTGGAGCTCCAGCAGGTTGGAATGACATCGGGACTCCCGAGAGGACCAGAGGGAGTGCACTCTGTGTTCCCCTTGATGGGCACCCCCACCCATCAGAGATGCATCAGTCGGAGAAGACCGTCGACTCAGGGCGGACGAACGGGATGTCCTCCTGCAGATGAGCTGGAACGGTCCGAAGGAGAGCGTTCCCCAACCCCTGGGCTGTTGTCACGGACTGGTCCAAAGGATCGCAGTGTTGTGACCGCTGGCTGGCCAGCTCCCATTAAGGGGACGCATGGACCGGCGGGTCCAAACAGACCACGCTGGTGCAGGCAGCTGCAAGGCCCAGGAGGTGCAGGAAGTCCCGGGCAGGGTGCAATTGTCCAGTCAGACATGACTAGGTAAGGGAGGAAGAACCTCGGCCCTGTCCGCCGGGAGCCGAGCTCTGACTCAAGAGTCAAACTCCGTCCAGAAGAAAGGATCACCCCCTTAGACACGAGTTCCAACATGGCTCCATTAGAGAAGAGACTGGTTTGAGAGCAACCTAGAGGGCCAGAACTCTGGACTGTCCCCCTTCGCCCTGGAGGGATTGCAGTCAGGCCGCCATCCGGGTAGGGGTACGCCCGAACCCTTCGATGCCGCAGGAATGCTGCTGAGAAGAGACCGAAGGGTATGGCCTGGAACTTGTAAAGAGATCCCCCGCTATAGAAACGGAGGAGTCTCCCAAGAAACGGATGGATCGAAGTGTAAAGAAACGTCCTGGAGGTCCAGGAGATAGAGCCACACGCCTCATTCCGAGGATGGGATATCTGAGTCAGAGTGACCATCCCGTCGTGCGGGTCAAGGATGGGGCGCAAGCCCTCTGTCCGTTTGAGGACCAGGAATACCTGGACACAAACCCTGGGTCTGGAGGAGGATCCGCCACCTTCCTGATCACCTCTATCTCGAGGGGCAGGGCAAATTGGCTTGGCGGGCTGACAGCGAGGCTGCGGACCCTATGGCCCCCCGAGGGGCAATGGCTCGAAAGGGTGGGGCCTGCTCGCAATCCAGAGGCAGGACCTTCCCCTAGCACCTCCGACACCCAACGGTCCGTGAAAGCGGACCAGGCGGAGGAGGGGCGAAGCCATCTCCCCACGGGGGGACCCGGGTAGGGGTGACGAGGCCAGGGACGGCACCCCTCAGCCCGTCACTGAGCAGGCTTGGAGGAGGGACTGGCCGAGGGAGCTCCTGAGCCTTTACCTCCCTGCTTCCCTTTGGAGGAAGCCACTGGCTTGGGGTCAGGATGCCCAGCACAAGCCTGCTGGCCCTCATGCTGGTGTTGATGGGTCGGTCGAGCCGCAGGGACCGAGGGACAAAGGGGCTTACACAAAGGTTGCCGGCGGCCCTTGTCCCTCTGGGCGGGGGTGACCGAGTCCAGAGTGGCAATGGAATTCTCGGTCCCCTGGAGGTGTCCCTCCACTCCAGGGCTGAAGAGGTCAGTCCCCAAGAAGGGGATGTCCGCCAACTTGTGCTGGGTATCCGTTGAGAAAGTGGATATCCACAGCCACGCCCTGCGGCGCATGGCCACCGCGGCCGCTACCGACCTGCCACAGGAATCACCTGAGTCCAGAGCAGTCTAAAGCTGCTGCTTCGCCACTGCCCTACCCTGGTCCCGCGCCCGCCAGACCGTGGTCCGCAGGTCAGCCGGGAGATGAGGGAGCACCTCATCCAGGGAGCCCAAAAGGGTGTGGGAAAAATGTGCCATCAGTGCGGCCAAGCTGGCCTGTTGGAGGCCTAGGGAGGATGCAGCGTAAACCTTGCGCCCGACATAGTCCATCCTTTTGGACTCTTTGTCGGGAGGCCTATCCACATCCCGGGCGTTCACAGAACGCTGGAAGATATTATCGGTAACTAACTCCTCAGCGGAGGGGTGCTCCGAAAAAACGGGCAAAGAACCGACAGGGATAGAGTACTTCCTGGTCATCCTGGCCGAGGGCGCAGGACAGGAAGTAGGCCGCTGCCAAAGCTCCAAGGCCGGGCCGACAATGGCCTCGGCCACCGGGAAGGCCTCCGAGGGTGAACCCCCTCAGTCTAGAATCTCCGTTAGGGGATAAGAGACCCGTTTGGACACGGGTTCAAGCTGCATCCCGGTGAACTCCGAGATGAGCCGAAGCAGACCCAGAAAGGACGATGGGCTGTTGTCCACAGAGCGGTCCGGGGAGGACCCCGGGCCCTCCCGACTGAGGAACATGGAGGAGTCGTCGTCGGACTCCGAAGGGTCTGCAAAGAGCTGCCTCAGGCCTGAGCCACTCTTCACCTGCCGAGGGCGGGCGGGAGTGAGGGTGACAGACAACCTGTGGGACAGGTCGTGACCCGACTGAGGTTCCACCGAAATCGGTAGGGCAGCAAGATTCAGATGAACAACCGGCCCTGAAGTGGGCACCTCAACTGCAGCGAGCGGTTGCGTTGACTGTTCAGGCGGCAGCTGCTTGCTGGATGGGGAATGAATCGGAGTCGCTTGATTCCCGGACAAAAGTAACTGCTGCCACATGAACTCCTCGAACGTCGACGCCATCTGCATCGAAGCCACTCCTCATCTGAGGAGGAGGAGGAACGGTATTGCCACTTAACTCGGTGCCTCGACCGAGACCGGGCCAAGTCGGCGGAGGGGCTGATTCGAAGAGGACGAGACCGAGACCCGGATCTCGACAAAACCGAGGTGGGTCCGGAAGGAGCGGGAACACCCGCTCTTCCCTCGGCTCGGACAAAAGACCGAGGCCTGTCGCCCGAAAGTGCAGGCAGAACCTCGGCCTCACCAAGAAACCGGCGAAGGGTTGACGGCTCCTGCAGTAGACCGTCCGGGTGACGGGTCGAGAGAAGACTCGACAACGTCAACGGGAGTCATGGCCGGCTGGCCTGATGGGGACACCGTGAAGCCAGTGGCCTGAGCGCAACCTCGACTGAAGTCGAAAGTCGGCAGACAGGGGAAGGGGACCTCTCCCGCTCCCACAGTGCCGACGATGGGACTTACCCTGCGACTCCCTTGACCTGGGCCGAGAGGCAGGTCCCGAAGGCCCCTCTCCCTTCGAGGAAAGGGACTGGCGAAGCTCCTTGAATGAAGCTGAATGAGAGGAACTCAAAGAGAGCAGGATAAGCGCCGCGACCGAGGAGGAGGAGGGGACAGCCTTGGTCACCGCCTCCTCCATGGAGGAAGAGAGATCGAGCTGCTCAGCCGAGACAGACACCGCCCGACGAGCCTCTAAAGATTTTTCCAGCGCGGTAAAAATTCCAGGTTGCCCAAGCCCCAAACGGGCCGCACGCTCCTCCAAGACACTGGTCGAAAGGGCACAGCAAGATTCGCAAACCTTATGGATCATGGTCCAAGTCGAGGGTAAATGCACGGAGGCGGGTCTGTCCTGGGTATTCCGGCGCCCAGAGCTGGAAACGAAATATCCATCGCGAGCAGCGAGGGAAGAAGACCAAGTTTTAGAAAACTTCCAACTAAATTGGAGAAACCGAAAAATCAGGAACCAGTCGAAACGAGAGCGCTAAGGAGGGAACCTGAGCTTCCAAGTAGTAAGGAAGATCTGGCGCATGGGGCGGAGCCGAGGTTTTACCACCCGGTGGGTGGGAGGAGTCAGCTTGAAGACCTTCGCGCAAGATTTAAAGCAGCAGGAACCTGCCAGATAGCGTGGATGAACAACATATCCATGTCCCTAGAAACTAGGTTCTGAGAGGGGAGGCAGGAAGGGAGGTAAGAATACAGCAAGACTCCATTAGAAGAAACAACATTACTATGGTGAGTAATTTTTTCTTCAAATAACATGAAGTCTTGCTGTATTCTGATTATATGCAGACTACCAAGCAGTCCCCCCCAGGAGAAGGGGACACAGAACCTTACTTTGGGAATAGGATCTGCAACACTGCTGTACCAAACCGAGCATCACTCCTAGTCTGGATGTCCAGAGAGTACTGCTTGGTGAATGTATGGACTGTTTTCCAGATGGCTGCTTTACATATTTCTACCAAGGGAATATCCCTAGCACGCTGCAAGGGAGGCAGCTGTACCTCTAGTCGAGTGGGCCCTCAGGCCTGAAGGAGGTTATTTGCCCAATTTGAAACAGCAGAATTGTATACAAAAGACAATCCACCTGGCAATAGTCCTTTTAGTGGCAGGTCTACCTTTTCCCACTTCTCTGTAAGTGAGAAATAGCTGAAGACAATCATTCCTATGTGCCTTAGTGTGCTCTATGTAATGGCTACGTGCCCTTTTCACATCCAGACTGTGCAATCTTCTCTCCCCTGAGGAAGAATGGTCAGTGAAGAACAGAGGTAGAGACACAGATTGGTTCAGATGAAAATCTGAAACCACTTTAGGTAGAAACTTTCTATTTGTCCTGAGGACCACCTTATCCCTATGAAAGAAAATTAAGTCAGGTTCTACTAACAAGGCCTGTAATTCACTGATCCTCCTGGCAGAAGTAATAGCTACCAGGTACACAGTTTTCCAAGTCAAGTACTTAAGCTCGGCAGATGCTAAGGGCTCAGAGGGTGGCTGCATAAGCTGTGCAATGTAGACATTCAAATCCCAAGCTGGAGTAGGCTCTCTAAAAGGAGGGTTAATGTGTACCAAGCTTTTGAAGAACTTACTGAAAACAGGATGAGATGCCAGGGAAGATCCCTTCCCTGCAGAAAAAAAAGCAGACACAGCTGCTAAAAGAACTTTAAGGGTCGCAGGCCTAGGCCATTAAGGTGAACCAGATAATCCAAGGCCGTGGCAATACCTTCAGCCTCCGGCTGTATGCCTCTCTGAGAACACCAAATGGTGAACTTTTTTCATTTGGAATTATTAAGTTTTCCTGGTAGACGGATTCCTAGAGACCTTTAAAATATCCATGACCCCCTGAGAAAGGTGCAGGCCTGCATATTGTAACTCTTCAAGAACCAGGCCCTGAGACTGAGAGACTGGAGATTGGGATACCAAATCCTCCCCTGAGAGGAGGTTAATAAATTGTGTCTCCTGGGTAGAAACAGGGGAAGGGACACTGCTAGAGACAACAAGAGAGGGAACCAGGGTTGTCTGGCCCAGTCTGGGGCCACTAGTATCACTGTGCAGGGTTGAGACCTGATCTTGATCAGAACTCTGAATAGTAGGGGAAAGGCATAAAGAAACCTGCCTGTCCAATGTAATAGGAGTGCTTCCAGAGGAACACTCCCTAGGACTGGAGGTCTTCAGCAAAACAGAGGAAGTTGATAATTGTCTGGGGCAGCAAAGAGATTTATCTCTGGAGTGCCCCATCTGGTGAAGATGACTTTCAGGATATGAGGGTTCAGGGTCCATTCATGATGGCCCTGGGATATTCTACTCAAAGCATCTGCCAGCACATTGTCCTTCCCTGGAAGATGAACTGTTGTCAGAGAAGCTTGAAGAGAGTAAGCTAGAGACCACAGTTTCATGGCCTCTGTGCGCAAGGCCGTAGACCGAGTGCCTCCCTGATTGTTTATGTACCACATTGTGGTGGTGTTGTCTGTCTTGACTTGCACCACTTTGCCTTTGACTGACTCCAAGAAAGCCTGGAGGGCTAGGAACACAGCTCTGAGTTCCAGGAGACTGATATGAAGGAGAGACTCTTGCTGTGACCAAATTCTCTGTGCAGTGAGAGCCCCCAGATGGGCTCTCCAACCCAGGAAAGAGGCATCTGTGGTTAAAACCACTGAGGGGACTTCACTGAAAAATGGGACACCCTGTCTGAGATTGTCCAGATCCAGCCACCACTGGAGAGCCTAGACCAGAGTCTGAGTCAATGGAATCAGTTTGGTGAGAGAATCTTACTTTTGAGACCAAAACGACCTTATGTGGAACTTAATGTCCCTCATCTGAAACCTGGCTCCTTGTACCACTGCAGTTGAAGCTGCCATGTGGCATAGGAGTTGAAGAAAGTGCCTTGCTGAACGAGAGACCAGAGGCTGAAAAGAGGAAGTCGGATCTGTAAGGGCTTTTACCCTTGTCTGTGGGAGGTAGGCCCTTGCCTGAACTGTATCTAACTCTACTATAAAAGTGAGGAATTTTACAGGTTCGAGAACTGACTTGGGAAGATTGAGAATGAATCCTAGGGAACTGAGAAGATTCTGAGAAACTTCCAGAGCTGACTTGACTTGGTCTGAGGACTGGCCTACAATGAGCCAGGCATCTAGATAAGGGAAAATTGAGATACCCTGCCTTCTGAGAAAGGCCACTACTACTGCAAGGCACTTTGTAAATACCCTTGGGGCTGAAGTGAGGCCGAATGGCATGACTCTGAATTGGTACTGGCCTGAGTGCAACTTGAAACTGAGGTACTTTCTGTGGGAGCATCTGATAGGAATGTGGAAATAGGCATCCTTGAGGTCCAGGAATGCTAGCCAATCCCCTGGCCTCAGAGAGGGGAGGATTACTCCCAGAGTCACCATTTTGAATTTTGGCTTTGTGATATATTTGTTCAGATATCTCAAGTCTAGGATGGGTTGCCACTCCCCTGTCTTTTTTGGAGTAAGGAAGTACCTGGAGTACAGCCCTTTGCCCCTATGTTGTGGAGGAACTTTTTCCACAGCTTTGAGAGCTAGTAGGGAAGAAACCTCTGCCTCTAAGGCAATGGTCTTTGATGCTAATGCAGGAGGAAAAGACCTGACTCTCATTTTTGGAAATCTTTTGAAACTGAGAGCCATTCCCTGGCTTACTACCTCCGGGTCCCACTTGTCTGAAGTAACAGACTTCCAGGCCTGAAAGCAGTAAGCCAGCCTGCCCCTTACCGGTACAGGGGAGGCGACCTGAACTGATACATCAGGGTGTCTGTTTGGCAGGAGCCTTGGACTGGGAAGAGGATGCAGCCCTGCTCATCCCCCTCCTACTTCTCCCTCGAAAGAACCCCCTCTGTGGGAAAGACGAGCAGGCCTGGGCTTGGTAAAAAGGCCTGCCCCTAGACTGCTGCCTCTGAGGAATGGCCTGCCTCTCTTTGGCCTGTGCACTCCTGTAAGTGGCCCTGTATTCATCCATTTTCTTCATGTAAGCCTCTGTCTGCTCCCCAAACAGAGAATTATCAACCACAGGGAAATCCATGGCCTTAGCCTGGGTATCCTGAGATAGGCTAGAACATCTGAGCCAAGCAAATCTCCTGAGAGACACAGATGTAGCCATGACTCTATATGCCACATCATTAGAATCGACTGCAGCATGAAATTGCAATTTTGATGCCTTGATTCCATCAGCAGCCACCTCCTCCAGCTCTTTGGCTAGCTTGTAGGAGGCCTTCTTTGCCAGTTCCATTACTGTGTCCCACCTGGACTTCTGGTACCTAGCTATATAGGCCATGTAAGCTGCCTGTCTGAGTCCCAAGGAAGATGCCAAGTACTGTTTTTTGGCCATGGTATCCACCTTCCTGGAATCTTTATCTGGGGGCGTGAAGCCAAAGGGATGTTAGCCCTGTCACAGGCTGCAGCCTGCACTACTCCAACATGACTGCAATGGCTGTACAAAAATTCCATACTTGAACCTGAAAGCATGCATCTCCTGTCCATTTTCTTATCCACAGGAGGTAAAGAATTAGGCATTTGTAAAATTTTTCTTGTCTGTTTCCCCAAGGACTTGTGAGGAGGGATAGACAGCCTTCTGGACTCTGGGATGTCCATCATTTCTATATAGTCAGGCTCTTCTTCCTCTTCAGCAGCTTCCACCACTGGGAGCTGGAGAGTTTCAGCCACTTTTCTGTAAAACAGAAAATGGGAAGGGGACTCAGAAAGTCTGGGAGGGGAGACATTGGAAGGCCTGTCTGGGGAGATGTCAGGCTCTATAGGCTTATCTAGACCTCCAAAATCAGTATCTTCAAAATCCTCTTCCCCCTCTTCATCTCTCTCCCACTCCACATCTTAAAACAATTCCGGATCATAATTCGATGGAGTTGGGTCCAACTGAACCGACCGCTTAGTCGGAGGGGTCGGTTCGGAAGGAACAGGATGAAGCGACTGCTCAATGCTTATCGCTTTGGCTATTTCTGCGGTGGTTGGAACTTGCGGTTCAGGATCTGAACCGGTCGACTTCCTTTTTCTTTTTGACAAAACCGACCCCTCAGAGTCAGATCTCCTGTTGCCCAAGGGTGTATTGCCCGGGTCAGCAGGCACCCCCTCAGCAGGTTCAGCCGGAATCGAACTGGGCTGGCCATCCGGGTCAGCGGACTTCTCGGCCTCCTTTTCCTTCAGTCTACTTAATCTCTTATCCAAAGTGGCTTTGGGAAAGTTTTTACATATTTGGCAGTCTGATTTGAGGAGGTCAAATCCCAGACAATAAACACAAATGAGGTGGAGATCAGCTTTAGCAAAAGCCTCCCCACACTCAGTACAGTGTTGACACCCAGTGGGACCGGTTTTCTTCTTGGGTTTCTCAGACATAGCCTTAACCTACAAATTGCCCTTAACAGCTTTTAAGCCAGGTAATACATCCTTATTGGTTACCAACCGTGTCACGGGCTGTGGAAAAAAAACAAAGAAAATCTCAGTTTTTTGAAACCAATAAGAACCGGACACCACTACTAAAACCCAGAAAAAATAAAGATAAGAGATTGTTTAGGTTCCCAACTGGACCGACCGATAGGAAACCGAAGAAAACAATTTCCACACAGTAAAATTCAGAAACAACTCACTATCTACTGTATCTACTTACACTACCCTGTACCGTAGACAGAGATCTGATACTGAAAAAACAAGAAAATCGGTTGAACAAACATACCGTTTCAAACTTTACCAAACCAAAGCGAAAAAGAATTCTCCGGAGCGACTTCACAGCTAGGCGGAGTAAAGAATCTGACAGTTGCACTGAGATGTACCAGAGATAGAGATTTGAAAACCAAGCTAGAGCTCAACTTTCTATGCCCTGGCACAGAATTAACACTTTACTCTCCTGAGCAGTTTGAGTGCACAGTCTGACTGCATATAGCAAGAATACAACAAGACTTCATGTTGTTTCAACAGACTAAGTGAGCTCGGGGGATGGTGGGTAGGCGTACGAATAAATGGTGAAGACTTGTCCAAGAAGATCAAAAACTACGGTAGAAACATAGAACACAGAAACATAGAATCTGACGGCAGATAAGGACCGCTTGGCCCACCTAGTCTGCCCATTTCCCTACCTAACGGATAAGCTGCAGATCTTAGTTAACCAACAGCCTACTTCCTCCTACCCCCCACTAGAATTGCCTTATGTCTGTCCCATGCATTCTTCAATTCCCTCACTGTTTTTGACTCTTCGACCTCCTCAGGAAGGCTGTACCATGTATCCACAACCCTCTCTGTGAAGAAATACTTCCTCACATTACCTCTGAGCCATCCCCCCCCATGTCCAAATTGTGCCCCCTTGTTCTTGCACACCTCTTTTTCTGAAAGATGCTACCCTCTAGGACTCTGTTGATTCCTTGAGGTTTTGAAAGTTTCTATCATGTCCCCCCTTTCCTCGAGGCTATACATCTTAAGCTCCTTTAGTCTTTCTTCATATATCTTCTGGTGCAGACCCTGCACCATTTTGGTTGCCCTCCTCTGGACAGCTTCCACCCTGTCTATGTATTTGCGGAGATGCGGTCTCCAGAACTGTATACAGTACTCCAGATGTGGTCTTACCAACTGTCTGTACAGAGGGACAACAACTTCCTGTTTTGTACTGGTGATGCCTCTCCCTATGCATCCCAGTATCCCCCCAGCCCTCCTTACTGCCTTCTCACATTGCTGGCCCACCTTTAGATCATCTGATACGATTACCCCCAGGTCCCTTTGCATTTTTGTTGCTGTCAGTATCTCACCCCCTATTGTGTACTCTTCCCCTGGGTTTTTGTTTCCCAGGTGCATACTTTGCACTTCTTTGCGTTGAATCTAAGCTGCCATACATTTGACCATTTCTCCAACCTTGCCAAGTCCCTTTTCATCCTTTCCACCCCACCTTGCTTATCAACTCTGTTGCAGATCTTTGTGCCATCTGCAAAAGAGACATGCTTTCCCTTCCAGCCCCTCTGCAATGTCATATCTTCCTGGACTTAAGTCTTCACCATTTATTCATACTGCTGGGTTAGAGTACCAAGCTGAAACAAAATCCCCTGAGCAAGGCGGTAGGAGACAAAGCTCACTCAGGACAGAAGTCTGTTAAGGATTGTCCAGCCAAAGGAAGCATACTGTCTGGCATGGATATCCAGAGCACAGTGTTTAACAAAAGTATGCACTGAGCTTCAGGTAGCTTCTTTGTAGATCTCAGCAATGGAAACAGAGCGGATATCTGCCAAAGACGTAGCAACAGCTCTGGTAGAGTGGGGGTGCCCCTGGCCTTCTAACTTGACCTGTGCCATAGAGTAACAGTGGTAAAGGCATGCCACTGTCCCAGCTGAAATACATTTAATGGATACTGGCTGACCGAGTCGAGCAGCACTGAAGGACACAAGGAGCTGCTTGGACTGATACATGTCCTTGGTTCTATCAATGTAGAACCAAAGGGCTCTTTTAACGTGAAGGGAGTGAAGGGTGTGCACATCTTCATTCTGGAACTAGAAAAACAAGTAGGCAATAGCAAGGGCTGGTTGAGGTGGAACTCTGAAACCGCTTTGGGTAGAAACTTAGGGTGTGTACAGAGAACCACCATGTCTTTGTGAAAGACTGTATACAGAGTCCGTGACCAAAGCATGCATCTTAGAGACCCTACAAGTGGAAGTGATGGCCACCAGAAGAAAAAATTACTTACCATAGTAATCTTGTTTCTTCCCCGTGATACTCAGATATTCATAACTTTCTGCAGTAAGCCTTCTAGGTAGGACTGCCAGGAGAGAATAGAACATATGCAAGTGATGGAATTCTTTGCATGAGAGAACTTTTCAAATGCTGCCTCTGCTAACTGCCAGTGTTCTAAACCTCCTCAGATTTTGTAGGCACCTGGAAAGGTAGGCCCAAGAGGGTATAATGCTATAATTATAATGATTAGATTAGGATTTAAAAAATCCAAAATGGTAAACCACAAACCTCCAACTGGAGGAAACAATAGAATTAAGAAACACCAGGAAAAAATGCCAGAAATACTCCAAAAGAGGTACAAATTAATCTTGTTTACTAAAACCGTAACTAGATGCAGAGAATATGCCTTCGAAGGGGTATACTGTGTTCTGGTGGCACCAGCATGCGGAGTGCAGAGGCTGAAGTTCTGGAAGGGGAGGTAGGGTGGGAAGTTATGAATACCTGAGTATCACTGGGAAGAAACAAGATTACTATGGTAAGTAATTTTTTCTTCTAACCCCAGTAAGACTCAGGTATTCATAACTTTCATAACTTTCTGCAGACTACAAAGCAGAACTTATTTTGGAAACAGACTTTGCAGGACTGCTGTGCCAAACCTAGCATCACTCCTAGACAGAATATCTAGGTTGTAGTGCTTTGTAAAGGTGTGTACTGTTTTCCAGGTAGCTGCTTTACAGATATCCACCAGTGGAACATCTCTGGCAGCTGCTAAGGTAGCAGCTGTCATTCTCGTGGAGTGAGCCCTCAACCCTGTTGGGGGCTCCTTACAAGCCTTAGTGTAACAGAATTGGATACACTGAACTATCCATCAAGAAATGGACCTTTTTGATGCTAGATTACCTTTTCCCACATCCCCATAAGTCAGGAACAGCTGTTTTCTGTCCTGCCTATGGTCCTTGGTAGCTGTCATGTAGTAGCTGAGAGCTCTCTAGACATTCAGACTGTTAAGTCTTCTTTCACCAGAGGTGGAGTGCTTAGTGAAAAAGACAGGTAGGGTAATGGATTGGTTAAGGTGACAATCCGAAACCACTTCAGGGAGGAATTTTCTGTTTGTTCTCAGGATGAACTTATCTCTATGGAATGAGATATAGTCCTGATCAATACAAAGGGCCTGGAGCTCACTGATTCTTCTTGCAGAAGCCATAGCCACTAGGAAAACTGTTTTCCATGTAACATATTTCAGGTGAGCTGTAGCCATGGGTTCAAAAGGAGGGTCCATGAGCTTAGCTATACACACACACACACACACACTGAGATCCCATGCTGGCATCGGTTCCCTGTGAGGGGGATGCAAATGGGCCAGTCTCTTAAAGAACCTCTTCAAAATAGGTTCTGAAGCTACTGTAACCTTTGCTGCAGCAGAAAGATAAGCAGACACTGCTGCAAGGTGGACTTTTTAAAGAACTAGGCTGTAGTCCCAGGGAATATAAGCGAGAAAGGTAGTCGAGAACAGCTGGTACTTCAGATTGTACTGGTACCAAACCTCTAGTTGAATACCAGATCGAAAACCTTTTCCATTTGGAAGAGTAGGTTTTCTTAGTGGAGGTTTCCTGTAACTCCTCAGGATGTTTAACATTGCTTCAGAGAGGTGTAAATCAGCATATTCTAGTTCCTCAAAAGACGGGCCTTGAGATTGAGAGACCTGAGGTTCGGGTACGGCAGGGTTCCCTGATTAGAGGTCAGCTGATTGTGCCTCAGAGGGAGGTGTACTGGTTTGGCTACAGACATGGGAAGCAGAAGAGAGTACCATGTCTGCCTGGGCCAGTCTGGAGCTATCAAGATTAGAGATGCTGAGTGGGATCTGAGCTTGAGCAGTACCCTGAACACTAGGGGAAAAGAAGGGGAAGGCATACAGGTACCTTCCTGACCAATCCAGAGTCAGGGCAGCCAGAAATAGTGTACCCTGATCTGGTGGTCTGCAACAGTACTGTGGCAGGTAGTGGTTCTGGTGGGATATGAACAAGTCTATCTCCGGAGGTCCCCACCTCCTGAAAATCACTTGTACCACTTGCTTGTTCAGGGTCCATTCATGATGGGCCCGATTGATTCGACTTAAGGCATCTGCCAGGGTATTGTCCTTTCCTGGAAGATGGATTGCCTGCAGGGATACTCCCAAGGAGTAGGCCAAGGTCCAAATTTTCATGGCTTCCGTGCAGAGGAGGCCTGACCTGGTGCCTCCCTGATTGTTTATGTAGTACATTGTGATGGTATTGTCTGTTCTGACTTATACCACCTTCCCTTGCATCACTTCTGAAAAAGCTTTTACAGCCAGCAACACAGCTCTGAATTCTAGCAAATGTATGTGCTGAAGGGACTCTGCAGCTGACCAGGTGCCCTGGGTTGTGTGATCCCCTAGATGGGCACCCCAGGAGGAGGAGGAGGGATGTATCTGTTGTGAGAACAACTGAAGGAGACTCTCTCTGAAAAGGAACCCCTTGTCTTGGGTTGGATTACTCCTTCCACCACTGAAGAGTTGTAACAAAGTCCTTGTTACTGGAATGGGCTTTCAGAAAGAGTCTTTTCTTTGACTCCAATGAGCCCTGAGGTGGAACTGGATGTCTCTCATTTGGAACCTGGAACCGAGCACTATGCCTGTGGATGCAGCCATATGGCCCAGTAGCTGCAGAAACTGCCTTGCAGTCTTAGGTTTGTGCAAGGTGAATAAATTTGCAATCAGTTGGAGACTTCTGACCCTGTCCAGAGGCAGATAGGCCCTGCCCTGCAGGATACTGTTCTCTGCCCCTATGAACTGCAGGATTTGTGCAGGAATGAGGACTGATTTCTTGTGACTGATTAGGAATCCCAGGGACTCCAAGAGTTCTTTGGTGATCTGTAGATACTGTCTGAGTTGGTCTAGTGATTTCCCTACCACCAGCCAGTCGTCCAGATATGGGAAAACAGTGACTCCCTGCCTTCGAAAGTGTGCCACTACTGCTGCCAGGCACTTTGTGAAAACCCTTGGGGCCGAAGAAGACAGAGCTGAAAACTGGCACTGGCCTGAAGTGAGACTGAACCCGAGATATTTTCTGTAGGACTCCCTTATGGGGATGCGGAAATATTTGTCTTTTAAGTCCAGTGATGCCAACCAATCTCCCTTTTGGAGTGTTGGCAGAATCAATGCCAAAGTTACCATTTTGAACTTTGGTTTCTTTAGATGCTTGTTTAAAGCTCTGAGATCCAGTATAGGCCGCCACTTCCCCTTTTCTTTGTGGTAAGGAAGTATCTGGAATAGAAACCCTTTCCTCTCAGGAGGGTTGGAACAGACTCTACTGCCTTTAGCAATAACAGGTTTCGAACCTTTGCCTCTAGCAATGTCTTTTCTGTTAGGGAGGGTGAGCTGAAGATTCTGTTTTTTTGAGGAGGAAAGTATTTGAAGTCCAGAGACAGACCCTGGCCCACCACCTCCAGGACCCACTTGTCTGTGGTGATGTTCAGCTAATCCTGGAGGAAGTGGGACAGTCTGCCTCCAACAGGGAGGGAGAAGGCGGCCTGCATCTCAGGTGGTCTGCCTCGTTTGGGGCTGAGGCTGGGCTTGGGACCCTCACCTAGAGCCCCTTCTACCCCTGCCCCTGAAGTATCTCTGCTGTGGATACTGGGGTACTGCCACTGGCTGAAAGAAGGGCCTGGTGTACTTCTGGTGATGTAGCCAGCGGGAATGGTGGTTTAGCTATCCACTCCCATATCTCCAGCTCTCAATCATTTGTAATCCGGAGCGATAACCAACCATCACATGGCAATTTGCGCCAATAAATCATCCTTCAATCTTCAACGATGGGGCGGACAAACAAGTGAGGTCCAGAGAGCCCCAGAAATGAAAATTACGTACCTACCGTAATTCTGATCTTTCTGTGTATCTTCACCATTCATCACAGATGGGTACTGGCCGGAGATCAGGACCCCGCAGGAGCTTTTAGCTTTTTTTTTTTTAAAAAGGGTAGGCGGAGCCAACACAGCATCAGCGCTGCCCTCGAGGCCGACATACTGCGTGGCGCTCGAGGGTTGGCCGTTAGGCTGAGTCGACTCCGCCTGCCTACCAGTTCTGAGTCGCCGGAGAGGTAAGAGGAAGGGATGGAGGGTGGGACAAGAGAGTCCAAGGGACAGAAAAAGGAAAGGAAAACTGAACTAAAAGGAGAAATAACGACTGACAGGGCAGCAAGAAGAGATGAGACTAAGGGGATTGGGTAGGGGCCCCAATCTCTGGAAGCGGAAGAAGGGAGGGGAGAAAATTTAGGAGAGAGTGAGAGGTAACAAGGTATCCAAGACCCTTGTCCGTCACCAGATTGTATAGGAACTGCAAGGAGTAGCAAAGCTCTCTGCCAGAATTCAAGGCACAGAATAAATGGCAAATACCCCAGAAGCAGAGTCGGCTATTCTGGAAGAAGGACAGGGTACAGGGATTTAATACTCTCAGGAAAGATATTTGGTGAAAAAGGATTTTTTTTTTTTGAAACAGTTGGATGAAACCAGAAGGAGAACAGGAGGAGGGCAACCACTAACCCCACCCATCAGGGTGGAGACATGTAGTAGAGAAGGTGCCGCTCGAGCTGTACCCTTTAAAGGAGAATACCCCTGTGTGCCCTTGCTTTACCCTCCAAAAGAGAGGGGAGCCACAGAGGAGGAGGGCCCAGAGACTGAGGCCCCAGGGGATGGTGGGGGGTTGTGATGAATGGTGAAGATACAGAAAGACAGAATTACGGTAGAATGCGAATTTTCATATCTTACCTGTGCAATCTTCACCATTCATCACAGATGGGTGAGTACAAGCCCCTGAAGGGGTTGTTTCTTTACACCCTAAGGGACAGAGTCCCTTAGCCCTCAGTGGGTGACACACCAAGGGGGAACCTTCGGGCCTGGGGAGGCATGAGAGTGGGAGGCGAGGCAGGGTCCCCGGAGAAGAAACTGCCCGACAAGTGCTGTCTCGCTCTCACGGGAGAAAGGTGGGTTCCCTGGTGGGCGGAGCAAATCATCCTACCTGGGCCAAGGGTGACAACCGGGAAAGACAGCCGCTGATCTCCTGGTGCAGATCGCTGTCCCTACGACCCACTAGTAGCTACCTCGTTCGCTTCGTAAGATGCCCTCGCTTGGTGCCTTGCTAGCTCCAGGCCACGTGCAGAGAGCGCGATGGCTTGTCTGGTTTGCTCCGAGTCAGGCAAAGCAGCTAGGACCTGACATAGCGTGGACCACAAGAACCTGTTGTAGGCTGCATAGTGGGCCAGGTGAGCGGAAATAGAAAGGAGCAACCGTGCCGAGAAGAAGGTCCTCCTCCCCCAAAAATCAAAATCCGAGGAGTCTTGATCCGGGGGCCGGTCACGGTGGAGGGCGAGAAGCCCATCAGGGGTGTCCAGATGCATCAAGCCGGACTGCAGATGAGGCATAGAACCTGGAGACTCCGGGGGAGCGCAATACCTCTGGCTGAGGTCCCTAGGGGCAGGAACTCCGGAGAAGGGCCTCTGCCAGAAACACAAGGATGCCTCCCGAAAGCGAACAGGCCAGGGCGGTACCACAAGGGTGTCCTCGCCATAATCGCCTAGAAAGGTGTGCGTCGCATTCTCAGGATTGCTAACAGAAGAGGGAGAAAGATGCAAGTCCTCCAACATCCTCACGAGACGCTGATACTCAGGAGATCAGCAGCGGAGAAGATGTGGACAGAGGTTCCTCTCCCCAGAAGAGGGATGAGGAGCTGGAGGTCACCATATGTTCGAGGTGGCTGCACGGGGAGGTTGAAAACCCTGGCTGTCCATAGCCTAACGTAGGCAGGGAACCGGGCGGCCACAGCTCTGAACTGCTCCCAGGTGAGAGGGCCGCAGGACCAAGAATGCCTGGGGCGCTGGAGAATGTGGCAGAGGGATGGGGCAGAGCCGAGAAAAGAAGTCGGCTGACCTCCGCCAGGGCTAGGGAGTGGACCATGAGCACCCGAGGAGGGTGCCCCGGAAGACTCCACAGCCGACAGCTGTACAACCACGTTGGTACTGCCTTGGCTGCACCCAGAAGAATCCCCAGTGAGGCGACGCGGGCGTAAAGTCCAGAAGGACGGTCCCCTGCCTCAAAAGAATGGGACTCCCTCAAGGAATCCGAGGGGGAAGGGTGGAAATCTGCACTTCGGCATCGCCCAGGGCCCGGGTGGACCCCAGAGAAAGGCTGACGCACCGACCCCACACCCCTCGACCCCTCATAGTCCGAGAGAATCCTCATCCTCGAGAGGGCCAGCCTAGGTAGCTGGCATCTCTGGGCGGCCCCCGAAGGGGAGACCCAGGGAACAGCACCCTCCCCTCCTGTAGGTTTCTCGATGGGCCCCAAAGTTGGGCGATCAAGACACACCACCGAAGGGGGTACCACCACCAAGGGGTCGATGAAACCCCCAAGGCCAGGCTGCAGAGCAACGGTGGCATGCACCACTGCCTGCTGGTCAGCACCACTGACCCTAGCCTCGGGGGCCACCTACTCTCCTCAGTAGGGGGCTGGCTTCGACTCGTCGACGAGACCACGGGAGCGCCCTCCTCTGCAGACAACCCCGAAGGGTGTGACTGCCTGTCTGACTCTGAGCTCGACTCCGACTCCAAAGAGGTAGAGTCCGAGGCTCTGAGCCAAACTGTAGGAGGGCGGGCGAAAACCAACTTTGCCAGAGGCACCGGCAGCCAGGGCTGTGTCCGAGATGGCACCCATGCCCTCCGCATCCCCGCGGGCGGAACCCGCAGAAGGCACCAGGGCAGCTTGGGCCAAAGGTCCAAAGCCAGGGCCAGACGCGGTGCTGTCAAATCCACCAGCACCGGGGGCGGTACCAGGGACAGAGACGGCGCCGACAGCAGTCCCAGCAGCAACCTCGGCACCGAAGACAACACCGCCAGGCCTCTCGGCGCCGCGAGTGGCACTGAGGACCGAAGCGGCGCCGAAGATGGCCCAGAGGTCAGACTCGGCGCCGAACACGGTACCGACCGGCCCCTCGGCGCCGCCAGTGGCACCGAGCATGGACAGCGCCGAGGCCGGCTCCGACAGTCGGAGCCGAAGCCCTGGCGCTGAGCCACACAGGCATGGCGCCGTGCTCAACCTCAGCGCCCGGGGCGGCGCTGAGGTGAGACATAGGCGAAAGGGATGCTGGATCTTGTCCCACAGCACCGCGAGCAGTGTCGGCGCTGCGAACAGCGTCGACAGACCGCGGCACCGCCAAGCGGCACCGAAGACTCCGACAGCGTCAGGGCGGTGCCGACCGGGCCTTCCAAGCTGTGGGAGTGACACCGGAGGAGCCTCCACCCAGAGGCGATTGCCCGTGGCGGCGCCGCCGCCCGCTCCCGGGGAGGCGGGGCGGGCCTCCTGCGCTCGGGGAGCCTCGGCAATGGCCAGGCTACAAGTAGCGAGGCTCCCTCCTCCTCGGTCCGTATAGAACGGGAGGGACCCAGAGGAAGGGCCGAGAAGGCGCGGCTTGGCCCGGCAGTCATGAACCCCTACCCCAAGTCGGTGGAGCTCGCCCACTTTCAAGCCGCTGTTCGAGGACACGGCAGTCCATGGAGAAGCAGAGTCCATCTAATCCATGTCGTGAAGGGCCAAGACACCGGTCGTGTTGGAATATTTTCACCGACGGCCACCACACGCATGGGGGCCGACCCGTCTTAGAAGACTTTTGCCCTCCGACCGAGACATGACCTACGGAGAAAAAAACACCACAAAACAGACTTGACGTCGCAGAATTTCAAATAAAAGGAAAGATCTTACCGGCAACGTCGAGTGGAGGCAGAACCCAAAACCGGTAGATGACCGACGGACTGAACGTCGATTTTTTTGAACAGGCTGAAGGCCTAAAATTGCAGAGAAGCTTCCCACGAGGCGACCTTGATGGCAGGAGACTCAGAACTGGTAGGCAGGCGGAGTCGACTCAGCCTAATGGCCAACCCTCGAGCGCCATGCAGTACGCCGACTCGAGGGCGGCGCCGATGCTGTGTCGGCTCCGCCTAACCTTTTTAAAAAAAAAAAAAAGCTAAAAGCTCCCGCGGGGTCCTGATCTCCAGCCAGTACCTATCTGCGATGAATGGTGAAGATTGACACAGCTAAGATTGGCTGCTATAGGTGAAACAATGAAGATGGCCTCCAGCCTTAGCCTTGCCCCTCCCGTTTGTCCATACTCAGCTACAGAAGACGATTCAGGCTCGGACTCCGGTTCACTGTGTACAAGGCCTGAAGTGAGGAAAATTATCAAACTGCTACAATGTATAGACACTAAAGTTTCCGACATACAGAAAGATTTTCAGAAACTCGAATTCAGAATGACTTCCATAGAAAAACATGTAGAGACTCTCCAAAACGAGCATATGGGGTATGGTCACACTCTCGCATTTCTACACAAAAGAGAGAGAGAGTCTTACAGCAAAGGCAGAAGATTCTGAAGTCTGCTGTTGGTGGGATAATATCCGCATGGTAGGAATTCCGGAGGGAGTTGAACAAGACGATATGTCAGAATATATGGAACGTTGGCTCAGGATGGAGCTGAAACTAGGGGAAGACATACTGCTGGAAATGGAATGGGCCCATCGTGCAGTTGGCCTGAAACCTAAACCAGGGCACCTCCTCGTGCAATACTAATCACATTTCTCAAATTTCCAATCAAGGAAAAAATTTTTCCATATGGCTTGGGCAAAGAAAGATCTTAATTTTGACAGAACAAAGGCATATGTTGGTCAGGACTTTCCCGCCTCAATGGCTCAGGGTTCATTCTGGAAATTCTTTGAAGTGGGCCAATGTCCCACAGGTCCCAAAAAAACAAATGTAGAAAATCAGGGGACATGTCTTGAAATGATGGGGACAAACAGTGATTTTTTTTTGTGTGTGTCACATCATAAGTTATTTAAGCTTTTTTAAACATCTTAAAGACTCTTTAAGAGTATTTCCTGCTTATTTCTATGTCTGCTGGAGTTTTAAACATGTACAACACTGCATGCTGCATGCATGCTGAGGCAGTTATGAGAGAGGCAATGACGCAGACAAGTCACTGCTCATAGCTTGAAGCCTGTTGCTTGTGCTGACTGTTTAAATTTACTGACAGGTAGGGACGGTGATACAAGAGGACAGAGCTGTTCTGACTGATAATCATGATTTCTCATGTGGTTTTCAAAAATTATACCATCAATGGTTGCTGAGAAGGCGAGAGACTCGGTTGCAGCTACTCTGGCTGAGCCTGCTGCTGTTTCCAAAAATTATTTACCTATCGGCAATTAACTAGGTCATTTTATTTATGACGGTTTGCAGCTACTCTTATAGAGCCTGCTGCTCAGGTTTCCAAGAAGTATACCCATCATGGCAGGCATTGCTGAAGATGGTGAGAGACTCAGTTGCAGCTCAGCCTGTTGCTGTTTCCAAAAATTATACCTAAAGTATGGCAGTGATGAAGGTTATTTGAGTTGCAGCTAGCTACTATTGAGCCCCCGCTGCTGTTTCCAACAAAATTATATGGCAGGCATTGCTGAAGAAGGTGAGAGACAGTCTCTCAGTTGCAGCTACTCTGCTACTCTGACTGAGCCTGCTGCTGTTTCCAAAAATTATACCTATCCTATGGTAGGCATTACTGAAGGTGAGAGACTCAGCTGCAGCTACTCTGACTGAGCCTGCTGCTGTTTCCAAAAATTATTACTCTTTACCAATCTTAAACTAGGTCATTTATGAGGGTTGCAGCTACTCTTATAGAGCTGGCTTCTCATGTTTCCAAAAATTATGTCACGGCAGATACACTGATGAAGAAGGTAGATGGTTAAGTGGCACCTACTCTGTATGACTAGGTTACCAGATGTCCTCTTTTACAAGGACATGACCTCTTTTCCAGCTGCCAAATATTCTTCATGTACCTTCTCTATCCTGTTGTAGTATTATTATTTTAATAATTGTTTTACTCTCTCCTACCCAGGACCTCCTTATAAATGAGCCGTGAAGGTGATGGAGATGTTAAACCTATTTACTCAGGGTCTGGCACAAGGGCTCATCGGGGGAGGGATTAAGTGTCCTCTTTTTGGCATCCCAAAATCTGGTATCCCTATGTATGACATCTAATCATTCAGCTTGAAGATTCTCTGAATGAGCTGCTGGTGTTTCAAAAACAAATATGCTGCCGTGCCAGTATAATTTATCTAAAGCACCAGAAGGTGCATTCATTCAGATAAGCTGAATGATTAGATCTATTACCCTTCTTCATCAGTGTCCTGTGCCATGGGCATTGACAACAAGTAGGAACCCCCGTCACAGCGACACAGGGTTTGTAGTTTAATTAGGAATTCTTATTAGACTTTTGATATCAGCCAGACAGACGTTAAGAAGACAGAAAGCCAGGTGTGCTCACAAGAAGTGATTTACAGAAAGAGGCTTCAGGAATTAAGTAGAAAGGGAGCCAGACAGAGGAGACAGAGTAATAAGTCCAAAAATGTACAATATTGGAATTAGAAGTCAGTCAGTGTGGCACACACAGACTTACTTATGTTTGATGCCAGTGAACTGAGCCAGACTAGTAAATATATTTGATTTTTTTTTTTTTTTTTACTTAGGTCATTACCTGACCTGCCGATGGATTCAGTCAGTGCTATGCAGAAAGTCAGTTATGCCTACTGCTTGCGGAGTGCTTCACTGAAGTCAAAGAGACAGACTCAGAGACAAAGTCCCAGCCAGATTTGCAAGAAATACTTCAGGAAGGAATTTCAGTCACAGTTAGGTCCCTATTTGTTGCTACAGTAGCAATGCTTTATGAACTCAGAAGAAGACAGCAAGAGAGACACTGAGACAGTAAAAAGAGGCCATATCTTCATATTTGCAATTAATTCCACCCCCCCAAAAAAATAAAGAATAATTAGACTCAGACTCTGTTGTATAAACTGATAATAAAGGACGTAAAAATAATTTTTTTTTGTTTGAGTGAATTTTTTTATTGTCTTCTTGTTTTTAGGTATTTGTTAGTTATAGTATTAGGGGAGATTAAACACTGACAGGGAGGGAGATTACACTGACTATTGTCCGCGTAATCAAAACAAGTTTAGCCATCAAAGTAAGTGGTGTCATTGTTGTTGGATGCCAGCAGAATTAGTTGTCTTAGTATTTTAAATAAAGTTACCAAGATTTTTTTCCTCTGACATTGTCCTGGGCGGGCTGTTCATACCACCATTGTACTTTAAACAAGTCAATAAAAATGTTTTTCTTTTGAATCTGAGACATAAGAGACCTGCTGCCTCACATGCACCAACTAACTTTTTAACTTGTAAACAGCCTTCTGTCCTTTTTTGCTCTCCCGTGCTGCAATGCAGTAACAAAATCAAACTCTTTTTGTGGAGGCCCCTCACAATTTATCAAGATCAGGTCATCTACCCTGGTAGGTGAAAGCCTGTTTCATAGAATTGTTTTTATCAGGTTCTGGGAACTAAATCCCCTTTCACAATCCGCAGTGTGAAATTGGAGCTAGGACAGCAAGGCTAGCAAGCTTGAGTAAGTTTGGGAAGGTTTCATTATGGTATTTGCTGATGAGACCCCATAATACTGATATGTCACCCCTAGGGTAACCCTCCTGTAAAACCAATGTTTTAACTTTGTCCCACTCTTCCATAGCTTTGTCAGTGTCCACAATTGGTGGCATTTTACACACTTCATCCCCAAGTTTGTGCTCTTGTTCGTTGCCATAATGCTGTAGTACTATGCCAATTTCTCTATTACCCCATTCAGTGACATCAGAAGGTGATAGAAATGGCAATGGTCTCATTGCTAAAACACCAAATGCAAAGATAATGTTGCTAGTCATTTTCTGGGAACCTCGAATTCAAATTTTCAGTAAGTTTTTCAATAAAGTTTCTTTTGATTGTGTCAGTGTTTAATCTCCCCTGTATAACATGATTCATTTTGAATGTTAGTTTTCCATCATCCCCTGTTTTAAGGTCCTCTGCAGATGAGTTTGCTGGCCTGCTCTCCAGTGATTTTCCCAAGGTTGACACGTAACGCTTTACTGCCACTTGTACAACTCTATGTCAAGGTCATTTTTTTGAAACACTAAACATAGTTCAGCGATCACTGGCAAAACATCCATCATCATGTAGGTAGTTGCTACGAAATTTACCTCCGACAGTTTTTTGGCATACCCTGCTGCTTTTGCATCTGTGCAGCTTGACATATACGTCATAAGCCAATCCAGGGTTCTGTACACAGTCTGTACTGCACTGTAAACCGCAAGCCAGTGTACATCATGAACCTCTTTTATTTTGAGGGAAGGCTCGTTAAGCATATCTTGGATATCTTTTAACTTGTC
Source organism: Neoceratodus forsteri (assembly GCA_016271365.2). Classification (NCBI taxonomy): domain Eukaryota; kingdom Metazoa; phylum Chordata; order Ceratodontiformes; family Ceratodontidae; genus Neoceratodus; species Neoceratodus forsteri. The sequence goes on from CM057455.1 coordinate 983,693,811, forward strand.
ACATCTATTTGAGGATGCCTTAAAATAGTAAAAAAGGCCCGTCAACACCTCCTGATATTGCTTCAAGTAAGGCACAGCATCTGCAGCTTGCAAACTGACAAGTGCCAATTGGTGTTCTATACAGTGATAGTTCAGAAGCATTGCACTGTGCCACAACAAATGCCGTTACTCCCGCCCCAATATCGGTCATGATTTTAGCACCATCACTTCCTAGAGCCATGACTTTTGGCATTGGTATATTTTTTTTCATTTAAAAAGGTTAGCAAACTTTCTGCAATATGTTTGCCCATCCCAGATGTTATTTGAATATTAGCAACGTAATGAGTGCTTGCTTGAAATGTCTCAACGTCAAGCACACGGACGTAGCTGGTCAGTTTTTTATTCGTGGTGATGTCAGTGGTCTCATCAGCAAGGATACTAATGAATGGAGAGGACTGCATTTTCAGATCCAGTGCTTTCCTTATAACAAACGCTAATGAATCAAGTAGGTCTTTCTGCCATAGTTTCAGAGTTATGAGTTGTCTTCTGTCCACTCTGCATGGTGGATTTCTCCTCATTCGGACATTGCAAATCTGACAAGAATCCAATTAAGGATTCAAACGTGTGCATAGCAAGGGTTTCCTTGCACAACCAGTAGACTGTTTTTAGTCTAACAATTATCGCACTTTCTTTCTCACACAGTGCTTTATTCACTGCTTGGACAAAGTCATCCTTCATGCCCTCTGCGACAACCACTGTTTTATGATCTCCTGAATCAGCGTGTCTTCGCAAAGTGCTTGCTCAGAAATTGTCCGTGCCACTGCCAGCAAATGAATTGTTTTTGCCATGCTTAATACATAATGAACAGGTCATTTTATTTTCTTTGACACTGTACTGAAGCCAGCTGTAGTCACACAGCCACTGTCTTCCGAAATTTCTTTTAATGACAGTTTTGTCTTACTCTACGTCCTGCATGGTACTAGAAGGTTGATCACTGTCAGTTGTGATTATCTTAATTTCAGGTGCGCTACAACTAGTGCTAGGTGGATTAGTGGTGGTGGATGTTGCTTTTTCACTGACATTTTTTTCACTGGTACTGGACTCTCCAATTTGTTTGGCCCATGGCAGCAGTACCTGTCCAGGTAACAGTGCTGCCTTCTTTTTTTTTACCAGCAGCAGACATTATCAGTTTGTTTAGTTTGAACCAAAACCGTAGTAGAACAAGACGTGGCTTACTTGAAGCAATATCAGACTAGGGTCACAGGTGGGAGGTGCTGACAGGCCTTTTTACTAACTTTCAGTAGCACGGTATGCCAAAAAACTGGTTGGATGAGGCTGCTTCAGCTTATGAGACAGTATAATTAATTAGACCAGTGCCATCAGTTAAATATTTGTCTTGTTCAAAAGGGATGTCACTAGAGACTAAGAAACCCTTACCCTGGTTTATTTTTTCAAACGTAGCCCAAAGGTTTGTTTAAGTCTACAGATAATGACTGTAGAAGACTAGAACAAAGACTGATTTCAGTAATTAATATACTGTGTGATCACCACACTAGGTGGTTCAACACTGGTCTAGTGACTTGTCTCACTTGTGTAATTATTTCTTAGATCATCACACAGGAAGGACTAATTAGCCCGGACATGAAGGACTAATTAGCCCACGCCTGGGTCTAACTATGCAGATAGACACAGGGTTTAGTTTTTTGAAGGTCAGAGAAATTCAGGTTTAGATAACACAGTCAATAAACAGCAGACGTGAGCCTGATTTTAGTGTACTTGTGTAAAAATTAGATCAGAAAGTACTAATTAGCCAGACAGGAAAGGTGATTATTTTTTCTGATACCCGGGTCTAGCAATGTAGAGAGACGCAGGGATTTTTTGTAGGTCAGAGAGAAATTCAAGTTTAGGTAACACAGTCAATAAAACAGCGAGAACTGAGCCTGATTATAGTGTACACACAACACACCAGGCACACAGAACACTTGACTCCCTGTTAACTTGCGTAAAAATTAAATCAGAAAGGACTAATTAGCCTGACAGGAAAGCGTAATTATTTTTTCTAATGGCTGGGTCTAACTATGTAGTATGTAAACAAAACACACCAGGCACAGACACCTCACTTTGTATAATAATTAGATTACACAAAGGACACTCATGCTGGGACTAACTGCAGAGAGACGCAGGTTTTTATGTTACTAGAATCAGAACTTCAGGTCAGTCTCTTACTCATATAAAACAGGAGGAGCGAGCCTGATGTACACCACAACACACTATTCACAAGAGTGACTTGGCATTGACTTTGTGAAATTAAAATTGCAGATCAGCAGTAAGTTAACTTATGGAAAATTAGTGCATCACTTAGCAGTATTTTTTTTTCTGTCACTGTTGGTTTCCCTGACCTATATACTGACATTTTTTTAAATACCAAAGACCAGAACTTGTAACTGCTTTAGACAATTTGTCTCTAGTTGAATTCTCCCATAACAAAAGAGCAGAAACACCCTTTCCAAAACCACACTTCTCACAATGTGTGGTTATTTCTCATAAGAATGCTCTGCCTGTCTCTTAAATGACTTTTTTTGTCACACTGAAATACAGCTCAGACTGTTCGATATGTTCTGTGTTTAATTTTTGCATTTTTCCAAGCCAAGCATAAGTCTTGCCTCAGTCTCTCAATTAAATATATGAGACAGCAGAAAAAGAAGCATGTTTCAGTAGTTCCTGGGGTTTGAATTATATTTTAGCAGAAGAGAATATTTTAACCTGCTAGGATCAGACTACAGTTTTTTTTTTCAGTCCTGACAAATATATCATGAACTGAATCACTCCAGTAACTCTGACTAGATGTGGAGCAAAATCATTTGCGTGCTCCCTAGAACAAAACTGCCATCCTGTGACAAGGGATCGAGTAACTACTGGGCCTCTTCAAGAAAAAGTACTTCAAATAATCTGCCTGGCTGCAATTAAACAATCTCAATCACTGCTACTGCAGCCTGCAGTTAGACGAGCCCCCATTCAAGCTAAACTAGAGAACAATCTTTTTTTTTTTGTCTATTCAATCGACAACAGAGCTGCAGCATGGCGACTGCCTCCTCGGAAAGTTAACACTGAAGTGCGTGGTCGTCAGCTTGCACATGCGCTCATTCCACTGAGTCTGTACCATGTGTTTTACAGAAGTAGATACACATGGTACAGAGAGCACTGTGCAAGTATGGGAAATGTATTAAACTGTGCAGACTGTAGTCCTCCTCGCAACATCGCCTGCCCCCGTCCCTACTGCCCAGGTGCCAGCCACTCAAATTACTCACAAGCTCAGCCCATCCCAGAAGACCCACCTCTTTCTGTAGGCGTCACTGACATTGGCTCACAAGTGAAGCTACATGCCTGGTATTCTCTGGGCACCCAGTCACCTCACTGCAACGATCCCCTCAGCATGCCCCGCCCTCACACTGTTGTTTAACGTCCATGCCCAATCCCGAATACGCTCCTCTGTGTAGCAGACTCCAACAACATGTGCACTATGCTCTCTGCTTCTGCCAAATGAGGAAGTGATCAGAAACGTACGAAGGGTCCCGAAGTCGGGACTTTCAATCGGGGCATTCAGTACATCGCGTCAGGGAGTGCGTCAGATGTCCCAATAGGGACAGAAAAGTGGGGACATTTCAGGAAGATGTGCGTGAATGCTGCAATCCTGAGGTCAAAAACGAAACCTGATGGCTGCACGTACAAAGAAAGTGCTGTGGGTAGCAAAACAACTGTGAGAGAAAGGGAAAAGGGCCTACCTCAGATACCCTGCCCGATTGTGGGTAGAGCTACCAGAAGGCCTAAAAATATTTGATTCACTTCTTGCTGCTGCTGATTTCCTGACAACTGAAGGTATCCCCCTACCGGACCTGAAGGAGGAAATCGCTGACAGTCAAATTGAGCAGCTCCTATGGTCTCTAGCCCCCGGTGCCAAGAAAACCCCAAACCCACATTCCAGAGCAGAAGCATTACTGACACTGCATTCCGACCTCTCCAGATGGCTTCAGAAAGGTCAGTCTACTTAATTAAATGGCTCCCGAATTGAGTTTCCAGTTCGGTTGGCTGGCCCAGGGTGGGAGAGTATTACGAGGCAATTAAAGGCCATATAAGAAGATATCTAGCAAGCAGATGACATGGAAAAGGTTTATCCGATCCTGTTTTCCAGAGAACTGTATACGTTACCTGTTGATTCTGTGGATCGATTCCTTTGAGGTCTGTAGTTTGTTTTTGGACCCTCGGCTGCTTGTGGTTCCTACGGATAGGGCCGGGTCTGGGGAAGGCCTCATGATGAGCAGGGACACTAAAACTCTTGTTACAAGGAACTACTCCTCATTTCAATCGGGGCATGTGCTGTTGTGACACCACTGGAGTCCGGATGGTAACTGGGTCCGCTAACAGACTATGCTACCCCTTGCAATGATACAGTTCCTTACAGCTATGTTTGACTTTTGGTATGAAAGGACGCATCGTCTTCTATATACAAATGTTCTTGGATTTCCAGACTTTGAATTAAAATATTATGGTGCATGTTGGTTTAAAAACAGGAGGAAGAAGAGGGTTTGAGCCATAGGGTCATAATCTAGTTATAATAAGTTCAATGACTGTCTTTAACCCTCACCCTGCAGAGGTTTTGTTATTAAGATTTCAGGCTGTGAAGAAACTCACAGAAGGATCAATACCATTATAGGATATTGCTTTTATTAAGAAGTGGGTGAGGTCGTGAGCTCAGAATATCTACAAAGCTCCAACTCATAATGAACCATGAGCACAGTTTAGAGCTGGAGAACCAGAAAGCATTCCCTGCCTCACCGGCGACTTCCTAACACCACAAGGAGGGCACAGGCTTCAGAGTGCCTGGTTAACCCCAAGCACTTCAACTTTACACCCCAATGAGAGGGTGTAGCACCCTTCAAGGGCATAAGTCCCTTTCTTCTCCCCATGGGGGGAATATCACCTCCCTTGAGGAGGATTTGGCAGCTTCCACAAATACTGCCAAGAAGTTGTGTTTCCTTTGCTCCCCATTGTTTATTGTTCGGGGTGGATGAAGTTTATTTGTTCTTTGTTACTCTGGTGCATTTACTATTATGTGCAAGCTAGTTCTTTTTTCTCTGTTTCACTTTTCCTTTCTCGCTCTTAGAGGGATCCTGTACCCATTTCAACTATACACTGGGTATAAGCTGTGCACAATGTGATTGTTATTTGATCAGAACCTTATCCTAGCACACTCAAACTATATCATGGCTATGTTGACGCTTTGTTTCTTGAATGTGAAAGGCAATAACAATGTGGTAAAATGCTCCAAAAGTTTAGGAGAATTGAAAAGAGAAACCTGTGACATTGCCTGTCTTGAAGAAACAAATCTCTCACTACAGGAACACTTAAAACTCCGCAGAGCTTGGGTGGGCAATGTGTAACCAGATGAACATCCCAGTGGTAAAAAAGCGGGTGTGGCTTTTCGTCTATGGAGAGGCCTACCATTCCAGACTCAAGAGATACAATGAGGGGCTCGGGGCATTGGCTAATTGCTTCTGGGTTATTGAGGGGAAGGCCACTACACCTTGCAAGAATATATGCCCCCACACCATCCTCAGGAGAAATTTTTACGTTCACTGTTTGCTAAACTGTCTGGGCTTCCCCCAGGGCAAATTATTTGAATGGGGGATTGGAACTGTGTCGAGGATGTAGTGAGGGACAGAAGTTCCTCTATACCTCCTGGTTCAAAAGCATGCTCTCGTTTGCTAAGGACCTTTTGTTTAGAATCTGGAGTGGTCGACCTCTGGAGATGTCTCAATCCAACAACTAGAGACTATATTTTTTTCTCTCCTGCTTCAGGGACATATTCCAGGTTGGACAGATTTTACACACATAAGGAATTTCTATATAATGTAAAAGATGTGTCTACTCTTCCGATAACCTTGTCAGATCATGCCATGGTAAAGGCAAAACTGTATTGGGGAGAGCCTAGACCAAAAGGACTCTGGAGGTTTGATACGGGTTTATTAAACAATAATCAATACCTAGACTCAGTCAAACAAGTCATTCAGCATTACATGAATGAAAATCTGGAACCTGACTCCGCCCCTAAATACTTACGGGACACCACGAAAGAAGTTTTAAGAGGCCATACAATCTCTTATGCCTCCCATAGGTATAAGCAATATCAATCTAAGCTCCAGAGCACCTCAGATATGATAACTGACCTTGAAGCAGAGTATAAGCGTACGGGGGCAACCGCAGTTCTGAATAAGCTGAGGCAGACCCGTGATACTTATGACTCCTTATTACAGAGAAGGGTAGAGAAGAAAAAATTACTCATCTTAGTAATGTTGTTTCTTCTAATGGAGTCTTGCTATATTATGACATATGCAGTATAACCCCAGGTTAGAACTGCTCCGGAGGTGAAAGAGTTAACTTTCCATGCAGGGCATGGAACCTTGAGCGCGAGGTCGGTTGAACACTCTGTCTGTTGTAGCTCAAACTTAAACTGTCAGATCTTTACGAGCAAAAACTCACTAAGGTTCTGTGTGGAAGCCGTAAACCTACACTAGCCCACTGGCTACTAACTACAAAAACACATTTTTGTTCTTGATCCCAAAACAAAGACTCAAGTCAGGGGATTCAAGAAAGAAAAATAAGCATAACACCTAAGCACCCTAAGAAAGGGTGAAAATAAAGTGGGCATCTATGAAGTGCCAACACTGCACTGCCCACCCACATCCCAAAAATAGAGGTTCTGAGAGGGGCAGGCTGGGGAGGTCATAATATAGCAAGACTCCATTAGAAGAAACAACATTACTAAGGTGAGTAATTTTTTCTTCAAACAACATGAAGTCTTGCTATATTATGACATATGCAGATTACACAGCAGTACCTCCATGGAGGAGGGACAGAACCTACTTAGGAAATAGGCTCTGAAGCACAGCTGTGCCAAATCGAGCATCACTCCTAGCCTGGATATCCAGGGAGTAATGCTTAGTAAAAGTGTGAACTGTTTTCCAGGTAGCTGCTTGACATATCTCTAGGATAGGGATGTCCCTGGCAGCAGCCAGAGAGCAAGCTGTACCTCTGGTAGAGTGAGCCCTCAGGCCTGAGGGAGGAATCTTACCCAGTTTTTCATAGCAAAGTGGATACAAGAGACAATCCACCTGGCAATGGATCTTTTAGTGGCAGGTTTCCTTTACCAACCTCACCATAAGTGAGGAACAATTGGAGGAATCAAACCTGTGACCCTTAGTGCGTTCTATATAGTAACTAAGGGCTCTTTGACATCTAAACTGTGCAATCTCCTCACCAGAGGAAGAATGGTCAGTGAAGTACACAGGAAGAGACATGGATTGATTAAGGTGGAAGTCTGAAACCACCTTAGGCAAAACTTTCTGTTAGTCCTGAGGACCACCTTATCTCTGTGAAAGGAGATAAAATCAGGCTCCACTGACAATGCTTGCAGCTCACTTATCGCCTGGCAGAGGTGATGGCTACCAGAAACACAGTTTTCCAAGTCAAGTACTTAAGCTCTGCTGAAGACAATGGCTCAAAAGGGGGTTGCATAAGCTGGGCAATGCAAATATTAAGATCCCAAACAGGGGCAGGGTCCCTGAACGGAGGGTTGGTGTGAAGCAACCCTTTAAAAAACTTGGAGAACACAGGGTGAGCTGAAAAAGAAGAAGGCTTACCTGCTGATAAGAAGACAGACACGGCTGCCAAGTGCACTTTTAGGGTAGCTGGTCTCAGCCCCAAAGAATTCAAATGCACCAAATAGTCCAGGATCGTGGGCACGTCAGCAGATTCTGGGGAAATATGCTTACCAGCACACCATATGGAAACTCTTTTCCATTTTGAATTATAAGTAGCCCTGGTGGAAGGCTTCCTAGAGGCCTTCAAGATATCCAATACACCTTGGGAAAAGTGTAGGTCAGCAAACTCTAACTCTTCAAGAGCCATGCCTTGAGATTGAGAGATTTGAGGTTCGGATACCAAACTCTCCCCTGGGCACAGGTTAACAGGTTGTGATTCCTGGGAAGACACAGGGGAAGGTGGACTGCTAAGGACATGAGGAGTGGGTACCAGGGCTGCCTGGCCCAATCTGGAGCAATCAGGATCATCTTGCAGGGTTGAGATCTGATTTTGACTAGCACCTTGAAGAGAAGAGGGAAGGGGGGAAAAGCATAGAGAAACTTCCCTTCTCAACTGAGTAGGAAGGCATCCAGAGGGACTGAGCCCAACACTGGTGGCCTGCAGCAAAAAAGGGGAAGTTGGTGATTGTCTGGGGCTGCAAAGAGATCTATCTGTGGGGTGCCCCATCTGGCAAATACTACCTCCAGTACTAGGGGATCCAGTGCCCATTCATGATGGCCCTGGGAATTCCTGCTGAGAGCATCCGCTAGGACATTGTCCTTGCCTGGGAGGTGAACTGCCATAAGGAAGGCGTTCAGAGAAAAAGCCAGAGACCACAACTTCATTGCTTCGGTGCACAAGGCCGCAGACCGAGTGCCCCCTTGCTTGTTGATGTACCACATTGTAGTGGTATTGTCTGTTCTGACCTGAACAACCTTGTTCTGAACAGATGTGGAAAAAACCTGGAGTGCTAGAAAAACTGCTCTGAGTTCCAACAAATTGCTGTGGAGCAGAGATTCCTGAGGGGACCACAACCCCTGGGTAGTAAGGTCACCCATGTGAGCTCCCCACCCCAAGAGGAATGCATCTGTAGTAAGGGTCAAGGAGTGAGACTGGGGAATGAAGGAAACCCCCTGTCTCAGATTGCTCTGGTCCTGCCACCACTGAAGGGCCTGGATCAGGGTTGAGTCACTGGGATCAATTTGGTTAGAGGATCTGTCCTTTGAGACCAAAAGGCTCTCAAATGGAACTGGATGTCCCTCATCTGAAATCTTGCTCCCTGCACTACTGCTGTAGAAGCATCCATGTGCCCCAGGAGCTGCAGAAAATGCCTTGCTGGCGAGACCTGCAGGGTGAAAGAAGGCCAGAGACCAAAGTCCTTGCTCTTTCCAGAGGAGGAAGGCTCTGGCTTCTTTGTGTTCAGTTCTCGCCTATGAGGGTGAGAAGCTGGACAGGCTCAGAACTGACTTTGGAAGATTGAGAAGGAAACCTAGAGATGTAAGCAGTTGCTGAGTTACTTGTAGGTGTAGTTTGACCTGGTCTGGAGACTGGCCTACAATGAGCAAGTCGTCCAGATAAGGAAAGATGGCAATCTTTTGCTTTCTTAAGTGAGCAACTGCTACTGCCAGGCATTTTGTGAACACCCTGGGGCGAGGTGAGGCCGAAGGGCATTGCTCTGAACTGGTAATGGCCTGAGGGCAGTTCAATCTGGAGGTACTTTCGATGGGAGCTTCTGATGAGAACATGGAAGTAGGCATCCTTGAGGTCCAGGAGGCTAGTCAGTCCCTGGCCTTAGAGAGGGTAAAATAATTCCCAAGTCACCATTTTGAACTTTGGTTTTAAAAGGTGCTTGTTTAGATACCTGAGATCCAGGATGGGCCGCCATTCTCCTGTCTTTTTTGGGGTAAGGAAGTACCTGGAGTACAATCCTTTGCCCTGGTGTAGGGGTGGAACCCTTTCCACAGCTCTGAGAGCCAGGAGGGAAGAAACTTCTGTTTCCAGGGCAAGTGCCTCTGATAGATTTGCAGGTGGAAAGGACCTGGCTCTCATCTTCGGAAAGTTTTTGAAGCTGAGAACCAGTCCCTGGCTTACTACTTCCAGGACCCACTTGTCTGATGTTAAAGACTTCCAGTCCTGGACAAAGTAAGCCAGCCTGCCCCGGTAATGGAAAATCGGCCCTAGCCACCCCATCAGGAGCCTGTTTATGAGGGGCTTTGGGTTGAGGGGTAGAAGCAGGCTTACCAGAACCCCTTCTGCCTCTTCCTCTAAAGAACCCCCTCTGGGCATAAGCAGAAGAGGAGGCCTGGGCTTGGTAAAAAGGCCTATGAAAAGGCCTGCCCTGCCCCTGACATGCTGCCTTTGAGGAGTGGCTTGCCTTTCTTTGGCCTGTGCACTCCTATAGGTGGTCCTATACTCATTCATTTTCTTCATATAATTCTCTGTCTGCTCCCCAAACAGAGGATTGCCCACAACAGGAAAATCCATAGCCTTAGACTGAGTATCCTGTGACAGGGCAGTACATCTGAGCCAGGCCATTCTGCGAAGAGACACAGATGTAGCCATGACTCTTGATGAAACATCATTAGAGTCCACTGCAGCATGAATTGCACCTTGGATGCCTCAATACCATCCGCAGCCACCTGCTCCAGCTCCCTGGCAAGCTGGTCAGGGGCCTGTTTTGCTAGGGCCAGCACAGTATCCCATCTGGATTTCTGGTACCTAGCTGCATAAGCCATATAATTTGCCTGTCTGAGTCCTAAAGATGCTGCCATGTACTGTTTCTTTGCCATGGCATCCATCCTCCTGGAATCCTTTTCAGGAGGGTGAGAGGCTAGAGGAATATTAGCCTTGTCACAGGCTGCAGCCTGCACTACCCCCACATGGCTGCATTGCTGAGAGAAAACGCCGTATCAGAGCCTGATAATGTATACCTCTTGTCCATCCTTTTATCAACAGGAAGGATAGAGTGAGGAGTTTTTAGAATTTTTACTGTCTGTTTCCTAAAAGATTGTGCAAGGGAATAGACAGTCTCCTAGACTCTGGAATATCCATCATTTCTACATAATCAGGCTCTTCTTGGCCATCAACAGCTTCCTCAACAGGGAGTTGGAGAGTTTCAGCAACTTTCTTATAGAACATAAAATGAGAAGGGGACTCAGATAGCCTGGGGGGGAGGGGACCCCTAAAGGTCTGTCTGGAGAGATGTCCGGTTCAATGGGCACATCCAGACCTTCAAAATCACATTCACTCTCCTCATACCCCTCCCCCCTCCCCCTTCCTCCGGTTCATCAAAATCTTCAAAATCATAATCTTGAACCGGTGGAACCGTCCAAACCGAGCGCTTCCCTGATGGTGTCGGTTCGGACGGAACCGGGGAAAGAGACTGGACAATTTGAATAGCTTTAGCTATTTCCTCAGCGGTTGGAGAAAGAACTTTTGGCTCCACACTAGCTGACTTTCTAGCCCTTTTAGTTGGAAATGGCTCCTCAGAGCTGGCTCTTCGTTTGCCCGAGAAAGTATCGCCCTGGTCAGAGAGCACTCCCTCAGGTTCGGTTGGAACCGAACCGGGCTGGCCATCCGGGTCAGCGGACTTTTTGGCCTCCCTTTCCCTGAGCCTACCAACTCTCTTTTCCACGGTGGCAGCAGGAAAATTCTTACAAATCTGGCAGTCTGCATGGAGGTGGTCAAACCCCAGACAATATACACAGGTGGTGTATGGGTCAGCCTTAGCAAAGGCTTCCCCACAGAGGCCACAGTGCTGAAACCCAGTGGGTCCGGTTTTTCTTTTGGGTTTCTCAGACATAGTTCCAAGCCTAACCAAAACTTGCCCGTAATGGCAATTAGCCAACAAGACTCTCTTATCGGCTCCCAACCGTTCACGGTCGGAAAACGTAATAAAATTTGTTTTTTTTTAGAACCCATAAGAACCGGAACCGCACTCTAAAGGACTAGAAAGTTAATTTAAAACTAATCTGATCGGTTCAAACCGAACCGAAAAAAGCGTACAAGTTCCACACAGAAGAAAATAAAGTAAGCCTATCTATTACTTACAAAACCACAGACAGAGCTTGAACCGACCGATTGCGTTTAATTTCGGTAACAAACCGAGAATTACACTTTTAACCGACAAACGAACCGAGCAGCAGGAGAAATTCCTGAGCGACTGTTCAGTGAGGGCGGAGAAAAGAATCTGACAGTTTAAGTTTGAGCTACAACAGACAGAGTGTTCAACCGAGCTCGCACTCAAGGTTCCATGCCCTGCATGGAAAGTAAACTCTTTCACCTCCGGAGCAGTTCTAACCTGGGGTTATACTGCATATGTCATAATATAGCAAGACTTCATGTTGTTTGAACAACCTGAGATACACAGGACAGAAATATTTTGAGAGGGGAGAGAGGGCGGGTAGGCTGCTGGCCCAGAAACTTACAAAACAAACAGCAGATAAGATACGTGGAAAAAATAACCTCTTCAACTGCTCCAGCTCGTGATAATTCCCCCCCCCCCCGAGGAGATAGCGGAGGAGTTCAGAGTATTTTATGAAAGATTGTATAGAGCGGAAACGGGTCCCCAGCACTCAGAACAAGTTCAATTTTTTTTAAAAAGGTGAAACTCCCTACCCTTTCTAATTCCAAAAAAAAAAACACTCAAAACCCCCTTCACTAAAGGAAAAGTCCTGGCAGTAATTAAATACCTGTCCAAAGGAAAGCACCAGATCCAGACAAGTACACAACAGAGTTTTACAAAAGTTTCGGGAAGGAGCTTGTCCCTCTATTAACGAAGATCTGCAACTCTGCCCAAGAATACCTTGCCCTTCCAAACACTTGGAATGAGGCCCTCATTTCAACGATACCCAAGCCAAGGAAAGATCCTGCACTCTGTGCAAGTTACAGACCAATAGCACTGCTTAATCAAGATACAAACATTTGACTGTGTAGATCGGCATTATTTGAATGCGGTTTTGGGGTTTTTTGGCTTCGGAGACAAATTCAGGTCTTGGGTCAGAAACTTGTACGTGGATCCAGTAGCCTGGGTCAGAGTCAGTGGAGTGACCTCACCTACATTTGAAATTCAAAGGGGTACCAGGCAGGGATGCCCTCTCTTCCCCCTCCTTTTTGCCCTGAGCTTGGAACCATTGGCAGCTTTTATTAGACAGTGGGATGCATTCCAGGGCACTAAGAACTGAGGTAAAAGGTAAAAATGTCATTATATGCAGATGGCACTTTACTGTATATATCTGACCCAGTTCAAGCCCTTCCCCACATAATGACCATCTTGGAAGATTTTGGTAGGCTCTCTGGTTACAGAGTAAATGCAGACAAATCAGAACTATACCCAGTGGGCGCAGGAGGGGGGAGGGAAATACCGAGATTGGACACGTTTAGATGGAGTGCTTCTGGCTTTAGGTATTTAGGAATCTGGATTCCCAGAGACTTGGGACAGCTCTTTTCCAAAAACTATACGCGCCTACTGCAAGAAATAAGGGAAGATTGTAACAGGTGGAAGGAGATACCACTTTCTCTCTCAGGTAGAGTAGAAACCACCCATATGAATATTCTCCCCTGGCTTCTTTTTATATTTGGATCAGTGCTATCACAACCTCCAGGATCCTTTTGGAAAGATCTCTCAACTACTCTCTCTAGATTAATATGGGGAGGTCTTAGCCGAGGGTCACATGGAAAATAGTACAGACACCTAAAAACAGGGGGGATAGGGCTGCCAGATATATAGAAATATTTCTGGGCTGCACAGTTGCAGGCCATAGGTACCCTTTCTCAAGCAATGCACCCTAGTTGGGTAGAAATAGAAATGTCTACTTGGCCTCTGAAAAATGTATCAGATAGGTTATTTATAGATTTTCCAAGACTGAAATGATTGCAAACCTCTAACCCTTGGTCCAGCACGACTATCCAAATTTGGCAAGAAGCAAACAAAAAAACTGGGCCTGCCACTCTCTCTTGTCCCCTCCACTCCTATTTTGAGCTGCAAAGATTTCGCCCCACTTAGATGGGATATGACATTCTATCGGTGGAAAAGAAAGGGTTTGCGGACTTTGGGCCACTGCTTTTCAGGCTCTGTTCTTAAATCCTTTCAGCACTTAAAAGAATTTAATCTCAGTCAGCAAAACCATTTTAGGTACTTGCAACTGAGGTACTCTCTGGCATTAGCTGTGGGACTCCCCTGGGAGAGGGCAAATATATCAGAGAAACCCCTAAGAGATTCCATGATTGCCCTGGGATCAGGGTCACTGTATCAGAAAATAGTGTCTAGGTTAGTGCAAACCATAACCAACATCACTTTTGACCCCCTAACTGAAATAAAAGAGGTCTGGCATACAGAGTTTGAGATGATTCTCTCTGATAAAGATTGGGAAGGTGTTTGGGAAGGAATTAACTCCTCAACAGCATCTCTGTTTTGGAGAGAGTTCCGGTGGTGGAAGGTGGAAGTGAGGTTTTTTTTAGACCTCCCATGGTTACAAAGCACTATGGTAACTACCCTTCAGACCAATGCTGGCACCTCTGTCAATCATTAGGTTCCTATTTCCATGTTTTTTGGACATGTCCTGTGGTGGTGGGGGGTATTGGAGAAATATCTGAAAATAATTTGTGAATTGTTCGAGATCCCCTTAACAGAGGCCCCACAACATTGGCTCCTAGGCCTCCCACCACCCCCCTTAAAATCCACGGCACAAAAGTATCTCTTTGTGATACTAGTGGGGGCAGCTCTTAAAACAATTACTATAAACTGGCTCATACCGACCAAGCCTACAGTAGAGGTGAGGTATGATATTTGTAAGAAAATTCTTGATTTGGAATACTTGACGGCTAAAGTGAGGCTGGAGTTAGATAAATTTTGAGGGAGGTGGCTACCCTTCTTACGTTTTATGGCAACACAGGAAAAAATTGATAACATTGTACTACTAGCCAAATATGCCTGAAACTGAAGGAAAAGGTACTAAACGAGCTGGGCCTTAGAAAAATAGCTTGTAGATTACAATGTGGAAATACCCTATTTAATATGCTTAGTAAAATGAATTTAAAGGTCTATTGATCTTAGAGGTTTGACCTAGCATTTATGCCCTACTTCTTCCCTCCAAATCTCCATCTTCCTCCTCTTCCTCTGCTTCACACTCTGTTGTACCCCCTCTTTCTTTTCATTCCTCTCTCCTTTCCTTTTATTTTAAAGTCATTGTACATTGTATAAATCTCTGTATTAATTGTACCTGTAATTGTTAATTTGAAAAGAAAAGAACTCTCTTTTAATAAACTACTATTTTAAAAAAAAGAAGGGTCTGGTGTGAAAGGACCTGCCCCGGCCTCCCCTTGCATAAGGCCTGGTGGATAGAGAAGCTCTTTCTTTTGCAGAGCTGCTTCTATAAGGGGCCTTGTACTCGTCCATCTTCTTATGTAAGCAACCGTGGATTCCCCAAAAAGAGAATTACCTTCCAAGGGGAAATCCAGTGCCTCAGACTGAGTGTCCTGAGTAAGATTTGTGGCCCTAAGCCAAGCAAATCTCCACTGTGCCACCGTATTAGCCATCCATCTGGCTGCAGTATCATTTGTATCAGCAGCCATCTGGAACTGATACTTAGCTGCCTTTAACCCAAACCTGGCTGTTTCAGCCAGGTCATCTGACAAGGGCGAGGGGACTTTCTGGGCCATGGCCAAAACTGACTGCCACACTGATTTTTGGTACTGGGCAGCATAGGCCCGAAAATTGGCTTGGCGGATAGCCAGAGAGGCTGACAGGTACCTTTTTTTGGCCATGCTGTCAATTTTCCTAGAGTCCTTGTCTGCAGGATGGGAGGACAGAGGGACCCTAGCCTTGTCGCAGGCAGCTTGCTGCACAACCCCCTGGTGGTCAGGATGGGAGAAGAGGAAATCTGCTCCCTCCCTATCCATTTGATACTTTTTATTCATCCTCTTGTCAAGAGGAGGAATGGAGTTAGGTGTCTGAAGGAGTTTTAAAGCATCCTTTTGAAAAATTTGTTTACAGGGAGGAGGAGAGTTTGTGTGGGGGTCAACCCCATCATCTCCATGTATTCTACCTCTTCTTCATTCTCAGTGTGTTCAGCAGTGGTGATGTCCAGTGTATCAGCCATCTTCTGAACAAATGTAAAATGAAAGAAGTAGTCATCAGAAGCCCTTGGGGGAGAACCAAAGTCCTGCTCAGGGGACATCTCAGGTTCTATAGGTTCTTCATCGTCCTCCTTAAAATCACCATAGTCTTCTTCTTCAGGGAAAGAACATTTTTCAGTACTGCCAGCCTGGGGACCCGGAGAAGGGGCAGGAGGGTGTTAAGGAGGAATAATGGTTTGCAAGGCCTGGATAATTTTGAAAGCCTGGGCTATCTCCTGAGCTGAAGGCAAAGTCAGGCCAGACACAGAAGTTCCGGTTTGGAAGGTGGGGGTTCGGTGTTCTTTAATATTTTGGTCTTTTTTGAGGGAACCAGAGAGTCAGACGGTTCACTGATCCTCTCTGTGCCCTTTTCACCCATCTCAGGGGCAGAGGCAACTACAGACGTGGTTTTAACCACAGTAATAGAGGGTATCGGCCGGTCAGAGCCAGAGGGACACTTAGGTTGAGGAAGCTTCTTTTTAAGCCTTTCAAGGTGTTTTTCAATTGTTTTTTTCTGGGAATGTCTTACAAATATCACATTCATCATTTAAACAGTCGTAACCAAGACAGGCCACGCACAAACTGTGCTTGTCTGCTTTTGCAAACACTTCCCCACACTGTACACAGTTTTTGAAAGCGGGCTCACCGGTTCTCTTTTTAGGTTTCTCAGACATAATGTCCAAAAAGGAGAAAAAATAGCAACCGCTAAATAAAAATCCATTTTTTTTTTTAAAATAAAGCAAGCGGTTGCAGTCGGTTCTGGTACCGAGGGAACCAAATCGACAGGAAAAAAGGAACCGGTATTAGCGGTTTGGTAACCGAAGTTATTGGTTACAAAATAATGATTTAAAACAATTTAAATTTGAAAACTAAGAGTTTTTTTAATCAGAAAACCCCGACTAACAACAACACTAACCCGGTTCCCCCACAGTTACACCGAACCGAGAGTAACTGGGAAAAACAACTAAAGATTTAATAACAAAATACAATTAGTAGAAGGCAGCAAATGAAAACAAAATATACTTAAATTAATATATTTGAAGTTTTCTTCACACAGGAGAAAGTTAGATGAACGGTACTCCAAGCGACCAGACTTTTCAGGTGGAGAGAAAAATCTGAGGAGGTTTAGAACACTGGCAGTTAGTAAAGGCAGCGTTTGAAATGTTCTCACGTGCAAAGAATTCCATCATTTGCATGTGTTCTATTCTCTCCGGGCAGTCCTACCTAGAAGGCTTACTGCAGAAAGTTATGAATACCTGAGTATTACTGGGGTTAGAAAGGCAGTTTTCCAGGTCATAAATTTTAGATCACATGTGACTAGAGGCTCTAAGGGTTTACGAGTGAGCATGTTTAGCACGAGGTTAATATCCCAGGGGGCAACTGGCTTCTTAACTGGGGGCCTTGTATGTAGAATGCCCTTGAGGAATCTCTTGGACAGAGGCAGTTGAGTCAGGGTCATGTTCTGGACTGGTACATGATAGGCAGAGACTGCACAGAGATGTACCGTTACAGAATTGTATTGGAAGCCTCATGTCTGAAAGGTCTAGCAAGTACTCTAACACTTTGTCAGGGGGACACCAGAATGGGTCCATGGAGATCTCAGCACACCATTCTGAGAAATATTTCCGTTTGGCTGTATAAGTTTTTCTAGTGGAAGGCTTAAGTGCAGCCAGGAGGATCTCTGAGATTCTCCGAGACACCTTAAACCTGCCCACTTCTATCTCTTCAGGAGCTAGGCGTGGAGATGAAGGGAGCACAGGCTGGGATGGACCAGGGATTCCTATGTCAGAAGGTATGCCCGTAGAGGCAGCTGCCTCGGAAGGGCCATTGACAACTTGTTGATTAAGGGAAATCAAATCTGTGGAGGCCAGTATGGTGCAATGAGAATCATTCTGCCCCTGTGTGCCTCCAGTCTGAGCAACACCCTCTAAACTAATGGAAGAGGAGGAAATGTGTACAGAAAGCGATTTGTCCACCGCATCCTGAATGCATCCCGACAGAAAACGCCAGGTTCTGGATTTCTGGAGCAGAATAGAGGCAATTTTTACATTGAGTGGAGATGCAAAAAGGTCCAGGTCTGGAGTACCCTGCTCGAAGAGCGACTGCATGATGTCTGGTGCTAACGATTACTCATGAGGATTGGCTTCCATCCTGCTGAGTTGGTCCACCAGATTGTTCTGAGTCCCTGGCAGGTAAACTGCTTGAATAAGAGCACTGTGGTCGAGGCACCACTCTCATACTCTCATGGCTTCTCTGCAGGGAGGGTAGGAGTGTGCTCCCCCTTGTTTGTTGATGTGATACATCACTGCTTTGTTGTCAGTCTTGAGAAGGATTACCTTGTGACTAAAAACATCCTGAAAGGCTTGGAGGCCGTAAAAGACTGCTCTCGTCTCTGGAACGTTGATATGGAGGTGAGACTTGGTCTGTGTCCAAACTCCCAGAGTGTGATGGCCCTGACAGTGAGCTCCCCACCAGAGGAGAGACTCATCCGTGGTGACGGCTGTCTGAGATTCTGGCGGAGCAAAGGGAAGGCTTTGAAGAAGGCTGCCCTCTTGCATCCACCATGCAAGTGACCGATGCAGGGATTCCATCACTTTGATGGGGTAGGACTGAGGATGCGCTGCTGGGGACTACTGTGTGCTGAGCACCCACTGAGTGGTCCTCATGTACAGTCGAGTCAGAAGCGCCATGAAGATGGAAGAGGCCATGAGGCCTAACATCCATTGCAAGGAGTGAGCCCAGATGGTGTTGTTCTCCCTGATGAAGTGTACCATCTAAAGGATGTTGTTACTCCTGTCCTCTGGGAGAAAAGCCCTCGCTTTTGTGGTGTCTAGGAGTGCCCCTATGAAGACAAACTGCTGCGAGGGTTGAAGCTGTGACTTTTCCAGGTTCAGCAGCAACCCATGGAGGTCAGGAACTGGGATGCTATAGATACTGTTTTCTCTATTCCCTGTCTTGAGAGGCATGCTAATAGCCAGTCATCTAGGTAGGGAAAGACCTGAATCTTGAGCTAGGCAGAGAAAGACCTGAATTTTGAGCTTTCAAAGATGCGCTGTGAGTTTCACATAGCACTTTGTAAAGACTCGAGCCACCGAGGACAGCCCAAAGGGAAGGACTCTGATTTGGTACTGCTGACTCAGAGCTCACAAAGCAAATGAATTTGTAGTGGTTTGGGTGCACTGGAATAAGCTGGTAGGCATCTTGCATGTCCAGGGATGCCAGCCAGTCGTGTTGTTTGAGAAGTGGTAGACGTGTCCCCAGGGAAGCCATCTTGAACTTTTTGTGGTACAAGAACTTGTTCAGCTTTCTGAGATCTAGAATGGGACGCATGCCGCCTGTCTTTTTCGGAACCAGAAAGTAATGGGAGTAGAAAATGAAAATTACGTATTCACTGTAATTCTTGATCTTCTGGACAAGTCTTCACCATTCATTCATACTGCTGGGTTCAAGCTGGAGGCGCTAGGACTGTGTGGGAGCCAAAACTCTTCAGAAGGGCCTGCGGCGAGACAGGACTGTGCATACGTGTAAGTGCGAGGCTGGCTCATGCCTGTGTAGGCTATCTTGGCATTGACCCTCCAGCTGCCTCACTATCGTTTTTTTACCAAGGAGGTGCAGCATAAAATAAGTTAAGAAACACCTAACCTAACAAGGACATAAGACAGCCCAATCGACCCATATAGGAAGGGTCAATTTGAAACCATGTCTTCACAGCCTTAACAGACTGAGGCAGTGAAGACCAGGAACAGATCGAGTGAGCTCGGGAGATAGTGGGTAGGCGTTTGAATGAATGGTGAAGACTTATCCACAAAGATCAAGAATTATGGTGACTAGGTAATTTTCATATCTTCCTGGACTTAAAGTCTTCACCACTCATTTATACTGCTGGGTGAGTACCAAGCTAAAAACCAATCCCCCGAGCAGGGTGGTAGGAGATGGAGCTCACTCAGGACAGAAGTCCATTAAGGATTGTCCTGTCAAAGGAAGCATGCTGTCTGGCGTGGACATCCAGAGTGCAGTGCTTCACAAAAGTGTACACAGAGTTCTATGTGGCCACTCTGCAGATATCATCAATGGGAAGAGAGCGGATCTCTGCCAGAGACTCGACTGCAGCTCTAGTGGAATGGGCATGCACCTGGCACTCCAACTTGACCTGTGCCATGGAGTAACAATGGCGAAGGCATGCCACTATCCAAGTATTTGATGGATACTGGCTGACATAGCTGGGCCATGCTGAAGGACACAAAGAGCTTCTTGGCTTGACGGGTGTCCCTGGTTCTACTGATACAGAACCATAGGGCTCTTTTAACATCCAGTGAATGAAGGGTACACTCTCCTTCATTTTGGAAGTTAGCAAAATAAGTAGGCAGAACCAGAGGCTGGCTGAGGTGGAAATCTGAGATCACTTTTGGTAGGAACTTAAGATGATTACAGAGGACCACCTTGTCTTTGTAAAAGACTGTGTATGGAGGGTCTGTAACTAAAGCATGTATTTCAGAGACCCTATGAGCAGAAGTGATAGCCACCAGGAAGGCAGTTTTCCAAGTCAGAAACTTTAGATCACATGTGACTAGAGGATCAAAGGGTTAACGAGTGAGCATGTCTAGTACGAGGTTAATGTCCCAAGAAGCAACTGGCTTTTTAACTGGGGCTTCATATGAAGGATACCTTTAAGGAATCTTTTTGACAGTGGCAACTGAGCCAAGGTCATGTTTTGGACTGGCTCATGATAGGCAAAAAGCGCACAGAGGTGCACCTTTATACAAGAGTATTGCAGCCCTGCATCTGAAAGGTGTAGTAGGTACTCCAGTACTTTTTCTGGAGGGCACTGGAATGGAACTAAGAAGATCTTAGCACACCATTCCAAGAAATGCTTCCATTTACAGTAGCTGTGTAAATCTTCCTGATGGAAAGTTTACAAGCTGCCAGAAGGATCTGTGAGATTCTCTGAGACACTTGAAACCTGCTGACTTCTATTTCCTCAGGAGCTAGGCGTGGATAAGAAGGGAGCGCAGGCTGAGGTGTACCAGTGGTCCTTGTGTCAGGAGGTCTGTTAGAAGAGGCAACTGTTTTGGGCGGGGGGACCTCAGACAACTTGCTGATCAAGGGAAACCAGATCTGTCAAGGCCAATATGGTGCAATGAGAATCATTTTACCCCATGTGTTTCCAGTCTGAGCAGCTCCCTCTAAATTAGTGGAAGAGGAGAAAATGTGTATGGAAAACATCTTGCCCACTGCAGCCTGACTGCATCCTGACAGAAAATGCCAGGTTCTGGATTTCTGGAGCAGAATAGAGGCAGTTTTACGCTGAGCGGGGACACAAAAAGGTCCAGGTCTGGATTGTCCCTCTTGTCAAAGATTGACTGCACTATGTCTGGTGCAAGAAACCATTCATGAAGATCTGCTTCCGTACTGCTGAGATGGTCTGCCACATTGTTTTGGACTCCTGGTAGACAAACTGTCTGAATCAGGACATTGTGGTCGAGGCACCACTCCCATACCCTCATGGCTTCTCTGCATAGTGGGTAGTAGTGTGCTCCACCCTGTTTGTTGATGTAATACATCACAGACTTGTTGTCCACCTGAAGAAGAATCACTTTGTGACTGACAACTTTTTCTAGGACACGGAGGGCACACAGGACTGCTCTCATTTCCAGAACACTGATGTGGAGATAAGACTCTTCTGGGTCCACACTCCCTGAGTCCTGGCAGTGATTCCCCCAGCCATGAAGAGATGCATCTGTAGTGATGGTGATCTGGGATTCCGGCAGGGCAAAGGGCAGACCTTGAAGAAGGTTGTCCTCTTGTATCCAACATGCAAGTGATTGACGCAGGGGCTCTGTCACTTTGATGGGATAAGACAGAGGAAGTGTAGCTGCGGACCATTGCATGCTCAGCATCCACTGAGTGGTCCTCAAGTGCAGATAAGCTAGAGGAATCGTGAAAATGGATGACGCTATCAGGCTGCATGGAGTGAGCACTTACAGGGCTGTTTTCTCTGATGAAGCGACCATCTAGAGAATGTTGTTCCGCCTGTCCTCTGGAAGAAAAGCTCTCACTTTTGAAGTATCCAAGAGGGCTCCTATGAAGAGGAGCTGCTGAGACGGTTGGAGCTGTGACTTCTCTAGATTTAGCAGTATCCCTATGGAAGTGAGGTACTGAGAGGCTGTGGAAACAGCTTTCTGTGTCTGCTGCCTTGATGGACTTGCCAAAAGCCAGTCATCTAGTTAGGGGAAAACATGAATGCCGAGCTTTTGAAGGTGTGCAGCAAGGACTGCAAAGCACCTGGTAAAGACTCACGGCGCCAAGGAAAGGCCAAAGGGCAGGACTCTGAATTGGTAGTGTTGGCCCAAGGCCACAAAGTGAAGGTACTTGTGGTGACCTGAGTGTACTAACATGTGTTGGTAGGCGTCCTGCACGTCCAGGGATGCCAGCCAGTTGTGTTGTTGGAGTAGCAGCATCCCTAGGAGATCATCTTCAACTTCTCCTTGAACTTGTTTAACTTTCTGAGGTCAAGAATGGGGTGCATGCTGCCTGTCTTCTTTGGAACCAGAAAGTAATGAGAGTAGAAATCTGTATTCCTCTCTGCTCAGGGAACTACTTCTACTGCCCTGTTTTTGAAAAGGCCCTGTAACTCGGAAGTGAGAAGGTCTGAGAGATTGGCAGACTGTGCTGTCGCTTGGGTGGAAGATCCAGGGGAATCTCAGCAAAATTCAGAGAGTAACCCTCCTGAACAATTCCGAGGACCCACTTGTCCATGGTGATAGACTTCCACTGGTTGTAAAACTGAGTCAGATGACCTCCCACTGCCGTGGAAATGTCCACCTCAGGCAGTTGAGGTGAGATCGAGTCCAGACTTTCAGAGGATGCCACTGGGAGCTTTTGGGCCCTGAGCCTTGTGCTGCGTTTTCTTTTGCGACTGAGGAGGCTGGTTCCTGTTAGGGGCTCCTCAGTCTCTTCTTCAAAAGGGCTGCCTGTTACGAAAAAAATGAAAATTACGTACCTACTGTAATTTTTGATCTTCCCTTGTATCTTCACCATTCATTACTGCGGGGTGTAAGCCGGAGGCACGCACCTGCTTGGGAGCTTTTTTTTCTTGTGGGAGGACTTGGCGCCACCCTCGAGGCCGATGGTACCATGCATCCACGGTCCTATCTCAGTGCCGGCCCTCAAGAAGATTTTTGGCTCCAGCCGGGTCCTAGTACCTCTAGCTTTAGCCCAGCAGCATGCATGAATGGTGAAGAGTTTAAGTCCAGGAAGAGCCTGTGTTTCATGCTGCCCAGGGAACTACTTCCACTGCCCTGTTTTTGAGAAGGTGTACTATCTCCAAGGTGAGAAGGTCTGACTGAGCGGCTCACAGAGCGTGCTGACACTTAGGCGGAAAGTCTGGGGGAATCTCTGAAAAGTTGGACAAGTACCCCTCTCGAACAGTCCTGAGGACCCATTTATCTGTGGTGATAGACTTCCACTGACTGTAGAACTGGGTCAGATGCTCTGCCGCTGAGGAAAGGTCTACCTCAGGCAGTTGAGGCGGAACCGGGGCTGGGTTCTCAGATAGTGGCATTGGGCACTTTCGGCCCCTGTGCCTTCTGCTAGGTTTTCTTTTGTGGCTGAGAAGACTGGTGCTTGTTCAGAGCTCCTCTGCCCTGGCTGTCTTGATGGCAGTCCTAGTTTTCTGAGAGGCCTCCAGGGCTTGTTCCACCTGTTGTCTAAACAGATAGGTACCATTAAAGGGGACATTCATGACCTACAGCTGCGCATCCAAGGAAAAGCTGGATGTCCAGAACCAGGAATGTCTTCTAATACAGATTCCAGCACCGGCTGCTCTGGAAGCTGCATCAAATGCATCCATAGACGCTTTCAACTGATGGCTATTGCATTCTACTCCATGGGTGACAGTCTGAAGAATCTTAAGTTTGGAGTCAGACTCCAGTAGACTCTCCACAAGAGACTTAAGCGAGGTCCAGAGAACAGAGTCATACTGGGAGAAGTGTCCTTGATAGCTGGCTATATGTATGCCAAGAGTAGCAGCTGCGAAAGCCCTTTTTTCCCCATAGTATCGATCTTGCGAGATTCCTTATTGATAGGATGTGCTGTTACTTCTTGCGGTAAAACAGCTTTGTAGGTCTCTGCAAGAATAACCAGTGCATCTGCAACTGGTTGTGAAACTACAATAGGTCTCTCTTTAGGAAGGATATATTTCCAATCTATGGACTTGAAAAGAGAAGGAATAGAGGCAGGCCTACCCCACACAGCTTCAGACAGAGTTTCGAAGGTTGGGGGGGACAGGAGGCATAAGGTTCACCAGAATATTATGAACACGAAGCCACTCAAGATGCATGAGCTTTCCTGGATCTAAAGAAGAGGGCTGCAGAGTCAGGGTTACCTGCATATTCCTAAGCAAGGACTGAAAAGAAAGGTCCTCTTAAGGGACAGGAGTAAGACCTGTTGGCTTACTGTCCAGGCTGTAGAAGGAATCTTCATCCCCCTCTTCAGAAATTTTGAGGTCAGGGTCAGACTCATCCTGCTTCATATCTCCCTTGGGGGGGGGGGGAGAGGTATGGAACCCAAAAGGCCGAGGCCAGGCCTGGGAAGAGGAAAAACAGGTGACATCAGAATCGGCACCGTGCTGACCCAAGAGGAGCTGACGCGGGATGCGTCGCGGACCAAGAAGAAGTTTTCGCTGGAGATGGCACTGCCCAAACACCCAACCCAGACCTAGAAAAGGAAGAAAGGGCAGGAGATGGTACCTGTGCTGGTCCCTGCAAGGAAACAGAAACAGGGAGGTTGGCATATGGAACTGGTGTCGGCAGCAAAGTCACTGGCAAGGGAAGGGATTCTGGTGCCGGAGCCAAACGCTCTACCTTGTCTGAAGGTCCCAACCATGGCTCCAAGGAACCTAGGCCTGAAGGCCCCGGTACCACATCTGCAGGAAGGGACAAACAGGCCAGACGCTGTACCCACTGCTCCATAAGAGCAGCCAAGTGGTGAAACTGCCCACCGGAAACCACACAGGAGGACAGAGAAGGGCTCTGGTGCTGAGATTCTGAGCTAGTGCGGGCAGAGGCCATTGGGGAACTGGACATAGCCGAAGAAGGCCTCTTTACTCATAGATGCCGAAATCCACTTGACTGATACATCAGAGGGCGACCTCGAGCTCTATTATTTCTTCCCCTTCGGACGTGAAGAGGAAGAACTTGAGGCAGAGTGGTGTCTGGTCCCCGACCTGGATCAGGCCTGCTTCTTTCTGTGTTTTCGGGAGGACTGTCTTCCCTCCCGAACACAGGACTGCCCGTGGTCAGAACCCTCCCCCCCTGGAGAGGGCAGTGGACTGGACACAGCCAAGCTGCCAGAGCTGCCTTCTAAGGGAGGCTCCCTACCGTTACCGTCTATGGCCAACTCCTTCGATTAGTAGGGCTGTCGAAGAGAAATAATAACACTTTTTTTCCCTACAGAAAATAAACTAATACTGAAGAAAACTGAATGCTGTTGTCATACAGACGTGAAGATCTGACTCTTGGCGGGCGAGTGATGTTGTCACTAAAGCGCATTCAATGACAGGGAAAAAAGGAACTGAGGCGGTTGGACGGTTGACCAAGATAGCCTTCATGGCGTGAGTCAGCCTTGCTGTGCCGCGCATGTGTGTTCCATCCTCAGTGCTGTCCCTTCTGAAGATTTTTGGCTCCTGCAGGGTCCCAGCACCTCTGGCCTGAACCCAGCAATATGAATAAATGGTGAAGACTTAAGTCCAGGAAGATTGAACATTCTAATGAGGAACTGCTCACCTTTTTTTTTTTTTGCCTACCTATATAATTACAAGTGGAGCAGGTAAACTATAGAGGGATGTCCGGACAGACTTACAATTAGAATTTTATAACAAAACAATGAACATCCCAGTGCTGGCATACTGGACAATATTCTCCTACAGGAGCAAGGTTCCTGGGTGGGCCACACTGACAATGCAGGAGGTACGTATGAAGAAATTTCTTCTTTTTGTAGCTCTCCATATTTTCAATGAGATTCAGAACTGATGGGTTCTAAGAAGCAGTACCCAAGAAAAAATAGGTGAGGAGAATATTGTCCCATATGTCAACCACGTACAGGAGGGCATTTACCTGCTAACTGCTGCCTGTAAACCTCTGTGACCAAAGGCCGCATCAGCAGAACTTTGAACATCCAATCTGTAGTGCTTGGTTAATGTGTTGATGGAGGACCACGCAGCTGCCTTAAATAGTTCTAAGACAGATGCCTCACCTTTCTCCACCCAGGAGGTGGCCATAGCCCTAGTGGAGTGAGCCCTGATGAGAGCTGGAGGTCTCTTCTTTTCTGTAAGATAAGCCTTGGCAATGCATGCCCTTACCCACCTAGCCAGGGTGGCCTTGGAGGCTTTTTGTCCCTTTTCTGCTGCTCTGAAAAGAATGAACAACCTATCTGATTTCCGAAACTCAACAATCCATCTAAGGTATGTCCAAATGGCTCGTCAAAATCTAACTTGTGCAACTCCTTCTCCTTTGGGTGAGGAGGTTGAGGACAGACAGATGAGAAAAAGATTTCCTGGTTCACATGGAAGGCCGTGGGGACCTTCAGAATGAAAGATGGAACTGTTCTGAGTACCACCTTGTCCTTATTCATGACGAGGTAAGGTTCTTTGTGGGACAAAGCCTGGAGCTCACCAATCCTCCTGGCTGAGCACACAGCAAACTAAAACACACACCCTGTAAGACAGCACGTCCAACAGCACCAATGAAAGCGGTTCAAAAGGATCCTTACAAAGAGCATTCAGAACCAGATTCAGATCCCATGAAGGAACAGGGGATCGGAACAGAGCTCAATTCCTACTGACAGCCCACAGAAAATGAATAACCTTGCAGTTAGCCCTTAAGGACAATCCTAAGGAGGCTCTATGGGCCAACACCTGACCTCTCAAGGTGCTCAGGGTCAAACCTTTCTCCACTCCTTCCTGCAGAAAATCCAAAATCTGCAGAACCATGGCTTTGGAAGGAAGGATATCTCTTCCTCTGGCCCAGGCCGAAAAGGTGGACCGTATGCTAGCTGATGTGGAACTTTTTCTGGCAGCCATCAGGGTGTCCACTACCTTCTTAGAGAAACCCTGTTTTAGGAGTCTCCTCTTTTCAGCAGCCATGCTGCAAGCATCATCGCTCCCAGATTTGGATGCAGAATGGAACCTTGGGAGAAAAGGTTCCCTCGCACCTGAAGGTGAAACACTGCATGTTGAGCTAGGTTCACTAAGTCTCAGAACCATGGCCTTCTGGGCCACTCCAGAGCTATCAGAAGAAAGCTTCCTCGAGTGCCTTATTTTGCAAATAACCTTGTGGAGGAGCAACAGAGGAGGGAAGACATACGTTCTGCTGAAATTTTATGCTTGTGACAAGGTGTCCACTGCCTCCGCCTGTGAACGCTGGTAGCAGCTGAAGAACCATTGTACTTAAACATTCTGGCTGGAGGCGAACAAGCTGATCTGTGGATGACCAAATCTATGACACAGAAGGTTGAACATCTCCAAGTTCAACATCTACTCCCCTGAAAGGACATTCATGCGGCTTAGCCAATCGGCCTGAATGTTCAACTCCCCCACTAAGTGAACTACTGACAGAGAGAGAAGGTTCTCCTTTGCCCACAGCAGGAGATCGGTGGCTTCTTTTAGCACCTCTGCTCTTTGTGCCCCCTTGATTGTTTATGTACGCCACTGTGACAGCATTGTCTGGCCTTATTTTCACAGCTTTTGACTACACTCGACTTTGAAAATGATGGAGAGCAAGACGCACAGCCCTCATTTCCAGAATGTGTAGGTGCTGTTCCTGAGCTGACCAAGTCCCCGGAATGGGAATGCGGTCCAGCGCTGCCCCACAACCCAACAGGCTGGCATTAGTTGTCAGAACCAACTCTGGGGGGACTTCCAAGGGAGACCCTTTGGTCAGATTGTCCAAACTCACCCACCAACTCAGAGACTGCTGTAGGAGGGGTGAAACTGGAATTCTGGCCTGACGGTCCTCTAAGGTCGGATTCTAGGCCAACAGCGACTAAATCTGTAGGGTCCACAGTGAAGGCCAGCCCACAGGACCAGTTCTATCATCGCCATTATGAGGCCCAGAATCCGCAGAAGGCCGTGAGCCAAGCCAACAATTGGCTCCTCAGCCACAGAACCTCTCTCAACAGGGTCTCCTTCCTGGCTGCCAAGAGGAAGACTCTTCCCCTTGTACATCTTCAACACCGTTTCCAGGTTCTCCAGGGTCTGTGATGGCTTGAGAGAGCTTTTCTCCTGATTCACCACCCAGCCATGGTACTCAAAAACCTCCAGAGTCTTGGTCACTGACTTCCTCGCTAATGGCGCAGACAGCACTCAATGAGCAAATTGCTTAGACAGACATGATGTCCCTCCTGCCAGAGTTGAGCCACCAGGACTATGAGCACCTTCCAGAAAACTCTGGGGGCTGTTGCTAGTCCAAACGGGAGAGCACTATACTGGAAATAATGTCCCAGGATCGTGAACCTGAGGAACCTCTGATGAGACTAACAGATGGGACTGTGGAGATACGCATCCTTCAGATCTACGGATGGTAGATCATCCCCCGCCTGGACAGCCCAGATGATTGAATGTAAGGACTCCATCTTGAAGGCTGTGTGGCAAACAAACTTGTTTAGGTGTTTCAGATCCAGAACAGACCTGCAACCCCCCCCCCGTTGGGAACCACGAAAGAAATCAAGTAGAATCCCTGGCCTTGCTTGCTGGGAGATACCGGAACAATCACCCCCGATCTGTATGAGGTGGTCCATTATCTGCAACACTGCCTGCCTCTTCATAGGGTCCTCTGGTGCTGGGGATGGCAGAAAATGACCCTTTGAGGGAATGGTTGAGAACTCTATTGCATAACCCAAAGCCAGAATTTCCAAAACCCAAACATCCAATGTTATCTGAGCCCATCGTGTGTAAAAACTGTGCGTCTTCCACCAAGGGAAGGAATGCAGAGATGGG
The DNA here is from genome assembly GCA_016271365.2 of Neoceratodus forsteri. NCBI lineage: Eukaryota > Metazoa > Chordata > Ceratodontiformes > Ceratodontidae > Neoceratodus > Neoceratodus forsteri. Next base: position 983,722,534 of record CM057455.1, read on the forward strand.
CCCACGTACCCTCATTGTGAGGTGCCCACTTTTCGCCTCAGACCTCCGTTGTGTCTTCGGGCAAGGGCCCCTTTGCTACTATTGTTCTTGAACCCTGAATAGGATCCTTTACTCTTCTGGCTCCCGAAGTTCCGAAAGGGAAGAAAACCCCCTCGATACTGCCTCTGTCGGCCACCTTCTTGAGCTTCTGGAGTTGAACTGGCCTTCTGTTGTTGTTCTGACAATGGAAGGTGACCCTTTTTATCCAGGGCATCCTTCAAAATAACATCCAGGCAAGAACCAAATAACAAGCCTCCCTTGAAGGCTAAATTAAACAGCGTGGTCTTCGAAGACTGATAAGCGATCCAATGCCAAAGCCACACGTCTAGCATAGCGGACACAATGTGATAAGCAAAGTGAGTCGACATGCGTAAATTCACCACCGTGGCATCCCCTAAGAAAGTGGAGGCCATGGACACCAACTGCCCCCCTCTGAATTCGGGGGGAACAAAGCTGCCAAGGGGCATAACCCACAAGTTTAAGGCTCTGGCAACAATAAATGTGGAACCTCTGTAAAAGAGCCAAGGCTCACAGGTATTTGTAATCCTAGACTTGATAAATAAATAAAATAAAATAAATAAATGAGGTGTAGGAGGTGCAGAAGATTTGTGCTGCTGGAGGCGAAAGGCTCTTCTGCACAAAGCATCCACTTGTTTGTGGTGCGAATCTGCTAAGGACCCTTCAATAGGGCTAGTACTGTGTCCAACAGAATTATGTACAGCCTTATCCGCCAGAGGAGGGGGTTTCCCACTTGCGGATATTTTCTTCCAAAAAAGGGAAACACCACACTTTAGGCCTCGGCAGATATTTTCTTTGGTCCGCACCTGCCCATTCTTGTTCAATAATCTGGTCACAGCGAATAAAATTCGGAAAACACTTGGGAACAGAGGAGGATGTGCCCGTATAGGATTTATATCTAATGCCTCCAAGGATTGCACCTCCTTCAGCTACAACGTCCTACAAGTCTCACTTATCAGACAGGACAAAAATTTTGCATCAAACAGGGAAGGGATAGGAATCCTCCTCTTTGGCTCTGTCCACTCCCCTTCCTACTCCACCTCAGAGGGTTTGTCCTCATTATTATCATCAAGTAACTTCTTTGGGTGAGGATTATCCTCAAGATCCCAGATACCCTTATCCTGACCCTCTGTATGGTCAGGGTCAGAGTTTACCTGAAGTTCTACATTAGCAGCCTTGTCCTGGTGCACCTGGATGTGTCCATGTGGGCACCCACTGACCTGAGGGGCCCAGACTGGGGACGGGTATGTCTGATGTGATGTCCTGCGGAACATCAGGGCCCAAAAGCTCTCCTATGAGCAACAAAAAAGAACTATGCAATTCTGTTTTGCCACTGCCAGCTGGTACACCAGGTGCACCCCCCGACTCGGAGTGTTGATTGGGGGTACCGTAAGAGACATATTAGTTTGTGTATCACAATGGGGACAATATGAATCTAGAGAACAAGGTCGCATTACCCTTTTGCAGGTCTTGCATCATTTTTAAACTAGAGGTCTCTGATAAGACATTGTGCCAAAAGTAGTCCACAGATGTCTAAAACAACAAAAAATTAAGTTGATTAATGGTTAAAAAGGACAACTGCCACGATGCCAAGCAGCCAGAATTAGGTTCACCAATACTGGCTACAAAAAGGACTACTGCCTGACCCTCCTCAGTATCCTCAGGGTATGCTGTGTCCAGGGGTTAGTGGAAAGTGGGGAGGCCGGGGCCAGCGGGATTGAACAGGCCAAGGAATGTAGAGAGAGACCTCTATAGTGTCTTGTTTCTCCATTTCCAACCAGCCCGTGGAGCCTCGGCCAGTTATCCAAGCCTGGACCACATGGAGCCGACAGGCCAGGTAGTACGAATGAAGATCAGGCAGCCCCAGACCCCCATCTCGTGAGAGGGACAGTATTTGCCTGGTGATCCGTGGGCTATGACCGCTCCACCATATGAATCTAGCCAAACCTACTGTTACTCCACGCCAAAATGTCGGGGAGACCAGTATTGGGAGATTGGCAAATAGAAACAAGAAGTGGGGTAAAAGGTTCATTCTAATAGAGTCAATCCTCCCTGCGACTGACAGCGGCAGCAGGGACCATCTAGCTAAGTGTTGTTGTGCTAAGTGTTGTTGTGCTACCCCCAACAATTTGTTATAATTAATTTCAAATAGTTTGGAGGTATCTACATTTACCTGTATACCCAAATACCAGATCTGGTTGCATTTAGCCCAGGGAAATGGGAATTCAGTGCGAAAACCCCTTGGAACTGTCCCACTCAGTTTAATAGCCTCTGATTTTGCACAGTTTAACTTGTACCCAGACAGTTCCCCAAACCTCTCTAGTACAGATAAAAGGTGGGGAACAGATCTCTCTGGGCTGCCCAGAAAGAAAAGGGAATCATCTGTATAAAGGGCAATCATCTGCTCCCTCCCAGCTACTGTCACCCCAATTACCCGTGGATCCTGGTGGACAGCCACGGCCAGGCGCTCTAAATAAATTGCAAAAAGTATGGGGGAGAGAGGGCAACCCTGCCTCATTCCCCTGGATAGAATAAAACTTCTGGAGTTCACCCCATTTACCCTTACTTGGGCCTGTGGGAGGGTGTACAGGCTACTAAGTATCTCTAAGAATTTGGGGCCAAATTGCATTTTCTCCATGGTCAATTTAAGAAATTGCCAATTTACCCTGTCGAAAGCCTTTTCGGCATCTATGGAGATGGCAATTTGAAATTCTGATGTATGTTTTGGGGAAATAATTATTTTGAGAAGTCTCCTTATGTTATCCGAGAGATACCTCCCAGCCACAAAACTGGTTTGATCCGGGTAGATGAGCAACCCTATAACCTGTTGCAGTCTGTCCGTCAGGATACCCATGAATATTTTCATATCCACATTCAGGAGTGAGATGGGCCAGTAGGAGGAGCAGGGCTGAGGGACCTTACCTTCTTTGGGTAGTACCACCATTTGCACCTGTCGCCAGGACATTGGGATCCCCCCCCCCCCCCGAATGTGATGAAAACACTGCAACATTCTAGGTAGCAAATCCTTCCTAAAGGACTTATAAAACTCCGATGGCAGGCCGTCCAATCCAGGGACTTCCTGACTTAATCTGAGCAATTTTTTTTTAAATTCTTGAGTAGAAATATTTCTGTCCAACACGGCCCTATGGTGAGCTGTGAGATATGGAAGTCTAATGCCATTTAAGAAGGCTGCTACTTTGGTTTCATATTGCGGGATCGCCTCATGCTTATATAAGTCTGTGTAAAAATCTGCAAAACAGGGAAATATTCAGAGGGTCTGAGACTACCCTATCCCCATTCCTATGGTTGCGAATTTGAAGGACCACCCTAGAGAAGACTGCTTCTTTAAGGCCAGAGCCAGGAGATGACCTGCCCTGTTGCCTTCCACAAAGAATTTTTGGGTTGTTCGCCTTAACATACCCTCAGTCTGGTTAGCCAATAGTGATTCAAGTCTTTTTTTCTTCACTTGTCCTCTGGGTGCAGACTAAGTTTCTATCTGAAGTCAGCCTCTTTCAGCTCCCCCTCTAGTTGCCTCTGTAGCTGTAAGTTAGCCCTTTTTGGAAGGAACTGCACTTAATGAAAATGTCCCGCAATACAGCCTTCAGTGCATCCCACTGAACTGAGGGGGAGGTGTCCGAGGATGGATTCAGGTCAAAAAATTCCTGTATAGAGTCAGAAACCCTCTGTGTGACTGAAGATTGGTTTATGAGCCCTATATTTAGGTGCCAAGTACCATTTCTCGCACTAGGGGAAATTATTAGGGTCAAGAACACTGGAACGTGGTCTGACCACGTCATAGGGAGAACCTCACAGGTACCTATCATACTGCACCACTTTCTGGGGATCAGCAACATGTCTATCCTAGAAAAACTGGCATGTCTATGTGAATAAAAAGTGTAATTTGCCTCTGTTGGGTGGACCTGCCTCCAGGCGTCAAGAAGTCCTGTCTCTCCTAACAAACGTTTCAGGAAGCTTTCCTTGTTGAGACCCCCCATGTCGAGGTGCAAGCTCTTTCTGTCCCTCCTGGGAGACAGGACACTGTTAAAGTCACCACCCAAAATATATACTACTTCCGGGTCTCCTTTACTTTTTAAGATTGTTTTTCTTAGAAAATTTTTATTCTCCAGTTGGTCATTTGGGGCGTATATGTTCAGAAAAACACATTTGATGTTAAAAAAGTAGCCTGCAACCAAACGTAGCATTCCCTAGGGTCTAGTTCTGTGTCTTCTACCTTGAGTGGGATGTTTTTCCTAACTAAAACAGCCATTCTTCTCCCATGAGAGTGCTCAGACCAAGAGAATACATAATCCTCTCTCACCCACATTCTCCACAGTTTTTTATGCTCAGCCTCAGAGAGGCGTGTCTCTTGTAGAAAGACCACAGATGCCTTCAACCTGCCTATTTCCTGGAGTATTCATGCCCTTTTAACTGGGCTATTCGAGCCCTTAACATTATAAGTAAGGAGAGTTAAGTCCATCATGTGCAGTCAAAGAGTTCATAAGACCCCTTGTTCTGACCAGTCAGCATTTTCCCCAATCCGAGGATCCCCCCCCTCACCCATTTCCCACAGCATGGTCGACATTTTCCCTCAAAATTCAACAGTAACTTCAAAAAACTATACAAATTGAACAACATCACAAATCTGAACTGAGTTAAACCACATTGAACTATGACTCCCAACTGTGCCACCATGTCCCAGTCTCTATGTGTGGAGGTGTGATAACTCTTCATCACACCCAATCGAGGGCCATATTCCAAGACTCCATTCCTAATGGTGGTGGTTTGCATCACCCAGTGCATAGCCCCACATGCTCCCAAGCCCCCCCCCCCCGGTCAGCAACCATATGAATAACTTTTTTTTTTTTTTAATTTCTATCTAGGATTACATTTATGAATAAAAACTAGGAAAGAATAAAGAAGAAAAGCGGGAGAAAAAAGAAAAACCCGTCCATCGGTTAATTACTTTTACAGGGTGAGGCTCACCATATTACAGCAGCCAAGACGGTTAAAGGTCGGTTCAGCTGAGAAACCCAAGGGGCAATAAAATGGCCCATCCCTCTCCAAGCCCCTCCACCTGCTTTTCAGATTCTTTAATCAATATGTGTGGGAGATAAGCGGGGGCTGAGACCCTCCAGGGCTCCCCCCCGCCCACCACCACCATGCATCCCATGTAAAGAATACCCACCCTCCAGACCAATCCACCCCATTTCAGAACACCAGGAGCCTTTATATAACCTAGCCACAACTATGCCTTCAGTCTCTCGGCAGCAATTTCCCAATATGAAAAACGAACTGATTCTAGAATCTTTTATATCAACCAATATCCGGTTGTCGCTAAGCTGGGCAGTCCGAGGCAGTCACAACAAACCACAGCCACGAGGGGGCTGAAGAATGAGTCTCTGCCATTACCTTGCACATGGAAGGTTTTAAATCAAGCACGCCAGGACGTTCTTACCACCATGGTCGAGCACTGTTCAGTTCACCATCATTTCGGGTTTCTTGCTGCCTTCTCGCTGTTGTAGTGGGCACGCTGCTAGGCCGCCTAGGGCATCCAAGAGCTGCTCCAGAGGATCAACCGAGTGGGTGGTGGTGGAACTGTTTTCTGCTGCCTGCTTCCTGGTGGGGCCCGGCTTCCACACCGTGTACCATCTGCGCCGGTCCAACTCCTTTAAAACCTCCGGGTCAAACACCTCGTCTACTACTATGTTCCACTGGGTCAGAAAGGTTTTGGCCTCTGAAATTGTTGGGAAAAGATGGATGCCCTTATCTGTGGGGATTCAGAGGGTTGCAGGATAGTCTAGCCTGGCCTTTACTCCTTTTTCTTTCAACTGTTTCAATACTGGGAGCATCTTTCTCCGGCGATTCATCGTGATGGGAGCATAATCATGCTCAAAAAGAACAGTCTAGTATCCCCAAAAATCAACTCCTTTTTTTGCCATGCCTTTTGTAAAATATCTGATTTGGTCCTGTAGTCCAGGAACACCACAATTACAGAACAGGGAAGCGCTTTGGGTTCTGCTGGTTTCGGGCCCAACACACGGTGGGGCTCTAATGATGTTTAGGGCATAATCTGAGTCTAGATTCAAGATTTCTTTTATAAAGCTTTCCATGAATGTATACATATCTCCGGATTACGTGCACTCTGGAATGCAACAGATTCTTATATAGATCTACCTGGATCTATTCTCAAGGTCCTCTACCTTCTGTTGCAGCCATATCTCCCTGTCATGTAACTGCAGGACAGCCCCACTGTGTAGGTCTAGTGTTGTGGAGATTTTAGTTGTACGCTGCTCAAGGTCCGCGAGTTGGCTCTGCTGGTGCTTCTGATCTTTTGGGAACTCCAGTAACTGCTGTTGAAAATCCCCGATTTGTCCCCAGTCGTCGGAGTTCCCGACACAGCTGCCTAGACGAAATCCCCTCCTCGTCTTCAGAGGACGATTCCTCCGATGGGTCATGATTCAGGGAAGCTCCTCGGCTGCCGGCCTCATGGGCAGTGGGTCCAGAATCCAGAATCTTCATTGTCGCCCCTGAATCCACCTTTGAACTCATTGGGGCCACAAAATCTTTCAACTTACTTCTGGTATTCACCATTATGAGCTCCAACCTGCATTTTTTTGATGAAGTAGGCAGGTTATACCGCTGATTTTGCCGGATTATAGCGGGGGTGGGGGGGTGCAGAGGAGCTCAAGAGAACTAGTCTGCCATGCCAGGTGACGTCACCAGAAGTCCAAACAGGCACAATTCTGAGGGGTGCTCCCTGTCACTAGGTAGCCCCAACCTGCTACACAGAATTGCCCTACAAGTTAGACAGTCAGAAAGTTGTTTTCATCTTGAGAGAAATTTCTAAGTTGTTTCCCCTCCTATGGCACAGCAAAGACTGGAGAGTTGCTGCTGTCCACAGGATTCTATCCTGATTACAGCCTTGGGCTATGCCATTTCCCCTAGTAGGGGTGCACATAACACTCTCGGTACTGAATCCCATTGGCACTGTGAAGCGCTACAGAAAACCTTAATATTACACATTTATAAGATAGCAGTCTAGAAATCTAGTCTAGAGGAGGCAGTATAGCGCAGTGGTTTAAGGCTCTGAGCTGCAAACCTGGAGACCTGGGTCTGGCTCTCACAGCCCCCACTTGCATACTGTGTGACCCTGAGCAAGTCACTTAACTTTCTTGTGCTCCCAGGTCGCACCTGTAAACAAATGTCAGCTTAGTGTCGCTCTCTTGGTTAAAAAAAAAAATTCAGCATTTTGATTGGATATCTCTAGCGCATTATGAGGCAATGATGCACTACAGGAAACAATCACCAGACTTAACATTTAACAGAATTTTCAGAGTTTGAAATCATAACTCATATTGAAGTGTTATTTTCTTTTTTTTTTTAAACTTTATTATTTTTGCATTTAGAAAATACAATAAGAAGTTACATCCAAATGTCAGACACTGGTACATTATACAGGAACCATCCAATGTATAAGGAATGAGCAATCTAGACATCATACAGTTAAGAATGAGGGGGGAAGTCCATGAATAAATTTTTATGTCCTATACAAAACAGATGGCTACACCCTACAAAACTTAGGTGGTCAGTCCAAGTAGAAAAAGGTAGTCCAAGCATGATCTTTCCTCAACACAATTGTTGATATGACCCCTTCCCTAAAATGATTAGATTCAAAATGATTTAACATTTAGCACTAACTCCCACAAAAACAGAGAGGGACATAACTGTATAAACAAATTATACACTTCTCATTAATTGTTATAACAGGTACAATGAACATCGTACTCCCAGATACTGAATAGCGTCTCTAAACAGACCATAGCCCTTCCAACTTCTCTCAGGTTGCCGCATCAGACTTGTCCGAGCTGTGATCCTTCATTCTGGACCCATGTGCAGCCTCGAACTCTCTTCTTATTAATTCAGCCCTTTTCCAACCTCCGCTGGGTCTGTAAATTGATACGTGTGGCCCCCATAAAAAATTCTCAACCACGCTGGCATTAACAGCGAGTGCACCATTCAGAGACTTCTCAGCTGGGCCTGGACCAATCAAATTGTTTGCACCAAGCCCTCGTGGCATAGAATAAATCCAGGAAAACATGTACGGTGTGTCCATCACAGTTTAACCTTTCCGCTGTGTGGGCGGCCTGAAGCAAACAGTTCTGAGTTGCCACACCGTCCGTTATCCAAAGGATGGTACGGGGTAAGTCCTGTTGTGCAGCCACCAAATGTGGTGAGATCCTGTATGCCTAGAGGAAATGAACAGCGCATTCGGAATCAAGATGTAGAGCCCCTGGCAGCCAGGTTTTTAAGAAAGTTAGGGGATCCGGGTTGTCCTTGCTTTCTGGCAGTCCAACAATGCGAAGATTGGAAACACACTGAGCATCTTCTGGTGCCTCCAATCTGTATCTAAGTTGAGAGTTCTCCTGAGTTAATTCAGCAGTAGTAGAAAGAGCCTTAGTTGCTTGGGACTCCGCAGAATTAGCTGTTTTCGTCGTTACCTCTATTTTAAGGTCTTGTTCCCTCTATACGCTGTAATATGGCTTTGACTTTTGTATCGATGGCCTGCATCGACAACTGCAGAGCTTTCCAATGGGGGTCTATTGTTGTACTCGAGGTTGTCGTTGATAGGCCTGTTGCTCTTCTGATGGAGGAGGTTTGGATCTGCCTGGTCCTCCTATGTTAGTACGACCCATCCTTTAAAATTACAGCAATGGATTCCTGAGACAGTGCTCTATCAAACAATGTTGATGTTTACTCAAGATTTTAACTATAAAATTATATTTTTATAATTAAAAGCGTCCCTGGTGTGGTGAGCTGTGAGAAATGAAAATTACGTACCTACCGTAATTCTTGATCTTCTAATGTATCGTCACCATTCATTACTGTAGGTTAGTGCGGGCGCGCACCTGCTATGGGAGTTTTTTTTTTTTTGAATCGGCTCAGCAGGCGCCGCCCCTCGCCGCCGACGTGCTGTGTCAGCGCAAGGCGCAACGTTAGGTGCCGCAGACTCCTCCTCTATCTCAGTTCTGGTAGCCGGAGAGGCGAAAATAAAGGGTAAGAAAAAAGGAAAGCGAGGCAAGAGAGCCGAGGGACAGAAAAAGGAAAGGATATAAACTGAAAAAGGAATAAGCCGGTAGAGAATAGACAGAGGAGAGAGAATTCCTACCCTAAGGGACTGCAGGGCCTCCTTTCCGGGGCGGCTCTAGGGGAGGAACAGAGACAGGGAAAGAGAAAGTAGAAGAAGAAGAAGAAAAAGAGGCATGTTGAGAGGTAGAACAGTGCCCATCGAGCATTGGTTGAGAGGCTTATAGGCTCGAGACTAACAAGGGAGCAAGAATCCCAGTTGCTAGGACTGAGGGGAGGTTCAACCGAACCACCTGAACAGACTCGAATGAGGGTAACATCTCTGAACTCTCAACATGCCAAGTCCCTACATCCCAGCTGAGAGCTCCTAGACTGCCCGGGCAGAACCTGTTCCGGGAAGAGCGCCCACCCAGGAAGGGGACTAAGTCCCTTAGCACCTTGTTAAGTGCTAACACAGCAGTGTATGGGGAAGAGTATGCCTTTTCGAAGGCAGCTTTGTATGAAAGATAGAGTGGAACTCAATCAGACTCCCTAAGGCAAGGCAAGCAGACGCTCAAAGCTGACAAGTTCAATCAGCAGCTAGAAGAGCTCAAAAATAATACCTGCCAGGTGGATTCTAAATTTTGCTGAGGCTGAGACAGAGCACGGCCTCTTAAGCTGTGAAACTGCATAACCTGAAGAAGGTATTTAGAAATCGCACCCTAAAGGCGGTCAGAAAGAGTTCCCTCAGAATACGAAAAGTATACAACTGCTCGCTCCTCTTACCTTGAGGAAAAAAGAACCATTCATTAAGAATGGGAACAGAAAAGTGTTTTGTTTTTTTTTTGCATAAAGGCCAAAGGAAGCAAGAGGAACAAGGCGGGAGGGGGAGATGCCACAGAAGGAGGCCACTGAGGGAAGGTGAGTGGTATCAGTAATGAATGGTGAAGATACAAGAGAAGATCAAGAATTACAGCAGGTGCGTGATTTTCATATCTTCCTTGTCCAATCTTACCATTCATTCCTAACAGTAAATGCCAAAGCTATAGAAAAAGAGAGGGGTAGAACATGCGAACATACTGAAATTTGCCAGCAGATAAAGGCCTAGAGGTCTATCAAGTCTGCTCGAATGTGCAGCTAGCGTCCCTTATTCTGCAGCTGCCCCTCCCTTCCACCCTTCCCCTTCATTAACCCTCCCCCTTGTCCTGTCCCATCCTCGTTTGAAGCAGTTCACTGTTCTACTGCATACCACTTCAGCAGGTAACGCATTCCACCCAGCCACCACCCTCTCTGTAAAAAAGTGTCTCCTCATCTCCCTCCTGAACATTCCTCACTCCAGTCGCATATCATGGCCCCTGGTGGCCCTCCCCTCCCTTACTTTGAACAGCCCCTCTGTACCCGTCTTGTTTATTCCTTTCATGTATTTAAAGGTTTCAATCATGTCACCCTGTCTCTCTGTCCTCCAGTGAGTACATGTTCAACTCCTTCAACCTCCTCTTGTATGATAAGTCCCAGCCCCCCTTGATCATCTTTGTGCGCTCTGTGCTGCACCCCTCCAGTAACTTAATGTCCTCTTCAGATACGGACGCCAGTACTGCACGCAGTACCCAGGTGTGGTCTAACTAATGACCTATACAGTGGCAGAATCACCTCCTCCCTCCTCGAGCATATACCCTTACAATACAACCCAGCATTTTGTTGGCCTTTGCAGCTGCCTTCCCACATTGTGCTGAGTTGTTCATTGACCCTGTAATGAGCACACCAGATCCTTCTCCTCCTCTGTCTGGGCTAGCTGCACTCCCCTAGCTGGTAACTCCTCCTTGGGTTCTTCATCCCAAAATGCAGCACCTTGCACTTTTGGCATTAAAGCCCAGTTGCCAGATGTCTGACCAGGTTTCAAGCTTTGCCAGATCATCCTGCAACCCCTGCCATCCCCTAGGTCATCCACCACAGCATACCTTGGTATCATCAGCAAACAGACTGATCTTGCTCTTGATGTCCCATGATACGTCTGCAATGAATATCCCAAACAACACTGGTTCCAACACTGAGCCCTGTGGACACCACCGTCACTGCCCTTAGGTGTGAGAGCTCCCACCCACCACCACCCTCTGTTGCCTTCCCTGCAGCCAGTTTCCTACCCATCTCACCAGCTTTGCACCCCCCCTGTGCCTACTAACTCCCTTCCCAGCCTTCCATGTGGCACTGAGTGAATGCCTTACTGAAGTCCAGATAGGACATCCACTGCATGGCCCCTGTCCAGTTGCCTAGTTACCCAGTCATAGAACTCTGACGAGGTTGGTTTGGCAGGATCTGCCACTGTGAAGCCATGCTGTCTGCTGTCCTGTAGTCCCTTGGCTTCTAGGAGGGCCACCAGCCTCTCCTTCAGGATAGTCTCCATTAGCTTACCCACGATGGATGTGAGGCTCACTGGTCTGTAGTTTCCGGTTCATCCTTGGGCCACTCTTGTGGAGGGCACCACATGAGCCATCCTCCAGTCCTGAGGTACACACCCAATGTAGTGAGGCATTAAATAGGTCTGCCAAGGGTCCTGCACGGACCTCTGCCAGCTCCTTCAGTACCCTGGGGTGGATGCCATCTGGGCCTGGCACTCTGTCCACCCTCAGTGCCTTCAAACCTCTCCGAACTCTGCTCTCCATGATTTCCCCATCTGTCACCACTTCCCCCCGTGCTTCTGCCATTTCTCCCACCTTGGGTGTCACCCCTCTTCTCTTTAGTAAATACTGAGCAGTAGTACTCATTTAGTGCTTCCGCCTTATCGCACCCTGCTTCCACCCAACCCACTCCTTCCTAATCCTTACTATGTGGTCCTTACAGCTCCTTTTCTCCCTGATGTACTTAAAGAAGTCCTTCTCCCCCTTCTTAATGCCTTGTGCCAGCCTGAGTTCCGTAGATGCTTTGGCTCCCTTTACTGCCCTTGTCACCTCCTTCGATTCTGTCAAGTACTCCTCCTGTCCTCCCCCTCCCTGTTTTCTTGTACTTCCTAAAGGCAGCTCTTTTCCTCCTTACCTTTTCCATGACCTCCTTGCTCAACCAGATCGGTTTCTTAGCCCTAGCCTTCTTGCTCTGGGCTTTGCAGCAGGTTTTGGTTGCCTCCACTACCCCCAGCTTTATGAACTCCTACCTCTGGTTAGTGTCCATACTAGATTGAATTCTGGCCAGGTACCCTTTTACCACTTCCCCCATCTTCCCAAAGTCGGCCCTCCTGAAGTCCAGCACTACTGTGCCAGATTCCACTCCTTCCTTGCCCATATCCAATGTGAGCCATACTGAGTGGTGGTCACTCCTGACAGCGGTTCCTCCGCTGTAAGTTCTCTCACAAAGTCCCCATTTTCCAGCACAAGGTCAAGGGTATTTCCTAACCTGGTTGGTTCACTGACCATTTGCAGCAGGAAGCTGTCCTGGAAGGCATCCAGCAGTACCTGCTCCTTCTATTCCTGGTTGTTGGGGTGCTCCAGTCCCTCCTGGAATGTTGAAGTCCCCACAATCACCACAATACCCTTCGCAGGTCCTCCTGATCTGTCCCGCTAGTTCCCTGTCTAACTCCTCCATCTGAGATGGTGGCCTGTACACCACTCCCATTCTAAGAATCCTATTCTTGGAATCCTGGATTTGCATCCAAAGTGACCCTGTACTACCCTCCTCCCCTTCCTCCCTTACACACTTCAGTCCTTCCTTCACATATAGTGCCCCCCACCTTTCCCAATCACCCTGTCCCTACGAAATAACCTGTACCCTGGTACAGACAGGTCCCAGTCATTGTATTGGGTGGCCCATGTTTCCGTGATGGCTGCAATGTCCACCTCTCCCTCTGCCATGAGAACCTGTAACTCTGCAGTTTTCCTCCCAAGGCTCCTAGCATTAAGGGTAACCACCTTCCACCCTCCCCCCCCATCCTGCCCTCCTTTCCTAGCATCATGAACAGTACTTGCCATTTGTCCTTTGTCACTGTTATAGGGGGTAAGCTCATATGGTTTCCCAACCTGTGGTCTCCACATATCTCTTCCCCAACTGCCACCCCCCACTCCTAGTTTAAATTCCCAACTTCCTCTATGTACTCCTCCATCCTCTGTTTCAACACTTTCTTTCCCTCCTCACTCAAGTGTAGTCTGTCCTTGGCATAGAGACTACTGTCCTCCCAGGTCCCTCCCCACCCCCCAACAGCCCATACCCTTTAGCACAACACCAGGTTCTTAGCCATCCGTTAAATTCCTCTATTCTCAGCTTTCTTGTTGTACTTGCCTTTGGCACGGGAAGTATCTCTGAAAAAGTTACTGATCTTCCTGTCCCCTCACATAATTGTGCTAGTTCCTCAAACCTCCTCTGGACTGTATCTACTGTCTTGTCAGCCAGGTCGTTTGTCCCAAGATGTATAATTAAATGAGGCTTGTCCCTACCCCTTCTAGCATATTTCAGAATAGACTGTCCCACCCTTTCTGCTGTAATTCCTGGCATGGCCTCCACCCAAACGCGACTATGCCTCTCCCTCTTGCTAACCCACCTAACTCCTCTTAGTATTGAGTCCCCCAGCACTAAGATTCCACCCCTCTTACTCCCTGCTTGCTTCCATTCATCTCCCTCTCTCACTTCCAGGTCCTCTTCCTCCTCCTGCACATTATTTCCCCCTTTTACCCCTGTTGCAATTCTCCCAGCAGAACTTCCCCCCGCTCCAGTTTGGGCCAGGCATTTATCAATTACCTTCTAATTTCATCATTTCCTCCTCCACCTTCTTCCTCTCTAGCAGTGCACAACTATTTTCTGAAGGCCCTTCACAAATGCCCGCTCCCTCTTCATAGTAACCTGTCTCTCCTTTCCACTCCATGTCTTTTGCCACTTCTTCACCTCCCCTCACAAGTCCCTATCTCCTCCTTCCATTTGTCTTTGTCTCCTGACCTGGTTTCCGCAACTGTTCTTCCTGGCCTGGGCCCTTTGTCTCTGCTTCCTTCTTCTGCCCTCTCTCACCACTGTTGGCTTAAATTGCCCTCCTCATCTCCCTTCTCCTCCCTCCAGTATTGGGCTAAACCCACCCCCAATCTGCCTTGCCTGTCTTAGTTCCTCCTGCAGACCCTCAATCTCCTTTCTAAGTTTTTCTATGTGGTTGCACACTAAACATCCTCCCACACTCCAGGCCATTTTTAGAAAGATTGGTGCACCGCAGTTGTTGCAGCCTACCACCCTAACCATTGCTGTCGTTGCCCACCAGCGACCCCCCACCCTTCCAGATGCAGGATACCAAACACTCCCCCAAGTCTCCCCTGAGGGAACAAGACCCCCAGCCTCCTGCTGGTGAGAAACAGAAGGGGAAGACCTGGGCTAATCTAGAGAAGCCTATGGGGAAGAGCTAGGAGGAGCCCCGAGGCGGGAGACGGAGAAGCCTCTGCAGTATTCCTAGTTCTGGAGGAAAGAGGCGGGTCCCTCGGAAAGTGAAGCGAATCACCCTACGCCGAGCCAGGGGTGACAACCTTGATAGACGAAGCCATGCCGTCCGCCTAATGCAGATCGCTGTCCCCGCAAGCCTGGAAGCCACCTCATTAGCGTCATAAGATGCCCTTGCTTGGTGTCTTGCCAGCTCCAGACCTATAGCAGAGAGGGCAATAGCTTGTCTGGTTTGCTCTGTATCAGGCATTGATGCTGAGATCTGAGAGACCATCGACCATAAATGCCTACTGTAGGCAGCGTGATGAGCCTGATGAGATGCAATGCAAACCATCACACGAGAGGAAGAGAACACTCTTCGCCTCCACCGGTCAAACTGTAGGAATCTTAGTCAGTGGGCAGTCGTCATAGTAGCCCAGGCGCCGGAGGGGTCTCTAGGTATACCAAACCCGAGGGCGGGTTGGGAGAAGTACCCAGGGATTCCGAAGGGGCACAGTACCTTTGTCGACAGTCTGCCGGGCCTGGAGAAGGGGCGGCTGGTGACTGCCAGGAATGGATAGACGCCTCCTGGAAGGGGATAGGCCAGGAAGGTACCACCAGGTGCTGGGCACTGAATTCTCTAAGGAATTCACACGTCTCCTGTTCGGTATTGTCTCACCTAACATAGGAGATTCGAAGATCCCTCACCATCCTCGAAAGGAATCGCTGATATTCAGTGAAATCAGCATCGGAGGAGATATGAGCAGAGGGTTCCTCTCCCTCAGAGGAGGGAAGACGAGGATGATGGAGAGCTCGAGTGTCCAGAAGATTCTTACGGCGGTGGGGATAGGCGAAAGACCCGCTCATTCATACACTTGACATATAAGGGGAAGGCCACCGCAGAACCTCTGAACTGCTCCCAGGATAACGGGCCCGTAGGACCGACATGGCCTGGAAGAGCGGGGGGTGGCTGCAGAGGAACGGGAGATGGGCACCTACGGAGAGGGAACTGTCCTCTGCTAGGGCTCTGAAATCCGGAGAACAGAGCCCGAGCTGGCAGGATCCCGGACAACAGACCAGGTCGCAAAACGGAACCCTGGGGATGCGAAACCTGGAAGAGCCCAGAAGGGGATACTCCCCTGTGACAAACCTGGGACTGCATGCATCCAGAAGGGCAGCCATCAGCAACGCCAGCGGAGGGGACCCCGGGGTCCAAGAGGGAAAGGCGGGCCCAGCTACGGCTCCTGGCCACCCCTGAGGGTGGCCGGCAGAGACCAAGACTGCACCTGCCCCTCGACCCTCGGACTCGCAGCGCCTCCTCCTCGACCCCAGCGTTCTCCCACCCGAGTGGCTGCAACAGCACCAGGGAGGTAGCTGCCACAGGCCCCCAGAGGGAGAGCCCCTCCCTCCGCCCCCACTCCATCGCCCCCCAGGGACCCAGGACCACCCCTAGCCCGAGGGCCCTCAGGGGAGGACAGCAGCGGGGACAGCGGAAGAGGCCCGCTGGGCCGCCTAGCACCACGTGCCACCGGGGAACCCGACTCCGAAGAGTCAGGTTGCCAGAACGGGTCCATGTCTAAGTCATTGGCCTCCAAAGAGGAAGAGACCAGCTGGACCACAATACTAGCAACCCCGGGGGTCCCCAGTGAAATGGCGCCACGGACGGCGCCAGTGCCAGAGGTGGCGCCGGACGACCTTGGCCCACTCGCTAAGCCCAGTCCTGGCTCCCCACCGGCGCTGGCTAGGCCCACGGTGCCACCCTCGGCGCCGGAACCCAACCCGGCGCCGCCAGGACAGCGAACCGGGCCTGCAGCATCGCGAGCGGCGCCGAAGACCAGAGCGGTGCCGTCTCCATCACTGACACCGCTAGCGGCGCCGGGATCCGAAACGGCGCCGGAGGGCGGCCTCGAGGGTCCACCAGTGCCGGGCCCAGCAGGCGTGGGCCTCGACACTGGGGGAGCCTGCACCTCCGAGGAGGTGACTGCCGAGGCGGTGTCTCCGCCACGGCCCCAGGAGGGACCACGACGTTCCTCCGACACCGCAAAAGAAGCTTCCTCTTCGGCAAGAGAAGAGGAGGAAGCCTCCTCCTCCTCCTCTACTGACCGTATAGGCCCGAGAGGGGACCCGGAGGAAGGGCCTAGAGACCTTACCTGAGAATCCCTGGAGCGACGCCGTCCCCCGAAGGATGGCGGGGCCTTGCTGATCTTGAACGTGCGGACTTCGAGGACACGACAGTCCATGGAGAAACAGGCGTTGCATGCGTCCATATCGTGGTTGGGTCCCAGGCAACGGAGACAGACATCATGCTGATCCATGACGGAGAAATGCCGCCACAGGAGCACCCGGCGCATAGGGGGCCGCGGCCCGTCTTAGACTACGTTCTGCCCGAACCTGACGCCAATCTGAGCAAATAGGGACAAAAACAGCACAAAGCACTTGGTGCCGTCGACAGAAAATAAAAGAACGGTCTTACCGGCAGACGGCATCAATCGAGTACCACTGGAGAAACGAGAAGTCTTGTGATGCAGAAAAGCTTCACCAACCGCGCAGCAGGTGCAGCCTTGATGGCGGGAGAAACAGAACTGAGATACAGGAGGACTCTGCGGCACCTAACGGCCGCCCGTCGCGTATGAAACAGTACGTCGCGCTCGAGTGCGGCGCCGTTGGAGCCGACTCAAAAAAACAAGCAAAAAAAAAAACCTCCCGTAGCGGGTGCGCGCCTCCGGCACTAACCCAAGCAGTAATGAATGGTGAAGATTGACAAGGGAAGATATGCTTCCACTTCATAAGTGTGCTCTCTAGCGCCCCGTCGAAGTGTTATTTTAAAACACCTACATTATTCTCCCCTTGTAGCCATGGTGGTATGTAAAATGCCCCAAACTTGCTATATCTCTGCCCATAGTAAACTTCATTTTGCCACTCAAACAGAGTCTGAAGCAATCCTGGATAGCTGGAAACATAGAAACATTGATTTTGATGGCAGATAAGGACCGCTTGGCCCACCCAGTCTGCCCATTTCCCTACCTAATGGATAAGCTGCAGATCTGTATTAACCAGCAGCCTACTTCCTACCCCACCTTAGGGCCTTATAGCTATTCAGTTTATACATTTCTGACTCCAAACCCTCGAAGACCATGATCCACCCTCTCTGTAAAAAAATATAAATACCCTGAACCTTCTATCTTCAATTGTGCCTACCTCTTTTGAAGATCTACCCTCTTGACTTTTTTGATTCTTGAGTACTTGAAAGCCATCATATCCCCCTCTCCTCCTTTCCTCGAGGCTATACATATTCAGCTCCTAAGTCTCTCTTCATATGTCTTCCGTGCAGACCCTGCACCATTTAGTTGCCCTCCTCTGGACAGCTTCCATCCTGTCTATGTCTTTATGGAGATTGGTCTCCAGAACTGCACGCAGTACTCAAATGGGGTCTCACCAACTGTCTGTACAGAGGGATAATAACTTCCTGTTTTCTACTGGTGATGCCTCTCCTATGCATCCCACTATCCCCAGCCCTCCTTGCTGCCCTCTCACATTGCTTGCCCACCTTAAGTCATCTGATATGACTACCCCAGGTCCTTTTCCATTTTGTTGTTGTTAGTATCTCACCCCCATTGTGTACTCTTCCCTGGTTTTTGTTTCCCAGGTGCATTACCTTGCACTTCTTAGCATTGAATCTAAGCTGCCATACATTTGACCATTCCTCTAACCCTTGCAAGTCCCTTCTCATCCTTTCCACCCCACCTTGTGCATCAACTCTGTTGCAGATCTTTGTGTCATCTGCAAAGAGACATACTTTTCCTTCCAGTCCCTCTGCAATGTCGCTTATAAAGACATTGAAGAGGACCGGTCCTAATACTGAACCCTGCGGTACCCCACTAGTAACCCCCCTTTCTTCAGAGTGGACTCCATTTACTATTACTCTCTGTGTCCTATTCTCCAGCCAATTCTTTACCCAGGCTGTCATCTTGGGACCCACTCCCAGGCTGGCTAACTTGTATATTAATCTTTTGTGTGGGACTGTGTCAAATGCCTTGCTAAAGTCTAGGCAGGCCATGTCCACAGCCCCTCCCTGATCTACTACTTTGGTCACACAGTCAAAGAAATCTATCAGATTTGTCTGGCATGACCTTCCCGCCTGAATCCATGCTGCCTTGGGTCCTGAGCCCCTCTGGCCTCTAGATACTCAACAATTCTTTCCTTCAGAAGTGATTCCATCATTTTCCCTACCACTGAGGTTAAACTAACAGGTCTGTAGTTTCCTGCTTCTGCCTTGCTCCCACTTTTGTGAAGGGAATCACATCTGCTCTTCTCCAGTCCTCGGTACCACCCATCCTCCCATGATTTGTTAAAGAGGGTAGTCAGTGGTGTCACTAGTTCTACCCTTAGTTCTTTTAGAATTCTGGGATGAATCCCATCAGGCCCCATTGCTTTGTCCACCTTCAGTTTTAAGAGTTCTTTCAGAACCATTTCTTCTGTAAATGGGCTGGTATCAACTTCTGTATCCAGAGTGTTTCTACTGTTTGTTTTAGGTACCTCCCCACTTCCTTTGTAAATACTGAGCAAAAATATTTGTTTAGTATCTCTGCCTTTTCACAGTCACCCTCTGCCCACCCTCCCTCCTCTTTATTAAGCCTCACTAACCCTCCCTTGGTCTTCCTTCACTCCCTGATGTACCTATAAAAGGTTTTATCCCCCTTCTTAACTGAGTTGGCTATCTTTTCCTCGGTTTGGGCCTTTGCTGTTCTGACTCCTTCCCAGCTTCCTTTTGCTTTAACTGATACAGTTCTCTGTCCTGCTCCTTCTGTGATTCCTTGTACTTCCTGAATGCTTTCTTTTTCTCTTGAACCTTCACTGCCATTTCCTTTGAGAACCATAGTGGTTTCTTACATCGTTTCGTTTTGTTTATTTGCTTCACACAAAGGCTTGTTACCTCTGTGATGGCAGTTTTTATTATTCCCCATTGTTCTTCCACCCCTCCTTCCTGCCCATTTGCTAGTGCATTCCTTAGGCACTCACCCATTTTGGCAAAGTCAGCCCTCCTAAAGTCCAGTACTTTTGCCTTTGTATGGCTTTGACTCTATTGCTGTGTTTATTGTGAACCATACTGTTCGATGGTCGCTAGTTCCCAGATGGCTACCCACTTCTACATCTGTGATCCTCTCTTCATCTCCATTTGAGAGAACCAGGTCTAAGACTGCTCCCTCTCGAGTGGGCTCCAATACTAGTTGTCTAAGGCATGCCCCCTGTAGGGCATCTAGAATAACCCCACTCTTCGAAGTGGCTGCTGCAACTGCACTCCAGTTAACATCTGGCATATTCAGATCACCCATCAGCAATATCTCCCCTTTTTCTGCCATTCTAAGTATTCTTTCTATCATTTCCTTGTCCATTTCCTCCCCTGAGAAGGGGGTCTGTATACAACCCCTGTGCGGATTGTGGTGCCATTGCCGGTCTCCAAATTTACCCACAGTGCTTCTTCTCCTCCCTGTTTTCCCTTTTGTTCTGTTGCTTTGATTCCTTCCCTTATGTAAAGAGCTACTCCTCCTCCTCTTTTACCCGCCCTGTCCCTCCTGTAGATAGTGTATCCTGGTATGTTTATGTCCCAGTCATGGTTTTGTGTGTACCACGTTTCTGTGACTGCCATGATATCCAGATGTTCCTCCTCCATTAAGGCCACTAATTCAGGAAGCTTGTTACTCAGACTACGGGCACTGGTACTCATTGCTCTCCATTTTTTGATGGCTTTACCTTCTTTTGCAGCATCCCCCACTGACCTTTCTACCTCGGTCTTTTCTCATTTAGTACCCTGTTTTTAAGGAGGCTGGGATTTTCCTGCTGCTTATCAGTGCCTCCCCTTGACTAGTTTAAAAGCTTGCCAATGAAGCATTTAAACCGAATGCTCAAAAGACTTGTTCCCTTCCTGGACAGATGCAGACCATCCTGCCAGTATAGACTGGTGTCCCTCCAGGTGGAACTCCAATCCCCAATGAAGCCAAACCCCTGTGCTCCACATCATTTTTTCAACCATTCATTAAACTGCATGGTGCAAAGTACCCTCGCCTCACTCATGCCATTGACAGTCAGCACCTCAGAGAAGGATATTGTGTGTGCTACTTGTCTTAGGCCCCTCCCCAATTCTACAAAGTCCTCCTGCACTGCTCTAATCTCATGATGAGCCAAGTCATTTGTCCCTAGGTGAACAATGACGTCCAGCTCAGATTCCCGTGCAGCTGTTCTCGTGAGCCTGAGGATGCGCTTCCTGTCTCTCCAAGCCATGGCACCTGACAGGAACTTTACTTCAGTTTTCCCTGCTCCCCCCGGTTCTATCCCCCTAATAATTGAGTCCCCCACTAGGAGCTGCTTCCTTTCCTTGTGGTGTCCTCTGCCTCTTTCCTGTGGGCCTCCCTTGTGACAGTTGTCCTCAGCCTCCTTAGTCTCCTCTGCGGGTGCATCCATAGGGGAGCTATGCTCCCCCAGAATGGTGTATGGATTGTGGTGTGGAACAACTGACTGGGTGTGCCTCTGTTCCACTATACTCACCCTCCCTGAGCACACTGTGGTCCAACTGCTGTGCTTTCTTCACAACCTCTGAGGTAGTGGTGGTGGCTCTGGTGCTCCCTGGATGGGGGAGGTTCCCTTCCTACCGTCCAGTGTGGCCAAGGTTCCCTTACTACTGTCCAGTGTGGCCTGAAGACGGGTAACTTCCTCCCTCAGGGCAGAGAGTTGTCTGCAAATAGGGCAGCCTCTCAGCCTCCAGAAAGACTCCCGGAAGACTGCTGCCCCACAGCTATTACATTGCACTACTCCCCACATTTTTTTTTTTGTGTGTGTGTGTGTGATTGGTTTGTTATACAGAAATATATATATATATTATACAATGTGTATGCTTATATTGTCAGTGCAGTGTGCTAGAGAGGATATGACAGTGATATGCACCTTGCACTCTTGAGGAAATGATGTCAGAACCCCAGGTATAAAGGAACTATTTCCAGGGGTGGGTGTCAGCAAGATGCCCTACACAACAATTTGACAGAGAAAACACCCTGCTAATCAAACAGAGAAAAATCCACACATCCAAGTCAGACACAGGTAAACCTCCCCAGCCCCAAAACAGGCCTGGTGGTTCGTGCTCTGAAAGCTGTCAGCCCCAAAATAAGTCAGCTGTGCTTTAAACTCTTCCTGCACTGAAAATCTTAAGAACTGTAACAAACAAACGTAAACCTAGATCCACCTCCCTCTGTTGCTTGAAAGACTGTCTTTTCCTGTTTCACACTGCAGGTTTTGCTATGACAACTCCTTAACCACAGTAACTTATTTAAAAATAGTTTAACTATCACAAACTCCTACGCACCAGTAAATTATGTAAAAATAGTTTCTGTCCCAAAATCCTAGTAGTCAATCCAGCTACCCCCAAGGGACAACCAAAATGTAATATTCAAACACTTGTGAAGTTACTTCCAAGATAAGCAGAGTTTGCAAGCTCCTTTTTCAACTCCTCAGCCACCTGTAATATATTTAAAAATGGTTTAACTGTCAGAAAATCCTAGCAGACAATCTAGCTACCTCCAAGGATCTACCCAAATGCGGTATTTAAATCCTTCTGAAGTTACAAACAAGGTAAACAGAGTTTGCAAGCCCCTTCTTGGTTAAACACTAAATAAATATGCGAATAAAAAGCAATTACCAAGGGTAGTTAGTTTCACCTCCCACAGAATTAAGAAAAAATGCACGTTTGTTGCAGATGTCAAGTGCAATATAGAATTTCTCACACAGCTCACAGATGAATAAAGAAGTAGTGTCCTTCCAGGTCAAGAAAATGTGCTTTGTGCTTGGAAGGACTACCCTGTTCCAGAGGACCTCAGAGAATCTGAGTCCCAATGCCAAAAGCAGGAAATCCACAAATCGGAGCACCCGACTGACAATGCCACCGCCTCAGCTGAAGTAGAAGTGGAGTAAGTAGACACTGCCTTCTCACGGAGCAGGAAGTGGTGTGTGCCGAGGAGGAGTGACATGAAATGAAAATTACGTACCTACCGTAATTCTTGATCTTCTTGGACGAGTCTCCACCACTCATTCACACTAGTGGGATTAGCGCTGGAGGCACTAGGACCACTCGAGAAGCAAACTTTTGCTGGAGGTGTTGCTTGAGAGATGGCGCCCATGAGCATGGCGCATGAGCAGCATCTCGGCCCGGAATGACCATCTCGACGACCTCCAACCGCCTCAGTACCTTTTTGCAAGGAGGTGCAGCGCAACTAACGTAAAGAGTAAATCTAACACTAAAAGCGGACATAAGATAGTCCGTATGACCCGTGTAGAAGGGTCAGCAAAGAAGTCCTCACGGCCTAAAGATTTGAGGGTGAAGACCAACACAGCGGTGAGCTCGGGGATGGAGGGTGGGCGTGTGAATGAGTGGTGGAGACTCGTCCAAGAAGATCAAAATTACGGTAATCGTAATTTTCATATCTTCCTGGACATAAGTCTCACCACTCATTCTCACACTAGTGGGAGAGTACCAAGCTGATAATCCCCAAAAGGCGGCAGGAGGCCACAGCTCACGCGTCTAAGATAGAAGACCATTAAGGATAGTTCTGCCGAATGAGAAATGTCGCCTGGCATGAACATCCAGTGCATAATGCTATGAAGGTATGCACTGAGCTCCAGGTGGCGGCATTGCAGATATCCATGAATTGGAACATTGTGAATCTTCCACTAAAAGATGTCACGATCGGCCTCTAGTAGAGTGAGCGTGACACTCTACCCTCCAATTTAACTTGAGCCATGGAGTAGCAATGTCGAAGGCATGCCACTAACCATGATGAGATGCATCTAATAGCGACAGGTTGACCCAGCCGGGTGTCGCTGAAAGAAACAAACAGTTGCTGAGTCTTGCGAAAATTCTTGGTTCTATCTAAATAGAACCACAAGGCTCTCTTAACATCCAAGGAATGAAGAGATCGTTCCCCTTCATTTTGGAAATTAGCGAAGTAAGAGGGAAGTACCAGAGGTTGGTTTAGATGGAATTCTGACACAACCTTGGGAAGAAATTTAGGATGAGTCATGGAGAACTACCTTGTCTTTATGGAATACAGTATACGGAGGGTCCGTCACCAAGGCATGAATCTCTGAGACCCTGCGGGCTGAGGTAATGGCCACCAGGAAGGCAGTCTTCCAGGTAAGAAATTTTAGCTCACAGGTAGTTAAGGGCTCGAAGGCTTCCAGTGAGCATGTCCAGCACCAGGTTATGTCCCAGGTTGCAACTGGGACGCTAACAGGGGGTCTGGTAGAAGATCCCTAAGAAATCTCTTCACCATAGGAAGCTGAGCCAGAGTCAAGGAAGAAACCGGCTCATGGAATGCTGAGATGGCACTAAGGTGAACTTTAACTGTGAGTACTGGAGACCTGAGTTTGATAGGTCCAAAGATACTCCAGAACCTTGTCAGGAAGACAGGAAAAGGATTCAAGAGGACTTTGCACACCAGAGAAAAGCGTTTCCATTTGGAAGCGTCCGTTTTGGTGGCTGGCTTCAGCGCAGCCAGAAGGATGTCCGAGACTCTACAAGGACGTTGAATCGATTCACTTCTACCTCTTCAGGAGCCAAGCATGAAGGTGAAGTGATTTCAGGTTGAGACGGACCAACGAACCCTGAGTCAAAGGTTGATTTGCAGGGAAGTGGTCTCGGAGAGCTGCCAACATACTGTTATGCAGAGGAACCATAGTTGCCGAGGCCAGGAGGAGCAATGAGAATCATTTTGGTCCCTGAGACTCGAACTTGAGGAGAACTCTCAGGATTAGAGGATCGGTGGAAAGGCTAAAAAGCGTTTTGTCCACACGCAGCCTGAACGCATCCTGACAGAAAATGCCAGGCCCTGGATTTCTGGAGCAGAAGAGAGGCAGTTTGCATTGGTGGGGATGCAAAAGGTCCAGGTCTGGAGTCCCCCACTCTTGAATAGTGACTGAGCTACAGCTGGATCGAGACCACTCGTGAGGTCTGCCTCCGTTCTGCTGAGGTGATCTGCTAGATCGTTTTGTATACCTGGCAGATAAACACGCCTGAATCAGAGACTTGTGCTCCAAGCACCACTCCCACACCTCATTGCTTCCCTGCAAAGGGTAGAATAAACACCGCCTTGCTTGTTGATGTAATACATCACAGCTTTGTTGTCCGTTTGAAGGAGAATGTTCTTGTGACAAAGGATATCCTTCAGAGCTCGGATCGCGTGAAGGACCGCTCTCATCTCAGGACATTTATGTGGAGAAGAGTTTGAACTGAGTCCATACACCTTGAGTGTGGAGGGCGACAGTGAGCTCCCATCCCATTAGTGATGTGTCTGTGGTGATGGAGATCTGATGATCCGGGGAGCAAGGGAACCCTTCAGGAGATTGCTCTCTTGAGTCCACCAGGTGAGAGACCTTGAAGGGCTCCGTCACCTTGATGGGATAAGACTGGGGGTGAGGTCGGAGACCACTGAGTGGAGAGCATCCATTGGGTGGTTCTCATGTGCACGGGCCAGGGGTACAGTGAACACCGAGGGCGCCATGAGACCCAACATGCGTTGCATCGAGAGACTGTAACCGTTGGTTCTCCCGATGTAACGGGCCATCCGAAGGATGTCGAGTCTTCTGTCCTCTGGAAGGAAAGCCTTGGGAAGAGGTGTCTAGAAGCGTCCTATGAAAGGAGCCTCTGGGAGGGCTGCAGTTGTGATTTTCAAATTCAGCAGAATTCCCATGGGCGTAAGAAGGCGAGAAGTCGTTTGCACGGCTTCCAAAGTCCCTTGACTGGAAGAGGCTGCTAGAAGCCAATCATCCAGGTAGGGAAACACTGAGTCCGATCTTCCTGAGATGCACTCAGAACTGCACAACACTTTGTAAAGACTCATGGCGCGAGGATAGCCCAAAAGGCAGGACTCTGAACTGATAATGCTGACCCAGAGCTACAAACCTGAGGAACTTGCGGTGGGTCGGGTGGATGGGGATATGCTGGTAAGCGTCCTGCATATCCAGGGAGGCCAGCCAGTCGTGCTGATGCAGCAAGGGTAACAGGGTACCTAGGGAAATCATTTTAAATTTCTCCCTGCGGAGAAATTTGTTTAACTTTCTGAGGTCTAGAATGGGGCGCATTCCCCCAGACTTCTTTGGAACCAGGAAGTAATGGGAGTAGAACCCTGTGCTCCGCAGATGCGGGGGCACCAGTTCTATTGCCCTGTTGCTTAGAAGGCCCTGGATCTCGGCGGTGAGGAGGTCTGACTGAGGCCGACAACCTGGGTTGTCGTCTGGGAGGACACATCGGGGTTTCCAAAAATTGAGAGAATAACCCTCGCGAATTATCCGAAGGACC
The DNA here is from genome assembly GCA_016271365.2 of Neoceratodus forsteri. Lineage (NCBI taxonomy): Eukaryota > Metazoa > Chordata > Ceratodontiformes > Ceratodontidae > Neoceratodus > Neoceratodus forsteri. The sequence goes on from CM057455.1 coordinate 983,748,371, forward strand.
CATTGTCCAAGTTATGGACTTCCACTGGTTGTAGAAGTACATCAGACGACCTCCCACCGGAGGAGAAAGTTCCACCTCGGGCAATGTGGATGGAACTTGGGCCAGCAATTCATAAGTGGCTGGGGCTTTAGGCCCCTGCGCTTTTTGAGGTTGGGCAGGTTGGCTTTTTATGGAAGCCTCCCTGCCTCTGCCCTCAAAGGACTGATGACTATGAAACTGACGTCTGTTCACATGCCCCAGAGGGAGCAGATGAGGTCTGGCCAACTTAATGGCCGACCTAGTCTTCTGAGTGGCCTCTAAGGCTTGTTCCACCTGAGGGCCGAAAGAAAGGAGCCATCAAGAGAAGCGCGCCATTACCTGCTGCTGAGCATCATTACGTGAAGCCAGAAGCACGAGCCAGGAATGGCGCGAGTACAAATACCTGCGGCTGCTGAGCGAGAAGCAGTGTCGAAAGCGTCCAGCGGCTTTGACCTGTTGGTTATTGACTCAATACCCTAGTAACGGTCAGAAGAAGCTCTGACTTGAGTCCGAATCCGGAAGAGCTTCAACCATTCTTTTCAAAGAGTGCCACAGGATATACTCATACTGAGAAAAATAGCCTTGATAACTGGCAATACGCATACTTAGAGTGGAGCAGCAAAGACTCTCTTACCTAATGTATCAATCTTACGAGACTCTTTGTTAATAGGTTGAGCTGTAGTAGTTTGAGGAAGAACGACCTTATCATTCTCTGCCAGGACTACAATAGGATCCGCAAAGGCTTGGGATGCCAAAATGGGACGATCCTTGGGAGCTGAATACTCTTATTAATGGATTTAGCCACTGAGGGAATAGAGCAGGATTATTCCATACCATTTGAGACAGCGTCTTGAAGGAAGGCTGGATCGGAGGAGTCAAATCCGTAGGGATCTCCGAAGCATGAAGGTACTGGAGTCTTAATATCTTCCCAGGATCGATGTCTGTAGTCTGGAGAGAAAGAGTGGATCTCAGGTTCTTCAACAGAGACTTAAAGGACAGGTCCTCGACCACAGGCTCTGTAGCAAAGAAAGATCCTGTTTCCTCCACTTCATCACCCAACCGAAGGTCTGGGTCAGGCTCAACATCATCTCCTGATGGTCCAGAAAGGACTGATTGGACAGGAAAAGAATGAAAATTAGGAGAGGAGGAAATAGCAGAGAAACAAGGAGAGTTCCTGAGGACCCCCGGCGCCGAGAAGGCAAAACGGGTTGAAAACGGCACCGCAGAGGGGCACGGCGCCGAAGAGGCACGCCGGCACCGCAAGTGGCGCCACGGACTAAGCGGCGCGCCGTCACCAAGTGGCGCTGCCAGACCAACGGGCGCTGCAGGCGCGCTCAGAAGACCACGCGCGCCGCTGACGGGCGCCAGAAGGCCGAGCGGCACCGAAACGGCACCGACAAGCCAACAGACCGCGAGCGCCTCGAAACACCCCAGGAACCTGGAAAGCTAGAGAAGAAAAAACCAGGAGATAAGGGCATCGGTGTGGCCCCGCGCCGCAGCCATGTGAGGGGGAAGCACTCTAAGCACGGAGTCACTGCATCAAGAAGGCGCCGCAGCGACTAGGAAGGTCCAACCCCTACCCGATCGCTGGAGGAGCCCGGGGCTCGAGGCAACCGAGCCAGGCAGGAGACCAACCTCCAGCCCATCGCCCATAAGAGCGGCCCACTGATGAAACTGCTCATCTGGAGCCCTACCTACAGGTGGGGAGGGCTCGATGTCGGGGCGATGGTCACCAGCAGTTGGCGACTCCGAAGGAGAAGCAGCAACTAGCTATGATAACCGACCGTCGTGCGCGGAGCTTCCAGAGAAGCGACCTCGAGTGATGCCTTCTCTTTTTTGACCTGTGGGCCGAAGAAGAGCTCGAGGCCGAACGGTGCCGAGAATGCGACCGTTTATTTTTATGCCGACGGGGAGACCGCCCATCCCCCCGGGCATCGGACTGACCGTTGTCAGAACCCCGCTGAGGAGAAGGAGGCTGACCGGACCCAGCCCGGCTGACTGAACAGCTTTCATACGAAGTCTCCCTACCGTCACCTGACCTGCTCATGGTCGACTCCGTCCAGTAGGCCGAGACTTCTTCAAGTAAGTTAAATTTAAAATATTAGAAAAATTTAACGAAAATAGAATAAAATTAAGCGATACTACTATCGTGATAATGTTACAAAAAATAAACTGAAAACTATGCGCTAGTTTAAGTTTGACTCCGACAAGCGGCGACATAAATCACTGAAAGCACTCGGACGAAGCGGAAAAAAGGAACTGAGGCGGTTGGAGGGTCGTCGCCGAGATGGTCATTGCTGCTCGAGCCCTGCTCATGGGCGCCATGCCTCACAGCGCCATCTCTCACACACCCTCCAGCAAAAAGTTTGCTCCCGATGGGTCCTAGTGCCTCCGGCGCTAATCCCACTAGTGTGAATGAGTGGTGGAGACTTATGTCCAGGAAGATTCAAATATACTGAAGACAACAGCAAGACTGTCAGCATGCTGACAGACTGGTACTACTCCAAAGAAATTAACCCTGACTTTTCCACAATACCTGATGCTTTTTTTTTTCAAACTCTTTTTATTCACCCCTTACCTCCGAACTCTCTCCAGCGACCACCTCGATCCACAGTCTCTACCTCCCAATGTGGCTCGGTAGTCATAGGCTCCTCTCCGGCACCGGGCATCCCCCGGGTCTACCCTCTGGGGAAGGGCCTCTCCGGCCCAGGGTGCTCTTTCTTTAAGTACTGAGTCACCGGGCCGGACAGGAGGGATAGTCTGAACCGAGCCCGTATCAGGAGTGTGGTCTGTGGAGGGCGCCTTCGCCTATCAGGCGTGGGGAGGGTTTGTCTTTGTGTGCCACGTCCCCTTGTGGAGCCCGGCTACCAAGGCAGCGCGTGCCATGGCTCCACCCTGGCATATGCCGCACGCGTCTCAGCAACCCCCAGCCCACGCCAGAGGGCGCTGGCATTGAGCGTCACACCCCAACCTCCCTCGGGAAGCAGACAGTAGTCCTCCAGAAGCTCAGTCTCTTCCCCTGCTGACCCCCAGCCGCCCGGGTCCGTTCCCAAAACAGGGTCGACGGTGTGACGCGAGGTGTGGCGTCCAGCGCCTAAACCCTCTGCGCCACCGGGTCGGCTTCAATACCTGATGCTGAACTGAATGCCTTGCTGAGAGAACTTTATGCTTGCATCAGGAAACACTCAGGTGGAGAATACTCAGTAAATAGTCTATGGAACATATCTGAAGGCCACTTTGCTTCTGCAGCAATAGGGGGAAAGATAAAAACTGTTACTAATCATGCACACAAAAGCAATAATAATGTATTCATCTTAGTTCTTAAGTACAGAAACCAGCAAAAGGATGTCTCTAAGCATCACCTTTTTTAACACAGGCAGACTTACTAGAGATTAAAAATTCCCCAGCTCTCTCCCCGAACACCGGCCCTGGACTTTTAAAGAGCAGCTGACACCTTCAGGAGAACTATAACAAAATATAATATTTAGACACAGCTTGTATTTCACTTAATTCTGTATTCCTCCTCATCATTATTTATTACTGAGGTAATTTGCATGAAAACAGGGTCTTTGCTCCAGAACAGTTCATCTATTCCTACTGCTTTCTCCCTACCTGAGGTCATAATGCACTGCCTGTGACATCACAGTTTCTCTCATGGCAACAGACTGTGATGTTACAACAGAGAATGAAATAGGGAGTTGCTACAGAGGCACATGAACTGTAAGGGAACTCTGCAGCATAAAGATCATACATTCATGCAAACTGACTCAATAATTAATAACGGAAATACAAATATATACACTATATAAGGAACACAAGCTGAATTGTACCTAATTATTATGTTTTTCAAAGTTTTTCTTGAGGCATCAGTAGCTCTTTAAGGAAGGTCTGGACTGATATCCAGCTGATGATGGCCAGAGAGAGGGGGTCTGCACCAGCTAACGCCTTAAAGCTTCAGAAGAAAGAATTACTTACCTAGTAATCTTGTTTCTTCCAAGTGATACTCAGGTATTCATAACTATATGCAGCCTTCCTCCTAAGTAGAACTGCTCAGAGAGAATTTGGAACATATGCAAATGATGGAACCTTTTGCATGAGCCACTTTTCAAATGCTGCCTTATACTAACTGCCTTAGTTCTAAACCCTTCAGATTTCCTGGATGCCTGAAAAGACAGGTCCACAGGGACTAAGTATAATAATAATAATAGTAATAATAACAACAATAATAATAATAACAGAGGGCACCCCCTCAACACTAAGTGTAATAATAATAATTAGAGAGAATCCCTTAACCCGCAAAAATGGGCCTCCACCTGGAGGGCATAACATGTGAAAGAACACCCTAGAATGTTCAAATTACCCAAAAAAGGGGAGGGGGACAACAATAGGGAACTCAATCGCAACATGTGTGCCAGAAATAGCATTTATGCCCCTGAGAACACAGTATTTAGGAGTGCAGAGGCTGAAGATTCCAGAAGGGGAGGCAGGGTGGGAGAGTTATGAACACCTGAGTATCACTTGAAACAAGATTACTAGGTAAGTAATTTTTTCTTCTAACCCCAATAATACTCAGGTATTCATAACATCTGCAGAGTACCAAGCATTACCTTTGGAGGTGGGCACAGAACCCTATCTTAGGAATAGACTTTGCAGGACTGCTGTGCTGAATCTGGCATCACCCCTGGACAGATTATCCAGAGTGTAATGCTGGGTAAAGCTGTGTACTGTTTTCCAGGTAGCTGCTTTAGAGATTCACTAGGGAAACATCCCTGGCAGCTGCTATGGTAGCAGCTGTGCCCCTTATGGAATGGCCCTCCACCCACAAGGGGCTCCTTTCCAGCCTTAGAGTACCAACTGGTTATACTGTACTATCCAGTATTAAGTGGACCTTCTTTGATACTGGGTTATCCTTTCTCACATTCCCACAGGTCGGGAACAGCTGTTTTCTGCCCTGCCTAAGGACTTTAGTGGCTGTCAAATAGTAGCTAAAACTCCTTTGACGTCCAGACTATGAAGACTTTTTTTCACCAGGACTAAAGTGTTCAGTGAAAAAGACAGGTGAGGTAATGGTTTAGTTCAAATAATAATTAGATGTCATGTTAAAAGGAAACTTTCTGTCTGTTCCCAGGACAACTTTGTCTCTGTGGAATGAAATAAAGACCTGTTCAATTCAGAGAGACTGGAGCTCACTTATTCTTTTGTCCGAAGTGATTACCACAGGAAAACGTTTTTTTTTTTTTACACATTTCAAATAAATTGAGGATATAGGGTCAAAAAGGGGACCCATGAGCCAAACTATACACACATCTAGGTCACATGCCGGCACCAGTCCCTTGTGAGGGGGTGCAAATGGGACAGACCTTTAAAGAACCCTTTGAAGATAGGATCTGAGGCCTGAAAAACATTCTGTCCAACTGAAGTGTAAGTAGATGTTCCGGCCAGGTGGCTGTTTAAGGTACTGGACTGCAAGCCCAGTAAGAGCAAATAGGTAAGATAGTCCAGCACAAGAGGAACACCAGCCTGTGTTGACATGTGCAAGGCCCATAAAGAGCCCTTTGTAGCTAGGATCTGAAGCAATAAAAACATTTTGTCCAACTAATATGCCAGCAGATGTTGCAACTAGGTGAACCTTGAGGGTACAGGATAGCCAGTCCAATGACTGTAAATAGATAAAATAGTCAGACAGCTGGGACCCAGCATGTTCTAGGACCAATTTCCTGGTTGCACACCAATCATAAAACGTTTTTCCCATTCTGGAGCGTAGATTTTCTTAGTGGAAAGCTTCCTGTAACCACATCACATGCTTAAGACACTTTGAGAAAGATGCAAACCTGCATATTATACCAAAGGTACTCAAGAGCCATGCCTTGAACGTGAGTGATCCAAAGTTTGGATATAGGAGGCTTCTGATAGGAGGTCAGCAGATTGTGCCTCTGAGGGAAGATGTATTGGTTTGGGCCCAGGCATGGAGGGTAGCAGAGAGAGACATGTCTGTCTGGCCCATTCTACATAGAAACATAGACTTTGACGGCAGATAAGGACCGCTTGGCCCACCCAGTCTGCCCATTTCCCTACCTATTGGATAAACTGCAGATTCTAGTTAACCAACAGCCTACTTCCTCCCACCTAGTGCTATCAAGATTATTGATGCTGACTGAGACTTGAGCTGGAGAAAACTGCTCTGTATACCAGAAGGAAGAAAGAAAGAAGAAAGATGCACTTGCTTCCCTTGCCAACTCAAAGCCAGAGCATCCAGGGGAATTGTTCCTAGATCTGGCTGTCTGTCATAGTACTGTGGCAGGTGGTGGTTGTGGTGGGATGCGAACAAGTCAACCTCTGTGGTGGCCCACCTCCTGAAGATAACTTGCACCACCTGACTGTTTAAGGCCCTTTCATGATGAGGCTGGCTGATTTGAGTTGAAGTACTGTCCTTACCTGTCAGTGGCAGATGAATATCCTGAAAGGGCCCATTGAGCATGATAGATCCCATATTTTCATGAATCCTGTGCATGGAGGGCTTAACCTTGTCCCTCCTGAAATGTTTATGTAGTACATTGTGGTGGTACTGTCTGTTCTGACCTGAACCCCCACCCCCTCCTTGTAGTAGTTATGTAAAACCTTTAGTGCCAGTAACACTACTCTTAGCCCCAGCAGGTTTATGCGCCATGGGAGGTGTAAACCCCCAGGTGGGGCCACACTCCAGTCAAGATGCCTCCGTTATCAGACAGTTGATGGAGCTTTTTGCTGAAAAATAAACTCCTTCCATTAGACTGGTTTCATTTTTTCTCCACTGGAGACCTGTAACAATATTTCTGTTACTAAAATCGGTTATGACAGAGGGTCCTTTCTCTGACACCAGTGAATCCTAACGTGAAACTGAACAGTAATTTGTAACCTGGATTCCAAGACCGCGCCACTGGCAGGTGCCATGTGCAGCAGCTGAAGAAACTGTTCTGCAGTTTGTTTGTTTTTTTTAAATTTATTTATTTATTTATTTCATCCTGGATGAATGAAACCACTATCAGTGGAATACTTCTTGCCCTGCTTGTAGGCAAGTAAGCCCTGTCTCACAGGGCATTAAGCTCTGCTCCTATGAACTGTAGTGCCCGAGCAGGCCGAGAGACAAACTGCCTCTAGATTTATCAGAAAAACCTAGACTCCATGAGCCCCTAGGTGAGTTGCAGATCCACTTGCTTGGGTGACTTTGCAACCACAGCCAATCCTCTAGCTATAGGAAGAACTTGTGACACCTTGTCTTTGAAGGTGCTACAACCACTGTGCACACTGTTATAGAAGGACCTAATGGGGGTCTGAATCTGAGGTACTTTCTGTGCTTATGGGATGTGGAAATACTTAAGTCCAGTGATGCCAAACCTTCCCCTTTCTTTGGAGTATTGGCATAATCAGTGCCAAAAGCACCATTTTGAACTTTGGCTTTGTCAGATGCCTGCTTAGTACCATCTAAGACAGGTTACCACTCCCCATCCATTTGCTATACCAAGACAGACTCCTCTGTCTTTGACAGTAACAGGTTTTGAACCTCTTTTTCTTGAAATTTTCTTTCTTTACATGTGCAGATGGACTGAAAACTTTTCTTTTTTTTTGGAAGGGATTTGAACCCAGAGACAATCCCCGATTACTACATCCGTGACCTGTGTCTGTGGTGTCCGAAATACCCCTGCTGTAAGTACTGCTGATACTGAAGAACAGCCCTAGTCTGATACAACAAACGGAGCTTACTGTGGTGTATTAATCCATTTTTTAACTTTTATCTTTTCTCTAAAGAGGAATTACCCTCGACTTGGAATCCATAGCCTTGGTTTGGGAATACTGAGTTAGGTTGGTGACTCCCAACCAGGAAAACTCCTCTGAACCACTGTATTTACCATCCATCTAGCACCAGCCATTTAAACTGTTATTTGGCTGCTTCTAAACCACATTTAGTTGTTTCTGCTAGATCATCTGGCAGGGGAGTAACACTGACTTGAAAGTATGTCAGTTTTCCTGGGATCCGTGTTAGGAGAGTAGGATGCCAGAGGTCTCTTTGCTTTGTCACAGGCTGCTACTTCAACTTCTCCTTGATGTATAGGATCAGGGAACAAACTTTGAGTTCCCTCCCTGTCTAGCTGATGTTTCTTATACATCCTCTTATCAAGAGGCGAAACAGAGCTTAGAGTTTGTAAATCTTTAAAGTATCTTCCCCGATGAATTTATTCACAGGAAGGGGAAGCTTTTAGTGGGTGTCAGCCCAATCATTTCTCACAAATGTGAAGAGTGAGGGATAATCTTTATTTTCGTTAAAAAACCCAAACATTTCACGAAATCACCTAGTCTTCCTCCAGATAATGGGAAGACTGATCAGAGGAGACAAGCTGCTGTGCAGAGGTCTGCTGCTGAGAATAGACAGCACTTGTAAGCTTAAAAGTGTTTTCTTTAGCCATTTCAGGCATATCTTTACACTTTTTTTTTTTTTTAAGGAAAGTTAAACAATTTTCACACCTTCGTTCACAGTGAAAAACCACTAGAATGAAGCACAGTGCCACAAAATTCTGCAGTAAAGGATACCATTTCAGTGGGAATTAATCCCTTTAGTGATACAGTAAACCTGAGACTCTGTACCTCATCCTGGTGGGCTTCACTGTAGGTAGCAATCTGCAGGAAATGAAAATGACGTACCTACCGTAATTCTTGATCTTCTCTTGTAGCTTCACCATTCATTACTGCTTGGGTTAAGCCGGCGTGCACCCGCCACGGGAGTTTTTTTTTTTTTTTTTTAGAGTCGGGTTCATCTACACGCCTCGAGATCTACCGCACTGGCCATGCGCGAGGGAAGCCATTAGGGTGTCATAGACTCCTCCTTCATCTCAGTTCTGTTAATGGAGAGGCTAAAATAAAGTGTAAGAAAACAGAAAGTGAGGCAAGAGAGCCAAGGGATAGAGAAAAGGAAAGGAAATAAACTGAAAAAGGAATAAGCTGATGGAGAATAGACAGAGGAGAGAGAATTCCTACCCTAAGGGACCGCAGGGCCTCCTTTCCGGGGCAGCTCTAGGGGAGGAACAGAGAGAGGGAGAGGAAGTAGGAGAAGAAGAAGAAAGAAAGAAAGAGGCATGTTGAGAAGAACAGTGCCCATCGAGCATTGTTAGTTGAGAGGCTTATAGGCTCGAAACTAATAAAGGGAGCAAGAATCCCAGTTGCTAGGACTGAGGAGAGGTTCCACCGAACCTCCTGAACAGACCTGAGAGAGGGCAGACTCTCTGAACTCTCAACATGCCAAGTCCCTTCATCCTAGTTGAGGGCTCCTAGACTGTCCGAGCAGAACTTGTTCCGGAAGAGCGCCCATCCAGGAAGAGGACTAAGTTCCTTAGCACCTTGTCAAGTGCTACCACAGAAGAGTATGGGAAAGACTATGCCTTCTCGAAGGCAGTTTGTAAGAAAAATAGAGAGGAACTCAATTAGACTTGCTAGGACAAGGCAGACAGAGGCTTGAAGCTGACAAGTTCAGTCAGCAGCTGGAAAAGCTTTGAAAAATAATGCCTGACAGGGGGATTCCAAACTTTGAGGAGGCCAAGACAGGGCATGGCCACCAGGCTGTGAAACTACATGACCTGAAGAAGGTAAGGAATCGCACCATAGGGCAGTCAGAAAGAGTTCCCTCAGAATTAAAGAAATTTGCAACCATACTGTTCCTCTCTAACTTGAGGAAAAGAGAATCCATTCACAAGAATGGGGAAAAATACAGGTTACTCACCTGTAACAGGAGTTCTAGGAATGGTATATGTTGTTCATCCACACTCATTGGCAGGTATCCTTGCCGCTTTAAATCTTGCCGGAAGGTCTTCAGCTTGCTCCTCCCACCCACCCGGTGGTATAACTCGGCTCCCCCCCATGACGCCAGGATCTGGCCCGCTGGAAGCTCAGGTTGTGCGTCGAAGCCGGGGAGGTCGGTTGGGTCGTATGGATGAACAACATATACCATTCCTAGAACTCCTGTTACAGGTGAGTAACCTGTATTTCTAGGGACATGGATATGTTGTTCATCCACACACATTGGCAGACTCCTAGCAGTTCTCCGGGAGGAGGGAGGCAAGACGCACACCCCCAATACTTACTTGGGAAAGAGACTGGAGAACCGAGGCCCCAAAACCAGCATCCCGGCGTGACTCAAGGTCGATGTGGTAATGGGTAATGAAGGTGTTTGCTGACTTCCAGGTAGCAGCCCTGCAGATTTCCTGGATAGGGACGTCCCTGGAAGCAGCCACCGTTGCAGCAGTATGGCGGGTAGAATGAGCTCTTATCCCTCTGGGAGGCTCCATGCCCGCCAACTTATAGCAGAGATCTATGCAGGAGGTTACCCACCTGCTTATCGTCCGCTTGGCTGCAGGTCTGCCAGATGCGGCTTCAGCGTAGGTGACAAACAGCTGGCGAACCTCTCCCCGATCCCAGCCGCGGCGCCTTATAATAAGCGGCGCCTTCTAGGGTCCAGGAGTATGGAGCCTATATTCGGCCTCCGAGGTGTGATTGGGGTAGAACACCGCAGAGTCAACACCTGGTTAAGGTGAAACTCCGACACCACCTTCGGAAGGAATTTCGGTGGGGGCGCAGGACAACCTTGTCCCTGTGGAAGACCAGGTAAGGGAGACTCGATGGAAAGCGCCCTGGAGCTCTCCCATCCTTCTGGCTGACGTGATAGCCACCAAGAAGGCGGCCCTTCCACGATAGGTGAGAGAGAGCACACCTGCATAGGTTCGAATGGCTTGCCCATGAGCTTTGCCAGTACCAGCAGATCCCACGGAGGTGGGGTTCCGCACTGAGGAAATGTGATCAAGGCCTTGAAAAGCGCCAGACCACCTTCTCCTGCGCCACCGACTGCTTCCCGGCCCGCGCCCGGTAAGCAGAGATGGCTGCCAGGTGCACCCTTAGGGTCGTCGACCTAAGCCCTTGACTAGAAAGGGACCATAAATAGTCCAAGATGCTTGCCAAGGAACAGGAGGAAGGGTCCAAGCCCTTGCCCTGACACCAAATGGAAAACCTCTTCCATTTGAAGGCATAGCATTTTCTGGTCGACTCCTTACGGGACGCCTCAACTACATTGAGGACCTCGTCGGAAAGACCCAAGGCCTGGAACTCTAGCCGCTCAGGAACCAGGCCGGCAGGTGCAGGGATTGAAGGTCCGGATGGAACACCTTCCCCTGATTGACTGAGAGCAGGTCCGGGCGAGCTGGAAGCTGCGTGAGTCCTGGAGCTGAGACTGAGGAGATCTGGGTACCAGAACTGCGAGGCCAGTCTGGGGCTATCAGAATCACCTGCGCCTTGTCCCTCCCTTGAGAAGCACCTTGTGGATCAAGGAAATGGGGAAAGGCGTAAAGAGGCCCGGGGTCCACTGCCTCGAGAAGGCATCCCCTGCAGCGAGCCCTGCTGAGGGGCGGGCATGGAACAGACTCAGCTTCGCTGCTCCTGGAGGCAAACAGGTCCACCTGAGGTGCCCCAATGGGAGAACAGATGCTGTACTACCTCCGCAGGAGAGACCACTCTGGGATGCAGCCCTATCCGGCTCAGGGCATCGGCCAGGGTGTTGGAGGCTCCTGCCACGTGAATGGCTAGGAGATCCACCTCCAGGCTGCGCACGAGTGACCAAATGCGGAGAGCTTCCTTGCATAGAAGCATGGAGCGCGTCCCGCCCTGGCGGTTTAGATAGTACATGGTCGTGGTATTGTCCGTCTGGACTCGGACCACTTGACCCCGGAGGAACGGAGCAAAGGCGGTGAGAGCTAGGCGGACCGCTCGGAGCTCCAGCAGGTTGATGTGGCATCGGGACTCCCGCGGGGACCAGAGGCCATGAGCCCGGTGTTCCCCCAGATGGGCACCCCAACCCATCAGAGAGGCATCGGTCGATAGAGAGACCGTCGGCTCGGGGCGGACAAACGGGATGCCCTCCTGCAAATGATCTGGAACGGTCCACCACTGGAGAGCGCTCCACATCCCTGTGTCACCGACACAAGCTGGTCCAAAGGATCGCAGTGCCAGGACCACTGGCTGGCCAGTCCCCACTGAGGGACGCATGTTCCAGCGGGCCCAACGGACCACGCTGGTGCAGGCCGCCATGAGACCCAGGAGGCGAGGAAGTCCGGGCAGGCGCAATTGCCCAACCAGAAATGATCGGGCAAGGAGGAAAGAACCTCGGCCCTGTCCGCTGGAGCCGGCTCTGGCTCAAGAGAGTCGAGCTGCGCCCGATGAAAAGAATCACCTGCTTTGGCTCGAGTTCCGACTTGGCCTCGTGATAAGGAGGCCCAGTTGAGAGCAGACCTGGAGGGCCAGATCTCTGGACCACTCTGCCTCCTTCCTGAGGGAGCTGCTATCAGCCAGTCGTCCAGGTAAGGGCACACCGGACCCTCGGCGCCCACGAGGAATGCTGTCACCACTGCCATGCATTTGGTGAAGACCCTGGGAGCTGGAGACAAGCCGAAGGGCATGGCTTGGAACTCGAAGAGGGATCCTTCCGCTCGGAAGCGAAGGAATCTCTGGTGCGACGGACGGATGGGGACGTGAAAAAACGCGTCCTGCAAGTCCAGAGAGCAGAACCACACGCCGCGTTCCAAGGATGGTATTATCTGAGCCAGAGTGACCATCCTGAAGGTTCGAGACCTTAGGAACTTGTTTAGGTCGTGTAGGTCGAGAATGGGCGCCAGCCCCGTCCGCTCGAACCAGGAAGTACCTGGACACAAACCCTGGGTCTGAAGGAGGGTCCACCACCTCTTATCACCTCCTTCTGGAGGAGGAGAGCGATGTCGGCTCGACGAGCCGCCAGTGAGGCTGGGGATCCCGAAGCCCCTCGAGGGGCGACGGCTCTGAAGGGTGGTGCCTGCTCGAATTCCAGAGGCAGACCTCTTCCCACCACCTCCAAGACCCACCTGTCCGTGGAAACAGCGGACCAGGCGGAACGGAAGTGCCGGAGCCGTCCCCCCACGGGGGGACCCAGGGATAAGGTGACGGGAATGGGGGCGACACCCCTCAGCCCGTCACTGGGCAGGCTTGGAGGAGGGACCGGCCGAGGGACCTCCTGGGCCTTTTCCTCCCTGCCTCCTGTTAGAGGAAGCCGGCGGCTTGGGTTTGGGATGCCAAGGCCGAGCCTGCTGGCCCTGACGTTGCTGGGCCGGGCGCGCCGGGGGCACAGAAGGACGAAAGGGCTTAGGCTGTGGTTTGCGGCCTTTGTCCTTCTGGCGGAAGAGACCCGAGTCCAAGGTAGCATTGGACTTCTCGATCCTCTGCAGGTGACCTTCCACCCCAGGGCCGAAGAGGTCAGTCCCAAAAGGAACATCCGCCAACTTGTGCTGGGTATCCAGGTAAAGGTGGATATCCTCAGCCAAGCCTCACGACATAGCCACTGCGTCGCCACCGATCTGGCACATGAGTCCCCATATCCAAAGCAGTCTGGAGCTGCTGTTTGGCCACTGCCCTGCCCTGGTCCCGCACCTGCTTAACCGTAGTCTGCAGATCGGCGGGAAGATGAGGGATGACCTCATCCAGGGAGCCCAACAGGGCATGAGAAAAATGTGCCATGAGGACGGCCGAACTGGCCTGACGAAGGCCGAGAGAGGACGCAGCGTAGACTTTTCGCCCGACACAGTCCAATTTCTTGGACTCCTTGTCAGGAGGTTTGTCCACATCCCTGGCGTTGCCGGCGCGCCGGAAAACGCTGTCGGTAACCAACCCCTCAGCAGAGGGGTGTTCCGAAAAACCGGACAAGGAACCAGTAGGGACCGCATACTTCCTGGCCATCCTGGCCGAAGGCGCAGGGCAGGAAGCAGGGCGCTGCCAAAGCTCCAGTGCCGGACCCACTATGGCCTCGGCCACCGGAAAGGCCTCCGTCGGAGAATCCCCTCGGTCCAGAATCTCCGTGAGGGGATACCTGGCCCGTTTGGAAACGGGTTCGAGCTCCATCCCGGTGGACTCCGAGATGAGCCGAAGTAGTCCTAGGAAGGACGATGGGCTATCGTCCATTGACTGACCTCCTGAAGATTCCAGAGTCCAGTCGCTTGGAAAAGGAGGAATCATCTTCGGACTCGGAAGAGTCCTCGAAGAAGCTGCCTCTGGCCTGAGCCACCTTCACCTGCCGAGGTCGGTCGGGAGTGAGGGTAACTGACAACCGATGGGGTAGACCTTTGGCAGCCGAGAATCATGGTGAGGAGCCCCAGTGGTGGCTGTGGAGGCGGAGGTTCACGAATCGATTGGAGCAGCTGGTTTGGCCCGAAACGGCCTGGGTATGAGCTCCTCGGATAAGTCGAGGGTTGTATCGGCCGCTCGGTGGCCAGCCTTAATGGCGGGGCGTGAGGGTCGGCTTACTCCCGGTCAGGAGGAGCTGTTGCAACGCAAGGTCCTCGTACCGTCGGCGTAATTCGCCCGAAGCCTCCCTCATCCGAGGAGGAGGACGAGGCAGCAACGACGCCCGCTACAGTGCCGGGACCGGGACCGCCTGTGACGGTGGGATCGGCTGGACCGCTGAAGAGGTCCGAGACCGAGACCGAGGTCCCGGAATTTCGAGGTCGGTGCGGGAGGTGTCGGCCGGAACCGCCTCCCTTCACGTCAGATGGTGCATCCGAGGGCTCGGAACAGGAGGCACAGGCGAGCCACGGATCCTCAACTCCTCCCGGGGAACCGGGAGGGGAATCTCGGCTGCTAAAGGCGACAGCCCGTCAATGAATTAGAAAAATCTAGAGCTTCATCGGTGGGAGTCTCGGTCAACTCGACCTGGCGGGGGACACCGTGAGGCCAGTGGCGAAGCCGGCGGATCGACCGAAGCCGGCGGCCGGGGAAGGACCTTTCCGCTCCCAAGGCGTCGACAGAGGACTACCATATCCCTCTTTTGGACCGAGAATAAGGTCCGCCAGCGTAGAGCCCTTCTCCTTTAGTGGAGAGGGACAGACAAGCTCCTTAAAAGAAGCCGTGTAAGAACAGCCCAGAGAGAGCGGGATAAATGCCGCGGCCGAGGAAGATACGGCCCGCGCCGCCTCCTCTTCGAGGGCGACCATCCGCTCGAGCTGATCCGCCAAACCGCCCGCCGCGGACACCGCCAACAGGCCCTCCTTGGACTTCACGGAGAAGCGCTTCTCGGGGCCAGCCCAGTTGTCAGGCAGCCACGGTAAGCTTGAGGGCGTGGGCCGAGAAAGATGAGCCTCAAGTCACATGAAGCCTCGGGTGGTGCTCAAGGCCTAAGCAGTAAACACCAGTGGAGTGTGGATCCGTCCGAGACATCTTCTGCCGCATGGGCATCTCCGAAATCGAGGTCGATTTATCCGTCGCGGCCGAGGATAGAAGACTAAAGTCTTTACCCAAAATTTATTTATTTTTTTAAATCCATAAGCGGAGAAGCGGAACTGATCTCAACGCGGAAGCGTTAAGGAGGAACCTGAGCTGGCGGTAAGGAAGATCTGGCGTCATGGGGCGGGCGCGAGTTATACCACCGGTGGGTGGGAGGAGCAACTTGAAGACCTTCCGGCAAGATTTAAGCGGCAAGGATACCTGCCAATGAGTGTGGATGAACAACATATCCATGTCCTAGAAAGGATTCTTTTCTTTTTTTTTGCATAAAGGCCAAGGGGGAGAGGAGCGAGATGGGAGGGAGGCAGCACAGAAGGAGGCCACTGAGGGGAAGGTGGGTGGGTATCAGTAATGAATGGTGAAGATACAGAAGATCAAGAATTACGGTAGGTATGTAATTTCGTGTCTTCCTTGTCAATCTTCACCATTCATTCTAACTGAGTATTCTAAGCCCCCTTGAAAAAAGGGGTAGAACCCTGAAGAACAAGACCCCCAGCCTCTGTTGGTGAGGAACAGAAGGAAGACCTAGCTAACACAAGAAAGCCTAAGTGGGAGAAGAGCTAGGAGGTGCCCCGAGGACGGGGAGGCGGAGGAAGCCCCTGCAAATGTCTCCTAGCTCTGGAGGAAAAAAGAGCGGGTCCCCAGGCCGGGCGCATCACCTCACGCCGGGCCAGGGATGACAACCTTGATAGATGGAGCCATGCCGTCCGCCTTAATGCAGATCGCTGTCCCAGAAGCCTGGAAGCCACCTCATTGGCGTCATAAGATGCCCTTGCTTGGTGTCTTGCCAGCTCCAGGCCTATAGCGGAGGGGCAATAGCCTGTCTGGTTTGCCATTATCAGGCATTGATGCTAGGGCTGAGAGCTCGACCACAGATGCCGACTCTGAAGCGTGGTGAGCCTGATGTGATGCAATGCAAGCCACCGCCGCAGAAGAAGAACTCTTTCGCCCCCACCGGTCGAACTGTAGTGAATCCGAATCTGGTGGGCGGTGGAAGTGGCAGGCGCAGGCGCCGGAAGGATCTCTAGGTACACCAAACCCGAGGCGGGTTGGGAAGGTACCAGGAGTTCGGCGGGCACTATGCAACCGACCAACAGTCTGCCGGGCTGGAGAAAGGGCGGCGACACTGCCAGAACGGATGGCGCCTCCTGGAAGGGATGAGGCAGGAAGGTACCACCAGGTGCTGGGCACTGAATTCTCCAAGGAATTCACGCGTCTCCTGTTCAGTATTGTCTCGCCTAACGTAAGAGTTTCGAAGATCCCTCACCATCCTCGAGAGGAATCGCTGATATTCAGTGAAATCAGCGTCGGAAGAAAGATGAGCAAGGGGTTCCTCTCCCTCAGAGGAGGAGGAAGACGAGGATGATGGAGAGCTCGAATGTCCAGAAGATTCCTGCAGCAGTGGGGAGAGTCGAAAGACCCGCTCATGCATGTACCTAACGTATGAGGGGAAGGCCGCCGCAGAACCTCTGAACTGCTCCCAGGATAACGGACCCGTAGGACCGACATGGCCTGGAAGAGCGGGGTGGATGCAGAGGTACTGGAGAAGGGCACCTACGAAGAGGCAACTGACCTCTGTCAGGGCTCTGAAATCCGAGGAGCAGGCCGAGCTGGCGGGATCCTGGACAACAAACCAGGCCGTAAGACGAGACCCAGAGGATGCAATGCCTGGAAGAGCCCGGGGGGGGGAACCTCCCCTGTGACGAACCCGGGACTGCATGGGTCCAGAAGGGCAGTCCACAGCAACGCCACTGGAGGGAACCCCGGAGCCCAAGAGGGAAGGGTGGGGTTCGGCGCTATGGCTCCTAGCCACCCCACGAGGGGTGGCCGGCGGAGACCGGGGCACCCATCCCCTGCCCCTCGACCCCTCGGACTCCGAGAGGTCCCTCCTCCTCGATTGCAGCGTTCCCCAACCCCGAGAGGAGGCAACAGCACCCGGGAGGGCAGCTGTCACAGGCCCCCTAGGAGGGGGAGCCTCCTCCTCAGTCCCCACCACATCACCCCCCTGGGACTCAGGGCAACCCCTAGCCCGACGACCCTCAGGGGAGGACGGGAGTGGGGACAGTGGAAGGGGCCCGCTGTGCCGCCTAGCACCCTGTGCCACCGGGGACCCTGACCCCGAAGAATCAGGGTGCCAGGATGGGTCCGCACCTGTGTCATCGGCCTCCGAAGAGGATGAGACCAGCAGAACCTCAATGCTGGCAACCCCAGGGATCCCCGGAGCAACGGCGCCGCGAATGGCGCCGGACGACCCCCACCCACTCGTGACAGCCAGGCCCGGTCCTGTCCCCTGACGCACAGTTAGGCCACGGTGCCGCTCCGGCGCGGAACCCAACCCGGCGCCGCTGGGAGCTGGACTGTGCCAGCGAGCGCTGCTGCTAGGTTCACCGAGGCCAGGGCGGGCGCTGCCTGCGGCAGCTGTCTCGAAACCACCACCGCACCGCAGCGCGCGCCCGGGATCCGAATGGCACCGGAGGAGCGCGCGAGGGTCCACCGGTGCCAGGCCCAGAAATCGTGGGCCTCGACACTGGGGAGCCTGCACTCTGAGGAGGTGGCTGCGAGGCGGTGTCCCCGCGACCCCGGGAGGGACCACGGCGTTCCCCGATACCGAGAAGGTTCCTCTTGGCAAGAGAGGAAGCTTCCTCCTCCCTTGACCGTATAAGCCGGGAGGACCGGGGAAGGGCCTAGAGACCTTACCTGGGAATCCCTGGAGCGGCGCCATCCCCGAAGGTCGGCGGGGTCTTGCGAGCTTGAGCCTTGGGACCGAGACCACGACGGTCCATGGAGAAAAAAGCTGCCAGCGTCCATGTCGTGGTTGGGTCAGGCAGCGGAGACAGACATCATGCCGGTCTGAGACAGAAAATGCCGGCCACAGAAGCACCGGCGCATAGGGGTGTGGCCGCGCCGACTTACGCCTTGCTCCCGAACGGACATGATGCGAACTAAACAAGGAAAAAAGTAATAAAGCACTCGCGCCGCAGTATAGAAATAAAAGGACGGTCTTACCGGTATCAGGCGTCAGTGGATGGTCTGAAAAAAGCGAGGTCTTCAGTTGTGGAAAAACCAAAAACTATCGTTACCGCGCAGCAGGAGTGCAGCCTCGGCAATGGGAGAAACAGAACTGAGATGGAGGAGAGTCTGCGGCACCTAACGGCTGCCCCTCGCGCATGACGCTGCACGTCGTGCCCGAGGGCGCGCTGCTGAGCCAATTTCTAAAAAAAAAAAAACCTCCCGTAGTGGGTGCGCACTCCGCTTAACCCAAGCAGTAATGAATGGTGAAGATTGACAAGGGAAGATCTGGAAGGTTTCAGCAGGCACAGAAGTCCTCATACGCTGTCTAGCAGGGGGTTCTGTATGCTTAGTTTTATTTGATTTCTTAGAGGGAACCAGGTAGTCAGAAAGTTCAGTAAGCCTCTCAAGAACTGCTTGTATACCCGTCTCAGGGGTAGCAGTTTACATAAGTTGTTGTGGTTTCACCCACAGTAATTTAGGGTGTCAGCTGGTCAGAGTTGAAGGGACCCTTAGATGGTGAAAGTTTTCTTTTTTTTTTTTTTTTTTTTTAAGCCTTATCCAGGCATTTTTCAATAGTTTTCACAGGACATGAAATGCAGATTTCACTCTGCTTTTAATGTTCATGTCTAGATAGGTAGACAAAAGGAACTTAACAAAATGTCACCACACAGAATACATAGTTTGAAACCGGGATCACCAGTTTTCTTTTTCATTTTTTATGACATTTTGAATGTACCAATAAAAGTTGCAACCGCTAAAAGGTTTTTTCATTTAAAGTTTATTTAGCAGTTGCGGTCAGTTCTAGAACCGATGAAGTACCGATCGGGTCCTGGAACCAAGGAAAAATTAAATGAGACTATTGGTTAAAGAACCAGTGTTAGCAGTTCTTAAAACAAACTAATTTAATAAAAATTAAACATAACTAGTGGAGTTTTTTAGTCAGAAAACGTCAATAACTGTAAAATAAACCTCGGTTTACCCCCCTGGTTATCCCAAACCGAGAAAATTACAATGTAAACATTAAAACTATGGGTTTACTAAAATTACAAAAAGTAAAAGGCATCAAAAGAAATGTTACAGAATACTTATCAGATTCTGTAAGGTTTCTCATGCCAGAACAAGATGATGAAGAGGAGAGAATCTCTGAACATCTAGACTTATCAGGCAGTGAGAGAAGTCTGAAGGGTTTAGAACTAAGGCAGTTAGTATAAGGCAGCATTTGAAAAGTGGCTCATGCAAAAGGTTCCATCATTTGCATATGTTCCAAATTCTCTCTGGGCAGTTCTACTTAGGAGGAAGACTGCATATAGTTATGAATACCTGAGTATTACTGGGGTTATAATATAGCACTACAAAAAAATGGAGTGAAGTTCATCTTGCTTTAGTTAACAAGCACACTAAAAACTAAGTTGGGAAAGTACTGGAATCAGTTAAAGAAGCTGGTGATCTATTTAGTAATTATTTTTGTTTAGTGTTTTCCATAAAGGTAATATAAAATACATTCCATATCCAAAAGGAAGATGTTTTATAAGCACTGGGGACCTTAAACAAATACTAGTATGGGACCTGATAGCATCTACCCGCGCATCCTAATAGAGATGTCATCATTATTAGCTCTCCCCCTATCTGTCATATTTAATAAATCATTGGATGAAAGTATTGTTCCGTCGGACTGATAGCAGGCGGTTGTGATACCAATACTGAAAAAGGGAAATAAGGCTGATGTGGAAAATGATAGGCCAATTAGTCTTACTTCCACAGACTGTAAATTAATGAAAAGAATCATAAAGACATATGTTGAATTGGAAACATAAGCCCTGGAACTAGGAGATTCTACCCAACATGGATTCAAAAAGGGATATTTCTATGTTACACATTTCGTATCTTTCTACCAACACATTAGTCGCAGTTTGGATGATGGTATTTCTACAGATGTCATCTTGCTAGACTACAGTAGAGCTTTTGACTTTGTTCCCCATAATAACTTAATAGATAAGTTATTCACGATGGGTTACTCTACTATTTTGATTAGATGGGTTGAAAATTGGTTAGCAAATAGGACCCAGAAAGTAAGAATAAATGGAGCTTTATCCAAACTTGGAAGTGTCACCAGTGGAGTACACAGTGATATGAGAGCAAGTCAGGACAATATTCTTATGAAATTTGCAGATGACACAAAACTCGGAGGAGAGGTTGATACTGTGACCAAATACTTGTCTCTTATTAGTGATTTACAAAATACTGAAAGATGGGCAACAGAAAACTGTATGTCATTTAATGTTACAAAATGTGTTGTAATGCATTTTGGGAAGAAAATCCCAAAATATCAGTGTGACACTTGGACAGCTGGTTCTGATTAATCTATGTAACCCCCCTGCAAATGGGGGTTCCCAAAAGACTTCCAGGAGCTTGCTTGAATGCTCCAAGCCTGAATGGTGTTTGGCGTTTAAGCCATTTATCAGTGAGTGTTTTTAGAGCCTCTGGTACTGTCTCTTTAAGAGCCATCTGCTTGCAGACATAATTAGTTTGTATGGGGGGACTGTGTGTTTCTCTGTTTGGTACCACTCGAACTGCCAATTCACTCCATTTTGCAGTCACTAGGAGTACAAAGGAACCTATCTGAAAGATGTAACTGTTTGCCAGAAATAATTTAGAGTAATAATGAAATTACAGTTTGTCTAACCTGCTTTTTTTGCAGTCAGAACTGTGTCTGCCTAGTTCCCCATTCTGGTTTTGAACTGCTGAACTGGACCAATCAGTGTGGGGTAAGCTAGCTCTAAAATGGTGCCTTGGACGAATCAGAACTTGGACTCATAATCTGAGCCAGCCACAAGAGGATTGTATGGGCAAGTGACTCTGGGAGATGTAGTTTAGACTTCTGCGCCTTTTTGGACCAACAGCAGCAGTCTATTGTGAGTGACAGCCAATCCAGTCAAGAACTGGGAGGAACTCAAAGGAAGTGCCCGGTTTTGTCTGTTGGAGTTTCAGTTTAGATCCGGCAGTGAAGGGAAAGAAACCCTGTGCTCCTTCAGTGCACAGTTTCAGTCAAAAAACGTGTAAGGCCCAGGTTCCGGTCTGCAGCTTGTGTAACTGCTTGTTAGGACTGAATCCGTCCTGTGAAAAGAATCAAAGGATCTCTGAAGAGTAGAAACCAGGCTCACCCTGTGAAGACTGGAGAAATTGTTGAATTGCACTCGGTCTGTCAGGAACTGAATCTGCTGTGTGTTCTCCCGGTATTGTGCAGTAATTACGATCGGGATAGAAGCAGCCTGCCTGGTATAGTACTTTCTTTTACCATATAAATGTGTGAAGAGTCTCGTGGAGCTCAAGAGTAGCCCTGCTGACGTTGAAGGACCCTATCTTGTTTGGAGGTCGTGAGTACTAATTCAGGGTAGCTCTCCTATTTAGATACCACATTAAATCCAAATGGAATCACTGTACTGCTGACTATTTAAACTAATTTTCTTTTCACTGTGTGAAAGGGCCCCTACCAACTACCCACGGTTTGGACTAGCCACTAGGGCTTAGGTACCCAGGGACAGTAACTGGTAGGGATAGGCCTATGCACAGAGCCATAGGTAGATAGTAAAGTGATAAGCTAATTAACCTGATTTCCCCTGTCCTTGTTATATCCCTAAATAAATCAGAGCTGCTTGTTTCAGCAAAGTTATATACTTCCTGAGTGTATTTGTCTATGTTGAAGTACTGTACTGTGATTGTTGCACTGTATCTTATTTCACAGGAGGTCCCAGTGCCGGAACTAGTCCTGGGGTAAGTGTATACTGTGAAGGTAATTCTGATATATTGTGTGGGCCACTAGTGGGAAGAAAGGGGTTGCAGTGTCCCAGAGGGCTGTGACCAAGTAAGTTTAACTATTGCAAACCCTGACCTCTGGGTGGAGGCACCCGCCATTGGATCCAGGCCCCTCAACCTGTTAGTGGCAAATCAGGCAGGGGTAGTAGCCCCTGGGATAGCGCCATCTAGGGGTTACATCTATGCTTTTTTTGTAATACAAAAATGTGTTACTGAATGTCTCTCTTGAGACATACTGTGTTGTGGGATGACCCCCAGGGTTCAACTACAAGCTGTTATCCTAAAAACCAGGAGATAATTACAGGCTAGAAGAGACTTAAATTAAGGATCTCCTGTTTATCTAGCTTAATTGTAGCTGCTAGGATAGGAAATCATAAACTTTTATGACGTTAGAGGAAGAAACCAGGTTATGTCACTTAGGTGCTAAATCATAAATGTTCCTTTGATGTCTGTGAAGAGCATGATGCTGCTCATGGATGCAAGAAAGAACTTGGAAGATTACAGACTTGATTGGGAAGCCACATGGGGAAACAAGTTTTTGCTGATGTCACCTATTTAATTTACCTTCTGAATGATGAGACATCCTGGTTGTATGATTTTTAATAAACAGAGGAGGAGCTGGGTGACATCATGGAGAAGGCAGGCTCAAGACAGTTGTTTTAATTATGCTGTGACTGACCTTTAGAGACATTCATGTTTGGACTCTGAAGAAGAAACATCTACTTTAGATAGACAAGTCTAATTGTCTGGTGGTAGGAATACATTTGGACTTTTTAAACCTTGTTCTTTTTAAGTGATTGAATGTTTCTGTGATATGTTGTTCTGTATTTACATTTTACACATTTTTATCTATTTTAAAGTAAACCTCTTTTTTAAAAGACTACTTGGTGTGCCTTTTAAATTCTTTCTTTGACAAGTGAAGCATATATGGTTAAAGCTGACATTGTGCATAAGCTTACTGGTTTACCAAATTGAGAAAAGTTAAGAGTTTATTCTGAGGTCTTTCATAGAGTTTTTAAAGGAAAACTGCATTGATTGCCATTTTCTTCCCAGCGTCTACTCATCGGCCAACTTGCAGTGAAAGACTGGCATTTCTGTTGTAGCTCATGTCTTTCATTAGGAATCAATATTTAAAGTTCCAGCAAGGGTGGCACCATTTCATGGAAGGTAGCGCCAGAGCCACAACATGCAGCTAATGAGCATGATCTTCCGACTGTATGCGGAACACTCATTCATGATGGTGGGGCACATTTTAAGGACTAAAATAAATAATGTGAAATGTAGAACTCCTGTAGCTGTACCTCTAGCAAAAACTCCCGTTGAAAATGGAGCAGTGTAAGGTAGTTAATTTTGTAAAGAAAGTTGTGACTCCAAGCTCGGGCATGCGCAGTAGCACCTAGCTCTACTTCGCATGCCCGAACCTGGAGCTTGGGCACTACTGCGCATACTAGAAATCGGAGACACAACTTTCTTTACAAAATTAAGTACCTTACACTGCTCCGTTTTTAATGGGAGTTGTTGCTAGAGGTACAGCTCAAGGAGTTCTACGTTGGACGTTATTTTTTTTTAGTCCGTAAAAATGTGCCCCGCTTGTCTTGTACGAGCATTCCAACATGCAGCAGGAAGAACATCAAGTTACTAAGGTCACACTCTTGTCTTCCAGTGTGGCGGCAGTTTCCAAATGGCTATCCAGGACAGTTCAAGGAACCACTAATCAGGCAAGAAACCAAAGAAATTACTAAGCAAAGGTTAAAAATAATGTACAGGTTGTGCTAATAGAGCGTTTTTGCAGCCCTGGTAAATGCCAGCACTGTTCTGGACAGTTTTCCTTTAAGGGTTCATTTTGTATACCTGGTTAAGTGCCCGTAGGTGAAAGACATCTAGCGCCCCCAAAGAGCAGAATTATCCGAGCCTGTACATTGAGTACGCTAGCACGAGGTTCACAGTTTGAATACCTCCAGAACTTGAGACCACAAGTTGATTCGAACCCATAAAACAGACAGGAGGATTATCTTGTTCTGTTCCTGTTCACAATACTACGCTTGGAGGTTGGCACTGTGGGAGCAGAGGGCCTAACCTGCTGAGTGTGGGTTGTGACAGACTGGTTGGCAGCAGTGTGCATAAGTTTGGTATTACAAGCTTTTATTGTTCAGTGTGTCGGCTTGATACTGTCAGCTCACTTGCAAAAAAGGAAACAGAACTATATCACTTGGCTAAGTCAAGTTCCTACCTGTTTTATTTTTTTTTCTAAAGTGCAAGTCAGAGTAGCCGTAGTTAGGAAAGAAGAAGATGGCTTCCAACTACAACGGGCACACTGTAGACTACTTAAAGCAGTTGTGCAGGGACAGAGGAGTCCCGCTAGAGGTGAAAGCCACTAAGCAGAACCTCGTGGATGCCCCGATGGTAGCAGATACCCAGAGCACTGAGTCACAGACAGTGACTGCAAGGGACCGAGCCTTGAGTGTGGAAGGGCAAGCGGCCAGTGCAGTGTCCAGATCCAGTTAGGATGACAGCAGGACCAGTGCCAGCGAAGGGCCACAGCAACAGGGAAAGGTCACAGCATTCTGCAGCCAGAAGTACTCAGGCAGCAGACTGAGTTGCGCTGAATGGAGCTGGAGTTCCAGGAGAAGAGAGATGAGAACAGCGAGAGGAGGAACGAGAGAGACGAGAGGCAGAGCAGGAACAGTGGGAGGCTAAGCGTGAGGAGCGTAAGCACCAGCAGTCTGCAGAGAAGAAGAGGGACCGTCAACAGCGGGAGGTGGACCGTGAGGAGTGTGAGTGCCAGAGGCGACATGAACTGGAGATGCTACGACTCCAACCACCAGCACCAGAGCAGGTAAGTGGCTTGGGTTTAACTGGGACTACAGGACTGGGTTACAAATTGATAGCCGAATTTATAAAGGGGGAGGATATGGATGCCATTTTAAATTCTTTTGAAAACATTTGTATTCAGGCTAAAATTCCTATAGAGTCCTGGAGCTTCCAGCTATCCCCGCTACTTACCAGGAAAGCTCGGGATGCACTGGATCAAATGGACAATGAGGACAGTGATGATTACAGCAAACTTAAAGCTGCATTGTTAAAGAAATTTGAATTAACTGCTGAATCACACAGAGCTAAATTCCATAAGCTCAGGAGAAGCCCTTACATGGGCTATGAGGAGCTAGCCATGAAACTGTTTATATTTTTGACATTATCTTACTCTGTTTCATCCAGTTGTCAATTGTTTGTATTGCACTCAATTCCATTGTTTATCTCTTCCTTGTGCTGCGTCACATTCTACAGCTCATGTATTCTTTTTTCACTTGTATTCTCCCGGGTCGTGCCTGAAAATAGGCATCTCTATGTCTAGTGCAACCACCCGGTTACCAAAAGCAAATAAATAAAATAAACGTCCGTTTTTAAAACACTGGTGGGAAGGAATTGAAACCAACTCTGTTGATAAAACTGAAAATGTGATTTTGTTAGAACAGTTTTTCTGGGCATGCCCAGCAGAGCTGAAAACCTGTCTGGAGGACCGAGATCCCAAAACAGTGCAAGAGGCTGCTGAACTCTCGGACCGCTATGACAAGAGCAGACCTGCCCTGAGAGCGAATGGGGCAGGCGTGGCAGTGCAGAAAGGGAAAAGCGCGCCTTCAGGGCAGCTAAAACCCTCACTGCTTCCACTGAAACCAGTTAGCCCCAGGTTTCAGAGAAAAGATTTCTCTGAGAAAAGAAATGAATGTTGGTTTTGTAAAGAAACTGGGAATATTGCCAGACAGTGTCCCAAAAAGGCAAGCAACACACAACCGGGGGCTAAGAAAGAAGTGGGTTGTTTGTGTGTCCCTGGAAGCATGCTTGTGAACATGAGGGAACACATGCACCCAGTCATGGTGAATGGTGTACAGACGCACGGGTTAAGGGACACAGGGGCATCCTCGACATTGGTGAAAGGGGATCGAGTAGAGCCTGGTCAGCTTATACCCAATAAATACGTCACTGTACTGGACTTTACTGGTGAGGAGAAAACATTGTCCCTCGCTAGTGTTCTCCTAGACTGGGGTGAAACAGGGGAACCGGTGCAACAGGTGGCTGTAGCCAAAACCTTAGCAGTGAATGTGATCCTGGGCAACAATCTCAAACAGGGGATGGTGTGTGCAGTTACCCGTAGCCAAGTGGCAAGGGAAAATTTTAGTTCCCTGAACCCCACAGAAGCCACTGTGGAAACCACCGGGAGGCTGGTTCCCCAGCCTGTGACTCCAGATGGGGAGACTAATGAAAAGGGGGTACAAATTTCCCCAGTAGCAGTTAACCACACCGCTACAGAGGGTTACTCCGAAGAGGGAGGTGTGACCCACTGTTCATGGGCTAGGATTGACAGTGATCCTGAGTGCCCCGACGCTAGTGCTAGGGACCCTAGTTCAGCAATTGGAGGGGACCTGTCCTATGCCTTGGAAATGTGTGAGGAGTTTGCAGCTGCTCAGAGAAGTGACACTAGTCTAGAGAAGCTGAGGGCTTAGGCAGACTCTGACGGAACACAGGGAGGTGACGGCAGACCTAAGGTTTATTGGGAAAATGGACTTATGTATACTCAGGCTGTGCAGACAGAGGAAGGGGTGCTAGGCAGGCAGCTTGTCATTCCCAAGGGGTATTGTGAGCAGTTGCTCAAGATTGCACGATATTCCCTTGTCTGGTCATCTGGGAATCGTGCGCACTATGCAGTGGCTGGCCCAGAATTTCTATTGCCCTAACGTCACCTAGCAGTTGAAGGAGTACTGCAGGTCTTGTCACCAGTGCCAAGAAATAGAAAAGGCGGGCAAGAAAACCCAAGCCACCCTAATTCCATTGCCCATAGTGAAGGAGCCATTCCAGAGGGTGGGAATGGATATTGTGGGGCCTTTAAATACCCCCATCTCCTCAGGGAAGAGATTCATATTGACTGTGGTGGATTATGCCACCCGGTACCCAGAGGCAGTCGCCCTATCCTCACTGAGGACAAAGTGGCAGATGCCTTACTTGGGATTTTCTCCCGTGTTGGGTTTCCGCAGGAGGTTATCACTGATTGAGGTGGTTTCTTCATTTCGGACCTGATGAAATATTTGTGGGAGAAGTGTGGGGTGGTGCAGAGATGCACAACACTGTATCACCCACAGGCCAATGGGCTTGTGGAAAGATTTAATGGTACGCTAAAGTCAATGCTCCGGCTGTTTGCTGAACAGCATGGGAGGGACTGGGAGAAATACCTTCCCCACCTGTTGTTTGCATACAGGGAGGTACCCCAAGAGTTGACAGGATTTTCCCCCTTCGAACTCTTATATGGACGCTGGGTACGTGGGCCCCTAGACTTGATCCTGGAGGACTGGGAAGTCAAGCATGCCACCCAGGGAACTCCCATAGTGGATTACATCCTTAAGTTTAGGGAAAGGCTGAAGAAGCTTATGGGGACAGCCCAGAGCAACCTGGCAGCTGCCCAACAGAAACAAAAAGTGTGGTACGACCACAGAGCCAGAGCTCACTCATACATGGTGGGTCAGAAAGTCATGGTCCTTATTCCGGTCCTCAAAAACAAGCTACAGGCTGAGTGGGCAGGACTGTACAAAGTGGTTAGAAGGTAAATGACATGAACTATATTGTAGAATTACCTGACAGAAGACAGACAGAAAGGATGTACCATGTCAACATGATGAAGTCACATGCTAATAGGGCTGACATGGTATTTGCAGTGTGTAGTCCTGGGGAGGGGATGGAAGGAGACCCCCTTCTGGACTTGCTGGAAGAAAGTGCGGGAGTCCTCTGTGGAGGTAGTAAAATTGTCTCCCCAGTTGGCCCCGGACCTGATCCAGAAAGTAAGGGAGGTTTTAGCAGACTTTGCCCCATTGTTCAGCGCCAAACCTGGACTAACTCCCTTAGTGAAGTACAATGTGGAGACAGGGACACAGACACGCATACGGCAGACAGCATATCGGGTGTGAGAGGCTATCCAAAAAGACATTAGGAGGGAAGTGGAGGAGATGCTAGATTTAGGAGTGATCCAGAGATCCCACGGCCCCTGGGCCTCACCCGTAGTCCTTGTGCCCAAGCCAGAGGGCTTGACTCGTTTCTGTGTGGACTATCATGGACTGAATGCAATCACAAAGTCAGACGCCCATCTGATGCCCCAGACGGATGAACTCCTGGACAAGTTGGGAGGGGCGACCTATCTTACGATCACTGACCTGACCAAGGGGTATTGGCAGGTGGAGCTGACAGACAGAGCTAGGGAGAGGTTGGCCTTCATCACTCCGATAGGCTTATCTGAATTTAAAGTAATGCCTTTCGGAATGAAGAACACCCCGGCCACTTTCCAAACGTTGGTGAACCAAGTGTTAAGTGGTGCTGAGGAGTACGTGGTGGCGTACCTGGATGACACTGCCATCTTTAGTGCCAGCTGGGAGGAACACCTGTCCCACCTTAGGGAAGTGCTCGGCAGGATACAGAGGGCTGGGCTCACTGTCAAAGCCAGGAAGTGCCAGTTGGCCATGGGAGAGGTGGCATACCTCAGGCATGTGGTAGGCCAGGGACAGCTCCGTCCTAACCAAATAAAAATAGAGGTATTCCAGGCATGGCCCAGACCAGAAATGCAGAAGCAGGTCAGGAGTTTTCTTGGGACAGCAGGGTACTATAGAAAATGTGTACCCAATTACAGTGCCCTGGCTGCTCCCCTACCTGACCTGGTAAAGAAAAGGATGCCAAAGAAAATTACCTGGAACCCAGCCTGTGAGAAAGCCTTTACTAGACTGAAGGAGGCACTGTGCAGTGCTCCTGTGATGACAAGTCCTGACTATAGCAAACCCTTTATAGTTCAGACTGACGCCTCAGACGGGGGTATTGGGGTAGTACTGAGACAGACATCCAGCCAAGGGAAAGATCACCCTGTAACGTATCTGAGTAAAAGGTTACTTTCCAGGGAGCAGGCATACTCTACTGTGGAAAAGGAGTGTCTTGCCACAGTGTGGGCCCTAAAGAAGTTAGAGCCATACTTACAGGAGCAGCATTTTGTGGTACAGACTGACCACAACCCCTGGTTTGAGTGATGCAGATGGGAAAAAACAATGGTAGATCTAGTACTGACTAACAGGGAAGGGATTACAGATCTCCAGGTAGAAGGTCACCTGGGGGGCCAGTGACCATCACATGGCATGGTTCAATTTGGCCACTACATCTAAATCATCCCATTCCAAGGCAAAAATATGGGACTTCAGAGGAGCTACCTTTGATAAGATGGCCAACAGAGTTAAGCTAGCCCTGGCAAAAAAAAACACAGGTGAGGGGGTGCAGGCAAAGTGGGTAAGCATTAAGGATGCAATACTTGAAGCAACATTCCATTCTGTTAGACAGAAAAGGAAGTGCAAAAGAAGAAGGAAACCACTTTGGTTCTCAAATACAGTAGCAGAAAAGGTCAGAGCTAAAAGGCTGGCCATCAGGAAATATAAGGGAACACAGCGGGATGAAGATAGGGAGGCATACCAAACTGCCCTAAGGGAAGCAGGGAAGGCAGTAAGGCAGGCAAAGTCCCAAACTGAGGAAACACTAGCACGAACAGTACAAGAAGGTGACAAGACTTTCTATAGATACATCAGTGAAAGGAGAAAGTCCAGAGGGGGTATTGCTAAGCTCAAAGGAGAAAATGGGGCATGTGAGGAGGAGGACAATGTAAAAGCATCTATCCTAAATAGATACTTTTTGCTCAGTATTTACTGAAGAGAAGGCAGGGCAGGGCCCACAGCGAGCACACCATGGACACTGGGGGTGAGGTGAGCACTACTCCCTTCACAAAAGAAAGGGTCCTACAAGAGCTCACTAAGCTCAGGGTGGACAAGGCAATGAGACCGATGGCATACATCCCAGGGTACTTAGGAGCTAAGGTGGAACTAGCAGAGCCATTAGCAGAACTGTTTAGTGAGCCTCTGAGCACAGGAGAGGTCCCAGAAGACTGGAGAAGGGCTCATGTGATCCCCTCCCAAGAATGGTAGCAGGGAGGAGGCAGGGAACTACAGACCAGACAGTCTTACCTCAGTAGTGGGGAAGATTATGGAGGCACTCCTTAAGCAAAGGATAGTGCAACACCTGGAATCTATAGGGGCACAGGATCCAAGACAGCATGGGTTTACCAAAGGAAGGTCCTGTCAAACTAATCTCAGATTTCTTTGACTGGGTAACCAGAGTGGTGGACCAAGGGGGAGCAGTTGATGTCGCCTACCTTGACTTCAGCAAAGCTTTCGACACTGTTTCACATAGAAGATTGATGAATAAGCTGGGCAGGCTCAGGGTGGGTCAGAAGTTGGTCAACTGGGTGGCAAACTGGTTGACAGGCAGAAAACAGAGAGTGGTGGTAAATGGTATACAGTCAGAAGAGATGCAAGTCACAAGTGGGGTACCTCAGGGATCAGCCCTAGGGCCAGTCCTCTTTAATATCTTCATTAGTGACATTGCAGATGGACTAGAGGGTAAGGCTTGTCTGTTTGCAGATGACACCAAGATCTGCAACAGAGTAGATGATCCAGATGGGGTGGGCAGAATGAGAAGAGATCTGGATAAACTAGCAAAATGGTCGGAAGAGTGGCAACTGGGATTTAATGCAAAGAAGTGCAAGTTCATGCACATAGGGAAGAGAAACCCTGAAGCCACCTATAGGCTGGGATGGGAGTTCCTGGCAGTCACAAAGGAAGAAAGAGACTTGGGCACCATCATCACAGATGACCTGAAAGGTAAGAGTTTATTCTAAGGTGCCCATAGGTGAAAGATATCTGCCCCCACCCCCCGAAGAGCAGAATTATTTGAACCTGTACATTGGGTACGCTAGCAAGAGGTTCACAGTTTGAATCCCTCCAGAACTTGAGACCACAGGTTGATTCAATCCCACAAAACAGACAGGACAGTTGCCCTGTTCTGTTCCTGTTCTCAACATTGCGCTCGGAGGTTGGCACTGTGGGAGCAGAGGGCCTGACCTGCTGAGTAGGGGTTGTGACAATCAGTACTACTTAAATAATTTTTTAATTAGAGCATCTACTAATGAGCAGGATCTTGGCATAACCGTAAACGACAAATTTACAGCGTCGGTATGACAGGGTTGAATAGGCCCTGTCCCAGTTGTTACGGAGAAGGAGTTTAAATGCAAGGATCTGTTCTATCCTCTCCTTTTCTGTCTCTATCTGGTTGCACAACCACATTTTTGCTGTATAGCCCACCATTTGAAAAAGGCAGTCAGGCTTTCAGGTTCTGTCCTTGCCTGTTCCTTTTCTATAACTGGTGCTAGCTGAATAGTCTCAGCTTGGACTTCTGTCTTTGCTAGTTTGGCTGCCATTCTCCTGGTAACCACTCCTGGGCTTGCTGCTGCAGAATCCATACCTCTCTTCTATGCTTCCCTGGTACCAGGTCTAGTACCCATGCACAAAACTCCTGGCTTACAGTATGCAGAGCGTAAATCCCACTTCAAAAACCATCTGTCATTGAGGCACAGGTCAGGAAGCATAGGAAAACCAGAAGCAGTTGTAAAATTCACAACACGTGATTTATTATTAATAACAGTAAAATAAAAAAATAAAAATTGTTCAGTATAACTATTTACAAAGACAGTATAAACAGACAAAGTCCATCTGGGTTTCTGAGTCCGTATTTAAAGGGAGACATCATATTACTGTATTAGAAAAGGTGCAGAGGCGGGTAACAAAAATGGTCCCCAGGTTAGCAACTAAAGAATACCAGGAAAGATTGATTGAAACTAGATTGTTCTCCTTACAAACCAGAAGAAAGAGGGGCAACATTATTTTTATATAAACTACAGCAATCTTCAGAACTAATGACCCAGTGCGGATTGGAATATTTTAATAGATGCACTGTGTTAAGATCACACAACAAGCATATGGTAGTTCCATGGGCCAACAACTCAAAAAGAGATAACTTCTTCACAGTTAAAGAATGGAACTGACTATCACAAGAACTGCTCAATCTAAATAGCTTTAATGTATTTGAGAGTGGATTGGATTAATTTGTTCAGAACCAAAATCATGGTGAACTGCCCACATGGTGTGGGGCACAATTATGAGGGCCACAAGCCTTCTTTGGGCCACTCAAACTAAGTAAACTAAGTAAATAAGTAGACCCCACAGAGCAAGGAAAAGAGAACTACAGAGGCTTCATCTGGGCTAGACCTGGGATCCACTGTTTCCTGCAGCCAGTCTCAAAAAGTATATTAGCAAGCTGCACCCAGACTCCCCAGCACTGCACATGCACCCAAAGTGCCTGCCACAGTACTTCTTTGACACATTACCGATATGGTAAATGAAGGAGCCACTAGGGGGTAAACCACCACCTGCCAATGATGACATGAATCAGCAACAAAGCAACACTGTCACATGATTGCACTAATCACTCCCTTAGAGCAACTGCTGTGCAACTGCCTTCAAACACTGGGTTAGACAGCCAGGAGATTACGGATGGCTATAATGGTCCACAGAAACTAAGCGCAGTCTAAGAAGTTATTGGTCAATGACCATGGATGACCAAAGGAAGTGAAGTAACATCCTCGCCTTGAAAAATAAACCAACACCACCACAGAAACCACCACCACTGTGCGGCCAGAAAGCTCTGAATATAGTCACCATCCATATGCAGTCAGCAGTGTCTGAGCAGACCATTTAGTACCCCAAACTGCGTATTCAATGCTCCGGTCAACTTAATTAGTTATAGCAAGTGATTTGTTATTTTGTCCACTATGGAAGTGCAGCACGGTTATATCAGTGTTTTGCTATTTTCCCCCACCCCAACCCAAAATTGTGGGACCGTTTTTCCTCCACACCTATTAAATTAGTCAAAATACATTATTTACTGTTTTAGTCACTGTGTTGCGTCATTTCTTTAATATTGCTATATATGCAATAAGACACTCCATGGTGTGCACTACGCTGTGATAACCGCGCTACCAGGGGCAACCGTCACTCTAGGTATAGCCTTGCGCCTAAATGCTTTATCACAGCATAGTGCACACCCCCATTCTATCTCACTGCTTACTATCACTGTGAAGCCTAAGCAAAGTTGAAGCAAACCTCCCCATTAAATACAGAATGTAAAATTATGTCGAGGGTACTGGCTACAGAGTAGGCATGTCTCGGTAGCAAGTTCGACTATCATGATATTTGTGCAAATATTTATCACTATATCAATTATCATGATAATCTGAAGCATGCATAATTTTAGCAGAAAATGAGTGGAAATCTGACTAGGGGAGTGGGATCAGGAACCTTAGGTGCAGTCCTAGAAAGGAACATACTGCCAGAGCAGTGGAGGCGAGAAAGTCAAGCTGGTTTATCACAGTATATTATAGTATACTATGCAGCACAATAATAAAAAAATGTTTATTTTTTTACAATGAAAAACTATCATCAATGGAAATATTGTGACATATTATCATGCTGAGTTATATCACGTATACTATACAGCGCAATAATCACAAAATAGTTTTTTTTCCCAAAGAAAAACTATCAGTGGTAAATATTGTGACATATTATCATACTGAGTTATTCTAACATCCCTTATACACAGACTGTCTTAATCCATACCAAAATACCTTGGTGAAATAAAAATGCAAGTATTGACTGAAGAAAACGTTCACTTACGCATGGGGAATTGTTGTTTTGAAGATATCCAACATACAGTGGCATGTTTTGTCCCAGGTTTCTGGTGAAAACTTTTCTCCATTTAGTATCACAACATTCTCTAGACAATTTGTGCCAGATCGAGCAAGCTGTTCATTATCTTAAAAAAAAATACATAAAAAACATTTAGTCACACGACATTTAGGAAGCAGATATTTAACTCTAATTGTGAGAAAAAGATTGAATTACCTTGCTGCACACACCAGTACAGCTGTGCAAATATGTCATCCAAGAGGACATCACTGAGTACCTCAAAATACTGAGTGAACACATCACAGATGGCGTAAAGTGCATGGTTACAAGTTGTTGTCATCCACTCAGCTTTCTGAAGAGACAAAAAAAGAACCAGACACATCATTCTAATTCCTTTTTCAGCTGAACATTTCTGATCGACATACAGCTATTCCTAGCTTTGCTCTACTGGTAACTGCTCAATAGCTGGAGTATACGAAGGAGTAACCAGCTGATGTGGATGATTAAAAGCCCCAGGCTCAGGATATACTCTGACTTGCTGAATGTTATTTTTCTATATTTAATTTTTGCTGAAATCATTCCATAGAAATACATTACATATTGGTGTAATATACATTCAAATCTGAACAGACATGTCGTGGACATAATGTCATACATACAGATATTCATATTTTTTACCAAAATTTCTACTTATTATTCAAGAATTCATTAACAAAAATAACAATAAAGTGCAGCACTGTCATATAAAAAAATGGGCTTACATCCAACGCACCCTCCAGGGCCCACCATAAAATGGCAGAAAAAGCCCTCCCCCGCCTAGTTCCAAGAAAGTCACTATCTGGCAAGAATGCCATCCAACTTATTCTGTTATATAAATTTTGAGAACTCAGATTGAGGGAAATGTTATCCTGTGCAGTATGTATGTGTGTGTGTATGTATGTGTATATAAATATATATATATATATATATATATATATATACACATACACACACACACACACACACATATATACTTACTTGCGGATAAGCCGATCCCCCTAATTCCCTGATCAATTTTCAAGAAAATGCCATGACTCACGGATAAGCTGAGCAGAACATGCAAAGCTGAATTCAACTGAACAGAACAAGCAAAGCTGAAAAAGGAACAAATCAAGACAGCAAATCAAAGGAGCTCATGGCAGTAATCATAGCTGGCAGCTATACAAATAATGTACTCTAATGTACTGGTAACTCTAAAGTGCAAACTAACCAAGTGCGACTGACAATTCATAGCAGCTCATGAATAAATGCTGGTGTTAGAGCTAAAGGCAATAGTACGCTGTACCACACAGATATGGTTACTGGAATGCGACAGTCATGATATAGGCACATCACTTATCCAGTTCACTTTCGGCAGGCTTTTGTTGTCAATGAGTGTAGTCCAGATAGTTGATGCACAATGTGGGACTGTCAGTTTCAGTACTTTCACAATACCAGAACTCCCTGATGTCACACAACTCCCGTTCGGTCACATAGCTCCCGTTCGGTCACACAACCCCCGTTCTCTCTCCCCATACTATATTTCAAATATATGCATGTTTTGTGTGCCTCTTAAGTTGTGTGACTTAGCAAGTGTTCTGTGAAGCACCCCACTGTTTACATCTCGGTGAGACTGAAACACTTCCCTCATGTGTAGTTGTTATTTTATTTCTTTTCATTGGGTGGTAACAGCTTAGACTGTCAGCCAAGGTGTTTTGAATGCCTGGAACATACACAGAAATCAAGCTCAGGTGATGCTCTCTGGCCCGATACCACACTCTCATGGCCTCTCTGCAGAGGGGGTAAGAATGCATTCCCCCTTTGCTTGTTTATGTAAAAGACTACACACATATTATCTGTCTGAATCAAGAGAGGACCCTGGGAGTAGGTTCATTTGAAAGGCCTATAGAGCATACAGGATCGCCTGCATTTCCAAGACGATGTGGAGATGTTGCTCCAATGGGGACCAAGTCCACCAATTCTGATGGTCCGTCAGATGGGCACCCCAGCCCTGGCCTGACATGTTCGTGGTCAGAAATTGTTGAGGTGACGCCGACCGAAAGTAGACACCCCTGGAAAGGTTGGAGGGGACCAGTCACCACATCATAGTCTGTCACATCACGTTGGATACTGACACTGGAAGGTCCGAGTCATCTGAACACTGATCCAATTGAACCCAAAGGTTCCACTGGGTCACTCTCATCTGTAGGCGAGCCAGGGGTACTGTTGTGTTGACCGCTGCCATATGTCCCAACAGCCTTAGAACTGTTCAGGCTGGAATTTGTCGAGATGACGATACCAGCCAAACCCGGAGTCTGAAGGCATTCTGCCCTGTCTGGAAGAAGAAAGGCTTGGCCTTGTTCAGTGTCCAAAACTGCCCGTATGTACTGGAGTCTTTGGCTTGGCCAAGGGGTGGATTTGGGAAGACTGAGGGTTATCCCCAGATACCGAAACAGAAAGAAAGTGTCCTCCATGGTTCTGAGCAACTGCTCCTAGGTGGGAGCTGTTGGAAGTCAGTTGTTTAGGTAAGGAAAAACATAATGGCCTTCCCTCCTTAGGGCTGCTGCCACTACTGTGAAGCACTTTGTAAAGACTCGAGGGGCTGAGGACAGGCCGAACGGTAGGACCAGAAACTGGGAGTGGTTTCCCTGGAAGTGGAAGCGAAGAAACCTTCTGTGGTGTGGGAATACCGATATGTGAAGGTATGCATCCTGCATGTCCAGGGGGCAGAGCCAATCCCCCTGATGAAGGGGAGAAGGCCGGGAACAGTGGCCATCCTGAACCTTTTGTATAAACTTGTTCAGGCTGCTCAGGTCCAGAATGGGACGCAGAGCTCCTGTTTCCTTTAGAACCAGGAATAAATGCGAGTAGAACCTCTTCCCTCACTGAGTTGGCGGAATGGGTTCAATGGCCTGTTTTTGCAGGAGCGCTTGGATCTCTTTGTGAATCAAGGTGAAATGGGCCTAAGGGTAATGGGAAGAAGCTGGAGGATTGTCCGGGGGAATCTCCAAAAATTCTAGGGCGTGCCCCTGTTCCACTAACAGCAGAACCCACTGGTCCAAGATTATTCTGTGCCAACCCTCTCCACAGAAAGGGAACCGATCCCCCCCACCGCCTCCCCAGGGATTCTACTGGGGTTGGGTAGGGAGTCAGGCAGAGGAGCCGGGGACAGGCAATCAGGTTCTGGGAGCTCTGGGGCGCTGAACCTCCCATGGCTTGGGAAGTAGCCTTTACCTTAAAGGCACTCCTGGGCTGCTGACTCCTAAGTTGCTGCTTGGAGTTCCGAAGAAAAGGCTGTCGTTGGGATGACTTAGGCTGAGACCGGTACAGAGTGTGAACAGAATGGATAGCCTTACCCAACTCTTGGAGGCGGGTGATTATATTTTGTGAAACCTCACCATACAAGACCTAGCCTCTAAAGGGGGCATCCAAAATCTTAGAATGGATTTCTGGAGCAAAGCCAGAGACTCTCAGCCAGGAGTAGCGGTGTAGGAAAATTCCCGTAGCCGCGGCTCTACCTCCAGAGTCTGCAGAATCATATGAGGCTCGGAGGACATGGGTCCCCACATCTGAGCCTGACTTGAGAAGGCGCAATAGCTCAGCCTTCGCGGGGAGATCAGGCTGAGCATGTGCCACTTCAAAAGCCTTCTCCCACAGGGCATTCCGATATTGAACCATGTGGGTGAAGAAGTTTAGGAAATGGATAGCCCATGTGGCTGAAGAGTAGACCTTTTTGCCAAAATAGTCTGTCTGCCTAGACTAGGAGGCTGAGTGCTGAGGTGTCGGAGTTGTTTTGAATGGTCATGGTCTGCACTAATAAATACAGGTTACTCACCTGTAACAGGAGTTCTAGGAATGGTATATGTTGTTCATCCACACTTATTGGCAGGTATTCTTGCCACTTTAAATCTTGCCGGAAGGTCTTCAAGCTGGCTCCTCCCACCCACCCGGGTGGTAAAACTCTCGGCTCCGCCCCATGACGCCAGATCTGGCCCGCTGGAAGCTCAGGTTGTGCGTCGAAGCCGGGGAGGTCGAGTGGGTCGTGTGGATGAACAACATATACCATTCCTAGAACTCCTGTTACAGGTGAGTAACCTGTATTTCTAGGGACATGGATATGTTGTTCATCCACACTTATTGGCAGACTCCTAGCAGTTCTCCGGGAGGAGGGAGGCAAGGCGCACACCCCCTACTTAGGGAATAGAGACTGAAGAACCGAGGCCCCAAAACCAGCATCCTGGCGTGACTCAAGGTCGATGTGGTAGTGGGTGATGAAGGTGTGTGCTGACTTCCAGGTAGCAGCCCTGCAGATTTTCTGGATAGGGACGTCCCTGAAGCAGCCACCGATGCAGCAGTATGGCGGGTAGAATGAGCTCTTATCCCTCTGGGAGGCTCCATGCCTGCCAACCTATAGCAGAGATCTATGCAGGAGGTGACCCACCTGCTTATCGTCCGCTTGGCTGCAGGTCTGCCAGGTGCGGCTTCAGCGTAGGTGACAAACAGCTGGC
Source organism: Neoceratodus forsteri (assembly GCA_016271365.2). NCBI lineage: Eukaryota > Metazoa > Chordata > Ceratodontiformes > Ceratodontidae > Neoceratodus > Neoceratodus forsteri. The sequence goes on from CM057455.1 coordinate 983,786,700, forward strand.
GAATCTCTCCCCGAATTTCAGCCGTGCGCTCCTTATAGTAAGTGAGCGCCCTTCTAGGGTTCAGAGTATGGAGCCTATATTCGGCCTCCGAGGTGTGATTGGGGTAGAACACCGGCAGAGTCAACACCTGGTTAAGGTGAAACTCTGACACCACCTTCGGAAGGAATTTCGGTGGGGCGAGGACAACCTTGTCCCTGTGGAAGACCAGGTAAGGAGACTCAAGCGGAAGCGCCTGGAGCTCTCCCCATCCTTCTGGCTGACGTAATAGCCACCAAGAAGGTGGTCTTCACACAGGTGAGAGAGATCACACCTGTGCATTGGTTGAATGGCTTGCCCATGAGCTTTGCCAGTACCAGTAGTAGATCCCACGGAGGTGGAGGTTCTCAGACCGAGGGAAATGTGATCAAGGCCTTTGAAAAAGAGCCAGACCACCTTTCTCCTGCCACCGACTACTTCCCGCCCGCGCCGTAAGCAGAGATGGCTGCCAGGTGCACCCTTAGGGTCAGCGACCTAAACCCTTAGTAGAAAGGGACCATAAATAGTCCAAGATGCTTGCCAAGGAACAGGAGGAAGGGTCCAGGCCTTGCCCTGACACCAAATGGAAAACCTCTTCCATTTGAAGGCATAGCATTTCCGGTCAACTCCTTACGGACACCTCAACTACATTGAGAACCTCGCCGAAAGACACAAGGCCTGGAACTCTAGCGCCAGGAACCAGGCGCCAGGTGCAGGGATTGAAGGTCCGGATGGAACACCTTCCCTGATTGACTGAAAGCAGGTCCGGGCGAGCTGGAAGCTGCCTCGGGAGCCTGGAGCTGAGGCTGAGGAAATCTGGATACCAGCATTGGCGGGGCCAGTCTGGGGCTACCAGAATCACCTGCACCTTGTCCCTCCCCGCCTTGAGAAGCACCTTGTAGATCAAGGGAAATGGGGGAAAGGTGTAGAAGAGGCCCAGGGTCCACGGCCTCGAGAAGGCATCCCCCTGCAGCGAGCCCTGCTGAGGGGGCGGGCATGGAACAGCCTCAGCTTCGCTCTCCCTGGAGGCAAACAGATCCACCTGAGGTGTGCCCCAATGGGAGAACAGATCTTGTACTACCTCCGCAGGAGGGACCACTGTGGGACACAACCCCTATCCGGCTTAGGGCATCGGCCAGGGTGTTGGAGGCTCCTGCCACATGAATGGCTAGGAGATCCGCCTCCAGGCTGCGCACGAGTGACCAAATGCGGAGAGCTTCCTTCCACAGAGGCATGGAGCGTGTCCCGCCCTGGCGGTTTAGGTAGTACATGGTCGTGGTATTGTCCGTCTGGACCTGAACCACTGGACCCCGTAGAAAAGGAGCGAAGGCAGTGAGAGCTAGGTGGACCGCCGGAGCTCCAGCAGGTTGATATGGCATCGACTCCCGCGGGGACCAGAGGCCGTGCACTCTGTGCTCCCCCAGATGGGCACCCCAACCCATCAGAGAGGCGTCGGTCGATAGAGAGACCGTCGGCACGGGGCGGACAAATGGGATGCCCTCCTGCAGATGAGCTGGAATGATCCACCACTGGAGAGCGTTCCACATCCCCTGGGTCAGCGTCACTAGCTGGTCCAATGGATCGCAGCGTTGAGACCACTGGCTGGCCAACCGCCATTGAAGGGGGCGCATGTTCCAGCGGGCCCAACGGACCACGCTGGTGCAGGCCGCCATGAGACCCAGGAGGCGCAGGAAGTCCCGGGCAGGGCACGATTGCCCAACCAGAAATGATCAGACAAAGGAGGAAAGAACCTCGGCCCTGTCCGCTGGGAGCCGTGCTCTGGCTCGAAGAGAGTTGAGCTCTGCCCCGATGAAGAGAATCACCTGCTTCAGTTCGAGTTCCGACTTGGCCTCGTTGATGAGGAGGCCGACCTGAGAGCAAACCTGGAGGGCCAGATCTCTGGACCGCTCCACCTCTTGTCTGGAGGAGCTGCTATCAACCAATCATCCAGGTAAGGGTACACCCGACCCTCAGCCAGGAATGCTGTCACCACTGCCATGCATTTGGTGAAGACCCTGGGAGCAAGAGACAGGCCGAAGAGCATAGCTCGAACTGAAAAGGGGATCCTCTGCCTCAGTTAAGGAATCTCTGGTGTGAGACGGACGGATAGGGACATGAAAAAACGCATCCTGCAGGTCCAGAGAGCAGAACCACACGCTGTGTTCCAAGGATGGTATTATCTGAGCCAGAGTGACCATCCTGAAGGTCCGAGACCGTAGGAACTTGTTTAGGTCGTGTAGGTCGAGAATAGGGCGCCAGCCCCCCGTCCGTTTTGGAACCAGGAAGTACCTGGACACAAACCCCGGGTCTGAGGGAGGGTCCGCCACCCCTCTGATCACCTCCTTCTCGAGGAGCAGAATGATGTCGGCTCGGCGAGCCGACAATGAGGCTGCGGACCCCGAGGCCCCTCGGGATACGACGGCTCTGAAGGGCGGGGCCTGCTCAAACTCCAGAGGCAGGCCCTTCCCCACCACTTCCAACACCCACCGGTCTGTGGTGATAGCGGACCAGGCGGAAAGAAAGTGGCGAGCCGTCCCCTATGGGGAACCTGGGTGAGGTGACAAGGTTGGGGGCAGCACCCCTCAACCCGTCACTGAGCAGGCTTGGAGGAGGGACCGGCTGAGGGACCACCTGGGCCTTTATCTCCCTGCTTCCTGGAGGAGGAAGCCGCGGGCTTGGGTTTGGGATGCCAAGCGCGAGCCTGCTGGCCCTGACGCTGCTGGGCCGGACGTGCCGTGGGTGCAGACGGACAAAAGGGCTTAGGTTGCGGTCTGTGGCCCTTGTCCCTCTGAGTGGATGAGACCGAGTCCAGAGTGGCATTGGACTTTTCGATCCGCTGGAGGTGACCTTCCACTCCAGGGCCGAAGAGGTCGGTCCCCAGGAAGGGGACATCCGCCAACTTGTGCTGGGTATCCGCTGTGAAGGTGGATATCCTCAGCCATGCCCGACGGCGCATAGCCACTGTGGCCGCGACTGACCTGGCTCATGAGTCACCAATGTCCAAAGCAGTCTGAAGTTGCTGCTTGGCCACTGCCCTGCCCTGGTCCCGCACCTGCTTAACCGTGGTCTGCAGGTCAGCCGGGAGATGAGGAACTACCTTGTCCAGGGAGCCCAACAGGGCGTGAGAGAAATGTGCCATCAGCACGGCCGAGCTGGCCTGACGAAGGCCAAGGGAGGACGCAGCATAGACTTTTCGCCCGGCATAGTCCAACTTCTTGGACTCCTTGTCGGGAGGTTTGTCTACGCCCCTGGCATTTCGGCATGCCGAAGACGCTGTCGGTAACCAACCCTCAGCTGAGGGGTGTTCCGAAACCGGACAGGGAACCGGTAGGGACGCATACTTCCTTGCCATCCTGGCCGAAGGCGAGGGCAGGAAGCAGGGCGCTGCCAGAGCCCCAGGCCGGGCCTACAATGGCCTTGCCACGGAAAGAGCCTCGTGGGAGAATCCCTAGGTCCAATATCTCCGTGAGGGATACTGGCCCGCTTGGATACGGGCTCGAGCTGCATCCCGGTGGACTCTGAGATGAGCCTAAGCAAACCCATGAAGGACGAAGGGCTATCGTCCAGTGACTGACCTCCTGAGGACTCCAAGTCGACCCACCTGGAGAACAGGGAGGAATCATCGTCGGACTCAGAGGAGTCCGCAAAGAGCTGCCTTGGGCCTGAGCCACCCTCCACCTGCCGAGGGCAATCGGGAGTGAGGGTGACAGACAGCCTATGGGGCAGACCCTGGGCCGACCGAGAAATATTGGTCGGAGCCCCAAACAACGGCTGTGGAGGCAGAGGTTCCACCGGAATCGGTGGGGCAGCCGGTTTCGGCCGAGCAACAGGCCTGGAAGCAGGTGCCTCGGCTAAGGTGAGGGGTTGCTTCGGCTGCTCCGGTGACAGCCACTTGATAGCCGGGGAAGGCGACGACGTCGGCTTGCTCCCGGACAGAAGAAGCTGTTGCCACATGAGGTCCTCGTATCATCGACGCAACTTGCGTCAAAGCCTCCCCTCGTCCGAGGACGAGCGGCGACGCCGCTTGCCACGGTGCTGAGACCGAGACCGCCTATGACAGCAGGACCAGCTGGACCGAGAAGTCCAAGACCGAGACCGCGAACCTTGGCTTTTCTGAGGAGGGTGCAGAGGTAGGGCGAGGGAAACCCCCTCTCTCCTCAGCTCGAAGGGCTCAACTGTGGACTCCGGAACCGGAGGCACGGGCAAGTCTATGGACACCTCAACCACTGCCGGGGGAACTGGGGAGTGAGGGTTTCCGGCTTCACTGGTCGACAGCCCGTCCAACGGGTCGAGAAAAATCTCGACTGTGTTGACGGGAGTCTCGGTCAACTGACCTGATGGGGACACCGTGAAGCCAGTGGCCGAAGCCGTAGGATTGACTGAAGTCGATGGTCGACTACTCAGTGAGAGGGACCTCTCCCGCTCCAAAGAGCGTCGGCGGAGGGACTTACCTTTGTGGTCCTTCTTCTTGGACCGAAAGGAAGGCCCTGAAGATGTTGGTCCCTCTCCCTTAGTGGAGAGGGACAGACAGAGCTCCTTAAAAGAAGCTGAATAGGAGGATTCCAGGGAGAGCGGGATAAAGGCCGCGGCCGAGGAAGACGAAGATGCGGCCTGCACCGCCTCCTCCTCGAGGGCGATCATCTGCTCAAGCTGTTCTGCCGAGTCTGCCGCCGCGGAAACCGCCAACCGGGCCTCCTTCGACTTTACTGGAGAATAACGTTTTTCGGGTCGCCTAAGTTGCAGACGGGCGGCACGGTCTTCCAGGACGTAGGCCGAAAAAGAAGAGCACAGGTCGCAAGCCTGCGGGTCGTGCCCAAAGCCCAAGGCCCAAGCAGTAGACGCACGTGGAGTGCGGATCCGTCCGAGACATCTTCTGCCCACATGGGCACCTCCGGAAACCGGGAGTTGATTTGTCCATCGCAGCCGCGAGGGAAATATTTGACCGACATCTTGAAAACCTTAAACTTTATTTCGGGTAAACCGAAGAATTAGGAACCAGTCTTATACGCAGAGCGTTAAGGAGGGAACCTGAGCTTCCAAGCAGTAAGGAAGATCTGACATCACGGGGCGGAGCCGAGAGTTTTACCACCCGGGTGGGTGGGAGGAGGCAGCTTGAAGATCTTCCGGCAAGATTTAAAGCAGCAAGGATACCTGCCAATAAGTGTGGATGAACAACATATCCATGTCCCTAGAATGACCAAATCTGCCTCCGGGTGCTCCCTATAAAAGAGTTCATCCCTTGGGGTGTTATACAGGCAATATGCCTTCTTGGACGTGTTGCGGAAGGGCGCTTCCAAGTGGCCCTACTGACATCCTTGAAGGAGTCAAAGGAGGGACTACTAGAGGCAAGGACTCCTTCTTGCAAAGGAAAGTGGCTAGTCATCGTCGCTCGGGGTCCATTTCCTCAGTATCCCAGCCTGTGAGGGCCTGAAGAAAAAATTACTCACCTTAGTAATGTTGTTTCTTCTAATGGAGTCTTGCTATATTATGACATATGCAGTATAACCCCAGGTTAGAACTGCTCCGGAGGTGAAAGAGTTAACTTTCCATGCAAGGCATGGAACCTTGAGCGCGAGCTCGGTTGAACACTCTGTCTGTTGATGCTTAAACTCAAACTGTCAGATCTTTACGAGCAAAACTCACTAAGGTTCTGTGTGGAAGCCATAAACCTACACTAGCCCACTGGCTACTTAACTACAAAAACACATATTTGTTCTTGATCCCAAAACAAAGACTCAAGTCAGCGGATTCAAGAAAGAAAAAATATATATAAAGACACCTAAGCACCCTAAGAAGGGTGAAAATAAAGTGGGCATCTATGAAATGCCAAGATTGCCCTGCCCACCCACATCCCAAAAGTAAAGGTTCTGAGAGGGGCAGGCTGGGGGTTATAATATAGCAAGACTCCTTAGAAGAAACAACATTACTAAGGTGAGTAATTTTTCTTCAAACAACATGAAGTCTTGCTATATTATGACATATGCAGATTACACAGCAGTATTTCCAAGGAGGAGGGACAGAACCCACTTAGGAAATAGGCTCTGAAGCACAGCTGTGCCAAATCGAGCATCACTCCTAGCCTGGATGTCCAGGGAGTAATGCTTAGTAAAAGTGTGAACTGTTTTCCAGGTAGCTGCTTGACATATCTCTAGGACAGGGACGTCCCTGGCAGCAGCCAGAGACGCAGCTGTACCTCTGGTAGAGTGAGCCCTCAGGCCTGAGGGGAACCTACCAGTTTTTCATAGCAAAATTGATACAAGAGACAATCCACCTGGCAATGGATCTTTTAGTAGCAGGTTTTCCTTTCCAACCTCACCATAAGTGAGGAACAATTGAGGAGTCAAACCTGTGACCCTTGGTACGTTCTATATAGTAATTAGGGCTCTTTGACATCTAAACTGTGCAATCTCCTCTCGCCAGAGGAGGAATGGTCAGTGAAGTACACAGGAAGAGACATGGATTGATTAAGGTGGAAGTCTGAAACCACCTTAGGCAAAAACTTTCTGTTAGTCCTGAGGACCACCTTATCTCTGTGAAAGGAGATAAAATCAGGCGCCACTGACAATGCTTGCAATTCACTTATGCGCCTGGCAGAAGTGATGGCTACCAAAACACAGTTTTCAAGTCAAGTACTTAAGCTCTCTGAAGACAATGGCTCAAAAGGGGTTGCATAAGCTGGGCAATGCAAATATTAAGATCCCAAGCAGGGGCAGGGTCCCTGAATGGGGATTGTGCAGCAACCCTTGAAAACTTGGTGAATACAGGATGAGCTGAAAAGGAAGAGGGTTTACCTGCTGATAGGAAAGCAGACACGGCTGCCAGGTGCACTTTTAGGGTAGCTGGTCTAAGCCCCAACTAATTCAAATGCACCAAATAATCTAAAATTGTGGGCAAGTCAGCAGATTCTGGGGAAATGTGTTTGCCAGAGCACCATATGGAAAACCTCTTCCATTTGGAATTATAAGTGGCCCTGGTGGAAGACTTTCTAGAGGGCTTCAAAATATCCAATACACCTTGGGAAAGGTGTAGGTCAGCAAACTCTAACTCCTCAAGAGCCAAGCCTTGAGATTGAGAGATTTGAGGTTCGGATACCAAACCCTCCCCTGAGCACAGGATAACAGGTTGTGATTCCTGGGAAGGCACAGGAGAAGGTGGACTGCTAAGGACAAAAGGAGAGAGTACCAGGGCTGCCTGGCCCAACCTGGGGCAATCAGGATTACCTTGCAGGGTTGAGATCTGATTTTGACTAGCACCTTGAACAGGAGGGGGAAGGGGGGAAAGCATAGAGAAACTTTCCTTCCCAACTGAGAAGGAAGGCATCCAGAGGGACTGAGCCCAACATTGGGGGCCTGCAACAAAAAAGGGGAAGTTGGTGATTGTCTGGGGCTGCAAAAAGATCTATCTGCGGGGTGCCCCATCTGGCAAATACTACCTCAATACTAGGGGATCCAAGGCCCAATCGTGATGGCCCTGGGAAATCCTGCTGAGAGCGTCTGCCAGGACATTGTCCTTGCCTGGTAGGTGAATTGCCGTAAGGGAGGTGTTCAGGGAATAAGCCAGAGACCACAACTTCATCGCTTCGGTGCACAAGGCCGTAGACCAAGTGCCCCCTTGCTTGTTGATGTACCACATCGTAGTGGTGTTGTCTGTTCTGACCTGAACCACTTTGTTCTGAACAGAAGTGGAAAAAACCTGAAGTGCTAGAAAACTGCTCTGAGTTCCAACAGATTGATGTGGAGCAGAGATTCCTGAGGGGACCACAATCCCTGCAGTGAGGTCGCCCATGGAGCTCCCCCACCCCAAGAGGGATGCATCTGTCGTAAGGACTAAGGAGTGAGACTGGGGTGAAAGGGACCCCTGTCTCAGATTGCTCTGGTCCTGCCACCACTGAAGGGCCTGGATCAGAGTCCAGTCACTGGGATCAATTTGGTTAGAGGGTCCCTCTTTGAGACCAGAAGGCTCACAAATGGAACTGGACATCCCTCATCTGAAACCTTGCTCCTGCACTACTGCTGTAGAGGCAGCCATGTGCTAGGGAGCTGAAGAAAGTGCCTTGCTGGTCGGAGACCTGAAGGGTGAAAGAAGAGGCCAGAGAGACCAGGGTCCTTGCTCTTTCCAGAGGAAGGAAGGCTCTGGCCTCTTTTGTGTTCAGTTCTGCACCAATGAAGGTGAGAAGCTGGACAGGCTCTGGGACTGACTTTGGGAGATTGAGAAGGAACCTTAGAGATGTGAGCAGTTGCTGAGTTACCTGAAGGTGTAGTCTGACCTGATCTGGACACTGGCCTACTATGAGCCAGTCGTCCAGATAAGGAAAGATGGCAATCCTTTGCCTTCTTAAGTGGGCAACTGCTACTGCCAGGCATTTTGTGAATACCCTGGGGGCCGAGGTGAGGCCGAAGGGCACTGCTCTGAACTGATAATGGCCTGAGGGCAGTTCGAATCTGAGGTACATTCGATGGGAGCTTCTGATAAGAACATGGAAGTAGGCATTCTTGAGGTCCAAGGAGGCTAGCCAGTCCCCTGGCCTTAAAGAGGGTAAAATAATTCCCAGAGTCACCATTTTGAACTTTGGTTTTAAAAGGTGCTTGTTTAAGTATCTGAGATCTAGGATGGGCCGCCATTCTCCTGTCTTTTGAGGAAGGAAGTACTGAGACAACCCTTGCCCTGGTGTAGGGGTGGGACCCTCTCCACAGCTCTGAGAGCCAGGAGGGTAGAAACTTCTGTTTCTAGGGCAAGAGCCTCTGATGGATTTGCAGGTGGAAAGGATCTGATTCTCATCTTTGGAAACTTTTGAAGCTGAGAACCAGTCCCTGGCTTACTACTTCCAGGACCCACTTGTCTGCTGTTAAAGACCTCCAGTCCTGGACAAAATGCTCCAGCCTGCCTACCAGTAAGGAGAGTCGACCCTGGCCACCCCATCAGGAGCCTGCTTGGCAGGGGCTTTGGGCTGAGGGGTAGAAGTGGGCTTACTTGTACCGTGCCTGCCTCCCTCTGAAGAACCCCTCTGGGCATAAGCAGAAGAGGCCTGGGCGCAGTAAAAGGCCTATGAAAGAGCCTGCCCCTGCCCTGAGATGCTGCCTTTGAGGAGTGGCTTGCCTTTCTTTGGCCTGTGCACTCCTATAGGTGGTCCTATATTCATCCATTTCTTCATATAATTCTCTGTCTGCTCCCCAAACAGAGAATTACCCACAACAGGAAAATCCATAGCCTTAGACTGGGTATCCTGTGACAGGGTAGTACATCTGAGCCAACCATTCTGCGAAGTGCCACAGATGTAGCCATGACCCTTGATGACACATCATTAGAGTCTACTGCAGCATGAAATTGCACCTTGGATGCCTCAATACCATCCGCAGCTACCTGCTCCAGCTCCCTAGCAAGCTGGTCAGGGACTTGTTTCGCTAAAGCCAGCACAGTATCCCATCTGGACTTCTGGTACCTAGCAGCATAAGCCATATAATTTGCCTGTCTGAGTCCTAAAGATGCTGCCATGTATTGTTTCTTTGCCATGGCATCCATCTTCCTAGAATCCTTTTCAGGAGGGTGCGAGGCTAGGGGAATATCTGCTTTGTCACAAGCTGTAGCCTGCACTACCCCCACATGGCTGCACTGCTGAGAGAGGAACTCAGTATCAGAGCCTGATAAAGTATACCTCTTGTCCATAATTTTATCAACAGGGAGGATGGAGTGAGGAGTTTTTAGAATTTTTACTGTCTGTTTCCTAAAAGATTTATGCAAGGGAACAGACAGTCTCTCAGACTCTGAATATCCATCATTTCTACATAATCAGGCTCTCTTGGTCATCAACAGCTTCCTCAATAGGGAGTTGGAGTTTCACAGCAACTTTCTTATAGAACATAAAATGAGAAGAGGGACTCAGATAGCCTGGGGAGACCCCAGACAGCCTGTCTGAGAGATGTCCGGTTCAATGGACACATCCAGACCTTCAAAATCACATTCCTCTCTATTCTCCTCCCTTCCTCCGGTTCATAAAAATCCTCAAAATCAAAATCCTGAACCGGTGGAACCGACCGCTTTCCTGATGGTGCCGGTTCGGACGGAACCGGGGAAAGTGCCTGGACAATTTGAATTGCTTTAGCTATTTCTTCAGTGGTTGGAGAAAGAACTTTTGGCTCCAAACTAGCTGACTTTCTAGCCCTTTTAGTTGGAACCGGCTCCTCAGAGCTGGCTCTTCGTTTGCCCGAGGAAGCATCGCCCTGGTCAGAGGGCACTCCCTCCGGTTCGGTTGAACCCGAACCGGGCTGGCCATCCAGGTCAGCGGACTTTTTGGCCTCCCTTTCCCTGAGCCTACCAACTCTCTTTTCCACGGTGGCAGCAGGAAAATTCTTACAAATCTGGCAGTCTGCATTGAGGTGGTCAAACCCCAGACAATATACACAAGTAGTGTGTGAGTCAGCCTTAGCAAAGGCTTCCCCACAGAGACCACAGTGTTGAAACCCAGTGGGCCCGGTTTTTCTTTTGGGTTTCTCAGACATAGTGCCAGCCTAACCAAACTTGCCCATTAATGGCAATCAACCAAGCAAGACTCCCTAATCGGTTCCCAGCCGTGTCACGGGCCGTGGAAAAAACGTAATGAAATCCATTTTTAGAACCGATAAGAACCGGGAACCGCACTCTAAAGGACTAGAAAGTCTATAAAAAACAACCTGATCGGTTCAAACTGAACCGAAAACACGTTACAAGTTTCACACAGAAGAAATAAATGTAAGCTATCTATTACACGATACCACAGACAGAGCTTGAACCGACCGGTTATGGGTTTAATTTCGTTAAGAAACCAAAAATAAAACTTTAACCGACAAAACGAATCCGAGCAGAAGGAGAAATCTCCGGAGCGACTGTTCAGTGAGGCGGAGTAAAGAATCTGACAGTCTGAGTTTGAGCATCAACAGACAGAGTGTTCAACCGAGCTCGCGATCAAGGTTCCATGCCTTGCATGAAAAGTTAACTCTTTCACCTCCGGAGCAGTTCTAACCTGGGGTTATACTGCATATGTCATAATATAGCAAGACTTCATGTTGTTTGAATGTGCCTCATCACATCCATGAAAGTTGAGTCATCTGGGAGAAACCTCGGGGTATCCTTGGGCTCCTCCGGCTCTAATGGGAGATCTGAATCTCCAGACTCATCATAAGAGGTGGAAGAGGAGTACCCCCTAGACTCACCCGAATCCAGAGAAGGTGTCAGACCTTGCTGGTTGTGGTGTAGGTTCCCTAGAAGTAGTCGGGGGAGTCTTCCTAGGAGGAACTTGGTCCTTAGAAGGATTGGGAGTAGGGTCCTTCGAAAGTTGGAGTTGAGGGCTCCTTTGGGGCCTCCTTATCCTTGAAATATGCCCACCAGCCCGCAAACAGGGTGTTAAGGTCCTCGAGTAGGCTCGGAGGCAAGTTCAGGGGAACCGGCATCTGTGGGGTAGGTTTGGAGAGCCACGGTGTCAGTTCATCAGATTACAGTAACCCTGCTGCCAGATCCACTGGCATTGGGTTAACTGGAGTCAGGTCCTGAGGTGAGGAACTGCCTGGCGTTGGTCTGATTGGGGTTGAAAGACGAGGTGTCGGTCCCCCTGGCGTTGGCTGTTTGATGACAGGTCCAGCTGGCGACTGTGGAGGGTTTGGGGATGACGGTGGAGGTGTTGTCGCCGGGGTTGTCGCTGGAACAGGTGCAGGCTAACGCTGGTCTGGTGATGCAGCTGGCACTGGCTTGGAGGGAGAAGCTCGAATAGGGGAGCTGACTTCCGAGCGGGGCACAGGCATCGCACTCGTGGGGGAGATGATGGCATGCCCCTAGTGTCATGAGGTGGCATCAGTCCCTGACTTCGCTGACGCCTTGACCAGGAGGGTGAAGGGCAAAGACCCACCACCCAAAGAGGACCTGGTTGAGCCACCTGGCTGAGGACCTGTGTATTGGATGGGCCTGAGCTTCAGGGGCTGAGAGGCTGGAGACAAAGTCCCAAGCCCCAAGGAACCACCACTCAGTACAGTTAGGAGAGCGGGTGGTCTGACCACTGGCAGCCAGGAGGGAGAGAGGCTGATGGTGTGGAGGGGACCGACCTCCTGTGGGAGGAAGATCCATGATCAGAACCCGACTTGCACTGGGACCTGGAGTGGGAAGCTGATCGGGGTTCTCCCTATGCTTCTCCCGGTGTTTGTGCTTTCCCAAAGGCTTCTTCTTGTCCTTAGTTGAAGAAGAAGAGGAGGCCTCAGAGGCCGGGGAAGAGGAGGTACTCTGCTGAGGCAGTCCAGAGAAGGGCAACCAAAATGGTGCAGGGACTGCATCAGAAGACATATGAGGACAGATTAACGGAGCTCAATATGTATACCCTTGAGCAAAGGAGGGAGAGAGGTGATACGATCGAGACATTTAAACACCTTAAGGGCATAAACAAGGTGAAAGAGTCTAACATGTTTAAATATAAGAAAAATAGCAGGACAAGAGGACACAGCATGAGATTAGAGGAGAGCCGATTAAGGGGAATGAGGAAATTCTTTTTCACAGAAAGGGTGGTAGATGCATGGAATGGCTTACCACAAGAAGTGGTGGCTATGAATACAGTGCAGGGCTTCAAACAGGCATGGGATAGGCATAAGGGAGCAATACAAATGACTATGAATAGATAGGTCACTGACAGAGCAAAGGCCGATGGCACATTTATAAGGTAGAAAAAGAAATGGGTAGACTGGATGGGCCTTGCGGTCCTTATCTGCCGTCAACTTCTATGTTTCTATGTTTCTATGAAGCTCCTTCTCCATCGCTGAGAGTTTTTGATGCAGCAGGAAGGCTTCCAGGGTCTTCTGGTGGTGAAGCCAGGTGCACTGGTTAAAATCCTGGCAGTGCTGGCAGGTCTGAATGTCGTGGTACGGGCCTACGCAAAGTAGGCATGCCGAATGGCCGTCCTTGTGGGGAAGTTGTCTGTCACAAGAGCACTTCATTTGCCGCTGCTCGACAGACAAGGAAGGAGGAGAAGACATGCACAGGTTGCTGTTAAATTGGAGAAAAAATTGAAAATAATTACGCACAGGTAACGCAGAGAATATGGCTGTCGGCTAAAGCAGAAGGTGTTCGTGAACGTGCGACTTGCATGGGTTGAAGGCAGGAAAAGAACTGAAATGGTGCTGGGGGATCGCCCCTTTTATAGCATAGGTGGACGTCGGGGCAGGCCGACATCAGGGGTGGTCCCCCGCTACAGACTGCTAGCTAGAAGTTTTCCATGGGGTCCTGGTGCCTGCTGGCTTCAGTCCTTGTGGTGTAACCTGCTGCAAGAGCCCCCTCGATGTAACAGCATGCATTTCTGCATGAACTGTTTCTGATTGTGCACATCCAATATGGGGAGCCAGCCCGTCATCCGTTTTGGGACCAGGAAGTACCTGGACACATAACCTGACTGGCCAGGGCGTTTAGGACATGGGCTATTGCCCCTTTTGCAAGTAGTTGAGCAATGTGTTCCTGAAGGGCAGTCAGCATGTCCTGCGACACCCTGGATTACTAAGGCACGTGGAGGCAGTTAGGTGGGACAGCCTCGAAGTTCAGATGTAACCTTCTGCTCATTACGTCCAACACACACTTGTTTATTGTGGTAGCAAACCATAGGTTCGTAGGAATGTATGAGTCTATAGCCATCGGCTTTGCGACGCGACCAATCAACCCAAAAAATTGCACTTCGTATCACTCATGTATCGATTGAGGGTGGTTTTAAAGGGAAAGGGAAAGGGGAAATTGTTAAACCAGGAAATGCATATAGGGTGCTGCTTGATACCACCTCCTTTGGTAGTTTATTCCAAATATTGACAACTCTCTGATTTAACCAAGTTACCAATCTGTTTGTCCTAAAGAACTCGCCTTTTAGTTGGAAATGGTGGAATCTACTTCCTCTCTTCTTTACTTGTGTACCCTACACAATCCCACAAGTCACCATCATTGAATGCCCTATATGTCAAGCATAAGTCCCCTCTCAATCTCCTGTATTGCAAGGAGTACAGTCTCAGGTCCCTCAACCTTTCACCGTAAAACAACCCTGTCAATTGCCTAATTTTATTTTTGTGGCACGCCTCTGTGTCTTCTCCAACACTGGAAATTCCTTCTTCTTGTAAGGTGCCCAGAACTGCACGCAATACTCCAGGTGCAGTCTCACAAGGGAAGTATACAGTGGCAGCAACACCTGTCTGTCCCTACTCTTGATATTACTAAGTGTGCAGCTCAACATTCTATTACTTTTACTTACTGCAGTTTTACATTGCTCTGCTGGGGACAGGTTATCACTTATTATAAAACCCAGATTATTTTCCCTGTCTGTGACTGGTAGGTAGTTTCCGTATAAAGTGCAATTTGCACACTTATTATTTCTAGCTGTGTGTATTACCTTGCATTTGTCGATATTTAGGGTTAGTTTGTTTTGTTCCCCCCATGCCCAATTTTATCAATTTCACTATGGAACAATCTCATAGAATCATGATCGTTTACTATTGCACATATCTTAACGTCATCCACAAACTTGCAGCTCCAGCAATATGATGTAATCTGTAATGATGTAATATATAGACTGAACAGTGTGAGGCCTAATACTGACCCCTATGGCACACTGCTGGTAATCTCAATCCAGGGAGAAAAATGACCTACCACACATACTCTGTCTTCTTCCATCCAACCATGATAACACTCACTTTATAAGGTTATCTAATTTAATATCATGTAATCTCTTGATCGGGGCATATGGGGCAAGGTGTCAAATGCCTTCGAAAAATCCATATGTAAGATGTCTACAGGTAACCCCTTGTCCAGTGCACTACTAAATGGGTAAAAGAAATTTAATAAATTCATAAAACATGACCTACCCTCCCTAAGACCATGTTGTGAAATATCAGTTAATCCTGTTTTTGTTAGGTGTTCGTTTATCACATCTTTGACTATCCCCGTCGACATTTTACTAACAGTGGAGGTTAAACTAATTGGTCTATAATTCCTGCAGTCACTTCTAGGCCCCTTCTTATGGATCCATATTATGTTAGCATCCTTCCAAGCATTTGGTACTACTCCCTCAGCTAGGGAATCAGTCTATACCAGCTGAGATGTAGGCAGAGACTGCAGCCAGGTGCACCTTCAAGGCAGAAGGCCTAAGGCCTAGTGAATTTAGGTGTGTCAGGTAATCCAAAAGGACAGACAACCCAGCAGTAGCAGAGTGGATGCTACTGTGGTCACGCCATATGGAAAACCTCTTCCATTTAGAAGCATAAGTTTTCCTAGTTGATGATTTCTGAGAACCTCTAAGGACAGTCAGGATCTCTTCAGAGAGGTGAAGGCTAGCAAACTCTAAGTCTTCAAGAGCCAAGCCTTGAGATGAAGGGACTTTAGACTAGGGTACATTATCCTGCCCTGCAAGGATATCAGCAGATTGTATCTCTGAGGGAGCTGAATTGACTGTGCAACTGACAGAGCCAGCAGAAACAAGTACCAAAGTTGTCTTGCCCAATCTGGTGCTACCAGAATCATTGTTGCTGGCTGTGTCCTGAGTTTTATCAGGACCCTGAGCAAGAGAGGAAAGGGGAGAAAGGCATATGAAAGAAAGGCATAAAGAAATCTGCCTGACCAATCTAATGTCAGGGCATCCACTGGCACAGTGCCCTTGACTGGGGGTCTGCAGCAGAACTGTGGCAGCTGGTGACTGTATGGGGAGGCAAAGAGATCCAACTCTGGTGTGCCCCACCTCCTGAACACCACCTGTAGCACCTGTGTGTTTAAGGACCACTCGTGATGGTTCTGGCTGATCCTGCTGAGGAAGTCTGCCAGAATGTTGTCCTTTCCTGATAAGTGGATGGCAGACAGAGACCAGACCCTCATGGCCTCTTTGCACAGCAAGGACGACCAGGTGCCTTCCTACTTGTTAATGTAATACACAGTGGTCAAGTTGTCTGTTCTGACCTGGACCACCCTGCCCTCTAACTGAGGTGCAAATGATTGAAAAGCCAGGTATACTGCTCTGAGCTCTAACAGACTGATGTGCATGAGTGACTCCTGGGGGGACCATGTACCACTGGCCGTGAGGTCGAACATGTATGTCGCCCAACCTAGCAGGGAGGCGTCTGTAGTGAGTACTAGTGAGGGATTCTTCTTTTGGAAGGGAGTTCCCTCTCTGAGATGCCTCTTGTCCATCCACCATTGCAGAGCCTGTATCAAGGTTTTTGAGACAGGTACCAGCTTGGCCAGAGGATCCCTCCTCTGAGACCAGTGAGCCCTTAGGTGGAACTAAAGGTATCTCATTTGGAATCTTGAACCTGGCACCACAGCCACTGCAGCTGCCATGTGGCCTAGCAATTGCAGGAAGTGTCTTGCTGGTCTGGGTCTGTTCAGTTTGAAGGATCCTGCCAGCTGAAGAATACTGTGTACCCTGTCCTGAGGGAGGAATGTCTTCTCTTGCAGCGTGTTCAGCTCTGCTCCTATGAAGTTCAGTACCTGAACAGGTTCCACCTGGGACTTCTGGGCATTTATCAAGAATCCCAGAGATTCTAGAGTGCTCAGAACTAGAGCCAGGGAGTCTCTGGTGTGCTGAGGGGCACTGTCCTACAATTAGTCAGTCATCTAGTTAAGGAAATACCGTGACCCCTTGCCTTCTAAAGTGGGCCACCCCCCCGTTCTTCAACCTGTTTATCTGCCTCCCCCCATTCCTTCTTTCCCTAACATACCTATATAATTCCTTTCCCCCTCCCTGATCCATTGCACCAGTCTAAGTTCCTTATCTGCTTTGGTCGCTCTTACCTGCCTATTTGCTTCATGTGAGATCCTGTGGTACTCTTCCCTATCTTCCTCCCTGCGGGAACGTTTGTAACATCTGAAGGCCAACCATTTCTCCCTCATCCCCTGCTGAACCTCCCTGGACCACCAACAGAGTTTTCTCGCCCTACCCTTCTTCTGATGGGATTTAGTGCAGACTTTTGTAGCCTCCAGCAAGCCCAACTTCAGAATCCCCCACTAGTTTTCTGTGCTCGTCCTGGCCTGATGTTTACTAAATGCTCCCTGAGTATATCAGACATCTCCCCGAAGTCAGTCCCTCTAAAGTCCACCACTGCTGTTTTGGTCCGGTTCCACTCTTTCCCTAGGTCGAAGGTAAACCGGACTACACAATGATCACTCCCTGCCAGGAGGTCATCCACTACCAAATTTTTCACCTGGTCCCCGTTCCCAAGAACCAAGTCCAGGATGCCATTAATTGAGTCAGGAACCGATCCTGAAAAGCATCCAGTAACTTTTGTTCTTTTGTATATGCTGACGCCATGGTACTCCAATCTGCCCCAGGCAAATTAAAGTCCCCCAGTACCACAGTCTCTTCCCCCACCTTGACTGCAATATTTGCTAATGCTGGCTACCAGTTCATTGTCCATGTCTTCCAACTGTGTTGGTGGCTTGTATACCATCCCCAGGTTAACCCTCCTTCCCCTATCGTCCTTCAGGGTGGCCCATATTGCTTCAACATTTCCCCCCCGTGTCCTCATCTCTGCTACACACAATCCCTTCCCTAATGAACAAAGCTAACCCCGCCTCCTTTGCCAACTGCTCTATCCTTCCTATGGGTTGTGTACCCCGGGAGATTCAGGTCCCAATCATGACAAGTAGCACACACAATATCCTTCTCTGAGGTGCTGCCTGTCAATGGCATGAGTGAAGCGAGGGTACTTTGCACCATGCAGTTTAATGAATGGTTGAAAAAATGGTGTGGGGCACAGGGGTTTGGCTTCATTGGGGACTGGGGTTCCACCTGAAGGGACACCAGCCTATACTGGCAGGATGGTCTGCATCTGTCCAGGAAGGGAACAAGTCTTTTGAGCAATTGGTTTAAAGGCTTCATTGGCAAGCTTTTAAACTAGTCAAGGGGGGAGGCACTGATAAACAGCAGGAAAATCCCAGCCTCTCCCTACAAAACAGGGTACTAAATGAGAAAAAGACTGAAGTAGGCAGGTCAGTGGGGGATGCTGCAAAAGAAGGTAAAGCCATCAAAAAATGGAGAGCAATAAGTACCAATGCCCGTAGTCTGAGTAACAAGCTTCCTGAATTAGTGGCCTTGATGGAGGAGGAACATCTGGATATCGTGGCAGTCACAGAAACATGGTACACACAAAACCATGACTGGGACATAAACATACCAGGATACACTATCTACAGGAGGGACAGGAGGGTAAAGAGGAGGAGGAGTAGCTCTTTACATAAGGGAAGGAATCAAGGCAACAGAACAAAAGGGAAAACAGGAAGGAGAAGGAAACTGTGGGTAAATTTGGAGACCGGCAATGGCACCAATAACCGCACAGGGTTAGATAACACCCCCTCTCAGGGGAGGAAATGGACAAGGAAATGATAGAAAGAATACTTAGAATGGCAGAAAAGGGGAGATATTGCTGATGGGTGATCTGAATATGCCAGATGTTAACTGGAATGCAGTTGCAGCAGCCACTTCAAAGAGTGGGGTTATTCTAGATGCCCTACAAGGGGCATGCCTTAGACAACTAGTATTGGAGCCCACTGGAGAGGGAGCAATCTTAGACCTGGTTCTCTCAAATGGAGATGAAGAGAGGATCACAGATGTAGAAGTGGGTAGCCATCTGGGAACCAGCGTACCACGAACAGTATGGTTCACAATAAACACAGCAATAGAGTCAAGCCACACAAAGGCAAAAGTACTGGACTTTAGGAGGGCTGACTTTGCTAAAATGGGTGAGTGCCTAAGGAATGCACTAGCAAATGGGCAGGAAGGAGGGTGGAAGAACAATGGGAATAATAAAACTGCCATCACAGAGGTAACAAGCCTTGTGTGAAGCAAATTAACAAACGAAACGATGTAAGAAACCACTATGGTTCTCAAAGGGAGTGGCAGTGAAGGTTCAAGAGAAAAAGAAAGCATTCAGGAAGTACAAGGAATCACAGAAGGAGCAGGACAGGGAACTGTATCAGTTAAAGCAAAAGGAGGCTGGGAAGGCAGTCAGAACAGCAAAGGCCCAAACCGAGGAAAAGATAGCCAACTCAGTTAAGAAGGGGGATAAAACCTTTTATAGGTACGTCAGGGAGCAAAGGGAGACCAAGGGAGGGATAGTGAGGCTTAATAAAGGGAGGGAGGGTGGGCAGAGGGAGACTGTGAAAAGGCAGAGATACTAAACAAATATTTTTGCTCAGTATTTACAAAGGAAGTGGGGAGGTACCTAAACAAACAGTAGAAACACTCTGGATACAGAAGTTGATACCAGCCCATTTACAGAAGAAAGGGTTCTGAAAGAACTCTTAAAACTGAAGGTGGACAAAGCAATGGGGCCTGATGGGATTCATCCCAGAATTTAAAAGAACTAAGGGTAGAACTAGTGACACCACTGACTACCCTCTTTAACAAATCATGGGAGGATGGGTGGTACCCGAGGACTGGAGAAGGGCAGATGTGATTCCCTTCACAAAAGTGGGAGCAAGGCAGGAGCAGAAAACTACAGACCTGTTAGTTTAACCTCAGTGGTAGGAAAATGATGGAATCACTCTGAAGGAAAGAATTGTTGAGTATCTAGAGGCCAGAGGGCTCAGGACCCAAGGCAGCATGGATTCACAGCGGAAGGATATGCCAGACAAATCTGATAGATTTCTTTGACTGGGTGACCAAAGTAGTAGATCAGGAGGGCTGTGACATGGCCTACCCAGACTTCAGCAAGGCATTTGACACAGTCCCACACAAAAATTAATATACAAGTTAGCCAGCCTGGGAGTGGGTCCCAAGATGACAGCCTGGTAAAGAATTGGCTGGAGAATAGGACACAGAGAGTAATAGTAAATGGAGTCCACTCTGAAGAAAGGGGGTTACTAGTGGGCACCGCAGGGTTCAGTATTAGGACTGGTCCTCTTCAATGTCTTTATAAGCGATATTGCAGAGGGACTGAAGGAAAAGTATGTCTCTTTGCAGATGACAAAGATCTGCAACAGAGTTGATGCACAAGGTGGGGTGGAAAGGATGAGAAGGACTTGGCAAGGTTAGAGGAATGGTCAAATATATGGCAGCTTAGATTCAATGCTAAGAAGTGAAAGGTAATGCACCTGGGAAACAAAACCCAGGGAAGAGTACACAATGGGGGTGAGATACTAACAACAACAACAATGGAAAGGGACCTGGGGGTAGTCATATCAGATGACCAAAGGTGGGCAAGCAATGTGAGAGGGCAGCAAGGAGGCTGGGGGATACTGGGATGCATGGGAGAGGCATCACCAGCAGAAAACAGGAAGTTATTATCCTCTGTACAGACAGTTGGTGAGACCCCATCTGGAGTACTGCAGTTCTGGAGACCCAGTCTCCGCAAGGATATAGACAGGATGGAGGCTGTCCAGAGGAGGGCAACTAAAATGGTGCAGGCCTACACCGGAAGACATATGAAGAGAGACTAAGGAGCTGAATATGTATAGCCGCGAGGAAAGGAGAGAGGGGACATGATAGAAACTTTCGCATCTCAAGGAATCAAAAAGTCCAAGAGGGTAGCATCTTTCAAAAAGAGGTGTGCAAGAACAAGGGGCACAATGTGAAGATAGAAGGGGGCGCTCAGAGGTAATTTAAGGAAGTATTTTTCACAGAGAGGGTTGTGGATGCATGGAATGGCTGCCGGAGGAGCTTGTGGTCAAAACAGTGGTGGAATTCAAGCATGCATGGGACAGTCATAAGGCAATTCTAGGGGTTGGGGGTAGGAAGAAGTAGGCTGCTGGTTAACTAGGATCTGCAGCTTATCCAATAGGTAGGGAAATGGACAGACTGGGTGGGCCAAGTGGTCCTTATCTGCCGTCAAAATCTATGTTTCTATGACACTGAGTGGCCCAGGTTTCCGTTACTGCTGCTAAGTCCACCTTCCCCCTCTGCCAACAGAGCCTGCAGCTCAGGCATCTTATTCCCCAAACTTCTTGTGTTTGTCAATACTACCCTACAACTTGACTCCCTGGCCCTGTCCGACCACCATAACCCCCCTTCCCTTTTTTTATTCTGAGCCTGCCTTTCTCCCTTGCACCCGTTCTGGGGAGAGGTCTCAGACTCCCTGTGCTATACTCTGCCGCCTGCAACCCATTTTCAACCCCCCCTTTACCAGTTTAAATTCTACCTGGTACCTTTATAAGCTCCCAATTTCTTTTTCAGTTCATCCTTTCCAGCTATGCTTAAGTGTAATCTAACCCTGGCGTAGAGTTCCTTATTGTCACACGTATCACACCAGTTACCCACTAATCCAAACCCCATAGCCAATTCCGCAACCAACTATTAAATTCCCGAATATTCTGCTTCCTTTCTAAGGACTCCATGGGTACCAGTAGCACTTCTGAGACGGCTTGTACCTCCATTACACTATTTTTAGCCTGATCATTTGTACCTATGTGCACCACAATATTAGGCACCCCCTCATGCTTCCTTACCAACGAGTGCACACGGTGCGCTACCTTGTGCACCATCATACCCAGCATGCACTCAACCCTAATACAGCTCTCCCCCATTTGATTCCCCTAACTATGGAGTCCCCCACGATCAAAACCTTGGTGCCCCCTGGGTTGTATCCTGAGAGAGGTTTGAGGCTCTAAGCCAGGCAAACCTCCTCATAGAAACTGTAAAGGCCACGAGTCTAGCAGCTGTATCACTGGCATCTACTGCCATATGGAACTGATACTTTGTGGCATCTAGAGCTGTCCTGGTGGTCTCAGCCAAATCCATTGCCATTTCCCCATGTATTTTATCTGACATAGCCAGTACTGTAGTCCACAGTGCTTTCTGGTACTGAGCTGCATAAGCCATGTAATTGGCTTGCTTGACAAGTAGTGAAGCTTCCAGAGACCCTTTTTTCTCATGACATCAATCTTTCTAGAATCCTTGTCAGGCGGTGGGATGCCAAGGGTACCCTAGCCCTATCATATGCAGCAGCGTGTACCACTTCCTCATGGTCAGGGTGTGAATAAAAAGTCTGCGTTGAATCTATCTAACTCCACCTTTCTGTCCACACCTGGCACAGAAGTGGGGGTTTGCAGAATTTTCAGTACTGCTTTTCTAAGGGATTTGTGGATTGCCAGTAGCAGCCTTTTTGTGGGTGTGAGAACCATCATATCCAGGAAATCCACTTCCTCTTCATCCTCAAGTGACTCCTGGATAGAGAGGTTGAGGGTATCTACCATCTGCCTCACAAAAGAATTGTGAGACCTCTGGACCCCTGGGAGGGGAACAGAAGTCCTGCTCCAGGGAAGACTTCTGGCTCAATTGGTTCTCCCACCTCCTCCTCCAATTTCTCATACAAATATGCCAGTTCCTGTGAAGAGGGAACCGAGGTGGGAGCTGTGGGAACTGGAGGGACCGGTGAAGGAACCAGAGGACCAGGAGCCTGAAGAGCCTGCAATACTTGCAGGGCCTTGGCAATGTCCTCTGCAGAGGGCATAGCCGGTCTGCCCGCTGAGAGCACCTTTGATTTTTCAGCAGAAGGTGCAGTGGTATGTTTTTTCTTTATAACTTCTTTCTGTAGGAAGTGGCTCTGATGCCGATTCCACTGGTCTTTTTGCCTTAGAAGACTGGTTTCTCAATAGATTTTGGATCTACCGGTTCTTTGCTTTTATCTTTCTTTGAAGAAGAGGACTCTTCAGAGGGCTTAGAAGGGGAGGACGGAGTAGCCATTTCTTCAAGTTTCTTGGCTCTTTTCTTCAGAGGTTTAGAGCAGAACATTTTACAAATGTCACAATTTGCAAAAATGTGACGGGTTTCCAAACAGGAAATACACACATTGTGTCTGTCTGCTTTGGCTACTAACTTCCCACAACTGATACAATTTTTAAAACCAGTTGGTCCTGTCCTTTTTTTCCTAGGTGTCTCTGACTTAAGCGTCAGGAACAACTCAGAAACACAGTAAAAAAACGGTTGGTTCCCAAACCTTAAAATACAGTTAAAATATACCCTGTAAATGGAAGGTTGCCAACAGAGGTAATAATAAAGTGGAACCGTACGTAACAGGGTCTGTCCACACTAAATGGGTACATTTATGCCATACCCTCTTTACATGGCATTAATTCACATAATAAAGCAATTTCAGTCTAAAAAACAGCACTGCACTATGCTACATAACAAGCTTAGACAGGATTTATAACCTTGGAGTGGCAACACTAGCCAATCTGTTTTATTTTAAAAAATTGCATAAATGTCCCCTCCTTTTTTCATGCTTCTAGTGGGACATTTAAATGCAGTGTGTCTTGGGCACACTATTTCTGTCATTCAGTCTGCACTGCCAAACACTAAAGACTGCATGTAGACTGGCAAGACACAGACTTCCAAACGTAGTGTGTGTTTGTCAGTTTGCTGCCTTTAATTTTTAATTTAAATGGCATCAAAAATGGCAATCACGTATGTAACCTACTCTGTCCCCCTTGGTTACATACGCGATTGCAATGCAAATTCCTCCTAGTCAGTGATATTTCAATATCCGATGCCTGCTCACAAAAACCCAAAGGCTTACCAGAAGATTGCTGTTCTCTGTTTCCCCCAGAGCGCCAAGCTTCCCAAGCAGTCCCATTTTCAAA
Organism: Neoceratodus forsteri; assembly: GCA_016271365.2. Classification (NCBI taxonomy): domain Eukaryota; kingdom Metazoa; phylum Chordata; order Ceratodontiformes; family Ceratodontidae; genus Neoceratodus; species Neoceratodus forsteri. Next base: position 983,810,262 of record CM057455.1, read on the forward strand.
TTGGGCATCTCAGATTCCGTCCCTTCCCCATTCCTGTATGTAAGGGTCCCCTTTCATGCCCTGGGAGCATGATCAGTGCAGGAGAAAGGATTGGATTATCTGTAGCCAATCATCCATGGACCCTGAAGCTTTTCAAGTGTTTGCCCACAAGCCCGGGCCATTCTGTTCTCAGTAGAAACAGTAAAAGGTTTTCCGTCTCCTGCATTCTAGAGTTGTTACGTACAGGATCATTTACAGTGAGATACTCTTTTTATTTAAATTGCAGCACATTCTTGGGCAGTTTAGTTATTTATACAGAGTGAGGTTATTTAGGGCTCTATTCTTGAACTAGGGATGTTCATGTTTGGCCCACTAGCCTGCCCGGTGGCGCTGAGGTGCTGGACGCCTTACCTTGCACCACGCCGGCAACCCGTGTTCGGGAACGAGCATGGACTGCCGGGGGTTGGCTGGGGAAGAGAAGGATTGAGCGCCTGATGGCTGCACTCCTTCTCTGAGGGGGGGGTCAACCTGCAAGCTCCCGCCGCAAACCGCCTCCTGGGGGAGCTTCGGAGGTAGGTGCGGTAGAGGGAGGTAGCAGCATGGAATCCGGGGCAGACGTCGGCAGAGGGGCGGAGCAGAAGGTGCGTCTCATTGCGCCTCCTCACTCACTGGCCCTCACTGCACGCCGGCGCTGGGGGAAGAAAATAAAGGAAAATCACCCTCTCCTCGCCTAGGTGACGACTCCTCACTTCGTGCCTTCGGATCATCCGGGCAGACTCCGCTGCACAGTGTGTCCACAATCAATGATCGGGAGAAGTAGGGGGCTCCTTCCACCCCACTGGGGGATAATCCGGCAATCAAGAATATATATATGGACCAGGTGCTCTAGGTACAGACTCCAGTGTGAAGAAGGATAGCGCAACAGAGGAAGTCCGCTTGAGTGGTGAGGGGGGCAGTAGGAGGGATAAATACTACGCAAAAAAAAAATGTTTGGCCCATTCAACTGGTGCTAGCAGGCTTGAATGCAAGGATCTGAATTTAAAGGGCAATCCTGTTTGTAACAGGGACAGCAGTGGTAGTATCTGTCCCTGTTACAATGTGATATAAACATTGGGCAATATTTTTTGGAGCACAACTCAGCATTATATTATTTATTTCAATGTAATTAATAACTGCCATTGAAATAAATACTATAAAGTCAGAAAATTGCATATTATGATAAAAATGGCAAAAGTGGCAATACTTGCCATGGGCAAAGTATGGAAAACTAATGTTTAGTGGTATAAGCACTGTAAAGATGTGGTGCTGCTATGAACTGGCAGTGAGTTTAAAGTCAGTTCATCTTTTAAACCTTGTTTTAATGTCCAAAAGTTGTTTTAAAAGCTCCTTCCCCAGTGCAATCTTGTTTGTAACAGGGACAGATTTTTCTTATTAAAGTTTGTAACTGGGGACATGTTATCAATATCTGTCCCTGTTACAAACAATACTTTTAGTGCTTCCCTTTTTTTTTTGTCCAATTATTATAGTATTTGGGGCTCATTTTAGGAGTATTTTTTCAGTGGTTGTAACAAAGTACTCTTGGTTTCAAAATGACCACTGACTTGCTGTGGGGGTTGGCTGGTGCTGTAAAAAATATAAAACGTCATGTGTACTGAAAAATGTTATTAAACTCAAGAAACATACACTGCTACAACAATTTCCTAACATGTTTAAGCTGCAGAAAGCTATTTATGTCTTGCTTGCATTTGAAAAGTTAGCATATAAGCCCCCTCCCCAGTTCAATCCTGTCTGTAACAGGGACAGAGTTTTCATATTAAGGTTTGTAACTGGAGACAAGCTGTGAATCTCCGTCCCTGTTACAAACCACACTTTTAGCACATCCCTTTTTCGTGCATGATTATTACAGCATTCGTGTTCATCTTAGTATGAATTTATTTCAGTGGTGTAACAAACTGCCTTTGGTTTTAAAACGGTCACTGATCTTACTCGGGGTTGGGGGGCTGGCTGGTACTGCAAAGAAAAATATAAAATGTACTTTTGACTCCAAAAATGTTATTAAACTCAAGAAATACACACTGCTACAACAATTTCCTAACATGTTTAAGCTGCATAAAGCTATTTATGTCATTTGTGCTTTTGAAAAGTTACTTAAAAGCCCCCTCCCCAGTTCAATCCTGTTTGCAACAGGAACAGAACTGTAAACATCCATCCCTGTTACAAACAAGATATTTATTAAAAATTAAAATGACATTGGGGTGGTTTTTGAGTTAAAGCCGGGTGCCACATGGGCACATAAAAGGCTGACTATTTTAGGGAGAGGGAGAAAGTGTGCCACCAGGCCTCAGGAAAGGCTGTCCTGATAGGAAGAGGTAAGAAGGTACCATCAGGTTTCCATAGACAGCTGGAAGGGTGTGGGGTGGGAGAAGGGAAGCACCAGGCCCTGGGAATGGCTGAAAGGATTGAGGATAGAGAAGCTGGTGCCAACAGATCCCTAGGGACAGCCAGCAGGGTGTGAAGTGGGAGATGGGAGACACCAGGCACAGGAAAAGGCTGAAAGGGTTTGGGAGAGGGAAGCCAGTGCCAGTAGGTCACCAGGGATAGCTTTTCAGGATGTGGGGTGGGAGATGGGAGCCACCATGCCCTGAGAAAGGCTGGTATGTTTAAGGAGAGGGAGGCAGGTGCCACCAGGTCCCCAGGGAAAGCTTGCAGGGTATGGGGTGGGAGACGGGTGACACCAGGCTCTGGGAAAGGCTGTCAGGGTTAGGGAGAGGGAAGCAGGTGCCACCAGGTCAGCAGGGACAGCTGGCAGGGTACTGGGTGGGAGACAGGTGACACCAAGCACCAGGAAAGGCTGTCAGGGGTAGGGAGAGGGAAGCAGGTGCCACCAGGTCCCCAGGGAGAGCTGACAGGGTGTGGGATGGGAAACAGGAGCCTCAAAGTGGACAGGGTTGGGGAGAGGGAAGCCAGTGCCAACAGATCACCAGGGACAGCTTGGCATGGTGTGGGGTTGTAGACAGGTGACACCAGGCTCCAGGAAAGGCTGTCAGGGTTAGGGAGAGGGCAGCAGGTGCCACCAGGTTCCCAGGGACAGCGGGCAAGGTGTGGGGTGGGAGGGAGCCTCAAGGCTGACCGGGTTAGGGCGAGGGAAGCCAGTATTAACAGGTCCCAGGGACAGCTTGGCAGGGTGTGGGGTGGGTGACAAGAGATGCTAGGTCCTGGGAAAGGAAGAAAGGGTTAGGGAGAGGGAAGCAGGTGCCACCAGGTCCTCTGGGACAGCAAGCAGGGTGCGGAGGGGGAGATGGGTGCCACCAGGCCTCAGAAAAGACTGAAAGGGTTGGGGAGAGGGAAACAGGTGCCAGCAAGTCCCCTTGGATAGCAAGCAGGGTGTGGAGGGGCAGACAGGTGCCACCAGGCTTCAGGAAAGGCTGACACGGTTGGGGAGAGAGAAGCAGGTCCATCCATCTTCCCTAGGATGTCAGGCAGGGTGTGGGGTGGGAGACAGGAGCCTCCAGGCCCCAGGAAAGGCTAAAAGGGTCAAGGAGCGGGAAGCCAGTGCTAAAAGGTCACCAGGGACTGCCTGGCAGGGTGTGGGGTGGGAGACAGGAGACACCAGGCCCAAGGAAAGGCAGAAAAGGTTAGGGAGGTATAAGTAGGTACCACCAGGTCTCCTGGGACAGCAGGCAGGGTATGGAGGGCAGACAGGTGCCACCAGTTCTCGGGAAAGGCTGACAGGGCTGGAGAGAGGGAAGTAGGCACCACTAGGTCCCCTGGGACAGCAGGCAGGGTGTGAAGGGAGTGACGGGTGCCACCAGGCCTCAGAAAAGGCTGACAGGGTTTAGAAGAAGGAAGCAGGCACCACCAGTTCCCCTGGAAGAGCAAGCCGGGTGTGGAGGGGCAGACAGGTGCCACCACGCCTCAGGAAAGGCTGATGGAGTTGGAGAGAGGGAAGCAGATGCCACCAGGTCCCCAGGGATAGCTGGCAGGGTATAGGGTGGGAGACAGGAGACGGAAGACACCAGGTCCTGGGAAAGGCTGGAAGTGTTAAGGAGAGGAAAGTAGGTGCCATGAGGTCCCCAGGGATAGCTGGCAGGGTATGGGGTGGAAGACGGGAGATACCAGGCCTCAGGAAAAGCTGTCAGGCTTAGGAAGAAGGAAGCAGGCACCACTGGGTCCCCAGGGACAGTTGGAATGGTGTGAGGTAGGAGACAGGAGCCTCCAGGCCCTGGGAAAAGCTGTCAGGGTTAGGGAGAGGGAAGCCAGTGCCAATAGGTCACTAGGGACAGCTTGGTAGAGTGTGGGGTGGCAGACAGGAGAAACTAGTGCCCAGGAAATGCTGAAAGGGTTAGGGAAAGAAAAGCAGGCACCACCAGGTCCCCTGGGACAGCAACCAGGGTGTGGAGGAGCAGACAGGTGCCACCACACCTCAGGAATTGCTGACAGGTTAGGGAGTGGGAAGCAGGCACTACCAGGTCCTTTGGGACAGCAGGAAGGGTGTGGGGTGGGAGACGGGAGCCATCAGGCCTCAAGGAAGACTGACAGGACTGGGAAGAGGGAATCAGGGCCACCAGGTCCCCTGGGACTGCAGGAAGGGTGTGGGGTGGGACATGGGAGCCTCCAGGCCCCAGGAAATGCTGGAAGGGTTAAGGAGAGGAAAGCAGGTGCCAACTGGTCACCAGGGACAGCTTGCCAGGGTGTGGGGTGCGAGATGGGAGACACCATGACCCGGGAAAGGCAGAAAGGGTTAGGGAGAGGGTAGCAGGCACCACCAGGTCCTCTGGGACAGCAAGCAGGGTGTGGAGGGGCAGAGAGGTGCCACCAGGCATCAGGAAATGCTGACATGCTTGGCGAGAGGGAAGCAGGTGCCACTAGGTCCCCTGGGACAGCAGGCAGGGTACGGAGGGGGAGACGGGTGCCACCAGGCCTCAGGAAAGGCTGGAAGGGTTAAGGAGAGGGAAGCAGGTGCCACCAGGTCCCCAGGGATAGCTGGCAGCGTATAGGATAGGAGACGGGAGACACCAGGCCCTGGGAAACACTGGAAGGTTTAGGAATAGGGAAGCAGGTGCCATGAGGTCTCCAGGGATAGCTGGCAGGGTATGGGGTGGGAGATGGGAGACACCAGGCCCTGGGAAAGGCTGTCAGGGTTAGAGAGAGGGAAGCAGGTGTCACTAGGTCCCCAGCGATAGCTGGAATGGTGTGGGGGTGGGAGACAGGAGCCTCCAGGCCCCAGGAAAGGCTGTCGGGGTTAGGAAGAGGGAAGCCAGTGCCGACAGGTCACCTGGGACAGCCTGGCAGAGTGTGGGGTGGGAGACAGGAGACACCAGGCCCCAGGAAATGCAGAAAGGGTTAGGGAAAGAGAAGCATGCACCACCAGGTCCCCTGGGGCAGCAGGAAGGGTGTGGGGTGGGAGACGGGAGCCATCAGGCCTCAAAGAAGGATGACAGGGTTGGGAAGAGGGAAACAGGTGCCACCATGTCCCCTGGGACTGCAGGAAGGGTGTAGGGTGGGAGATGGGAGCCTCCAGGCCCCAGGAAAAGCTGAAAAGGTTAAGCAGAGGTAAGCAGGTGCCAACTGGTCACCAGGGACAGCTTGGCGTTGTGTGGGGTGTGAGATGGGAGACACCATGCCCCGGGAAAGGCAGAAAGGGTTAGGAAGAGGATAACAGGCACCACCAGGTCCCATGGCACAGCAAGCAGGGTGTGGAGGGGTAGACAGGTACCACCAGGCCTCAGGAAAGGCTGACAGGGTTTTGGAGAGGGAAGCAGGCACCATCAGGTCACCTGGGACAGCAGGTAGGGTGTGGAGGGGTAGACAGGTGCCACTAGACCTCAGGAAAGCTGACTGGGTTAGGCAAAGGGAAGCAGGTGCCAGAAGGTCCCCTGGGACACAGGCATGGTGTGGAGGGCTGTGCATGCTGTCACCTGTGGTCTTCCAGGTCCCTGGTCCATTTTCTTCAGGGTCCTGGTGGGTCCACATGAGGAGTACTGCACACACCTGTCTATGTCACTGTAGGCCAGCACCCGTGTTCTTGTCTGGTGGATTCAGCTCTGCTATCACCTGTGGTCTTCCAGGTCCCTGATCTGTTTTCTTCAGGGCCTTGTTAGGTCTGCATGAGGAGTATTGTACGCACCTGCTAGAGTATGTCACTGTTGGCCAGCGCCCATTTTCTCATCTGGTTTATTTAGCTATGCCATCCCCTGTGATCTTCCGGGTCCCTGGTCTGTTTTCTTCATGGCCCTGGTGGGTCTGCATAAGGAGTACGGCAGAATATTGACAAAGTAGATATAAACTATATAATATGTGGACCACTGGTCATTGTGGGAGATGGGCCTTATGTGGTATAAGGCACAGAAACTGTCAACAAAGCCTTCAAAATAATGAAGCTGTAAAGCAATTGGGCAGTATGAACATTTACTTATGTGACTGAGGCTGTAGTAATCAATGTATATAGTGTGTTTAGTGTGGTTTGTGTAGAGTGTAGCGTTTTGGTTAAGGTTTTAGTAGAAATTTATTGTGTGTATCTACTATTTTACTTAGTAATGGTGTTGATCTGTTGTATGATGAACTTCCTTTGTGGTGGTGGTATGCAATATTATACAAAATCACACATGTCCCCACAATGCAAAAAATCATGGGCCGCATATGCAAATCACCACAGAATGTTATATTATAAATTTTCCTCTAATTAATTAAATAATAATATGACCTTAAACAGTAAAAATATTAATTGGAAAAAATAAAGGACTTCAGTAGCCTAATTTTATGTTTTCCACAATGTTTTCAGTGACAACTTGCACTTTCTGGATTTTTCTCTGTCCTGTTACATACGTTAATATATTGCTCTTTCACTGGTTTTGGGGGGTTAATTTGTAAAATAATCAAAAAAAGTTTTAAATGTTATCTACTCTTATTCCCATTTACACGCGCAAATGCATTTTAATCTATGAATACCCAGGAATTCTGGGTAAGGAAAAACTTTGTCACCCCATAGAATTGCACCATGCATTAGATTGGTGGTCGTCACACACAGCTGCATGCAAACATTTTGGTGTTGCTTAGTGAATTAACTAAATGAAGTGAAGTACTGCAAATTCATGTGAAGACCAAAAATTATTTACACATAATTGTTTTTTCATTTTGCATATTCTCTGTCCCTGTTACATAAGTTACATGGTTACTGTTTCCAAACATTGGGGACTGTACTGGGAAAATCACAACTGATATTATCTTCCTGTTTACAGTTTAAGTAAAAGCCCTTAAGGG